>FR997796.1:3770931-5023742 GCA_905475355.2 Clostera curtula | reverse complement strand
TTTTTTCTTTTTTCTTTCGTGGACTCATGCACTTTGCTGAAGATCATCACATAATCAAATGTAACAATCAAACAATCATTTTAATATATCAAGAGGATATTAAATTTAGAGGTGTATGTTATTTCCTGTTTATTTTGTGGCCTGGCGGACTATGCGTGACGCAATTGATCTTTAATTAAGCTCCGTGCTTCCTTACGGCACATAAAGCCGTAGATCCCGGCTGCCATTCTACCATATTTATTTATTTATTTATTCTTAATGTACAAACATGGTACACAAGGTATACAAGGTATAAGGATATCAGTCCTAACTCATAAAATCAGTGAGAACTGACAGCCGGTAGGTATAGCCGCATAATTATCGGCGGTCGCCGAGGGCAAGCTGCCATCTCTCTGTGTAAATACTGGTTGAAGTGAAATAAAAATTGGGGAAAAGGCGAGGGGACGTGTTATTATTTCTGTATTATTTTTTGTTTAATATTATCTTTTTTCTCGTTTGTTTAATAATAATACAAATAGCCAGGTGAAGTATCAGCTTAAGATTACAGATAGTTTATCGTTACCTCGGAAATATACCATTAAACGGTATATATAACCTCTTTATCTAGAATCAAAGATAAGTTAAACAAATCAATAAACACAATAACTGCCTGACGTGATCTTCTGAAACATGTCAAATTGTGTTTCATGTTCTTATAAACCATAAATAATTATTATCCATTGAAACAATAACTGAACTGTACTGATAAAGTATTATTTTGTTATGGTTTTGGATAGTAATTATAACATTATATAAAACGTAGGAATGGGGTTAATAAATAAATAGTTTTTATTTAATCGTATATTTAACCGCCAAAGGCCAAAGGGTCAATTGCACCGGTACACCTAATTAAAGGTATATAACTGTATGCATATTTCGTAGATTTGGAATACACAATCACGACACCCACAAGATGATTTGGGTTGGTGACACCCACAAGATCCTGTAGGTGTCGTAAGAGGCGACTAGAGGTACGGAAATGGCAAATAACCTAGCCGGAAGAGAAGCAAAACTTGATACAAACCCTGTGCCAATCCTTCTTGCTAACGTGGCACAGTAGGCTAATTTCCCTACATGAACTTGGAGGAGGCCTGACCTAGAAGTGGATCATTCATGGGCTGATGATAATGATGAACTGTAAGTAAACTTAGAAATAAATTAATAGATTGAAACAGTTTTATTTATTTCATAACGGACACCTACAACTAGTTCATAATATGTATTGTAAAATTATCATTTAGTGGTGGGTTCTTGAAGATCATGGAGAAAAATTGCTTACATTTATATCAATAAAGTGGGCTATTCAGTAACCATATCATTAGTAGCGTTTTATGTAGTAACGTAACTGTATATTACGACTTAAGGATTGACAGAATGCATGGAAGTAAAAAAACACCCCCAAAGAAAAGAAGCTCTGCTATGCCGTCTGCGTCAGGAGCTAAGATAGCAAAAGTGCCAATAATCTCCCCACCGAACACTTTTAAAATAACAACAAGACCACTTTTTTCACTGCCCGAGGAAGTGTTGAAGTTGTCAGTGCGTACCAAACCAAAAACGCAATGCTTAAAGCCTGTTCCTACGCGGAAGAAGTCTAACGGTAACGATTGTTTGTTAGACATTGGCTTTGCTAAATGGAACGCGATAAAATTTTCGTATGTGACACATAAGAACATACACTCTCACTTTTTAGAATTGGCAATACGATTATTTATTTAAAAGTAGTGAGCTTATATTGTATCGTCACCCAGACTTAGAGCAAGTACCTCTGGTTTACACAAATATATTTGAGCGACCCCGGAATCGAACCGGGGAACCGTGGATCAGGTCATGGGTATTTATCAGTACTGAATCGTTATTTTCTGTCAAATAAAATGATTATTGTGGTATTAGTTTTGATTATGGGCATTAATTCGCACCTTGCGTGGCATTTACAGAATTAGTAGTAGACAGCAAAATAAATATTAATTGAATCTGAAGTAACTTTTGTACAGTTACCATTTTGATTCATTTACAGTTATGGCTAGTTTTACAGCCATGAGGAAAGCTCGCGAAGAGTTTCGACAGAAACTAGTTAGCATGATATGCCAGCCAACACCGTATGAAGATGGTGACACAATTGCATCTGTTGAAGAGAGAAACCTGTTGCGCTATTACTATTATTTGCGATACGGGATTGACGATATACATGTTGCACCTCTTGATGAGAAAATGATTTTACGGCGAGTATTTCAATCCCGTAATTACACGATAGTTTAGGTAATGTTTAGTTGTTAGTGGCACAGTGAGTTTTCTTGATTGCTGTGATATTTTCTCAACAATTCTAATGCCGGCTCTACACTCACGCGTGACGTCGGGCCGAGAATTCACGCCGTGAATAAACGCCGTGATCCGCGTGTTTGCGACTATGATGGACGACGACGCGATTTCTAAAGCAAATCCTTTGACGCGGGCAAAAAAACCGACACTGATCGGGGAACGGTGCGAAGCGCGAACGAGAAGGCGTGAACAACGTCTACAATCGTGATTCGCAGTTGTCGCGGGCTATCGCGGCCGTTCGCGGTGCGAGTGTAGAGCCGGCTTAATATGACTAGCAAATTTACAAAAAACTGAAGTGTATAATACTCAACAGATTCCTTACGTCATATCTATCATCTCGTGACGTAAACACTGCATGAAAATTCTGCCGCACCGAAGCAGTGGAGGAACCTACTTTTGTATGTTTTGCAGAAAACTACACAAATACCATGTCAGACCACTATTGCCACGCTGGCAAGACTGGTTGGCACAGGGTTTGGATCAAGTTTTCCTTCTCCTGCAGCTAGGTGATCCGCCTCTTGCTTTCCTTTAGTCTCCTAGTACGACACCGTCAATAAAAAATTGGTTAGTGACATCGTGTTTTCTAAATCCGCCGAACACGCACAACACACATATAGTATTAGCTTTGGCGTCCATGTTATCCTGAGCTTATTACGCACTATTATTTTAACTGATATTATATTAACTTTGAACTAGATAAGCAATACACTCCAGCTTTTCAACATTATAATATTTCCTGATTATAGAATCCATAGACTCGTTCCACCGAAGCTAAAGAAGTGGAAAGAAATCATGGTGACCAGCACGGATGAGATGCGTGAGGACTTTATGATGAGCATGAAGAAAGCCATCGTGGACTTCGTTCTCAGAGATCCTAACACGGTGATTTCTTAGGTTTTAGCGATTATTACTCATTGAAATTAAACACATTTTAACGGGGTTTATTTTCGGATTAATTTTTTATTCACGGATTTCTGCGTGCACAGGGACCGTTAACAATAAAACAAAATATAGGCGGTCGATTTTAACTGTTTCTTTGTACTTTAGAAGACTAGTCTCTCCCGCGACCACGACTGCTGCAAAGCATTCGAAACGTCGGGAATTAAAATTCAATGTAAAAAGTGTTCTATTTCAACGTCGTAACACGGTTTTTAAAGTACTTAATTGTTGTACTTATTATGAAACTACTATTACTACGTACGCAGGCCAGACGGCTACCGGCCTAGCCGCAAGAGAAGGAAACTTGATACGAAACCCTGTGCCAACCCGTCTGGCCAGCGTGGCACAGTAGGCTAATTACCCTCCCTGTGATGAGAGGAGGCCCGACGCCGCAGTGGGTAATTTATGGGCTCAGTACTAGTAGTAGTAATGTATTTAATTAGGCTGGCGTTAAGTGGTCGGGTATCCATGAGAATATCCAAAGTAAAAACGGTTGACGACACGGAAGATATATTTGTACGACCTACAAGTATTTGTTCCGGATCTGGGTGTTTTCTATCTATAATATGTATGTATTAACAAAAAAAAATTTATTTAAGTAGTTTATCATCCATCTCGTTACCATAACACAAGCATTAAGTTGCTTAGCTTGGGACGAGATGGCGTTGTGTGAAATGTCCAAGGATATATATTATTATTTATTTATAAAAAAAGGGTCTGTGGTTTCAATCCGTCCGCATGCGTAACCGTTAAAATGGCGTTTCTTATTTACAATATTTTTTAACGGTGCATATTACAAGGGTTTCGTGAACAATTTGACTTCAACCAGCGGGTGCCAGTAAAATTATTTGACGTATCTACGTACGTAGCCTTTGACGTTGACGTATCTACGTACGTAGCCCTTTGTATTTAACTAGTGACCCGCCCCAGCTTCGCACGGGTGCAATTATGTTATACCTATAAATCTTCCTCTTGAATTACTCTATCTATTAAAAAAAACCGCTTCAAAATCCGTTGCGTAGTTTTAAAGATTTATGCATACATAGGGACGGACAGAAAAATGCGACTTTGTTTTATACTATGTAGTGATAGTGTTTAACTTCCAACTGGTACCTTAAAGAACCGTGATTTATAGGAAGAGTCTTTGGATGAAGAAATCACTCCATCGAAGCAAGAACTAGCGATGAAAGATGATGCTTGGAGGAATCGCTATGTAGTGGCGCACAAATTTGTTGGCAAAAATTTACATTGTGTCCATCCTTGCATAGCTGAAGTCTTGAAAATATGGTGGATGAAGTTTATGTAAGCTAATGAGAAAAATAATTTAGATTAATAGATAATAAGTGAGGATATCATTACTGAATGTGAGGTTTTTTGTTATGTATATCTACTATTAATCAGCCCATATATGTCCAACTGATGCTGAGTCGCGCCTCCTCCAGTTACATGGAGGGAAATTGGGCTACTGTGCCACGCTGACCGGATGTGTTGGCATATGGTCTGTATGTACTTATACATATTATCTATTTTCATCATCATACCAACCCACAAAATACCTACAGCTGGCTCGGGGTTCCTGGAGGAAAATTAGCCTACTGTGCTATGATGGCCAGATAGGTTAGCACAGGGTTTCGTATCAGCGTGGTTCTGCAACAGATCCCACAATGCCGCAACAGGACGCGAGCACCCCGGGGAGGTTTAGTGGGTAGGCCCCCACTATGGGGGAGAGTCCCACACTCCACTCGCTGGCAATCCCCGTGCCCGGCGAGGAAGTCCATAAAGGATTTTACCCCGGACGAACAATAAAAAAAAAAGAGTTTCGTATCAAATTTTCTTTCGCTTTCGCTGCTAGGTTTTCAGTCTTGACATTACGTCTTAAGGGCTTATATGGCGTAGTGGATTACTTTCCAACTGCTAGAGTTGCCCATCTGGGCAAGGAAGGACCCGTCGCTCTTACAAAATAAAGAAGTCGGTTTGCATGTTCCAGTGACCTGAGATTAATTAATGTGCATGAATTAGCGTCGTATGGAGAAGCATTCGTTCTTGCAGACTTTTCATCTTTATGCAAAAAGCACATTGATTCAGCAAGTGAAACGCTTATCAATTCTTGGATGCCAGCTATAAGAACCGTTTTTATTCAGGTATACTTTGACAAAATTCAATTTGTCGAAGTTTTCTTTAAGATCGTAGCTATACATGGCCAATATCTAACGTGACCATACGTCCCGCTTTGGGCGGGGTTGTCCCGTTTTCAGGCTGTCCGTCCCGCTGTGCCCAACGAGAACAAAAATGTCCTGCTTTTACGAATAAACATTTATTACCCTTTGCACTTATTACATATGACATCTTACACCGACATACCCTATATATGTATTTATTTATATACAAAATTCAGTACGAACACGAAAAATAATGGTCGCGTTACTCATACCTATAATCCTGCCTAGTAACATTGGTAAAGTTACGCCTGAATCTTAAAGTATCGGGTCTTTAGTGACTTAAAATATCAGATTAAATGTCAGTGGTTGAACTAAATGTCCCTTGAATGACTGGCAATACGGTTCTTGTAGAACCGCTGTTCCCATGATAGTTAAGATTGTTTAATCCGGACCCCCAGTTATCTTTTCCTTTTTGTTGTTTGGCAAAATCAAACTAAAAAGAAATTTAAAAAATTCAAATAATTCGTTAAAATCTACCGCCTTTAATTTTGTTTTATTGATAACATTCCCTCCTACGCTACATTCTTTATTTATTTCACTTACTTGGCAATACGTATAAGTTGTATGACTAAGAGAAAAGATGGGTTACTAATTTAACCCCTTTTGTTTAAGGGACAGAAAAAAAGATTGTTACCTGATCCAAAGTCCGTATCGAAAGTTAGGCATTTTTATAATTGCTTGGCTTCCATTATGACATATCACCTTCAGACGCTATGTCTAAAATCTATGAAAGAATACACTGAATTTATACTTGACGTTGGGGTAAGTTGTTCAATAAAAATACAGGATTCTCCTGGAGATATTTTTATAATAAGTACCTACTTGTATCCAGATTTTATGATTATCTGACCAAGGCCCTTTAGTTATCTTACGTCACGTACCGGAAGGAATCAGTTGATAAAACTGGAAGTATTTATTGTCACTCTACTAAAAAACTAATTTGACATTACATAATTTACAAAGTTGTAATGGGCAATTTGCTGTTGTTTACATACAGTTTGTTTGTTTGTTTACATGTTGTTTCAGGGTATGAATCCAGGTTTCATCATTAACTGTGCTTACCAAAGTGAAGGAGTGGAGTTTGAGCCAACCTTCAAGAGTTTCAGAGATCAGATAAATCTCCTCTACGACTTGATGGTGGACGAGTGCCGAAAATTTCCTCGTGTAGAGACGCTCTTGTATCCAGACTTAGTGATTTCTACAAAAACAACACTCAAGGTTTAACCATTAAATTATGTATTAGTTTAGTTTATTCATCATCATCGGTACTCTTCAGTTCACTGCTGGATCCCCTAATGGACGCCCTGCGCCCTTAACCTGCAAATCAGTCGGATAGTTAAGGGCACGGTGATTCTTGGTAACCTATAGTGTCAGCTCAGGACGTATGTCAAATTGTCATCCTTTTGACACAAGAACTTTAGAATTCGGCAGATTAAGGCTAGCAATTGCACCGTGTCTGATACCAAAAATATCAGGCAGGGCCCGCAGTCTATTACAGAAAGACGCTCCATCTAGCAGAGGGGCGTCCTATACTACGCTTGCTGAGTCGTGGTTTCCACTCAAAAACTCGTTTAGTTAATTACAAATTAGAAAAAAAGCGCGGGAAACCTTGAATTTGGCAGATCGAAATGATACAAAGTAACTTGACATTGGCTGAACACAAACCGTGAGAGCCACAAGGAAGAAAAAAAAAAAATTACAAATTACTACTCAGCCCATTGAGGAGCCACTGTTGATTCGAGTCTCCCCCATTTACATGGAGGGTCATTAGCCTACTGTGCCATGCTGGCACAGGGTTTTGTATCAAATTTTCCTTCTCTTGCGGCTAGGTTTTCAACCTAGTCATTTCCCTTTGTTGGTTTAGGATGCCCTCATAGTGGAATTGGGTGGTGAAACTATGTATTATAAACCCCATATCACACAAAAGGTTTACATATATGATTTAAATCTCATTCTCCCCTATTTCCAAAAAAAAACAGCTTTCTAAAACGGACTATCGAGTTATTTGGTTATGCGTTTTTAGCCAGTGATCGACGATGACATTGTGGAAGGTTACAAAAAGCAAATTGCTGATCTGATTACCACCCAGAGAGTTGGCCCAGAGCTTCGAATTAGTGATTTCGATTCCGTCGTATGTTTACTAAACGGAGAGGTAACGTTAAAAGTTTTGTTTATTTATTAGAGTAAAGTTGCAAGTCGTGTTTGGCTAACTACAGTGCTAACGAACGGACTAAACTGCAATTTCTTACCTAATATTTGCTTCCCTTCCATTCTAGTCTTCATTACAAGTAGAAAATTTTCTGGTCTTCGTCCCAGAAAAGACATTTGAGGAGTTTGGAATAGAAGCGCTGAAGTTCATTGAGCTAGCCAAGATTATTCCTGAGCTTCTAGAGGGGACTATCGCTGCAGGAATGTTCTTAGTGCAACGGGGCGAGCTGATCACGTCCTTACGGGGAGCCGCTTTGAGGTTCGCCAATATATTGCTCAGAAGAATGACAGAAGACTATCAAAATACGGTCAGGGAGTAAGTTTATCTCAATGTATTTTATTAGGTAAGAGTGAACATACCAAACTTGATGATGTCTTATAACTAGAGGTCGGAGTAGGTAGATTGATTTAAGGTCGTTGACGTCAAACGTAGAGGATAATAATCCAAAATACCGGAAAGAAATTTACCACACATTATGGATAAAATGGCATGTCCATATTATAATATCTTGACGCAAGTATATAAAATCAATCTACCTACTTATAACACTTTAAACACATTGAAATTAAACACTTGTGTAATATACACGCAATTAATGTGTTAAAAAGTGTTTAAATTCGTAATTTGTACTTGGAGGAGGCCAAAATGTCCGTGTGGTGAGGGATTTAGAATACACCATGTCACCAACCCACACTATCCTGCCTGAGGGTGTCGTAAGAGGCGACTAAAGGATCGTATGAGGCAAATCACCTAGCCGTATGAAAACTTGTTACAAACCCTGTGCCAACCCGTCTTGCCAGCGTGGCACAGTAGGCTAATTTCCCTCCATAAATTTGGAGGACGCCCGACTCATTAGTGGGTAATTTATGGACTGAAACAACAACTGAGTTGTGGGTCATGTATAGGCCGAGTAGTAATAGAGATTAACAAAAGAGGAAGACGAAAATATCATGAAGTGAAAGAAACGCAGCTACCGGTAAATACCTAATTTTACAGTATTTACGACGAATACGCATTGATTTCCAACACGCTACTGACGGAGCCAGTTGATACTGCTGCATTAATGGAACTCATTGAGTATATCAAGAAGGCAGAGGAAATATTGATCACAGAAATGGAAGATAAACTGAGGAACGCTATGCGCTATATAGTCTTCCTTGGCGACTACACAATATTCTCACCGTTAGAATTGAAAACCAACAATCAAACCTTCCATTGGTATGTAAATTTTCGTATATCTTTTTATAACTTGGTTATTTAAAGTTGACACCTATTTTTACGAACTCTATAATAGTCATCATCATCATCATCATCATTTCAGCCAAAAGACGTCCACTGCTGGACATAGGCCTCCCCCAAGGATTTCCACAAAGGCCGGTTGTGGGCCGCCCGCATCCATCGTTTTCCGGCGACCTTAACCAGGTCATCGGTCCACCGTGTGGGAGGCCTACCAGCACTGCGTTTTCCGGAACGCGGTCGCCACTCGAGAACTTTTCTGCCCCATCGGGCGTCGGTCCTGCGCGCTATGTGCCCTGCCCACTGCCACTTAAGTTTGGCAATCCTGTGGGCTATGTCGGTGACCCTGGTTTTCCTGGGTATCAACTCATTTCTGATTCGATCTCGCCGGGAAACTCGGAGCATAGCCCTCTCCATTGCCCTTTGGGTGACTTTGAGCCTTCTGATGGAGCCCATAGTGAGCGACCACGTCTCTGTTCCATGAGTCATCACTGGCAACACACATTGGTTGAAGACTTTTGTCTAAAATAGTATCAAGTAATAATTATATTCCGTAGTCCCAACTAACAGCTGACCCAAATCCCAAAGGCCAGCGGTATGCATTAAGTACCCGACGCACTAGCGGTTGGCTAGTTTAATAAGTAACCTAATTAATTCATAATCTATATATATAAAAGAAAGTCGTGTTAGTTACACTATTTATAACTCGAGAACAGCTGAACCGATTTGGCTGAAAATTGGTGGGAAGGTAGCTGAGGACCAGGAAAAGGATACTTTTTATCCCGATCAAAAAAAAAATTCAATATTAATTTACTGCAAATTATTTGGCTTTTATTGACATTCATAATCATATGTTAGCTCTAACAATGGCGATATCTGTTGACAGTTTCGCTGCAGTTGCGTTTTGTTGAAGTAGGTTTTATACGGACGGGATAAAAATCTCAGGTATCCTATGTCCAACTTTCTTTTTGTTTTAAATATATATAATGCGGAACAAAGTTCGCCGGGTCAGCTAGTTATTATATAGACTCAAAATCGACCATCAAAGTAACGGTGATGGTTGTTTTGACAGTTTTGGTAATATAATAATACAATCGGGTCAGTTCGGCACCGTTACCACAAGATTCGAACAGTCTTAAATAAGATTGTTCATTTAAATTTCGCTTAAATAAGCGTTAACGTTGAAAATTAGTATCCTAAAATAACTTCGGTTAGCGCCTTTTATGCTAATGGCAATACTGTAGCCGACGACGATTTAGACACGAGGTGAATAAATTTTTCATCTTTTCGTGTGGGCTTCCATAGAAAATAGCAGACGAAAACAGCAGACTAAGGCTGCACAACTAAAGCAGCGTGGATATTTTGTGCAATCTTATTGGTTAATATTTCTCCGCTCCGCTGCCTTGCTCCGCTCCGGTGGACAAGCAGCCTTACGGAGTATCATACTACGCTTCGTCATAAGAAAATTATCCTATTTATTTGGTAGGTATGCTCGCCTACCAGGGATTATAGAGGAGTCCAAAGTGATTTGTGTGAACAAGAAAAAGGAATATCAAAAATTAATAGAGGTAAACTCGAAATCCAATAGAAGTCATACACAAACGAACTACGCAGACTTTACCTATAATATAATTATATATGCGCCGATATGTGTATGGAATTTCTCATCCATTGCTCCGCCTAAAATCTCTTGGTTACATTGAAAACTATAAAACATCATTAATATTATATATCATTTACTGAATGCCAGATCTGATTCCTTATTCCCCCCTTCCCCACCCTCTTCCCTGCAATATGTCACATGCGTCATGCTTGAAAATAGGTTCGGGTTCTGAGGGTCGGTCTGATCAGGAATGCCATTTTAAATATTGCTGATGTTTGGCCCTTTGTGACTATTGTGACTTACTCTCACAAATCTGTTTTATTGGTCTTTGTATTAAAAATGGCGATTTAAATAAGCAACTACAGATTTTTTTTAACTCTGTAGAGTAGCTTTCCGAATTGATGATAAATATTTATAGACGTGGCAAAAGTGTTGAGATTACCCAACTTGAAAAAATCTAATTTTAATATTGATGCTCACTTAAAAAGGTTTGTCCCTATCTTTTCACGCATAATTTCTTTTAGTCCCTCGTGTTTTTATCCCATCGCTAAGAAAAGACAAATGATAGAGCTTAAGTTGCTGATTTACAATTCTATAACTAACTAGCTTTTGGGCGCGGCTTCGCTCGCGTGGACTTCGAAGCCGTGCTTATCCCTATGCTTTTTTTTTTATTAATATAAAAGTGGTTATTGTGAAACTATGATAGTTAGATATGTGCTCTAGCGGACTTTTTTGTAGATTTTAATAAGACCTACAAACTCGCAATACTTCATTTTGTTCTATTGTCAATAGTTTTTGCAGCGCACGCATAAATAGGTTATCGATTTTACACCTTGGGTTACAAAATCGCAATTTTCATACGGATCCCTAATTCCTTTGAAAATAAAATATAGCCTATAACCTTCCTCGATAAATGGACTATCTAACACTGAAAGAATTTTTGAAATCGGACCAGTAGTTTCTGAGATTAGCGCGTTCAAACAAACAAACAAACAAACAAACAAACTCTGCAGCTTTATATATTAGTATAGATTTCGGTTTAGTTATAGTTCAGGTAGGTTCAGGCGCAAAGTAGATAAGAAGTAACCATTTTAGGTTACTTCTTATCTACTTTGCGCTCTTTACAAACTTTCAATTCATATTTCCTGAACTATACATGAAAGTTTTTTTGAAAAACGTTTGGTGCTGATTGTAATTACTCCTGTTTTTAATAATGGTTTTTAGGTTCGCATTGCTGAATTCATTTTGAGTTTAGACGTATATGAGCTACAATCCCATGAGTTGCAGTATTGGGGAGATATTGAACAGTTGCCAAAATACGTGACCCGGGCTCGCAGATTGGATGAAAAGTTTGTACCCATATTTTGACCGTAGGTCACAGAGAAATTATTGATTTCTAAACATATATTGATTAAAATCAAACTGAAAGGTATCATTTTTTATTCTTCATTGAATCTGTTGAATTAAAAAAAATATATTATCTATTTGGTATATTCAGATTGGCTATGGCATTGGCGCAAATAGACCGATTCAATGAGGAAGAAACTGCTTTTGGTTGGGAGCTGTCTCAGTATCCTAAACGCAAAGCAGTTTACGATCGCTTAGTTCCATTTAAGAAACTTTTTGAAGCAGGTTTCGAATTCCTTGAAAAACATCATAGTTGGATGACATCTAAGGTAAATATTTATTTTAATTATTCACTCTAACGTCACATTTATATAGGTATCGCTTTTACAATGTAGTTATTAACAAATTTCATACATCGGAATGAGCTATGATTATATTTCTGAGAAGAAGCGTACATATTTATCAGAAAACACCGACATGAACTATATTTAGATTTTAAAAGATTTGAGATTACATTAACGTTTCTAGGTCGGTAGCTTTGATCCGGAAGACATTGAAGGCGATGTTAGCTATTACTACAAGATTGTATACAAGTTGGAAAAGTCTTTCCAGGAAGTCCCGGAAACTTTTCGATTAGCTTACTCGATAAGGTTTGTATTGGGTGATTTTATTTTCTCTTGCGTCGCTTTCTCATAAAAGTACCAAACAAACGAAGAATGCTGTTTACTTACAGTATGTTTATACTTTGTTAGAAGTAATTTAATTCAATATGCAACTATTGAAAACCGACCCTAAATTGATATTTGTTACAAAATGTCATGTAATGGACACCGGTTGTGTGTTAGGTTTGGTGACCATTATCGTCCCGTTGTTTGTGAATTCTCTTATGGTTCCTTCGGTAACTTCAGAGAAAGAATAGATGGATTCAAGACGCATATGCCTATTATTCAAACACTTGGTAACCCCGGAATGAAACCTCGCCATTGGGAGAAGATCTCGGATATTGTTGGATTTCCTATTATTGTGGACGAAAAGATGTCTCTAGAGAAAATTATCAGTTTTGACCTCGGAGAGAATATCGCACAATTCGAGGGTATTTCCGAAGCAGCCACCAAAGAAAATAATTTGGAGAAAGCGTTGGATAAGATGATGAAAGAATGGGCAGACCTGCGATTTGAGATTTTGGTTTACAAGTAAGTATACATTGAGTTGTCCGTATTAAGAATGCACAGGGTAATCACCTCATTCCATCTTGATGGTCTCGAAACAGCCGATTGAAGAAATACAAAAGTAATACGCCACCGAAGAAAAACTTGATATGAAACCTGTGCCAACTTGGAGACCGTGTCTCAGTAAGCCCCAGAGAATGCCTTATTCAGGGGGTCTTAATGGCTGAGATGACGACGATAATTTGTTTCTTGAATCAAAATATTTTGTTTCTTCTTTTCAAGCAAAAAAACTGTTGAGTTGGGCGTCCTACAATTTCAGGGAAAAAACAGGCAACTATGCCACATTACTAATATTCAGTCTTTCTCAAGCCGTAAATACATTTTGAGCTTTCTACAGTTTATTTAATTATGCGACTATTATATTATGCTAGTAAATCATATAAAAAGTGTTGTTTTTATTTAAATTTATTTCAGAGATACAGGAACTTACATATTGTCAAGTGTTGATGAGATACAGCTGTTATTGGATGATCATATTGTCAAAACACAGACCATGAAAAACTCTCCCTACATTAAACCGTTCGAGGATGTTATCTAGTAAGTTGATCTACTCGCATAAACATGTTGTCCAAAAGGCGCTTTTATATCGTATCATTCATGTGTTTTAAGTGACTGGGAGTTCAAATTAATCCTCTTACAAGATATATTAGATGAGTGGTTGAAGGTTCAGGCAACTTGGATGTATCTGGAACCAATTTTCTCGTCTCCCGATATTCAACAACAAATCCCAGAAGAAGGACGTCGTTTTAGTGCTGTTGATAAGGTACACAGTATGTTAGAATAACATTCTTTACATGACCATATGGTCATTTACATGACCATAACTTTGCATGAAAAAGTAATAACTTGACTTTCTTTTTATTTATTACAGACATGGCGTGAAGTCATGAAAGCTGCGTTCACCGAGCCTCGAGTACTCGACGTAATTATGATAGAGAAGATGTTGGACCGCCTAAAAAAATCAAACAATTTGCTGGAAATGGTCCAAAGGGGACTTAACGCGTATCTGGAAAAGAAACGCCTGTATTTCCCAAGATTCTTTTTCTTGTCCAATGATGAATTACTCGAGATTCTTTCAGAGACGAAGGATCCGTTGCGGTGAGAATTTAATAAAAAATATTAAAGGTTACTGTTTTTCCCAGTAAGTTTCTTGCGCCATGTCTTTTAGAAATGAAATATGAATTTAGAAATGGTTATAAACGCCAAAATGAAACAATTATTCTTATTAATAGGTTATTTTTGTAGTCATCTTAAAATTTCAGTGTACAACCCCATTTGAAGAAGTGCTTCGAAGGAATTTCTAAATTGACTTTTACGCCCGAAATGGTTGTCACTCATATGAGGTCTTCCGAAGGAGAAATTGTATTGCTTACTACGACAATCGATACAGTAGAAGCAAAAGGACAGGTAATTATAATATTATGCATAATCTTTGGAAATTACTAAATAATCCGTCAAATACCTAAATGCTTAAGCTTCTCACTTTTCGGTTGTATTCCGGTATGTTTAGACTTGAAAGTAATAAAGTAACTCTTGCTCTTCTAGGTGGAGAAGTGGCTTTTGGAACTGGAAGGCGCAATGAAGGACTCAGTACATCACGCAGTTGCTCTATCGTTTGACGATTATTTGCTAAAACCGCGTGAGCACTGGGTGTTGGTCTGGCCCGGGCAAGCAGTTAGTATTTACCGTTACTTTAGCTTCATTATCAGCTTAATTTACACCACTGTCAGTATCATAGTCCCCTGCTAATTAATTATAGCTCTGAAACAAACAAAGAAAATAATGGGATTGGAGCTAAGATCGGTCTTAATACACCCATTGAATTTACGTCTTTAGGTTAAGTCATTAAACCAAGTTACATCTTGGTATACAGGTTCAGTGCATTGCCATGACATTCTGGACGTTAGAAGTGACTGATGCAATTCATATCAATATAGCAGCAATGCGGAAGTATTGGGACAAATGTAACTACCAGATATCAAAGATCGTCGACCTTGTGCGTGGAGAGTTGAGTCTGCAGAACAGGATCACATTAGGTATTTGTAGTATCTTAACGGTACGTAAATAATGGATTTGAGACATTTTGTCGTGTACTGCGGTAGTCCTTTGCCATTTGAACGACACGTTCCAGGTAAAGTAGTATTTAAACAATCGAGGTTTTATTTAAACGATATAAATGCATTTTTTCCAGGAGCATTAGTGGTGTTAGATGTGCATGCCAGGGATGTTCTTATGTTGCTCATAGAATGTAATGTGCAACAAGATAATGACTTCAATTGGCTCTCGCAAATACGATATTATTGGGAGGTAATTTCAAAATAATTTCTGTTCGAAGTCTAGTGATATTTAAACATACATACAATATTATATGGTAACAGCAACAAGAGGACACTACAATGCAAATTGCGACTCGCATGATCAACTCCCAGTTGATGTACGGTTATGAGTACCTCGGTAACACGGGTCGTCTTGTCGTCACACCGCTAACGGATCGATGTTTCAGAACGTTGTTTGGAGCTTTGCATCTGAATCTAGGTACGTTAGGCGATAATTTGCTTGTCTTGCGCTTAAACCTCGCAGTTTTTGAACATGCTTTGATTATATGCTTTGACAACTCTCTCGTAATACGTTCAGATGTAGTGATTATCGTACGGGTTAAATATGTATAGGAGCTATCACTTATGTAAATTTATTACAATTTTAATGTGACATCTAGGTGGCGCTCCGGAGGGCCCAGCAGGTACAGGCAAAACAGAGACAACAAAGGATCTAGCAAAAGCGGTGGCCAAACAGTGCGTTGTGTTTAATTGTTCTGATGGCCTCGACTATATTGCTCTTGGGAAATTCTTCAAGGTAAGCTATGACTGCCATAATTTTGATTTCTAATCTTTCAAATACTTCCCAGTGCATAGGTGAGACTGTATAAACATATTTTTAATCGTTATGTAAGGAAACAGTCATGTCTATAATTGTTACTAAAATGTTAAATATATCTAATATGTAAATTACATTAATTAAAATTATGAAAACTAAGAAACAGTCAAGGTAGTTTCAAAGCCCTTTCTAATGTTACTTTTTGTGCAGGGATTAGCGTCTTGTGGAGCTTGGTCTTGCTTCGATGAATTCAACCGAATTGATTTAGAAGTGCTATCAGTAGTAGCACAACAAATCCTCTCTATTCAACGAGGCATTAATTCGGGGTCAACCCAACTCTTGTTTGAAGGCACTTTATTACATCTCGACAAGAGTTGTGCCGTATTTATTACTATGAACCCTGGTTACGCTGGCAGATCTGAATTGCCGGATAATCTGAAGGTGATATTGTTTTAACCAGTTTCTAAAGTTTTAGAAAAGCTTTAGAATCTAATTAGGTACTTAGTCTATTTTGTTTGAAATTTGTTAAGTATGCTTTCAAAACAGGCATTGTATATTATTTGTTCATGTGCTGGAGACAAAAGTGAGGTTAACTAAAGCTTTATCTCCATCTGCTCCCGCTTATTTTATATCTTTGTCTTAGATATTATTCATAATTGCTTTATATTTTTAGTTTGTATCTCTTTAATATTGTATTTTAAATCGAGATTCAAATTTATTATTGTATAGGCGCTGTTCCGCTCCGTGGCTATGATGGTTCCGGATTACGTCCTCATTTCTGAAATAGAGCTGTATGCTTTTGGCTATCTTAATGCAAAGCCTCTTGCTGTTAAAATCGTGGCAACTTACAAACTGTGTTCAGAGCAACTTTCATCTCAAAGTCATTACGATTACGGTGAGAGCAAATATAAATTAGATGATTGACCAGACTGAACCGAAATATTTAGCACAATAACTTGAAATTGTATTTAACACTTGGCTTTTCCTTTATATTTATTTACTCTAAAAAACACTATCCAGATATTTTTTACATAAATAATAATTACTTATTTTTACTCATTGCTACGTCAATGTAAGTTGATCGAAAATTAGCTTTATCGATCTGGTTTAAGGCTTCATGATTTATTAATTTTAACTGAACTTTGCTGAACTTCGCTTTAGCTGTTTCTAGTATTATTTTTTGTGAGAGTGTGTATAATGAAAGCTTTATTTGACAGATTTATAACTTTTTTGTTGTTACATAATCGTCAAAATAAATATTTCTTGCTAGGAATGCGAGCTGTAAAATCTGTGCTTCGAGCCGCTGGTGCTCTCAAGCTTAGATATCCCGATGAAGATGAAGATTTGATTCTTCTACGATCAATTAAAGATGTCAACTTGCCCAAGTTTCTCGAGCATGACGTGCCTCTCTTTATGGTTTGTACTTTTAACTGATATTCCAGAATAATCATGTTATGATATGGCTATTAACAGTTTCGCAACTGTTAAGTTAAAATTCAAATAAATTTATTTGTAAAACCTAGGTAAATACAAAATCTTTATATGTATGATATTATAGATCAGAGAACTTCATATACATTAAAGTCTGGTTTAGAAAAAAGCATTGACGTTTGTTAATTCCGCAAAAAAAATCGATATGGCTAATTATTGTTATGAAATAGGGATAGGTTTAAAGGTGGGAAAATAGAAAGAAAAAAAGTTTCCAATCAAAGTGTTCTGGCGGTACGAAACTCAGGCCAGGTCAGCTAGTTAACAATAAATAAACTACATTGTAAAATATTTAAATGTATACAAATCAAACCAAATATTTATAAGGAAACTGTGCAGTAATCCATTATAATTTTGATCAGGGTATTATTGGAGATCTATTCCCTGGTCTGCCGCTGCCTCTGGCTGGACTTCCTCATTTGGTGTCGTGTCTTCTTGAAGTGTGCGTGCCACTTAATTTACAATCTAACGATTTCTTCATTGAAAAGGTAACTAATACTTATTGCTAGAGATCACACATTTACAAATTACTACTATGTTAGAACATAAATTAATATGTACTACTAGCAGCCCGTCCCAGCTACGCACGGGTGGATTTTTTTTATTCTTTCAATTAAAATAGCCTATATTGCCTAAATAAGCCTAAATAGAATGATGATGAATGTAGCATTCAAATGGTGAAAGAATTTTTACAATCGGTCTGGTACTTTTTGACACAATTCGTTACAAACATACTTACATAAAAATCTTCCTTTTTATAATATTAGTATACATATACAATAGACTCTTTAATAATATAACATTTCATATCAAATATTATACTCATGTTTTAGGTACTTCAGCTTTATGAAATGATTCTGGTGCGTCATGGGCTTATGTTGGTGGGTTTCCCATTTTCTGGAAAAACTAAGTGCTATCACGCACTCGGCCATGCTTTGGGATTGGTCTCGGAGAAGGTAGGTTGCATTACTGCCTCGTTGGTCTAGTGGTTAGATGTGCCGCCTTTGGATCAACGGGTCCCGGGTTCGATTCCGGGGTCGGGCAAGTGTCTTTGTCTAAACCAGAGGCACTGGCTCGGAGTCTGGGTGTCATTTCTATATATAATAAGTATGTATTTACAAAAAAAAATTTATATATGTAGTTTATCATCCATCTCGTTACCATAACACAAGCATTAAGTTTGCTTAGCTTGGGACGAGATGGCGTTGTGTGAAATGTCCAAGGATATTTATTTATCTATCTATACTTATAATAAATCTGTAGAGAGGTCAATTCTGTACATGAAATATTTTTCCAAAATAACTATCAGCGGGTGATTAGTGATCGATACTGACGCCAAAAATGCAATCAGTAAAATTTTTGTCTGTCTGTCTGTCTGTCTGTCTGTCTGTATGTTCGTTATAGAAACAAAAACCACTCGACGGATTTCAACAAAACTTGGTACAATTGTTCTTCATACTCCTGGGCAGGTTATAGTATACTTTTCATCACGCTACGATCAATAGGAGCAGAGCAGTGAAGGGAAATGTTGGGAAAACAGGAGAACTTACTCCATTTTTTAAGCTTCCGTCGCGTGTGCAGCCTTAATAGTTAAAGCTACACAGAAATCATGTATGACGGAAATGTTCTCCTTAAAATTATATAAAAAATATTCCACGACAGCAAATGTCTATCTTTTATGGTTGACTCACAATAACACGTGTAACTCCCGATAGCTTAGCAGTTCAAAGCCTTCTGATTATATTTGTCTACTCTTACGTTTATAACACTCTCAATCATCCCTAATTAATAAATGTTAACATTATTACCTATTTAATAAAAAAAGAATCATAGAAATCGGTACAGAAACACCAAAGTTATTCATGAAATACGCTAATAAACCATCGCGAGTGATTACTGAATCATGCTATAAGGATTATTTTTGTGTAACCGTCGCATCGGGTCGTCGCGAGAGGTTTAAAAGGGCGGGGGATCCAAACGCGAACTTCATACAATATTTCGATTTGGCTGATGATGCGAGTAGACGTCCCGAGTATTCGCCCTTATTGACAGGCAATATTGTTTATCAGCGCGACTTTTAGTACCTATTTATTTACAATAATTTAGTTTATTTAATTTTCTTTTGATGTTATTTCATAAAATAGGTATTAGTTATTTTGGTGGCGTGTTATATTCGTTCAAATTACAAATTATTAATAGTTAACATTTTATTTCTTTTTAGGTGAAGTAGTAGTTAGTTAGTAGTAGGTAAGTTTTGGTTAATTTATGTTCAGTTTTTTTTAATAATAATATTAAGTAAGTAAAAGCGTAGGTACTTTTATTAATTAAAGGTATAGGTATTATTAATTATGTTATAGGTATTTAGTTTTAAGTGAAGTAGGATAGTTTACCCGGAAGCTTTGCGCTGAAGTATTTTTGTTGTATAGGTACTTAACTTAAGCCTCATGTGAACGTGATCTAAATAATATTACCAATACATTAACTTAATAATACACAAGGAATTACACACTGACGGAGTTGGGGGCACAGCTATCTATATCTATATATATAAAACTCTTCCGTTACTGAGTGACTGACAGACAACGCACAGCCGAAACTAATGGCAGTAGAGAGCTGAAATTTAGCCTGTGTGTTTGTTGGGAGGAGTAGGCTACCACTAAGAGAGGATTATTGGAAATTCCCTCCGAACGGGGAGAAAACGGGGATAAATTGTTTTTTTCCGGAAGTCATTATTCCACGCGGACGAAGTCGCGGGCAAAAGCTAGTTTATTAATAAATGTGAAAGTAAGATTTTCCTTAATGAAGCAAATACGGCAGAATGACTTTATTTGACCTTTCACACACATGTAATTGATTCACTAGACACTAAAAACAGGACACTTTTTGTCTTAGAGAATTATAAATTTTCCGCAAAAGTTCTTAGTGTTCCTGACGATGTAATGTTTCCCGAAATGTTTTATTTTCATAGATTTTTTCTTTTCATCCAAAAAAAGTCCAATACTGAGTCGGGCCTCCTACCATGAGTCTCAGAGACAGGGAGGGTAATTAGCCTACAGTGCCATTCTGGCCAGACGGGTTGGCACAGGGTTTCATTTCATGTTTTCCTTTTCTTGCGGCAAGGCATTGTCATTTATTTTTGTCGGCTCTTACGACATCCTGAACATGGAACGGGGTTGTGACTCTATGTATTCTAAATCCGTCACTACACGGAATGTTCACTTGTTGTTTGTGTGTTTTCTTATTAGTTTTCTTATTGTTACATTATAATTGGACTTGGCGGTTTTTATAATTTTAACTTTACTAGGGCCTAATGGATGAAAATGCCGTGGAATGGACGGTGATAAATCCAAAATCGATAACAATGGGTCAACTGTACGGGCAGTTCGATCCAGTTTCACACGAATGGTCTGATGGGATTTTAGCCGTCAGTTATAGAGCTTTTGCTGTGTCCCCTAACGACAACAGGTGAATTTTAATCAATTCATTTTTCATCATTCACATAAACACGCAGATATTCTCTATTAAAAAATCTCTTTGAAAAGTATAGGTAATCGCTGCGTGTTCTTTTATAACTGACTACATGTTATGAATGAATTTTGCCTCCCTTTAGTTTAAAAAGAGTATATCGACGTTGAAAATAGATGTCGCTACCATAATTTTTAAAACGACATATTTATTAAAAAAAATGCTAGATTAGTTGGAATTTCAGAATTATATTATGTGGAATTCTTAGTGGGACTACATGTGAAAAATATTTTGATTATCAGGAAATGGCTAGTATTTGATGGCCCCGTGGATGCCATATGGATCGAAAACTTGAATACCGTACTTGATGACAATAAAAAGCTATGTTTGATGAGCGGCGAGATTATTCAGTTGGCGCCTACGACTAATTTGGTGTTCGAACCAATGGACTTAGAAGCTGCATCCCCTGCAACCGTTAGCTCTTTGAGAATATTGCATTATTGTTTTTTTTAATGTGCTGAGATTGTTTTAAACCTTTTTACGTTTAATTTTATTGCGCCTTTTTTTTAATGTGCAAGCAGCGAGATTTCGCCGCCTTTAAATTCTATAAACAGTTGAAACATATACAGTCGCAATACCGCTTTTTATACCGTCATTTAGAGCAATTTAGTCATCACTTAAAGTATTCATCCAACTTTTGGTTTTAATGAAAACGTGAATTCTATATTTAAAAAATCTACTTGAACCGGCTGATGCTGATATCTGACCTCGAATTCTGATCCTAATATTTGCACACAATTGACATACAAGCTAGTGGACAGAGCAATCCATACTTTTGAAATTTTAGGTATCTCGCTGTGGAATGATTTACATGGAACCTAAGGGCTTGGGATGGCATTGCCTGCTCGAGTCGTGGCTCAACACACTTCCGCCAAGTATTAACGACTTCAATCGTGGTCTCTTGCGAACACTTTTCTTGCGATTCACATCTCCACTTCTCTGGCTCGTTGAATATTCCGGTAAATGTAAGGTAATGTTGTGTTACGCGCTCATTAATATATTTACGGTACCTGATATTACATTAATTCTTCGATTGCACATTAAATCAAATAATGTTCAGTTTGTAATATTCTTTTTCTTTATTATAAATTACTTTCATCAATTTCTTCACACTTTCATTCTATTTATGTGTATTTCGAATCATGATTCAATTGATGAATTGTAGTTGACGTGGTGATGGGAGCTGATTTTGATTTAGCCTTGCCAACATGCAATTTTAATACTTTTGATACTTAATCGATTGTTACACGATTTTAATACATTTTCAGCAAATGTATGTCACATCGCGAAGCAATATGGTGGTTGCCTGTATGAATTTGATCGATACATTTATGGATGATTTCTACGATGAAAAGTACATGGAGCAAATCACGGACTTAGATATTCGAGCGCAACTAGAGGTTTTTATAAAGGCTTCTATTTAACTTATGCAGCCGGTTTCCTTTCGTTCAATTTCAAATCGTTTAGCAAATTAAATAAGATGATTTTGTTTGGTGCCAAACAGAAAGATAGTCGCATAGTACAAGTTAAACATTTCTTTTGATTTCAGTTATTGCTTATTTATCATTTATAATTTTCTATGTTAATGTTTATTTGTAACTTTAGGGAGTCTTCTTTTTTTCGTGCATTTGGTCGCTTGGAGCAACTTTGGAAGCTGATAGTCGTGCCAAGTTCGATTTATTGTTTCGTGGTCTACTGGAAAAAGAATTTCCTGAGAAAGTTAGTGTTTGCAGCTTTAATTACCTCTAGTGAACCCATTAAAATGTTATTTTGGCCTGAAGTAGCCATAAACTAACTGTCAGTTACTAGTCATGGCTAAAATTTTAAAAATGAAATGACAAGTCAATATTTTTTTATACAAATCAATATATGTATTAAATCTAAGCAATATCACCACTATTTTTGTAAGATATTGATTTCAAATGCTTTTTTAGGTTCGTGCAACGCTAGGTTACCCTAAACATATAAGCAAGCCAGAAAAGCCGTACATCTTTATTATCCCGAAAGATGGACTTGTATATGACTACCGATATATCAAAGAAGTTAGTATATCGTGAATTTTATGGAAACCTATGGAAAATGCTATGCGACGTGTCCATCCGTCCGATATTCACAGTATTTTTTGTAGTAACGTGACCAAGAAAGCAATCGATCAAATATATACACTCGAGAGCAATGAATCCGGGTCACTTAAAGAATCCTAAAAATCTCGGAAACTAAAAATGCTAGGTTAATGCAATAAATCGTATTTAATAGACAATGTAATACTCCTTAAATGAATGCATTAAAACTTCTTAGTTATTATAAAGTTATATCATAAAAAAATCAAACTTGAAAAAGGGCCACTTTCGAAGATGGAACTACGAAATTACAGCATTTGGTTTTGCTTTTGTTTGTAATCTGTTATTTATGTGGGTACATAAACCATGTTGATAGTGCTCTATATTCATTATTCAAGCTGAAATTATGTCGCTTACGCCTGAAGAATGCACCAGAATACTTACAATGCTGGAAACCGGCCGGAGTCAGCGCGATACAGCCAGGACTGTCGGTGTGTCGCTGTCAACAGTACAAAGAGTTCTCCGACGTTACGAAGAAACTGGTTCTAACCTACGCAGACCAGGAACGGGCAGAACCAGGTGTACCACAGCACGAGAAGACCGATACTTGGTGAACACCATGCTTCGAAATCGCTTTCTCACAGGAACTGAACTCACAAATCAGTTTCGACGCCTCGGAGGAAGTAACCCAAGTGCATGGACAGTAAGACGTCGGCTTGCTGAATCTAACTTAAAACCCCTTAGACCTGCAAACGGCCCTAAACTGGAGCGTGGGCATCGTATTTCAAGACTAAGATATGCCCAGAGCCACGTAAATTGGAGTATTTAAGATTGGTCAAAAGTTATGTTCTCCGACGAATCAAAATTTATGCTCTACAAGCACGATGGAAGACACAGAGTGTATCGAAGACCAGGGGAAAGATTCAAGCAAGCATGCATCTGTACTTGTTTGGGCCGGAATTTCTTCTGAAAGTCGCACAGAGCTGGTGATCATAGAAAACGGCTCTTTAACTAGCGTAAGATATGTGGAAGAAATCCTCAATGATCACGTTGGTCCATTTATGGTCAATTTAGGTGAGGATGCTATATTTATGCATGACAATGCCCGACCTCATACAGGTAGGATTGTGAATGACTACCTTCAAGAGATGAACATTACTCGTATGGAGTGGCCAGCGCGCAGCCCGGATATCAACCCGATCGAGCATGCTTGGGACGAGCTAGACAGATGCGTAAAACAACGAAACCCTCCCCCAATCACGCTTCGTGAGCTCAAAATTGCTCTCACAGAGGAATGGGAGAATATTCCCCAAAATCGTATAAGGAACTTGGTGTACAGCATGCCAAACCGCGTAAACGCAGTAATGGAAGCACGAGGAGGCAATACGAAGTATTAAAATTCAAGAAAATCGTAATAAAGTTCAAAAATTTCATGTTTTCTATTTTTGTTTTAAGGAGAGATCAGCAGTTTTTTTCTTTATGTAATTTTGTATTAATAAAATGTATGGTGACTCATATTTTTTTTACTTTCATTTAAGGAGTATTACATTGTCTATTAAATACAATTTATTGCATTAACCTATAATTTTTAGTTTCCGAGATTTTTAACATTCTTTAAGTGACCCGGATTCATTGCTCTCGAGTGTAGTTTAAAAACGAAAAATTATAAACTTTATAACATCACGTTACGACGCAGCAACAATAAACATGGATGAAACCGCGGGCACAGCTGATATCTAATATATTTAAATCTCCCAATAGTTTGAAAGTATCACCAGCTTTTTAACACATTTGAAAAAAAAAAACACGTAGACTAATATATAATATTGTTGCCCATATTATTCAAACCAAAATTGAATACCAAATAGAATTTGAGATCATCCAACATATAAATAATGTTTACAGGGTAAGGGTAAATGGAAGCCATGGCAGGATGACGTGACGTCAGCACCGCCTATAAGTAAAGATACTCCACCAAACCAAATTCTTGTGACCACATTGGATAGTGTGCGATACTTAGCTCTCTTCAAGTTGATGGTGACTCACCAAAAGGCCTGCATGATGGTTGGACCTACCGGAACTGGGAAGTCGTCTTACATTATTGTAAGTGGCCGCTGATGTTACTTGGGATTCCTGAAATTGTATAAAATCTACAATTTATGTGGTCTTTTGTAGGATTTCTTGGTGAAAAGGGTCGATACTAAAATTTACAAAGCATTGATTATGGCTTTCTCTGCTCAAACGAATTGCAATCAAACGCAGGATATAATAATGGGTAAACTGGACAAGAGGAGAAAAGGTCGGTATTACTTGATAATTCATGAATGCTGCTTATTCGGTTTAATGAATTCATGTCGTAGATGTTTTAATTAAATGAAACTATTAACCTCTGTGTGCTAAAATAAATAATATTTTTTTTATACCTTCCCAAAGGTCTCCTAACGGTAATCTGTAATCCCTATTCCTGTAGCTACTACTAATATCGCCTCTCAACTCGTTTCAAATTTATCGCCAACTAACAAAATTTAAGACTTAACAGTTATAGGCTGAACTGATGAAGTCATCTGTGTAGATTTGATAACATTATAATTTCTTGCATTATCTAATTAAGGGGTATTCGGGCCTCCAATTGGATGCTACTTCGTGGTATTTGTGGATGATGTGAGTATGCCACAAGCAGAGACATACGGTGCTCAACCACCAATTGAAGTACTCCGCCAAGGCATCGATCTTGGTCTCTGGTACGATCGGAAAACGAATGTTCCTATGTATCTAATTGACGTTCAGGTAAGCAAGGATTTCTGTTTTGAATAAAGTTTATAATGTGTATGTTTTTTTCTTAAGCAATTTGCTTTCAGTTCATGTGTGCTATGGGAAAACCGACGCCTGGGGCAAAACTTATAACTCCAAGGTTTTCTCGGCACTTTGCTTTCTTTTGCATCGATGAGTTTGATGAAGACACTCTGAGAGTCATTTTCAATAGGATTATGTTATGGCACATCGATACTAGGTAATTATGTCATGGTATATGAATAATATTGCAACATCTTAGTGTATCATGTAACATCGGCGATCCCATTCAATTCATTAGAATTATTATTTAAATCCATAAACTCGCGTAGGGTTGCAACTAATACGAAGAATATTTTTTCAGAGGATTTTCTAAAGATTTTGATCCTTGTATAGAACAAATAGTTCTTGGGACATTAGAGGTATACAAGCAGTGTCGTCTGAATTTGCTGCCAACACCTTCCAAATCTCACTACACTTTCAATCTGCGCGACTTTTCCAGAGTTATTTTGGTAAGTATTAACGTCGACGTTAACGAAAGTTCGTTTTTAGCATAAGTCAATTTCAAATGTCTATATAATTTTGTAAAAATAATGATCCCGCAAGCGCTAGCTAGGTTGACATAGTAGGTCTTCCAATATTTCTCTATCAAATTCGTGGAGCTCCATCAAGCTGCAATTCCTATAATTTTTGTTGGTTTGATATCTGCATCATTGGTGTGCTTATTGAATTCGCGAACTTCTTTGATAAACTACATAAAATTTGATAATTTACGTTGCCCGTTATGGTGTAATTTCATTTCATTTCTTATAACAGTCTGCGATCTTTAACTATTTTGGTGTTTCTTAGGGAGTGCTTTTATCAGTGCCAGCTGTGACACCCGATCTTAGGTCGATGAAGCGACTTTGGGTCCATGAGTGCCTGCGCGTGTTTGCTGATCGTTTGGTCGAGGACAAAGATCGTCAGTGGATAGTGACTTGTTTACGCGAAGCAACTGCTTTGCATCTGAATGACAACTTCGATGAAATGCTTTCGCGGTTGCGTCCTAATAAAAATGAGCTGGTATATCCATTAACCTATTACTTTCTATAAAGATTGGTCTTCCCCAATCTCGACATTATTTATCGTCTACAAGAATATGCATATATACAAAAAGCCTCACTTCTAAAAAAATCATAGAGATCATATGGAAGAATACTTTAAAATACCAGACTTTAAATTAGAGATAATATTTAGATTTCTTAGCACGCTTTCTTACAGATTACAGATTTTGATCTTCGCAACTTGATATACTGTGACTTTGCAAATCCTAAAGTTGACACTGGCTTTTATATGGAGACAACTAACATGGAGCATTTAAACTCAACCGTGGATACATTCTTGCTTGAATTCAATAATATGTCCAAGAAACCAATGAACTTGGTACTCTTTAGGTATGTAGCATTTTCATTTCGTCGTACGGAATATTGTCTTCCTTTTATACATTTCTCTTTCTGCTTTACGTACGAAAAAGGTGTATCTGTGAACATTAATACTAGCATCCCGTAAATTAATCTCCTCTGAATTAGTCTAATTGACAGGAAAGGATAGGGCCCCAAACTGGCTATTTTGTATTAAAGCGCCCATCCAACATATGCAATTGTTAGCCTGTTAAAATTGATATAATCTGCAAAAATCATTAATTCATTGGTTTTTGTCAAAAGCGTGTATTTTGAATTGACACTATACTATTAGTAGATTACCAAAAAAGGCACAGTAACTGTCGATTTTAGCTGAACTTGAACCAGCAGTTCTGGGGCACAGGTCTTTGTGTGCAAGTTACCGGCTACTTTTTATGTATAATCATGTGCGAGATCCTTTTGATTCACGTTCCCTGCCTTGCACAGGTACCTCCTTATCACCATCTTATATATAAAACTGTGTAAAGCCCGAATCGGATCTGCAGACTGAAGATTAAATTTAGATTTTTGAAGTCATAATCCAATGGAGTTTTATAAAAGACATAGTCGATTTCTACTTGTGGTTCAGATTTGCGATTGAGCACGTCTCCCGTATCTGCCGAGTGCTGACGCAGCCGCGCTCACATGCTCTCTTGGTGGGTCTAGGAGGCTCAGGCCGTCAGTCTCTTACGCGACTAGCAGCCCATATAAACGAATATGACCTTTTCCAGGTTAGTATATGAAAACATGAATTAAACTAAGGTACACAGTTTTGAACAACAATTTTAAGTTGAACCGAGAAGAAACATTTTATTTATCTGAGACAATGAATTATTTATTGTTAATGCATCCAAAGTTATAATGTCGGACTTAATCTTTTACTAGGGGCGTTATAATTTCTCCTTATCAAATTTTAATACCATAAAATTTCGACAGGTTGAAATGAGTCGAACGTATGGTAAGACGGAGTGGCGAGAAGATTTGAAAACATTGCTAAGGAAGTCCAGTACCCCGGATTTACACATGGTTTTCTTATTTGTCGAATCACAGGTAGTTTACCTTAATCAAATAAGACAAAATAGTTGAAATAACAAAACTTATTTTTTTACTTCTATTAATAGATTAAAGAAGAAGGTTTTCTGGAAGACGTTAACAATATGCTGAATTCGGGAGAAGTCCCTAATATATTTGGAGCAGATGAAAAGGCAGAAATATGTGAAAAGATGAGAGTGGTAAGTGAGGAACTAATTAATATATTTATCTAGGTAAACAGAAAAGGGCTACAATAGTTACACGAAACGAATTGTGGTCATTTATTTCCTAGTATTATTTAGTATTTATTACCTAGAATTGTAAGCAATGCGCGGTGAGGTACACCAATAATTTGATTTTCGTTTTGTTGTAGATTGACCGACAGCGTGATAAGTCTCTGCAAACAGACGGTACTCCGACCGCTTTGTATGCATACTTCGTATCAATAGTGCGAGATCAGCTACACATCGTTCTTGCTATGTCCCCTGCTGGGACTTCCTTACGTACTCGCATTCGGAAATTTCCATCATTAGTTAACTGTTGTACCATAGACTGGTTCCAGGTTAGACATAATCTAATTTTAATCAATTTATTAGTTACTCTTTAAATTTATAAGCATTGGCATTAAAGTTGTATAATTTATTTGTTGATAGTTGATAGTATTACGTTTTATGCTTCAGGAATGGCCACCGGACGCCTTGCTAGCAGTGGCTACTCGGTTCCTCAAAGATATTGAGCTAACTGACCTGGAGCGTGAGACGGCGATCAAACTATGCCAAGTTTTTCACACAGACACCCAAGAGCTAACTCGTCAATTTCTACTGCGTTTAAAGAGATACAACTACGTAACACCTACCGCTTACTTAGAGCTTATAAACATGTTCAAATCATTGCTGACAAGAAAACGATTGTTAGTAATAACTGCTTGTATGACTGCTACCGGTATAGTTACTGTTACAACGCTAGTAATTACTGTTTTTTTTTTGTACAGGGAGTTGTTGAACGGCGAAAAACGGTACTTAATTGGTCTTGACCAGCTTGCTATTGCGGCAAAGTCAGTTGCTGCTTTACAGCAGGCCTTGGAAGTGTTGCAGCCCAAATTAGCAGCTGGAGCAGCTGCTGTTGCAGTGACGACTGCAAAGGTAGAGAGAGAGAAAGAAGGTGTGGCGCTGGTTGAGGCTGAAGTAATGATTGATCAAACCGCTGCGGAAGAACAGGTAAAGCGATTGCATTTATGTTTATAAAACTGCGACTATTTCTGGAATTGGGCCTTTCTCTTTTGAATTTGGCAAATGCCTGAGCTGCATTCTCTTCTCATACGAATTCATGGCTAATTTATTACCGCTGAGTTGATTAAATTTATTTCCAGGCTGCAGAAGCTCAAGGCATAAAAGATGAATGTGACGCAGATCTAGCGGAAGCAATGCCAATCTTGAATTCTGCTCTTGCTGCGCTAGACACGCTTACACCCCAGGATATCACCTTCATCAAAACCATGAAGAGCCCGCCTAGAGGCATCAAGCTCGTCATGGAGGCTATATGTATTTTAAAGGTAAAAAACGTTTATATAAATTAACATTTACCTGTATTTTTACCTAACATTTTTTTTGAGGGATATATTTACAAGGTTGTAAAAATACATGCGTATTTCCCTAGGAAGTGAAAGCTGATAAGGTTCCGAACCCATCAGGAGTTGGAACAATAGAAGATTACTGGGGTCCATCCAAGAAACTTCTCAATGATATCAAATTTCTGGAGTCGTTACAGAACTACGACAAAGATAATATTCCTCCTCCTGTAATGAAAAAGTTGATGACTACTGTAATGCAAGATGATGGGTTTGTTCCAGAGAAAATTAGAGCCGTGTCCGTGGCAGCCGAGGGTGATTATATTTAGAATAGAAATAGAATAGAATAACCTTTATTCTGAGAAAACTGCACACAACACAGAACTTAAGGCAATGCAAATATAATTAGTTATTTCAGTACAAACTGATGCACTAAAATTCTATGCTGTATATACAGCATTGCCAGAAATGGTCTGAGCTCAGCATATGTTGTAGATAATATCCATAACGCTGGTTTTCGGCTCAGCCGTATGTAGCGCATATATTTGTGATACACATCTTTTCACAACTCACTTTTCATCTCAGTCCATAAATAAGCCACTGGTGTGATTTTGATAAGAAATCAATTTCACAAATCCAATTGTATTAAGGGATTTTAGCCTACAGTTTTGTATTAGTCAGATGGGATTCACATTTTTCTTTCCTGTTGATACTTTTTCTGCCTAAATTGGCATAAAATATTTATTCTAACCTTGATGAAACGTGAGGAATCATACCGAGTTTCATACCGAATAGGTTCAATTGATGCATGTTTTTTGCTCAATCAAATCCATTGTTATCTACTTATTCGTTTAGGTATGTGCAAATGGGTAATTGCAATGACAAAGTACGACAAAGTTGCCAAGGTGGTAGCACCTAAGAAACAAAGACTAGCCGCTGCTCAAGCTGTGTATGACAAAGCCATGGCGGCTCTTGCAGTCAAACAAGCACAGTTACGGGAGGTTGGCCGCATCTTTTATTCATTATTTTTGCATTATTTTCAAGTTAAATGTGAATACAGGATGTAACAAAAAGCCCTATAGCATTAACGAAAAGAACGATAGTGCTACTGATAAAGAAACTGTGTTAATAATTTCCGGCCTAAATTGGGCAGGTGACGAAAGGTTCATAAAGAATTAAGTGCTTAATTCTCATTATAAGATGTGTTTAATTATGTTTCTTAAGGATAATCATAACGGTTGCTAGGTTGGTTTGCACTAGAATCCCTGTATTGTAGTACAATTTTGATTCACAACAACGTCGATTGCTCCTTCATATTTCAAGATAGATAACTATTTTAAACACAGAATTACTTTTTTGACTGAATCTATAAATTAGCGGTGGGAACTTTGAGGAACCCTTACTTTGAGTGGCTATAGGATTTTTGTCATGCTCTGTATACACTTGCACTTGGAAATATAGACTTGGAAATTATTTCTGTAAAGTCCGTTAAAATAGGATTCATCACACACAATGTTTAATCGCACATCTTTCAAACATCCTTTTGAATTTATAGATCCAATTGAAATTGAGGAAATTGGAAGATATGTTAGCCGAGCAAAGTCGTCATCAGAAGGTATTAGATGATGAGGTCATGGACTGCAGCAATAAACTGAACCGAGCAGAAATGCTTATCTCAGGTCTGGGAGGCGAGAAAACTAGATGGACCCAGATAGCGAAAGACATGCGCGCTTCTTACTATTCACTCACTGGTATGGCTGCGGAATATATTCAGCACAACCTACTTTATATGATGAATTAATTCCATTGTCTCTGTTTTCATTCTAGGGGATATCCTGATTGCATCTGGTATCATTGCTTATTTAGGACCTTTTACTGCAGTTTTTAGAAGTGGGCAGGTAAGTAATAGTTCTCCACTATTTTATCTAGTTTGGGGATTTAATTTTACATTGTGCCACTTAAAACATTCCAGGTAAAGTCATGGGCGCAAGCGTGTCATGATTGCGGTATTGTATGCACTTTAAACTTCAGTCTAATCAAGTCACTTGGAGAGCCTGTCACTATTCAACAATGGAATATCGATGGGCTGCCATCAGATGACTTCAGTGTTGAGAGCGCTATCATTATAATGTAAGAAAAAACAAGATTACCCAAAATTATAATTTTTTAACATGTAGAATACTTAAATAGTGGTCAGATTATTACTAAAGATATCTTCCTCTAATCGCTATATTCTATCATCTTCAATAAGCGCATAGTTCTTTTTTTTCTGGAATTGAAGTACTAATGAGTTGTTTGATTTGATAATTTAGGACAGCTCGCCGATGGCCCCTCATGATTGATCCCCAAGGACAAGCCAATCGCTGGATCAAGAACTTAGAAAAGCCAAATAATTTAAGCATAGTTCGTATGACACAGTCAGACTTGGGGCGTATATTGGAAAATGCTGTGCAGTTTGGACAACCGGTAACTAATCTTCAAATTATCGAAACACCAAAAAAGATTAATATTTAGGCCTTCTTATGTTGTGTTGTAGGTTTTGTTAGAAAATGTTTTAGAAGAACTGGATCCTATGCTGGAGCCCCTCCTACAACAGCAGACATTCAAACAGGGTGGAGCCCTTTGCATAAAAATTGGCGACACTATTGTTGAATATAGTAAAGATTTTAAGTGGGTATTTATTTATAGTTGTAAATGAAAGTAAAGCCCGATATAAATAATTACCGATGGTAAATTTACAGGTTGTATATAAGTACAAAACTAGCCAATCCACATTATCTTCCCGAAGTAGGAGTACGAGTTACTTTGGTTAACTTTATGCTGGCAAAGGATGGGTTACAAGCGCAATTACTTGCTAGAGTTGTGGCTCGGGAAAGACCGGATCTGCAGCAGGCCAAATCTGAGCTGACGACTCAAGGTGCAGAGCATCGAAGACTTCTACAAGAAATCGAGAAAAAGATTTTGAATGTTCTTTCTACATCTGAACATTTGTTAGAAGACGAAGAGGCTGTCCAGGTTAGTTTACAAGACCTTCATGGTTACGCACACAAGAGAATTGAAAAACTAGAACCTTGTATGTACCGATATTCCTTTTAGTTAGCCCATTTGTTATAGTAGTGGAAACGTTTTATAGGTCCCTAGCCTGGGGACGAGGCTGGAGTATGTGGGAGTCCCGGTCGCGATGAGATGGTGATTGCGACCGGTTTAACCACTAAAACCACCGTTTGTCTGCGCGGACCATCTGTCATTTGGGAAACTTTGTAAACGATACATTCGCCTTCTAGTAGTAGAACTGAGTCAGGTCGACAGGCGAAGACTAATATAAATATATATTTGATGCAACGACTCTTAAGGAAGTAACGTAAATTTATTTAAGAATTATATTTATTGGATAGATCCTTAACTCTGCAAAAGAAACTTCCAACGAAATCAAAGAAAAACAAGAAGTGGCGATGGTTACCGAACAGGCCATCGACGTTGCTCGTAATGACTATGTTCCTATTGCAGTACACTCCACAAACTTGTTCTTCCTTATTGGTAAGTTGTCGTTTTGGTAAGTATTTGTAAGTGGTTGTATACCAGGGAGGTAAAAAAGGCAAATATTTTTATTACTGTAGGTAAATACAACAGTTAAAAACGAATCAGTAAATGCTTTTATTGGTATCTAGTTAAAGGTTTCTAGTGTTAAATGTTTTGGGAACATTTGTTGCTAATAAAAATAGCTAAGTAATTATGTACTGTATTACGGAGGTGTGATTAATGTTTGAAATCAATTATTTAATTCATAATTAAAATCGTTTTGGGTCTATATTGATATAGTGAATATTACTCAAATGAGAAAATTACTCAAAAGCTTGAGATAAATCATGGTAATAAAATTACTGCTGTAATTGGAACTTTAACTATATCTGTAATATAACATTTCACCTTCTTCACATGGTGTTCAAAACGACAATTACAACGTGTATGTTATATTTCAATTATAGCATCTCTGGCAAATATTGATCCTATGTATCAGTATTCCTTGGGTTGGTTTGAGGGCCTCTTTACGGCATCAATAGACAATACTGAAAAAGTTGATGAGATTCCTGAGAGATTGGAGATACTTCGTGCCTACTTCACGTACTCTCTGTATGCGAATATCTGCAGAAGTTTATTTGAAAAGGTATGTTCACTACACTTAAATATTTTTAAACAATTTTTTTGTAAGTATTGTTTAATATTTGTTTCTAGAAAATAAATATGTTTTAGGATAAAATGGTTTTCTCTCTTTTGCTGACTATAACGATACTGGTCGCGGAAGGCCGTTTGGAGCAATCGCATGTCCTATTTCTGCTGGGTGGTGCGCAGCCTCGGCACTTGATACCTAATCCTGTTTCTTTTCTAAGTCCACAAGCATGGTCGGAGTTCAATGGGTATGTTCTCTTTCATTTTCTATAGATTTAGTTACCATTAGTAACCACCCCCAAACTATCAAGCAAAGCAAACAAAATTGTTTTAAAAAAAACTGTGCAGTGCAAATTGTTTACTCTAAGTTACCGACTTAGTTTATGATGATATCTAATTCAAGTCATTTTTGGACTGTATGCCTAAATACCTATAAATCTGTCTTTAGTTTTTATGCAAGTAATGCAAAAGCTCTTTGGTTGAGATTTTTGCTTTTGCAATACTTAAAGGGAATATTATCATTGGCGCAAATTTTAGGCTAAACGAATTGGAGGGATTTGAGGGTATTTTGGACCATTTTATGGCTAATATTCCTCGATGGCAACAATACTGTGATACTGCAGATCCACATAATCAACCACTGCCAGAACCCTGGAATAGTAAACTTAATAGTTTTGAGGTAACTTTTATGCCTATTGCTTTTTTAAATATTATTGAACTTTGAACCTGATGCAAAATTATGTTTAATATATGCTTCAGAAAATGATGGTTCTACGTTGCATGCGTCTTGACATGATGGTGCCAGCAGTTCAAAACTATGTTGAAGGTAAATGTTCAAGATCACATTTCCCTTTGTGTGCAAAACTGCCTACCTAATTGTCCAATAGTTAATAGAGACGTAGTAACCCAGGTGCTCTTGTCCTTTGTGGTTTGTTTCACTGTATACTATTTACAGGTCAAATGGGGCGCCAGTTCGTGGAACCTCCGCTCTTTGATTTACCATCATCGTATGCCGATTCTCATTGCTGCATTCCTTTGTTGTTTGTTCTCACACCTGGATCTGACCCTATGGGAACGTTACTCAAATTTGCTGATGATCAGGTACGATTTACAATTAATAAGAGTGAAGTGTGTATTAAGATCATAAATACGTACTTAAACCTAAACATTGATTGTATTTTATAGGGTTTAGGAGCATCTCGACTATTTTCCTTATCCCTAGGGCAAGGACAAGGCCCTATTGCTGTGAAATTAATTGACGAAGGCGTACGTTTTGGGACGTGGGTGGTGCTTCAGAATTGTCACCTAGCCAAAAGTTGGATGCCCACGCTTGAAAAGGTTAGAAATTTACATAATATTTGTAGTGACATTATCAATTCAGACGTAGCTGCAAAATGGTGATGTTTCATTCTTGCTAATTGATGTAAGTCAATATAATAGTTCGTTGTTGCATCATAAACTGTCTGATCAGGGATCTCAGAGTCAATCTTTTCTGCCGATAATCCAATTATATCATTTTATGCAGATTTGCGAAGGGTTTACTCCGGATAATACGAATCCCGACTTTAGATTGTGGCTGACGTCTTATCCTGCAGACCACTTTCCTGTGTATGTGCTGCAGAATGGAGTCAAAATGACTAATGAACCACCCCAAGGTAATAAAGTAATACAAGTTAAAAACTAGCACGTAGTCTCTAGACACCTGCAATTTCATGACTACTAACTACCAAATCCATTAAAATATGTACATCATTTTAATGATTTAATTTTAATTATTACCGTATAATTTAGCCTTAAGCTTTGGTTTCCTAGGATAGGATAGTCACGGCACCGCAATCCTAGAAAACCAAAGCTTTAGTAAAAAAATGCTTAGTAGTCAAGGAATATTACAAGGAGATTTCATTATTTTAGGGCTAAGAGCGAATGTTGCTCGCTCATATCAGAGTGATCCCATTAATGATCCGGAATGGTTTGAGGGCAATAAACAAACGGAAAACTTCAAGAAACTTCTTTTTGCTTTGTGCTTCTTCCATGCGGTGGTGCAAGAGAGGCGACAGTTTGGTCCTCTCGGCTGGAACATACGCTACGAGTTTAACGAGACTGATCTTAAGATTAGCGTTACGCAGCTGTATATGTTCCTGAATGAATATGATGTTAGTTTCAACATTTACGTCACCAATCATGCCACCAATATCATTTTATTTATCAACCACCTTACGATAAATTTCCACAGAAAAAATTGTTCCAAAAATATATACTTAGATACTGTCGTTTCGATTCGTTTGATTACCATACCGCATACGTAACAATGTTGCAATAGGCGTGCTACTAAAAGTAATTGGGCTTTGTGACTGCTCTGTTCTTATGGTTTGGTTGTTAATAACCGGATTTACAGATTCATGGAGTTTATTGCTACCGTTGGGTTCGATTTCGGTTTATAGAATCTTTATTTCTCACAAAAAGAACATTACAATGTTAACTTACAACATGAGAAACTTAACTATCTTAAAGGTAGAAGATACATTCTAACTGTCGGAACAGACAAACAAAACGTATTATTAGCCAATACAATTTGGAATATACAATGTCACCAACCCATACCGTCTTGAGGGAGTCGTAAGAGGCGACTAAAGGAACACTAGAGGCAGATCACTTAGCCACGTATATACCAGCTTGCTGCAAACTCTGTACCAAATCATGTTGCCACAGTAGGCTTATTTATCTCCTTGAATTTACAGGAGGCCTGATTCAGTAGTGGGTTATTTATGAGTTCAAACGACGACTTAAATAAAAATGTTAACATTACGTATATTAAACATCTTCTAGAGTGATTTCTTCTTTAACATTTTTTCCTGCATAGGACGTGCAATTTGTGGCTTTACGTTACTTAACGGGAGAGTGCAATTATGGAGGGCGGGTCACTGACGACTGGGATAGACGTTGCCTCAACACCATACTGTATAAATTTTATAATCCGCGCGCTATCGAGGAAGATAAATATCCTCTAGATCCTACAGGTTCGTTCGTCTATGTGATGCAAGCCATTTTAAGGTCATATTTGAATACACTTGACAAAACGTGTCCCTTGATACAGACGTACAGACGTCATTTTCAAAACTTGACCCTTGATACAGACGTCATTTTATAATACCTACTTAAAAACGTATCCGACACTTCACACGGCTATTCGTGTGCGCTTTTAGACTGCGGCAATTGTGTACGCTATCTATCTTTGCAATTGTTTGTATATATTTTTTTGTGAATGTTCTATCTATGTGTGGATAGTCCCTTAATGTTAAACAATATCACAGGTAACATGTCAATATCTTCTCGATTTAATTGTAGGTGTATATTACGTACCAACTCTGAAAGAACATTCAGACTTCATAGCTTTCGCGCGATCATTGCCAGTAGCCACTCCGCCGGCAGTGTTTGGTTTCCATCCAAACGCAGACATTACTAAACACTTTAGAGAGGCGGAGGAGCTTCTGAATACTGCAATTCTTACTCAGGTATTAATTATTTGTACAGAAACACGAAGAGAAATCATAGATTGCTTTAGATATAACAGTAGTTTGAGTTACTAAACCATGTAGCATGTTATACCCATTAGAAACCTTATACTATTAGAAGCTAAGAGACAAGGCGTAAGAGACGGCTTAGACGAATAAAAATATATTAAATAACTCTATAATGAAGTTTACTACAGAGCGGAATCTAATACACTGACTACTAAAATGTTTCATGATTTTTTGCCGAAAATGACTTAAAATTTTGTATGTATAATATATTTGTAATACCAGCAGTCACTAAGCTACACAGCTAATTGACTAAATGATGGATTTAGAATACATAGTGTCAACACCTCATTTCGTCCTGAGGGTGTCGTTGAGCCGACAGAAGGAAATGTTAAGGCCGAAAACCTGGCCGCAAGAGAAGAAAAACTTGACACGAAACCTATAGTGGCATAGTAGGCTAATTATCCTCCATGTAGTTGGAGGAGGCTCAACTCAACAGTGGGTCATTTATGGGCTGAGAAGTAAGTAGAAGTAGAACACAGCTAATGAAATTCAATATCACTCGAACCATCCTCCTTAAATCTGCTTCAATGACAAAAATAATAACTTTAACTTAAGAATAATCTTTTTTAGGACACGATGGCAGCCGGTGGAGCGGGCGCCACCCCAGAACAACAAGCAATGGCAATAGCCGAGGATATTCTCGCTCGTCTTCCAACAAAGATTCTAACAGGCCCGTCTCACGAAGGCGATATTAGGCCTGCCGACATGACGCCCATGTCCATAGTCGTCATACAAGAAGCCGCCAGATATGATCGACTGGTTAATGTTGTTAGGTCCAGTTCCAGGGCTGTCATCGGAGCTGTTCAAGGTTTATTGTTTGTTTATTTTTTAAGGATGGAAACCACGGAAATCTAACTGCGAACAAGCGGCTATGAAATTCATATCGCCAAATTGGTCGCACGAATACGATAAATCAATTTAAATTTTTTTAGGACATCCAGTAGTTGTTACATTTACACAAAAAAACCTATTACATAAATATCACGTATGCACAAAGATGGCGATATCATTTAGCAGTGGTATTTTCGAAGTTCGATTTTTGTGGTAACTATTTTTTACGTTGGAAATGCTCATGGATACCCGTCCGCTAAGCGTCAGCCGGATTATGTGGAACTCCGGCAAAATTTGCGCCCTGAACTAGCCACTTCAATCAACGCTGTTCCTATATTGCCCAAAACAGGGCCACGGGTTTTGCTCCCCAATGGAGTAACATGGTCCGCGATCCGGATGACCCTGAGCTTTTCAGCAGGCCTTTTTATATCTAACTTAATTTTTAGGTGTAAGTGTGCTGACAGACGTAACAGAGGAAGTTTTGACTAGTATGGTTCGCGGTCGCATACCGGCGCTTTGGGCTGGCAAGAGTTATCCCTCGTTAAAGCCTCTTGCCGCCTACGTCAATGATCTACTCGCTAGACTGGCGTTTTTACAGGTAAACTCGCGGTATGAAGCATTTTTTTCAGGTGAAAGGTTAAAACAGAGGAAGAAATAAAGTTCAAAATAGCGTAACTACTATTACTACGTATTGAGCAACAACATGATTAAAGTAACTTTGCAGTTTTAATTAAACTAAAATATAAAAGTCCCATAGCTCTCTCTCCATTGTTCGTTGAGTGAATCACAGTCCTAATAAGCACCCGTAATTTTACTTGTATTTAATATTTTGACAGCACTGGCATCAACACGGACCACCGATTGTGTTTTGGTTGTCAGGCTTCTACTTCCCGCAAGCCTTCCTGACAGCTGCGCAGCAGAGCTACGCCCGCAAATACAAGATACCTATCGATCAACTCGCATTTCACTACGAAGTAAGACAAAATAGCAATGCCTTTGGGCAGTACAATACAAATAGTGGCTTTCACAGGTCTAGGTTAAAGTCTAAAAAAGGTTCTTCGAAAAAGTTTATTCTTAATTTATGTACACAGGATTATCAACATAGAGAATGTATATGAATGAACTAATATTGGGGACAGTAAATGCTACCACAATAAGAAATAGTATTTTTTTTATTAATATCTAAATTATTATTTTATAATTATTATTTTAGAAAGAGTACTTCAAGTACTTCTTTCTCATTAAATTACATAATTACATGTTATTTTTTAATCGCGACGTTTCGCAATCTTGCCGTAATCGAGTTTACGAGACATACTACAACATTACTCGTATGTGTTTGTCTTAGACAAACGAAGGCGCGTTTTTTTTAATACTAATTCCACCTTATTAAGATAACTTTCACGTATGTAGCGACAGCCGGGTCTGACGGCTTTTCGTGCCGTCAGCATGGAGGTGGTCAGGTACTACAAATTATGGACACCCATCCAACATCCAGCTAATCCAAACGTTTATAAGGTCACGTAATGTTGCTTGGATGGCCTTTGGATCACGTGTCCCCCCAGTTCGATTTGGGGATCGGACAAGTGTCTTTGTTTAAATCAGAGGCACTTGCTCTAAGTCTGGGTATCATTTGTGTTCGTAAAGTCCTTGTTTGTAAACAGCCCCGCGATACAGGTTATAACCTAGTGCAGGGGATTCGTTTTATTTAAAAACAAAATATATACACCTGCTGTCGCAGTATCCTTGTTCTTACTGCTTTTATTATTTGCTATAATATCAAAAATGTCTACTTCAGGTACAGAAGGTATTTGAAATAAACGAGCTACCCGATGAGGGCGTGTATATTCACGGTCTTTTCTTGGAGGGGGCTCGATGGAATATGGACCTCATGTGCATCGACGAGTCTTTTCCAAAAGTGCTCTACGACGAATTTCCACCGGTTAGTAAATTAAAATTCTCATATTTCTCGAGATGTCCAAACTATTTATTGACACGATAAAAATAAATTATAATTTTGCGACTAATACATATAAATATTATTACATAATATCACGTCGAATAACAGGACTTACAGGACATATTACATATTGCGTTCTTCTGAAAATATTACAATTTATTTTGAACTATTTTCCCTCATTTTACTCATATAAAAATACAAACATTTACCTGAAAAGATAAGAAACAACATTTCAGTTAATTATTTCCCCTTATATTCAATAATGTAGAAATAATCATGACGTCATAGATAAACTTAAAGGAAAAGGTCGTTTTTTTATATATTATCTAGCGATACATCGCCCTTTTCATTACACACTAAATAATTTATCTCTTTCTTTTCCCAATTTTAATTGGGCTCGTCACAGGTCTAGCCAGATTTGGCTAATCACCAGTATTTACACGGAGCGATTGTAGTCTGACCTCCGCGACCTCCCATCTAGTGGGAGCGCCAGCAATCATATTGTTAGACCAGCTGCCAGTTTTACTGTACAGTATTACAGTTTTACACACAGTTTAACAGAGACGTGGTCGCTCACTATGGGCTCTATCAGAAAGCTCAAAGACACTCAAAGGGCAATGGAGAGGGCTATGCTCGGTGCTTCCCTGCGAGATCAGGATACAGAAATGAGGAGATAAGCAGGATAACCAGAGTTTCCGACATAGCCCACAGAATTGGCAGAGCTGACGCCCGATGGGGCAGAAAAGTCCTTGAGTGGCGACGCGTTCCGGAAAGCGCAGTGCTGGTCAGGGCCGGATTTAGGGGTCCAGAGGCCTCGGGGCAACAAAGGATTGGAGGCCCCCTTGCCCCAAATTATTTTCAAGGGATCATGTTACATTTCGGGGGGGGGGGGGCGAGTGAGCGGATATTTAAGATTAATATAATCAAATAATCATGTATGTTTATAGTACTTTAGGCTGTAGGTAAAGGTAAAAGCGAAAAAAATAATATCAACGGAAAAGATGTTTACTAGGTTTACTAGTTGAAATTTGAAAGATTTTTTTTTTCCGAAGTCTATTGTGGAGGCCCCCTACTAATCCGGCCCTGGTGCTGGTAGGCCTCCCACACGATGTACGGATCTGGTTAAGGTCGCGCGGAAAGCGATGGATGCGGGCGGCTAGGGACCGACAGTTGTGGAAATTCTTGGGGAAGGCCTACGTCCAACAGTGGAAGTCTTTTGGCTGCAATAATGCTGATGATTACAGTTTTACAATACGTGGTCTCCAAAGCTTGGAAGAGGTAAGATATTACACACAAATGATGGACTTACTCAACCTGCAGTTCGATTGCGTTACGCATTGTAATTGTGTCCACAATAAGTACATGTTTCATTGTCCAGGTATGGTTGATTCCGTTGAAACGTGATGACGTTCCACAAGACGTGTGCTACAACTGCCCGTTGTATAAGACCGGTGACCGTCGCGGAGTCCTCTCAACCACGGGCCACTCAACTAACTACATACTGTTCATGCGTCTTCCGACAATGGAGCCGCCCGACCACTGGATCATGAGAGGCGTCGCACTTCTCACACAGCTACCATTCTGAATATTTTACCATCGGCGTCTGTTGCACACTTTGCATTCATGGGTAAAGATTATAGCACACACTTTCATGCTGTACACAGTCTTAATTTTCAAACTCGTCGAGTCGTTCAACTCGTCAAACTTTTATTAATTTCACGCCAACCTTATCAGAGACATGGTCGTTCGAAATCTGACATATTACACAAATCTAATCTTTACAAGTGTGCACTATAAGATAGATCAATGCCTTCTTTACCAGAGACATTAATGACTAGATAGACGAATAGGTATTAGAATAAAAATGTTAGGTATTCCATAATGGTAGTTTTTAATAGTGGTGCTAAGTTTGATCGTCAATCTTCGATCATTGCGTTAATTGACATGATATTTTTATTTGCTTCTTTTTTTCCATAAGTATTTTTTCCTATGGCAATCTGGGGGTGTCTTCGGAAATTTTGCCAGTGTCGCGTGATATTTCCTAGGTTAGCATAGTGAAGTAGCTTTATTATTTTGCTTTGCTTATATGGAAATAAGGACCTATCTAAAGCGCGTCATCCACGCAGAGAGAATAGAGCTAGACCGCTTGACAACTAATCTAATCTATTACTCTAATTTCTACGTACACGTAGCGGAGAGTACCCGATCCTGTCTACGTAGACTGTAGTGACACATTAGCTAGGGTAGTCTCGCTAATGTGTACACGTCGTTGATTGCCCTATGACAGTCGCTCTCCGTAATTTTAATCTGTCGTGGACGAGGCACTTTAGTCCATTTAACGAAATCTATACTAATATATAAAGCTGCAGAGTTTGTTTGTTTGTTTGTTTGTTTGTTTGTTTGTTTGTTTGTTTGAACGCGCTAATCTCAGGAACTACTGGTCCGATTTCAAAAATTCTTTCAGTGTTAGACAGTCCATTTATCGAGGAAGGTTATAGGCTATATTTTTTTTTCAAAAGAATTAGGGATCCGTATGAAAATTGCGATTTTGTAACCCAAGGTGTAAAATCTAAAACCTATTTATGCGTGCGCTGCAAAAACGATTGACAATAGAACAAAATGAAGTACTACGAGTTTGTAGGTCTTATTAAAATCTACAAAAAAGTCCGCGAGAGCATATATCTAACTATCATAGTTTAGTCACAATAACCACTTTTATATTCATAAAAAAAAATGCATAGAGATAAGCACGGGTTCGAAGTCCACGCGAGCGAAGCCGCGCCCATAAGCTAGTCAACTACGATAGGTGGATAATGTAGATTACCTATATTTTAAACTGAATAAACGTTAATATTGTTTGGATGTTTCAATTTCAGATTATAATAAGTAATCATAGATTATATGATTAATACCTACAGCTTCGGTTAATATAACTGAATTTTTCCGAATAAGATCTGATCACTCTTATCCAATCTGAGTAACCTTTCTTTAGATGTGTGACAATAATCAGCAATGGAGAGGGCTATGCTCGGAGTTTCCCTGCGAGATCGAATCAGAAATGAGGAGATACACAGGCAAACCAGGGTCACCGACATAGCCCACCGGATTGCCAAACTTAAGTGGCAGTGGGCAGGGCACATAGCTCGCAGGACCGACGCCCGATGGGGCAATAAAGTCATCGAGTGGCGACCGCGTTCCGGAAGGCGCAGTGCTGGTCCACCGTGTGGGAGGCCTCCCACACGGTGGACCGACGACCTGGTTAAGGTCGCCGGAAAGCAGTGGATGCGGGCGGCCCAGGACCGGCCTTTGTGGAGATCCTTGGGGAGGCCTATGTCCAGCAGTGGACGTCTTTTGGCTGAAATGATGAATCAGTAATATTTCGTGTAGGTATTTCATGTGCTGGCGGATATTTAAAACATGGTATCGCCGCCCTATTTTATCCTGAGGGTATCTATCATGAGCCGCAAAACGGAAATGACACGGCCGTAAGTAAACCTAGCCGGAAGAAAAGGAAAACTTGAAAATTACAAATGTCAGACATAAAGTAAATGTGAATGGAGTATAATAGGATAAGTCACTTTTAATTGCCACTTATTATAATATTGTGTAGTATAGATATTATTGTGTTTTAAAATTGTAAAGATGTAACTCGTCGCGACATCTGTAGGTATACAACAAACTTTACTCGTGTGTATTCTGCTCGAGTATGAACAACGCTAGTTCACATCAACACAGTAAGATGTCGTTTTCTTAAATAATTGAAAGCTTAATTATATCTATACAAAAAATAAAAGCTCAGATTATAAGCACGTAATATAACTTAGCCCGTGTGTCGTGTGGTGACGAATTTAGAAGACATACTGTCACCAACCCAATGTCATCCTGAGAATGTCGTAAGAGTCGACTAAGCGAAACTTCAAGGCAGATAACCTAGCCGCAAGCATTCCTTGCTGCAGCTAAGCTTGATACGAAACCCTGTGCCAACTGAAAACTATGTCCGTAGCAAAAAATATTGTATTTAATTGGCTAAGAACGTTAAATTATGATGCGACTGAAGGTCTTTTAAAAATTCAATGCTAGTAATTTACTATACTTATAGAAATAATTTTAATATTATTAAATGGGTGTAAATTTGTAATTTTCCGAAGGGAGATAATCGAGAAGAACAAAACAACTGTTAACAAGTTTCCTCGATACAGGCTTGCCTAGTGAGGAAACCGATGGATAATTTAGTTTAAGTAAACCAAGCGCTCTGCAAAATTTTCTAAATTTGTAATCGTTTTGTTAATCCTATGTTAACTATATTATGTAATTTTGCAGCAATAAATGATTTATTGATTATTATTTATTTATTTATTAACTTAGTTGGAGGAGTCCTGATTCAGCAGTTGGGTATTTATGACCTTTGATTTTTTAATCACAATCAACGTAGGAAAACGTATTTGCTGCCTCAAAAAATCGAAAATTCGTTTCTTACATCATTTTGATCAGAAAATAATTCTACTTCGATTGGCCACTCTCATAATTTTAACTACGAAAAAACATCGCTTACGTCGTAAGTTTTTTGAAAAATATTGATGTGGTCTTGGCTGTAAGTCTATCAAAAACCAGTATATTTGATGCATTTGTTGCTTACGCCATTCTTCAAACAGACTTACGCCATTTTGGCAGGATGAGTTTTTTAATACCAACACTTACATCATGTTCTCGGTTCTTCTAATAAATAACAAAAACATTTAATACTTTTTTCAGTAAGTATTTCATAATAATTAGTCGGTTACTACAAATAAACAGCATATACACTCGAGAGCAATGAATCCGGGTCACTTAAAGAATCCTAAAAATCTCGGAAACTAAAAATGCTAGGTTAATGCAATAAATCGTATTTAATAGACAATGTAATACTCCTTAAATGAATGCATTAAAACTTCTTAGTTATTATAAAGTTATATCATAAAAAAATCAAACTTGAAAAAGGGCCACTTTCGAAGATGGAACTACGAAATTACAGCATTTGGTTTTGCTTTTGTTTGTAATCTGTTATTTATGTGGGTACATAAACCATGTTGATAGTGCTCTATATTCATTATTCAAGCTGAAATTATGTCGCTTACGCCTGAAGAATGCACCAGAATACTTACAATGCTGGAAACCGGCCGGAGTCAGCGCGATACAGCCAGGACTGTCGGTGTGTCGCTGTCAACAGTACAAAGAGTTCTCCGACGTTACGAAGAAACTGGTTCTAACCTACGCAGACCAGGAACGGGCAGAACCAGGTGTACCACAGCACGAGAAGACCGATACTTGGTGAACACCATGCTTCGAAATCGCTTTCTCACAGGAACTGAACTCACAAATCAGTTTCGACGCCTCGGAGGAAGTAACCCAAGTGCATGGACAGTAAGACGTCGGCTTGCTGAATCTAACTTAAAACCCCTTAGACCTGCAAACGGCCCTAAACTGGAGCGTGGGCATCGTATTTCAAGACTAAGATATGCCCAGAGCCACGTAAATTGGAGTATTGAAGATTGGTCAAAAGTTATGTTCTCCGACGAATCAAAATTTATGCTCTACAAGCACGATGGAAGACACAGAGTGTATCGAAGACCAGGGGAAAGATTCAAGCAAGCATGCATCTGTACTTGTTTGGGCCGGAATTTCTTCTGAAAGTCGCACAGAGCTGGTGATCATAGAAAACGGCTCTTTAACTAGCGTAAGATATGTGGAAGAAATCCTCAATGATCACGTTGGTCCATTTATGGTCAATTTAGGTGAGGATGCTATATTTATGCATGACAATGCCCGACCTCATACAGGTAGGATTGTGAATGACTACCTTCAAGAGATGAACATTACTCGTATGGAGTGGCCAGCGCGCAGCCCGGATATCAACCCGATCGAGCATGCTTGGGACGAGCTAGGCAGATGCGTAAAACAACGAAACCCTCCCCCAATCACGCTTCGTGAGCTCAAAATTGCTCTCACAGAGGAATGGGAGAATATTCCCCAAAATCGTATAAGGAACTTGGTGTACAGCATGCCAAACCGCGTAAACGCAGTAATGGAAGCACGAGGAGGCAATACGAAGTATTAAAATTCAAGAAAATCGTAATAAAGTTCAAAAATTTCATGTTTCCTATTTTTGTTTTAAGGAGAGATCAGCAGTTTTTTTCTTTATGTAATTTTGTGTTAATAAAATGTATGGTGACTCATATTTTTTTTACTTTCATTTAAGGAGTATTACATTGTCTATTAAATACAATTTATTCCATTAACCTATCATTTTTAGTTTCCGAGATTTTTAACATTCTTTAAGTGACCCGGATTCATTGCTCTCGAGTGTATTTAAAAAATAAATTTTTGACGGAAACTAAATCGCAGCTACATGATTACTCACAACGTTTTCGTCGTCGTTTCAGCCCATAAATGACCCACTACTGAGTCGGGCCTCCTCCAAATTCATGAAGGGAAATTAGCCTACTGTGCCACGCTGGCAAGACGGGTTGGCACAGGGTTTGTATCAAATTTCCTTCTCTTTCGGCTAGGTGATCTGCCTCTTGCATTATTTTAGTCTCCTCTTACGACACCCTCAAGACGGTATGGATTGGTGACATTGTGTATTCTAAATCCGTCACCACATGGACACGGACCAACGTTTTAGGGTGAATAAATACTTGTTAACGAATACTGATACGCTATGGGTTGCAACCTTGGAGTCGCCACTTCACCAAAGGCAAGGAATAAATAAAGGTATTGGAATATTCAATTACATCTCTAGGAGTGTTATTATGTGAAGCGTGTTTGCCTCTTTGGTCCAGTTTTGCGAAGCCTTCATCTGATGAGTTTTCGGCGGTGTATAAAATAAATCTTTGTCAGACATTAAGCCTCGCGATCAATTTCCTTCTCAATGGCCAACTGTCATGGAAATGCCTAGAAATAAACCCGTTTCCCTAAGATGTAAACTTTTGGGTTTTAATGACGTCGTAAATAAATCATTTACAAAGAATCTAAATCTGCACATATCTACTATAGGTAAGTTTTTTAAAGAACAAGTCAAACGTGATCTTTAAAAAAAAGATCTATGGCAGTTGATGCTGAAAGTTCCGAAATTCCACTGGGAAATATGGGTAACACCAAACCAAAGGAACATTTGTATAGAGTGAAATTAATTGCCGATATCTTCCCAAAAATACAATAACCTGAAAAACCTTGAAAATTAATTTAATCTAACTGTGCAAAAGAATTTTTGGACCTAGAACAATAATAAAACAGTAGACCGCCTACCAGATACCGATCCTCTTCATCGGTTCTCATTGATTGTTTTAGAAGACATCTTTCTTTTTAACACAAGCATAAATGATGAAAATTTTTGTTGTGTTAACGGCAAGTTATGAGTTTTCTTTTCAATTAACTTTTTTTTAAATTTCTTCTTAAATTTTCTATTTATCTTCTTATATATAAAATTCTCGTGTCACAATGTTCGTTCCCATACTCCTCCGAAACGGCTAGACCGATTCTCATGAAATTATGTGAGCATATTGGGTAAGTCTGAGAATCGGACAACATCTATTTTACATCCTCCTACATTTTAAGGGGTCCACACTAAAAATAATTGTTTATTTTTTAGACAAAATTTTTTGTTTTTATTTTTTTAAGATGCAGCATACAAAAATACAAACAACCCTAAATTTTCACCTCTCTACGATCAACCCCTATTTACATGGCAAAACAAAGTTTGCGATAGGCGCTGTTGTATAGATAGATTGAGTCATCACGATATCTCTGGAACCATAAGACCTAGAGACTTGAAATTTGGTAATTGGTAATTGTAAATTTGGTTGGCAAAACAACGTTTGCGGGATTAGCTAGTATAATATAATATACTAAACAGTGTTGCACAAAACAGTGTATATTTTAATTACGTTTTGAAAGTTTACAATGAATAAATATACCAAATAAATTACTGTCTTTTAATTGTATAAAATAAAATCAAGTCAAATCAAGAAAATTCTTCACTTTGGCTCACATCTATTTAGTTTTACTTAAAAAAAAGATATCTACATAATGTAGACATTACCGCGACAATTAAGAGTGCTGTTGGAGGAATTCTTACGTCGAAGAACACTCGAGCTTTGTCAATATTTTTTGTTGAGTTGGAGGGTAGCTCTTCGGTAGGTGTAATCAGATAAGTATCCGTTCACAGTCATTTTACCTCAGGCTGCTAAGTTTGCATGCCTGTGTGTTTTATTGTCATATTTAACTTCTACGACTCCCATATGTTTCAGCGCCTATAATTAGGTTTTTGAAGTTGCGCCCGAGGATTTCACTCCAAATTCAAATATAAATTGCCTATGTTGTTTTTTTTTACATTTCTGGTTTGTTAAGATCTAATTTGCATGACAAACTTGCAATCCCAACAATGGTAATTATCCAATTTAAAAAATATTAAATTATGATGATTTGAAATATCGAGCCAGGTTAATATTATTAAATTAACTTATTGGTAATAAATAGTTTTTCAAAAATTAATCATTATAGTTTCCTCTAAATCCGGTAAAATCGTATTGTCAGAGGTAAAATGAATGTGAATCATTTCCAAAAAGTTTATTCGCAACACTCGACATTGGTGGAATCGTCCGGATTTTCAGGCCAATATAAATAATATAAAATAATATATTTAAGAAGGAGAAGTTTATTTCCAAATCAGTCAGAAATAATGGAAACTACAACCTTTTAAACAATTTAAGTAGACTTTATCTATAACCCTGTAGGTATAAAACAAAGTCGGGTTACACCATTAATAATTCTAGAATGACTCGACCGATTTGAATGATGTCTGATCTGTTGGATTCGTCTCCGCATTGATTAGCTGGAAAGTATTAAAAGAAAATAAACTAATAACATATCTATAAAATATGAATTTGGTTTATTTTATATGTATTCTCTCTCTACAAGCTGACCCGGCAAACTTCGTACCTTCTTCCCTGGACTTACACGAATATTTCAAGACCAAAATTAGCCAAATCGGTCCTGCCGTTCTCGTGTTATATCGTGACTAACAAACGGCAATTCATTTTTATTTTTAAGAAGATTACACGTGTGAATTTGGGGCTAGAGCGACCGCGTTCTTGATTCTTCTAATCTAATTCAATATAGATTTATGATTTTACTTTCTACATGACTCCTTAATAAGTTAAATAAGCAACTATTTTTACACAGTGTTATTATAACTGTGGTAATATTATTTTAATATCTGTTCTAAGTCAAATATATTTTATGCATAACTAGCAGACCGGGCCATACCTTGCCGTTGCTAAAGTTTTTTTGTTATATTGCATTTAACAACTAAGCGCCGTCTATTGAATACTTATTCCAGTCAACAGATATCGCCATATAATTGTGACTGTCAAATAATACACAAACAATTTGTATTAAAATAATATTGCGACTAAAATTGAGATGTAAGATATCCTATCTTTCAAGTTGGATCAAACTGCACACGGTTAACAAATTTTCTTAAAATCGTTTGAGTAGTTCACGAGTCCATCGCGGACACGCAACGTCGTAATTTATTAAGATTTTTGGGAGATTTTTGAGACGGGTGGTTTAAAGTGTGTTGTTGAGTGGTTGTACTAGTATTTAGTGCGTTTTTATCTACCTCGCCTTTTTCCCAATGAGCGTCGGCACCGGTCTAACCTTATTGGGCTAACTACCAGTATTTACACGGAGCGTTTGCCGGCTGCCCTTCACGACCCATAAAGTATGGAACCACTGGTTAAATGTCAGTTTCCACCCTAATGACGTGTACCGACTACCAGTCATGTTAGAATGGCAGCTTTATGTGCGCTCCGAAGCACGGATGTAGTCTGGTATTACACACAAGTGATGGATGTGATGAACACCTGTGAACATCCAGCAGACTCGGATGTTGCATAACTTGCAGATCGTTTGCCTTGCCTTAATTACAATAGATTATGTCAGAGCATATAAAGCCTTTCTGGAAGAGATTGTTACGAGCTATAGGTAATTTATAGCAGTCAATTGTACTAGTTGGGACCCATCGGGATCACCAACGTTAAAAAAAATGCTTTACTTGAAGCAATAACTGCATCATGGTTTTGAAGAAGCTTGGAAGGAGGGTAAAGTTATGATTATTTTAGTTGTACCTAATAGCTAGTTTCTTTGTTCATACCGGCTAGGTTTTCGGCTTTTATATTTCCTTTTATCGCTCTTACGACACCCTTAGGTTGGAATGTGGTGTTGACACTATTGTATTACTAAAGCATGGTGACCACGCGGATATTTGACACCAATCTTATATCCTTTGTTTGAGATATTCCTGGTACCCCGATAATACAAGAAACGCCGAATCGATTAAGCCAATCTATCGGCAACAGACGAGCGTTTCCTCCCATATTCACATAAATTAGGGTGGAACGAAAATGGGAGTTTCTGGGTTATCGGGGTCAATGTCATCGTAACCGTTCCGCGATTTTATGTTGCCCCGTTGGGCCACTGCTCCATGGTTATGGCACTATTACGGAGCGGTGACTTGCGAAGCCCTGTCATTTAGCACCAAAAAGCTCGTATCCCAGGCATGTATTAAATAAGCGAGTAGTGGGCTGGGAGGGGGGTCGGCGTAGTACGGGAGGCACTCGGTCTGGCGCGGCGTCGCCACGGCAACCCGAGATATTGATCTGCGTGGCGGGGGCCGCGCAGCATCCCTCCAGCTATGTCGCCTCCCTGCCCCCTCGGCCCCCGGGACGGGGCGCGCGCCCTTGATTCTGTCGCTCGACCGCGCTGCCACCACCCCCTACAAATACTTATTACATTTCGCACTACGTACTCTACGTAATCCTGTGAGGAAAGTTCGCTTATGTTGTATAATCATGCTAAGTGTAATCTCGATATGAAAACCAGAAATGCTAAGTAAAATGAAATGAATAAAACCTCTAATTTAAAGTAAAACCTTTTTAATTAATTAAACAGATATACCTGATTGAACAAGAGTTTGAAAGTTTCCATTTCATTTTGTTCGTGTTGAAATCACTTTTGCCTACGTAGCTGCTTCTGGATTGCTATATTCCAAGGACAATACATATAGAGGATAAACAAACTCCCTTAGTAGCCGCTCCTTAGCGACACCGATATATTAAAAAATTACGTATTTCGGCAATAACCAAGCTCTGAGACCCTTACTGTAAAGTCTTGTCTAAAACATGAGAGCTCTTATAATATTAGGAATAGGCTCTTATATACTTAAGCAGCTTAGGCGCCTTGAGGTAAACGTAGCGTTTTAAGAGGTGCTAAATATTATTTCTTAGAACAGCAAGAGCAATAATCTTCACTTCACTCTCACTATCACTACATATTATAAAACAAAGTCGCTGTTGTCTGTCCGTCCCTATGTATGCATATATCTTTAAAATTACGCAACGGATTTTTTTTTAATAGATAGAGTGATTCAAGAGGAAGGTTTATATGTATAATACATGCATAATATTGTAGAGAAACACTGATAAATTTAGAGGTCATCAAAGCACGGGTGCGAAGCCGGGGCGGGTCGCAAGTATTTTATATAATAAACATTGTCTCTTATATTGAAGTAATACTAAAAATAAAATATTATTTTTTAAATATAATTATCAGAGAATTCAAAATATTACCCATTAACTAAAGGTTGGATGTTTCGATAGGCATGTTGTTTATAGGCATTTTCGTTTGTTTGCTACTGAGAGACAGTGAAACGTTTGAAACTACTGTACCTAATTGATGAACCCGGCATTTCTTAAATGCCGACCGAATACCGGCACTCTATGGGGCGGAAATTGCGTGAGATTGGCATTCAAGGTATCCTCAACACATAAAACAAAGTATAATGGAACAATGCATCCAATTTTACCTGTTCATGAGCTTACTTGATTTTTTTGTCTAACGGCGGAAGGCTATATATTCCAGCAATACACGCTGGCCGAGCTTAGGCCAACGCGAGCGTAGGCAATTTAATACAAGGCAAGTGCTACTGCCTACACGTTGGGCAAGTGTATCGAAAACCAATGCAAATGGCCACAGGTTGGGCTCAGTCAGTTTGTATTGTGACTTGAAACAGGATGGATGACGACGTAGAAGTTATTGCAGCTGCTGCTACATATTTGTTTAATGAGCGTTTATAATTATTATGTCAGTGTATACCGCACGAAAGTTGTGAAAATGTAAAGACAAAAAAGAAGGAGGTGGATGTAGCTTGCAATTTTTTTTATTGAATATTCCTTTTACAGGAATTGTATGAAAAATCAACTATCTGAGCTTAGTATAGGGTTCCAGACAACCTCTTCATTCTGGTATAATTCCAAAAAAATGGATACATTTTTTTGGTTGATTTGTTGAATGTGATATTTTCTACGCGTACACACGACCGAACTCGTCCGACGCCAACAGCGTAATGGCGCGCTGGCAACCGTGTGGACACTATTGGCCGAGTGCGCGCGAGCGCCTTTGATCTGTGCAGAAAAACCGACAGCGCTCCGAAGTGCGGCAAGTGCTCGCGAGCGAGCGCGAGTGGTGACCAGCTACGCAAAAAGAGTTCTATACACGTTGGCGCTTGCCTTTACTTGGCCAACTAGACGAGCGACACCAAACGATGGCCAGACAATGCAAATATACCGTCTATACGTTGGTATTGGCGTTAAATTGGCAACGCTGGGCCAACGTATATTGCTGGCTTTAGTTGTTTTTATTTTATTTATTATATGGCAAACCAATGTTTGCCGGGTCAGTTCAGGTCAGTCAAGTTCCTTTTGATGCTTTTTAAATTGTTTTTGAACTTCGACCCGTGTTGTTGTTTAAAATACAAAAAATATAATACACTGTCTAAATCAATGTCTAAATCTACGTAGATTCATTTTAAAAAATGTATCTGTATTTCGTAAAACATAAAAACAGTCAGAAACAAAAATGTACACAACTTCGTATCATATGGAGCCTTGAAGATCATTTCTGTACACATTATATTCCGAAATTTCTAATAGAAATTGAATAGGTAAGAGGCTTAACCGGAGTAATCGGATATAGTTATTTTTGGAACAACGTTTTACTTCAAAAACAACGATAAGAATAAAAAACGAAAAATAACCACCTGAAGGACCTTAGGTATACCTACATCTTAATTAACAGCGGTGTAAATTTAAGTCGAAACAGATTTCCATTTTTTTTATTCGTTATTGGTACTTATTGTTATTTATTCGAGAATAATTTTGAAACATTTTTAGCAACTATTAAAACATGAGACGCTATTCAGCAATAAAGGCAGAGGGAGCTTTTATAATAAGAATAAATGCTATTTTTAACAAACGAACCATCTCGATCTTTTTGTCGTACTTACGTGGGTAGTTCACAAGAATCTAGCGAAAATAATGATGTTTACTCGTAAAAACATCATAAGATTTCCCTGTGAAATTATACTTATTATGTTTTGCTATTTTAGTCTAGCCCTATTATTTTGTTTTCATGTAGCATACATTGGAATAAAATGGCTGTCATAACAGTTTATGGTCTCTATTACCTAGGAATATCTTAAATAAATAAAAAATAATCATCTGTTCATCTCAATTGGCCATCATAAATGTTACTCAATATACTTGAAGATCAAACGAACTTCTTAAGTGAAGTTCGATCTAAATTATGTGAACAGCTTCATTCGAAACGATTTTACCTTTAACATAGTGTAGTAGCGGCACCTACCATAGCCTTGCACGTTATTTTAAAGTTTTTATTTATTACTTTTTGGGTGATAAATTTTTAATGCAATGGCAACACATTGGTCACTTCAGTCAGTTCCACTTCGATGTAGCTCATTCTGTTTAAAGCAACCACTGCTTCATTTCACTGCTTTGGGTTGGGTTTATATTGTGGTGGGTGATTATAAATCGTTTCGAATGAAGCTGTTCACATAATTTAGATCGAACTTCACTTAAGAAGTTCGTTTGATCTTCAATTATGTTTCACAGCTTCATTCTTCACGATTTTACCTTTAACATAGTGTAGGATGTTTAACGCAAATGTATAGTGAAATGAAGTTGGCGCAAATTACATTTATGACTAATATCCGGAGGATAATAAGCAAAGAAATACATATTGAAAATCATTATTTATTATCAACACCCAAGTACGCGTTCAGCAAAGTCATTGCTGGTTCGAATCTCCTTATTATAAAATTTGGCAAAAACTGAAGAAGAATCTGACCATCCAGCAGTCTTCTTAATTATCTCTATATTAACTCCTAATTTATTTGCTTATATTAATATATTATAGCTTTTGATGTGGCTGCATGTCGGGTGCTATGCCCACTAAAGATCGTGTTATCTACACCACTATTTATTTATTTTATTTATTTATTTACGTACACACATAGAACAAATCAAGTAACAATTTTAGGAAAATTATGTACAAAGGTACTACTTATTTCTAAAGAAATTTTGTCAAAGTATCTCTGATCCAGGGGCTAATGGTTGTTGAACCAATTTTTCTAAATGCCATTATAAAACAAATAAATAGATATTCACCAATTCGTAAATTTTTTAGTTATTTTTTTATACGCACGTAAGCAACTCGCAGGGCAAAATTGCTGGGCGAATATTGTAAAATGGTAACCTCAAAAGAGGCTAGTGCATTTAACTTTGTAGACTTTACGATATCAGATAACTTAGTTATTATTTCATTTTCTTAGGTAATTTATGTATATTTTTCTTTATTTTAATTAGTTAAAATGTTTGCACCCTGTGTGCCGTTTTATGGGCAATCAATGTAACAGTATTCTTTGTGAGAGTTCTAAGGTCTCTTTAATAATGTAATATCCTTGGTTGGGCCCTATAGGGGCTAAAAAGTTAAGTACGGTACCTGGATCACAGGTTACGTCGTATTTAGTTTTAGGTGGTCTTAACCCCAAACTCCCTTCATGAAGCGTAATAGACGTTTTAAACTGTTCCCTTTAAGTAACATTCATGCAGATTTGTAATTTCTATTAAAAAGTATATAACAATTGATACAGATGTACAAATCTAATCATAATTAAACTTATGGCAATAACTAATCCAGGCCCTAATGATCAATGTCATTCAGCATAATATACGAGTATATATGTGTTATCCAACAGAGGAGGTGATAGCAAGATGTCTACTGACCTTCTTAGCAAGGTTGTCGGTTAATTTTCAAGCAATCAAGGTTAGCATTTTGTAGAAACTGTGCGCTGATCTGAAAGGAGATTTCAGTAGGTTTACCTTTGGCTTAAAATTTCCGGCATCCTTACACGACCTTTTAAATACCGGAAACCATGATTGTGTCGTGAAACTTTACCCTCCGCTTTATCTTGTATGACGTTATGCAGAACTTTTAAAACCATCGAAAAAAGGTTGATAACGCGTAAAACTGCATCTGTTTTCATGGAATGGTGAAAGCATCAAATGGCCATGCATTTGTGTCGTATTTCCAAGATAGATAAATAGGGCATTTTACTACTGCCAAAGAGAGATTCTTATGTTTTTTGAAAAAGCATAATTACTCAGATCCCACTCTGTGTCGTAAAACCTCTTTCTAGAAAGTAGGTAGACTTCTATGTTGTCGTATGCATTTATATATGATGCAAAAAAAAAAGTATATACTGCCATATCTCTGGTTATGTTATTGAGATGTGGATACTGCACACTACTCATCCTATTTAAATACAAGATATAGCGTTGTGTTGTTAATATTTAATAATATTTTAGAATCAAAACAGTCTTTTGAAAATACTCTTAGTCCAAAAAAAAACAGATTATAGCTCCAATAAGTTAATATTTAATGTTACTTTCCCCACGTTCCAATGTATATGCTTCCTTCCTTAAGCATCCTGATTGTTACAATATATGTATATGCATCAAATCCATATAAAATCAGTAAACATTGATTTTATATTATTGCCCCGATTTTAGAGGGCGGTAGGTATTATTAATATTACGTGATCAGATCACCGTTGAAAATCAGTATCCAAGATACCGGGAATAGTTATGAACGGGTTATAATTATAATAATAATTATGATTTGAATAATTGTATCAACGTCTCGAAGTGTCTTACATACTTCCACGCATATTGCATTACAGGACAAGCAGATACCAACTAGCCTAGAAAAATACCTTAATTTACCCCTGTTTTTATTTCTAAATGTTTCCACATTTTTTTTTTTTTATATTTTTTTTTTTTTTTTTTTTTTATATTGTAGGTAGTTATAAAAATAATCTTCTTAGAGTAAGAAAATAATCTTTTCCGAAGAAGAATAAAACCGATAATACGGGTTGATTTGAGGCACAAAACAACTCTTTTCTACATTTATGACAAAGTCTAATGTTGTGAGTAATAACTCTGTCGTAGTGGAGTATGTGTACAAAAGATGCCATCCGAAATAAATTACAGATATGAGATTTTCAGATCTTAGATGTTCCATAATAGGTTTTAATAATTTGATAAATACATAAGGCGCTGAATAAGCCTTACTTATGCTGAATGCTGAACAGGTACCTATACTCGTATAAATTGTCATTGTATCTAAATCGCAAGTATTTTCTGTACGATTTCTCTTCAAATCTATAGATATCTATAGAAATCATACAACAATCTCTAGTAACTAGTTATATTGCCATTCTATAGTCTTCCATTTTAAAATGATAAGTTTGAATAAATTTGTCTAACTTCTCAAGTTGATTATAAAACCATTTCGCCGTTTGCCGTATCTATTAAAAATACACTAGATATGAATTCACTGCGAAAGGTTGCGGGCAGCAGCTGGATGCGTCAAGCTGAAGACGGGGCGCTATGTGCGCTTTTTAGGGGAGGCCTATGTCCAGCAGTGGACTAATGTGGGCTGATGATGATGAATTCACCCGGTTCACGAGAACACCGTGATATAGCCTTATATCGATTAATTTGTTCATGGATCGAACATAGTTATGATGTTCCCGTGTTATCCTAGGATATATTGACCTACGACTATTTGTAGGAGGCGGCATGCCTTAAATGGAATTTTGTGTCCCTGAACCTAGGACAGAATTAAAGGATCGCTAGTTATTGAGGACAATTGCTCAAAATAATCGGCCAGCGTAGCAGACCTCGTGATTTACCTCGGAGAGAGATGTTCGCCACGGCGCGGCGGTGGTGAGCAGACACGTGAGCTGGACGGGTGCGCCGACGGGCGCGGTGGAGGAGGTGGCGGTGGCGGAGCCGGCGCTGGCGCTGGCGTTGGCACGCCGCGTCCGCCTCTCACTTGTTCGGAGTTTTCCAATGCTGGCCTTTGTAGTCCAAAACGTTTGATTTTTTTTTTTTTGTATAGGAAGTGATTTGGGACTTCCCTTGGGGTTAATTTTACCTACTATTTTTTTTTTTTTTTACTGATTTTGTTATCTGCTGTTTCGCCAATAACTATATCTTCCCCAAACAAGTATTTTTCTCGACAAAGTGTCTGAGAATGCGTCCAGTAAATTTACGTAATATCGCAGAGCATTCTATATGCATCACTTAATGGCTTAGAGAGTATTGATTCAAGTACAGCTAATACTATGCTGATTTTATTTTATTTTTGCGATATCGTGGCATCACTCTCAGAGAGCGTATCAGATATAGCAGCTTTAGCTTCAGGATTCAATAAAGGCGCCAAGACAAAACCACAGTTACTTGGTATTAAATATTGTTCCACATTATTTTGTTTTACTTATTCCGACCACCCGTTTTTCAATATATTTTGTCTTCTGGGGGGTATCTCCTAATATTTTTATAATACCTTCATCCAAAGCGCCAATGCCAATGGCAATCGTTATCGGTGATAATTATCTGATTTGACTCGCCGGTGAACTCGAACCCCAAGTCTGGGGCTTAGGAAAGCCCGGGAATTGGCCATTGGCTTTTGCGCACTGGTGGTTTCTAGTTGCTCGCTGGAGCACTGGAATTCTGCTTGCTGTGTCTCGGATGGTGAAAGCGAACCTCGCCTTGATCAACCATCGGGACTATCGTCACCGACGATTAGCCCTTTAAAACAGCCAAATTATAGCGTCGAACCTCGACGATTACGCGCACACACCGTGTGGGTAATTTATTGTCAACGACACTGGCATTATGAACAAGTAAAATTTCTACCAACACACCGTGTAGCATAGAAATTATGTACATCTCTCTTGTTCTATCTCAGACTCACCAATAACTTCGTCTTCAGAAGACGATGAAATAATCCAAACGCTTTTCTTCCGTTCAAATTTTTCTTCCAACCTCCAAATTTTCTTTTTATCCTGGCTTCCCTCGTAGTCTCCGTTGCTCTTTTCCCCATCACTTTTAAAGTATTGAAATTATTTGAAGTGAACGTCCGAAGGCTATGGCACGTAAACGCAGAATGAGCTACATCGAAGTGGAACTGACTGAAGTGACCAATGTGTTGCCATTGCATTAAAAATTTATCACCCAAAAAGTAATAAATAAAAACTTTAAAATAACGTGCAAGGCTATGGTAGGTGCCGCTACTACACTATGTTAAAGGTAAAATCGTGAAGAATGAAGCTGTGAAACATAATTCTTCTTAATCTCAGTCCATAAATAAATAAATAAAATAAATAAATAAATATCCTTGGACATTTCACATAACGTCATCTCGTCCCAAGCTAAGCAACTTAATGCTTGTGTTATGGTAACGAGATGGATGATAAACTACTTATATACATTTTTTTTTGTAAATAACATACATATATTATTATAGATAGAAATGACACCCAGACTCCGAGCCAGTGCCTCTGGTTTAGACAAAGACACTTGCCCGACCCCGGAATCGATCCCGGGACCCGTTGATCCAAAGGCAGCACATCTAACCACTAGACCAATAGATGAACCGGGGTTCCTCCAACTAATACATGGAGGGTAATAATTAGCCTACTGTATCTGTGTTGGCACATGGTTTGGTTTCAAGTGTTCCTGCTCTTGGGGCTAGGTTTTCGGCCTTGTAATTTCCTTTTGTCAGCTCTCATGACACCCTCAGGGTGAAATAGGGTGGTTACACTATTTATTCTAAATCTGTCACCAAACGTAAACTTAATTTTAGTTTTATTTATAACAAACTATTCAAACAACCTACTAAATTCTAGTATGGAGAGATGTCGTTAAAAAAGTTCGGTAAAGTCCAAGCGGCTGAACCCTCTTTCTAAGTCCTCGTAGGGCATTAGAATCGCATCACTACTCATAATTATTACCCGAGGGGGAGGGTACCTCGGAATAAGAGTGCCTTCATTTTAGAGTTGTCTGCCCCAGTGACCATTATTCTTCACGATGTGTTGGATCAGTTGGCCAACACATCGTGGCTCTCGTAACTGATTAATAATGTTGTGCATTGTGGTGAGGTAATATTAAGGTCCGTGAAACGATAAATTTGAAGTTTTGTCAAGGGTGTCGATAGATAGAAGGCACTAGAAACTAGACAGGTAAAAATGTAGCTGCAAGCACATGCACACTTGGTATGAAACCTTGCGCCAGTATGACACAAAAACAAAAAAAGAACTAATTGTGGCACTTGGGGACTGCCGCGGTAAAGTTTTTGCATAGCATTTATTTTTATTTATGCAGTATGTTTTTTATTTTCGTTCCGGAATTTCTTGATTCTGTCGCCGCGCTCAGAGCCCGCGGTAAAAGCTGTACAATACCTTTAAAATCCTTGAAATAAAATGGACGACACCCGACTCCGATGTTTAAGGGTTAGATGTGCCGCCTTTGGATCAACGGGTCCCGGGTTCGATTCCGGGGTCGGGCGAGTGTCTTTGTCTAAACCAGAGGCACTGGCTTAGAGTCTGGGTGTAATTTCTATCTATAATATGTATGTATTTACAAAAAAAAAATGTATATAAGTAGTTTATCATCCATCTCGTTACCATAACACAAGCATTAAGTTGCTTAGCTTGGGACGAGATGGCGTTGTGTGAAATGTCCAAGGATATTTATTATTTATTTATTTATTATATTTTTTTAATATACTTTATAACTATATAACAATTTGAAAATTCTTTTTTGTTTTAATAGTGTTCGTTCCAGATGATGGCTTTTAAATTTTATCAAATCGCTTCATGAGCTTGGTATAAGAAGTGAAATAAATCATGAACAAACATTTGTATGAAGGTATAATTATAATTCTAGTCCTTTACAAAGCATACTTTATACGTATATAAGGATAGGTACTTAAGGCACCAATTCTAAATAGTTGTTTATTTTTCTGTTTTTAGTTCCTATTTTGAAGACGGTTTATAGTATTGTAATTTTTTTTCATTAAAACTACTAAAAGGACAGGATTATATAAGTAAATACATCATCATAAAATCCACCATAAATAAAAAAATCATACATTTATGTTCGTGTGCCTTTTAAAAGAAAAATAATTACCATACATTTTTCTTACGTAATCAATACAATAATTAATAGTGAAATAATAGAACGAAAATCGTCATATTTCGCCCTTTTAGACATTACAAAACCATTAAAACGGTATTACACCGTATTATAAAATTAAATTACTCTTAGTTTGATCGTTTACCATCAGGCAATTTTAATTTTTACCCTTGCAAACGGGGGATGGTTGGCTGCCCCCACCCTCGTCAGGTACCCGGTGTAAGCGCTACACTCCATTGTCTAAATTCCAGGTTGCTATGGCGAGAGACATGGTGTTTCACCCCCGGCGTGGTTGTCTATTCATTTTATCATCCGCACCGAACAAATATCCACATGAGCAAATATTCATAGATTGAAAATATGGAATCTTCATTATGATTCATAAAAAATCCAGAAGATTAGTCAGATCCCACGATTTAGGGGTTTCCCCCAATTTTGTGAGATGGGATTAGGACGTTAGATTTCAAGAGATATATCTCATATTTGATTTCAAATAGTCTGAATCTGTAGAAAATGTAGATACTTTAAATAATACACAATATACATGTAAATAAAAAACCCGGATAATTTAATGGGATTTTCGAGCAGTTTGTAGTACCTAATTTTAGGGGCTAACATGAGTTTTACAGCGAAATATTTTGGAGAAATGGGAACTCGGCGCTTAGTAGCTGGTGACCTAATGTTTGACTGTAGTTCTGTTTGTATGTTTATATTTTCAGTATGTAAAATTACGGAATTATCTTTTCCTCTACTTTGCATGGAAGGTAACAAGCATATTGTGTCACGCTAACTCGACGGGCTGGCAGATTTTTTTATCAAGATTTCCTTCACTTGCGATTAGATTCTGTTGTATTGGTGACATTATGTTTTCTAAATCCGTCACCATCCACGTTATGGATATACATTATGTACCTTTCCTTGAGTTTGAATAGTTCGATATCGGCGTTTGATAAAATTCAAACCTTTTCTAATGAGATCTTATCTTGATTTATACAACCAAAATTGACGAAATCAAATGTACTCAATATCGTAGCGAACTTAATATCACCAAAATTAAATAGACTATTTTCGTTAAAAAGAGGTTGTTGTATATTAAAAAAATACCAAATTTTTCCAGAGCTAGTCTAGCATACAATGAAATAATTTAATCGACTATTCGATACGATTATAAAATTGGAAAATAAATCTGACCACCAGCATTATGCCACGCATAGATCATACTGATACAAGAATGCTAGTTATTTTACTAGCAACGCGAAGTAAGGGTACCTCCCTCGGTTGCCCCTGCTTTGTCCATGAATGGCATGTAAGTATTTGTTTGGGTCAGAAATATGTCAATAACAGTTTCTTGCTTTTAACGTCCTGGCGTGACTGTGATTTTCTTTTACAAACGATATGGATATCGGGTATAATACAAGAGAATAGAAGTTATTACATGTATACAAAGTATGTTGCCTTAACTATTAGGCAGAAATCATTTAAATGCAATCATATCAATACAGCTTTTTTGTTTTGTATTCAAAATATTTGTTTTTTATTCTAAAAAACTCTCGAATAATTTAAATTACCCAGACATAAAAAACACTAAAGTTTAAATTTAGATAAGAATTAAACTCCTACAGAATTACACTCTGAAACATGTAGTATAGCCAAAATCATTAAATTACATGTTATATGGTGCGTGCTAAAACTGCACTCACATACTGTGTTAAAAAACAAAAACTTCAATTACGCAATGGCTGAAAGATCAGAGTTGGACCTTAAGCCGACGTTATTCCATTGCGTCACTGTCTGATAGATAGTTATCGACTTGATGTTTTTTATTGTTAATTTATTTGTAATTGCCATATTTGTCATGAACCCGGACATTATCTTATTAGAGAACAGTTTAAAAGGCCCATGTTCCTAATGCACAGATATGATCTAAACTTACATTTATAACTAACTGTAATAGGAACCCCAAAGCTTTTAGGACATAGGTACCAGAATATTGAAACACTCGACGTCGGTAATTGGGAGAATATGGTGAGTCTGCACACGGTGATCCGATAAAAGCGTGCGGACGGCAAACTTGTATTTAACCGATCTATATGGACTGCCTTGCAACCGATGAAGGGTACTCAGAAATCAGCAAGAGGAAATCACAATTGGGATCTAGCAAATAGGATGCACACGAAATGACTAGGGTCTTGGAACTCGTGAAGAAGTAAGAGAAATTGGCGCTGTTCAAAAATTTCCCGAGGTGTGTATTTGGATTGGTATTCCACTTATAATCGAAGAAATTGTAGTTATTTGTCTAAACATAGGTACAATCGAAACTAACCTAATTTTATCCGCTTACTGATCAGCCACCGCGTCTACTGACAAACGTAGACCTTCACATAAGGTGACACATAAAGTGCCAGTGCAGAAAGCATCCATCGACTCTCAGCAAACTTTATAAAAGATCATCCATCCATATACTCTTTTTACCGTATCGTGTTGCACTTTCTTATACGCAATCACCACTCATATTTTTTACGGAGAAAATCCACATGGATAACGAGCCTTTGGGGACCAGGTGGGTTATGTGAGATTCAGAAGCGTGGAGAGATGGAAATTACTGCTCTGATCTACCAACTAAAACTGACGGCATTTCTTGACTGCCCCCTCCAGAGCAATGGGCTTCGGTACAAATGATGAACATACCCTGCAACTTGGAAGGTCTGGCCTGCCTAGCCTCAAGCTCACAGGTGGGTCCCATCGCTAACAAAGAGTGTCATTACCACTCCTAAACTTTACTACCCTAACAGCCAGCAGTCCGCTGGACCAGTAGACTACATTTACCTAGTAATATACGATTGCTCTTACAATGTACGAATTTAATTTGTTTTTATGTTACAGTAATGTCAAGAATGTCTTCATTTCTTGCAAAAGAAAGAACTCCTGGGTATGGAGGAGGCCTTCCTCCAAGGATTTCCACAAAGTACGGTTTGCTCATTTCCATTAGATTCCGGTGGCTGTAACCAGGGGCCAGATGCATTAGCGTCGCTAGCGATGTGTAACGACAAAATGTATGTGATAATATTTCAAAAAACGCTAAGCCACATGACTGTAAAATGTTGTACCAAGCATATTAGTCTTCCGGATACTGTTAGCGTTGTTTTTGCATCTGGCCCGTGGCCATTGGTCGTCAATGTGGGAGGCCTTGAGTTGCTTAGTAAGTTTGTAAACCGTACTCTACAGAATCCAAATAACAGGTAGAAAATCTGATAGAAAGAAATTTGAGTAAGTTGAATAAAGTATTTGTGATAGTAATGACTGCTTATAATTATAACGTAATTCAGCCTAACCTAACAACATTACCAAAGATTCTCCATATAAATGAAGCTTTCGTCAAGAATGCACAGTAGGCCCCAAAATGCTCGATCGCTTATTGGGATTGGAAGTAATGCCGTCCTGAGCTCCGGGCGGTTGCGGGCGCAGTCCAATTTTAATGTTACATAACAGCGGTCGAATCTCACACCTTCGATCACCACACTGAAATCTTCCAATATCAACCTAATGCTGTTACCCATAAGGTCACATATTGATATTTCTGTCGCTGATTCAGATTTAGCTGCAAAACCAATTTAATTCCGGAGCAGTTCAAATACTGGCTACAAAATGCGATTCAATAAATATTGCTTTTTAACTGTGTAATGAGTTCTCAGTTGAGCTGTTCTAATTAAAAAGCCCATCTAGCCTGAAATCAGTTCGAAAATGTGGTTTCACTACGCTTTTAAAATTAATTACATCGCTTTGATTGTGGTTTTATTTTTCATCAAATACTAGTTTTCTGTTTCAAAAGTAAAGTATAAAGTATTCAAAGCAGCATAAATTAATTACAAGTAATATATACTTGTATATATGTACTTATAGGTATAGCTTAGAGATGGTTGACAATTTCGGATGAATGAGGCACACTGAAAACGTGCACAATACTTATCCTGACTTCCCAAAACATGGAACTACGGACCTGGTAGAGGAGTAGCGGAGCTAAATTGAAACACCGCCTCTCAAAGTTTCAACATATTTCGGCAAAAATTGATGATACATTTTTGATTTTCCTAAATTCAAAATCATATTAATTTTAAATTTAATACGATCTCTACGAATGCCTCTCTTTTTTACTTTTTGTATACGGTGAATAGTTGATAGTGTAAATTGTTGGGTGGGTGTTCATCATATTACGTCTGGTTTAACCATACTGATGAGCGGTAGGCCTGCTAGATGGCGGTTAGAAGGCAATATCTTCGTGTTAATGTTGGTGGTTTTCCGACCACGAAACTTTGGGAAACAAGTAAGAAATTATTGAAAGCGTTCCTAAAATTTTCCACACCTTCGTTTACCTGATGGTAGTGGTAAATTTTTCGTTCGTTTGAAGTTTCCATTAATTAAATATGCTAGGTCATGTTTTCTATGTATCATAGTGCAAATAAATGAATAGTGCAAACCAGAAGCAAGTTACAAATCCAAAACCTATTCTATACTTGGCTCTCACTCGTACTGTTTATGTGGGTTGGCTGGCTCTCATACATAAATATGTTTCGCTCAGCTTGCCAACTAGACCGATAAAACTCTTGCTTAGCTTAGTTTATTGGTTTATTTATAGTCCTTGATATAGCGTGAAATAATAGTAGATCTTTCATTCGATAAGTTACGTTTTCTATGCATACAATGAATTTATGTTTTAATTAGACATTACTCGCTGTTTTATATTGTAGTGTTTGCTAGCCATTTGTTGGCATTAATCTGCTAAATTGAAAAGTTCTCGCCAAGTAGTTGTGACAAAAGCCAGTAGCATACATCGCGAACTGACATTTTAGAATTAGTAGGATACAAACAAAAGCACGCCAAACGTGGATTTCCACGAAGTCCGGTCCTGAGCCGCGAGCACCCATCACTTTGCGGCGACCTTAACCAGGTCGTCGGTCCATTGTGTGGAAGGCCTACCAGCACTGCACTTCCCAGCCCGCGATGGGCATTCGCGCACTTTTCTGCCTCATCGGGCATCAGTCCTGTAAGATATGTGCCCTGCACATTGCCACTTAGGTTTGGCAATCCTGTGACCTATGTCGATAACTCTGGTTCTCCTGCGTAAGTTCCCATTTCTGATTGACCGGACTTGTGCATAATGCCTTGACAATAATGAATGAAAGAAAAGTAGCCTACTTGGAGCCCAGTTTTGAAAAAACAAATGCTCTTCAAAAATATCGTCAAGAACCCCTTCGCCCGACTTTTAAAAGGAAGCTTTTTGAAGTCGGGGGAATATAGAATCGTATGTCATTAGAATAAAATGCAATGCAATGTAATACTTTCATGGAAATCATTTCCCATTACAATATAATCACCCTTGTTGCCGTTCAGCATAATGTGTGCTCGTCATGGTTTAACGTGTGAATCATTGTTTAATTGAGGGCTGCCGGGGACTGAAGGCGGGTGGGCAGACGCGGGGGGGACGCATCGATCGTCTCGCGTCGCCATGACAACGCTCCCCCGCCTCACCCCGGCTATCCCCCTTCATTTGTAATCATTTGTTTCGCGAATGGAATAATGGCGGTCGTCAAAGGGCGCAAATTTGATGGATAGCCGCTGGATAGGTAGGTGTTGATAAAAAATATTGATCTGCAGACCATGCTACAAACAAAAATATGCAATATGCGGACTTACAGACATACGGTTTGCGAGTCTTCTAATGTAATAGTCAAAAAATAGTCTGCTATAATTTTGTTTCGTTGAAGTCCTAATGGATACATGGCCGTTGAGGACTAGCCGAATTATGTGGTACTCGGTGGCCTGGAAAGGAGCAAATTAGCTCCCACGCCTACCAACTAAAACTAACAGCGGTACTCACTTGACTGCTCGTTCTAATGCCACGCGTTGCGTTCCCATTCGGGGAACATGCTTCGTGATAGTCTATTATCACGATAATCTCGTATTATATAACTCAACGCTGATGTAGTAACAGGTAAGAGCCATTCTATCAATAAAGCCGTCAGTCCCAGCTGTATTCACGATACGGCGCGCCATATGGTGAAGGAGTGTACCAGCTGAGAGTTTGACAGGAGAGCCCTGGTGGCACGGAGGGAGGGGACCGCTCGCTTTCAAGCCTAATCAGATGGATGCTCAACAGCGAAGAGGGCTGGGATTTCATGGTCTGCTCCTGCGAGGACGTTATGTCGCAGAAGGAGGTGGCGGAGCGGGGCAGAGAGGAGGATGCTCTAGCTCACCTGCGCCGCAGACGGAGGCCGGGGAGGAGGAGGTGACTTTACGCTCACCTCCAGCGCTCGCCGTAGAGCCCAGTGGGCGAACCCACCATCGATGAAAGCCTCATTGTCTGAGGGCGTCCCAGTTGCCTGACACGTTCCCTTAAAGCATCACACTTGAATGCGTTCTCATGAACCTGTGGCGCCCCAAACGTGTCGTGCGGGGGTATATCGCTGGGGAGTTGTTTACGGAGTTCCACATAATCACCGACCCTACCCCCGAGATTTGAGAGTATCTGGTCTACATCTTTAAGAACTATTAAGACATACCTAACCCATAAGGTATAGCTATCTACCATGTAGTAAACACAGATAATATAATAATATATGTATATATATATGTCGGAGGAAGTAGTCAGAATGGACTTGATTCCTGGTTACATAAAGACGATATCAATTAGCCTAGAAAATACTTTGTTAAATCTTAATTTTAATCAGTTTAATTTGTTAGATTTTTCTATTCAATTTAGTTTGTCATCTTTTTAAAAGAGGACGTTATATTATTTTGCATTGTCAGAGCGGAGGGTAGTCCTCGAGCGGGGTCGAGGCGCCATCTTGACGTTCGGCAAAAACTTATAAAAGGAGCGCGATCGAGGTGGATCGGGCATTATGATAGAAACAGTGGTTGCGGTGTGGTGTGTTAATGCTGGAGTGTAGTTAAGATCGGTACCTTGAACCCGCTGCTCAAATAAAAGGTTTAATTAAACAGTTTATTCTCCGACATCAGAAGTGGGATGTAACTCAGTCAGCCCACGTGGAGAAAACAGTGTAGTGATATGTGTGTGTTTCTGTACGCGATGGAAATGACTGATAATGGCGATTCATTGTCACTCTAAAGGAGATATTAAGCTACATGGAGATTGTTCTAACTAAACCGAAAATCACAAGTGGCAGTCATAGTGCGGCGATTAACCAAGTGAACGGGATCACTTGCTTGCGTTGTCATGGACAAGGACACTACGCGTCTAACTGTCCTGAGCGGAGCAGCAGGAAGGCGAGCAACAGTTCTGCGGTCAGCCAGGTCAAAGAATAGTGAGTGGGTCTGGAATTTTACGTCACTCCGGTGAGCAGTTTCCATTTTCTTACTCGGGTAAATTGTATGGTATACGACTTTACGATAGTGTGACTTTGATCGGTATAAGACAAACTTCTATCACGTTAAATTCATGAATTTTGGTCACTGCTCAAGTTGATAATACTTAAGGGGCGCCAGGGACTTTATGAGTACCGGATCCCTGAGCCGACGACGATGGTTAAATTCTTCCAGTTATAAAAAGGTGTCGGTCCCGGGGTCCTTTAGTTAAATCTAGTTGTATTCCGGCCTCCCAGTTTGGGAGCCGGGCAGGTAACTTACTGGCTCCTAACTGAACCCGTAAATACAAAGTAAATTGTATTTATTTAACGAAAAGAAATGCAGGTAAAAGAAAAATAATTAAGGGGTAATGAAAAACCGTCCCGCCTCAGCTGGATTGCTAGGCGGACTCCACTACAGCACGGTCAGCTCCGCAGGAGGCCGGGCTCGAGGAACGGGTCTCGCGTCCAGGCTCCAAAGGTGCCTCTGGATCCTGGCGTTGAGACGAATCTCTCGAGCGGCCACACCTGAAATCCGCCGCAAGGGGGATCCTATTACAAAGTGAAACTATCATGCCTTCCAACAGAAGGAATATGGAGGGCCTACACGGGAAGTCCAAAGGTTAAAACTTTAACCAGTCCACGTGGCTGTATGCCAACACAACACAATGAGCCACGCGGTCCATTTGCATAAGCCGATTGGCGAGACAATAAGAAATACAAAGGATTAGTTATAATGCGTGTAAAACTCACTGTTAAAACAATGGCGGAGACGTTTCTTTCTGCTCTGACCGACGCGTCCGCCTATTTCACTGGCAAATGCCAAACTTAACGTTGATGTTTTTTTATTTTTTTATTTTCTTGTGGCTCTCACGGTTTGTGTTTAGCCAATGTCAAGTCACTTTGTATCATTTCAATATTAATTCTCTCCATCATCACGGGTTTGCCATTTCCCTGTTAGCCACTCATAAGTAATTTCATTTTGAGTGTCCCCCTCCCACGTGGCTAAGATGTTCTGCACGGACGTGGGGTTGGCCTTTGGGAGGGCGTTGATGTTTTATTTGGGGTAATTTGTAATTAATCGTCTGGCCGTCATACATCGTAGACAACCCCACAGATTAAATAGGGATTCGTAAAGTTGCTAGAACACAAGCCGATATTAAAAAAAATAATCTCACTTCCGGTTATTGTGAAAAGATAATCAAATAATATTTGCCAATAGCAGTAAATTAATTAAGGTTTGATTTTATAATAACTATTAAATAATTACAACTCGATTTGTTAAAAACAACTAAATAATATGGGTCAAAACTACCACATCAAACTGCCCAGGTGGCGCCACTAGCTGTCAGAGACTGACGTCCAACGGACTGACATTTAGAGTGACACCAACCTAAAGCCATCACAACATTGTGAATGTAAACAAAGGCAAGTGTAAAAACGTTTGACGGTTTAGCCAATATGTAAAAAATAATTATTTGAAATTCTTTTACATGTTTTGCCTGTTAATTACTTGCGATACGAAATTTAGATTAGACGGGATGTTTTAGCGTTAGGCTTGAGTTCATCGGTCTAGCGTCATATTTTCGGCAGTTTATATCAGTTTTCCAAGATTATGGCACCATTATATGCCTTGATTTGCATCGGTAAGGTAGATTGAGAGCCTAAACATAAGGCGATAGGACAGCAGATCCAGATTTCATGCGATCGAAGTTTCAGTCGGCAACGGTGAAATTTCACAACTTCGATAAAATAGGTGCCGTTCCAAAGGCGAGGTGAAAGGCAAGGCAGCCAGTGCAGTCAATTCAGCGTCAAGCTCTGCGGGACCGAGGCCGCGGTCGGACTTAATCTGTTTCAGGTGCAGCAACGCCGGACATTTGGCAACGAAGGGTCCACGTGGCAACAACGTGGCAACAGCGGAGGAGCTGGCGCGGCAGTAGGCGCAAGCAGTTCGGAGCAGCGCCTGCAGCAGCGGCGAGTAACGAAAGGCATGTGGAAGTTTGCTATGTTAGCAATCCCAGCAGTGCGCTGATGAACACTTGTGAGTCGTATCCATTTTATTATGATTCTGGTGCCGAATGCTCTCTCATCAAACATTGTGTTGCGTCAAAGCTTAGTGGAAAGAGGATAAATAACATTGTCAGTTTGACTGGCAGCTCGGTCAATAAACCCAACGTTTTAGAAAATGTAAACCGTATAGAGCAAAAGCGCGTCAATATTACAGAGTTATCTGCAAACTGGTTACAAGCGGAGCAACAACTAGACCCAGAGTGCAATAAAATTATTCATAAACTCGAAAACGATGATCTTGATTTAGAGCTGTAAAATTTATGATCAAATGTGCTGTATAGAAAAAATCAAAGAAATAACCGTAACATTTGGTTACCAATAGTAGGTACCTAGGGCTTTCTGTTGGTCGGTGATAAATCGTATCCATGAGTCGATTGAGCTATTAATTCGCGGACTTGTATTTGATTGGCCCTAACCCAAGGCCTAGTTGTCATTCATTGCGTTAACGTGTTGTGTTTCTCTCTCATCCGGCGAACTTGCTCTCACTGTGCTGTTTAGTGCTTTTTGTAAACAAACCCATTGATTTGAAAAATATAACTACAGGGTTTCTTACCGGCTCTTCTCTGTAGAGCAGCATTCCGAACCGGTGGTAGTTTCAGTATTAATGTGGATGGACGTAAGGGTTGTGGAAGATCAAGAGAGATGGATGGATTGTAAACATGAGAAATTGTGTATAAAAGGTGTGACTGTAGATATGACGACTGATAGGTGTGTATGGAGACTACCACCTAGCGTGGGACAGGGGTCGTAAGATGATGATAATGGTAACTGTAAATATGATGATTTAAAAGAGTTTTGTGATAAAACCTACGTAAATAAAGTTAATTTTGAGTTTGAGTTTGATTGTTCACTTGGGGTGGGATAAAACCTTAGAGAAGGTATACCAACATTATTGGTTTCCTAATATGGCAAAGTATGTTAGAAAATTTGTTAAGAAATGTATACCTTGTAAAGTGGCTAAATCAAGTAGTGGTAAACAGCAAATCGAGCTGCACCCTATACCAAAAGTCAGCATCCCTATGCACACAATTCATATAGATGCCACAGGAAAACTCAGTGGGAAAAATAATCAAAACGAATACGTTTTCGTGCTCATAGACGCTTTCACTAAATACGTGTTACTTAGACATTCCCTGAGAATTAATGCAGAGTGTGCCATTTACGCACTTAAAGCATCTATATCACTTTTTGGCGCGCCTGTGCGAATAATAGCAGACCAAGGGCGGTGTTTCGCGAATAAAGAGTTTAATGATTGAGTTTAATGAGCACCCTCAAAAATATGTTGACTGTTGTAGAAGTTAGTCCAAATAGGTCATGGCAAGATGCGTTAGGTGATGTTCAACTTGCTATAAATAGCACGATTCATAGGGTAACTAAGGCAAGTCCATTAGAATTGTTAATAGGTAGAGTAGCTAGACCACTAAATTTATTAACTATTGACGATCATGAGATTGAGATAAATTTAAGAGATTAGGGAACAAGCTGACAAATTAATGAAAAATAATGCACAGCTTGATAAAGTAAGATTCGATAAAAATAAGGCAAATGTGACTAGATTTTCGGTAGGAGATTATGTTTTAGTAGAAAATCATGAACGGAATCAAACCAAATTGGATCCTAAATATAAAGGACCTTATGAAGTCATTGAGGTACTTGACGGTGACAGATACCATCTTAAGAGTTTGAACGCTAATCGAACTTACAAATACTCGAGAGAACGCCTACGTCCACTCCCCCAATCATATGTCCCTACTGAGCTGAATCCATGCTTATCAGATAATAATGACGGTAAGATCTTTGGACTAGTTTAATAGTTTCATTAATTAAAACATCATATGGCTATGTGCCTATGTAACTTCACGCCTTTAATACCTGAGGGTGTGGTCAGCGGCAATTATGCCTCGACACGCTGGATTATTTTCGAGTCTCAAATGTAATAGGTGGCGAAACCTATTGTCATACATGGGGCACAACGTTGTTAGTCATCGATGCTCATCACACATAACTTCCGGAAAGTCATTGGTTGAGCCAGGGTTCTAACACAGAACTTCTGAACTAGAAGTCTGAGTACTGAACCACTAGGCCATCGAGACTTATGATACGAAAGATGGTCCGTATCGAGTCTAGTCTCTTCTGAGAGTGAGAGTCGCCTCTTACTCGACGCCCACGTGAAAAGATGGGGTGGCACTATTCTCTGGAGCGGTATGTTTGAAGTATGGTGGGTCGTGGTAACAGCGTGGTGGCTTGTGGGCCATATGCAAAACATCTTAACAGTGCTGGTAAACGTATCTAAATGGCGAGGTGGCCATCTAGATATTTAAACAGGAATTATGTGAAGGGCGAGGTGGCCAAGTGGACAACAAATGGCGAGGTGGCCCAACGAACTATGAAAGGCGAGGTGGCCAAGTGGACAACAAATGGCGAGGTGGCCCAATGAACTATGAAAGGCGAGGTGGCCAGGTGGATAACAAAGGCGAGGTCGCCTTTTCGTTATCATGGAATCTGTTTAGTAAACGGCGTAAAGGGGCACAAAGATTGGACGCTCGTTGAGATTGAGAATTTGACGTTTGATATCAGACTACATGAATGTTAAGGACCATATTCTACTTGGTCAGGAGTGGCCGAACCATGTTACCCAAAAATTTGTTTGTATCTTTACAGATAATGATGATGCTCACCCTTCAACATCACACGAGGACGTGTGAAACGTCAGGGTGGCCGTGTCGGAGGAAGTAGTCAGAATGGACTTGATTCCTGGTTACATAAAGACGATATCAATTAGCCTAGAAAATACTTTGTTAAATCTTAATTTTAATCAGTTTAATTTGTTAGATTTTTCTATTCAATTTAGTTTGTCATCTTTTTAAAAGAGGACGTTATATTATTTTGCATTGTCAGAGCGGAGGGTAGTCCTCGAGCGGGGTCGAGGCGCCATCTTGACGTTCGGCAAAAACTTATAAAAGGAGCGCGATCGAGGTGGATCGGGCATTATGATAGAAACAGTGGTTGCGGTGTGGTGTGTTAATGCTGGAGTGTAGTTAAGATCGGTACCTTGAACCCGCTGCTCAAATAAAAGGTTTAATTAAACAGTTTATTCTCCGACATATATATAATGTAATACAGATAATAATATAAGCTGACTATTTAAAAAACACAACTTTTTTGCGTGCTAAGCGCCAACCCGTCAATGCAGCGCGGAATAGTTGATTAATGGCCCTCCACATACCTGAGTCCCTATTAATAAGCCGAGTAAATGATAATGATGAATCGGAAATTCTTCATTTATGATTTATTTTGAACAATAGGAAGATAACTACAATAAGATGCCACACAAACTCATTCGAGTTTTAACGTGCATCATTTTCGCCGACATTAACATAAATTACTTATAAAAACTTTACTCTTTGTTATAAAAAGGTAATAATAAGGTCGATGATAGAAATCTGTCAGGATGATGTTTACTTTCAAGTATGTTAGACCGATAGCTTAAATAAACTATTTATTTAATATATCGGTCTAACCTACTTGTACTTGCTTATAAAAGAAAATTAACATCAAATGCACTTCTGCAAGACTAGAAACATTCAAATAAATAGCACTGCTTATAATTACGCCACGGCTACAAGTTGCTACGCCGTAGACTCGTAGCACTTGTAGATTCACGCTCTGTCGAGCTTTCCATGATAGATTGAAATTAGTTTCCAAGTCGAGTGCTCCAGAGCTTATGAATTATTACATACTAACTGTATCCGGCGGTTTCTGTTATGCATAAGAGTTACTACAGTTTATTAATATCACATTTTGTAAGCCTTTGTTTGTAGGTCCTACTTTTCGATTCCAGTATATGTTTGTGATATATTGGTTCTAAACGAGGGTCTCATTTGAGTCCAAGAACTGTATGTAAATATTTTATATTATATTTATATTATATTTTATTAAATATATTTAATTTTATGAAAAAGGTCTGCAATAGATTAATTTAATAGCAATATGAAAACGTTGGGTTCGCTAAATCAAACATTTTAATGCAAACATTTACAAACCAATTTTGCATCAAACGTCCAAAGTAAAAAAGAAGAGAAAAATAATTAAATAAAAATCTGGCAACTTCAAAGGCCTTTTCCAATTATGCCGTCGATATCGAGCAACAAAAGAGCTATGAAGTATAAAACAGGATATAAATTGGAACAAGTGGGAGGTTCTGGGGGCCTACTTATTTTTATATTTAGAAATGTTGCTTTGAATGTTCTCGATCTGTTCACAATTGAAAATCATACGGGTCTGAAGTTTGGTGGATATTTATGTATTAAAAATATCATTTATATTTTGGCATGTATTCTCGCGAGTGAAGTGAGTATTGATAGCTTGCTGAAGATGTTTCGTTTTGCTTTTTATCTAATACCAAAAAAATTTTGCTGGGCAATGTAGAGCTACTAGGTTTATTTTTCCTATATAAACAAATATTGTTTTGATTTTCCTGAAATTATGCACACGGCATGAGCACTATCGATCCTTTCGTTATGGATATAAGGTTTATTATGCGCTGTATAATCATTACTTTGAAACCAACATAATATATTATCTATACTAATATATAAAGCTGCAGAGTTTGTTTGTTTGTTTGAACGCGCTAATATCAGGAACTACTGGTCCGATTTCAAAAATTCTTTCAGTGTTAGATAGTCCATTTATCGAGGAAGGTTATAGGCTATATTTTATTTTCAAAAGAATTAGGGATCCGTATGAAAATTGCGATTTTGTAACCCAAGGTGTAAAATCGAAAACCTATTTATGCGTGCGCTGCAAAAACGATTGACAATAGAACAAAATGAAGTACTACGAGTTTGTAGGTCTTGTTAAAATCTACAAAAAAGTCCGAGAGCACATATCTAACTATCATAGTTTAGTCACAATAACCACTTTTATATTCATAAAAAAAAATGCATAGAGATAAGCACGGGTTCGAAGTCCACGCGAGCGAAGCCGCGCCGAAAAGCTAGTGTTTTATAAACCGTTTGCTAGGGCATTCCAAAAATTAATAAACCAAACTTAAATGAGTCGAAAGCCTCATTATCAATAGTATACCTCTTTCAGTGTAGGGTTTTCTCAAATAATTTTAATAGATGTCCGGGCAACCCACCCCTCGGGGGTTGAGGGTGCAAAATGAGATTTCCTTTGAGCCAGCGAGCTGACCGCTACTCCCCGTGGCTAGAGCCCTCATACATCATGCAATACAGCGTATAGCAAGCTTCTACGTGGCATGTATTGGCTAGGCCTTTAAAAGTGTAGGTTTCGTGATCACCCTAAATTGTGTCATTATTATTGAGCAAGAAAATGACAATTAATGGCTGCTCTAATAATTTTAGTTTGTAAAAAGGAACTGTCATCTTGTTTACTCCTTCGGTTTAGTTTATTTTTGTACGTATCTATAACTTTTAATATGGTTTTGATAGATAAGCTTTGATTGCTAGCACGGATTGAAGTCTATAAACATATTTATCATACACAAATCACTTCTTCTCCATTTCACACTTCAATGCTAAAGTGTAAAGATAAAAAGGGTACATAGTCCCGAACTCATTAGTGGATTATGTAACCTAACCTTTTTTATCTTTCTTATTTTTGGTATTCCTCTAAACTAAGGAAAGAAAATCGTCTTCCATACCACCAAATGGGTTGGTATATCATCAAATTAGACTCACGCGAACTGTACACATTTTATTTATTTACTGGTATTATTATTTGTCTTTTTTGGTTTCTCTTTTCATTGATCACCTTAGATTAATACCAGCGCCCTAATACTTATTTAGAAAACATTATATATCCTGCTACTTATACCCTGTTCACGTTAGCGAGCTAACACCAGAAATATTAGAGAGCACTTACTTAGTCAGAGATAAGGGCGACTCATGCGCACCGGGTGAGCTTACATGGCGGCCAAGCTTCAGTCAACATATGCCTTTTGTACGGTGAGGATGAGTTATAGTGCTCTCCCTTCAACTGTTTTTGTTTTCTATATGGTGTCCCGTTTTATTTGCGAATTGGCTGGTTTACTTGACTATCATCGGCTAACACTGCGACTCGGATTTTGTATTGGACTTTTTACTACTCGGCTTTGGACGGATTTTTGCTGAACTACTCGTATAATGGCAAATTCACCAGTTAAGAATAGGTGGAGGAAGCCTTTTTCGTTACAAGAAAATCAAATGATATGCAACTTGTATAAAACTAAACGTTAAATTGTTAAGTATCAATGAATGAACTACTTTAAATTGTTCCTTTTTTACTAAAATAGTAAAACCCGCACCAAAAATCGTTAAGGAATATTGAAATAAATATTCCGAGTGACGGCATGTAAGCCGAGGCTTACAATGAGGTGCAATTAGAGGGGCGCAAACACACCCACAGGTCTTTTTTGTCCTTTTCATTTGCATACAAAACTATGACAGAGAGGCCGCTATATTAGCTCGCTAACGTGAACAGGGTATAGTATAGGGGAGGTGACTTTTTATCGTCATTATTACATAGTATAAAACAAAGTCGCTGTCATCTGTCCGTCCCTATGTATGCTTAAATCTTTAAAACTTTGCATTTTGAAGCGGTTTTTTTAAAGATAGAGACACATCCATTATTTTGTACAGAATCACTGATAAATTTAGATGTTCATCATTGCACGCGTGCGAGGCCGGGATGGGTTGCTAGTATGAAATAAATGGATCTTAAAGTTTCTTCATGTAGATCATATAAATAATCACATAACTTTGCATTGTAAGAAGCATATTTGTTTATACAGTTTAGTTTACATAAACACACCTTTATGGTAGAACGTGACTAGCTGTTTGATGGCAGGTAAACTTTGCCTAACATTTTATCATACGAGCGCTGGGAACATGTGCTGAATGGAGTGGAATTTCCAGAACTACGTGTCGAGTTTTCGCAGCAAGAATATGAACTAGCTGCTTTATAAAGTATAATTATATGAGTCTAATATTTATTATTATGATCATTGTACATAATATGTGCTATATAACGAAAACTAAAATCTTATACATGGAATTTACGCCAGATCACTGTGAGTAATGTGACATTATATCCATCTTCCTTCTATCTATCTTGTTAGCATTCTATAAAAACTGTTGTGATTTCGATGGAAAAATAGTTATCAATTAATTATATCATTTTATAATTTGATAAACAGTCCCGAGACTGTTTATCAAATTATAATCCTAAATTAGGAAACGGAAGTTTTATTTGATGTTGTTTGAATTGCTGTTCGTTAGTCTCGCTAAAACTCGAGAACGGGTGGACCGATTTGGCTAACTTTGCTCTTGACTCTTCCCTGAATGTTTCAAGAGCAAATTCATTTTTAGTTATATAGATTATGAGCAACAGCTCAGTAAAACAGCTCATGCGGCAACAAGTTGTATATATTTAATAAAAAATAGAATATACTTTCTTAAACACGGCACTTATAATAGAGACAACTTCACAGTCTCACTACGTCAGTCGTCACCACGACTGACTCCGCAGGCGCATGCCATTTTCCACCATGGCTGCCAACACCGACCGCATGGCTCAACCAACTGGGAGATGGCGCACGTTACATCAAATCAAACTTCCGTTTCCTAATTTAGGATTATAATTTGATAAACAGTCTCGGGACTGTTTATCAAATTATAAAATGATATAATTAATTGTTAACTATTTTTTCATCGAATCACATTTATAGAATGCTAACAAGATAGATATATAGATAGAAGGAAGATAGATATAATGTCACATTACTCACAGTGATCTGGCGTAAATTCCATGTTTACGATTTTAGTTTTCGTTATATAGCACATATTATGTACAATGATCATAATAATAAATATTAGACTCATATAATTATACTTTATATCTATAAACCTCAATAAAGTTTAAAAGGTGAGGAAATATGAATATATTATTTTTTAACTAGCGACGGGTGCAATGATGATATAGATAAAAACCTTCCTCTTGAATCACTCTATTTATTAAAGAAAACCGCTTCAAAATCCGTTGCGTAGTTTTAAAGATTTAAGCATACATAGGGACGGACAGGCGACAGCGACTTTGTTTTATACTATGTAGTGATATGCATTATTTTTGTTCCAGTTAAGGTTTGCACAGATTTGAATAAAGTTGAAACATTCTGGAATTATCATTCAGGTTTTTTATTGATTGATTCTGAGGCGGTACGATTTTTGCCGGGTCAGCTAGTATAGTATAATATGTAACGTTTCTATTTCATTATCTGTTTTATTTTCTTTATATTTTAGTATATAATCTCATTTGTTTTCTTTACAGTGCATCTACCTTCTGGTTCTACGTCACCTAAAGGCTTACTGGGAGAGAATAAACATGGAATTAGGTCCACATTTGTACACTACGTGCAAAATCTTTGAATAAATAAAAATAAATAGTATGGTTTTTACTTTAGTGATCAAAATCTCGTTCAGAAAAACGCGTGTTTCTGTGTAAACATTTATTTTAAACACAGTAGTCCTTCTTTGAATTACCTCTACTTGTATAACTTCATTTCTGATTACTATAGGGTTTTTGTAACACCCCACTACTACTACACATCCCATAAATGACCCACTGCTGAGTCGAACCTCCTCTCATCACAGAGAGGGTAATTAGCCTACTGTGCCACGCTGGCCAGACGGGTTGGCACAGGGTTTCGTATCAAGTTTTCCTTTACCATTTGTCATTTCGGCACTTATGACATCCTCAGGATGGAATGGGGTGGTGACACTATGTATTCTAAATCCGTCACCACACGGAACACCCTACATTAGTACAAATCGGATGGTCTCAAAGCAATAATGTAATTAAAACTGGAGACGCAGGGGTGGCTTCAAAGTTAGTATTGCAATATCGCAAATTAGTCAAAGGCAGACGTGTCAAAAGGGTCGCAGTGCTATAGAAATAGCCGGCGGGAGTCTGACGTCGGGCGTCCGGCGACCGGACAAAAGGTGACGGACGTCCGTCGTGATTGAGTGGACCCTAACTAGGTGTGGAGGCTACTCCTAATACTCGATTGAAGTTGCCGTATTTACGAATAGTTCTACTACTACACAGCCCATATATGACTCACTGGCCTGGGCCTAAGGAGGCTAGTTAGCATGCTGTGCCACGCTGGCCAGACGGCTTGGCACAGGGTTGCATATCAACGTCCCCCTCGACTGTGCTGCCATCTTGCCATGGTGAGGGGGCTTGAGTGCTTCAATGATCCGTGGGCGCCAGCGTAGAATGCGTTTACGCGAAATTGTGGCGCCCCAAGCGCATCGTGTGAGGGTATACCGCTGGGGTTTTAGTGGGTAGACGACTCTTGGGTAGACGACCCTCGTCGGAGTAATCACCGACCTCTCCCCCGGGGGGCGGTGGTATGCATAAAGCATTTCCCCAGCGACAACAAAAAAAAAGGGTTGCGTATCAACCCCCTCGACTGTGCTGCTATTTTGCCGTGGTAAGGGGTTTGTGTGCCTTTATGATCCGTTGGGGCCATACCGGCTCAGAGTCACCCATGCCGAGCGGGCCCACAGGGAGAGGCCAGACGAATAGCGGCACTTGGTGTCGGTCGTAGCGGGTTGGGGCTCCTGGGACCTCTCTGTCCTCAGAGTTGCTCTGCGAGGACAGACGTGGATTCCTTCTGCGAAGCCGTTATGTCGCAGAAGTGGGGCGGGTCGCAAAGGAGGGAGCTCCGGCTGACCCGCGCCGCGAACGGAGTTTGGGGGTGAAGGGAGATGTGACGTTACGCCTCCCTTCTGCCCTCGCCTTAGAGGTCGGCGGTGGGTCGGAGGACCAATGTCTAAGGGCGTCCCAGTTGCCCGGGACGCCCTCCGATAGACGAGTGCCCGCGTAGCGGGTACCACGTCGGGGTGTCACAACGGAATGCGCTAACGCGAATCTGTGGCGCCCCAAGCGTGTCGTGTGAGGGTATACCGCTGGGGTTTTAGTGGGTAGACGAGTCCCACATAATCACCGACCTCACCCCCGAGAAGCGGTGGTATGCATAAAGCATTTCTCCAGCGAAACCAAAAAAAAAAGGGTTTCGTATCAAGGTTTCCTTCTCTTGCGGCTAGTTTTTCGGCTTTGACATTTGCGTCTGTCGGCTCTTACGATACGCTCAGCCAAACCCACACCCAAATCCAAAGCAAATATCTCCTGTTTGGTTGGTTTGGCGAGTCAGGTAATCCGACACCGACGGAAGCCTCACGGACTGAGGTCATCCCAGTTGACCGGGACGCACTCCGATAGTCGCTTGCCTTCGTCGGAGGGCACCTCGTCGGGGCGTCACAGTGTAATGCGTTTACGCGAACTTGTGCCGCCCCAAGCGTTTCGTGTGTGGGTATTTAGTGGGTAGATGTGTAGTTTGTAGAGTCCCACATAATCTCCGGCCCCACCCCCGGGAGGCGGCGCTATGCATAAACCATTTCCCTAGCGAAACCAAAAAAAAGTTGGGAAAGAGTTTCGGTACATATAATTATATTCTAAGGATTTCCCTTCAAAAAATAATGTTGCTGACATAACAGAAAACGGGTCCGTCTAATAAACATGGGTAAAACAACAAAGTATGCTAACACCGAGTTGAAATTGGATTCCAGTCGAGGCGTCCTTACGCTTATGGTAATGGAGTTTATAAGCGAGTTGCCAGGCGGGCGAGCTTGAGCCCTGTACAATGTTTTGCCATCAATTTCCCATTACCCACATGTGTGTTGCCAATGTTTTGTAGTTCCATCACTGGTTGACAAGGAACCATCGTCGACTTACGGCATTTTGCAATTGAGAAATGCATAATAGAATGTACTTGCTAAATAGTTAAGTTTGCTCTTCTTGTAAATATAAACTAAAGGATAATAAAAGCTTAAAAAATGCTATCATCATCATTATATATATTCAACCCATAAATCGACCACTACAGAGTTGGGCCTCCTCAAAATACATGGAGGGAAGGGAAATAAGCCAACTGTGCCACGAAGACGGGTTGGCATAGGCTTTGTATCCAGTTTTCCTTCTCTTGCAGGAACGCAAGGCAACTAGATGGTCTGCCTTTGTGTTCCTTTAGTCGCCTCTTACGACACCCTCGGGATGGTGTGCGTTGGTGACATTACGTATTCTAAATCAGGCACCACCAGGAAAAAGTTATAGCACTCGAATATTATAGGGAAGCTTTTTTTTCTGTACCACAAGATATTTTTTTCTGCCCACACAAAACTGTATCTTATGGATCATAAAGACTTGTTAAAATATTGAAATTAATTATATAGTAAAATTAAAATATTCAAATTGATTAAGTATATAACTTAAATTTTTACTTACAAGTATTTTCAAACCGTTAAAAAAGTTGTCACTAAAGTTGAAGGGACAGGTCTATAAGACCATCATTAGGCCTGTCCTTTTATACGGCTGTGAAGCGGGCCGGTATTGGAGCGACACAAGCAAGAACTTCGTGTCACGGATATGAATATGCTGCGGTGGATGTGTGGAGTGACGCTAAAGGATCGCATAAGGAACTCCCGCATTCGCGGCAGTCTTCATGTCCGTGACATTGCGGATAAATTGCAGGAGTGTCGGCTCCGTTGGTACGGCCACGTTTTGCGGCAACCGGAGGCTTACGTGGGAAACTAATGTATGGCCATCCCACCTCCGCCGGGCCCCGGCAGGAGGGGTAGACCCAAAAAGTGCTAGCTTGACGTCGTAAAGATTGATATGCGTGCCAATGGGCTCACTACCAGGGATGCTGAAGACCGTGCGAAATGGAAGAGAAAAAGTCGGAAAGCGGACCCCGGGCGCTGAAGCGAGAGTTTGGGCTGCAACCGGGATATAACGCGAAGATGATGATGATGATGATGAAAAAAGTTGTCACTACAAAGTGGCCAAGACGTTTTTGAGAAAACGAAATTTTATTTCTTATTTCCTTTTGCGATGTTCAAGCGCTGCATGGAGCGAACGACACAAAGCCCTCCCGTTTGTACGACGAAATTAAAATCAGGAGCACTGGCGTGAGCTCTCTTTCCAATTTTCAACAGCACATTGGCTTCAGTTAAAGGCTTTTCACTTACTTTTTATTTTGTACTTTACTGTACAGACTGAGCTAAAAGGGTCTTGCTAAATGTATGCTTTAGGAATAAATCGCTCGGTTAAAAACTAAATATTTCCCCATAGATAATATAGGTGTATGTTCGTTATCCGTGCGGTGTAAGATTTAGGATACATGGTGTCACCACCCTATTCCATCCCGAGGGTGTCATAAGAGAAGGAAAACATGATAAGAAATCCCAAGGCCAATTAATATCCATGTAATTGGAGGAGTCCCGTCCCAACAGGAGTCCATGATTAGGTTATAACTTAAAAATGAAAACTACAATCCATTACTAATTAAAATGTCCTATAAGTTTTCTTACTTAATTAATTAACTCCTTCGCTGTGGCAACTAACAAGTTGCAGGTCTCACAAAGGCTTCCTAGAACTAGACTCAAAATAAAGTTCATTTTTGTAAAAACATTATTGAAAACTTTGTTAGTGTCTCAACAATATGGAGTTTAAAGAATGTAGAACAACATACATTCGGAAAATATTATGTTACACTGCTTGTAGAAAGTATGTCTTTTTTAATTCCAAGTCAGGTTCTAACAGTATTTCCTTTGATGTTTCCGGTTTTCACGATCTTTGCACATTGCAGGAAATATCAAAGTGTCTGAAACGTTGGGAATAAAACAAAAACGATCAGAACCGTTATGAAGCTTTTTCTTGCAGTCTTTCCTTTCTTTCATTAAATCCATTTCAGCACCTAATTGGCCCAATGCAGATGTAAGTTCTTCGATTTCTCAGAAAGGTTGACACAGAGTATGACACTACGTTTTTCTTCTCTTCTATTTATGCAGTGATTAGCCAAAACAAACAGAGAGATGAACATTTAATTAATATCTATCCGTTAATATTATGAGTAGACCGAATATTTTATAAATTGCCAGTTTGTTTTGTAGATAATAACAAATGGCCTACGTGGTGACGGTTTAAGAACACATAATGTCACCAACCCTTTCCACGTTTAGAGTACCGTAAGGGGCGACTAAAGAGCATGCAAGAGGCAGATAACGTAACCACAAGTTAAGGAAGACTCGATAACAATCCCTGGCCCTGGCAAACCTCTGGTTTAGTTCCCTCCGTAGAAATGGAGGACTCAACAGTGGTTCCTCTGCCTACAACATTACAATGAGTAAATAAACGCTAATTTGACACAACAGTATGTCGCATCCTACATAGACATTGCTGACGATGTAAATAGGCTTCGAAGATGACGTAAATACGACGTGTCCTAAATAAACATCTTGGATAAATCTCGACAGGAGGCAAAGCCGCGGACTCCCGATATCACCACCAGCACGAGGTAACCAAGATATCCCTGACCACGTTATCATCACATTACAATGGTTCTAACATCGAACCAAGGCTCTCTTCTTAACATAAGTTTAGACAATGACTTTGGTTCCAGCATCGACCATCGTCAATAATTTTAGAAGAAATGGAATTTTAGAAGAAAGATAGAAGAAGAAAGAATTTTAGAATTACTATTAAAATCCAACTTCTATTTATTCAAAATGGCTCATCTAAGCTCTTTTGACAAGGTAGATTTTACATTTACTATTTACCACTGAGTCCGAAGGCTGCTCTACAGAGAAGAGCGACGAAAAGCTCTGTGGTTGCTTTTCTTAAATCGCCATTTTTGTATACAAATACTGATAAGACAGATGTGTGAGAGCAATCCCGCGCAATTGTCACTAAAAGCCCAATGTAAATAAATTGCCATTAAAATAAAAATCATATTTTTTAACTGAACGCTACCATTTGTAATTAAGGTGAATGTTCCAGGGTAACCCGCGAAATTCAAATTTTCGTACGTTTTTTGCAATTTGCAGGTCCATGCTCATAAAGGTGCAAGAATGACTTTAAGCTTGAAAAAGTTTTTCTTGCACCTTTATGAACTTGGAGGGTTGTATTGATGATTTAGATGATTATAATTCTATATCTACATACGTCTTACAGCCGCGAATAACATTTTAATCAACATACAACCTAGCACTGACCTGCAAATTGCAAAAAACGTACGAAAATTTGAATTTGAATTTAATGTAGAAGATGTGACCGCAGACAGACACTACTATATACAAGATTAAAACAAAGACAATTAGGTAAATTATTTACAATTAATTTCAACTTCAATTTAAAAAAATAAACGTAAACAAGTTTCTTATAAATGGCAACAAAATAGTATGTAAGGTATATTTGCATCTGAGCACCGGGGCCCCTGCATCTGACACCTCGAAGGACATATACAAAGACCGCCTGGCAAGGAGTCTCTCAAAGAACTCGGCAACGAGAGCTTAAACGTGTCTGAATCAACTTTAATAACACTTTTAGTTTGCAGTTCGTAAGAATAAAATATAAATTTTGAATGGAATTTTGTGGGATAACATTTAATATTTCTATAACTACTAATCTTATAAAAAGAAAAGATTTGTTTAATGTTTGTAACGAATTTGCTCAAAAAGTACTGGACCGATTTTAAAACTTCTTTCACTATTTGAATGCTGCCAATGATTAATATAGGCTATTTTAATTAGCAGACTAGAGTGGCAGTGGTCTCATCATGGTCACGGTCATGGATCACATCTGTAGAAGAACCGACAACCGCTGGGGTAGACGAGTTCTTGAATGGAGACCGCGAATCGGCAAGCGTAGTGTGGGACGGCGCTCTGCTAGATGGAGCGACGATCTGCGAAAGGTTGCGGGCAGCAGCTGGATGTGTCAAGCTGAAGACAGGGTGCTATGGCGCTCTTTAGGAGAGGCCTATGTCCAGCAGTGGACTAATGTTGGCTGATGATGATGATGATTTTAATTGCAAGAAAAATATAAAAATTAATGTGTGGGTGCACATTTAGGGAAATAACAATAACAAATAACATTTGGATATTGTGTTACTTCCAGTGCAATGGTTGCAGCCCGTGCTGTGAGAATAAATAGTGTCACCACCCCATGACATCCTGAGTGGGTCGTAAGAGTCGACAAACGGAAATAACAACGCTTGAAACCAGCAAATAGTAAAATTATTAAGATTCTTACCATTATTTTCCTTTTCCCCTTGCATTGATCTGTACACCGTTACATTATGAAGGAACTGAAATTGGTTTCTTTCGCGTTTTTTTTCTATAATGTGAACGCAATTTAATAACAGCATACTGTATAAGTAACTGAAGTATAAAAAAAATCCTACGGCGGGCTGCAATCGACTACTCTACAACTCTCCCCATAATATACTCACTGCGTAATTGGGCCTCCTCCCATTACATGGAAGGTAATTAGCCTAGTGTGCCACGCAGGCCAGACGGGTTGGCACAGGGTTTCGTATCAAGTTGTCCTTCTGTTTCTAGGTTAGCTAGGTTTTCGTCCTTGTTATTTCCTTTTGTCAGCTCTTACGAAATCCTCAGGATGTAATGGGGTGGTGAAACTATCTATTCTCAATCCGTCACTACATGGTTATACAGATAGGTTGTAAAATCAGGTTTGCCTGTTGCCGTCACCAACGAAATTGGGAAAAAGGCAAGGAAGAAATATTTTAAAATCTGCCGTTTTCATTGTGAACACAGCCTTCTATGTAAGCCCCCAGGCGAAGCGATCAATATTGCTAGCAACATCTCCTGGATGGTGTATCTCGAATAGAGTATGTACGTTACATATTAACTATAATGGGGCCAATTTGTTTATACAATAATGCTAAGGATAGCCTTAGGCAGATGGAACATTATTATACTTGCATATATTAATAACATGTAAGTGTTTCTTGTAATTTTTTATTTAGGATGAACTTAAAAGTGAAGGATTTTATTCGATTTAAATCTTTTTGTACGGGATGACCAATTTTACAGAACACTAGCTGTACCCTAGGCGTGTTGCTACGCCATTACACAAATAAACTTTTTTTTTCGTTCTGAAATGTTCCAGGACTCATGCATAACATTTTTGCAGAAGATCATCACATGATCAAATGAATAGTTTAAGATTCTATAGAGGGCATACAGACCAACATTCATTTTATACATATATGAAAAGAAGAAGAATATTTAAAAGACACACAGGGTGTAAACAAAATCCTATATCCTTCCGAAATATATTTATAGAGCTAATCAAGGGAAGTAGTTATATGTTTAAAACGTTTTTTTTTCTTGAACTGGGAGTGAGATATCAACGCTATTCAGAACCAAATTTTATGACAAATAATGGCTTCCATGGAAATCTAAGCGACTGAATCTGTTACGGAAAAATAATTGATCGGTTTTTTCTGAAATGTTTTACACAGCATGTGTACCAGTCTGAGCCATGGATGCTATGGATCATTTTGAACCTAACTAGGCCGTTAGTGTATCTGTACAGACGTGCTGTCAACCGCTCCGTGATCTTTATTAAATAAAAGTGATTTAAATAAGTGCGTCAGTGCTAAAAACACAATAATTGCGTGTTAAAAACTTTAGCAAGAAATCGTCGCTAAAAATCTACACGGAAAGTGAAAACAGAGTGAAATTAGTCAGTGTTAAATAAATGAAATTAATTTTGGAGTTAAACAAAGCCAGCTGTCAAATACTCGAATAAGCAAGCGTACCAACAGCGACATATTGACGCTTCGGCGTACATTGCTTGCTAGATTTCGATGTACACTGCGGCGCGCGAAAATAGCGTTGCTATCGTAGCGTAGACGTTTAAATACATTCCTTTGTTCACATTTTTTACCTGATCTGTGGGCGCTATCATGAGTACTCAACTGTCAGGTGAAATGTCACTGCTCCTAGACAAGATGAAAGAAGAACTAAATAAGCAAACAATACAAATAACAGAAAATGTTACAACAACAGTACTAAAGGTGGTGGACGAGAAAATACAACCAATAATAGTGGAAAACGAAAGACTTTCACGCGAAGTCGAAATACTGAACAAGAAGCTCCAAACTTTAGACATAATCGCTAGGAAAAACAACATCATTCTACACGGAATTGTAGAAAATAGCACCGAAAGATACGAGGATTTAAACGCGTCGACAATAAAAATAATCACGGATTTGGAAGTATCACTCGACGATAGCGAAATAAATAAAGTACAACGCCTTGGTAAAAAAGAGGAAAATGGGAAAATAAGACCAATTCTGCTTACACTAACAACTTTGCAGAAAAAAATCCAAATCCTTAGAAACAAGAACAAAATGAAAGCAAACACCTACATTACCAATGACTACTCTAAGGAAACCAAGGAGAAACGCAAAGCAAAAGCTAACTTTCGCGAAAATGAAAAAAGGAAAAGAATCCCAGAGACACCAAGTCCAAAGGAAAAAACCAATGACACTAGCAACAAAATCCAGCGAACAGATGCTTTCCAACACATGCGGGAGCGAGCATACTCGAGGTCCGGAAAAAATACTTTCCTCAAATACTAACCGGAAATGTTTAATCACACAGAGAAATAAAAAACAACAACAGCAAATAAAACTCATATTCCCCAACCCGGCTGGTCTCCGTGGGGAATTAGACCAAAACCCTCCAATAATAAATCAACAAAATGAAATATACAATATCAAACCAACTCTACCCAAGCAAAGCATCAACGTGGAGATACCTACTTCTAAACACACAAGAATATACATTGCTACTCTAAACGTGCTAACTCTAAGATCAGAAGAAAACTTATCAGAATTGTCAACGGCATTACTGAACACCAACTGGGATATCCTTGGCATGAGCGAAGTGAGAAGAATGGGAGAAAACATTGTTGAACACCCAGACTTTATACTGTATCATATAGGGGAAACCCCAGGAAAACATGGTGTGGGATTTTTAGTTAAAAAATACCTTGCAAAGAACTTATATGGATTTCATGGTGTGTCAGAACGCATAGCACTATTAAACTTAAAAATACCAGATTACAAAGACCCATGGACCATTATCCAGATCTACTCACCCACAGAACAAGCGGGTATTGAAACAATTGGCCAGTTTTACCAAGACCTGAACAAAACCTTACAGACTTATGCCCACAAAAATACAATTGTGATGGGTGACTTTAATGGCCAAATAGGTGAACACCAACGGGACGAAAATGCAATTATGGGACCCTATACATACAGCTCAAAGCCTAAAAGCAGGAATGGAAAAATGATCACAGACTTTGCAATGGAAAACAACCTAACCATATTAAACACTGTCTTTAAGAAAAAGAAAAACAGAATGTGGACCTGGATGTCACCCGATGGCAAAACAAAAAACCAAATTGACTTCATATTGACCAACAAACAAAAATTCTTCACAAACATAAATGTCATCAATAATCTAAACTTCAACACCAACCACCGCATGGTCAGGGCTGAACTGAACTCATCCCAACCCAAGAACCCCAGACCAAAAATAAGTTTAGAAAATATAAAACCCAACAAACATCAGATAGAAGAAATAGCTAACTCACTAAACTGGAAACTGAAAGATTGGAATAAAGAAACAAATGACGCCAACATACAGGAGAAATATACTTTGTTGGAAAATGCAATTACAACCATTACTAAAGAACATAGCAAAGGGAAAGAAAAATCAAACAACAGGATATCAGAAAAGACCGCCAAACTCCTTGACCAAAGGGCAGTTCTAATAAGTGCGAAACATACGGATAAAAATAGGAAAGAAATTGCAAGAATTAGCAAAGAAATAAAGGAAAACATAAGAAAAGATAGGAGACAACGACGGATGGAAATAATAGAGAGACATATTAGACAGACAGGAGGAATAAAGAAGGCGCACAAAGAATTAACTAATAAGAAACAATGGATTGTAAAGATGGAAGATAGTAGTGGATCAGAGAAGATGGGTAGACAGGAAATACTCCAGATTGCTACTGACTACTACACCAAACTTTACAAAAACAACACAAAGGAAAGAGAAATAGACTTACCAGACAATGAAAGGATACCACACATTATGCTGGAAGAAACAGAAAAAGCTATTGACACCCAGAAAAACGATAAAGCTCCAGGGCCAGATGGCATAAGCAACGAATTACTGAAGCAAATGAAAGTAGTAATGACACCGATACTCACAGAAATCTTCAACACCGTGATTAACACAGAAACCATCCCAGCTCAATGGACCGAATCCATCATAATCCTTATATTCAAGAAAGGTAATCATTGCGATATTGGAAACTATCGACCCATCAGTCTAATGTGTAATATTTATAAGATCTTTGCAAAGATTATCCTGGAAAGAATAAGAAGGAAACTAGACGAGCAACAACCAATTGAACAGGCAGGATTCCGCAAAGACTTCTCGGTACTAGACCACATCCATACTGTAAGACAAATTATAGAAAAATACACCGAATACCAGCTCATATACTACATAGCTTTTATTGACTACAGTAAAGCTTTTGATTCACTGATACACTCAAAAATCTGGGAAGCCTTAAAGGAACTAGGTGTAGAGCACAAATATATAAGAATTATAAAAATCATTTATAAACACTGCTCGGCTCGTATCAGAATAGAAAGCGAAGGAAATAGATTTCAAATACAAAAAGGCGTGAGGCAGGGGGACCCCCTGTCACCGACACTCTTTCTGGCTGTATTAGAAATGATCTTCCGGAATCTGGAATGGAGAGACACGGGAATAACTATCAATGGCCGCACGCTAACGCACCTACGATTCGCTGATGATGTTGTACTATTTGCAAGAACACCGGCTGATCTAAGCAAAATGATCAACGATCTAGCATCAGAGAGTGCAAAAGCTGGACTGAAGCTAAACCCGAAAAAAACAAAAATTATGACCAATGGCAACAAAGACCCTATAACAGTGGAACAGAATCAAATCCCCTATGTTGAGGAGTACATATACCTCGGCCAACTTATGTCCCCAAAGGACAACGAAAACAAAGAAGTTGAAAGAAGAGTAGCAAATGGCTGGAAAAAATACTGGGGCTTAAAAGAAGTAATGAAAGACAAGAAGCTGCACATCTCAACAAAAAGCAAATTATTCAACACTTGCATCCTGCCCATACTGGCATATGGGAGTGAAACATGGGCTCTAACAAAAAGCGTAACCAATAAACTCTCCGTATGTCAGCATGCTATGGAAAGGAGTATGACTGGGATCAAAAGAAAATACAAAGTAAAGAATAGCAATATCAGAAGCAAGACTAAGGTCCAGGACATAACTCTGAAAATAAGGAGACAAAAGTGGAAATGGGCAGGCCACATGATCAGGGGAAAAGATAAATGGAGTAAACTGGTCACACAATGGTACCCAAGAGATGGAAAGAGAAAGAGAGGTAGACCACAAAGGAGATGGGACGAGGACATCAAACAAGTCGCGGGAACAACTTGGGGTAGAGTGGCCATAGAAAGGCCAGAATGGAAAAGATTGGAGGAGGCCTTTGCCACATGGCAAACGGACACGCAAAAGTGGAACAAACGCACACACTACGAATATTAAAAGCAATGGCATGTCCGAATAAAGTCTAATGATGATGAATCAAGGGAAGTAGTTATATGTTTAAAACGTTTTTTTTTCTTGAACTGGGAGTGAGATATCAACGCTATTCAGAACCAAATTTTATGACAAATAATGGCTTCCATGGAAATCTAAGCGACTGAATCTGTTACGGAAAAATAATTGATCGGTTTTTTCTGAAATGTTTTACACAGCATGTGTACCAGTCTGAGCCATGGATGCTATGGATCATTTTGTTATCAAATTAAATTATATACATGACTAGCTTTTGTGCGCGGCTTCGCCCGCGTGGGCTTCGAACCCGTGCATATTTTTTATGAACATAAAATCGGTTACTGTGACTAAACTATGATAGTTAGATATGTGCTCTCGCGGACTTTTTTGTAGATCTTTATAAGACCTACAAATCCGTAGTACATCATTTTGTTCTATTATCAATAGTTTTTGCAGCGCACGCATAAATAGGTTTTCGATTTTACACCTTGGTTTACAAAATCGTAATTTTCATACGGATCCCTAATTCTTTTGAAAATAAAATATAGCCTATAACCTTCCTCGATAAATGGACTATCTAATACTGAAAGATTTTTTAAAATCGGACCAGTAGTTCCTGAGATTAGCGCGTTCAAACAAACAAACAAACAAACAAACAAATAAACAAACAAACAAACTCTGCCGCTTTATATATTAGTATAGATATATTAATTTTATTACAAGCTGTATATTTGTTGTACTAACATAATAAAACGATTTCATTGTATCTAACAAATACAAAAAATAACGAATGAAATATCGAGGCCAGTATTAAAGCATAACGTGTTTTGTTTTGTAAACCAGTTAAGGAATTTCTTCCGGACCAACAATCATTTAGGCAAACTGCAAACACATTCGATTAAAAAAATAGTAACTAGACAATACTGTAGCGGTAGGTTTCGAAAATGCCTAAAAAACATTCAGTGTTTGACGAAAAGCGTTTAATATTGTGTTTCGTGTACACTGAGTACAGATATTCGCTCAAAGTACCGCCGACCACTCGCTCGGTTCTAATCGGATTTGAGCAATTAATTGGACAGGTATTACGGACACAGTCAAAGCTGGCTTTATGATTAATCCCCTCTGTGTGTGTCCACTGTTATTAAATCAATTGCGTTCGACTGCAATTAGATACTGGGATAATTAGATGAAGTAGGGATATGACATTACTAGCTTTTGCGCGCGGCTTCGCCCGCGTAGGCTTCGAACCCGTGCATATTTTTTATGAACATAAAATCGGTTATTGTGACTAAACTATGAAAGTTAGATAAGTGCTCTCGCTTTTTTGTAGATCTTTATAAGACCTACAAACCCGTAGTACATCATTTTGTTCTATTGCCAATAGTTTTTGCAGCGCACGCATAAATAGGTTTTCGATTTTACACCTTGGTTTACAAAATCGCAATTTTCATACGGATCCCTAATTCTTTTTAAAATAAAATATAGCCTATAACCTTCGTCGATAAATGGACTATCTAACACTGAAAGATTTTTTGAAATCGGACCAGTAGTTCCTGAGATTAGCGCGTTCAAACAAACAAACTCTGCAGCTTTATTATATTAGTATAGATTAGTATAGATGAAGGGCTACTACTACACCCCTCCCACCACGTAGCTAATCTGTACGCATCTAAATGCTATAGTTAACTATATAGCCGTCGAAATTCAACCATAATTTTAATTTTAATTATCTATAGATAAAAGAGTATTTTATTGTGCAATGTTTTTTATTGATTTAAAAACACCTCCGTCCGTACATTTTTCGAAAAAAGGGGTACGTTTTCGCTGCTTGCTACCTCCAAAGCGAATAAAGTGAGTTTTTAGACCAACAGCAGTTTGAAAACGATTTCGGAGCATTGTAGCCACCAGTTGTCTGTCTTCCCTGGCCGTTGTGCATCTTGGTCTGCCATTTCCTGGTCTTTTATGGTGTGATCCGGTCTCTTGGTACCACTGGACCACCCGCTGAACAGTCGACAAAGATACACCAATGTTTCTGGCTGTTTCACGCTGGCTCCGCCCAAGTTCCAAAAAAGTTAGGATTCTGGTATATTCCTCTAGCGTGACTGCCATGCTTCACCTCACAGAATAATAATTATGCACGTGGAAGAAGTTCACGATAATTTTTTTTGTGACAGAATAGAAAAACAGCAAAAAAACAATCATAAAAAAATGTAATCTTAAGAAAAATATGACTACTTACTTTAGTTTTTTTTTAATTTAGAGATTAATATTGTGGGTGCAACTAAGTATTATTTTATTTTTTATCTGTATAGTTAAATTCTCAATTGAAAAGTCTTCGTTTCATTACTGGCATACGTAGTTCGGGAGATATTTGGGTTTATGTGACTGACCCGTTATTTTTGGAACCGAGTGTATACTCGTATATTTATTTATCACAAAACCGAGCTGGGAAATAGCAAAAGAAATCTTTATATTTGTCTTTACCTATACATAAATCATATTCGTACTCCATTCCATTTATTATGGAATGGCATTCCGAAACGGTGGTAAAAACTAAATTATTAATTATATTTTATGATTTTTATTTTTAATTTTTTTTTCTCTTAAATTCTTTGACTATTTGAAAGCATTCGCAAGAATTTATTCGAAACATTTTGCTTTTGATTTTTGATTTTGATTATGCACATCGTGTTCGTCTAATTCTAGCCTATTGTGCCACGCTACCGAGGCGGGTTGGCACAGGGTTTCCTACAAAATTTTCCTTCTCTTGCGGCTAGGTTTTCAGTCTTGTCATTTCCTTTTGTCGACTCTTATTAGGACACCCTCAGGATAGAATGGGGTGGTGTGGGGACACTATGTATTCTAAATTTTATTGATTTGTATGTATTTATAATAAAACTCATGGGATTTTGTTTCCATTTATTATAACATACAGCATGTGCCAAGCTGGGAGGTTAGAGAAATATTTTAAAATATCACCATTAACATAAAATAAACTTTACACGAATACAATACAGTTTAAAATCCTTTAGCTTAAGCCCTGGATTGAAGACTTCTGACTTCGGACTCTGAAGATTTCTTTGTGCTCTTATATTTTACGCAATGCCTCTGGTTTTTGACGTACCTAATTACTATTTGTAACGCGTAGCTATAAGGGGAGACCGTTGTACGGGGGTGTAGTTGCATATAGGGTTGCCATCATTCAGAAACGCAATAATATTATCTTCATCTTCGTACTTCACATCAGGGGCACATCAGGGGCACAGCCCATATTCGACTAGGTTATCGGCCTTGTCATTTCTCTTTGTCAGCTCTTACGACACCCTCAGTATGGAATGGGGTGGTGGCACAGCATCACCACATGGAATACAGGGGTACAGAAATATACAAAATTGAAAAAAGGTGATGATGAAATGACTCACTACTACTTCCTCCAAGTTCATGGAGGGAAATTAGCCAACTATGCCACGCTGGCAAGACAGTTTAAAAAAAGGTAGTGTTTGTAACAAGTTTTCGATCTCTTGCGACTAAGTGACCTGCCGCTTGCGTTTTTTATTTTAAAATAGCTTTCGCGTTCCCACCTTGCGACGCCCACGGTATGTTTTTTTCATTGACATTGACAGGACACATTTAATATAAAAATTTTTTTTAATGCCGCCTGATTGCGCTTGTGCGCCCACTATACGCCTACGGTGTTTATAGAGTGTGAGCCTTGTAGGTAGTAGTGAACATCTGGCTTTGCTCGATATTGGATTGGTGACCTTCGTGCTTCGGCAGCCATTCTACTATCTATGGCAATTGTTACACGTAGTCAATAGCATGAAAACTGACAACTGGTTTATTTATTTATTATTACAAAAAGAAAACAGAACAAACTTACATTTTACTTTTCGTGTCAATTACAAGTTTACGTTCAGATTGTACTGGGACAAAAATTACACTCACCGGCGGAGATTAGTAAAATTGTATTACAGTAGGATTGTATTCCGCGTTCACACTATAGTTAATATGTAATTGGTGTTAAAATACTAGTAAATTCAAATAATTACACAGAAATGGCTCCGTGTAAAACTGGTTGTTGGACAAATCAAGATAGACCAGGAAAATACCAGGAAGGAGCCGCGAACGTATTTAGTGGAGTCCAAAGAAACCCGGTCGTATTCCGCCCGTTCTGGCAAAGGACGCAATAAGTTATATTCCTTTGATACTGGCTGAACAATACAAAAAAGAAAATAAAATGACATTCTAATTTTAAAACAGAAGAATTTTGTATTATGTACAATTCGGTGACAACCCTATATGCTGGTGACTCTGTGTGGCGGATAGCTTTTGGCGTTTATCGGATGGGCACACGCATTTCACGGTCTACCACTCAGGGCTGACCAAACAACCTTTATTAGATTGCCTGAGGCAGTTTACCCGAGGAAATGTTTTATTGATAAATGCTAAGATCCCTGTTTAGGGCATACTGCCTGTGAAAACGTCTGAATTTGTTTGCTCTGCCAACAGAATGTCAGCAGAATTTTTAAAGCAAACAGTCCCTTCATAATATACACTTTTAGGTAGTAACCTCTATTATTTGATATAAATGGTTACTCTGTGGTGACGGATTTACCGTACATACTTACGAGTAGTGGCACCATCCTACTTCAATCTGACTGTAGACTGAAGTCATAACAAACGCATAAACAAAGCCGCAAGTAAATGAAGTCTTGATACGAAAACCTATTCTAACCAGTCGGGCCAACATCCCTCCATAGGAGGAGACTCAACTCAGCAGTAGTTCGTTTAACTTTAATTTAATTATTGGATGGATAACTTTGGAATCTGAGACGTAGTCCATCTTAAAGGGGCTTACTAAGCGGCTGAGAGTCAGAGCTATGTTCAGAATCACTCTACTACTACTACTTAGCCCATACATTACCCACTGCTGAGTCGGACTTCCTCAAAAAAAATAAAATGGTGGGCAATTTGCCTACTGTCTACTGTGTCACGCCGCGTCAGCCTGGTCTTGATGAAGTTCCAAGTTTCACGTAGGTGGATTGGCTCCGTAACAGTAGTGGTATATGGGTATTTGTGGATAACCCGGGCTCACCTTCTCGCGCCCACATACCCCTATGAAAAAAGCGTTTCGCATTAAGTTTTCCATCTATTACTCTAATTTGTGGGCCGAAATTATGATAATTTTTTTAAAATTTTTGAACCACATCTTATAAAGGGCTTTTTTTAATATTTTTACGTATCGTCACGTTGTTTGTCCACGATAGACTCCAAAATTTGCACACAGTGTGCAGTTTCATCCAATCGCAATATTATTGCAAATTATTTGTCTAATTATTTGACAGTCACAATTTTATTATAATGTTAGCTTCAAACGATTATAACATAAAGCGATGTCTGTTGACTGGATTGAGTAAGTATTCAATAGATGGCGCTCTGTTACTGTTAAAAATACAAACGTTACTTAAAAGCTACAACTTCATAACATAACCACCACAGCAACGCGTGGTCGGGTTTGCTAGTAGAATAAAATACTATAGTTATGGAGTATCAAAAAAGCACGTTCTATATGCAGACACGTGTTTGAACAAAGTTATATGATGATTTGATGAGCAACCCGCGCATGTTAACATCCCCAACATGGACCTTTATTAATTTTCCCTGACCATTAATTAGAGACGAGAGAGTACGTTGGGACTTTTAGGATGTGTAATTGGTTATTGAAAATTTTAGCATCCACTTAAATATCAACCGGGAAGTAATTATTAATTACATCGTACATATGTGTGTTACCAATGTTTGATATTATACATATATACCTGTCTTGTAATATTTTGATTACATAGCAAGAATGAAAAGTGTTTTTAAATTTACTAGTTCTACTACTACTGAGCCCACAAACGAACCACTGCCTAGGACCACAAAGACCTCCTTCCGTCACAGGAAGGATAATTATTAACCTACTGTGCCACACTGGCCAGACGGGTTGGGATTTTCCTTCTCTTGCAGGTAGGTTTTCGGCTTCGTCATTTCCTTTAGTCGACACGGTTAGCGCAGTGGTTGGGCGATCGGCTGCTGCGCAGCATGTCGCGGGTTCGATCCCCGCACGGAATAAATCTTTGTACGACCTACAAGTATTTGTTACGGGTCTGGGTGTTTTTCTATCTATAATAAGTATGTATTTACAAAAAAGTATGTATTTAAGTAGTTTATCATCCATCTCGTTACCATAACACAAGCATTAAGTTGCTTAGCTTGGGACGAGATGGCGTTGTGTGAAATGTCCAATGATATTTATTTATTATTTATTTATTTAGTCGGCTCTTAAGACACCCTTATGATGAAAAGGGGTGGCGTCAATATGTATTCCAAATCCTTCACCACACAGAATATATTGCGTGTGGTAACGGATTATATTAGTATAAAATATATAAATAGCTAATTGCCACCATTAGTATAAATACGTTTATAACATGTGCGATATACAGGATGGTCAAAAAGTCGTGGATCAAACGCAACCAGCGGTTAGATGGGGTTATCAGCAGCAAAAAATTGTTCTACGGGAGGTCCCTAAGGGCAACCCCTGCAGAGTTATAATTGATTTTGTGTTTTTATGAGAAATTGTCCTTTTTTAATAAAAATTGATAAAATTCCACAAAATCTACACCCTGTATCTTTTTAAAATTTTTCAATAGATTGGTACTGATGAGCCCTTTCGTTAGACATGCTATTTATGGTAGTTTATTGGGTGTGTTAAAGATAACATAAAGTTTTCCGAAAGACATAATTCTTAAATCAAAACTTGTTACTTACTTCGGACCCCACTGTGAAAAAAAAAAACTCTACAGAAAAGTGCCACTGTATCACAATTTTTGGCGCATGTAATAGGGATTCTAAAAAGGTATTACACATGGCTATGCGTGGCTTCGATATCTTTCAAGGACGATCTTTCGTAGCAAGGCCAGAGTTAATTCATACATAAAACTCAGTTAGGCCTACTAACCTAACCTTACCTAAGCGTGATCGTTTTCCGGACTACAGGGTCTTTATCGTCGTTTCAGCCCATAAATGACCCACTACTGAGTCGGGCCTCCTCTAAGTTCATGTTGGGAGATTAGCCTACTGTGCCACGCAGCCAAGACGGGTTGACACAGGGTTTGCTTCAAGTTTTCCTTCTGTTGTGGCTAGGTGATCTGCATAATGCGTTCTTTTAGTCGCTTCTTACGACACCCTCAATATGGTATGGGCTGGTGACACCACACGGAAAATTTATTAGAATTGTATTCTTTATGTGCGTACATAATTCGTACATGGAGGGAGTCTTACCGGGTCAGCAAACCCTGTGCCAACCCGTTTTGCCAGCGTGGCACAGTAGGCTAATGTCCTTCCATGAATTGTGAGTAGGCCCGACACAGTAGTGGGTCATTTATGGGGGGAAACGAAGACGATAAAGAATAAACAATGTCACCAACCCATACCATATTGAAGGAATTTTTTGGGAATTTTTTGCTGCTGATGGCCCCATCTAACCGCTGGTTTCGTTTGATCCACGACTTTTTGACCACCCTGTATATACGTATGTATAATATTATTTTTGCCGACAGCTAGTATATACTAGCTGTCTATATACTAGCTGTATATACTAGCTGTCCCAGCAAACGTTGATTTGCCATATAAATATTGCTATTAAAAAATAAGGGGTTGATCGTAAAAGGGCGATAATTTAGGATTTTAGTATTTGCATCATAAAAAATAATAAAAACAAAAGATTTCGTCTAAAAAATAACATTTAGTTGCCCCTTAACTTTTCCGGGGATGAAAAATAGACGTTGTCCGATTCGCAGATCCACTAAATGCCATGTCAAAAGAGTCATTTCGGAGGAGTTCAATAACAAACACCTTGACCCGAGAATTTTAGATATTAGATATATTGTGACTTGTGACAGTAAATGGGATCACACTGGTTTGGCTAACCAATATATACATGGAGCAATCGCAGTCTGCCCTGGGTCCCGCCACCTCGTAGGACCACCAGTAATTATATGGTTAGACCAACAGTCACTTCTCACGCTACTGGCTATGTGCAATGACTATCATTGATTGTATTGTGTCCGTCATTAGTGCCAAGAGTTCAGACAATAATGACGGACACCAATCCAACTTCCAGTAGACCCACACGTTGCTTACCTGCCGATCGATAACGTTTCACAGACCGCTAGGCAACGAAATTGATTACAAAATGTAATTGGCCAAATTGCATGGCGAGTAATATGATTCCAAAATGTCATTATTAAAATTGGTCACCCCTTTTTCAACGTTAGACACAAAGGCCCCAAAACCTATCCATCGGAGACAAAACGCTCTCCCATATACTTATTAAAACGTGGAAAGCTTTGAGTCAAAGTACTCGTGTCATACAAAGCGAGCATTAAGTATTATTTTGCTTTATTTGTTCGTATCTATATTAGATTCCGGCTGTCGTCATGGTTACGAGGTCGCCCGGGCCGCTGGGAGCTCGGTACGCGCACTAATTCACCTGTCTCACCCACACAGACGCAACACCGACGCAGCCTCACCTGAAGCGCGTTACACCGACGACATTACACACTACCCTGCACACCTACCCTGCACTTTTACAGCGCACTCGACAAGGATCTTTAAAATTGAACAGCTAAAGTTGTAATTCGAATGATCAGGTTCGGATGCTGTAACTTTTCATTTTAGCATACAATATAGAGTGACAGGTAGGATGCGAGCTACGGCTTCCCGGGCGCCGGTCGGGATACACTCGTTAAACTCGGTTGCGTCCAACTGTAACTGCTACGGAAGTAAACTAGTCACTTCGGGTATTGCAAAACGCCGGTGTACTGGCGTAGACCTCTGTGTTCCAATTCCATGCTCACTCGAATATTTCGAATTTCGAATCGAATGAGTTCACGAGTCGTCGCGCAACGGAAAATTCCCGTACAGGTAGGTGGAAACTTCCTTTATGTGGTCGACTTACTATGAATGCATTTATCGGGAAATGTTAAGCTGTTGCCAAACATTGGCAAGGTGCCAGCACACTTATGAAGAAAGGGAATCTACACTCGGAATAGGAAAGGTTTAAAGTCATTTTGTACCTTTTAATGTCCAGTTTTATAGATATTCTTCAACCCCCGACAAAACCCTTTGTTGTAAGTTTGCAGTGTCTGTGTGTCTTTTCGTGGCTCCAAAACGAATGGATTGATTTTAATGCGGTTTTTATATTTGAAAGCAGGTTTTATAGATGTGGTTCTTAGACATCATCACTATCACAACATCACTATCACTATCACTACATATTATAAAACAAAGTCGCTGTCGTCTGTCCGTCCCTACGTATGCTTAAATCTTTGAAACTACGCAACGGATTTTGTTGCGGTTTTTTTAATAGATAGAATGATTCAAGAGGAAGTTTATTATGTATAATACATCATCACTATCACTACATAGTATAAAACAAAGTCGCATTCTTCTGTCCGTCCCTATGTATGCATAAATCTTTAAAACTACGCAACGGATTTTGAAGCGGTTTTTTTTAATAGATAGAGTGATTCAAGGGGAAGGTTTATATGTATAACTCAACCCCGCTTTGCACGGGCGAAGCCGGGGCGGGCCACTAGTCCATAATATAGTAGAGAACACTCATAAATTTAGAGGTTCATCGTTGCACCCGTGCGAAGCCGGGGCGGGTCGCTAGTATTTTATTAAAAATGGTTCAGCCGTTTCATAGCTATCGGCTCGTTTTTGTTGTTCACAACGAAAACTAAAAATACATTTCGCAATATGGCATTAAAATCCTACTTTTCCGAAAGGTTATTGTTATAGTCATTATAACAATATTAATATCAATATGTTTCAATACACAAAAATATGCAGTGTTACAATAATATATTTTTATTACAGGCATTAAATAAACTTACAATATGTACAGCTTACTATTTCTCAGCCCTTTAATGACCCACTGCTGAGTCGGGCCTCCTCCAACTACATGGAGGGTAATTAGCCTACTTTGTCCCGCTCTGGGCAGATGGTTTGGCATAGGGTTTTGTATCAAGTTGTCCTTCTCTTGCGGCTAAGTTTTCAGCCTTATCATTACCCTTTCTCGGCTGTTACGGCACCCTCAAGATGAAATAAGGGTGGAGAAACTATGTATTTTTAATGTCATTGATATAAATAAAAGGCAATTCCTTTTATACAGGGTTGATACGACATAGCGGCATTTTTTTAACTGCCTATACTAGGTATCATTTCCAGGCTCTGTACCAAAATCAAAATCATATTTATTCGAAAAACATGCGTTTACACACAGATTATGTATGCAGGATGTTCATACGTTATGAACGTAGTACGTTCATGTTTTGCCTTCTGTGGCGTACAAATAATATTAAAAAAATACATACAAAAATTTAAAAATTATACTCATGTATTCATTTAATTTCTAAAATTTATAATATGTCCAAGCGATATATTATGATGTCAAATTGCAGCATTAAAAAAAATAAGCCAAATAGAATTCATTACTTAAATAATCAGTCCAGGAAATATAGAAATATCAAATTGTGTCAGTCAAAAACTCACTTATATGATAATAGCATTTGTCTGTTAGCAGCTTTTGCAATTTCTTTTTAAACAATGTTGTATTCTAATTTTTATATCAAAAATCAATTAAATTGGAGCAATAGTTTAGCCACAAATGCTTTTTTAAATGTTTGCCTCATTTAAACATGATGTATCTTTCCTAACAGATGTTTATGCCTAACGCATCGTTTATTAACCTTAGGGGCTGTCCATTAATCACGTGATGTTTTTTAACATTTTTTAACCCCTCCCTCCCCCTTGGTGATGCCTGGTGAGGTTTAAGACTACCCCTCCACCCCCCATGAAAAATCACGTGTATTTTTTTTGTACCGTTTCGAATTCATACTAATCACATTTAACTAGTATACGTAGTGTATTAATGCCCCTCTGTCATATCAACTCTGTATAACAGTAACCTTTAGGACAATATATTTTATAATATAAAAATGAATCGCAAAATGTGTTGGTAACCACATAACTCAACAACGCCTGGACCGATTTGGCCAATTCGTTTTTTTAAACGTTCGTTGAAGTTTAAGGATGGTTTTTACGACGAGAAAAAATCGAATAATTGCCGGGAAACCCCTAAAAACAGCCTTTTCTTTTTCCCATACAAACGTGTTTTAACTAAAACGTAGGACAATTTGAGCTTTATTGCTATCGCGTAAAGTTCGTATTAAATTACAACCACTCACTGTTGTCTAAGCAATGTAGGTGTGATCCTAACGTCAAAGAGTCAATTTTTTTTATTGGACGAAGTCTGTGGGGTCCTCTAGTTTAAAATAAACATGCATGTTTATATACCAAAAATCAACCTGTTAGTAATATTTATTTTAGAATCATAAAATCAACTTATTTCATCCTTGCTACCTCTGTTAGCTACCACAATCAAGAGTTGTCGACAAGAAAATGTTGACCGTCTCGTCAAAATGAAGCTACTCACGGAAAATTTGCTTGATAGTAATCAAGTGAAATCAATGTACGGGGGACCCCGGACTATACCTCATAATGCTCTCTTGTACAAACATGCAAATGAATTACAACTGAGACGGTGTTTTCAAGTAATTGTAGGTACTAAAAACTATTGGATTCTCCCCGTAACGGTCTGTTTACGGCTACGCTCGTAGTTCTCACACTGTAGCACTTTGTTCGCATAATACATTGTAAGTATTTCCATTAGAGGCACAAATAAAGTGAGCGAAATCTTCTTTAATGAAATCATTTCCCTGGTGTTTACAACATTAGGTAGATTAAATCTATATCCTGCGACGTTTTGCCAATTTCCCCAGCACCGGCCTAACTGGATTTGGTTAACTACCAGTATTTACACGGAGGGATTACCGTCTGCCCTCCACGACCCATCTAGTGGGGCCACTTGTATGGTAAGACTAGCTGTCACGTTCACCGACGGCTGTACCTTCCGAAGGAGGAGGTCGAATATTACACACAAATGATGAACATGGGGCAAAATCTAAATGTTTTATAATCGAATACATTCCTAAGATTGGTTTCAAATAGTCAAATAATTGTCCGTGTGGTGAGGGATTTAGAATACATAGTGTCAACACCCCATCCCCACCTGAGGGTGTTGTAAGATAAGGTCGAAAACCTAGCCGCAAGAGAAGGAAAACTTGAAACGAAACTCTGTGCCAACCCGTCTGGCCAGCGTGGCACAGAAGGCTAATTACCCTCCATGTGATGCGAGCAGCCATTTATGGGCTGAGTAGTAGTCAAATAATAGTAACAAAAATATATTATAACCTTTACCACAGGTTCGAACGGCCATTCCACCGAGAAGAGTCGACAAGAAACTTAATAGTCACGGTTAGCGCTATTAATTAGTGGTTGAGGGATCGACTGCTGCGCAGCATGTCGCGGGTTCGATCCCCGCACGGAAGAAATATTTGTACGATCTACAAGTATTTGTTCCGAGTCTGGGTGTTTTCTGTCTATGATATGTAATTTACAAAAAAATATTTATATAAGTAGTTTATCATCCATCTCGTTATTTATTTATTTATATGCTTCATGTAACGATACATAGGCGGACTTAATGCCATTAGGCATTATCTACCAGCCAACCTTTGGGTGATGCAGAGAGGTAGTAGACGAAAAGAACAAGAGAAAGAAAGATAGAAAGAATTCAGACAATTTGATAAAAAAAATTAAATAAAAACATAATAACCTAAAATAGTACACACATATTTACATAACAATACTTATAATACACTAATACATACGTGTATAAATACTTATAAATATATATAACTATACTAATACATACATACATACAACATAACCGTTACCATAACACAAGCATTCAGTTGCTTAGCTTGGGACGAGATGGCGTTGTGTGAAATGTCCAAGAATATTTATTATTTTATTATTATTATTTATATCAAAAATTCTAAATATTTTACAATAAGACTTGCACCCTGATTTTAAGATGCAAGTTGCTCGCGAAGACCAGTTCTTAGATAACATCGACTTGAATTAAGAATTTGAGAATGTCACCACATTCCGTACTGAGGCTATCGTAAAAGCAGAGCAGATCAGAGCAAGCTGATGACTGAAATTGACCCACTGCTTAGTCGGGACTCCTCCAACTACGTAGCCTTATCATTTCCTATTGTCGACTCTTACGACACCCTCAGTATGAAATGTGGTGGCGACACCGTGTTATCTAAATCCGTTACCACACTTATAGATTTAGGTTTAGATAGTACTGAATTGTTAGCGATTCAATTTAGCCATAATAGTTAAGTTGTTCAAGCTAGAACGACCGAGTCGATGGACGCTAAGCGACGACGCCGCATTAAGTGGTCCATCTTCACGAGAAGTCTCTAGGGTCTGGTTCCGCTTATTAGGAGCAAGTAATAGTTTATGAATTTTCATTTAATCCCGTCTATTTCACGGCATTTGTGTCTTCAGGTTCATTGAAAATATTCTTGGCTAAATGTCATCTCGAGCCGTAGGTGAAAAATTGCAAGAAATATAAATTTTAACAAGTTGAAGGTTCCATAAATATCTATATAAATAAATAAAATTGTAGTGTCTATTTCTAATATTAAAATAACCACTTTTTACTAAGTGCTATACCAACACTTCAACCTCTTAAAACTAATAATATAGAATTTCCCCAAATATGAAATTGTGAAAGGAAACAAAACTTGCGTAACTGCATTAAGTTTCACCAGTAAACTTTAATAATAGTATAATTTTAAATTCGTTAAAAAGACGCACATTGTATTACCGTTTCTTAGCTTTATGAGTGTATAAAATAAAACAAAGAGCTTTTGACCAAATGTTTAATATAAAAAGTTTGCGCGTCAGATATTGGTAGTTCCGTTAGCAATAAAGCTCCATCTCAATATTCTTTGTCGAAAAAATTCAATTTCGGATCTCGCCGTAGCCCAATAAGAATAACTCTGATGGGGTCTTAATGAAGAGCCCTCAAAGGCATGGCCGGGCTGGTAGCCCGGGCCGCGATGCACCGAGCAACCCTTAATTGAATACCCCGGCCGGGGCTAATCAGGGCTCAGCTGAGCGGTGCAGGGGGGTGGGTTGGAGCCACGCGGGCTAGCCGCGCCCCCTGCGCGCGCCGCTGCCCGGGACCTCATTCAAGTCGCGAGCGAGTCCCATGCCAGCCGCCGCCCTCAGGTATGTCCATTTTGCTTTTGGTGTTTGCACGTACCGTTGGCCGCGCGCGAGTGTCAGTCGTGCTGTGAGTGTACCGTGACATGCCGCGCTGGAGACACCTGATGCTGAAGGTACGTACGCATGTTGTGCAAGACTGTGCTCGTGGCTACTCAGTGATGTCTCTGTGATTCGTTCTACTACATTTCCTAGGAAGCCTTCATTTTCGAACTTGGAACTTGGTTTCGAAATTAGAATTTCGGTGACTTCATTTGAATGTGAAATTCGGTCGGCGTTTTGCGTGGGGTTAACTAAAAGGATTATTCGCTTAGGTATGCTTGCCGTCGTCGTTAGTATTTTCGTGTCTTTTAATTCCAATGTCTCACGCAACGTTACGTATGTCGCATGTCTCACAATGCTTTTGATGTTGTAAAATATATGTTATTTTGATAGGAATAAAAGACGTGAGTAACGTGAAGATTCTCAAGCAATTCGAAATTATCGGTGGTTTTTATTTTCGTTTTGAAAACATGTATAATAAATTCGTTTGAACATATTTCTTTACAAACATCCGTTAATTTCATAATTTACAATCATATTAAACTCGAACTTCATTAATATTTGCGTCAACCGTTCAAAATTCCAATAACTATAAAAAAAATCTTACATTTCTCCTATAATAAAAACTTTTCTTTCATATGCACTGCAAATTTTTTTCTGTTTTCATGGCTACTCCATGTCTATTCTTTGTAAAAGCAACGTAACATTTCCAAGCAATGATTTATTTGTATTATGAACCTTGTTTATGTAAATAAAACGTATTTATTTGTAAGAAAGTGGATTTTAAGATGACACGTTGTTTTTGCAACATTATATGTAAGTCATTACCCGTATATATGAACAAATTTTGTACGCGAGACAAGACGCTGTGTCAACCAGGTGTAATATATTGAATTACATTTATCTAAACCATGCTATTGCAAACGTTCGTTCATAAAATATTCGTTAATGCAAATTTTCAATAATTTAAAAAACTTTAATTTTAATAGACACAATGAACAACTAAATGTTTATCTTAAAATCTATACATTCCATATATGTACTATGAATAGCATATTGCTTTCCAAATGTTCTCAATTTGTAATTTCATAATATTTGTAATAGAATTGTAATATTGTACCTAAAGGACCGTATAATGATGATGAGCAAAACATTATACCCGAGACCGTCACATTTTTGCATTTAATTACTTAGTGTGATACTTCTTTTCTCTACAAACTCATTGATAAAAATTTTAATGTAATAAACTAAACCGTTATTTAATTTAAAAAAAACTGTAAAATTCTTAAAGATCTATAAATCTATACTTATTTTTACATACTTACAGTTGTATTCCGAATTATTTAAGATTTACTGATGCAATATTAATTATTGTATCGAATATGCGTAGAAATTTATTACGAAAAATAAAGTGTAGACATTTTTTTTAAAATAAATATATAATTGAATACATACATTTCGTTTCATCTGTGATTTACACAATTTTAATTATTGCAACACTTATAGTGGAGTGATTGAAATAAGACCAGTCATAAGTGATTGTATTTGCGGTTTACTGATACAAAATTGTGTATCAATCAACAATTACAACATTTTCATAGTTAGAAGGCCCAGACTTCGTCTTCTAGAAATCGCATAACGCTGTCTAAACTTTCCGTTTTATACGTCCTATAAGTACCTACCATAAAGCTATATGGTAGGCTTCGCGAGATGTCGGGAGGGTACGAGATAGTCGAAGCGGGGGCGAGGACTTTCACTCCGCGCCACTTCACCTTGTCGGCTGGCTATGTGCCAGCTTCCTCCCACATACACCCCTCTCCCCTTATCCAACCCACGTTAGGCATAACGCATTTCGTGTTGAGCTTTATGCCGGTCGACCTATGTATTTTATGTTAGGCTTCATTTATATGCAAATTGAACCGTACGTCTTTTATAGGCCGTATAATCTTGTTACAGGCATTTGCATTACTCCTAAGATTAACATTAAATCGATAGACATCAATAACCCGGCGCAGTATACTCGTATAATGTTATGTTCACGAAATGTGCAGGCACACACTTGTTTTTATACAAAATTGTTACTATTCAACTAGGTACAAAACCAATGTATAAGTGAGAGACATAATAACCAATAGAAGGATAATACGTAACATTTAATATCTAGTCGCACGCCGTAGCTCGTAGCGCGTAGCAGTGTCTACGCGAATTGCGTTACCGCCCGCCCTTAACTGTTAAAACTATCTATAAAAGATCATTATTGTTTCAATGGTGAGTGAATAGTTAGCTGAGTTTGATTTAAATATTTTTTGTTAGGAAACCGTAAGCAGTTCTGGTTCAAATATGAACTTAAAATGTGAAGTGGGCGTTGTTAGAATGTTACAGTAAGAATATCTAACTATTCCGATATAGAAATGTTTGTTGACACTGTATAACGATTTTACAGCTTAATATTAGTGTTTATAACTTTTTGATATCTTTACCACTCCTAGTACCTAACGTTATTTATTGGAATGGTCGTATATCTTTATGAAAGCTTTAATTTTTCGATTGACACTTTAATGAGAACAAAACAAACAAATAAACTGAATAATTAAATTTCTAGAAATATATTGAAATGTAACCAATAAACGTATGTTGAAATAGTAAATAAGTAGCTAATTTAGAGTTGTAACAATATAATATAGTCAAAAAACGATTTTAACTGGCCTTGAAACTTTAAATGGACAAAAGCCAATCGAACTAATTGCTTTTCTGGAAACCATTAATGCCTTTGTTAAGTTATAGTAATTATTATAAAATACTAGCTGTACAATGTATTGATGTTCGTAATGAATGGTAGATTATAGTATTGTACCTTTATCTCATATTATTTAATTCGTGCCTTTGCTTGCTGTATGAAAGTTCTTTGGTTTATATAAAAAAAATCTTAATATATAAAAAAGTGGGGTTTGTTCGAACACTTATAACTCAAAAAGGGTTTGACTGATTTTCATGGTTTTGATTTGTCATATTTAATCCGTCCCGAATAGCTGAATAACTATAAAAAATCGATTACAACTAAAAATAAACAAATAAAAGGAACATTTTTATAATAAAAATAGTAAAACAAGTTTTTTTTTGTTAAATACCCGTGTGAAGCCGGAGTTGGCCACTAGTTAAGTAATATTTTAATGTCTAACAAACAAATATCTTAGCGGCCTAACAGTCTACAATATTTAATATTGACTGAAGCAATAATATCCCTTCATTAGTATTAACTATTTTAGTACTGTCTATACACATAATTTACCCTAACATGATTTCGTTATAATCTTACCCTCTCTTGCGCCCCGAATTATTTTCATTTGGATAGTATAAAATCGTTCTTGTTAAATAAAGTGGCAACTACAGTAAACTCGTACGAATTCTACGGCCAGAGCTACTTGACGGAAATTCAGTCGCGTAGTCTTCCGCGTAGTGAGCCCGCTAATTGTAATTAATATGCAAAACGAAGCAACGCGATATCTGAAGTTAGCACAAAGCGATGACAGCTATGTTCAGATATCGCGTTGTTTTTTTTTCTGCTTTGGGCTTGGTATAAATGTGTGATGGCGCTACCTCACGAGGTAGACTCACCATCTCAGCAAATAACCCATACTACTATTGAATAATTGCGCACTTATCAGATGGTTGACGGTATAAATTACTGTAGCTTTCTTGTCAATGACTGTAGCTTTTAGCCATTTGTAGACCGATTCAAAATTTCAAAGATTCTTTCACACATATTTATTTATTTATTCTATAAGCAACTATAAGTTGAACATAGGCGGACATTAATGCCGTAGGCATTCTTTCCAGTCAACATTTGGGTGATGCAGAGAACGACATGGTAGGCGCAAATAAAAGGGACTGCAATTTAAAAAAGCTAAACACAAGAATAAATATTATTGTTATATCTAATTATATAAATAAATGCATATATAATATATACACTAAATATAATACATAAATATAGCTGCTTTATTATTCGTAAGTAACATAGCCCAGATGCGAAGCCGGGATAACCAGGGGAATAAAAGTCACGCGGGCGAAGCCGCGCGCGTATGCTTGTGTTAAATGCATTATACAACTAAGCAAAACCAAGTATCTGTGCGCATTTTAAGTACTTCGCGAGATACTTGTTTTACAAGAAGCTAAGAAACTAACGTATATTCCGATTAGGGTCATATTTTGGGTCTGAGATATCTCTACGGTAGTGAATGAAACATTTATTTTAATTATCCATGTGGTGACGCGTTTAGATTACATAGTGTCACCACCCCATTCCATTCTGAGGGTGTCGTAAGAGCCGACCAGGTTGAAAACCTAGCCGCAAGAGAGGGAAAACTTGATACGAAACCCTGGCCAGCATGGTACAATAGACTTATTTAAATTTTCCTCCTTGTAATTGGAGGAGGCCTGACTCACTAGTGAGTCAACTATGGGCTGAGTCACAAACACAGTATATATTTATTCATATTTAAAGTTTTAAAGAAATTTAAAAAAGTAGATATTATGCACGCAGCTGATATGCCCCAACACTGTCAATGGCAAACGATCGATAATCCAACACGAAACAGCGGAATACGTTATAGGGTTGTTACCTTATCAAAATACTTATTATCATTAAATCAATGACTCATCATTTTAGCCAATAAATGACCCGCTCCTGAGTCAAACAGGGGGATTAGCCTAGTTTAGTTGAGAAAACGATTTGGCACAGAATTTTCATTAATTTTTCCTTGTCTCGCGGCGATGTGATCTGAACTTTACTGATAATAGTAATTAATCACGTAATAATTTAGTCACGTCAATATTATCGCTGGCGTTCACCTTACAAACATAATTTCCATTTCATTCATTAGTTACATCGATACAAATAAATAATATTGGAGTGTCTGTTTGTATTACTGGATATACCAACACATTTATTTTTTATTTTTGTCTATCTGCCTGTCTGTTTGTTTCTGCTAATATCTGAAATGGCTAGACCGATTTTGACGGGTCTTTCACTGCCAGATAGTAACTGAGTTTTTTTACATTTTTGTGGTAAACTTAGCTTGTTTTTCCAAATGTTTGAGTAATTTTCGCGTCTAATACAGTATTAATAAGTATCGTAAACACTGCGAAATAAACAATTACTTTTTTCTTAAATATCACGCGAAGGAAGTCGCGGTTAACAGCTAGTTTTTAAATATATTATTTTAAATAATAACCTAAAGTTGACGTTAGCCATAAAGCAGCAGCCCTGAAAAGGACCAGCGCTTCCATTATTGTATTGGTATCACCATGGCATATCATCGCCAGACTTGCGGAGAATTCAGATTCTGATTAGATAGTGTGTTGATATAAATTGTTGGTTTGTAATAAAATTTTCGAACAAATTAATCTAATATATTTTTAAGTTCTATCAGCACCTAGTTAAATCTATATTATACTTACTTACAGTTAACTATAAATCACAAATAACAAATAAAAGTGCGTGATGAACGTCACGCATAAAAATTGTTTTGTTTGCAGGTATCATCATCAATACCAAATTGCAAAAACTAGGCGATCTCTACCTCAGTAAAATATTCTTAGAATTTAACTTTATCGTAACAAACTTTATCATAATCAATATTACCAAAGGATTCACAATGGTTTACAAGGATTTCAGTTACAAGGGGTTTTGTTTAAATAGTAAAAGGAATAACAAATATACTTCTCAATTTCAAAATGAAACATTTTATAGTTTTGTATATGTTGTTGATGTACAATTGTTATAATTAGATACTTAACCAGTCTTATTAAAAAGTTTCTAAATAATCAGTCTGTTTCTTCTATTCATAGCTTCAGTGATATAGTTAATATTTTTTCAAATAAATAGTTTTATAAATATATGTAGATATGTTATTATAACCACCAAGCTTTAAGATCGAACAAGTTAAAATTACAATAGCTGACAACCCTATCGAGTTACTCTGACGTCATCGGCGCACGCGCGCGACATATGCGCCTATCAAATTGATCCGCGCCCGCGCAGCTGCGTACAACGACCCCAATGCAAAAACTACACACCCCATATTTTGTATGATTAATCCCACACACTTTTGTCTAGGATTAAAACTCGCATTATTTGCACGCGCTGTCTATCTGCATACGTAATAGGTGCATTAAAATGCATCTATTGTTATTTATCGTGGGGTTCGAAGGCCGGTTTTGATCCATGTAATCCGTTAGCCGGTTACATGCAATTAATATTTGTAATGAATGCCTGTGACTATTCTTCCCCCGTAACCTGTTTTGCAAATGCTCTGTAGATAAGTTAATTAAATAGACAATTTTATACTCAAGGCACGTTTTAATATCCGCCATTATTAGTTTGTTCTTTGCTAGATGAAGATTGTTGGACAAATGTATTTTAAAAACAAGAATATTCCTTATTTGCGTTTAGTTCGCTGGACAGTTATAAACATTGTTCGTTAATTATCCCTACATTGTAAAAATGTTTCAATTATTTTCAATCGAACTTAAAACAGACTTGTTTTAAACGTAAATAAAATATGTATCCGTGTGCTATTTTAAAAATTTCTGAATTTACCGGAGAAAATAATCTCGCGAGACTGATCAAAATTAACTAGTCTCTAGGAGCACAAAATTACAGTGCTTTAAAATTGGTCAACACTTTATAATTCAAACACGATTATCTCGACAAATGATTAATCATTTTTATTTCTAATTTTATCGCCAAAAAATATTGATACAAGACCCTTGTTTAAACTCGATACAAAACAAAATTAAAATGAATCGATAATTCCACACAAATTGGACATGGGGACGTGGGACCGCCCATTAACGGTACCGTCGCCTAACAATAATGACGCTACATTCACATAGGAATCGGCGACAAAAAGCCTCACTGCCAACAATCGAATATGAACAATGAGAGTCGTGAATCAAACAATCGATCCATCGAATCCAGTGGTGTTCGCGACAGCTGCGCGGGGTGGCAACTCTATATTACCACGGGGCATCTCCCACGGTACCCTAGACCCCTCACAAAACGCTCCCATAGCCAAAATACCAGTCAAGAGTTGTTGAGACCAGTTTTAGAAAGTATAGGTTAGCAACTAGTTTTGCGGCAATTAGCTGCGTTGTTAGCTGAGTATGGCATTTGTTCATCTAGAAGATGGTTAATAAGTTTATGGTTATATAAAATTTAACACTTTAGACAGGCTTTCAGAATGACGGTAGTACCAACCATCATTCTAAAGGCTTTCCCGCAACCGTGACTAAGGGAGACACTGTTTAATATCAATATGCAGGCGACATATCTAGAAAGAAGGTAAAACTTAGAAATCTAAAATAATAAAAATAAAACATTAACATACATTATGGAATGTTTATTATATTTTAAATTCCAAACATTCTAAAAAGAGTGATTATGAAAACAGATTACACATCAATATATTTCATTAAATAAATAATATAAAATCGTAAACAATTTCATTAATAATTTTGATTAAAAAAATGCTTACCTTGAGCTTTGTATGCTGTTGTGGATTTTTTAAGCTGTGTCATTTGTATGTGTAACTTAGCGTAAAATGTAATCGTAATCCACATAACTTACTTTGCTAACCTGTGTTCGACAATGCCTACACGTGTTTCCCTTAATTGCAACGTAACTTCAGAATTAGTCACCTAATCATACAATACAACCTCTGATAACTTTTCCTGCCACAATGTCCAGCTAGGTAGCTAGACCACTGCAATATTTCTTTGATTTCATGCCGTAATTATCTCAGGAAAGAAGACCTTTGAGTACTATTATAAGAACTGTTATAACTTTATAATTATAATAAAAGCATGTAGTTTTTTATGGAAAAATATCAAAATTTATTTTATCTTTACCATAAAACAGTGTTTGCTATATTACTACGTACTGGTAATTTGCATAAACTGCCCTAACAGATGTATTTTGATGTAGCTTATTAATATGTACCCTGTCACATTGTGTGTAACTAAAATAGAACTTAACGTATTAAGTTAGGTATTGGACTAAAAGGAAATAATAAAAAAAATGCTTTAAAAAATATACAAATATATAGCTATTTTTAGTCGTTAGAACGTTTAGTAACTAGTAAAATAGTGTTAACTTATGTTTTCGTTTGCCAGTTAAGAACAAATACCTATTATCAGTTGACATATTTGTGATATGCAGTGTTGCAATGTTGCAAATCAAACATTTATTGGATTTAAAATAAATCCATTATAACTGGACTATGGGCTAGGATATCGTACTTATAAAATAGAACAAATGTTATCAAAGCTATAGAATCCACTCCCACAATGCTGTGCCAAATGCCCACAAGTAGGTGAGAATCTAATTGCCAGCGAATAAAAATAATACTCATAGACATTTCGAACATTTCAATGCCAAATTTTAAAGGACCTTTTGTTATAGTGAACGACCTTAGCACATTTAAAAATTTGACGCGGTACTCAAACTTATTCTACAAAACAAAATAACATCAAAGTAATCCCCTATATATTTAATCTACAATAGGTATAATTATTCAGGATAGCATTATGTGATAAGTAATTTAAGTAGATTAAATTAAAATAATATGCATTGAATGTTTTATTTTAATAATATTTGTCTTCTTATCATTTTTTTAGTATACTTTGTGACTTTACACAATTAAAGCAGTATGTTTGGTTATATAGTTTAATAGTGGCAGATGTGGAATACTTTTCTTAATAATTAAAAACATATTTGGGAAGAGCGAAACTAGGTGCCGAGGCCTATACAAAAAAAGTTTGAGACACACTATACCAGTTCTTTAAGGTACTTACTATTGTTAATAATAATTATGGGTTATTAAAAAAGGGTAGCGTAACGCGTGGCGAGGCCGTTGAACCTTTGCTTTCGATTTAAAATGTCGTGCGATCGAATTCTAATATCCTTAATGGAAGAAATGCAATTGACAAAAGGTTCTTACCAATATTCCTGAAATATTATTACCACTACTAAGATAATTGTTTCAAGTTATGTATTTACCAAAATCAACTTGCTTATGGGGACAATTCAATACCTACAAAAGTTACCATGTCATTAATTTATTGTAGCTTTTTTGTTTTTTTAATTTGAATTCTTGGATTTTGTATGACTCGTATGACTTTCAAATACTTGCTCTGGGTATTATTTGTGGTCGTGAATTATGTGTTTGCAAAGTGCCCCGTGATTCCGTGATACAGGATTATACATAATGGATTTCAATTTAAATAAAAAATTCAAAAAACAAAATTTAGTTATATTATAAAGTTCGTTTTTCACTATAGACTTATTTGTAAGTATATATGTACTTACTAGCTGCGCCCCGCGGTTTCACCCGCGCTTACTTGACACTTATCGTTATATTCTGGATAATTCACAATAATATGTCTTTATTAATTATAGCCTAGGTATGTGTTATTTTGATGTATAAGCTATATTATTGTAAAGTTTCATTAAAATCCATTCAGTAGTATTTACGTGAAAGATTGACAACCATCCATCCATACTTACAAACTTTCACGTTTATAATATTAGTAGGATATGTATATTTGGTATATATTTACCTTTATATATGGTATATATATAAAAACTTCCCTAAAGAACTACAATTTTCCTTGTTAAATATAATTTATGAAGGAACGTTCATTGCCGATTTTGATGCTATTCAATTACCAGCAGAGTCCTGCAACTAGGATATCGTCCAGATATCGAAGTTCAGTAGTAATATTTGCATTGTAAAATCTTTTTATGGAGGTAAACTTCCTTTTCGCCCTGAACATGACGGGTTTATTTGTCATTACGTGACATCTGAAGACATCCAACTTCCTCCAGATGTTGATTAACCTGCAGATCGATTGCCTTCCGCACTGCCCCCCAGTCTGCGACCTTTTACCTCTCAAAATGTTACTTATACGACGGGTGGCGTTGATATAGTAAACAAAAACCAATGTGCTGGTTAAGTGGCTATAACAATGTCGCGCCATTTACGCGGCACACCTGAGTGGGGCTCGAAAGGGAAGCCCCTCACACTTCCGTCCCTCATAAATAGCTAGCACTTCGTACGGACGATGACCTTCCTTCATTGAGCGTTGTAATTAAATATTTTAGTACATAAAACTTAGCATAAAGTCTTAATTTTGTTGCTTTGGAAGAACCTTTTAGAATGAATTGTATCACTTTTTCTTATTGGCACAAATATATATGTATACTAGCGGCCCGTCCTGGCTTCGCACGGGTGCGATGATACCCGCGGGTGACGCCGCGGGGGGAAGCTAGACAAAAAAGTAGCTTAAGTTAGTCCTTATATCATCAGCAGCTATCAGTGAAACTCCCGTCAAAATCGGTCAAGCCGGTACAGACGAAAAATAAAAAAAAAAATTATGTAGGTACTGTGTATACATACTTACGCATTTAGTAAAAGGTGGTTATTTTATTATTACAAACAGACACTCCAATTTTATTTTAAATTGTTCCACTTCAATTCGCTGCTTATGTGTAGATGGAAAATTTGACAATCAATGTGGAAAAACTTAGATAACGCATACGAATCGTCTATTTGGACTATTTAATTGTTTTATTTTGCAAATAGATGTCGCTGTTTCAATTTTTAACATCTCGGAGAATCAGTGTCAAGAACGAGAACTGCTGTCCAGAAGACGGAGACTTCCAAGTGGCACAAATACGCGTCATTCAGTAATGATTACATATTTGTGTCTGTTGCTCTTGACTTATGGCAAGTGGAGTTTGGAGGCCCAAGATTTTAAAAAAAGATCGCGCCTTAGTTTATTTCTGCGAGCTGGCTGCTATTATGCAGCCACCTTTCTTGCTACTCTAACACATGAACAAGTATTATCAGTTTGGATTTTAGTTATTCATGTAAATTAATGTTTATTTTTAACGCGATATCACTATTTACTAACTGCTTCATAGGAACAAACAGTTTCAGAATTCAAATATTCGTAAGATCACATCTATCTAAGACCTCTCAAAGTTTTACTCAACTGAGTAACTCGCGACTTTAGCTACAAAGTTAAATAAAAGCTACTCCATTACTACGTAACTCTAACGCCTAAGAAAGAGGTCGTTTTACTAAGTGCTGGTAATAGTGAATTGAACCGATGACTTTATGAATCAAGGCGTCGACGCCAGCAGGTGGTCAGCCTATGGGGGTGAGGGTGAGGAGGTAGGGGGTCAATGTTTACGTTCACTCACCATGGTGCACCACTAGTATTGGGGATTGGCCGATCAATCAAACAGTGGCTCAACCTGGAGGTATTTTTGTTTGGTTTGTAATTCTGTTTATTATAGATAATGGAATTCCGGTATACATTCGGATATTTTATTATTGCTGTATTTGTAAACTGTTACGTACACATTGAGTTATTAAGTACACAGCTACACTATTACAAATTATTTAATTGTACCATCGAATTTGAAAAGATTAAAAAAAAACACTTAAAACTAAAGGCGTGGCTTCGCTTGCTTAGCTCGATTTCGAACATACCCTATGTTACTGTGAGTAACATAGGGTATGTTCGATAATATAGCATTCTAATGGTGAAGGATTTTTTGAAATCGGTCTAGTAGTTTTACTCTAAAAGTTATTTGAAAAACATAGCTAGCAATACTGGTATAAAAGATATTTTGACTATACTTATAGTCATTTTTAATTGTACCGTTATAGTTGCTTATTGGCCGACTCCGACGTTTTAAATGTAATGATAGTTTTTAAAACATTTCAATAGCGATGCAACCATTGCATTGCATTGCAACCGATGCAACTTGCCAGTAGCTTGCATTGTTCAATATTTTTCTAAGATTAAAAGCGATGGGTATGCTAAATTAGTTCTTAATATTTGTTACTTCTAGCTACAATATTTGTATAAATGTTCGAGGTTGCATGTAACGTAGTGGTTGTGTTGACGTTTCTTTGCCATGGTGAGTGCACCAGTTTGCTCTCTCTATTTAGGGGGCCAACCGATCAATCATACTCTAATCTTTATTTAAGTAACCCTTCAGTGGCATAAAGAACGTGATTTGAATGTTAATTGCGGCCACAAGTAGTTTACAGAAGATCAAGTGCTGGTGTAGTGTCTATATTTTTAATTTTAATACTGAAGACATATTTCGGATTTCTTGGCGTTTTAAAAAAAGGATAATGCTAGCTGTGTTTTGGCTAGACACTATACGATACCCATTATACATTTTAATGATCTTTCTATTTGTTCTATTGTGTCGCTGGCGTAAGTTACTAAGATAACTAAATTAATTAGCTTACTAAATTATTTATTAAAATTAGCTCGTTTTAGTTGTTCCACATTAATATTCTTACTTTCTCACACAAATATGGAGTATTCTGTCTCTAGTACAGTGGTGTTTTTTATGGTTCGTCCGAAAAATATCCAACATTTTTCTTCTAATACGACCATATTAAATGATGTGCACATAACTTATTTTCATAAGAATTTTCTAAATATTTGATTGTTGTGGTAAACTTACAATTGAAGCATAGATTTCTATAAAAAGACGGAATTCCTGTGCCGCGGAGGCTATTTACAAACATGTAATTTACAGACCTAAATGTCACCCAAACTCAGAGCAAGTGCGTCTGATTTACACAAAGACACATGCCAGACCCCAGAAGCGAACCAGAGTCCCGTGTCCCGTGACCCTAGACTAACAAGGCAGTCAAAGATTTCAGTAAATTTAACTACGTCCTCTTCAAGTGTTTTAATCAATTTACGTTATATTTCTCTGATACCCAATTTTCTTCTCTCCCTTCAAGGTGACACTCAGACAACGGAGCGGAAGCGAACCATAGACTGAGGTGGTTTTTTATTCGAATTAGTATGAAATTCGCTCCGCGTGGTTACGGATTTAGAATACATACAGGTAGGATCCTCTACCACCATGTGTAGGAAAACTTGGTACAAACACTGTGCCAACCCGTCTTAGCTGCGCGGCACTGTAGGTTATTTTTGCTCCAGGAAGTTGTAGGAGCTCCGACTCAGTAGTGGGTTATTTATGGGCTGAATTGATGATGACGCTGCGAATTGTGTGGTCTTTCGCAAAATAACACGCCGGCCCCCCTCCACCTCCGGTATGTCTTCGACTTCAAGGGGAAGACTAAAGGCTGGCTCATATCTCGCACAGAGATTGCGTATCGCTATCCAACGCGGGAATGCGGCCAGTCTTTTGGGAACTCTACCTTGCGACAGTAGTTTTGTCGACAGTGGTTGGTCTAGTGGTTAGATGAGCCGCCTTTGGATCAACGGGTCCCGGGTTCGATTCCGGGGTCGGGCAAGGGTCTTTGTCTCAACCAGAGGCACTGGCTCGGAGTCTGGGTGTCATTTCTATCTATAATATATATGTATTTACAAAAAAAAAAATATAAGTAGTTTATCAACCATCTCGTTACCATAACACAAGCATTAAGTTGCTTAGCTTGGGACGAGATGGCGTTGTGTGAAATGTCCAAGGATATTTATTGATATAATTTGTAAATATTTATTTTTAAGTAACTTATTTTCATCTTAAATTATATTTTATTATTTAGTTTTATTTATGTTTTACTTTATAATACCAGAATGTTTCTAATTAAAAACACCAGAAAGATTAGTAAGATACACATGACAGAATATACTAGAGTGATTAAGTTTTAGATTTTTAAATGAGATTTTAATCTTACCAATGTGATACATATTTACTTCAAGGGTAGATCTCCATTCCTATAATGTATGTAGGTACTTAACGCTCATAGTGATTGCACTCCCCAATCTTCATACAGCTCCCCCATCGGTTAAATGTGGTGTGTAAAGCAATGTTTCCTTCACTTTAACCAAATAGTGTGACTCACGCCAATTGGGAAAGCCAATAAAAGAACGCTGTTTTTTACGGCATGGCAGTGCCAACCACGATGTCATCAGAAATTTGGCATATTCATCACTACTTTGGGGGTTAGTAGTGTAAAATACGCCACGTTTGCTAGGTAAATTTTTTTTTTGGGATATTTAAATTGAGGCTATGTTAGTGCACTTTTCGCACTTAAATTAATAAGTACCTTTATTATCATCATAGTAGCTCTTGAATGACTTACTGCTAAGCCTCGCCTCCTCCAGGAGGATGGAGGGACAATATCTGTGCAATCCTGAAGAGCTCACAATTTGCTTCGAGCAAAAAAATGAATACTGTTATTTAATACCGAATTCTTTGAGAATGTCTTATTAATTCAGATAGCTGATTAACTAAATAATTGGTTGTCTTTTGTTGATTCTTTCTGGAACACAATCCTGCTATTTTCTATCGACACGTGGCCATTCGACACGATGCAATTGCTAGAATTATTATGCAAAATTCAAATGTTCTCGCGAAATAACTACTTGTGTTAAAAGCGTGTGGCAACTGTCATTGGAGTTTTAGGCGCAAAGGGATGATCATCCAGCCAGACGAGGTGTTATGTCTGGCTAGGGGTCGCAGCGCTTAATCTCCGATAGTTGTAGTCGGGGAATTCTTAACTATACGAATTGCTGTTGAAATTTCGCTATCGCGGTGTTGGACTTTTTGGTAGTTAATTCTCGCATTTGTAGGCGATATTTCTTGATGCAATTAGTTCAGATTTTTCGGGTAAACTGTGTAAAGTATGTTGCATGCGGTCGCTACAGAGTATTAGTAAGTTACAAAACTGTCAAAATCGACTATCAATATCACGTTGACAGTCGATTTTGACTGTATTGAAGTTTGGGTCTTAGTGACACAATAGTGTTACTAGGTTACTACTTAGCCTATAAATGACCCACGGCTGAGTCGGGCCTCCTCCGGTTACATGGAGGCTAATTAGTCTCCAGTGCCACACTGGTCAGACGGGTTGGCACTGGGCTTCGTTTTAAGTTTTCCTTCTCTTGCTGCTAGCTTTACGGCCTTGTCATTTCCTTTTGTCGGTTCTTACGACACCATCAGGATGGAACGGGGTTGTGTGTCTAAATCTATGTAGTCTAAATCCGGAAAATGGTACTTGGTTGACACTACTACTACTAATACTGAACCTATAGAAGACCCACTATTGAGTCGGGCCTCATGTAACTTCATATAGGGAAAATAGCCTACAGTGCCACGCAGGTAAGACGGGTTGACACAGTGTTTTTCCTCTCTTGCAGCCAGGTGACCCGCCTCTCTACCATACTGTGTTGGCGACGGAAGGGTTACCGTCGCCAACACAGTATGGTAGAGACAGTGTATTCTAAAACTGTAACCACAAGGAGCGTATTTCATACTCATTCGAAAACAAACCGCCTCAGTCTATGGCATGCTTCCGTTCCGGTTCGGGTTCACTTCCAGGATGAAAAAAGTCGGTTACTAAACTGTCAAAATCGACAATCAATAGCAGGTTGATTGCCGATTTTGACTGTATGGAATTAGCAGGGTTGAAGCCCAGATTTATTTCAAACAATGTCAACGTAGCATGGTAGTACCAACCACGATGCTACTGTCTACCGTATCAATCATTAGTCGACATTCGATTGAGGTTTAGAAATGTACGTATGTATTTTTGTCTATGTCTGTGTATGAAATGTACATTAGTCGTATAAATCTTAGATTGGTATTTTTTCTCGAAATGTAAACTTGTTACGGTGGCTATACACACTCGTCGAGAACATCTCGCCGAGAGTCTCGGCCGATATGGCGACAAGCGACCGAGGATAAGCGAAGCGAGACGCGAGGCAGCGAGACAAGGCGAGAGCACCATGTGTACAGCCGGCATTATATATTTCATAATCGTCTCGAACTATACATAGAGGATATTCGTGGAGTTCATCTAATATCTTGGAGGGAATGTATTTGGTCTGTCAATAAGTTCTCCCGTTGCGCCTAGCTTCTTCTGCGTCTTGCATTCTTTCAGTCGCCTTATGATAAAATGGGTTAAAGTGCTGTAATATGTAATGTGGTAACTATTTATGTTAGGTTTGCATTATATCGCAAAAACAATTTGTATGGCAAAAGTGTTAAAGGTATATCGATTCGAGTGGCCGAGTTACGTTATTATTAAAAAATCAAAGCTAGAGTACATCGCTGGTGGTGTACTAGCGAACTTGCTTTTGTGTAAACTAGACAGATTATATGAAAAAACAACCACAGAATTTCTTTCCGGCTCTTCTCTCTAGACCAGCATTCCGAACCGGTGGTAGATTCAGTATAAATGTGGATAGACGTAAGGGTTGTGGGTAAAGAGATGGATTATGTGTCCCCAAGAGAAGGTCAACTTGACTCAATCCCTGCCTCAATCCATACCCTCCAAGTAATTGGGGGAGGACTGATTCAGCAGTAGATCTTTTATGTAGTGTAGTAGTAGATATTGGTTAGGCCAGTTAATCGATAAATTTATCGTAGCAACCACCTGCAATTGATGTTATCACACAACGATCGATATGTGATTCACGATGCAACGTAGGTACTACCTATTAATACCGTTTACTGTTGATTAAAATGTCGTTATTGAAATATTAAGCCTCTAGTTAGTAAGTAATTATTTTATATTTATTAAAGTTTGAGATGCTCATGCTTCATGTCAATTGTGAGCTACAAATAAATTATTTTCTAGCCTGTCTGAAAAAACCATCAAAGAAAATAAAAAGCTCATAATTAAAAAGAAACTTGCTATTCTTCTATTAATGTCGACGTCTGTGTTAGTACCTAACTTCCATACTTTTTTCGCTTTCAAACAAGGTTTTATGAGTAGGTACTAAACTTAAAAGGTGACTAACATTTTCATACCAAAATAATAATTATTTTAACCGTTTAAAAAACAGGAGGTGGTTCTCAGTTTGACATTTTGGTATGTTATAGTATAATGTTAGGTACATGTTAGGTAGTTATAAAACGATTTGGATTTTTTTTCTTTTTTTATAGAAAAGCGAAACTCTGCACTATATATATCCTGTATCGCGGGGGCAGTTTACAAACATGTAATTCACGAACACAAATGACACCCAGACTCAGAGCAAGCGCCTCTGGTTTACACAAAGACACTTGCCCCACCCGGGAATCGAACCCGTGGCCCGTTGATCCAAAGGCGACACATCTAACCACTAGACCAACGGGGCATTTGGAAAATCCATAAGATTTGTTTTTACTTTAACTTTACTATACGGAATTACTACATTGTTTAACAATTATATTGCAGATCAACGTGAAATAAAATGGTTACTTTTTACATTATAGTTTTAGGGAATTACTACATTGTTTAACAATTATATGTATTGCAGATCAACGTGAAATAAATTGGTTACTTTTAACATTATAGTTTTAGGGAATTACTACATTGTTTAACAATTATATTGCAGATCAACGTGAAATAAAATGGTTACTTTTTACATTATAGTTCTTATTGTTTTTGACGTCGGTTCACATTCGGTACAGTGACTCAAATACTCCAAGTCACCGGTCAGAAGCTTATCAGATACACTTTCGTTTAATAATTCTAATAACACAGTAGGGTAACACAGGCGCGTGTCGAAGTTCCCCTCGCTATGGTAACAATGGGTCGCCAGCTGCCGCCCCACTTTTGTCATGCACCCCCGATCTATGGGAGTGTGTCTATGCATGCTATTTAAAAATGCATCTCTCTGCTTCGGTTTAACTGTAGAGCATCGACATATGATATCCCTAGAGATTTTAGCTAGCTTAAGTATGTGAGCGCAATTTGCGTTCTTATCACAGGATGCTTCACTCATAACCGAGCGTTACAAAATTGTACGTTTAAATTGAAAGTTTCAATGTTTTACATCAAACCTGTTTAATTTTCTCAAATCTTATATTTCAACAATTTAAAATAGCTTAGTTTTATGTTACGTTTAATAGTAGGTACTTAGTTCGCCAAATTAGAAAATAAAAATAAATGGGGACAAAGGTAAGAAAGAACAGTGTACCTTATTTCGTCTAATATTAATATTGTGTCAAATAGTAGCGATACAGCTATAAAACAATTGAAAACGTCAAAAAATAGTTGATAATAAGGCAATCATCAGGTCTAAAACTAGTTAAAATCTGTTCTTCCGTTCAAAAACTATGCCTTATACAGTCGACATATTATAGTTATAACACCTCTATTTCTCATCGGGCTTTAAAACAGTCATCTAAAAGAACAACGCCATCTATTGTCATCTGGAAGTTTTTCATATATGTTTTTTCATCCAAAGGCTTCTAGCAGCAATAAATAGCACATTTAAAGGTGCGTGGCAAACACCATGTTGACACGGCAGCTATGCACTAATGGCTTGTCACGTAAAATAATGTAATATGTTAGCACGACAAATACTAAGCTTAGCGAAATCAAACAATATTTTGGTTCGTGTGTATATGTGTTGGCATTCTGTGTTTATTTAGGAAACATACTTTTAGTAAGCATGATTTTTCGTTTATATTTCACACTAGTGGCCCGCCCCGGCTTCGCCCGTGCAAAGCGGGGGTGGGTTATACATATAAACCTTCCTCTTGAATCACTCTATCTATTAAAAAAAACCGCATCAAAATCCGTTGCGTAGTTTTAAAGATTTAAGCATACATAGGGACGGACAGACGACAGCGACTTTGTTTTATACTATGTAGTGATTACAAATATATATTTGTAATGTGAAATATAAATGAAAAATCGGAGCTGAACGATACTAGCAAGAAGAAGGCAAGAGTAACTCGGAATTATACATAATATAGGGAAAGGAAAGAATATGCTACGTGCAATACCTATATGAGTAGTAGAACGCAAACAAATTTCAGTAGACCGCTACTTGCAGTTTTATTAAATAATTCAAATTTTGTTTTCATTTACAATTTTCTGGTTTTTATTAGGCCACGGTGAGAGGGGCGAATACAAATCTATTGCACACATTAAATATATTCATTCATTTGAAATCTACTCTTGATTCAATACTGTTCATGAAGCTTTTGTTGCTGCTATTAAACATGGTTAGTTTTATGTAATATCTGGACCATTATCTAAATGATGCTTGAACACTGGCATAGGGCCTAACATTATCAATGACTCTGTATGTATATTCATATGCTCATATATTTTTTTAAACTCTGTTTTTTTAAACTGTGAAATATGGTTGGGGACAGCACCAAAATACCTACCCTTCAAAGTTCTTTGACACTCTGCTAAAATTAACCTAAATTCACTACAACCTTTCCAGCTCATTAGTCATGGAGTAGCCACAAATTTAGAGGTCAAGGTCACACCGACCTTAACTTCTATTTTATTCCGAAAATACTCAGAAAACATTACAAGCGCCTACCCATTTTTAAAAGCAATTACATGTAAACTATTGCATTTTTACATTCTAAAGGTCGAATGTTTGATATGACACTTGCAAAAAGTTTAATTCAAATGATCGATGTGTATATTCATACAGCCAAGGTATCGGCCTCATCGCCACATAAGGTGAGATAGAGGTCAACCGCAGGTCAGTCGGTAATAAAAAAAAAAGGTATGTTTAACCCTAAATATTATACTTACCTGATTTCTGTGTGGATTAGAAATAAATAAAATAATTATACCATCACAACAATTTTTCCGTAGGTACAGTTTTGTAGGTAAATTCAAAACAAAAGCTTAGCGGTGTTAGTCATAATGGTTGTCATTGTATCGTAGCTCAAAAGATATTTCTTATTTCAAGATTATCATTGGATAGCCAAAGGGTTGTAAAACTATCTTCATAAATATAAAAATGAATTGACGTTTGTTCGACTCACAGAAACTCGAGAGCGGCTCGACCGATTTGATTAATTTTGGTTTAGAAATATTTCTACGCTTAAAAGGTCCTGAAGTGAGATCTTAAATTCTCTTAGAACGACTATAAAGTATCACGAGTAAGTATGCATTTCCATCATAGCTTTTGCAAATCTAGATGGACCCGTCCATTACGTACCTACTCGGGTCGAAGAAAGAAAAATATACGTTTAAATACTGAAGAGAAGATATAGAAGAAGACAAGACCACAGTCCAACTCCTCGCGTTCACTGCCGGAGCCATTATGTGTATAGAATAATCATAAGGCACGCGGTGAATGCCAAGAGCGGACTCATGCGACGAAGAAAAAATACTACCTACTGAAGAATTTCAACTAAACCTTTTTATTATTAAAATTTAATAACTGGTATCCGCGACTTTGTACGCGTGGTATTTAAGAAAAAATGTTCAGTTCGCAGAGTATACAAAATATTATATTTACCTAATAAAAAATGTGAAAACTTAGAAATAGTAATAAGTAATAATAAGGTAAAACGTGCCAATAAAAGTAGCCTAAGTTATCCCATGTTACATTAGCTATCTGCCAGTGAAAGTCCCGTCAAAATCGGTCCAGCTATTTTAGAGATCAGCCGAAATAAACATACAAACATAAAATGTTGTTTTGGTGACAATATATCCAAATACACTTAGTAAAAAGCGGTTGTTTTAATATTACAAACGGACACTCCAATTTTATTTATTGTATTAGAAAAACATGGGAAGAAGAAGAAGTCAATGACTTGTATATGAAATTTAAATTAAAACTCCTTACTACTACTATTAGTTGTACATACTACTTAAATGTAGTATGTACAACTAATGATTAGAACATCATGTGACACTTTTGAATCAGCTCATTTAAATCAATTTTTTTTTGTTAATATGTTTTACGTAAAAATGATGAAAATCGGAATTATAGTCGGCGTATTTTTTCATTTAAAATCCTTTCTGTTGTAAGTTTATGGAAAAAAAATATAAACATAAAAGAGCAAATTGATAAATAAATAAAAAGAAGCAGTTTTGTATGAGTGAGATAAAGACTTTTTACTAAACCAGATATTTAATACAAGAAAAAGTTCTGGGGTTCCACTGAAAACTAACCAACTATCGTTATTATTATCCTCCAAGTACATAATAAAGTAGTTCCATAATGTTTCTTAAATGTTATCTGTGCTTATTTATTGAGCAATGTCAATTTTCGGGTGTTAGTATGTTCGCGCTCGACTTCCGAACTACTGCACTGAATTGGATAATCCTTTGTATGTTGTGTTCAATATAGCCAGAATAAACTAAAATAAAAAACGATGAATCAGTGAAATTAAAAAAATACCAATAATTTCGACGCGTAGTTAGGAATTATATGACCTCGTTGCAATTTAGTACAAAAGTGCTCAATTAAATTGCACATTCAGTAATATGACCGTGTTGTACGAGTGTGTAAGCAATTCAGTATAGTAGGTCAGTATGTAATGTGTGTAATGTTTTGCTGATCTGCGTATCATAGCATTTTTCACTGTTCGTTTTGCTGCTCATTGAAAGAAATGCAGTCCCAGGTAGCCCAGTGGTTGCAGGCAATATATTTCTGTATTCTATTTTAATTTTCCACTAGCTGTAAGTACCATGAGCGAGTTGCTACGCCACTAACTTAAATAAATTTGAAGGAAAGAAAATTATTTTTCGTCCAGAAATCTTCCTGGGCTATTGATCTTGAACTTTGCTGAAGATCGTTTCATCATCAAATGCATAGTTTACTATTCTTTAAAAGACATACAGATAAACATTCATTTTTATATACAAGAAGAAGAAGAAGATATCGGCAGCTGTCAATTCTTGAACATTTTATGTTACGACCCAAGAACGCATAATAAAACACAGGAGCCGTCATCGAGAAAATAAAGAAATGGAAATAGTATTAGTCTTAGGTTTTCATGATCCTTGCGCATTACTGTAAATTATATTTTGACGGTTATCATAGTGTTGCTTTATTGAAACCCCCCAAAACATTGTAAGATCTTAGGTTACCATGAAAACAATACGATCAGAACCGTCAAAACATCATTTACATTTACGGCAATGATTTAGTTACTACCTAATCGCAAAAGACAAGTAATGCTTGGCCCCACTTTTGTAATGACGACAGTTATATTCGACACTCCAGGAACGAAATTTTATGCATTCAGGAGATTTCTTAAGAGATGTTTCTCTAGATGAATTGGGCTGGATGATAAAGTTAATGTAGAAACAAAATTTATTGTTTTATTATCATAACCGTTTCCCATCAAATATCCGTTGCTGAGTCGGGCCTCCCCAATTTCATGGTAGGGAAAATTGGCCTACTGTACCAGACAAGCTGGTAAATGGTTTGTAGGTATCAAGTTTTTGTTGTCGTTTTAATAAGTTGTAGTAAAGCCTTATCCACTAAAGGGCGGATCGGGGCGTCGTCAGGCTAAACATTATCAGGTTGCGCTGTCTTCGTGTCTGGTGTACAGCAGCTTGGATGCGTGAGGATCTCTATCCTTGCTTTTGCAGATCGGAGGTTTCTTTCCTCCTCCCTCTCTTGCTCAACCTAACAGGAGCGACTCACTTTTAGTAGCGTAACTTTTCTGTCAACCAGTCTCTTTCTCGTGGTATCAGTCCTCAATGGCTGAGGGTTTTTCCCTAGTACACCACTGACACTTACCTAAGTACATAAAAAATAAACGTAGAATAAAAGCAGTACCAGTTTAGAACTTAATTCATTTTCTATAATTTTCACGTCCAATAAACATTCGTCAAACCAAACCACCTTCTATAACCAAAATCATAACGTTCAATTTCCAACAGTGTGAATTCACATGCGTCTATACGGAGCCTTACCGCTCGAGTAAGTATTGATCAGCTACAATACCTCGGATAATAGGATAAATGACATCAGCCGCTGCGATAGACGTCATTCTCAAGCCATTTGTGACGTCATTGATTCGTAATCTGAGAGTTTGTGATACCTACCAATTTTGTCGTGTCATTTGATCCATTATTATTCATAGGTCTGTTCATTTCATCGGTAATGGTAATGGCATTTTATCATAGAGGATGTAAGTAAAAGAGTATATAGATACAGATATTGTCAATCAATGACGGCACACACCCGAACGAGGTGCTCACATTCAAAAACTCATGGCAGTGTTGGCGTGGTATGGTGGTTCGTGATCTTCTCTTCAACTAGAATATCGTTGAAGAGGGCAGCCGTCACATGCGTCATGCTTGTGAACAAGTGACAGCAACGCGTCACTTGTTCACGCGCTTTACCATTATAAGGACTGCTCTGACAAATCTGTTTTATCTCTGCCTTTGTAGTTACAGTTTTCAGTTGAAAATGTCGATTTAAAAAAGCAAAGTAACTACAGATTCTTGACGGCTCTTCTCTGTAGAGTAGCATTCCTAACCGGTAGTAGATATAAATTGGTGACGGATTTAAAATACACAGTGTCACCACCCCATTATATCCTAAGGGTGTCGTAATCGTGTCGTCCAAAAGAAATGGCAAGGCCGAAAACATAGCAAGAGAAGTAAAACTTGAAACGAAACCCTGTGCCAACCCGTCTAACTAGCGTGGGACAGTAGGTTAATTACCCTCCATGTATCTGAAGGAAGCCAGACACAACAGTGGGTCATCTATGGGCCGAGTTGTAGTAATAGTGAATGATAAATGTGTTTTGGATTTGTGAATAAAGATTAATTAAGCAAATTGTCAATTGGTCTAGTGGTTAGATGTGCCGCCTTTGGATCAACGGGTCCCGGGTTCGATTCCGGGGTCGGGCCAGTGTCTTTGTCTAAACCAAAGGCACTGGCTCGGAGTCTGGGTGTCATTTCTATCTATAATATGTATGTATTTACAAAAAAAATATGTATATAAGTAGTTCATCATCCATCTCGTTACCATAACACAAGCATTAAGTTGCTTACCTTGGGACGAGATGGCGTTGTGTGAAATGTCCAAGGATATTTATATTTAAATTCGATTAAATGATTTTTTTTATTTGATTAGCCACATAATATTTCCAATGTTGTAGATCACTACATAGTATAAAACAAAGGCGTTGTCGTCTGTCCGTCCGTATGTATGCTTAAATATTTAAAACTACGTAACCGATTTTGAAGCAGTTTTTTAATAGATAGAGTGATTCAAGAGGAGGGTTTATAAGTAGCAAATAAACGTATTGTGTATTGAATTGTATTTTTACCATTTAATACTTAATCCGGCACTGGTGGTAAAGCGTATATAACACCGGCGCCAGAATGCCATGTAATTATTTTATTTATTTCTTGTTCAGCATTTGTGATAAAAAGAAACATGATTAATATAATAGATGAGGATTGTGTGCATAACGAAAAATACGAGTTGATCAAATTGTTCGGATTATTACGTTCAGCAGTAGAATAAGATGTATGTGTTCCAACAAATATTCCGTGTGGTGACGGATTTAGAATACATAGTGTCACCATGCCATGCCGAGAGTGTCGTAAGAGCCGACAAAAGAAAATGACAAGGCCGAAAACCTAGCCGCAAAAGAAGGAAAACTTGATACGGAACCATGTGCCAACCCGTCTGGCCAGCGTGGCACAGTAGGCTAATGACCCTCCCTGTGATAGGAGGGGGCCCGAATCAGCAGTGGGTCATTTAAGGGCTGAGTAGTAGTTCTAACTGATTTAGAATGGATTGTCATCTCCCTCTCCTTTTTCCCAATTTCATTTGGGTCTGCATTGGTCTAAACTAATTTAACTCATTAACTACCAGTCTTTACGATAATTTGAAAATATAATCTACAGCGTTTCTTGCCAGATTTTCTCTGTAGAGCACCGTTCCGAACCAGTGGTAGTTTCAGCATGAGTGCAGGTGGGCGCGGGCCTTGTGGGTGATGAGATGGATTATCAGAAATTGTGTATGAAACGTGTGCATGTGGATATGACGACTGAGAGGCGTGTGCGGAGACTACCACCTAACGAGGGACAAGGGCTGTAAGATGATATGGGTAATTAACCCCCGACGCAAAAAGAGGGGTGTTATAAGTTTCACGTGTCTGTCTGTCTGTCGGTCTGTCTGTCTGTCTGTCTGTGGCACCGTAGCTCACGAACGGATGAAGCGATTTCAATAAAGTTTTTTTTTGTATGAAAGGTGAGTTACGCGCGAGTGTTCTTAGACATGTTTGATGAAAATCGGGTGAGCCGTTTAAAAGTTCTAAGGGGTGAAAGTGGGGAAGAATAACCGAATGTCTGCAAATATAATCGAGTGGGGTCTCAAATGAAAGCGCATCACGTGCAATTTAACAAAATCTACATTATAATAAGTATGTACCTATAAAAAGTATAAAATAAAAATTAAAATTAAAATTTAAATAAACCCCCGACACAATAACCTTTAAAAAGTAAAAAATAAAAATAAATACTTCGCGTTGGGGGACCAGGGGTCAGGTAATAACGAAGTGGGAGTACTTTTTAAAGGTTATTGTGTCGCGGGTTTATTTAAATTTTTAATTTTTTTGAGTATGACGATTTACAAGAGTTTGTCATAGAACCTTTTTTTTTTTGACGCTGTCGTCCGTCCGTCCCTATGTATGCTTATATCTTTATAACTACGCAACGGATTTAAAAATATATAGTTATAATAAAGTGCATTATTGTATTAATAGGCGAAATGCCTGCACGGATACAACTTTGTTCTCAAAATTGATACATTCAATAGCGCAGAGATAGAGTCACGTAGTGTACGTGACAACAATTTGTCTGCCTTATCACTCTTGCGCAAGGCGCCCAAGGATTCAATGCACAAGGAATTGCCTGCTTTCGTATATGGTATGGTTAACAAGTTGCCCAGAGACGTGTTATTAGCATAGGGAACCAATGTACAAACTAACATTATAATACCTATTGAACAGCTGACACCCAGATATCACATTTAGTAGCTCATATTATTATATTACTCCAAGCTTGGTTTCCGGGGCTCCAAATCACCCAACTCAATAGAGCCAAAAACGACTATTAAAATGCTATTAATTGTCGATATTGACAGTTTTGGTATTTATAAATAAATAAATATCCTTGGACATTTCACACAACGCCATCTCGTCCCAAGTTAAGCAACTTAATGCTTGTGTTATGGTAACGAGATGGATGATAAACTACTTATATACATTTTTTTTTGTAAATACATACATATTATAGATAGAAATGACACCCAGACTCCGAGCCAGTGCCTCTGGTTTAGACAAAGACACTGGCCCGACCCCGGAATCGAACCCGGGACCCGTTGATCCAAAGGCGGCACATCTGACCACTAGACAAACGAGGCAGTCAATTTATGGTAATTTAGTAATCATTTTAACCCCTAAATTACCCACTACTGGGTCAGGTCTCCTCCAAATTCATGGAGGGAAATTACACAAGACGGGTTAGCATAGGGTTTGTATCAAGATTTCCTTCTCTTGGGGCTAGGTGGTCTGACTCTTGTGTTCCTTTAGTTGCCTCTTGCAACACCAACAGGATAGTGTGGGTTGGTGACATTGTGTATTCTAAATCTGTCACCACAAATACTTCTAAATCTAGTATTCTAAATATATTGTCAGCTCGGGACATACGCCACACGCTTTTGATATAAGCACTTGGCAAAATCTTTTAATTTTACGTAACAGATTAAAGCTAGGATTGCATCGTGACGGGTGGACATTTCAATAGAAAATGTGGGGCGCTTTTTTGGTTTCGCTGGGGAATGCTTAAGGTGAATGTTCCAGGGTAACCCGCGAAATTCAAATTTTCTTACGTTTTTTGTAATTTGCAGGTCACCGCTAGGTTGTATGTTGATTAAAATGTTATTCGCGGCTGTAAGACGTATGTAGTTATAGAATTATACAATTTATTGCATTAACCTATCATTTTTAGTTTCCGAGATTTTTAACATTCTTTAAGTGACCCGGATTCATTGCTCTCGAGTGTATTAGATTTATTTATCTTGCTAGAAATCTAGCCGTTTTTCTGTCACCCTTAAGGGTGTCACAGGTTTCTGACACTATACATATATTTCCAAATAGTGTAAGGCTACACGCTGATATTACTTTGAAATAAATATTTGATGTATGATTATGGTTATGGACTTATTTTACTTTTTGTCGTGAGAATACAGCCATTACCGTATACGCAGGACTACCATATTTAACAATTTATTTATTTTTTAATTTCAATTGCAAACGTTTACCAACTCCAATTCTGAAACGTTCATCAAATGTATTTGTAATTGTAATTGTGGACCGCGTGCGTCGGGAACACGGCGCCTAAGCATTACGTAGTTATTTTTTGAAACGCATTTTAGAGATTATTTGTTTTAAAATTCTGCAGTTTAAATTACCAAAGACACCCCATAAATGTTTCTATGGTAATTCAAACTTAAAAAGTTAGTTCAATTTAAAAACTAGTCTAAGATCCAGGTATGAAGTTTTTATCTTCATCTGTTATTTGACTAAAACCATATGCATACTCGTATGTTAAATACTGCGTACAATATAATTGACATGGATTCCTACATAAAACCTGTGCAAATACCGTCGAATTGTGGTTCAAAGCGACAACTATATCGGCCAAATACGTGTAAATATTTATATTTTTTGATAATTATTGACTAGCTTGTACGCGCTGTTTCGCCCGCATTCAAACCGGTGCTTATATCTGCTCCGCGTATTGCCTTTGTTACTCAGGGATGATGTGGCAATCAATGGTGAAATAATTGTTGAAATTAGTCCAGTAGCTTTTGAGTTTATTCATTACTAGCAACCCGCCCGGCTTCGCACGGGTGCAATTATGACACATAAACCTTCGTCTTGAATCACTCTATCTAATAAAAAAACCTGCTTCAAAATCCGTTGTGTAGTTTTGAAGATTAAGACTAACATAGGGACGGACAGACGACGACTTTGTTTTATACTATGTAGTGATAAGCATACAAATCCTCCTTATATTATTAGATATATTTGTATGTAATTTTCTCCTCCTCCACTATACAGTTTGTATAGGAAAATAAAATGCGAGGGCAGCCGAAGTTCGAATAACCATCTACCAAAGTAGACCCATTTTAATATTGTGCACATTTTCTAACATAAAAACACAGGTATAAACTAATAGCTGATAAGTACAAGTAAAACTTTATTCCCCGGATCTCGTACCATAGTGCCTAGTCGTGCTATTGAATATTGTTTACTAGACGAATAATCGCGGAAGCCTATGCTTGAACTGAGGCATAACGATGCACAAAGGCTTATACAATTTGTCAATATTTTTTGCCATAATAATGACTGACTGGAATGTGTTTTAATAGTGTTTAGTGAATCGTTAATTTAGCAATATTAAAATGTTGGTTCCCAAGTGAATTAACGTAACAAACATTTTATATAGTTCATATTGGCCTCTAAAACTCTCTCCGGTATTTAAATTACTGCCGCATACTTCTAAAGTAATGCGGACATTAAGCATATAACGTCTACCCGATTCCTTAATAGGATCGTTATTACTCCATTTTATGGTTTTAGAACTATAATTCTCATTTATAATATAAAAAAATGACGTACTGAAAAACTTAAATAATAGAAAGGAATTCCTACGGAGATAAAGTTAATATTCACAAAACTGTACGTAGGTAGTAAGAAACACATTCGATCACCAAACAAAAGCACGGGCCTGGGACAGTCGGTAAACTGGACGCGGCGTTCATGCTATCAATACTAATTAATTTATTATTTACTAGCGACCCGCCCCGGCTTCGCACGGGTGCAATTATATTATACATATAAACCTTCCTCTTGAATTACTCTATCTATTAAAAAAAACCGCTTCAAAATCCGTTGCGTAGTTTTAAAGATGTATGCATACATAGGGACGGACAGAAAAATGCGACTTTGTTTTATACTATGTAGTGATAAGTAATTTGAAATAAGCGGTTTTATTTAAATTTGCCCTATACTGTATTGGTTATTGATAATTTACCTTATATTATCAATAACCAATTATATACAATTCGTTATTTGTTAATGAATTGTTTGATTAATTTTGATATTAATTTTATTATCCTGAAATATTGTTATGACTAATTTTTTTATACTAAAATTATGACTAACAGACATGCTTTTTGACTACTAATAACAGTTATTATACATCTTAACGTCCTCACATTCTTTATTTTGTCTTAATTTAAATTATGTTATTCTTTAAAAATCATTTCTATCTATAATATGTATGTATTTACAAAAAAAAAATGTATATAAGTAGTTTATCATCCATCTCGTTACCATAACACAAGCATTAAGTTGCTTAGCTTGGGACGAGATGGCGTTGTGTGAAATGTCCAAGGATATATATTTTTTTCCAAGGATATTTATTATAGATTTTAAAGAATATACATATTTAATCTCTGCAAATTCTGGTCTCTACAGCCATAGAACCTTGGGCAATGGCATTATACAGTCTCAAAGTCGTTAAAATTTTAACAAAATTTGCATACAATTTGAATTACAACAAATAATTTACCACGAGCTTGAAAAACCACGTTTTGTGCTATGAATATAACATGTCTAGGATACACCGTTAGGAAACCTTTTTTCATAGTCAGGAAAATCCTGTATGCACGTACTACAACCGAATCATTGGGACAGTTGGGACTCATCCATCAGGCAGGCGGCGCGAAACGGTGCACCGGGGGGATTTTAGCGGTTATAGGGACGTCGAGAATATTAGTGATAGTGTAGAGTCTTACACACCCAACACGGGCCAACTCCAGGCTGGATTTACAGCCCGCCAAAAATAGGACTCCGGGGGCGCATCAAGTTGGTAAATTGCGCCTAGGTTAACTAATTAAAGACCTGGCTATGTTCAGAGTCTCGCACTATGTCTTTTGGTCACTGACCTATGGAAAACCTGCATACAAATCAACTATGCATCATAATCAGTCCATTCGTTTAAAAGCAACAATGCCACAGACAAAGACATTTTACTTTTTTTTTGTCGGTAGTTAAAAAGCCTCAAGCAAACCATCAGCCTCCCAGCCTTTCAGACACTAATTGAAATTCAATTGAGAGCCCTTACAGTACGTAAAATGGGTTCGACATTTTCACAGTACTAATTAACCAGCCAAAACTCAATTGCACCACATCGCTGGAAATTTCCTATGACCCAATCGTGAGCACTTAGTACGACCAACATATTTGGTGCTGAAATTACATTAGTTATTTGATAAAGTTCTGATTGGCCCGGCCTACACGCTTTCGGGAACTTCGCGAAAGTGCGGTATCTGTGGAGACTACAAATGGTTGGGTGTTTGAGTCGAAACATTTTGATGAACAAGTTTGTTATATAACTCAATTCTGGGATTTTAGAGACTAACATTATAGAATGGAGCCTTATATTTATTTTATTCTTTGTTAGAATGAGCTTTTCCGTGTGGTGACGGACTTAGAATACATAGAGTCACCACCTCGTTCCATCCTGATGACTTTTCCGTACCTTTAGTTTAAAGGTACGGAAAAGTCAGATCACCTAGCTGCAAGAGAAGGAACAGAAAAGAAAACTTGATACAAATGTTTGGCATGATGGGGGCAGTTTACAAGCATGAAATTCACGAACACAAAAGACTCCCAGGCTCAAATCACTTCTTAAAGTCTTGTGTCTAGGTTTTCGGCCTTGTCATTTCCTTTTGTCGGCTCTTAAAAAACTCTCAAAATGGAGTTGGGTGGTGACACAATGTATTCTAAGCCCATCACCACACGTAATTATATCGCGTAAATTTTACATGGCGTCCGACAATCGTGATGTGCACCATTCTTTCCAATAGAGTTCTAGCAGCCTTACTAATGAGCAGCACACAACACTCAAACTCAAAAGGAACTTTATTTACGTAGGTTTCATCACAAAACTGTTATAAATCGTCATATTTATAAATACCATTATCATCTTACGGCCCCTGTCCCACACTAGGTGGTAGTCTCCACACACACCTATCAGTCGTCATACCTACATTCATACCTTTCACACACAACTCCTCACTCCTACAATCCCTCCATCTCCCCTGATCGCTCATGGACTCACTCTACACATTGCTCACTACACATGGAGTTATGTAATTTGCCGTATTCCGTAATCTTTCCCTCCTTGCCGGCACTTCACTGTAGAGACGCAAGGGCAGTGGCAGATCAAAAGAGATGGATCGATTGTGAGAATGAGGACATGTTTAAGAAAGGTTTGAATGTAGTCATGACGACCGATAGGTCTTTATGGAGCAACCTAGCATGGATTTTTGAGTCTGAGATTACTGTATTATCTTTTGAATACAATTTACTTAAGAATTTTACCTTACAGCATAGGAATTATTTCATTGGGATGTTGTAAATAGTAAAATGATTTCAAATAATAAATAAATCCATCGTTGCATTATAAATAAATTATCACACTTATTTCATTTCATTGGGATTTCATACAAAGTAAGATCATATCTTTAAATAAATAAATAATAAGAAAAATTATATTCGTAATTTTAAATATGACGATTTATAAAAGTATTGCCATAAAACCGACGTAAATAAAGTTCCTTTTGTGTTTTGAGTTTCCCCCCGTAGACTGAAATGTGTAATATTGTTGTTTGTGCCTTATCTAGATCAATAGAAAGGAGACGGAGATGAGCGGCTGATAACTAGTGTATCTTATCGTTTAGCATTGATGACGACACCAATAATCTATCAACTTGACAAGTTTGGATACATCGGAATAAATTTAACATATACAGAAAACTACATGACCGTGCGGATTTACAATACATAATGTCACTACCCCATTCGATCCTGAGCGTGTCGTAAGAGTCGACAATAGTTTACTAACTTCTCAGCCCAGAAAAGACCCACTGCTGAGTTAGACGTCGTCTTTAATAGTCTATTAGCCTATTCTGCCACGCTGGCCAGACGTATTGGCACAGGGTGTATAAAGGGGTTCCTTCTATTGCGGCTGGCTTTTCTGCCATTTAATGTCCTTTAGTCGGATTTTATGACAGACACCCTCAGGATGGAATTGGTGGTGAGATTATATCCGTCCCCGCAATTAATAATTATTTTCTGTAAAATTAAATATTTGTTCGTCGTCTGCAGTCTATCAAGGTGTGCCAACCCGTCTTGCCAGCGTGCTACAGTTGACTAATTTCCCTCCGTGAACTCGAAGGAGGCCCGATTCAGTAATGGATCATTTAAGGACTGAAATGATGATGATGAATCATTTTTAAGCTATCCGTTAAATAATGATCATTAGTCCTGAGTCATATTTTGGAATAAAATCTTTTGCTATCAGAAAATATTTCTTCGAACTCTTTCCGTTTCTGCTTTGATCGCCTTTTTCGTAAGAATACTAAGTTGCAGGCCAGATCTTTTTCTGTCACAAACAGTTGAGATTTCATTGTAGGTCGGATGGAGTGTGCCTACTTGGTGTAATATTAGCACAGCAGTCGTGTTGTCTGTATCACCCACTCCATTTTAACATCACATAAATATTTACTCCGATTGGTGCGAAACTTCATATCATATTTACATATTCGTCATGAATATTCATACAAGAATGACAGATTCCAAGTTCAAATGTAATATTGTGTTTATTAAAAAATAAGTTTGAAGTATTTATTATATATTATATATATTTAACATTATTATTTTTATTTAACATATTTATATATATTTAACAGTATTTATGGTCAGACTATAGGCGACTACATATCTTAAAGCCTAATTCGTTTGCGTCAGAAGGCCCTGACATTGTGAAGAGAGACATAGAAAAAATACAGGTGACGGCAAAATAAAGTGTGTCATTATTTTATGCTGACAAAAAAACTGAAATAACCTTAGATTAGATTAAGCTGTAAACTTAATCCTCACATTTACTCGCAAAACACCTTTTACCAAATGCAACAAAAATATTGAATATAGCTGACCCGGCAGATTTAATTTCAGAACAAACAAAAGGCATCCTCAAGCGTCACGTCAAAGGAAAAGCAACCGTTTTGTTTTTATTTAATACCAAGCATTTCCATATTTTCTCCTTTTAAACATTCCCTGGACTTCCATGAATATTTCAAGACTACAATTAGCCGTCCTCGAGTTTTAGCGAGACTAAGGAACAGGAATTATTTTTTATTTTTTAAAGATAGCTAGAAATAAAACATGGTCGTCGTCAGCCTCCGCCGTGACCACGACTGCTACAAAGCATGCGAAACGACTAGATTATTAACTAATGTAACATACACGCGGTAAATCCGTTAAAGTATTTAATTTCAATGTGTAGTAATTGCGAAAACGTAAGAAAACATATTGAATATAGTTTTCAAATCAGCCAGTATAGATTTAAGTGGACAATGGTTTTAGATCTACAAAAAACTAAATGATTTACAATCCCTGTGGTAGATTCAGGTTACATGGTGACACCACCATATCCCATTTTATTTTTAATGCCCGCTGAATCATATGTTGTTCAGGTTTCACTGCCCTTTAGTACGTCACTGGACCAAAATACATACATACATGCTCAAGGCCTGTAATTTTTAATATTAAATAGGTTGCCATAATCATGTGTTAGTATTAAGACAATTCATGGATGAATATCCGATTTATTATAAACTAGCTGTACTCTGCTGTACCACAAAAGACATTACACAAATTTTCATACACATATTTTGTTCAGAAACCATCCATTGCTCATGCCCAACACTTGTGCTGAATATCATCACATGATCAAATTCATAGTTTACGATTCTCTGAAAAACATACAGACAGTCCTGGATTTACCAGCAGGCTGAATAGGTTAAACCCTGGGGCGGCAGCTTTCAAGGGACGGCAAATTTGACTCTTTCTGTCTTACAAAAATAAAACCTTAAACCTACATAATTTTCAATATACATGGGGACAGAGTACCTATAGTGTGAAAGTTGAACAATAATTCCATTAGAAAAAAGCATAATCAATGAGATTGGGGACTAGGGTATCGAATTGCAATGGACATTATGGGCGGCAAACTTGTAAATCTGCCACTGCATACAGATAAACATTCATTTTAATATAATGGAAGAAGATGATAACAAAAATAAAAATGTTCTAAGATGCTTAGAAAAACGCTAAAAACAATGTATAATCGTAGCAATAACTGGTATTAACTTAAAAAAGGCATCTAAGTGGTTTTAAATGCTGAAATGTGGATAAGCATTAGATATCAAAAAACGTAAATAATCCCAGCAGGCATTTGCATACAAATGGTGTGAGATTAATTCTATTGTAAATTGTCGTTTCAAGCAAACTTCCTAATTGATTATAATATACATTTATGCGAGACTAATTCTACAGATTTTAACAAAAATCCCATAGCAATCCGAAGTCTATTTTGAAGTATCAGTGGGATATCAACGTTTTCTAGAAACAAGCTTCACTACATAGTCTTTAACAAAGTCGTTGTCGTCTATCCGTCCCTAACAGGGATGCTTATATCTTTTTAACTAAGCAACGTAAGCGGTTTCTTTTAATAGATAGAGTGATTCAAGAGGAAGGTTTATATGCATAATAGATCCATATTGTTGTAGAGAAACACTGATAAATTTAGCAGTTCATCATTGTACCCGTGCGAAGCCGGGGCGGGTCGCTATTTTACTAAAAAAACATGGGTACCAGTGAAAACCAACCATCTAACTGTCGCAGTAATTATCCTACAAGCTTAGTAATTTGTGTCCCATTATGTTTATTATGCATATTCTAAAGAAATGACAGTTCTGGCCTGAAATTTGGCAAATTTGGTATCTTTATCAGTAGGATTATCGATCTTTTTATTATGGCTATAGGGCTTGTATTACATCCTGATGAATTTAGAATACAGTGTCACCACCGGTAAATAACCTAGCCGTAAAAGGAGGACAACTTGATACGAAACCCTGGGCCAACCCGTCTGGCCAGCGTGACATAGTTGCCTAATTACGCTCTATGTAGCCCGACTCAGTATTGGGTCGTATATGAGCTGAGTAGTACTAGTATAGAACATTAAAAAAGTTGCTGAGAGTCAGTGGATGCGGTATGTACAAGATCGTACGTTGTGGAGATAAGGGAGGCCAATTACTGATAGATATGCTTCAACATACCCTTAGATTAACCCTCCAACATTAACTTAGATGATAAGGTTGAAATACTAGCCATATGCCCGTCTCACCGGAGGGGCACAATAGGCAAATTACCTCCATGTAGTTTGAGAAGGCCCGACTCAGCAGTTGGACATTTAGGGCCTCCGCGCATTATGCGGCCAGGCCGCGCGGCCAACTAATTCTTCTACGATGTATATAGCTGCGCGCATTACGCGGCCAGGCCGCGCGGCCGGGCGAAAAACATCGCGTCACTTAAGCGGCCTATTGGCCGCCGCGACCATGCCGTGCATTATGCGGCCAGCCCACGCGACTGGCCGCGCGGCCTGCCCGCTAAATGCGCGGGGGCCCTTATGGGCCGAGAAGAAAGAGACGGAAAAATTTAAGGTTGTCGCCTATACAGCAACAACATGGCTTATAATTTCAAATTAAGAACACTCGATTCATGCAACTTTAAAACAAAGAAAAGAACTAAATGAAACTTGTTTTATCCTATGAGAAGGCATTATGAGGTACGTTACACTTACAAGACCCTCTATAATGGTGAAGTTTAAAAAAGGCATAACCTACTTCCATTTCCTTTCGATATTTAAATCCATTCGAATATGCGACAAAAGAACTACGTGGTTTATAGATCGAGACAATATTTAGAGTGGGGTCAGACGTATCACAAATACTTTGCCCTATTTAGCAGACGGGTGACGTACTTTGACTCACCACATTATCTCTGGGGAATTTCTCCTTTGTCACACAAGCGAACGCTTTGGCCACAGTTCAACTATCCAATACGAGATGAGCGGGACTAATACGGCACCGTACTGGCATAATTATGAGATTTATTTATCTGTCCGTGCAGAAAATATTACCTTGTACATTAAATAAATATTGTTACTATTCTACTAATATTCAGCCCATAAATTTATGGTTATTAGCCTCCTGTGGCACTCTGTTTGAAGGGTTGGCACAGAGTTTTATATCGAGTTATTCTCTTGCTGCAAGGTGTCTTGCAGCTCGGTTATCGGCCTTGTCATTTTGTTTATCGGCTCTTACGACACCCTCAGAATGAAATGGGGTGGTGACGCCATGTATTCCAAATCCGTCACCACACGGACCTATTAAGACAGAAATATTGTTATGACAACATAATTTAATGTCTTTCGATTAGAGGGAAACCACGCTGGACAATCAGTTGGCACGGGAGTATTTCTCAAGCTCTTTTTGTCTTATTTTATTTAAGTAGTGTGGAGACAGATTTAAAATACATAGGGTCGCCTCGAATTATTGGCTTTGTTATAATACCCAGCAAGACAGAGAGCAGCGTAAAGTTCTACCGTAAAATCACTGCAAGAAAATGTGAAAATGTCTGTCCCTGAAGTATTCATCTGGGGAACACTGTAATTGGAAACTAAGACCATATTGTACGTAACAAACACTTAACTGCTTTTAATCGGTCAATTAGATTGTTTCGTGTGTAAAATAAGACGTAGGTATGTAATTAATTGGAGGAGGGCGAACTGAGCAGTGGATCATGTATGGGTAAAATTGTACGTAACAATTAAAAATCAGACTAATTTATAAAAGTCACCAATTTATTCATTTGTCTAACAATCAATCGAGGCCGTTTATAAATAAAATAAATATATGTACTGTTACGATTATTTTATTTTTAGATTTGTCAAGATAAGATATGTTTTTATTGGATTAAACTTGATTAATTTAGATAAAGAAGGTTTTTTGTATGACTTAGAGGTACTTCGTTGGTCTTTGTTGCATTTATTGTAATAATATTGCTACTAAGCAAGTCTTTTCGTATGTCGGTACATAAAATGTTAGAGGTGTTTTACTAGTAATTTTAACATTATTATAAAATCCAATACTACATACATTTAAAATTAACATATTTAATCTGTAGGAACGTAGAGAAATGGTTGTAAAGTAAGAAGTAAAAAAGACACGCAGAAGTGAATTGACTACAGTTTGATTCGAATTAATTGCTAACTATTCCAACCCCACATTCTGGGGTTGGAATAGTTAGCATAATAACCTTGGATAAATAGGATAATGTATATTTTTTTATGAATAACTAGTACTAATTTATTTTTGTTTGGCGATAATCATAATAAAGTTGATCTCAATGGATTACATAGGCTTAGGGTTGCCAGGTCGCCAAACCTAATAGCCGGACAACCAGCCAGTTTGGCCGGACATTTGGGTAGAAAGGCCGGACACTCTACATTATTGGGTATTTTGTCTTAGTAGGTACGACAAAAAAAATGTATGTAAAATCAAGCTTTTTTAATTATTATTATCATTAATCTTATTAAATTCTAGTGAAATAATAAATAAAATCGAATGCCAATTAAGTCTTAGGTAGGTACTTTATTATTAACTAGCGACCCGCCCCGGCTTCGCACAGGTGCAATAAACCTTCCTCTTGAATCACTCTATCTATTAACAAAAAAAACCGTTGCATAGTTTTAAAGATTTAAGCATACATAGTGACGGACAGACGACAGCGACTTTGTTTTATACTATGTAGTGATGTAGTGATCAGTCAAATAGTCATCAGTCAAAATTAAATTCTAGATACTTAAACATTTATCAACATGTTTAAATTCTTCTTAAATACTAATAAAAGGCAAAAATAAGACTTTTTTAACTATAAAAAAAATAATAATAAACTTCTTCTCTTCAAGTTAAATAATAAAACAAAAAATAACTTGTTCTCTTTGAGTTACATAATAAAAATAATTATTCATATTTTTGGATTACCGAAACCTGCTATAGGAGCTCAGTTTTTATGAAAATGTATTTGTATAAATCCTTACATGTCAAAAGTTTTAAATTAAATTCTACAACCAACATTTTGGCAACAGTGTCAACGTGTAATCTGTTGCGTTCTTTCGTCCATTGCTGACCTATCAAGGAAAAAGCTCTTTCAACGTTCGCGTTTTGTCCTGGGATAGCAAAGTAATACGGACAAATAGTTAGGAATTCTGAAAAGCAATCTTGACTTATCATCGATTTAAAATAGGCTACCCATTTCTTATGTGCTAACAGCTTCTTAAAATCAACGTTATCTTTGTTAGTGTTAAGAAAACTTTTAAGATTTTGCAGTTGGTCAAAACATTTGCTATCATCAATTTTGACGTTGTTTTGTGATAGGATACTTATAGTATCGGAAACATGATTCCATTCAGGAACATCTTTTAAAATCATCCATGTATTGTCCGCCACGGGCGACAGGCGGCACTTCAGCCTGCGTGAGCGACCGTCAGTCGACTCTCGTCGCCTGCGCCCGGGCACTCTCATTTGCGAAACATAAAAAGCCTAACAAAAGCCGGACGAGCCGGACACCGTTTATTTTGGCCGGACACGCAATCAAAAAGCCTACCTATGTCCGGCTTTATCCGGACGCCTGGCAACCCTACATAGGCTAGAAGTGAAGACTTGTTATTGGCGATCAGTTTCGGATTGCGATTGTCTCTTTTTTCAAATATCACTTGCTTTATGGTGTCCATGTTTAAAATAACATTATATATAACAGTATTGCTTGGCAATAGTAAGTTATCAATCTAAACACTATTAGCGTATTGAGGAGTTAAATAAACCTTTTTCGATCTTCACTACTCTACAGAACGGAGTGACACAATAGTGTCATCACCTTGATTAACACTCTTGAAGACATTCGATTTCTTTTGTATACAAGGTCAAGTTTCTTAGCATCTGTCAAAATAATTTAAATCTCAATTCTATGCTATCTTTTGTTGTTAAAGGGTCTCTTTGTATTAATGTCTCAAGGCATAATTAAAGTTATAGCCAGTTTTAAGTTAAACTTCTCCGTTATATTGATCATGTATCCATTACGTATAGGTAGTATTTCATTATTGACATTGAATCAGTTCACAAGACAATGACACAGTAATCGAATACGTACTATTTGACATGACGACAAATACAGTCGTGTGGATGACGTATGCCCGTAGGTGCCTAGGTCTTAAGATAAACCTGGTTAGTTTGAGGGCGGACAAAGGCAGGATCTAGGTAATTAGCCGTGGACAAAAATAGTCGGCGATGTCGGGCCGTGGGCCAGGTGACGTCACGCGCCAGGGCCGTCGGCGGGGCAAGACGGGCCCCGCGCCAGTGTCGCGCGCGCCGCCAGCCAGGTCGCACGCACCACCGCCGCCAAGCTAAGTTCCAGCCGCCAGCCGACTCCGTCTGCCCGCTGCCACAGGCCTGCTTCACTCCCCCGCCCCGACCTACCTACGCGGTCCTACGTCGCACACACGCTGTAAGTAAACACTAATAGCGCATTCACATATGTGTACCCATTGTCTAATTGCAACGATGCACCGATAACGCGCGAGTTAAAGATTTCACTTTGCGCCACGGGACTCTAGGTCTCGACAGACTGTTTGCACGCTTTGTAGTTTACTTATTGTATTATACTGTATTTAATACACTAATTAATACTATTTAGGCGATATTATTATGGAGAAGCGAGTCAACCTTGGCGCATCGTGCAATGCAGCGGGGACCTTGCAAGTCACGCGTCAGAGTAACCTCGACTCACGCTGTACTCACGCCGCTACCAAGATACCGGCAGCACTATCGCACGTTCTCGATTTGAAAACGTTGATCGCGTCCATTACGGTGCGCGACGATTATAACTACGCATTGCTTGGTACTGAGCCAGCAATGTATATTATATTTTTCGTTACTGTCGCAACATTAGATGAGAACATGGTGAAGCACCGTGTTGATAGACGCGCGATGGAACCACACAAACAGCTGACTGCTGACGACGTGTTTCTTTTTGACAGATAAAAAATATGACGCGGTCACTCAAGGACGGTCGACCACTGGCGAGAGGTATTTCCCGTTTACGAACCGCAAATGGGCCAATTAATTGACGATCGAAAGACATTACTAATTGCGTGATATTTGAAAAATGTTAATACTGTTTTATACATTTTATCGATGATAACGTTCGCGGGTTCGCGGTTCGTTTAGCGGGCTCGGAATACGCGTCCGCAAGGGGCCTCAATGTTTCAAAAGTTATCGCGTCGGAAAAACACGCACGCTTTATCGGACGTGTGCTATCAGCTGGCCAATGGCGACCTGTATTGCGGTAAACTGGGTATTTACCTACTCCACGAATGCCATAAGTTAGGTAGTCACCTTTCGAAGCACCCTGTTTTTTCCTGTTATTCACTATCATACGTTTTTGGCAAAACAATGAAACTACCTTTTCTTTGAATTTAACTTCGACGAAGTAGATATCATAAATGGGCCATAAGTCATGATCGTCAGAATCGTTGGCACAGTGTTCTAGATATGAATTTCTTCTATTGCGGCCAAATTGTATGTTCCTTCATTGAGTTAAGTCGCCATCTACATCATTCCTATGAATGATGGCATGAAAGGCTTACTAAAGCTATGAAAACGAGATGAGATAGCAGAAGCTACAATACACGTATGTTTTATATTATACCGGTCCAATTAGGTCACACGGGCTAACAAATAACGCTACAAAATAAGTCTCGATGCAGTCATAATTAAAGCAAACGTATATATAATTAGCGTTGCTAATTACTTCAAAATACGGTTCAAATTGCATTCAACAAGTTCTGACAAGGTACAAGGCGAACATAAAAGTAAAGGTGGTTTCGAAATTGAAAGTGCCTTGATTTCGTGGACCACTTTTCTTCGAAACTTGTCCCGTTCGGTTTCCGGGCCCAATTCGATACAAAGATAAATGTTGCTTAGTCGTAATGCTGATACAGTATGGCCAAGAACGTGGCGAAGATCGCAGAAAGGGTTCCATTATTAAAAAAATACTACAATTAATCCAATGTTCAAGCTAAGCCATCAAACAAGCAGACGTCCTTGGTAGGGTCAGTAACGGAAACCAGACGTGAATATATTTAGGAGGGCACAGTATTAGATTTATCGGTGTTCGTTTATTGCGTGATTGTACACCAGATATAAAAAAGAAACACTTGCGACACATACAATTTTAACCTATCAAAATAATTATTTTTTTAAACGTATCCCCTGCACTAGAATGCCCTGTGTCGCGGGGGCTGTTTACTAATATGTAATTCACGAACCTGAATGACACCCAAACTCAGAGCAAGTGCCTTACAGTGAAGTAGCTTACAAAAAGACACTCCGACCCGGAGTCGAACCGGCAAACCATGATTCAAAATCGGCACATCCCACCAACATTCGAGGACTTGGAGGACAAATAACTAAGATATAAAATTTATCTTATCAATGCTATCTTTTAGAACGCATATATCATATACATACAGAACCCTAAATAAAAGATTACAAAGCAATATACGTATATCCAGATAAGATAACATGACATGCTATAGATCTCGTACTACAATGTCTACATTGAAACACGTTCGAATGTAATGATTAAAATACATACAACGTCAAGCCACAAACGGCTCTTGGACTCCGGACTTCGGGGTTTCAATGATAATTATTCAACGTTTACCTTCTAGAACGTCTTTAGACATATTTTTTTCACCTCGAGGTGGCATTGATCGTGGTTCACGAAACCGGTAAGACTGCGGTTACCCTTCGCCGGTTGTACCGCCATATCGGCTATAATTACATTAATTTAAATACACAAATAGAATAACACTTGATTACCTAATTGACTAAATGTCCAGGCAAGATAGATCACTATTTCTGAACTAATAAATCTTATCACGGTTGAAGATTAGACATGCTTGATTAGCAAGACATCTTTTCCAAAAATGGGGTAATAGCTAAGAATCTAAATTGAATAGAACAATAAAGTCTTACTTGCTTATTTGTGTTTCTTAATGGCATGTCTATTATTGGGGTAATTTAAGTGACAATGAAATGACGTAGATAATTCTAATTTTCTTTAATTTATTTTGGGGTTAACGACTAATAAAATCTAGAGAGGTCGTCATGAAGAAAAGGGCCGACCTCATTTATCCTTCAAAACATTTGCAATGTAAATAACTCGCGTTGTTTTGACTAAGATTTGCGTCGAAACTATAATTGAAGACTCTCTAGATATTGTTATCACGTTGAACTGTATTAATGTCAGCTTATCAAAGAAAGTTTTTATTGAAATTGTTTGTTTGGTTTTTCAGAGTGCAATGGTCAGAAGGTACGAGAGAATGAGTGGACGACAGTCCTGGAACGAAGATGATATGGCCAAAGCAGTGGCAGCCGTCGTCTCAGGTAAGATGGGATACAAACTGGCTGCCAGAACCTTCCAAATACCTCGCTCCACTCTCCAAAGGCGGGCCAGCAAAGTCCGCTATCAACAGCCGGACGATCCAAAGCCGTTGATGGGCCATTATAGAAGGGTGTTCACGGACAGCCAGGAAAAGGACTTGGTTGGATATATAAAGAGTATGGAGAAGTATTTCATGGGTGTGTCTAGACGGGATATTAGAGAGCTAGCCTTTCAGTACGCGGAAGATCACAATCTGAATCACCCGTTTGATGTGAACTCGAGGATGGCTGGAGAAGATTGGGTGAGAAATTTCCTCAAACGCAACTCACAACTGCTTGATAAGTCAGACAATGAATGCAGCCTGGAGCCGGTGAACTTCGATCAATTCTACCACTTCATGTGCCAGCTCTCATGATGGCTTATTTAGTTGAAACTAGTTTTAAACAAGAGGTCAAGTTTGCACCCGCGAGCGTCTCATGATTAATGTATGACATGTAAGTCAAGCCTGTGAACGCTGTATCCGATTTTGTAAACAAATTTTTATCCACAAATGTTGCTCAACTATTGATTAGTTAGACACGAAATTAGACAAATAAGTAATGCGCAGATAGTGGAGATGGTAAAGTTTATTTAAAGTTAGGAATATGAAACATGCGTAATTAGTTGCCAGAAGGGAATATAGATAATAAGATCAAAAAATCTTTTTATTTTTGCCTTTATTATCTCCACTATATTTGTTACACTACTAGCACTATATGCACAAAGTGGAACCTATAGTAGTTACGAAACATTTTCCAAATATTATGAAACAATAGAGCTAAGCTCAAAGGTAAATGTTACCCTTATTGTGTTTCGTTTTTCATCGAAGATGTTTAGATTTATTCATATTTTTTGTTAAAATTCTAATTATATTATTAAGTAGAGATTTGTACTTATTAAGTACTTACGAAGTTTATAGTTGTAACTGGTTATAGTTTAAATTCTGTTATTTAATGATACTAAACGAGAATTGGTAAATTAAGGGCTGTGATAACAGAGGATGGTGTATTTTGTGGAACATATCTATTAAGGTGGATGAGTGTATTTACAAGTGGTAGGGGCCTGTAGAATTTAGAAATAACTTTGCTGTATAATGGTTCCCTAATTTGTTATGACGACTTTATCTGGCTAACTGACAAATATATTTGGACTATCGCGACTAAAAGGGAAAATCAAGAAGAATTAATTTAAAAAAACCGAGATATAAACAATACACCAGGAACCGAGCCAAAGCAAGTCCAGCTTCGAAATACTAAAAATTATTTTACAAAAAAAACTGTATAATATTGATGTTGTGTAAATGTTGATAACGTTTTTGATTAAACATGATTTGTTCAAAATGTTCAAATTACGGAACATTTAGCATGCAAAGTTAATGGTAGCAAATACGTCAAACGTTGTGAAAATAACGAACCGCGTCCATTTTGACGTAGTCATTACGTACTCTGTTGCAATGATTTGTTAACTAAAGATTCGCGACACTTTCAAGACAAGACGCGCGTAGGCAGTGGACATAGAGTCATCGACACAAAAAAAAGTATTGAAACTATTTTAGTTTTCATAAAAAAGTGGTGTACTATTTTGTTTTGTTAATGTGAAATGTTGATTTATTTGTACTCAAAAGTAGTGATACGATGACACAAATTTGCATAGCATGCAACAACCTTGAATTGAGGAAATGGCACCATTTAACGTTTTTGAACACATAATTAGTGCCAAGGTGCATATTCATTTTGCATGTAACGTATAAATTGTATGTAGTATATGTTTTGACTAAGTGACATTATTAGTATCAACGTTATAGTAATAACATTACCCGTAATAATACAAGTCACTAACTACTTCTATGGTATAAACGATGTAGCTCTTCATATCTCAATATTATGTAGAAACTAAACATTTATTTGGGCCACATCTTTAGTCTATTATGGTTGATGTTGTTATGCCAATTATAATTATACAAAGTTTAATTGAAATTCTTATTCTATCTGACCAAAAATCTCTGAGCATGATTATGGACAGGTCACGTGTGTCTTTGTTGAAACGATAATTATGTGATATTGGGTAGGGATTGTTAATAAATATGTGGGTTTGGAGATACATTATTTAATTTAAAAGGACTTAAAACAAGAGTATAATATAAAGAAAAAAGTGTAGAAATATTTTTCCAAAAATCACGTTTTGCTATTTTTATATTCCATTGTATCCCATTGTACCAAATTAGATATACTTAGCGTTACCTGATACAAGTATTGATCTCTTATACTTAGTTCGAAATAGCGAGTTGTTTATTTATTTAGGTCTCGAACTATTAAATATTGTTGGTTTGTAATGAAAATTTTAATATTCGGAAACGATTACCTGTTTGCCAAATTGTGTTATTATTTTGAGATTTATTTTATTTACGATTAATATTATTGTATTCCTAAGGTACTTATGTGATTAAAAATTCAAAGGTTTAATAAAAATCATCGATTTGTTTTATTATATTTCTCAATCACTACATATCACTACTTACTATAAAACAAAGTCGCTGTCGCCTCGTTGGTCTAGTGGTTAGATGTGCCGCCTTTGGATCAACGGGTCCCGGGGTCGGGCAAGTGTCTTTGTCTAAACCAGAGGCACTGGCTCGGGGTCTGGGTGTCATTTCTATCTATAATATGTACGTATTTACAAAAAAAAATTGTATATAAGTAGTTTATCATCCATCTCGTTACCATAACACAAGCATTAAGTTTGCTTAGCTTGGGACGAGATGGCGTTGTGTGAAATGTCCAAGGATATTTATTTATTTATTATTATTTATTTATGGGCTGGTAGCCAAATCAGGTTAGACCGGTGCAGACCAAAATAAAATTGGGAAAAAGGCGAGGGACATACTACTACTCAGCCCATAACCCACTCCCGAGTCGGGCCTCCTCCCATCAAAGGGAAGGTAATTAGCCTATTAAGTCACGCTATCCAGACGGGATGGCACAGGGCTTTGAAGCTTTCCTTCTCTTGCGGCTGGGTTTAGGGACATACATTTCATATTGATATTGTTACGCCGCAGATGAGATCATTCTAGAAACGCATTTTGTGCCGAAAGTTCTAGCTCGGACTTCCGCGAAGGACTTGGGCGTAAACAACGGCTAATGGTTTTACAACCTCTTTAATTTTTACCACTTGCAATTGTTTAGTTTCTTTTGTGTGATAACAATAACGATTGTTTGTGTAATCCTTTGTCGGCATTTTAACGGTTGCATTTTTATGGTTTTATGGCATGTTGTTTACGTCTCACCAGATAATTAGCGTGGGAATAATCTCGAGTAATCGGGAATATTCGAATAGATTTACAATATAAGGACGGTCGACCCGCGCAACAGGACAGTTATCGTTTTAACTGCGTTACGAGTGCGAACTATCGGGCGATAGCAAGTGCTAGTGATTGTATCAGTGTGTTTCTACTTGTGAGTGTTTCTAGTTGTGAGTTATTGTGTGTTGTATTGTGATTTTTGTGAATAAAAATCATTTCTCGTCGTAATCGGCATTTCACTACCCACGGACGTAACAACTGGTGTCAGAATTGGGGATGCCGCTCCTACAACGAGACGACGACACGCGACCAAGGACAAGGAGACAAGCTGAGATGGATGCTGCGCGCCAACCCCTGGAAGTGGAGAGTCAGCCTGGTACGGTAACATCAGGAGTCGCTGCAGGTACTTCCTCTGAAAGCAGCCTGGCTGCGGTTCTAGCCGCTATGCAAGCCAGTATGGAAGCTGCCCGCCGCGAACAGGAAGCCGCCCGCCGCGAACAAGAGGAAAATCAGCGCAAGCTGCAGGACCTCATCGCAGCTAACCAAGAAGCCGCTCGCCGCGAACAGGAAGAAAGCCAGCGCAAGCTCCAAGACCTTTTCGCGACTAACCAAGAAGCCGCTCGCCGCGAACATGAAGAAAGCCAGCGCAAGCTCCAAGACCTCGTCGCTCAGAAGATAGACCAGGGGATAGCAACATTAGGAGAACGTGTGAAGACCCTCACGTTGGAGGTCAAGGAAGTAGCTGATAAAACCGACTGTTTGGAGGCAAGAATAGACGGACACGACGATCGCCTCCACGATTTAAATAAAAAGATCGTCAAGCTTGAGGCACGTGAACCGGCTATGGGCTACTCCTGTATGAATACTCCAGCTGGTGCTAAGTTGGATGTACCACGCTTTGACGGCACGTCATCCTGGACTGCCTTTAAATACCAGTTTGAGACCTTGGTAAAGACCAACCGGTGGGATGAAGAGCAGTCCTTTGCGGCGTTAACTTTAGCTCTTCGGGGAGACGCTCTCCTGGTTTTGGAGAATCTACCTGCAGATGGAAGATCACTGGAACGCCTCATGGAAGGCTTGGACACTCGTTATGGTGATAAGCACCTAGAACACGTCTTCCGTGCACAGCTCCGTGAAAGGACGCAAAAGATAAGCGAGAGCATCCAACAGTGGGGAGTCGAAGTTGAACGACTAGTCCGGCGTGCCTACGTGTCGATGACCCCGGATACTGTGGAAGTGTATCTGGTGCAAGCCTTCATCGATGGTTTACGGGATACTGAAGTAAGGGCTGCAGTGCGTCTAGGGCACCATCAAACCCTGAAGAGTGCGATTGCTCACGCTCTAGAGGTGGAAGCTGTGCGACAAGACACGCGAACGCATCGGGTTCGGGCAGTAATTAGTGCGCCCTCAACCCCGCCACGTTACCGTGAGATGGCGGCTCGTCCTTCTCCGGCTAAACAACCGTTTGTGTTAACCTGCTACAGCTGTGGAGAAAAAGGTCACATACGTCCCGACTGCCCGAAGAAAAGAAAGAGATGTGTGGATGCTGCAACACAAGTAGATGAAAAAGCGTTGAAACTAACCGATACTGGGACCACGGGGCAAGTGCGGGTAAATCAACGTAAAATTTATGATAATGAGTGGAGAGTGCCAACCTACACCATTCGTCGTATAAGTGATGGCAACTGCTTGACCTTTGGGGAAAGTATAAGTCAACGTCAAGATGAAAAAGGTCAGAAAAATGCCGAAGCACTATCGCGTCGTCCTTATAGCAAGAGCTGCTGTAACAAACCCTGCGAGCGGAATGAAGCACAAGAAGATGTGAAGGCTATAAGGGCTGAAGATAATCTTAAAAAGTCCCAGGAAGAAGATGATGACCTCCGACCACTACTGAAGTGGAAGCGTAATGGCGTTAAGCCACTGTGGAGTGAAGTATCATCCTATGGTCCCGTCACGAAGTGTTATTGGGCACAGTGGGACAGCTTAGCCCTGAAAAATGATGTGCTTAACAGGAAATGGAAACCTAACGATGGCGAAGAGATAATCTGGCAGGTGGTAGTACCAAGACGTAAGGTAGGCTCAGTTCTACGTCAAGTGCACAATGGCGGTTCTGGTAGACATCTGGGAGTCAGGAAAACTCTACAGAGAGTGAGACAGAGTTATTACTGGCTCCATTTTAGAGACGACGTCGAGCAATGGTGTCGGAGTTGTACAGTGTGCGTATCACTGAAAAGACCGCTGGCTAGAAGCAGGGGCAAACGTAAAGTGGTCAGTGTGAAGAGGCCAAAGGTGCCCTTTAGTGGAGAGGTGAGACTTCCAGTGGATGCAATAACTGGTGTGCCGCCTGACAAACCTAAACCAGTTACGGACTTCGTAAGTGACCTTCAAGATCAATTGGATGAAGTGCATAAGCGAGTGCGCGAGAACAGCATGAATACCAGTATCAAGATGAAGACCAGATACGACCGCAATGCAAATACCAAAGGATTCGAAGAAGGATCACTGGTTTGGCTCCACAACCCGCTTCGACACAAAGGGAAGTCACCGAAACTTCAGCCTCGATGGGAAGGAGTTATACCGTGATGAAAAGCCTTATACTGTGATGAAAAGGATAAATGACGTGACCTACCGCATCAAGAAGGGACTAAGAGGAAAACCGAAAGTAGTCCATGTCGATAGATTGGCGCAGTATCACGGCTCCAATGATGCTCGGGACGAGCATGCCTGAGAGGGGGGCATTGTTACGCCGCAGATGAGATCATTCTAGAAACGCATTTTGTGCCGAAAGTTCTAGCTCGGACTTCCGCGAAGGACTTGGGCGTAAACAACGGCTAATGGTTTTACAACCTCTTTAATTTTTACCACTTGCAATTGTTTAGTTTCTTTTGTGTGATAACAATAACGATTGTTTGTGTAATCCTTTGTCGGCATTTTAACGGTTGCATTTTTATGGTTTTATGGTATGTTGTTTACGTCTCACCAGATAATTAGCGTGGGAATAATCTCGAGTAATCGGGAATATTCGAATAGATTTACAATATAAGGACGGTCGACCCGCGCAACAGGACAGTTATCGTTTTAACTGCGTTACGAGTGCGAACTATCGGGCGATAGCAAGTGCTAGTGATTGTATCAGTGTGTTTCTACTTGTGAGTGTTTCTAGTTGTGAGTTATTGTGTGTTGTATTGTGATTTTTGTGAATAAAAATCATTTCTCGTCGTAATCGGCATTTCACTACCCACGGACGTAACAATATATATGACTACATACGACTGCCTCGTTGGTCTAGTGGTTAGATGTGCCGCCTTTGGATCAACGGGTCCCGGGGTCGGGCAAGTGTCTTTGTCTAAACCAGAGGCACTGGCTCGGAGTCTTTGTGTCATTTCTATGTATAATATGTATGTATTTACCATGGACGTAGTATTTACAAAAAAAAAATGTATCTAAGTAGTTTATCATCCATCTCGTTACCGTAACACAAGCATTAAGTTGCTTAGCTTGGGACAAGATGGCGTTGTGTGAAATGTCCAAGGATATTTATATTTATTTATTATTTAGATGCTCTGGGTTTGGGTGTTACATGAATTATATATACACTAGCGACCCGCCCCGGCTTCGCACGGGTGCAATATTGACATATAAACCTTCCTCTTGAATCACTCTTACTATTAAAAAAAAACCGCTTCAAAATCCGTTGCGTACTTTTGAAGATTTAAGCATACATAGGGACGGACAGACGACAGTGACTTTGTTTTATACTATGTAGGGATAGTGATAGTGATATTAAGTTTTAAAGAACGCCGCTATACAGGCAATAGGTACTTAATGCTAGAGTCTTCTTTGAAAAACAAATGTAATGGTTATTCAACCAGCAAATAGGAGTAACGGACTCTTCAAAAATATGGCACAGCCTCTGGTATAGGACCACCAGAGTGAACGATGGCTAAAGTAATGCTAGACGTAAGATTTCAGTGCCAGCGGCCCACCAATCCTGAGCAAGTACCTATCTCTAGCTTTTGCCACAATGACATATACATTCAGAGCATGAGGATTTAGTCAGTAATTTGTGGCCCGGAGCCACGCATAACTTAAATATGACTACTTCAAACATATACCCTCTAAATAAGTTAAGCTGCAACGCTGTGTACCATAAATATTACTCACACAGGTAACAAAGTAGGCAGATCGAAGACTTGCAATGATCTTAGTGCAGATTCCATAACAAAGTAATAGGTGTGGTACAAAATAGTACGGACCCTACCACCATCAAACCTGCCTTATTGGTCTAGGGGTAAGATGAGCTGCCTTTGGATCAACGGTCCCGGGTTCGATTCCGGGGTCGGGCAAGTGTCTTTGTCTTAACCAGAGGCACTTGCTCGGAGGCTGGGTGTCATTTGTGTTCGTGAATTACATGTTTGTAAGCTTCCCCAGCGATACAGGTTATACCTAGTGCAGAGGATTCATTATTAAAAAAAAAAAGATTGCACTAGGATAAAGCTGGCTTCCGTGGAGATACAGTCAGGGCCCACGGGGCAGCAAGCGCGGGACGGTACACCCCGGGGACGTTTAGTGGGTATGACTCCGTCTCCTGACAGAGGCGCCCACACACCCCCTGTTGGCCATCTCCAGGCTGGCAGGGATAGTCCATAAAGGATTTTACCCCGTTAAAACAAAAAAAAAAAGGATAAAGCTGGCTTACACCCAGAACATTCCCAATCGTATTGCAGAAAGTGAATCAATATGTAAAGGCTACATCCCTGCAGTTAAATAGTTATTTGTTATACAAGAGTGCAAAGTTGCTTTTTAACCGCGTGTTCAATTTTGATGACCGAGCAAGCGAAGGATTCTAAAATTGAATCACGAGCGCAGCGAGTGATTCAAAATTAGAATCCTGAACGTTAGCGAGGGAATCAAAAGAGCACGAGGTGAAAAATCTTTGCACTCGAGTGCAACACGTAACTTTTCATTCCACCTCAGCGAGGAAATGACTAAATGCAAAAAAAAAAACGTTTACAATCACAAGATAGGTACACTTTTATTTCAGTTTAGGTATTAATTACTACATTATGACAGGTAAGTATTACAGAATAATCTTTACTTTATTCTCTAGCGAATAAAAACGGCTTTTGCACTCAGATATCGAAGAGCAAAAATACTTTATTCTCTAGCGAATAAAAACGGCTTTTGCACTCAGATATCGAAGAGCAAAAATACTCTTTCCGAGATGGGGGGATGAAATAGTAATTTACTGACACAAATAACGTTAAGACCTGGCTTACAGCAAATATCCTCGGAATCGAACTAGGACCTGTAATCCTTATACCAATGACACGTAAGCGAGCGATATAGATATCTATCTGCTAAACTCGAAACGAATTTCTGAACCTAACAACCTCTCTTGAAGAACGCTAGCTCAGTAGTAATTTGATAAAAGGCTGAATACGATATCTATTTACCAATACATATGTACAGGTGAGACGGCTGCGTCCATGCCATAAAGCTGTAACTCTCACACTAGCAGACTTGAAAACCCCGTGAACACATTTCTGCTCCAACGAACTCAGACTTTCACATTGAAAAGTTCAACGTTAGTTCACCATTTTGCAGAAATGCCGCGTGCAATGCTTTTCAAAAAGGAACTCGCGAAAAGTATAATTGAGTTCAGCTTAGCACACAGAACTTAGTAAGTTTTTTTTTTTATTTTGGACACAATCCTCTATTGTTTGAATAGTTATAACAAATTTCATCTGGATTTAATATCGACGCCTTATCGAATATTAAATTGATGATAAAAAGAAAAATCACGCTCAGAACGGGCTTCTTATAATGGCTATAAGTTACCCACAATGGAGAGGGTTATGCTCAGAGGTCCCTTGCGCTATTGAATAAGAAATGAGGTGATAGGCAGGTGAAACAATGTTACTAATATAGCCCACAGGATTGCCAAAGTTATGTAGCAGTGGGCAGGGTACAAAACTCATCAGTCATACTATTTATGTGCCCTGTCCACTGAATGGTCGACGAGACAAAAAGCGCAGTTGTTGGTAGACCTCCCACACTGTAAGCTAATCACCAGTTAAACTTAGTGGAAACCTATGTCCAATAAGGGATTTATTGACAATAGCCACGTACTGACTGAGCGAGCAGTCAGTGCAGAGCAAATCCTCGGTCTGTCAGGACGTGCCTCGCCCGAGGCAAACGCACGTGCTGCCTCGCCCGAGCGTGCTTCGGCCCGAGCCGAACGTTGTCGGTTTTTGTCCATGCTCAAAGGTGCCTCGGTAGGTTTGCCGCGCGCACTCAAGACTGTTGTGTTATGCCTCGCTTGTTTATCGAACACGGAATCATGGATGGAATGATAGATATAAGATAAAAAACAATTTTATGGCGATTATAGACTACTATGGGACGCGGAATGTCCTGATTATACAAACAGAGGGCTGGAAGAAGGTGCGTGGAGAAACATAAACTGGGAAATGAACATTTCAATAACTAACTTAACAAAAATATGGAGTCTTTGTTAAGATCATATAGGAGCAGGACTAAGTATGACCTACGCTCGCGTATCCTCTGTTCGATTTGTAAGTAACTGAACGTTCGAATCGTTCCACTCTGGCTCAGCCTCGCTCCGGGTCGGCTTTGATGCGCGAGGCAGCCTCATTCTGTATGAAAAAATAACGAGGCTTCCTCGCGCGGCAAACGTTGCGAAGCAAACGTCCGAGGCTGCTTGCTCAGTCAGTACGCGGCTAATGACTGAGCAGGGGCTCAGTCATTAGCCGCGTACTGACTGAGCGAGCACAGTGTGACTGAGTACAGGGGTACTCACTAGCGGTTGAACCGCCTAGGCGGCTAGCCGAGCGGCCAGCCGCTTTTCTAATTTAATATGAAAACGCTTAAGTCTGTACGCACTGGCGGTTGAAGTTTTGTGGCGGTTTAGTATTCCGCGCGGCTAGCCGCCTAGGCGGCCAGCCGCTAGTGCGTACAGAGGCTGAGATAAAAAATAAGAGTCCTACAATAACCCCTCCAATCCTGTCAGTATTGTAAGCCAATTTCTCCCCCAAGATTTGAGATGGATATTATTATAAGTTACAGATATTATATCGAGGTGTCTAATAACATATAAAACTATGTTTGAACTTAATCATAGGACTAGTAGAGATAAAATAATTTAGAATTACAAAGACAAAAAAAAGCTAAATTACAAAACCCTATAAGTACTAGTCGATTAATAAAAACGTTTTATTTCCCACATTATTAAAATGTCTTATAAAATATCAGTATAAAATAACGTGAAAGTAAAGGATAGAGGAGGTAGCTTAATTAAATGCCTTCATTTCAATAGACTGCACGAACGCAGCAAGTTGAGATTTCTATTTACTTTCAAGATGAAATTTCAAACAGACGTCAGTACTTTGGACTTGTTTGAAAGGCAATTTATGAGACGAACGCGATGCCGACGAGACGCGGGGAAGCGAAACAGCGTTTGAAAGGCTCCTAAGGAAAATATCCTGTTCAAGACGCCCATTAGGAAAGACGGTGCGCGGAAAACATCTTTGCCATGGACCATGTATTTAGATAGACACACCATTTTTAAACTACTTCGAAATAGGAGCTTTTGTAAGTATGTTACCTAATAACTTTCATCATTTATAGATAGATCCGGGTTTTTTTTTGTTATATTTACAATTCTAACACCGCCTTCAGATTGGTTGAAATCGGTTTATTAGTTTGCTAAAAAATTCCAATAAATGAACAACATACATTTTTGCAAGGCAAATTTGGATATTTTCGGGCGCTTACTAGTTGTTGTTTCCGTGGATAGGAAAAAGCATGAGATGCATTTTGAAAAGTGAATCTCAAACTCAAAAGTAACTTTAATAACGTAGGTTTTATCACAAAACTCTTATAAATCGTCATATTTAAAATTACCATTATCATCTTATGGCACCTGTCCTACGCTAGGTGGTAGTCTCCATACACACCTATCAGTCGAATGACGTATATCCGACCCCTTTACTAAGCACAGCTACCTAATTAACCACTTAATTTATATAATTTGTAAAAATAGGCATCATCATATCAGCCAAAAGAGTCCACTGCTGGCCATGGGCTTCCCCCAAGGATTTCCACATAGACTTATCCAGAGCCAGCGTTGGTCCACACTCCACGGTGTGGTTAGCCTGACAGTACTTCGTTTGCCGTTAAGTGGTCGCCCCTCGAGGACCTTTCTGCCTCATCGGCCGTAAGTCCGTAAGTTCCGTAGCTCGCAAGCAAAATACTAGCTTAATTGCTCAAAAGTAAATTTATATCATTATCATAACCCAAATCCTACATCTATAATATTTACTTAAATACAATTCTAATTGATGCAAATGTTCATTCCACAAAAAAGGAAGTGGCCAGAGTTAATGATTTATGGTTAACCTAAATGAAACACGTCTCGTCTACAATTTTAAAAGTCTTTGCCCTTAGTTATGATTGCGCTGGTTTCTGTTAACTTTTATATTTAAAAGCTTTTCATTGGGTCCTCGTGGATAGAATTACTAAGCACCCTGTTATGGCAAGGCAGGTATTCATTGATGATACCATAAGATTTCCAACATTTTCTTCAGTCCAAAACGCTACATTAAGATAAACTAAACCGATAAACATTACAGGAGGAAAATGTTAGAACTATTTAATTGATTCACTTAGGTTTCTATACGAATTTAATTATTAAATTAATTTGTATTGAGTACTTGTAAGGATATATCAAAACAAAACCCAGACCATCCGTATATTACGAGATGAGAAGAAGATTGTACTTGTTAAGTTTATTAATAAGTTAGTCTCTAGTAACAGACCTTCAATATGAAAGCTATTTGTATGATTGACAAACTTAACTTGTGAAGCTGTGTCAAACCCATCTGACCAAAAAATCTATAATAAAATACACATAGTTTAGATTAAATGTAGATCATTTCTTCTTCTTCCTCGCGTTTACCCAAAGTTATTTGGGATCGGCAGCAGGCTAATTTGATTTAAGTAATTACCAGTATTTGTACACTACCAAAGTTTTAAGAATCAAATTGGTAATTTTTCCCTGAAATTTTGCCAAATGTATCTACTACTGCTACGCAGCCCAGAAATTACGTAATACTGAGTCGGGCCTCCTCTAGTTTCATGAAGCGTAATATACCTTACTGTGCCACGCTGGCCAGACGGGTTGGCACAGGATTTCGTGTCAAGTTTTCCTTTTCTGGCTAGGATATCGACCTTGTCTTTTTTTTTCTTTTATAAACATGTAAGGCAGTTTACAAACATGTAATTCACGAATACAAATGACACACAGACTCTGAGCAAGTGCCCCTGGTTTAGACAAAGAAACTTGCCCGACCCTGGAATCGAACCCGGGACCCGTTGAGCCAAAGGCAGCAAGCACATCTAACCCCTAGACCAACGAGTGTCCTTTCCTTTTGTCGGCCCTAACGACACCCCCAGGAGGGAATGGGGTGGTGACATAGGTACCTACTCTATAATCCGTCACCACACGAACAAAAAGTTTTTCAATCAGCAATACTTTCGATTCATTCGTTATGCCAATATGGTTTTTGTTATGTATTGTATAAATAACAATTTTGATTAAGACATTATTGGGTGATATCTAAATTAATTGATGTTCAACCAAATCACACCATACTCAGTGTATTTATCATCAAAAGCAAGTCTTCCAATCTTCCAGACAGTCTACAAATATTGAACCGTGGTCTTGTACTCCTAATTATACGGTAGTACACGTTCAAAAGCAAACATTTCTCTTCCGAGACGCGCAAGCGAGCTCTGGTGCTTTGAGGAAGTGCCTATAATTGGATTGCCTCGCGATTTTAATGTAAACAACCTATAGAGGACTCAGAGTGGAGCCTTAAGTGCTCTCTCTGTGGAAATGTATGAAAGCGAACAACGCGATTTCAGTTCGTAGCTAGTGTTATACTGAGTGAAAAGCTTTGATTATATGTCTGGTCTTACTCACTACGAAGGAGGGATGTTGTAACGGTTGTAACAATTTTTTTACTGGTTAATGAGATCTTGTTTGATTTTCTCGCTCTAATCTACCGCAATTTGCAAGAATGCAAGGTAATTTTGTGTTTTAATCATTCTTATCTTTTCTTAAATAAAATTTAAACTTAAATTCTTAACTGTATTTGAAGAATCGTCTTGATTATTTATTAAAAATTTATGACGACATGACATGCGTGTGGGGTTTTAGAATACATAATGTCACCATCCCATCCCATCATGAGGGTGTCATAAAACGCGACAAAAGGCAAGGCCGAAAACCTAGCCGCAAAAAAGGAAAACTTGAAACGAAACCCTGTGCCAACCTGTCTGGCCAGGCGTGGCACAGGAGGGTAATTGCGCTCCATATATCGGAGTATGTCTGACTCAACATTCGGTCATGAATCGACTGAGAAGTAGTAGTAGTTATTCTGACAACTTGAAAAGATTCCATGCTACAGACGAAGTCGCAGGTCGACTCATGATTATTTTTATGTGTCACGCCTGGCGGGCTGTAGGTACATTAGAGCGCCGGCGTAGTGGCATAAAATATGTAGACATAGACATATTCTTTATTGTGGCACAAGACAAAAAAAATACAATGACAAACAAACACATGAGATAGATTTTAAAATTAGATTAAACAACAATTGTATTTTTAAGTCTTGCCACAAAATGTGTTTCGTGACGGTGCGGGCCCCTTCTGCCCTCGCCTAGGAGGCCGGTGGTGGTTCGGGGGAGCCACCACCGACGAAAACCTCGATGACTGAGGGCGTCCCAGTGTACCGGGACGCCCTCTCTGATAGTCGCTTGCCCGCGTTGCGGGCACCACGCCGGGGCGTCACAGTAGAATGCGTTTACGCGAACTTGTGGCGCCCCAAGCGCGTCGTGTGAGGGTATGCCGCTGGGGTTTTAGTGGGTAAACGACGCTTGGGTAGACGAACCTTGTCGGAGTCCCACATAATCACCGACCTTTCCCCCGGGGTGCGGTGGTACGCATAAAGGATTTCCCAAGCGAAAAAAAAAAAAAAAAAGTTTCTTAAACCCGGAGGGAAAAGCCTGGATCCGCCAAGAGTTCCCGTGATAATACATCCAAACGAAAGCGCCCCGAATTGCCTAAACTTTTGCCGAAGCTAAAGTTTATGCCGACTCTATTTTTAAACATAGAGTGGAACTCCGGGGAAATTTCAAAATCGTTGAAAGTGCACAAAACAATTAACTTCCAACGATGAAGTCTTTGAAAGACAGTTACGACATTCTTATGTTTGGAATATTTAGGAGTGTTTAGATAATGGTAACGGTCAGGAACCGCTTAGTAACGGTAAAGGCTCTCATTCTGGATTCGGCAAGGATTGTGAGGAGTTCCTCTCTCTGGAGTTATGACCAGACGCTAGCTTAGGTCATGGATCTCGTTATCAACGGGTTTTCTATTATTTTATTTGTATGTTATAAATTTTAACAATAAATAAATAAAATGAATAAAAGTAGTACCCTAAAAATCGGCAATTTGCAATAAAACAATTAAGATTAGAATATCTCGAAAAGTGTTAAGGTTAGGGTAGGGTATTTCAAAGTGAAATAAGTCAGAAATGATGGGTACTCCACCCTTAACGGATCTAAAACGACTTTTCCTGTAACTGTATAGTTATTTAAAAAATATGAATTAAGCCGATAAGGGCCCAAACTGGCTGTTGTCCATTGAAGTGCCCATCCAATACGATGCAATTGCTAGATTTAATATGCTGAATCCAAATGTTCTTGCCAAGAACAATTGCAACAAGAACAACCAATACTGTCAAAAATCTAATCAAAGGCACGGTGATAGTAAATTTTGACAGCATCGAATTAACAGAATTAAGGCCCACATTAACCACCTCTTACAACGTCATGAACCAATGTTCATACTACCATTGCAACAAACTGCAATTAGTAGTAGGTTTTCGAAAACTACGATTTGGTGGAACAATTGAAAGTGCTACATCGGAAAGAGAGAATGGTCGGCGATAGTAAATGAGTGAGTATTCAGTAGCAAGAATCAGTTTCACAGATATCACAATCAAGGTTCACAATATTCAATGTTATCATTGGTACAAATCGAAACTATTATTAGGTTAAAGAATATATTTAAAACGACTCACAGTGTAGGAGATCTTCAACAACATTGACTGCATTACTTTCGCCACTATTGCAACTGGTTATTTGTGCAACAAGAGAGCAAAGTCGTTTTTTTGCTGCGAGTGCAAATATTGAATCCCGAGTAAGCGAAGGAATCAATGATTGAATCACGAGCGTAGCGAGTGATTCTAAAGTTGATTCCTGAGTGCTGCGAGGGATTCAAAGGCACGAGATGCGAAAAATTTTGCTCTCGTGTAACACACATAACTTTTCACTTCAGCAGCGAGAACACTATAGGAAATGAAATATATTACGTAACATTTTTGAAACTATAATTAAATATTTTTAAGTTAAATATCAGTTTTTTAAGCAGTAAATACTTGTTTTCGTTTCAATACAACAATAAGTTAAAAATTCAATAAATTACATTATAAGATATAATTATCATTTTTGCTAAATTTCTTTAGTTAGTACGAAATTCCGAACGTGTCTGTCTTTGAGGTCGAATTAAAAATGGGGAGTAACCCCCTAACGAACTTCTTTCATCTAATCGAACTGTTAAAAGTACGTCTAGTTTGTAATTAACCAAATATCTATAGTTCCCATAATATTGCTCTTTCAATTTAATATTTATAATCTGTACTTTAATGCTTTGTATTGTTTTCTATAGCGTTACCTGCTAACATGTAACATCTTAACTCTAACGCAACTCATAACCAATTAATTTAACTTTCATAATCACACGAAATTTCTAACACAACACACTTGTCATTGGCAAAATCATAGGTATAACGATGGAAGCCAAAACCTAAATGAAGAAGAAGAAGAAAAATCGGAGCTGTTGGTGCTGGCCGCTGGGGCTTTGTCTCTCTCTCTTTTCTATTGAAATAAGAAAGAGATAGAGTGTTAATGTTTCGAATTAGAATTAAAAAGTTACTTTGTTTCACTCAGTGAGCAAAATCGCATTTTGCCCACTGTTTTCAGTGAGCAAAACCTACATGTTTGAGCTACTGAAGTGAATATATTAATAACAATTAACGATTATATTATCGATTAGCGGCCCGTCCCGGCTTCGCACGGGTGCGATGATACACGCGTGTGACGCCACGGGGCGAAGCTAGCCTAAGTTACTCCTTATATCATCAGCTACCTATCAATGAAAGTCCCGTCAAAATCGGTCCAGTCGTTCCAGAGATTAGTCGGAACAAACAGACAGACAGACAGATAGACAGACACACAATTTTCGATCACATATTTTTTACCAGCACAACATATAACCAGTTTAACAATTAATAAAGCTTCCATGCAACACTCAGGTGTCATCCTCTATCCTCGCCCCTTTCTTTCCTTGAATTGCCAGCTCCATCTTCAAAGATGGAGCAGGCAATTCAAGGAAAGAATGCTTGCGTGATGGCAAGCCGCCGTCAAAGGCATTCAAGTCAGCGATAAAAAATCTCTACTATTCTGAGTAAACATAGTTACGGAAGAGACTAAAACAATTATAAGAGACTTTGTTGGCACAGTAGAGGTACCTATATGAATTATCCAATACGTTATTAATTACCCTCCCCCTTAAGTCACAACTTACCGTAGACAGACAACGCCAGAAAGTTTCTCAGAAGCTCTGAACTTTGCCAACATTCCATTCCGAACAAATCGTGTTTTAGAAAAGCAATTAATCATTAAGCATATTCAAACACGTGTAGAACCAGATTTAGTAAGGGAAACATTTATAATTTGAGGAATTGAAATTTTGATGCAAATTGGGTTCTTTTTACATAGTGTCGACACCCTATCTCATCCTGAGGGTGTTGTAAGAGTCGACAAAAGAAATTGATACGGCCGAAAACCCAGCCGCAAGAGAAGAAAATTTGATACGAAAACCCTGGGCCAACCCGTCTGGCCAGCGTGGCACAGAAGGCTAATTGCCCTCCAATTTGGAAGACACCCGACTGATTAGTGGGTCATTTATGGGCTCCCTCCATCTAATTGGAAGAGGGACAACCTACTAGTAGCTCATTTATGAGCTCAGAGATAGCCGAAGTACTTCTTTGCGTTTCGTTTCTTAAATGCTAAGAAGTGACCTTTTTTTTTGCTACTTTTAACAGCTAGGCATGATACTTTTGATTTTCGCGAATACACAATGTCAACAACTTATACCATCCTGAGGGTGTCGTAAGAGGCGACAAAAGAAAAGCAATAGGCACATCACCTAGTCGCAAGAAGCTTGATGTATCATAAATGACCCACAGTTGAGTCGGGTCTTCCAAATGTATGAAAGGAAATTAGCTTACTGTGCCACGCTAGCGAAGGGTTTTTGTCATTTTTTCCTTCTCTTTCGGCTAGGTGAACTACTGTGTGTTCCTTTAATGGCCTCATAGGATACCCTTAGGATGGTCCGGGTTGGTCATATTGTGTGTTCTTAATCTGTCACCACACGTCTCCGGGGTGTTTATATCGTGCTTTAAACGTCGAAAATGTCATTCATTTATAAGATATTTTACCTAATTTAAAAAAAATACACTTAGTGATTTCCAGTGCAGTTTGTCGTTACTGAGAATTTATTAACAAATCATTTTTTATAAAATGCTTTAATATAATTTCTAATAATATATTTAACTAGCTTTTGCGCGCGGCTTCGCCCGCGTGGGCTTCGAACCCGTGCATATTTTTTATGAACATAAAATCGGTTATTGTGACTAAACTATGATAGTTAGATATGTGCTCTCGCGGACTTTTTTGTAGATCTTTATAAGACCTACAAACCCGTAGTACATAATTTTGTTCTATTCTCAATAGTTTTTGCAGCGCACGCATAAATAGGTTTTCGATTTTACACCTTGGTTTACAAAATCGTAATTTTCCTACGGATCCCTAATACTTTTGAAAATAAAATATAGCCTATAACCTTCCTCGATAAATGGACTATCTAACACTGAAAGATTTTTTGAAATCGGACCAGTAGTTCCTGAGATTAGCGCGTTCAAACAAACAAACAAATAAACAAACAAACAAACTCTGCAGCTTTATATATTAGTATAGAGTATAGATTACTATGGATTTAGTTAGGGTGACATTTTGACTAAATCTTAAAAGACTTGCTATAACACTGTTCGTCTATAGAATTTCAGCATATTTTCTAAATGACATGTATGTCTTCCTGTCACGTGTCGGATATAACATCAATCGGATCCGACTCCAAAATTAATCAGTGAACGTGACGGGAAGCCGATCAAAAGACGAAATCCAAGAAAGATCGAACTTTCACGTGTATAGCCATAACCGAAGAAGAAGAAGACACGTGTATATCGCCTCCCAACCCCAATGAAATTTACACTCTATTTTCTGTGCCATAAGTAGCATAACGCAGTCGGTAGCCATAGGAAACGTGCCAATTTTCCTGGAAGATGTCGCGTTATTGTTCGCGTTTTGTATAGTACGAGCTAAATCTACTTGGAGGAGGCCGTAAAATTTGTGTGAAGGAACCATATTTTTTCACAAATGCAACGTGTGGCTGAATATAATTCTCCATCTTATACACAGGGAAGATATAAATAATAGTTCACATTCACCTATGTGTGATGTACATATTTTGCCATAGTAATCTGATTTTATATTTCCGTTTACTAAAAAAAAGCATAACAGCATAAAAAAATAGGACAAAGAGTTTTGTTTCGAATTTACAGCCTTCTTTAAAGTGAAGTGATGTTTTTTGAAAGGGAATAGCTGAATGGCATCCGAAGTTCCTGGATGTCATTTATACAGTATAAGGAAGTAGCGATACATGTAGCCAGTAGCGTGTAAACTGACAGCTGGTCGAAACAAACCACTACCGGTTGTCCCACTGTTTGTAAATACTGGTATTTAGCCAATTCAGGTTAGACTGAACTGGAAAGTCGAGGATTAAATGAAGAAGAAGAAGAATTGCAAATCTCGCACTAAACTAGAAGTTAGGTGTAAATGTTCCAAAGGCTTAGCAGATCTTCTACAAACTTTACATGAGTAAACGCTCGATTTAAGACAGCTATAAAATTAAAACTAACTAAATCAAAATTTCCAAACTTAACTTAAGTGGCAGTGGGTAGGGCACATAGGTCGCAGGACCGACGCCCCATGGGGCTGAAAATTCCTCGAGTGGCTACCGAGTTCCGGAAGGCGCAGTGCTGGTAGGCCTCCCACACGGTGGACCGACGACCTGGTTAAGGTCGCCGGAAAGCAGTGGATGCGGGCGGCCCAGGACTGGCCTTTGTGGAGATCCTTGGGGGAGGCCTATGTCCAGCAGTGGACGTCGTTTGGCTGCAATGATGATGATGAAATGAAAATTGGACCATCTCTTCAGAACAGAGGAACACCTTTATCAATTTTTTTAATTATCATAACAATATGAGCACTAATATTAAATATACATAACTAGCTACCCGTCCCGGCTACGCACGGGTGCAATGATGAACTTCTGCATTTATCAGGTTTTCTCTACAATCTATTGCATTTATTATACATATAAACCTTCCTCTTATATTGCTCTATCTATTAAAAAAAAACCGCTTCAAAATCCGTTGCGTAGTTTTAAAGATTTAAGCATACATAGGGACGGACAGACGACAGCGACTTTGTTTCATATTATGTAGTGATAGTGATATATTAGAGTTACATAGTGGTAATATTTCTGTATCATTTGATAAAACTGGCGCATGGCGGTGGCCTTTTATCATTAATCGTCTTACGATTTATTTCTTCATACAACCTCACGAAGAATCCTTACACTGCGCCGCCTCCCATCTTCTTCAAGTAAATCGGCTTATTCTCAATGGTATCAAAAATCACAACCGTCAAATGTATACATATCCCAATTGCCACAAATACCATCTTTAACAAAGCGTTACACAAATAAAAAAGCACATAATTCATATACAAAAAGCCCGCAGTAAACAGGATAAAGCATCCATTTAACATACAGCGAATAAAATAATATTCAAAAGCGATCGTCAAAACAAACAGAGACGGAAAGCGAAAAATATTTGAATTTGAATTCTATCATTCGATATTTAAATCCAGTGGTGCGGTTGGGCGGGCAACGAGAAGTTTCCCGGGGGTTTGAGGGGTGAAGGCGGGGGTTAAAGGGGGATGAAGTGGGGGAAGTGGGGTAATTAGGCGGCCCGGCGGAGGCTGTATTGATCCGCCCGTTGCTAGGAAACGAGAGATGGCACTGAGCTTCACACGGGCGCGAGTTTTTTGTTCGGGACAGCTCTAGGTGAGACCGTTTTGATGTAATCTTGTAGGAGATGATTCAATTCGATTCGCAGTGCTCCACGACAAGGGAGATTATGACGCTATTAGTTTCGCGAGAGGGACGTTTTGGGCCGATTCAGTGCAACTATGGGCAATGTTGCTTAACTTTCTGAATAACTGGCCCTTTTTTAATCGTTAGGGGATATCTATGGTTTGCGTGTAATTAGGAAATTAATTCTGAGAGGTAATTTGTGCCTAATGCTCTATGAATTATTCAAATAAGTCTCTGAGAATCGAATTAATAAAATATATTATCGATTTATAAATCGATCAGCTGCAATCAGTTTAGCATTGCAAATTAAGTAAAAAAAACTGATAACAGTATATAGAATATTGGACAAATTTTTTTTTTCTTTAGGTCATTTTTGGGGATATTTCTTGACATTATGAATAAATAAATAAATATCCTTGGACATTTCACACAACGCCATCTCGTCCCAAGCTAAGCAACTTAATGCTTGTGTTATGGTAACGAGGTGGATGATAAACTACTTATATACATTTTTTTTTTGTAAATACATACATATTATAGATAGAAATGACACCCAGACTCCGAGCCAGTGCCTCTGGTTTAGACAAAGACACTTGCCCGACCCCGGAATCGAACCCGGGACCCGTTGATCCAAAGGCGGCACATCTAACCACTAGACCAACGAGGCAGTCAGAATGATCTATGCATGTTTGTTCTCAAATCTTCATTTGACTCTCCCCTATATGTTAGCTGGACTTATTCATTATTACTACTATTCATCCCAGAGATGACTAACTGCTGAGTTGGGTCTGCAGTTACATGGAGGGTAATTAGCCTACTGTGCCACCCTGGCCAGACGGGATAGTACAGGGGTTTGGTTTCAAGGTTTCCTTCAGTTGCTGCTAGGTTTCCGTCCTTGTCATTTCTTTTGTCGGTTTTTACGACACCCTCAGGATAGAATAGGGTGGTGACACTGTGTAATTTAAATCCGTCACCATATGGACTTTTAAGATTAAATTTTTATATATAAATAAACGTAACTCCTGCAGTAGGTTAACCTATGTCGCCCAGACACCCAGACTCGGAGTCTGTGCCTCTGGACCCGGAATCGAACCCGGCACCAGTTGATTCAAAGGCGGCACATCCAATCCCTAGGCCAACGAGGCAGTCGAAATTGTCCCAGAAACGAACATTGTAAAGCATTTTCTTCAATAAAATTTTCCTCAACAACTTACAATACAATTTTTCAGCGTCGTTCCACAGACGTTTATTTCAAAGCATCGCATAGCAATACCAACACAAATTCCTGGAATAGAGAAATTGCCAAGTTACGCTCCACAAGGTATTCTGAATATAGTGTTGCATATTTCCTGAAAAGGACCGTTCGCAGAAAAATGTTATAACGTGCACGCTTGCAACACTAATTTACATTACTTTTTATAATAAAATATTTTGTATAGGTATAGTTAATATGATTAATACTATCTCTTCTTCTTTTATCTATGTTCTCTTATATACAAAGATGAATTTCTGTTCGTTAGTCTCGCTAAAACTCGAGAACGGCTGGAGCGATTTAGCTAATTTTGGTCTTGAAATATTCGTGCGAGTCCAGGGAAGGTTTAAAAGGTGAGAAAATGCGTTTTTTTTATTTATAGATTCAGGGGCGGTACGATGTTTGTCGGGTCAGCTAGCGATGAATATATATCATGATGAAAAGCTAACGACGGATAAGCGACATCAATGAATATTTTATATCATTAAAGATGAAGTGCTTTAATTTATTTACACAAATACCTCAATCTCTGAGGGCAAACTTACTGGCAACATAGTATGGATATTTGAATTCTCAGTGGAAATTCATCACCTTAAATCTTTAGCTGTTTGCTTCGCAATCCAAGGTATTTACTTGTCGTCGCGTTGAAACAAATCTTTTGAAACAACGTGCTTTTGATAAAACCACGAATACAAAAGAACAATCAAAATGTCGTGGAAATTATTTTTAATATCGATTCGGGCCTTACATGAAATTGTTAACTTGTTGTTTTCGTTTGCATTTTCTCATTCAGCTATAACATGCGTGTTCGATTTACTACTCAACCCATTCGTTACGCCCGGCTCCTCCAGTTACGTTGAGGATATATACCCTACTGTGCCAGACGGATTGGCACAAAGTTTCGTATCAAGTTTTCCTTCTCTTGCGGCTAGGTTATCGGCCTTATCACTTCCTTTTGTTGGTAGCCCGATTCAATTGGCACAAGGCAAAGAATACTAAGACTACTTATATCCTATAAGGCTTTCAGTGCACCCTCGGAATGTATCTGGACCGTGACAGAGCTGAAGGTAGTTACATTTTTTTTTATAAAACTATACAATAACGGTTATAATATAATACGCCCACAACCCAAAAAGTCTAAGAAGAATTGCTCGTCATCACGTAGGGTGATGTTAAGCGCTGCAGGGCTGCCCTTTGTTACCCAAAATAAAGCATTTTTCATATAATCCCGCCAAAAGAATTCGCCCTTCTATGGCTTATATAAAAAACGAAAGGGAAGCATATTTTCTTTTGAAATTAGAATTCTGTAAGCCAGTAAGACGTTTTTGGTGGTAGCATATTATTAATATGCGTCGCGATACAAAATGTTAGGTTTTGGCCCCCCCAACCTGCTATTATCCATAGAAGCGCCTATATGACAGGATACAATTTGCTGGTCAACATATGATCTCCTAGATACAAAAGTTCTTGTCAAGTTCTTACGCAAAAGCTTAAAGAACCCAAACTCACACAAGTATATTAAAAGGTTACCAAAAATGCCAAAATCGACAGGCAAGCGGTGATGTCGATTTTGACTGTATTCATGATGTAGCGTTGGGGCCCTGTCAGGTATATTATTATAACCAAGCAAGCTCACGTCAATCCAATTATAGAAGGAAAAGATTTCTTTTTGAAATATAAATGACTATTTTATATGTTACAATATCAAAAACCATTATCTTAGTCTTGTCAAATATTATTCTTGTAGCTTAATGGATTTCAGTATCATTTACATAACCCCCTCAGAATCCAAAAAACGTTGAGGTAACTGATGCGCCTGCCTGTACCCTGAATGTGCATCACATGGCCGGTGGGTCTATCGCATCAGGTCGGGTGTTTGCAGTATGTTTCTGTACTGATTTTACGCAATGTTTAAATTTAGTGGTCTTCAGTTGTTTTCTGGGTTTGTAACTTCATGTATTAGAACGCAAATTAATAAAATGATAATATTAATAAATTTTACTTTTCCAAGATATAGGTAAAATACGTAAATTCCGGAAAAACGAAAATACAATAACTTGCAACATACTCTTGATCAATCGTATAGTGCACTAACTAATTTAGCTCATCATTTTTTTATTACGTAAAAGGAATAACATATCTGTGTTTTTAAGGTTATTTATTTATTTTATTTATTTTTGAAAGGTACAAATATCGAAGCAAATAGTTCGTCTTCATCATCATCGTAGCCTATAAAATACCCACTGCTGAGGGGGGCCTCCTCCATTTATCTGGAAGGACATTCGGCAGATCGGCGTAGGGTTTCAAGATTTCTCTTGCGGCTTGGTTTTGTGCCTTGTAATTTCGTTAAACCGGTTCTTAATATACATCTTTAGGAAGAAATAGGGTGTTGTCATCACTATGTATTCTGATTCCGTCACAGTTTTCAAATTCTTTCATCACGGATTATGACAATTTGATTAAAATTGTTGAGGATTAATCGTAGAGTAAATAATCTTAAAGCTATGCTCGATATTTCCCTGCGAGATCGAATCAGAAATGAGGATATACACAGTAGAACCAGTGTTACCGACATAGCCCACAGGATTGCCAAACTTAAGTGGCCATGGGCAGGTCACATAGCTCGCAGCAGTGATGCCCGATGGGGCAGAAAAGTCCTCGAGTGGTCACCGCGTTCCGGAAAACGGTGAACTGACGACCTGGTTAAGGTCGCCGGAAAGCGATGGATGCGGGCGGCTCAGCACCGGCCTTCGTGGAAGTCCTTGGCGGAGGCCTATGTCCAACAGTGGACGTCTTTTGGCTGACATGATGATGATGAAATAATCTTCCTGACAAGCGGTAACCCTGCTGGCGGGAAGATTTATAGTCCCTGCAGGGAGCGGTCGCAGGAGATAGCGGCAACATTTGGAAGTAGGACGCGCAACGCGCTCGCTTAACCTTTTAAACTCCTTAATGCATGACTGTTCGCCAAGTCATGCCTTCGATGTTGAACTTGGAACTGCTTATGAAAACATCGTAAGATTCTTTCGCCAATTTCAATGCATCTATTTTTTTGTGTAGATTGATATGACATGGACTACTCAGCCTATAAATGACCCACTACTGAGTCAGGGCTAATCCCATCACAGGGAGGCTAGTGGTTAGATGTGCCGCCTTTGGATCAACGGGTCCCGCGTTCGATTCCGGGGTCGGGCCAGTGTCTTTGTCTAAACCAGAGGCACTGGCTCGGAGTCTGGGTGTCATTTCTATCTATAATATGTATTTATTTACAAAAAAAAAGTGTATAAGCAGTTTATCATCCATCTCGTTACCATAACACAAGCATTAAGTTGCTTAGCTTGGGACGAGATGGCGTTGTGTGGAATGTCCATGGATATTTATTTATTTATTTATTATTTAATTAGCCTACTGTGCCACGCTGGCCAGACTGGTTGGCACAGGGTTTCGTTTCAAGTTTTCCTTTACTTGCGGCAAGGCTTTCGGCCTTTTACCTTACCTTAAATACCTTACGACATTTAGACCCCAAATCTCAGAAATATGCTGAAATACACTTGTACTTTAACTCTGTTCGACTGTGTGATTATTTTTCCGAGAGTTAAGTTTAAATTCAACCTTTTAATTTGAACCTTGCTCCTGCCATGGCAATGCATCTGGCCATCTTGTCAAATTTCATTATTCTTTTATTAGTTTAATGTTATTTATTTCTATTGGGTTCAATAAAGTTTGTTTTTCCAAGTCATTTGCTTAGTTTGGGGCTCTTCAAAAGAGGTGTTTACAGGCATCTTAAAGACCGGCAACGCATCTTCCCCCGTTAGGTTGCAGATGTCCTGGGCGACGGTGACCACTTTCCATCAGGTGGACCGCCTGCTCATGTGTCGTCTTATAATATAAAAAAAAGAAGTTCACTTATACGTAGTCTGAATTAAACATACTGGATAATTGTCTCGAATTGGTTTGCGAAATAACACATACGAGTATACTCGAATGTTGCCGAAAAGGCACCAAGAGAATGTATAAAACCCGACAAACGCCCATGATTCTGCCCCGACATTACCATCTGTCTTTCTTTACAAAAAAAGCAAAGTACCACATTATCCTGACCTCCATAAACCTTGACAGCTTACGTAAAGGCAGTGTTACGCGCCAGAGAAAATATTCAATCAAGTTTATAGCACCAATTCTTCGTAGCCGCGTATTTTCAATGTTCATAACAGAGATGCTGATTTATAGTTCGGTTTGACAGCATGGGTTATGGTTTCATTCATCATTCCATCAGTAGATCTACAGTTTTTTTGCTACGAATCAGAAAATGAAAGGTATATTATACGTATATTGTCCAGAAGGTTTTTCAAGGTTTTAATTCCCTTATGACAAGATTTATATGCGTATTTTCATGGTTACCCACGTCGTTCTAAAGTTATCCATTGTTATATCAGTCCGTAACCGACCCCTCGACCATGCTGCCACTTTGCTATAGTGAGGGGGCTTGAGTGCCCTTAGGATCCGTTGAGACCATACAGATCCCCCACCAACAGTGAGAGCGGAGGCTCGGTCAAGCGTGACGGTCAAGCGAGAGCACGTGCAGCGTTCCACACGTACCTCTTAGTAGGATTGATTATCAAAACGTGAAGCCCAAAGGCGGGTCAAAGCTTATCAGGGTCTTGGAGCAAGTTTCTGCATTAGTGAACGGATCCAGTGCCCCAGTTTCGGCCAATTCAGGGACGGCGTTTTAGTGAGTAGGTTGGGGCTCAAATTACCATCATCCACATTGTCAAATAAGTTAAATCAAATTTATTTTAATAAAATACGATACGTGCATTTGGAAACCATTTTTAATCTGACCAGTATATTTACATCTTTTTTATTCTAAAATCATAAACGGCCAGTAATAAACATCTTCCTTTCTTTAAACAAAAAATAAAATTAGTTTCACTTAAGTTTAACAGGGCTAACGCACAACGGCTTTTATGGATCAGGTTTTCCAACGTAAAAACGTCCATAAACGATCCAATGCTGTGTTCATACTGAGTTTCAAAAACGAGATTAGCTCGCTAGCCGTCTATAAATCTGGCTGAGAAGCTACTTAATGTCATTAGAACGAAACCAACTTATTACGAGTTGTTTCTAAATTCTGAAGAAACCTGTTGTATTAGAGCAACAAGTAAAGTGGTGATAGTCTACGAACAGTTGAGCATATTGTCTTTAAATATAACTAAGCACTACTACCAGCCCATAAATGGCCCACTGCCGAGTCAGGTGTCAGGTGATTGTGAAGATAATTAGCCCATTGTGCCACGGTGGCCTGGGTTTGCACAGGGTTTCGTATCAAGTTTTCCTTCTCTTTTGGCTAGGTTTTCGGCCTAGTCATTTCCTTTTGTCGGCTCAACGCATTCTGAGGGTGTCTTAAACACCCTCAGGATAGAATGGGGTCTAAACCCGTTACCACACGTAAGTACGCTCTTGATTAAATTAAACAAAATACCCCCAGATGGGCTACTTTATTGTACATTTGGGACATACACAAAGTTTACAGAAAATCATTTATATTAAACACATACTGCGGTCATAGCAGAGTGCAGGCAAACACAGTGGAAGCTGGGTAAAAAATAAAATATAGAAAAAGGTAAAATACGACATAACAAGCTAGAGAGTAAAAGCACAAGACTATATAGAACATGGCAGACAGATATTTAAATTATATTTACAACCCGCCTGTGCTGGGTTGAGATCATGAAGGTGATACTTTAACACTTACAATTGGTGGCCTTATGACTAAACGCAATCTCATCCATGCAACCAACACATCATTTCCAAAAGAGTTAGCGGAAATACTATTGTCGTCGAAGACTATACTAGTAAATAAGATGAATTATTATCCTACTGAAGACTTAAGTTTAACTGCATCACACACCAGCGTTTCTCAAATACGCATCTGGAGCAGTATTTTATCCTACCACACGCTTCAAACATCGTTTGACGTGTTCTCCCTCCTTGAACTCGAAAGGGCAACCCAACGCTTAAATACAGGAACAAATCGAGGTTCGTGTCGGAAGACAGCATAGCTTATGAGGATGAGAGCCCTTTTAAGCGGCCATGTTTAAATCCGGCTACGAGGCAAAATATTTATGCACTTATTTTTCCTTAGCAACTCATTCTTAATTGGATATAGTTACATAAAAATAACGTTACTGTAGCGACCTAAAGAATATCGCCTACAAATGCAAGAATTACCAAAAAGTCCTATACCGCGATAGCGAAGTTTACAGAGCAAATCGCACTATTAAGGAATCTCTGACTACAGTTATCAGGGAGATAGACGCCGCCGCGGCCCTCTGCCAGACCAACTCCACCATACCACCTAGTCTGGTCTTTGCACCTAAAATACTGTGGCAATTTTAATTGTTATTTTTATGTGTAACAATATCAGTCAGATCGTCTGATTTATATAGACTTTTACTGCCTTCTTTAAGAAATCTATGTATAAAGATGTGTAAGTCTTTCTGCTCGGTTTGGTGTTTTATTTTTGTTCTACTCACGCTTTAAACAAATTTAAAACTCACGCATTTGAGAATCACTACTCACTAGCTTTAAACATACGCTCCTTTATTTGCGGCATTTTGACCCTTTCATTGCCTTCTGCTGCGACATCATTACGTTAGTTTAACGATAGATTCATACAAAGAAATAATATCTGTATAGTTGTGTAATATAACTTTTCTTACCTACATATTTTCTTACTACCCAGGTAAAAAAATGGCTTTAGTAATAAAGAAATTTCATCATGGAAATTTTGGTCATTTTTGCGTAAATAAGCCTAGTTCGCCCACAAATATTTCTCAGTAAAGACGTACACGTGGCTTATTATTCTTATTAAGATTGTTACGCGTGGGCTGTTATATAAAAGATCGACATTTTTTTATGATATTCGGAAATTGGAGGCCTTCAATGTTTGTTTTTCCCGGGTCGTGGATAGACTTCGAATAGTTACGTCACCAACCATTCTACACCTTCTACCCTGAGGGTGAACTAGGCGACGAAAGAAACTGAGTAGACAAAAAATATAAAAACCTAGCTAGGTTATATTCTCTCCAACAAATAGAAGGAATACTCGACGTGCGCATACATAAGGGTATAGATGAAGGGTTATACATCTACCAATCTACCCTCCACAGACGTCCTATGCTGAACCAACATAGGCCATAGATCACCATATATTACGACCCTGTGCAAATAATATTGAGTGGCACCGAGTTTCTATCACATAATGTGCAAAATGTCCCCCAATATGATACATCATATCACGATAGGATGAAACACAGCCAGACAGCATCACTATATGACATAGGAAATGAGCACGAAATTAACTGAGCCAGCTTCGGGTACAGTCAGCAAAAAACACTTATTCCCGCCTTCCTTTTTTATAATATTATAATTTTATTGTCGCTAAGTTGTACGCCCCTTGTTTTTTTTTCTATAAATAAATAATAAATATCCTTGGACATTTCACACAACGCCATCTCGTCCCAAGCTAAGCAACTTAATGCTTGTGTTATGGTAACGAGATGGATGATAAACTACTTAAATATTTTTTTTTGTAAATACATACATAATAAAGATAGAAATGACACCCAGACTCCGAGCCAGTGCCTCTGGTTACACAAAGACACTTGCCCGACCCCGGAATCGAACCCGGGACCCGTTGATCCAAAGGCGGCACATCTAACCACTAGACTAGACAGTTGACTGCATTCCACCTGATGTTAAGTTGAAATGCAGTCCATATATATGGGTACCTAGTGCCAAACTCTACGTAGAGCACTAGCCATTCTCACCCTGCCAGTCCGCAAGATGCCCCTTCACGCTTCGTTGGAAAGGCTCCTTAATGTGGGGGCAGGGAGGGAGTTCCATGTTTGTGAGGTGCGACAAAGAAACGAATTTCTTCGTTCTTGAAGGAATGGTGGCCACAGTGAATTGACCCAAATCGATGACACGGGATTTAATCGATGTGTTCATTTTGTCGCCTCTTACTACATCCACAAGATGATCAAAGATCCGTCACCACACCTTTGAGTTAATTTGCTTAATACATACATACTACAATTACATTAACATCATCATCTTAGTGCATAAATAACCCTCTGATGAGTTGGGAGGCCCAGCTCCAATTCCATGTACATTGCCTACAATGTTAAACCAACCAAAACGGGTGAGAAAACTTGATACGAAACCTGGTGGGTCTTGTGGACGATAAACCCAACACCACCTTGGGACTGTTGGTCACCCTCCCGGAAGTAGAGCAAGTTGCCGGATTTGAGGGTTATCATGTCCTCCCCCTCTCTTCGGACTTCAGACAACCCCACTATATCCCATCGCAGCCTGCTCAACTCCTCCTCGAGTTCTATGATCTTCTCGTCAGTCCGCAGTGTCCGTGTGTTGTATGTTGCCAGGTGCAGCCGTCGTTTTGTATGGTAGCCGGATCTCTGCCGGAGATTGTTCGCACCCCCTGCCCCACCGTAACCTTGGCTGCTACCGTGGCCGAAGGAATAGCGGGGCTGCCGGGGACTGGGGGCCGTTTTTTTGATTGTGTGTACCATTGGGGGGATTTGCCATAATCGCCACGCTTGGCAGGCGGGTTGGCGATCGCAGTACGGATGGTGTTTTTGGACAGAACGTCGCTGCTGCCCAACGTCTGTTGTCCCTTAGTCGCCTTCTACGACACCCACGGGAAGTATGGGGTGGTAGTATTCTTACTCCGCTACCACACGGATCAAACAGTACAGATACGTAATTGTAATCTCGTCGTTACGAAAGTTACATCAAATCTCTACACATTGCTTCTGGCTGTACATAGTTCTATTGATTTTCCATCCCGGAGCTGCCGGTAGCTATGGCATATAAATATTGCGATCGTCCCTATTCAAATATTAAATGAGTCCTACGCGCGTGTGGGCTTCTGTCTCGTAGCTCAAATGTTACCATGGGCAACCATTACTGTGTTGCAAGAACTCTGAGTGAATTTTTCCACTGTGGAAAATATTCATCGACTTAACAACCTTTCAAAAGGTAAGCTTCTTAGATGTGTATACTTACTTCGAGGTTATTTTCTTTTGGAACATCACTAAATGTATTTTGAATTGGATTAAAATTTAGAGAATATACCAACTCATTTGAGCATTTTAATATTGTGTCATCGCTGGCAAATAAAGTTACTCGTTCCAACTCTTTTAGCCGACTTACCGTAGCTTCTACAAAACATTGAACCAAACCTAGATTAACAAGTGTACTTTAAGATTTAAGTAGGTAATAGAAACATAAGTACCTCTTTCGAATTTCGGTATTGATTGCAAAAAGCTTGACTATTAAAGTTTATTGATAAAAACATTAATTAATTGACACAAAATTGCAACACACGTTCGACCGAGTCACAATAGATACTTACACAAAAAATCTACCGCGATTATAATGTTTAAAATAAGGATAGCACAATGTAACAACATACCATTATATTTGTCGTTATGTGTCATCTCACAATATAGATACAAAGCAATTTATTGTCCTAAAAATAAGGTACGTGGCAAAGCAACTGTAACCCCGTAATTGCAGGAAAAAATTACAGCGGGCAACACCAAAACCTGCAGTGGCTAGCTCTGCCCGGGATTCGAGCGGCGTGCGATCGATTATAGCTATTAATTATCACCAATAAGAGCTAAAATTGCTTGCCAGGGGCTGAAGAGCAGTGTATTGGTAGATTGCATCTAGTGCCACCTGATTCCCGCTAGGCCCGGGCGGCCGGGCTCGAGGTAGCAACAGTTGTGAACCTATCTAGTCTGCTTATGTCCATATTTTATGTCTGCTACGCTTTTTGTAGGAGCGCACACTTAATTAAATGCTCGGGGATAAATATTACGAAACTTAAATAAGTTTGTACGTGGAATTGGAATGTTGTCTATAAGTTTTATATGTATTATGAGGGCATGATATGAAATTTATGTTATATTTTTGGCAGCTAAATAGAATTGCTACTACTTCAACTCAACCCATATATGACATACCATCTGGTATCTTGCGTCGGCTGGTACGTTGATCGAGGCAAGATCCCAACGGATTATGTCATTGATAACGGATGACGAGGTATACGAGTGATGAAATGTTAAAAAGTGGACAATAACAGTATTTTAACATTCATTGTATCATTCCATACATTCATCCCACAAAGGACCCACACACGTAGAGTAACACTTATAAATTTAGGGGTTCATCATTGCACCCGTGCGAAGCTGGGGCGGGTGGCTAGTATAGTATAAAATGATACCAGAAGGAACATGAAACTCTTCATTTAAAATGATTTAATACATAAACAGTGCTGGTAGGCCTCCCACACGGTGGACCGATGACCTGGTTAAGGTCGCCGGAAAACGATGGATGCGGGCGGCCCAGGACCGGCCTTTGTGGAAATCTTTGGGGGAGGCCTATGCCCAGCAGTGGACGTCTTTTGGCTGAAATGATGATGATGATGAATGATGACATAAACAGGTAAATGGATAAGGTATATACATTATACATAACGTGTATTTGAATCGAGCGGGACATTGGTTACCGTTGGTTGATTAATATTGTAGTTGAAGAGAAGAACGTCATGATATTCATGTCACACAGAGTCAGAATATTACACTTCCCACCGCACGCTGGGAAAAAACACGTGTTGTAAAAGGATCTAATGGTCCGCTCGGCTAGCTACCACCCTCACATCTAAGTCCGGCGCCAAGCAGTTTTACTGTGTGTCGTCGTGTGCATGTGAGAGCTGGTGCCCTACAGGGCATTTCCTAGAATTGCCAGCTCCGTCTTAGACCCTGGCGTTGCTTTCCATCACGCAAGTAACTGATAAAAATTATAATTAAAGAGACCAGGAACCCGAACCTGCTATTTTCTATACCCACTGCTGGGTTGGCCTCCTCCTATCACAAGGAGGGTCATAAGCCTACTGTGCCACGCTTCTGTGTGGTGAAGGATTTAGAATAGATAGTGTCACCACCCCATTTTATCCCGAGGGTGTTGTAAGAGCCGACAAAAGGAAATGACAAGGCCGAAAACCTAGCCGCAAGAGAAGGAAAACTTGATACGAAACCTTTTTTTTTTTGTTTTCGCTGGGGTCCCGGGTTCGATTCCGGGGTCGGGCAAGTGTCTTTGTCTAAACCAGAGGCACTAGCTCGGAGTCTGGGTGTCATTTCTATCTATAATATGCTTAAATTTACAAAAAAAAAAATTATATAAGTAGTTTATCATCCATCTCGTTACCCTAACACAAGCATTAAGTTGCTTAGCTTGGGACGAGATTGCGTCGTGTTTAATGTCCAAGGATATTTATTTATATTTATTTTAAACCTGCTGTTTCTGCTGGGTCGGCCTCCTCCTATCACAAGGAGGGTCATTAGCCTACTGTGCCGCGCTTCTGTGTGGTGACGGATTTAGAATAGATAGTGTCACCACACCATTCCACTCTGACGGTGTCCAAAGAGCCGATAAAAGGAAATGACAAAGCCGAAAACCCAGCCGCAAGAGAAGCAAAACTTGATACGAAACCCTTTTCTTTTTTTTGTTTTCGCTGGGGAAATGCTTTATGCATACCACCGCCCCCTGGGGGAGAGGTCGGTGATTATGTGGGACTCCCGGGACAGAACCCGTATACCCACTAAACCCCCAGCGGTATACCCTCACACGGCACGCTTGGGGCGCCACCGGTTCGCGCAAGCGCAGTCAAACATTGACGCCCCGACGAGGTGCCCGGGCAAGCGTCTATCAGGGATCGAGGCTTTCGTCGGTGGTGGGTCCCCCGACCCACTTGACACGAAACCCTGTGCCAACCGGGTTGGGCAATCAGAGAAGGAAGTTTCAAGTTATTTGTCAAGCCCAAACTTACTAATTCCACTTTAAAGCCCATAAAGGACCTACTACTAAATAAATATCCTTGGACATTTCACACAACACCATCTCGTCCCAAGGTAAGCAACTTAATGCTTGTGTTATGGTAACGAGATGGATGATAAACTTATACTTCACTATCACTTCATCACTACATAGTATAAAACAAAGTCGATGTCGTCTGTCCGTCCCTATGTATGCTTAAATATTTAAAACTACGCAACGGATTTTGAAGCGGTTTTTTTTAATAGATAGAGTGATTCAAGAGGAAGGTTTATATGTATAACCCACCCCCGCTTTGCGCGGGCAAGCCGGGGTGGGCCACTAGTAAATATATATTTTTTGTAAATACATACATATTATAGATAGATAGCACCCAGGCCCGGAACAAATACTTGTAGCTCGTACAAATATTTTTTCCGTGCGGGGATCGAACCCGCGACATGCTGCGCAGCAGTCGATCGCTCAACCACTGCGCCAACCGTGTCGTCCATAAATACTGAATCCTACCTCCTTTAAATTCATGAAGAGAAATTACCTTACTGTGCCAAGCTGGCAAAACGGGTTGGCACACGGTTTGTATTAAGTTTTCCTTCCCCTGCGTCTAGGAGATCTGCCTCTTGGGTGCCTTTAATCGCTTCATATGACATCCTCAGGGTGGAATCGGGAGGTGACACTGTGTATAAATCTTATTAATAAATAAATAATAAATATCCTTGGACATTTCACACAACGCCATCTCGTCCCAAGTTAAGCAACTTAATGCTTGTGTTATGGTAATGAGATGGATGATAAACTACTTATATAATTTTTTTTTTGTAAATACATACATATTATAGATAGAAATGACACCCAGACTCCGAGCCCGACCCCGGAATCGAACCCGGGACTTTTCCTCACTACTACTACTATAAATGACCCGCTGCTGGGATAGACGGGTTAACACAGGCGCAGGGTTTTCAATCAAGTTTTTCTTCTCTTTCCGCTAGCTTGTCGGCGTTATCATTTCCCTTTGTCAGCTCTTACGACACCCTCAGTATGAAATAGGGTGGTGACGCTGCGTATTCCATATCCGGAATGAAAACGGGAATACGTAATACTGTATAACATTCCCGTTTTTACCGTGCGGTCTTACACTAAGCCATACCTAGCTGTGGCCTAGATATCAGACATCGGACACTGACGGGCAGGGGTCCACCACTAATCAAGGGCTTTTGGCGATGGTCTGCCGTGGGTTGAGGGACAAAGGGAGGCCGTGATTATCGCTACTGTTTCGGACGCTGCTTGTGACACGTTCGGTGGAGCCAGACAGATTAATTAAATTCGTAATTACTGCAAACCGGTGGTTGTTTACTTTGAGCTGCAAGTTGGCGGTTGCTATACCGTCGAGATAATTATTGTTTGTATAACTGCTGATTTAGAAGTGGAATGTATTAGTTATTTCCAATCATTACTATTCAATCTATACCTACATATAAATATATTATTTCTCTGAAACCTCAGGACCCCGAGACTTTAAATTTGGTAGAATATTTCGTTCATCGAGTAGAGGTTAGCTAAGGAATGTTTTAACCATAAGGGTAGGCGCGGGTATATTTGGCGTTTGCACTAGTTATTTTAAGGCAAAAATTAAATTAAAAATTTAAATATACCCCCGACACAATAACCTTTAAAAAGTAAAAAATAAAAATAAATACATCGCGTTGGGGGACCGCTCCCACTTATTTATTACCTGACCCCTGGTCCCCCAACGCGAAGTATTTATTTTTTACTTTTTAAAGGTTATTGTGTCGGGGGTTTATTTAAATTTTTAATTTAATTTTTATTTTATACTTTTTATAGGTACATACTTATTATAATGTGGATTTTGTTAAATTGCACGTGATGCGCTTTCATTTGAGACCCCACTCGATTATATTTGCAGACATTCGGTTTTTCTTCCCCACTTTCACCCCTCATAACTTTTAAACGGCTCACCCGATTTTCAGCAAACATGTCTAAGAACACTCGCCCGTAACTCACCTTTCATACAAAAAAAACTTTATTGAAATCGATTCATCCGTTCGCGAGCTCCGGTGCCACAGACAGACAGACAGACAGACAGACCGACAGACAGACATACAGACACGTGAAACTTATAACACCCCTCTATTTGCGTCGGGGGTTAATAACACCCCTCTTTTTGCGTCGGGGGTTTGCCTTGTCTGCTATTATACTTATAGTGTCTTAGGTTTTCACGACAGCAAAGTGATGTGTAAGAGGCCACGAAGGTTTTGTCCTATATTTCCATGTGTCCGACCTATGATTTGGACGTGTACATAAATAGTTCAATAAACAAATAAGGTTTCTGAATAAAAATAAATGAAAATTGTGTTATGTCTTTCCTTCAAATTTATTTTAGTGGTATAACAACGTGCACGATACAGCTAGTAGTAGGCTTTAATTAAAAAAGGGTATGCCAACTAAAATAGAATGAGGAGAACAGTATTAAAATATTGGTAATATTACGCAACGCTGTCGTAGGTAAACATGCCCGCCCAGAAGGCTGGCCGCATTGCCACGATGGTTGGCAATGACAAAGCGCTTAGCAAAGTAGAAGCTACCCTTCTTGTCACTAATAATGAGTACAGTTTTATTATAGAGTCCCGCTTGGAGATATCAGATTCAGCAGCAGCAGCGCCAGCGGAACCCGAAGATGAGCAGGTGCTAGAGTATCCCATACCAGCAGCCTTCCCATCTTCCACGGTATCAATAAAATACCATCTGGTATCTTAGCGACGGCCGGTACGTTGATCGAGGCAAGATCCCAACGGACAATAATGTCATTGATAACGGCATGACGAGGTATATGAATGATGAAATGTTAAAAAGTTGACAATAACAGTATTGTAACATTCACTGTAACTATTACTACTCATCCCATAAAGGACCCACTGCTGAGTCGGGCCTCCTCCAGTTAAATGGAGGGTACTGCGCCAGACTGAACACACTGGTTGGCACAGTGTTTCGTATCAAGTTTTCCTTCTCTTGCCGCCACCCTCAGATGAAATGGGGTGGTGACTCTACGTCACTATAACTACTATCCTTTTAATAAAACTTTTATTATATTGATGTCGTTTCTATCAGAAAAAAACCGAAACTCGAGACAGTATGAACTATAAATATCTAAAAAGTAAAACGAATTTATTAACGCTGTGTCTGACTTCTGTGAAACAGTTTCTGTGTAAACCGCATAAAGTCGAGTCTTCTGTGAGGGGTTTAAGAACACTTCGTCAGGCAAACCAAAAGCCCATTTCGTTTTAATTTCAATTTTCATGTGTACCTATCGGTTTGGTGACGGATTTAGAATATATAATGTCACCAACCTTTTTTTTTTTTTTTTTTTTTTTTTGGTTTCGCTGGGGAAATGCTTTATGCATACCACCGCACCCCGGGGGAAAGGTCGGTGATTATGTGGGACTCCGACAAGGGTCGTCTACCCAAGAGTCGTTTACCCACTAAAACCCCAGCGGCATACCCTCACACGACGCGCTTGGGGCGCCACAAGTTCGCGTAAACGCATTCTACTGTGACGCCCCGGCGTGGTGCCCGCAACGCGGGCAAGCGACTATCAGAGAGGGCGTCCCGGTATACTGGGACGCCCTCAGTCATCGAGGCTTTCGTCGGTGGTGGCTCCCCCGAACCACCACCGGCCTCCTAGGCGAGGGCAGAAGGGGCCCGCATCGTCACGGACCCCCCTCCACCCCCGCCTCCGTCCGCGGCGCGGGTCACCCGGAGCTCCCTCCCTTGTGACCCGCCCCGCTGCCCCCTTCTGCGACATCGGCCCCGCAGAAGGAGGCCCGTCAGCCCTCGGGCCGGCGCCAACCAGAGGACACCGGCGCACCGCAGCCGTCCAGGGCCCGCAGGGAAACCCTTAGGACAGGGTCCACCGTCAACCCAGGTCCCCGGAGCCCCCGTCCAGGGCTCGCAGCGAGACACTGGGGACAGGGTCCCCATCCACCCAAGTCCCCGCAGCCCCAATCTACCGCAGCGCACCGGCGATCCGTCCCGCAGCCCCCTTCTGCGGCATACGGCCCCGCAGAGGAGGTGCGTCAGCCCTCGGCCGGCGCCCACCCGAGGACGTTGAGTGAGGACTCGGTTTGACGGCCAACTAAGTTGAGCGCCAACCCGAGGACCTCATGGTGCGCCGCAGCGGTTTACGACTCCCAAGGCAGCTCTGAGGACAGAGGAGTCCCCGGAGCCGCAACCCGCCACGACGCTGGGTGCCGCTCTTCGTCTCACCTCTCCCCGTGGGCCCGCCCGGCATGGGAGGCCCTGGCCGGTATGGCCCCACGGATCATTGAGGCACTCAAGCCCCCTCACCACAGCAAGGTGGCAGCACAGTCGAGGGGGTAATGTCACCAACCTGTACCAACCTGAAGGAAGGAAAACTTAATACAAACCCTTCGCCAATACGTCTTTAGTGGAGGTCTGGGTCTCGGTAGTGGGTTATTCATGTGCTGAAAAGATGATCAATATGCAAATTTATAGAATATATTCGTAGCTCGTAGCGCGTAGCACGTAGCATGGGCCTAACCATTTCCGAGCGCCATCATTTTCACACGGTTTACAGCGGACAAAATAAAATATTTGAGTAAGTTACAGTTAGTTATGTGCATACATGGCATGAAATAAAACTTTATTTATTTATTTTTATTCTTTACCAGTGGCCCGCCCCGGCTTCGCCCGTGCAAAGCGGGGGTGGGTTATACATATGAACCTTCCTCTTGAATCACTCTATCTATTAAAAAAAACCGCTTCAAAATCCGTTGCGTAGTTTTAAAGATTTAAGCATACATAGGGACGGACAAACGAAAGCGACTTTGTTTTATACTATGTAGTGATGATAGTGATAGTGAAGCTGACCCGGCAGTCTTCGCCCTGCCTCAGATGATAATTATAAGACCTAAACTTTTCGTCAGTGTCACGCCAAAGGTTTGGCTAACTGGACCGATTTGGCTAATTTTAGTCTTGAAATATTCCTGGAAGTCCAGGGAATGTTTAGAAGGTGAGAAAATATGAATAAACATTTTTTTTAAACATTATTTTGGTCCAGTTAATGTTTGCACATATTATAATAAAGTTGAAACATTCTGGAATTATCATTCAGGTATTTTGTTTATTGATTCTGAGGCGTCTAAATAAATATATTTTTTTACCATATTGAAGACTTCTATGCCATTATTTAAGACTTTTTTACGAAAATCTTTTTTATAGGATCTTAATTATTTTACAAAACAAATCTTTATGCATACACTAAAGTTCCTGTGAACTTATATTTTGTTTGAAATAAGTAACGTTTAACAATGAGAAGAAAACATTTAGAGTAATCCAAAGACAACTTGGATACAAAATTATTAACGATAAATGAATATCAAAGAAAAATGTAGCTCAGTAATCCCACTTTAGAGCCCATAATACCCAAGCAATAAAGGTTACCTTACCGAATTCAATTTCAAGATAAGCCCAGGAAAGTGCCGTAGCATGGAACATGTTAAATGGGGTGTTCATGTAAATGAGTTTTCTCATAGATATTTCATACAGCGGGCTAAACGCCGGGGAAATTATTGCGTCATTGTGGCTTAGAACCCTTGACAAGAAATAGTTATTTGTGCAACAAGAGAGCAAAGTCGTTTTTTGCTGCGAGTGCTGATATTGAATCCCGAGTAAGCGAAGGAATCAATGATTGAATCACGAGCGTAGCGAGTGATTCTAAAGTTGATTCCTGAGTGCTGCGAGGGATTCAAAGGCACGAGATGCGAAAAATTTTGCTCTCTTGTAACACACATAACTTTTCACTTCAGCAGCGAGAACACTATAGGAAATGAAATATATTACGTAACATTTTTGAAACTATAATTAAATATTTTTAAGTTAAATATCAGTTTTTTAAGCAGTAAATACTTATTTTAGTTTAAATACAACAATAAGTTAAAAATTCAATGAATTACAATAAAAGATATAATTATCATTTTTGCTGAATTTCTTTAGTTAGTACGAAATTCCGAACGTGTTTGTCTTTGAGGTCGAATTAAAAATTGGAGTAACCCCATAACGAACTCCTTTCATCCAATCGAACTGTTAAAAGTACGTCTAGTTTGTATTTAATCAAATATAGTTCCCATAATATTGCTCTATCAATTTAATATTTATAATCTGTACTTTAATGCTTTGTATTGTTTTCTATAGCGCTACCTGCTCACATTTAACTTCATAACTCTAACACAACTTATAACCAATTAATTTAACTTTCATAATCACACGAAATTTCTAACACAACACACTTGTCATTGGCAAAATCATCGGTATAACGATGGAAGCCAAAACCTAAATGAAGAAGAAGAAAAATCGGAGCTGTTGGTACTGGCCACTTGGTCTTTGTCTCTCTCTCTTTTCCATTGGCGGGAAAGAGATAGTGTCAATGTTTCGAATTAGAATTAAAAAGTTACTTTGTCTCACTCAGTGGGCAAAATCGCATTTTGTCCACTGTTTTCAGTGAGCAAAACCTACATGTTTGAGCTACTGAAGTGAAAAGGTTGTTATAAGTTTGACGTCTGCAGTACCTCAAAGTGAATACGGCTCGAGCTCATCAATTTCAATAGACTCAAAATATACGATGAAAGATAAGCCGATGATCTTATTGACAGTTTTGATAATACATTATGGTAATACAACCTTGTGAGTTCGGGACACATGCCACACGCTTTTGAAACAATAATTAACATCATTTCAGCCAAAAGACGTCCACTGCTGGACATAGGCCTCCCCCAAGGATTTCCACGAAGGCCGGTCCTGAGCCACCCGCATCCAACGCTTTCCGGCGATCTTAATCAGGTCGTTGGTCCACCGTGTAGGAGGCCTACCAGCACTGCGCTTCGTGGAACGCGGTCGCCACTCGAGGGCTTGTTTGCCCCATCAGGCTTCAGTCCAGCGAGCTATGTGCTCTGCCCATCGCTACGAAACAGTTGTTTCAGTTTGCGAGAAACGTCTCGAACCATACATAATCTCGCCATACTTTTGCAAGAGTTGCCGTATATAACAAAAGTAAGATTTAAGTTTGGCAATTCTGAGGGTGACGTCGGTAACTCCGGTTCTTCTGCATATCTCCTCATTTCTGATTCGATCCCGCAGGGAATCTCCGAGCATAACCCTCTCCAGTGCCCTTTGGGTGACTTTGACCCTTCTGCTGGAGCCCATATTTGAAACAATACTTGGAAGAAACTTTTGGATTTAGCAGATCAAGAAATCTCTCCCACTCGCACACTTATATATAGGGTCAAGTAATGTATATAAATCTATATTGAAGTCAATAAATCATTCCATGTACTGGAATATTACTCACCTATCAAGCAGAACACGCAAAATCCCTTCACTCTTGTGGATAGGTTGTCTACCTTGTCATTTCCTTAGGCTGCTCATACGACACCCAGAGGGTAGAATAGGGTGGCGATGTTAAGTATTCAAAATCCGTCACCAGTCAAATGCAAGCGTATTTCAAACATCTTCAGGTCGGACCAAAAAATTCTTTCATCACAAATATACGTTCATTTCTACTTTGCAATTTAGTTCGTATAAAAGCTGACACGTTTTAGAGATATAAAAGAATGGAGGTCAGTCTCGACAGGGTTTCCAACTTAAGATATTTCCCTTAAATATAGAGGACAAATAAATCAGACAGGGGCCTTAAGAATTTTTGGGATTATGTAGGTACATATTTTATTTAAAAAATGATAGATATTTGTCTTCATTTTAATTTAATTTATTAGAAACGAAACTAAAAGAAAACGATAATGTGGGTATAAATTGCAAACATTACAGAACATTAGAGGTTATAATATAACTTTACATTATTGAGGGATTTTCATACAATCGGGGGTTTTGACACAAGCTTTAGGGGTAAATAATTTTAGGGTGTTGAGAACACTGAGCCTCGGCGTGCTCGTAATCCCAGTAAGGCTACGTCCATCATGAACCGCTTTATCTTAAAGGACAGGCAGCGATAGTAGCTATACGCCCTACAATATGTTATGTTGGCACTTCACTTGGGTTTTATTATCATTTTTATTTTATTTTAACCCATTACTGAGTCGGGCTCCCATTACAAGGAGGGTTGTAAATGTAGGGTAATTAGTTTACTGTGCCACGCTGGCCAGGGTGGTTGGCACAGGGTTTTGTTTCAAGTTTTCCTTCTGTTACGGTCAGGCCATCGACCTTGTCACCTCCCTTTGTTGGCTCTTACGACACCCTCGGGATGGAACAGCGTGACACTTGTATTTTATACACACGGTATTTATTTTTCTATTCATCCATCATTCTAAATGCATCACTTTGTCTTCGTCCGTGTGGACAAAAACAAAGTAATTCGTGAGAAATTTCAACATAACCGAACGCGACGATAAGATCGTTATTTTTTTAAAATCAAATTTGACATTTAAAAACAATGTGAAAACATGTTTCACTAAAATTTAGACATCACTAAGAACACTTACAGATATGTAACTACGATGCCGCTTACAGACTCGTTATACATTTAATACCCCTCTTTTTATTCGGTTAAGAAGATACAGAACAGCCCCACATTACAATTTCAGTCCGTTTCACGCTACTTATGATGCGGGATCGTGCCGCCAACTTATTTGGGTAATCATGGGATCCGTATGCTTTTAGCTCGTAAATAACCTATATTTTCAAAATGAACAAAGGGAAATTGCCTATTGTATATAAATGTGTGTATAAGGTACCACAAAGGCCATATATCCACGAAAGGATCCATACTGCTACTCGTAAAGATACTGTATCCAAAATATCAAGAAAAACAAACATCTTCCTAAAATGTTAGTGAGCCAATGTTCATTATAAGGGTTGGTTGTGCCGCCTTTGGATCACGAGTCCTCGATTCGATTCCATGACAGGGAATGTATTAAAAAATAAAATAAAAAAAATTGAATCACTAAGCTTGTAGAACAATAATGACGATAGATTGGTTTTCAATCGAACATGTTTTGTAATATAATATGGTTTAGAACATTTTTGTTTTAATTGGTTAATTGATCATGATCATACTTCAAATATTTAAAAACAGAACTAATTATTTTGATAGGCTCTATGTCCTCACTGCAGACGTATTTACGTCCACTGCTGGTCATAGACCTCCCCTAAGGATCCCACAAAAGCCGGAAACGATAGATGCGGGCGGCCCGGTACCGGCCTTTGCAGGTATAAATATTACCTACATAATATATTCAATTATGCATTTTTTTGTTTAAATTAGTTCATTAATTACCCTGGAGGATGCCCGAACGAGCAGTGGATATTTTATAGCCTGAGAAGTAGAAGTAGAAATAAATGTCTAAAAACTACTAAAAAGGACTTTGCCAGTTTTTAACCAAAAAAATATCACTAAAAGCATAATGATTGCAAATAAAAACATGCTTAAAATTAAACACTTTTTAAGCCCCGACGCACAAAGAGGGGTGTTATAAGTTTGACGTGTCTGTCTGTGGCTCCGTAGCTCGCGAACCGATGAAGCGATTTCAATACAGTTTTTTTTATGACAGGTGAGTTACGGGCGAGTGTGACATGCTTAGACGTTTGATGAAGAAAGAATGAAGATGTTTGATGAAAATCGGTTGAGACGTTTAAAAGTTATGGGGGGTGAAATTGGGGAAGAATAACCGAGTCTGCAATTATAATCGAGTGGGGTCTCAAATGAAAGCGCATCACGTGCAATCAGTTGAGCCGAGCAGTTTACCTAAATTTTTAATTTAATTTTTATTAACGTATTTGTCGCGTGTTTATTACATTATTTAATTCCCGACGTTTCGAATGCTTTGCAGCAGTCGTGGTCACGGGAGACACAGTTGTCTTCAAAAGTACAAACGTGAAAACCTAAGAAATCATTAAACTATAAATTGTCATCCTGGGTATATGTATCCTATTTAACGTCGGAGTCAATGTAGTTTGACCATCTCAATACACAAATGCATTGACCAAAAAACGATAATCGAAATCTGCCACAATTATCGGTGACTACACATTCGAACATAGAAATTAGAATAATAGTTTTACAACAACCATTATTTATATAAAGCCTACCCATAGTGAGAATATGTTCTTGCATACGACATTGTGAATCAAACAATAAAATTATATTGTAGTAGACAAACCGTACGCACGCAAGTTGTAATGGCGTCACGCGGTCTAGGAAGATGGCGGCTCGCGCTCCATCCGCTCGCCATTATCCGCAGACGCCCTCGTTTCCCACTTTCCACTGTTCAACGATAAATCTGAGCACCCAATAAATCCCTTTTTAATATCCACCCGTAATTGGATGTAAAAAACGGCTCAAAATTCTTCAAGAGAGTTTAAGGTCGGCGCGTCCTGTAGGTAACATTGAAGGAACATAAAACCATTAATAAGCCTCTTACCCTATCCGTCTAAGTCAACATCGGTGTTCTCGGAGATCGGGGGTGGCTGGGGAGCGTTGCCATGACTACGGACGGGGGCGCGGACCCGAATTTTATCGATTTTGGTACAGACAGCAGCCGGGCGAGCTTTTGCCTACACTAACACGATTCAGCGCCCGTGTTTGCAGATCTCAGATGTTTAAGTATAAGGGCTTTGACATTCGGAAACATGTACGTTGTTTGTGCTATGTACAGGATGGAACAAAAAATCTATAGCCATCCGAAGTCAGGGCACAGACTAAATCAAAAGAAGCGGTTCTATGTCTAAAATGGTTTTTTTTTGTCTTGGAATTGTCTAAGATATCGCTCCTCTGGCGGTTCCACTGAAAGCCAAAAATTATCTATCGTTATTATTATCCTGCAAGAGTAAACAATTGTGTTCCATAATTATTTCATGGATTCATTGAGCAAATTTCTCGATATTTTATTGTCACATGACAAATTCGGGACCAACATTTCTAGAAAAAAGAAGTAACTTTGTTTTTCCTCAAATTGTGTTTAAAGTATAAAATCGACGGATTTAGAATACGCAACGATACCAACCCACACCATCCAGAGGGTGTTGTAAGACGCGACTAAAGGATTGCAATAGATATGCTCTCACTATGCTGTTTAGTGCTTTTTGTAAACAAGACCAATAATTTTAAAAAAAGCAACTACAGATTTTCCTGCCGGCTCATCTCTGTAGAGCAGCTTTCCGAACCGGTGGTAGTTTCGGCATGAATGTGAGTGAACGCAGGGATTGTGAGCGATCAGGGGAGATGGAGGGATTGTAGGAGTGAGGAGTTGTGTGTGAAAGGTGTGAATGACGACTGATAGATGTGTGTGGAGACTACCACCTAGTGTGGGACAGGGGCCGTAAGATGATAATAATATTTACAGATATGACGATTTATAAGAGTTTTGTGATGAAACCTACGTAAATAAAGTTCCTTTTGAGTTTGAGTTTGATAGGCCACCTAGCCGAAAGAGAAGGATAACTTGATCCAAACCGTGTGCCAACCCGCCTTGCCAGAGTGTCATAGTAGGCTTATTCCCCTCCATGAATTTGGAGGAGGCTCAACTCAGTAGTGCGTCATTTATGGGCTGAAATGATTAATGATATAACATATCAGCAGTACTGATCCTTTCTTTAAGGCTACAGAGATTTTGTTACATCCTGTAAACATACTTTGTCAGGCTAGTACTGCAAATTGACACGGTTCGTGTTCTGATATAGGTGTTGGGATTATCTGGCTCGCTTCGTTATAAATTAGATGCAATAATAATAGGGTTGAGTGTACATTCAGGGCAAATAGAAACTCGGATTTTATTTATTTACATTAAGGACAACAAACCAACTAGCAACTAAACAGGTAATTCTAATAATAGACGGATCTAATCTAGGTTAGAACCCTTATAAATGTTTACACATCATGTCATATACTTACATATAATAATAAAAAGCAACTATTGTTTTATATACGATGCTCGATGGCCACTGTCGAGCCTCCGAACGAGTAGGCCTTCGATGGCCGAAAGAGTAGGCGATGGGCAGGGCACAACCTCGCAGGACTGATGACCGACGAGGTAGAAAAGTCCTGGATATCGATTTTAATCTGTCTGGAATAGCCAACTGTCTAGTCCCTGATATATATTGATCCCCGTCTATTGTTAAAAAACCTTGAATTTATTTTTAACTAGCTACCCGTCCCGGCGTCGCGCGGTTGCAATAATGAACCTCTAAATTTAACAGTTTCTCTACAATATTGTGGATGTGTTATACTTAAAAACCTTCCACTTAAATCACTCTATCTATTAAAACAAACAAAACAGCTTCAAAATCCGTTGCGTAGTTTTAAAGATTTAATCATACATTGGGACGGACAGACGACAGCGACTTTGTTTCATACTGAGTAGTGATCTATGAAAATAATATAATGTGCAAGTCACAAAAGGTGACTTGCACATTTTTCCAATAACGCCATTAACTTAGTTCCTACAATACAATCAAAAAGGTAAGATTATCTACTGACTATTCAGCTCATTAATTACACACTGCTGATTCGTGCTCTTTCAATTAGGTACATGGAGGGTAATTAGCCTACTGTGCCACGCTGGTCATACAGGTTGGCACAGGGTTTCGTCTCACCCGGGGCAGGGCACGGGGATGCCCTCGCCCCACACGGGTTCTGAGAAGATGCGACGTCCTGTTCGGGTGCTCACGGCAGGACGTCGAGTGCTCGTAGGAGCCTGAGTTGAGGAGGTGGGCCTCCTGTCTGCGGCGGCGTGGTTCTGAGTACAGATCCCACAATGCCGCAACAAGGACGCGAGTTAGGTTTAGTGGGTAGGCCCCCACTCTGGGGGAGAGTCCCACACGCCCCCCCTCGACCATCCCCGTGGCCGACGGGGATAGTCCATAACGGATTTTACCCAGGGCGAACAAAAAAAAAGAAAAAAAAGGGTGTCGTCTCAAGTTTTCCATAACTTGCGACTATGTTATCAGCCTTGTCTTGACCTTTTGTCTATTGGTATTCTAAATCCGACACCACATGGATAAAAAGTAATAAAATTAAATTCTCCTCTACCTCTCTCGTTCGTTTCAGCCCATTACTGACCCACTACTGAGTCGGGCCTCCTCCAAATTCATGGCTGTGCCAACCCGTCTTGCCACTGTGCCACGCTGGCAAGACGGGTTGGCACAGGGTTTGTATCAAGTTTTTCTTCTCTTGCGGCTAGATGCCTCTTGCGTTCCCTTAGTCGCCTCTTACGACACCCTCGAGATGATATGGGTTGGTGACACTGCGTATTCTTAATCCGTCACCACACGGACACCGCTACCACTCTAATTCTCCTAAACTTGTCGACTTAGATTCAGCAATTACTTGCACAAGTAAACGAAAGCATCGTAAAACTGAGTACCTGGTTTATACTCAAAACAAACGTGAGCAGGCAATTCGTTCCACCCCTAAAACAACCATTTCGCAAAAACGGGAGCAATAGTTACCTCATGGCTGCTGCGACCATGAGTCTTGCGTTTAAAGGACATTCACATTTGAGCCATTAAAAGGTTGCTCACCAGCTTGGTGAAACGATAGAGAACCACAAAACACATTCCGAAATAGATTTACTAAGCTTAAGGAGGATAACAGATGCGATTGCTAGTTTGCAAGTTTCCGGTGGAAAACTTCTAGGAAAATGACCCACTGCTGAGTCGGGGAACTACGTGGAGGGTAATAAGCCTACTGTGAAACGTTGGCATCAAGTTTCAGTTCATGGAATACTTGCATGTTAGATGATTAAAATGGTTGAAAAACGTTAATAACTCATTCGTATTTCAACATGGAAAATAGTGGTTACCTTTATGTACTCATCTCGGATGACTACAGTGATTTGATACAATAAACAAGATAAAAAATAATTCACAAAGATGCTTCATAGTGTAGCATAGAATACTTTATTCTCAAACTCAAAAGGAACTTTATTTACGTAGGTTTCATCACAAAACTCTTATAAATCGTCATATTTATAAATACCATTATCATCTTACGGCCCCTGTCCCACACTTTTCACACACAACTCCTCACTCCTACAATCCCTCCATCTCCCCTGATCGCTCACAATCCCTGCGTTCACTCACATTCATGCCGAAACTACCACCGGTTCGGAAGGCTGCTCTACAGAGAAGAGCCGGCAAGAACACCAACCATAAAAAGTTTACCATGGCAACAGATAAATACAAAAAAAAAATGTATTTAGATACAATGAGCGTGCCGCGGGGGTATTGCGCTAACTACCTCCGCGGCAACCATTGTAAAACAATTAAATGAGTTCAAAAAATAACCAAATAATTTACTGCCAACGAATTTGGTCACCGTATGACAGCACGATCCCAAAGCGATTTTTGAGGACGGGATAAAAAGAAAAGTGGGGTTGCAAGGGATATGAACTAGTGCACCCTTCCTCCCGGTGCCCCCATCAATTGTTACCAGTTACGCATATTTTTACCCGCAAGCAACCCGCTAGGGACCGTGGGATTAGGACACGTTTGAGAAACTTTTTAGAGACATATAAACTTCTGGGAAATGTAGATAAGCAAATTAAATTTTCAGATTGAGCACTTTTGTTTGATGACGCGGTTAATGCAAACATCAGCAAAAAATCAATAGAAAAACGCATTTTTCTCATGCGGGTATGTTGTATAACCTAAAATGTTGTACTAAGCCGTTAAATTATTGCATCTGCATAAGTACTAATAGCCAGTTTTCACCAAAATTAATTCCGAGACAAACCTAGTTCACTGATTGGTTAAACACCCGCAAAAGTATTGAAACTATTGTACCTTTCAAAGTCTATTTACAATGTTATAAACAAGAATACAAATAAAAATAATATTCTAAGGGTTTCGTTTAAGAAAGAAAGCGTCAAAGCGTTCGAAATAAACAATCCACAAAAGGTAACTTTTTTTATCAAAGGCCTGAAATTATTGTGCAAGTAAAATGAATCTAATATATGTAATTCTTCAAAAGGCAAATATTCAAAGGAAAGATTCAGGCTTGCCGGTCGGCCAGGCCAACGTGGGCGATATTCACAAAAAAATATCTTGGAGTAGTACGATTAACACAGTATCCTTGGAGATGTCGCTCACAAAAAGCGACAGGGGTCTACATTATCAGGGCGCTCAAACCTATCTAACAAATACACAGGGGTGTGACATTGAAAGACTTAAATAGATAAATAGCTACCTACAATAATGGAGTAAATTTAAAAAAAGAGAGGATTAAACTAAACTAGTTATGTACCCTGCCAGACCTGATTAATCTCTATACTGATAATAAAATAAACTATCCTTATGTATTTAAGACATTCAGTAAAATTTATGCAATTTCTACGCTTGTGTAGGAAAAACATTACTGGATGGAGATAATGGGGCGGCTAAACGTATCGTAGTAGAAAGAAATAAATGTAAACATGATGACTAGGTACCGAGATGAAAAACAATAGTCTATATTTGTATAACAGTAGTTTAAACGGAGACTTTTGACCGTCTAAGGAATGAATCAAATATTTTTAAACTATATTACCCATAATTACCATAAGGAAACCTGATTTAAATTTTCGGCTACGGGCGAGTAGAGAGACACATTGAATAATTTATTTATGAGAGCTTATTTTGTTATTTGACTTGATAAAGTGATGTATTCCTGTATAAATGTACGTTTATATTAGTTTCAACCCCGAAATTACCCACTATTCAGTCAGGCCTCCTACAAATTCATAAAGGGAAATTAAGCTACCGTATGGTGATTTGTAATACGCAATGACACCAACCCATACGATGCAGAGGGTGTCTTAATAGACGACTAAAGGAACGCAAGAGACAGATCACCTAGCCGCAATCAAAGCAAAACTGGATATAAACCCTGCCCAAACCGTCCTGCCAACGTGACACAGTAGGCTTCTTTCCTTCCTGTAATGGGAGGATGCCCGACACAACAGTAGGTCTTTACGGGCTGAGAAGTAGACGAATATGAACCAGATATATTATTTTTAACCCCCGACGCAAAAAGAGGGGTGTTATAAGTTTGACGTGTCTGTCTGTGGCACCGTAGCTCGCGAACGGATGAAGCGATTTCAATACAGTTTTTTGTTTGTATGACAGGTGAGTTACGGGCGAGTGTTCTTAGACATGTTTGATTAAAATCGGTTAAATCGTTTAAAAGTTATAGGGGGTGAAAGTGGGGAAGAATTATCGAATGTCTGCCAATATAATCGAGTGGGGTCTCAAATGAAAGCGCATCACGTGCACATTACAAAATAAAATGTTCCATTAAAATCAGTTAAGCCCTGAAAAAACTCTGGGGGTAAAAGGGGGGGCAATTACCCAATATCTGCAAATATATGGGGTGGGGAGCAAATGAGGATGCGACAAGAATCTTATATTATCTTATATTAACAACTTAACAACATCTACATCATAATAAGCGTGTACCTATAAAAAGCAGAAAATAAAATTAAAGATTTAAATAAACAACCGACACAATGACCCAACTGCCCTATAAAGAGTAAAAAATAAAAAAATACATCGCGTTGGGGGACCGCTCCTACTTATTTAATACCTGACCCCTGGTCCCCCAACGCGATGTATTTTTTTATTTTTTACTCTTTAAAGGGCAGTTGGGTCATTGTGTCGGTTGTTTATTTAAATCTTTAATTAAATCTTTAAATGTAACGCAACAACACAACATTACATCCGTGATAGGCAGGTCATTTTGACTTAATTTATATTTATTAATGTATACTGTAATTTCAAAAAAAAAATTTTTTTTTTAACTTATTTAATTTATAAAGCACAGCCCTTACAGATCTCAAATTCAGGTCCATGATAACGACAGGAGAGGACAAAAGGCCCTGAAACATTTCTCATTGAGGCAAGGGCGCAGGGGTCGTGGGGTGGCCCCCTAGCCCCCTGCTACGTGGCACTCCGCCCGAGGTGTCCATAATTTATACCTTCGAGCGGACCACGAAAAATAAATGAACACCCGTAAAAAGGAAATGGAAAGGTAAGCTATGTCTTTGTGTAAAGTGTCAACTATTTTGGTCTAGTGTGACGAAACGATTGCAAGGCTTGATGAGGTTTTGTAATTTGTCTAATGAAGTAATGCATTGCTTTTATATACAAAATACGTTTATTTATAAACAATGTAAACTGACTTCAAAATATAGAGTAACAAACGATAAGTATACAACCATTTGAAGCCTTAAACGAATTAGTTGTTGATATGTAATTTATTTCAAGATCGAATAAAAACAAAAGACTTTTTCGCATCGGTTTACATGTGACGGAAAGTAGCGGTAACAAACTTAAAAATAAGCATTTAAAAACAATCGAAGTGAGAACCTCCGCTTTTTTTAAAAGTTAGTTGAAGGTGGTGTTTATTAAAAAAATTGAATTTAAACTTAGGCAGAACATTTACCGACTTACAACTAAGTGTATCCTCTATGTTATCTGGGTATTGAACTTTTTTGATGCTCAATTTGTACACCTATTTTGTGTCCTAATCAGAGAAGTAATTGTATATTGGAAACCGTGATTACGTTGAATGACTTATTAAAATAATCTAAAGCACATGAAATAAAGTCAGCGGACAATCCTTTAGGGCCCGAACACATTGCCACCCTAACCGATCTGTAGATCATATTTCGCACAATAAATAAATCATAAAACATTGGGATATTAACTGGAAAATAATTTAAACAACGTCGGACCAACATGGCGTTTAAGCAAGCATATTTTGTTACCAAGTTTAAATATATAATTGTGATTTACACTCCACCTAATCTCTTTTAAAGCGCAGACATTACTTTTTCGCCTCTTCTATTAGAAGTCTACCTACTTGAAAATTGACCGACATGTAAAACGTATGTATCGTGCAAAACTGCTTTACAATGGCTAAAACATTCCATGCAGGCGTTGTCGCCTTTTACCATAAAAAAATACCAACAAAATTTGGCAGTGACAAGGCCCAAAACCCATCCGCAAGATAAGGAAACCTCGAAACGAAACCATGTGCGCACAGTACAATAGGCTAATTAATACAGCAGTGGGCCATTATTGGACTGAGTAGTAGTACAGTCCTCGCCAATCTTTATGGCCGCTCTGAATGTAGCCGTGGGTACGAACTTGCGCATCGTACATTTCATAACCAATACGAACCTAGCTCAAGTGAGCGCGGGCGGGCCAGCCATGCCTCTACACCCGCGTACGTCCCGCTGATACCTAATTTTGTGTTCTGCATAACGTAATGCGGCTACATTCAGAGCGGCCATAAATATTGGCGAGGACTGTACTAATGAGTTAGATAGATAGTAAATGAAACAAGCACAGCAATAATTGTCATGTTTATTAATAAAATATAAAATGGTGGGATCACGCCATTCTAATAAGAATCAAAACATCATGATTTCTTAGGTTTCCACGATACCTGACGGACACTGCAAAGTGTCTAAAATGCTGGAGCTTAAATAAAACCAAACGATGAGACCCGTAAAAACATCACTGACCAGAAATAAAACATCGCTCGTAATGATAATACCCATTTTAATTTTTGGCATTCACCATTGCATATCCTCATCATTTCCAAGAAATACCAGCTTAAAATACTATCAACTTAGATGTATTAAAGCTTTATAATGAGGACACATGAATAAATTTTATAATATTTCGATATCGTTATTAATTAAATTAAATGTAAATTACAAATGTCCACTTAAGATAAAAAAGCGACTATTATATTTTCTAGTCTTGTTTTTAAAGGCACTGGGTTTTGCATACCATGTCAAAACTTTAGTCAGTAACATGTAGTTACCAATAATATTTATTACAGATTAAAAACCTTATGTTATTTATCTGTGGCATATAAAGTTTAACCTTAAATCATTGATATCGTAACTCCGGTATCGCTTTCTTCAAAAACCTGCTTAAACTTGTGAAGTCTTGATCAATAACAGCATTGAATAGCAACTTATTATCAGCATCTCTGTGGTCAATAGCAGCTAGTTGAAGGTATGTATATGGTGCAAATGCTATATGATTCCGTATGCTCAATTTTGCATCAACATCAGGCATCAATGACCCAAGTTTGGCGACCAACTGAGGATGTAATTTTTCGAATATGAACCCTGTCTTCCTAGCACTAAGAGCCTCTTCTGTGTAAAGGCAATTAATCATATCTGAGGTATAAGCTTTTAGTGTTTGCATATGATCAAGATGCAAGTTGTCTTCAGTGCGCATTCGATTTGTTGATTTCATTGTTGTGAAGATTTTCTTGTACCTGGAAGACAGGAAATGTGTTTGTCAAGCCGTCAAATTATTTAGCATAGTTACATTGGTCCTGTTCACTGGGAAACAGGTAAACAAAATTGCGTTTTTATTATATCGTGATTGTTCGGAAGGACGGGGCACGTAATAAGGATAGTAACCCCAATATGAACTTTACTAAATATTCGTAACCATATATTTTGGTAATACATACACTCGAGAGCAATGAATCCGGGTCACTTAAAGAATCCTAAAAATCTCGGAAACTAAAAATGCTAGGTTAATGCAATAAATCGTATTTAATAGACAATGTAATACTCCTTAAATGAAGGTATTAAAACTTCTTAGTTATTGTAAAGTTATATCATAAAAAAATCAAACTTGAAAAAGGGCCACTTTCGAAGATAGAACTACAAAATTACAGCATTTGGTTTTGCTTTTGTTTGTAATCTGTCATTTATGTGGGTACATAAACCATGTTGATAGTGCTCTATATTCATTATTCAAGCTGAAATTATGTCGCTTACGCCTGAAGAATGCACCAGAATACTTACAATGCTGGAAACCGGCCGGAGTCAGCGCGATACAGCCAGGACTGTCGGTGTGTCGCTGTCAACAGTACAAAGAGTTCTCCGACGTTACGAAGAAACTGGTTCTAACCTACGCAGACCAGGAACGGGCAGAACCAGGTGTACCACAGCACGAGAAGACCGATACTTGGTGAACACCATGCTTCGAAATCGCTTTCTCACAGGAACTGAACTCACAAATCAGTTTCGACGCCTCGGAGGAAGTAACCCAAGTGCATGGACAGTAAGACGTCGGCTTGCTGAATCTAACTTAAAACCCCTTAGACCTGCAAAGGGCCCTAAACTGGAGCGTGGGCATCGTATTTCAAGACTAAGATATGCCCAGAGCCACGTAAATTGGAGTATTGAAGATTGGTCAAAAGTTATGTTCTCCGACGAATCAAAATGTATGCTCTACAAGCACGATGGAAGACACAGAGTGTATCGAAAACCAGGGGAAAGATTCAAGCAAGCATGCATCGAAGAAAAAGTAGCCTACGGTGGTGGGTCTGTATTTGTGTGGGCCGGAATTTCTTCTGAAAGTCGCACAGAGCTGGTGATCATAGAAAACGGCTCTTTAACTAGCGTAAGATATGTGGAAGAAATCCTCAATGATCACGTTGGTCCATTTATGGTCAATTTAGGTGAGGATGCTATATTTATGCATGACAATGCCCGACCTCATACAGGTAGGATTGTGAATGACTACCTTCAAGAGATGAACATTACTCGTATGGAGTGGCCAGCGCGCAGCCCGGACGAGCTAGGCAGAGGCGTAAAACAACGAAACCCTCCCCCAATCACGCTTCGTGAGCTCAAAATTGCTCTCACAGAGGAATGGGAGAATATTCCCCAAAATCGTATAAGGAACTTGGTGTACAGCATGCCAAACCGCGTAAACGCAGTAATGGAAGCACGAGGAGGCAATAGGAAGTATTAAAATTCAAGAAAATCGTAATAAAGTTCAAAAATTTCATGTTTCCTATTTTTGTTTTAAGGAGAGATCAGCAGTTTTTTCTTTATGTAATTTTGTGTTAATAAAATGTATGGTGACTCATATTTTTTTTACTTTCATTTAAGGAGTATTACATTGTCTATTAAATACAATTTATTGCATTAACCTATCATTTTTAGTTTCCGAGATTTTTAACATTCTTTAAGTGACCCGGATTCATTGCTCTCGAGTGTAATTTTATTTGATAGTAAAGAATTTGTTGCAATGAGTGTATTATGTTAACAAAAGAAGTGCAGAAGCGGCACCCGAAATATATTTTCGACGACAGCAGTATATAATTTATTTAAACAATTATCTAATTATGAAAAAACTGTCCGGTAGCTTGATGATCAATTTTAAACGAAACCCAACCCAAGCTATTTTTCTGATTAAATAAATGTACCAGAAATACTCACAAAATCATAAGAACCGCCATCTTGTCAATCAACGCAGCAGAGATGGAGATCATGGGTAGCGACAAGACGAGCGGACCCGGGGTAGAAGCTAGGCTGGCTCCGCATCGCGCTTCACTCCAAGCCATACTCTCCGCAGATAAAACTCCACTGTACAGCACTCTTAGATCGTCTGAACAAATACCAAAATATTAATACTATATCTGTTATTATGGCAAAATGAATTAATATCAGGTTTTCTAACTTTTACAAGAATTATTATTGAAAATGTAACAGAACTAATTATTTTATTGTCAGTTGCGAGTCAAAAACTAAAAACTCAAACTAAAATGCGAAAAATAACCGATACAAAAACATTTGAAGTAGCCTTTTTAAACGTGGAGGAAACATTTTATAGTATTTATGAAGTTTGTGGTATGTGAGAGTCCCGGCCGCGTGAACATGGTAAGTTGAGGCAGGTTTACCCACTAAAACCTACCACGTTGCGTCCTTACTCGAGCCTTCGGGAAACAACCTATACTTCTCGTTACTTAAAGTAGATTTGGGTACACCTAATTCCTACTTAATGTCGGTGTCAATCAAGTAGCCACCGACTTCGAATGGTTGTTTTTGAAGTCGGCTAACATTTTTTGTTAGTTTTTTTTATTATTGCATATAACTCGGACTCGGCAATTACATCGTCCAAAAATACCAATGTTTCGCTTGCGATTAATGGTTATGTGCACATATTTCAAGTTCACTACTAAACCGATTCCGATAAATATAAGCGTTATGCAGTAACAGAAGTATTGTGAACATCCTCTTTTTGTTGAAGTCTGTTAAAAAGTTATTTGTGTTATGTCCCCATATTTTTTTCGAATAAGGTCCTAATCCAACACGGCAACATTGTGTCTAAAGCCTTTGATTACATCAATCAACAAATTTATATGAGTTTTATGATACAAAATTGGCACAGTCCTCTTATTTATTATCAATTAATTTCATCCCTTTATTATCTTTAAATTCGTACATTGTTTATCAATTGCAACAGTTATTAAGTCATTGCTAATGGCGGGTTCTGCAAGGAGTTCTTCAAGGTTCTATTTTAAGTTCGTAATAAATTTTACTTAAAATTCAGACTTATACATTACCTGGATCTACTTGAAGTCCCTTGTTACACTTATCCCGAATAAATGTTGCTACTTTGGGTAGCAATAAAGAGTAATTAGACGGTGATGGGTTTGCACTCATGAAGTGCTGACGATTAGTCCTTTTACTAGAATACACCTGGGAAATAAATTATTAACTTTAGCATCTCAGATATACAGCACAGCACAGTAAAACACAGTACACATAATGTACATTAAAAATAAAAAGGTTAACATGGTATCAGACAAAAGGCAACATTTACTAATGGTATAAATTTAGATTTATTTGGATGCAAACAAATAGTTAATTTTAAATGATTTAATATCATTGCTACATCACCAATCCTGGTATAAACATACACAGTAATTATATACCGCAAACTGAACAATATACCGACAAGGTATAAGAAAAAGAAATCTCTTAAATGAAAATTAAAACAAAAACTAACAAATTGAATCTAACATTTTAAACCTAAAACTAAACCAAAACAGAGCAGACGATCGGGAGATAACCGATATACATTGGCAGCCTTTACTTAAAATGTCAGTCATAATTATCATGAATATTACCAGATTGTTGTACATATTGGTGAGGCTAGCGAGCACGGCGCACTGTTCAATGGGCGTGGCCACGTGGTACAACGTGCTCATGGACTCAAGCACGCACATGACGTGAGAGGGGCTATCCACGCTCACCCATTCCACCAACTGAAGGATCTACAGGGTAAAACTAACGGTTGTACAACACGATTGATAGTAGGGGTTAGATGTGCTGCCTTAGGATCAACGGGTCCCGGGCTCGATTCTGGTGTCGGGCAAGTGTCTTTGTCTAAACCAGAGGCACTTGCTCGGAGTCTGGGTGTCATTTGTGTTCGTGAACTACATGTTTATAAACTGCCCCAGCGATACAGGTTATACCTAGTGCAGGGGTTTCGGTTTATTAAAAAAAACTACCACTACTCAGCCCAAAGATGACCCACTGCTGAGTCGGGCCTCCACCAGTTACAAGGAGCTGGCCAGATGGGTCGGCCAGATAGGATATCGTATCAAGTTTACATTCACTTGCGGCTAGGTTATCGACCTTGACATTTCCTTTTGTCGGCTCTTACTGCACCCTCAGGATGGAACATTTCTTAATAATTTGCCTAAAAACAAAACGCTCGAGATCACAAGATTTTATGAAAACTGAATCTATTTCATAATATCCAGGATCATTACACCTAATATAATAGGAGAAAAGTATGATGATCATCATTCATCATTTCAGCCAAAAGAAAGTATGATGATTGACTATAATCACTAAAAAAGCATATGGCCAATACAAAAATACTATGTACTCGGAAGGTCCTATCTCCAATCTAACATATTGAAAAAATAAACCTTATGGCAAATAGTACAGTGGTCCATACAAAGTTTAACCTTAAATAGGATCTATAATATTTGTTTCATCATCATCATCACCATTTCAGCCAAAAGACGTCCACTGCTGGACATAGGCCTCCCCCAAGGATTTCCACAAAGGCCGGTCCTGGGCCGCCCGCATCCACTGCTTTCCGGCGATCTTAACCAGGTCGTCGGTCCACCGTGTGGGAGGCCTACCAGCACTGCGCCTTCCGAAACGCGGTCGCCACTCGAGGACTTTTCTGACATCGGACGTCGGTCCTGCGAGCTATGTGCCCTGCCCATATATATTGTTTACACAACATATAATCTTTCTATATATAATTCTACTGTATGTGTGTATGTCACTGAACTCCTCCTAAACGGCTGGACCGATTTGAATGAATTTTTATATGCGTTTGGGTGGCACCGAGGATGGTTTAGATTCACAAATCAGCCCGACGTCTACCTGGTCAGTTAGTTTACTATATATTTATAAATACCTCATGGAAATAATCTCTCTGGTTCCAAAGAGGCAAGTATTGTGCCAAAAATCTAGTTATCACTGGTACGCCTTGCATCAAAGTATGTTGCAGAACAGCCAGCCGGTGTAGCAAGTCTTGCTTCTCCGCGTATGTATGAGGAGACACGTCTAAGAAGCCTGTAAGGTATTAATAAACAAGCCATAATGAACTCAATTCTTTTGTCGACACTGACGCATATTTATATTGTCTTGGCTCTCATTTCACATATATTTTTGACTAGCGACCCGCCCCAGCTTTAAACGGTGCAATTATGCATGTATTATACATATGAACCTTCCTCTTGAATCACTCTATCTATTAAAAAAACCGCTCCAAAAACCGTTGCGTAGTTTTAAAGATTTAAGCATACATAGGGACGGACAGACGACAGCGACTTTGTTTTAAACTATGTAGTGATGAGAGTATATAACAGAAAAAATATTAAAAAAGATTAGCATACAAAAAAAAAAAAAAAAAAAATTTTACTGATCAGTAGTTTTTTTTCTTTTTTTTTTAAGATTTTGAAACGAATACTCCCTGCACTAGGTATAACCTGTATCGCAGAGGCATTTTACAAACATGTAATTCACGAACACGAATGACAGCCAGACCCAGAGCAAGTGCCTCCGGCTTAGACAAAGACACTTGCCGGACCCCGGAATCGAACCCGGGACCCGTTCATCCAAAGGCGGCACATCTAACGGAATTTCCTGAAGGTTTCTTAGGAGCCGACAAAAGGAAATGATAAGGCCGAAACCCTAGCCGCAGGAGAAGGGAAACTTGATAAGACACTCTATGCCTAATTGTTTGAGCAGTGTGGCACAGTAGGCTAGTTACCTCCATCTAGGTGAAGCAGGTCCTACACACAAGAAAACTCACTTGAGTTTTCTTCTACTTAGAAGAAGTAGTAGTCATATTATTCATCATCATCATCATCATCATTTCAGCCAAAAGACGTCCACTGCTGGACATAGGCCTCCCCCGAAGATTTCCACAAAGGCCGGTCCTGGGCCGCCCGCATCCATCGTTTTCCGGCGACCTTAATCAGGTCATCGGTCATATTATTACAGTTATAGAACTCACATGTGTTGAGCATATGATGCAGATCATGAGAAAGGAACGCATGATCGGCAGACGGGGCTACAGCCAATAGCACCAGGCCAGCCGCGTTGCACAGGAGGGCGCGGAGCCGGGCAGGTCGCGACGTGCCTCCGGAGACCGTGCAGTGGAGTAGAGACACTGGACTGCAACGGAACAGTAGTAATTAGTTCATCATCATCATGTCAGTTTCTCTCATCTGGCGAACTTGCTCTCACTATGCTGTTTAGTACTTTTTGTAAACAAACCCATTGATTTGAAAAAAGCAACTACAGAGTTTCTTGCCGGCTCTTCTCTGTAGAGCAGCATTCCGAACCGGTGGTAGTTTCAGCATGAATGTGGGTGGACGTAAGGGTTGTGGAAGATCAAGAGAGATGGATGGATTGTAAGATTGAGAAATTGTGTATAAAAGGTGTGACTGTAGATATGACGACTGATAAGTTTGTATGGATACTACCACCTAGCGTAGGGCAGGGGTCGTAAGATGATGATAATGGTAATAAATCTATACCAATATTATAAAGCTGCAGAGTTTGTTTGTTTGTTTGTTTGTTTGAACGCGCTAATCTCAGGAACTACTGGTCCGATTTCAAAAATTCTTTCAGTGTTAGATAGTCCATTTATCGAGGAAGGTTATAGGCTATATTTTATTTTCAAAAGAATTAGGGATCCGTATGAAAATTGCGATTTTGTAACCCAAGGTGTAAAGTCGAAAACCTATTTATGCGTGCGCTGCAAAAACAATTGACAATAGAACAAAATGAAGTACTACGAGTTTGTAGGTCTTATTAAAATCTACAAATAAAGTCCGTAAGAGCACATATCTAACTATCATAGTTTAGTCACAATAACCACTTTTATATTCATAAAAAAAAATGCATAGAGATAAGCACGGGTTCGAAGTACACGCGAGCGAAGCCGCGCCCAAAAGCTAGTAAATAATAAATATCCTTGGACATTTCACACAACGCCATCTCGTCCCAAGCTAAGCAACTTAATGCTTGTGTTATGGTAACGAGATGGATGATAAACCACTTATATACATTTTTTTTTTGTAAATAAATACATATTATAGATAGAAATGACACCCAGACTCCGAGCCAGTGCCTCTGGTTTAGACAAAGACACTTGCCCGACCCCGGAATCGAACCCGGGACCCGTTGATCCAAAGGCGGCACATCTAACCACTAGACCAACGAGGCAGGTAACTGTAAATATGACGATTTATAAGAGTTTTGTGATAAAACCTACGTAAATAAAGTTCATTTTGAGTTTGAGTTTATCATTTTAGCCAAAAGATGTCCAATGCTGGATATAGGCCTCCCCCAAGGATCTCCACAAAGGCCGGTCCTGGGCCGCCCGCATCCATCACTTTCCGGCCACCTTAACCAGGTCGTCGGTCCACCGTGTGGGTGGCCTATCAGCACTGCGCTTTCGGAAGGGAACGGAGTAACTAATTACTTATGAGTAATCCTCCATGTGGTGACAGATATAGAATAGACAATGTCACCAACCCATACCATCCTGAGTATGTCGTGTGCTACTCACTAACTCTAGTTCGCCTGTGCATCTCCTCAAATAAATAAAAGAATGGCTAATACTTACTCCGAAAAATCTAGAAAATTCTTTTGCGGCTCTTTGTCGTTGTACTGTTGCGATCCAATGTTCAGAAATTGCATATTCGGCACCAGCGGATCCGCTTTCTTGTTTCGCCCTTTCTCCTAAACATAACAACAATTAAATAAAAACAAGGTCATATACCATCCGTGTAGTGACCGATTTAGAATACACAGTGTCACCACCCATTCCATCCTGTGGGTGTCGTTAGAGCCGACAGAAATATATAAAATAAGTAATATAAATAAATATCATTGGACATTTCACACAATGCCATCTCGTCCCAAGCTAAGCACCTTAATGCTTGTGTTATGGTAACGAGATGGATGATAAATTACTTAAATACATGTTTTTTTTTTGTAAATACACACATATTATACGTAGAAAACACCCAGGCCCAGAACAAATACTTGTAGGTCGTACAAATATTTCTTCCGTGCGGGGAATCGAACCCACGACATGCTGCGCAATGACAAAGCCGAAAATCTGGCTGCAAGAGAAGGAAAACTTGATACGAAACACTGTGCCAACCAGTCTGGCCAGCGTGGCACAGTAGGCTGATTACCCTCCATGTAACTGGAGGAGGCCCGACTTAACAGTGTCATCTATGGGTAGAGTATACTATTCTACCTAAGTACCTCTACCTAAGTAACTAAGTAGAGTATACCAGGTTGGAGACACATTATACTGTAAATCCGTCACCGCATATTGCGATTTCGCGGCTTCTAGACGAGGTAGTCGGTATTCAAACATCAAAACATTTACAAAGTACTTACAGAATTAATTGGGTTAATCCAACGTAAGTGATGTCTCTGTTTGCGAGAAGTGTTTCGGCGTACCTGAAACGCGAGGAATGGAGTTGTAACGACCCACATGCTACATACTTTACACAATTTACTCGAAAAATCTGAACTAATTGCAACAAGAAATATCGCCTACAAATGCGAGAATTACCAAAAAAAAGTCCTACACCGCGATAGCGAAATTTCAAGAGCAATTCGCACAGTTACGATTTCCCCGACTACAACTTTAAGGGGATAGGCGCTGCGACCCCTAGCCAGACATAACATCTCGTCTGGCTGGATGATCATCCCTTTGCGCCCAAAGGGTTATTTTTATAGTTGAAACCAATTTATTTATAGTCAAAATCAAATATAAAATATGAGCGAAACATCTCATCCACTAACATATCGTTGTACGGTGTGTTCCCCGTAAGTTCGTAAAACTATTCATTGAATATCCGTTAAACTTGTATAGCAAATACATTGCTACATACCATACCTGTTGACGTTGTTTCGCCCAGATTGTGATGTCATTACCTAATTATTTAAACTTAAAAAACAAAAAACGTACTCACCTGAGTTCTTCTGAATCTTTCTAACAGATTTATGTTCAACTTCTTAAATGCTGTGTGTATAGAGATAGCAGGTATATCTTCGGGTACACATTCTGGTTTGTATGACTTAAATAGTCCCAATAACACTTGTAGTTGCCTGTACATGCTCTGAAAAGGCGAAATTCTCAATCTTGAGTTCAAATTTATGTTACATTTTCACATACAAACCATAGATGCAATGTTGGAATTAAAATACATGAAATCTCAGTAAGGGCTTGAAAAATGGCCAGGAATGTACAAATTGAAAGGGTATTTGTGCAAAAGCTGTAATAAGCATATCAACAGTCCCTACATACATAAAGACATGTCAAAACACCGTACAAAAAGACGTGTATAGATATACACATCTACAACTTGTATAAGTGTATATGCAATTTGTAAATGAAGCTAAAAATAAGTTATGTGCATAAGAAAAATCTAAAGCCAATACGCAATTAATAAGAAACAATTGTTGACATGTCTTTATCTATGTAGTGACCATCGATATAGCAGCTTTAAGAATTGTGTCCATGGTGGAAGTTAAGGCTAACTTACTTAAGGTGTCCATGTGCATGCCATTCAAGGAGTAACTATGATGAAACAATACAGGTGTGACAGGTGGTGAATGCAAATTATGCATTATGTCCACTAGTACATGTACATACATGTTATATGAAGCATTAATTAAAAAACAAACCCTGTGCCAAACCATGCGGCAGATGTAGGCTAACTTTGCTAAATGGTAGATAGTATTTAAAAAAATTGACATAGACAAATTCTTGTCAAAAATACCTTTTTGGCCTCTCTCTTTTTAGCATAGTCAAGTAACTCAAGAACACGTCTCCTTGTCACATCAATGGGCTTTGTCAGGGTGTATACAAGTTTCATAGCATGGGGTGTCTGTAATATATAAAAAAAATTTTTTTTTAGTCTGTGCAAGCGGAATAACTGACATAATATGAACTTTTAAGACCAATATCTGTGTGGTAACGGAATTAGATTACCTACTGTGGTCACCCCATTACATCCTGAGGGTTCTCCACTACACAGATAAAAAGGAGTGGCTCTGTGGCACAGCCCTATCAGAAACATTTGACCACCTCTTACCAGTTTCACAGACTATTTTATAATGGGTGATTTCACCAGCAATCGACTGATGCCATCCATCTTGTTACCATAACACAAGCATTAAGTTGCTTAGCTTGGGACAAGATGGCATCGTGTGAAATGTCGAAGGATATTTATAAAGCTTGTATGATTTTAAATAAAGTGGTAGACAGTGGTTGTGAACTAGATGTATACAAAAATAAGACATACCAAACTCTCATAAGTCAAACCAATGTAGAAAACATCATATCCAGCATCCAAAGATGACATTTCAAGACAATCACACTCCATGGCAGCTGAAACATAATTTTGCTGGTATTACTAAATATTTTTTTCATAATATATTTTGTGTATTTACATCTACCCTACACGATTTCCTGCTCCACCAAAGGTTATCTGTTAGAGAATATCCATTTGCCATCAAATTAACCACTGTAATAAAATCCTAAAAAGCAGTGTAAGCTGTACTATTGGATGTTAACATGCATGAACTTTTCTCCACCACTGCACTTTTGTTTCAAGATGTTTGTAAGATACAATAACACAAATACATTTTCTAAATACCTTAAATAAACTAGGCATACATGATTTTCACTAATATTATCTACATGGGTACATGGTACATTAGTCTACATGGGTTAAAAATTTATAAACTAATTGGTTCGGGACAACCAATTAGTTTTAAATCTACAGAATGTGGAATTCTCTTTTAAATTTTACCTGTTAACCAATCAAGAACAAAGCCAATTCGGGAGAATGATGACTGGTCCCCATAATTAGCTAGTATCCAGCTCAAAGCATACTCTATTGTGCGGTCTTCTACAGCATCGTGAGGCACAATACAAGAGCCCAGATTTATCCATTTTGTTATGGCTGAAAGCAAGGAGAACAATGTTTAAAACCACTTCATATTTATTTAGGTGTTAAGGAAATACTATACAAATATTAAAAGACTTACGGATAGACAGATTTAACCACACTTTGAACAAAATATGGAAATCGTTGTAATGTAAACCGCCAGTGTCCACGGCGTATGCCAATTCGTCGACCTTATTCTGAAATAAATCTTTGTCAAACCCCTTCTTTAAAGACTTTATATAATCAATTATTTCATCGACATCCATTGTTTTGATTAATAAAGACAGTTTTTAGACTTTTCTTCTTTCTTGAATGGTTTTTATTTTGTAAACAATTTGAAACCAAATCTAAACAATTCAAATCAACGGACGGACAGTTCTTTCAATTATCAATGCCATAGAGTATAATTGGGACATATTTGTTTTTTTTTTACATATTTTAATATAATAGGTTATAAACCAATATTTGAATGTAATTTTGATATTTTAGTATTCTGATAAAATAGTTTAAGACTTAACCAATTTTTACGAGTAAAAATTTGCTAAGTAGAGCGATCGACTTTAGACTCATATACCTAATAAATCGCAACTAAAAGCACATTACATCATCATTCCAAAAAAAAACTCGGAGTTTGCGTGTGGTGATTTTATTTTCGATGTATATAAAAACATCGGTCATCTATAATATTACAGTACATCGGCAAACATTGACTTTTAGAAAAAAGTAACAAGATTTTTGTTTTTACATGCACATCCCTACAAAATCCTAATTTGATTGTTTACAAAGCAAATTATGTCAGTTATGTTAACATTTATGTTGCGATAAATAAAAATTTTAATGGATATCTCGAATATTTACCGAATGTTTAATTAATCAAGAAACGTTTAGCATAAATATTTAGATACTTAAACATATTTGCTGAAAGAAATTTACACATATTTAGGTGAACAGGGAAGCTTTCTTAAATTCATCATAGCTATCCTTTATAACGAAAGACATTTATATTGTCTATGGCGAAAAGAGCCAGTTGTGACCTCACCTACAAATTTCCCACACATATGGGTAAAATGTAATTGATTAATTTCCTATTTCAACACAATTTAAAGACTTAAGAATTTGTGTTTTGAAAGATGTTCTCGATGCTTCAATTACGGGACTATTTTTACAAACCTTATCTTAATCGATATCCTAGCCTTATGAATAGTAAAATAGAATACCATTTCTGCAGGTTTTTTTAAGCTACGTCGAGCCCTACTGGATGATGTATGGTTGTCCTGATTGGAAGGCACAAAAAGTCGTAGGTCACCGCTGTTTTTCTACCATTTAGTGCAGTCGATACACAAAGTCAATAAAACAGATAAATACAATAGAAACTGACAACTTGTATGATGACTACTAGTTGTCCCGGCACTAAATCAAATTAGGCTGGTGTACAAAACAAAAATCTTATTGCAACCAAGGGGTGGTCGACATTAAATATCAACTTGTTTTGTAAATAGTTGATTTGTTTATAGTGATTTACAGCTTCCACAATTCATAAAAGCTTAAATCTCCAATATTTTATTTTATTAACATAAGTTCGCATTTTATTGGTTTGTGATAGATAAGTATATCACTTTGTATCATCATCAACCCATACTCGCCACTTAGAGACAATCAAATACAAATTAAAAATATGCTGATAAACATAGATCCGGGTTTTTTATTTATAATGAAAGAGCCAAATATGCAAAAAGTTAATAACATACAAAACTTTTTTATTAGTCATAATGTACTTAACAACTTGGTAGTTGAAAAGACTTAGGCTGGTTACCCTAAAATGCATAGACACGACGCTTTATAGTTTAGCTTCTTTTATTTGAAATGTCAAAATGAGCAAATTGTCGTTTGAAGTAAACAGTATGGATAATTGCCAATTGAGTATTTTATAAAATATGGTTAAAATAATACTATCAAAAGTTATTTTTCAGTGACAAAATAAACCTACACAAAATGTGGCCCATGTTGCTAAATATGACGCGCGACGAATGTCGCCTTACGCTGCGTAGACTTGGTATAAAATTTGTATCAAGAATGGCTTTCATTTTCCCTCCTATGCTTTTTCTTATTAAACTCAAAGCGTCTGAGCTAATTTGTGAACTATCGGGTTTGGATAAAGTGTAGTCTTATATGGTTGATTCGTTTGTTTGTAGAATTAGAAGCCTACTCGAGTATGATCAGTGTGTTTAGAGCACAGGGGGCATTGGAAGACAACAGAAAAAAGTTATTGGAGGAACTCCGCGCCGTTTTACATATAAGCCACGATCGGCATAGCGCCGAGGCACGCCGCGTGTCTAATGATGAACTATTAGCTACTATTGCTGAACAGTAAGTAAATGTTATTAGAAATTCTTATTTTTTCCCTTGATTTATTTTTAAACACTTGAACACAGTTAAAGATGGCTGAGGGTGATGGAAAGTTAAAGGTACTATGATAATAAACTCTCTAGATGCTGTTTGTGATTTAATGAAAATATTATTTTCTTGTTTTAATAATTTAAAAGTTGCTGTTAATAAGTTTTTAATATGAAATTTATTAGCATTGGTAGTTTATATACTAGCATGTTGTGTGTTTCACTGTACCATGCAGGTTAGGTAAGGTGTGATTTGATTATTTTGGGATGATTTCCAGTAAGTTCAATGCAATTTTAAGTTATTTCCATTTAATAATTAATTTGACAGGTAACCTATATATAATGAAATGTCACATTTTATATTTCTTTTTTGTTATTTGCAATATGAATATATTTAGATTGATAAGAAAATATATATTGTTTAAAATATTGATAATTAATAAAATATACAAAAAAAAAATTATGTCTCATAATATATTTATAATGTTTTAAATGCTTATGGATTGATTTTTTAATAAATATAGTTTACTTGTAGTTAATTTCCAGTGCCTTTAATGAAATCAAGATTTTAAGATAGTTCGCCAAATTGTATACATATTTAGATTTTGTATATTTCAATACTGACAAAACTTGTAAATAATATAAAAGTAAAGTTTTATTTCTAGCTTGAATTATTATGGTTTCAAGCCTATTAAAATATTGTCGGAAATGTTTGCACATTGAAGAATGTATGAAGTACAAAATTTTAAGTACATTAAATCAACTATTACTGTATTGAGCACTGGACCTAAGACCAAGTAATTCTATAGTGTCAAAATCAACATCAATGTGCTATTGATTGTCTATGTCTGGCTTGAATGCTAGGGATTTCATTGTGTTGGATAGGTATGTTGATATGAGATAACAACTTTTGGGCTCTAGGTTGTAAATCTTTCTTTCAAAATACAGGGTGCTTTAGGTATTAGGGGAGGCCTGTCTGTGTTGTAACGGTTTGAGAATACATGATGATGTCACCACCCCCTTCCCATACTCAGGGTGTTTGATAGCAAAATAAAAAAAATGCAGAATCAATAGTAGGAAATGTCAAGGCCGAAAACTTAATCACAAGAGAAAGAAAGCTTAAAACAAATCCATGTGCCAACCCGACTGGCCAGCATGGCACAGAAGGCTAATTACTCTCCTTATAATTGGAGGAGGCCCCTCTTAGGGATGATGATGATGATAATGTATTTTTAATTTGACCATGTTGCCATGTTGATGCATTTCATTCTGTCGGCTCTTCCAACACTCTCAGGGTGGAATGGGGTGGTGACTATGTATTGTAAATTTGTAACTACACATACTATTTATAACAGGAGCAGAAACTAATTTACTTTTCAATTTCTGCAACAAATCTGTTCCACTTGTGTGAAGACACACACAGTAAGATGGTGTTTTTTGTAAATGGCAACTACAGAGTATCCTCTTTTGTAAAGCAGCCCACCAAACCAAATTTGATATTTACAAATTTACATTCCATAATGGATTTGATAATAAATATGTCAATATACCAATTTAAGAAGTTAATTTATTTTCTTAATGTAGTCTTACCTTTAAAAGTAAAACTTGGACCGAAGGTTAGCCAAATCCTATGAGCTATTGCCATTATTGAAAACAAAGAAAAATTATGAAGATTAACCAGTATATATATTACACATTGACAAGTGCAGTGTTAGAGCCCCCGCGCATTAGGCGGGCTGGCCGCATAATGCGCGGGCTGGCCGCGTATGTGTCGCGATGTTTTTCGTTGGCCGCGCGGCCAAAACCTGGCCACGTGGCCTGGCCGCCTAATGCGCGCATCTACATACATCGTGAAAGAATTAGTTGGCCGCAGCGACTTGGCCGCGCGGCCTGGCCACGTAATGCGCGGAGGCCCTTAGTAGGCCTCCCACACGGTGGACTGACGACCTTGGTCGCCGGAAAACGAAGGATGCAGGCGGCTAAAGACCAGCTTACGTGGCGTATGTCCAGCAGTGGACGTGTTTTGACTGAAAGGAATATGGGGTCTTTCAAACGAAGCGTGAAGAGGCATCTTGCGGGCCGGCAGGGTGAGGATGGCTAATGCTATATGTATAGTTTAGCACTAGGTATCCCCACTTCTGGACTGCATTTCCACTTAACATCAGGCGGAATGCAGTCATCTGCCTGCTCCTACATAAATAATAAAGAAAGATATGATGATGATGATGAGACCTAAAAATATTAACGTTCATACTTTGATTTATCGTATCATTCCTTAAACAATGGCAGCTTGTATGAGTTCTTGATAAATTTTTTTCTTTATACTTCACTCCTTTTCCTTATTTCGGCATAAAATGGATTTCACATAGTATCTCCACAAGGGCCGGTCCTGGGTCGCCCGCATCTCTCATAATGGATTTACCACAATTTATTCTAAATTCGTCACACAGACATTTGCTTACTGATTCTTTATACAATTAGGTTGTCAGGCCCAAACACAGGCATAGGATGGATCAGCGAAGGGCGCAGAAGGGTGCCCTTACTGCCCCGCGGCATAGCACAGACCATTTACACAGAGATTGCGGATAAGGCAGCTAAAGCCGCGGCAGCAGAGAACAAGGAAATTAGGAAAAGGCTTGAAGCGGAGAAAATGGTTGCACCCAAGTGCAGCGAGGAGGAGATGACTGATGCGGAGGGTCTTACTGCAGAGAGTGCGCTTCAATCAAACGAAGTTCTAGACGAGTCGGTGTATGCTCCTGTTGCAATGGAAGATCAGACGTCGAAGGTAATTATTTTTATTCTCTCAACTAATTTGCTGATAGCTGACATATTCTTTCATAAAAAGTCATTTGCTTATCAATAGATTAAAATGAAATACTAAGCAATAGGGTGTGGGAGGTTATCTTATTTCTGGCTGACTCTTCCTAGCTGTTCTACAAAATTCTGTAGCCAAATAACATGGATCTTTCTACGCCTAAGGGGCTGTCCATTAATCACGTGAGGTTCGAAAGGGGGAGGGAGGGGTCCGGCAAAAATCACGAAATATCACAAGGGGGGAGGGCGGGTTTTATAGTAAGATATCACGTGTATTTATTTATTCGTCAAACGCGTGAATTTTAAACAGAAAAGCGGCGTATTTTCGTTACCTTTGAGTGTAAGATTCTTTGTAGGTATTAAAAATACACGTGATTTTTATAGGGGGATGGGGGGGGGGGTAGTCTTAAACCTCACCACGTATCACCAAGGGAGAGGGAGGGGTTAAAAAATGATAAAAAACATCACGTGATTAATGGACAGCCCCTAAATAGGGCCTCTAGAACTCGGAAGAATAAAATCAAAATTATAAATGAGTTACCAGTTCAGAATGCCAAATGCGTAACGTTATTGTTGTACGGAATGGTAAAATTATTTTATTGTTCCTACAAAACTACATTCACTTTCAGTTATGGGAGACTGAGTTGATTCCGCGTAAAAGGAAAATGCCCGAAGGAGGCGCGATACCCGACGACGCTCCGACGCCAGTCAAAAGCATGAGAAATATACCAGTGAACACAAATCAGAAACATCTGAATCTATCACAGTTATACTCCAAATACTCTCAACCGGCAACAAGTAAGTATGCCTGTAGTAGCTGGCAAACAACTTGGTCAAAGAGTGCCGTGCTTTCACCTGGGCTCCAAGCGCCACCCCACTCCGCCAATTCAAAACAAAAATTCTTGACTAATGCGCGCGCAGTCAATTTCGTTGTTCAAGTTATTTTCTGGCCATTATACCTGATATATTTACTTCTGGTATACCTATAGATGTCTCATTATATGCATATTGATACTTTAATTATTCTACATTTGCCACATAACATTCGTAGCTTTAGGCGCAGTGCTGGTAGGCCTCCCACACGGTGGACCGACGACCTGGTTAAGATCGCCGGAAAGCAGTGGATGCGGGCGGCCCAGGACCGGCCTTTGTGGAAATCCTTAGGGGAGGCCTATGTCCAGCAGTGGACGTCTTTTGGCTGAAATGATGATGATGATGATGATTCGTAGCTTTTGGAACAGTTAAATAAATATATATACTTCTCTTCTACTTTTCAGCCCATAAATACTGTTGGCCTTATCGTTTCCTTTTTTCGGCTCTTACAGTGGCGACACTATGTATTCTAAATTACAAATAGCTTACTTAAAAATATTTAATGGAAAATTAATTCGTGTATTATCTCTTAGCTCAGTTCTGCAAGTTTTTGCAGTCAGACATATGTGTTAACCTTCAATATTTCCGTTCAGGTAAAGCATCGGGCCAGTCCAAACACTCGTATAACCAAGTAAGCAAAGTATCGACTAGTAAACCGAGTCACGGCCACGCGCCGCGGTCCACTCCACATAAGGGCAGAGGCTCCAGAGGCGGCAGAAGTGGCCACGGCAGACCTAAGAAAGCCCAGAACATGTCTCCTGGCAAACAATACAATCCCACAATGCAATTAGACTATGCAGGACCACCAAACACCTTCCAGGCTAGCTACGCGCAGTCCTTATTAGGGAACAAAACGAAACCGGATTATATGGAGGAATTGAAAACGAAAGGGTTGTCTCCCGGCATGGTCGCAGATTCTCCGACGATGCAGTTGCTCACGCAACCCGCGACGGTTCCTCATGAACTGGCCGTTTCAGAAAACGCGCATCCTGACGATCCTTCAGCGTTGCAAGCTCAAAGCACTCCCGTTACAGCTAAATCTCATACCGTCTCCGGCAAGCCGTGCCAGCTCATAATAAAGAATCGCGGTGACCTAGATAAAAAAGTACAAATGTCCGAAGTGAAACTATTGCAAAAGACTCCGGACAATATTAAGTTTATACCCAATCGGCAGGTTGTCGTGGCGCCGAGTTCCGCTCAAAAAGCGTTACACGCTCCCAGTTCGGCGCATAAACCTTTACACCCGCCCACGAAACTTGTCACGACCAAAGTGTTAGGGTCAGTGCCGAAAGCCCGGAATCCCAGTGCACCGATGAATCCCGAAAAAATGATCGTCGTTTCGAAAAATCCGTCTGAACACAAAATGTTGTCTAATCCCAAAGTTATTTTTACGTCGACCGTCAGTACGCCCTTGAAGGACGCCGCACCGACCACTACTAGCATATCGAATAACCCTCACACCACTCAAACGCTCACACCTAAAGGAATCCCCGCCACAGATTTGAAAGTGTCCGCCAAAGCGGTCGTTTTAAACCCCAAGTCTGTACAAAAGATGGTCGTGTTACCGGCCAAGGGTCGGACGAAACCCGGCGGCGACGTACCCATCCCTCTCCTACATTTTAAGGGGCTACCAACTGCGATGAAGTTCGTGCCGGTCAGTTCACAGTCCATCACACAGATCGCGAAATCGTCTGCCGTAACTGTAGTATCTAAACCGACATCGATAAGCTCGTTACCAACCAACGCAAAAATTGTGGGGGTCGAACCGATAAAAACGGCTAATTTGGCAGACATAGTACCCGTTAAAGGTCTAACCCCTATCACAGCGTCCAAAATCACAAATCCGATAGTACGGCCGTCTGGCGCTAAAGGCAACGTTATCGTTGTGCAGAAGGGTACGACGATAGGCAAAGCTTTGACGTTCACTAAAAACGGAAACGACATGTCCAAAGTGATTATGGGTAAAAATGTCAATCAACTTCTACAAGCGTCGAAGTCGGAGCAAGAAGCGGCTAAATGCTCTGGGGTCATCGTACTCGAGTTGAATAACGAGCAGACGGGGCGAACCACAACTATGTCGGAAATACTGGACAGCCGGACTACGCCGCGCGCTTCGGACGAACCTAAGAAAGGGACGCACATAACCGCCGACACGCCTGTTTTATTCGACAACCAAATAACGGACGAATGCAATGCGAATAGCATGGACTCCACTACGGGGAGTATCGGGGACATAGTGCCGATGGAAGAGTCCAGTTTATCGATTATGGGAAAGGACGAAAGCAAAGCCAACTTCAGTAAGGACTCCGAGGGGGGGAAAGATTCGTCAAGCGTCACCGATTGGGAGATGGAGCTGGATACCGTCTCGCGAAAGGGCAAGGACGAGGATAAACTAAATTCCCTGCATTTAGACCTGGGCATGTCGAGTGATAGCGACAGCGAATACCTGTCCAGTGGCCACAAGTCGAAGAGCAAACACGTGTCACAGGAGACCATCCGGCGGCCGACGTCGAGCGGTAATCATTGTTTTTGACCTTTCTTTATATATTTTTTTCCGTGTGCCCGTTGACAATGTCAATGTTTGTTCAGGTGACGGCGACATTTACGTGTCGAGCGCGATGTCGCTTGCCACGCGGACTCTGCTCAGCCAACTGCAAGACGACGGATCTTCGAGCAACGACTCGTCGTTTGCGCTCAAGACCAAAGTCGACAGGAAGGAAGACCACAAAATGGACAAGTCAGAGTGCGAGGCGCTCACGAAAGCGAAACAGAAGCTCTCGGAGAAAGTGGCCAAGTCGCAGCAGAAGAGGATAGACATATACAGCACGGCGATAACGACGTCCGACATAAATTTGGACTCGTTCTCGTATTTGGATGAGGGAATGATGGCGGGGGACGATGAGTTTGCGAGTGAGGAGACGAAGCCTCGCGACTCACGGCGGAACGACGCCCTGGACGACCAGCTCAGTCGGCTCCTGGGCGAAGACTCCGCGAACTCGACTGACTCACAAACTGTAAGTGAACGTTTGCCTTTAAGTAAATAATGAGCAATAAATTAGCGTAAGCGGTGGAAGATGTCGTTGATAGATTATGAATTTAGCACTAAGCGTGGACATATAATGTGAAGTGTACAGTGGTGACAATGGTGGTGTCACAAACGTGATTGTTGTGCTGTTTTGTTTGTTCTGTTGAAATATACAGTTTTCGAGAGGTGTTTGTATACTATCTGTGTGTAACCCTTGGTAATATTAAAGAGGCTAGCCTTCAAGATTTGGTTAAAGATAATACAATTAAATTGAATGAATTAATTTGATTAAAAACGTTTTTCTTAATTGTTGGGGTGGGTTTCTCGTTCGATGGGAAAGAGAGAAATATAAAATTATACAAGCAATATTAATGGCCTTTAGCTATGTAAATGAGTTTTAAAATAATGAGTAGCATAGTGCACTTGATTTAGCAAATTTTAAATGTTGCCTTTATAAAAAATCATGAACCTTTGTTGCTAATTAGGAATGCTATTAATGCTATATTTGAACTAAGTTTGCATAATTCTGGTTGCATTAGTATATAAGTTATACATTAGGGCAAAAACCTGCTTAGTTGAAGAATAAATGGGCAGATAGATATACAAAAAGTATAAATAAGACTTGCCTAGTCAGGTATGGGCGACCTGCTGAATTAAAACCCAGATGTCTGTATCTAATGTAGCAGTAAACGAGGTTATGCTTTACCAAATTATGTAAATGAACTCCAAAAACAAAAAAGAAACTAATAGCGAAAAAAAACTATTTGAAGTCGGTGCCGACTTAGGGTCAGCGCCGACCTACGGAGTGTCGGCGAAGAGACTAATTCAGTAACAATTTAAATTCAACCTAAAACGCTATAGAATACGACTGTATTTAGAATACGCTCGCCGCGCTTTATGTCGCTCGCCGTCATTGTATTTCGTTGTACTAAATACAGTTGTATTCTGAAGCGTTGTAGGTTGAATTTAAATTGTTACTGAATTAGTCTCTTTGCCGCCACTCCGTAGGTCGGCGCTGACCCTTAAACGTCAAATAGTTGATAATTGGTTATTTTTCGCGTTTTTTTTAAAGTCCATCTACATTTTTTGTTAATCATTATTATGTTAAGCATAGCATAGCGCAATATTGAATAGAAACCTTGAAAGTACCTCGTAATATTTCAACTTTCACATTTTTTTACGCATCAAATTATATTTACGGTATTATGGTTCATAGTACATTTTACTGTAATTGTACGTTCATCTCATACCAGGGCTCAACCTACTCCAAACAATAAAATGCTCTAATTATATTTAAGAAAAATATGAGCATTTTTTAATCTTGCCTACGTTTTGAGCTCAGAAAGAGGTTGGTTTAAATTGATTGTAGTATTGTCAGGGTCAGTTCTGTTGTACAAAGTCAAATTTGAATAGAATACAAAATAAGGCATCTTGTGAGGATGAATTCATCTACCATTTGACCCTGGCTCTAAACATAGGTCTAACGAAGTAACGTGATTGTTAAAATATAGGTCAATTTGCAAAAAATAATGCAGCATTTAAAAAAATTGACCGCAGCCTTCTGTCGTCGTCAAGTAGACCTTGACTACTGTCTTGATGGCTGCCACATGCGTTATGCTTATGTACAGGTGTACTTATTATTATTTCATTTTATTTTTCTTTTAATGTTTTAATGAAATACGGTTTCGGTTTCGCCTGAGCGCTTTTCGGAACCACACAAAACAACTTTGTTACATCTATACTAATATTCTAAAGAGGAAAGATTTTGTGGGTTTCCAACGAGGAAAGTCAGAAACTCGAAAAACTATTTCAAAAATTGTTTCACCATTTGGATGCTATATTATCTTGGAGAAACGTATGCTATATGGGAAGGGAAGATAAGCACGGGTTCAAGCCGCGTGCATGAGTATGTTATAATTTTGTAACAATGAAAAAATAAGTGCCGCATTCTGTCTTGGTATTAGTATAACAAACGAGATGTCTTTTGACAATTATGAACATTGCTTGGTTTAAAAATAGGAATATTTTCATATTCTATTCTAAGCGAGCCCTGGTGATGCCGTCACTATTAAATTACCTTAAAGTTAGCATTCTGTTGCACGCGTTAGGGCGTTTATAGCACTTACAATTAAATATACACTACATACGAGGGTGAATCAAAAAATTCTTGGAATCAATATTAAAAAATGCAAAGATTTAAATAATAATATTTTATTTTTCTACATAATCTCCCTCCAATGCAATGCATTTAGAATAACGCGTTTCTAACTTCCTTATTCCTTGTGAAAAAAAATTATTTTCTTGACTCTCGAAAAAGTCCTCTACGGCAGCTATAACCGCGTCATTATCGTGAAATTTTGTTCCACGAATTTCCTCTTTTAATTTTGGAAATAAGTGAAAATCACTTGGGGCTAAGTCCGGAGAATATGGTGGGTGGTCAAGGAGATTGAAGCCAGCACAGCGGATTGCGTTGAGCGCAACTTCCGATCGATGGGCAGGAGCGTTATCTTGAAGGAACAACACGCCCAACGACAGTTTTCCACGACGTTTTTCTTTAATCGCTTCACGCACTTTCGGGATTAAATTTGCATAATAGGGTCCAGTTATCGTCTGGCCTTTTGGCATGTAATCAATAAAAAGGATTCCTTCACTATCCCAGAACACAGAGGCCATAACTTTGCCAGCGGAAGGAGCAACTCGAAATTTCTTAATGGATGGAGAGGATGGTCGTTTCCAAGACATGCTTTGTCTTTTAGTTTCAGGATCAAAATGGTGGACCCACGTTTCATCCATGGTGACAAGACGACGGCAAAAAATATCCGAATCACGCTGGAACATTTCGAGATTACGCTTGGAAATTTCCAAACGTCGCTTTTTGTTTTCGTCGGTTAACATTCGTGGCACCCATCTTGCAGACACTTTTTTGAACCCCAGTGAATCAATTAAAATGGATTGAACGCTACCAAAAGATATCTTTAGGATCTCAGCTATATGTTTTATAGTCATTCTTCTGTCTTCCAAAACCAGATTCTCAACCTTTTTGACATTTTCTTCTGTAACGGAGGTTGAAGGCCGCCCAGAACGCGGGTCATCTTTACAGCTTGATCTACCTCTTTTAAATTCAGCCACCCAGTACGCAACCGTAGAATAGGGTACAGCATCACCCCCTAATGTCTGCTGAATGTCCAAAAAAATTTCCTTCGTAGACATTTTTTTCAAACTGAGATATTTTATCACCGCACGTAACTCACTTTTATCCATAATTTTGACTTTTTAGCAACTCGTTGCACAAAAAAATTTATTACATGCGAACGAACTGACAAAAACAAGTGACAGTCTGCATAAATATAGTGTGATAGACACTCTTTAATTTGAATATCGAACTTGATCCAAAAATGTTTCATATATATGCAATTCTAAGAACTTTTTGATTCACCCTGGTACTTTTAAAGAATACATGTACAATTAGTGTATAATATGTAGGCGTTTTTACATGACAATTATATACCTAGTAGGAGACTATCACAACACGATTACATCATGATAAAAGGAATAATGAGTTTCAAAATGTCATAATTTCATAATCTATGAATACATTTTAATTGCCATCATAGCTTCCGCAACACACATTTTAAAAATATATAGTAAAAAATATTTCATACGTTTGTGTGTCTATTTTAGGCTATTTTTATTTGAAAATTTTTGACGGCAGCAGGAAGTAATGTCAATTATTGTTAGGTCACTGCAATTTATCATTTTTATACAGGGTTTGTTTGTTTGAACGCGCAAATTTCGGGCACTACTAACATTTCTATAATGTTACAAAAGTCCTATACTCATAAAAAGACCAATTCATAAGCATGTCAACACGTCCAAGTACAACCAGGACATAAGTAGAACATAAGGACATAAGAAGAAGAGTAACATTATTACAAATATTTATTGAGCTCTGTGAGGAAATAAATAAATTTGCATACATAAGTCATGATAACCGTAAATAAAATATATTTATTTACAGTATTTGAACAATAATATAACATTTCTAACCAGCGCCATTATTATAGATTTCGTATTTTTTTTTAAATTTCTCTACTTTGTGTATCAATTTATTGGCGTACGGCTAATATTGTCAATGAGATTGGAGAACGATAACCTATGAGAGAGATAAAAGATAATGGCGAAAACACCCAAAGGAGATTAAAGCCCGTTCAGCATATGACTTGACCAGGTTCTACCGCGTCGGCCAGTTCTGTGTGCTATGAACCATGTCAACTGCCACTTATGTTTGGCAATCTTGAGGACTATGTCGGTATCTCCTCATCTCTGATTCAAGTAAGACTCAAGTACACTCCCCGGCAATCTTTATGGCCGCTCTGAATGTAGCCGCATTACGCTGCGCACAACGGGGGGACGTACGCGGGGCGGGGAGGTAGGGCATGCCCACGCGCGCCATTTTTCACCCGCAAGCGTTCTCGCCACTCGAGTGTTAGTGTGAGTGACCTACGTTCGTATTGGTTATGAAATGTACGATGCGCAAGATCGTACCCACGGCTACATTCAGAGCGGCCATAAAGATTGGCGAGGACTGTACAGTAGATTTTTATTTTTCAAAATCATCGGGTAATACTTTATCTAGAAGCACTTAATGCTAACACTTCATTGGGTTATCTTCACCAAATGCGGCTATACTTCTTTGAATGTTTTTCGGTATACCTCATAGCTATGGCACCATCGACGCCCATTTAAAAAAAATACCCTGTTGAATGTGACTTCTAAAGTGTTCAACAACCGACGCACAATCTTGTTTCTTTTGTTTTAGATTAACATTGTTTACTGATGTGTTAAATATTTAGCAAAGATTTTAGAATAGACTAATTTAAAATATAATTCTGATTAAGTTAAGTTTTGTAAATAATTCGTTGTGCAGACAATTCCTTTAATAAATTTAAAATTAGTGTATAATTCAATTTTGGGGGTTGAGAGTATTGTTTTGTATACTTTTGTCTTTAACACAATACCGGCTATGCCGGCCATATTGCCGGCTATCATTTAAAAACCTAAAACTAGCAAATCATTATCTATAAAATGTATATTACTATAAAGGTACAAAAGTAATTATATACATATATTGTTATTGCTAAGAAAAATTTCCATAGATCCGAGCTTATATAAATGTTGTCTAGATTTATTTATTCTAATAGTAGTTACGAAATAAAATAGTCACATTGCGCCTAAACGCATACTATTGGTTAGACAAACATTTGTTGTTTACTACGTAATAACAGGCATTTAGTTCATTTTAAGATAAAGCTGCCGCCAATATAATCAAAATTAAAAACAAAACTCGCACCACCTACAATTGACGTAATAATCTTTATCCGTAATCAGTAGTCGAGAAGATTTTCTTAAATTATGGCTAACAACATTCTCCATTACGTTTAATTTGTAATAAAAGAAAGCTAGGTAACACTGTATCTGTGAAGCAGTTAAAATGGCAGACACCAAACAGCTAACACAGCAAACCTTTCATTTGATTCCATGACATTGTAGATTCGCTAATGTATACTTAAAATTAATGCAACGATTCCTTTCTAAATGTCTTCAAATAGAGAGCGCCCGAGAGGTTTTTGCTTAATAAATATATTTAAGTTACTTCACCCAATACCTAACTTATTATAAGAATTAGTTTACGGTATGCGGCTAGACTGGTTTTCTGTCCATTAGATAGTCTTAACGTCGTTATAAATGTTCTACTCGATGGTATAAAAGACGGGATTGTACTGTTAATTACGTGTCCTAAGACACGTAATTAAAATAAATTTGTAAGCTCAATTTCGTAATGAGCCAGTTCATTGTCGGCGGTCAAATGAGGCGAGGCGTCTTGAACCTCGACAGTGCATTATTAGGAGCGGGACGTCTTTGTCACACTCTATACTATAAGAAAAGGACATAGCTCATTTAAAATTAGATCAGCAAGTCATGACTTAACTCATGCGTATAAGGAGTATAGAAACATGGAGCTTAAGTTGTTGATATGACAGCAAAGTTGTTTAGCAAGACATTGATTTCAAGTAATGGAGCAGTGCCAGTCTAGACACAAATCAGCTATCTAATTTTACAAACTGACTACGATATTTATTTACCTTACCATATAAATAATAATGTATAACTCATAGTTATTAACTGTAGTTAAATTCTCAACGATCACATGTCAATACTAATCTAATATATGCCTTGAGTTAATAGTTGTAAGGTTGTATTAAAATGGGTGGTGCTAACTTAACTAGGTCTAGAGCACACGGCGTATGGCACATAAGTTTTGTAAAAATAATAATAACATAAATGATAGCTCAATTGTATTGTGGCGAATTATTATGTAGTTAAAAATCCATATCAATATTTCTGTGTTTTAGGGGTAAAGGGATTTTGCGAGACAAAATCGAGTTTCAAAACGAGATCGCTCGTTAGTAAGCTGTGTTCATTATATTCTACATTGAAAGATCATCATTAAAATAATGGTACATATTTCTTGCTTTAAACGGAATGCGGTTGCGTTCATAAGAAATAGTGCCATGAGTAGCCGTTAGTTAATGGAAATAATGTGTAAATATAACAGTTGATATTTTTATTGAGACATTTGGCAGGTAATGTTGGAATAATAGTTTTTAAATTTATTTGTTAAATGTGATCAGAGGGAGTAATTTTACCGAAAATGTGTGTATGGGATTGTGACCAGATACGAATAAAAATAAATTTGTATTTTTGGAATAAAATTTGTCCACTGGATATACAGACTTTTTTACACAGCTAGGAAGTCCGATTAATCGGATGTAAACAAAGAATTTGGGTTCTTGTAATATCACCGGCGGAAGTTTACTACCGATTTTAATTTTAAAAAAGCCCTACATTAACAGTATTTGAATTGTAAAGGTTAGTTTTCAAATAAAATAATATTATCAACATGTAAATACAGCTGCACAAATACATTTATTGGTACCAGCAGTATTACTGAAAATGTCATGCCTTAAAGTATGATTACTTCCCTTGACACGCAATGTTGTATATTTTCTCAATGTGAAAACTAATTTTGGGATATCGTATCCTATAATTCTGATCTAGTATAGTGGAATGTCTAGTATAAGTGGGTTGTAAAGGCCGATGCAGGTGAATAAGCCTATGATTGGTACCACAATGCAATGAAATTGTGGCTTATGTGTTCCCGGTACTATAAGAAGTCCTAAAGGATCCATTTGTATTATAAAATCGTGTTTACTGCATTTACTGGGTGTGTCAAAACAAACCTTTAGCCATATGAAGTGAGCATGGGCTTCAAGCCAAACACAGCAGTTCTTTGTATTTTTCTTTAAATAAAGGTTTTAGCGATCCAATATTTAATCACAGAATGTGGGTTGCATTAGAAATGAGCCCGAAATTATCCTCCAAGATTCGTAATGCGGTTTCCACAATAATAATTAGGGCTCTTCTACTCATTTTTCATGTTGGCCAAGCACCAGTTGGAGACGAAAATGTTAAGGAAAAAAGTTACTTATATTTTCACACAGTATTTAAATTACTAGGACTGTTGATCCCTTGGTTATGGCTATACGGGTTAAACCCTGTAATGCAATGTAAACGATTTACCTGCATCCATATTTTTATAACCATAGACGTTTAGGCGTTGTTTTTTTTTGTCGGCTGTAAATATTTTGCGTAGTAATAGTCCTGTGGTAGAATCGAAACATGTTGATACAATATTCTGTGTTTGTTTTTTTCTCATGTTTATTTTATCAACTTATTTTAACGAATAAAATTTTAATCGCAATCTACCTTCTTTCTTGTGTCTCATTTCGTAACAGTGCATAGATAAAAAAACAAAAAGTATTTTTTTAAAACATATACTTTAATACTAGATTAAAGATACAGATTTGTAATAAATTTCTCTTTAACAAAAACAATATTATGATAATATTACAATCTCAAAATATAGTTGTTGATTGCCAACGTTTCGCTTACATAATTGAAAAAAAATATCGAAAAATGTTACAATAAATACTGTTCTTTCGGTACTTACAACGGCTCAATTAGAATGGGTCTTATGCTTATCGCAGTAGGGTCGATATTCGAATGGCTTATGCTGAGACCTTATGCATGGCCTCGGCGATGTAGTTAACGTTCTTTGAAGAGATGCCAGCTACCGAGATGCGTCCATCCTTCGTCAGGTAAATGTGGAATTCCTTGGTTAGTCGCTCGACCTGATGACAATAAATATTTATTTATTTTCTGGTATATTCAAAACATATTTAGTAGTCCACCGCTATGTGTGTATGTTTGTTCGCATGCTATGCGTTATACTAATATTGTAAAGAGGAAATATTTGTATGTATGTCTGTAATAAATATGACAAATGAGGCTAAACTTATCCTACGCAATAGTGGATTTTTTTATCTCTTTGGCGGAGAAGCAAAGCGTATGGCACGCGATTGGCAGATGACATGCACGAATTTTTGTACCACCAGGGCGATTTTATTCAAGATATTTTTAAGCTACTATAACAGGCTATATGCGAAACAGTGATAACGGGTCTAACACTTTGAATGCCCATATATTTCTCCTTCCAATCCCCATGGCCATTAATTGAAGAAGAATAAAAGTACCTGTTCAGGCTTGAGTCCGGTGAAGCAGAACATGCCGATCTGGTCAGTGATGTGTTGCCAGTTGTTCTTGTTGCCGGCTCCTTCGATTCCCGCGCGGAGTTGAGTTCGCATAGAGATGATGCGGTCGGCCATCAGTTTGACGTCTCCCAACCTTGAATATTTTAGTAAATTTTTTATTTGTAAGAGAATGCCGTATTGTAGCTGATTTAGAACGCATAGTGTCACAAAGCTAAAGGGAGAACTTGGAAACTATATATAGATAGTACCGAAGAACACTCAAAGCAGTTTTTTTGGGCCCGATTTTGATAAAAACAAAAATTCTTCATATATCGAATACATTGTATTTTTGAAATCAAATTCTGAACGCATCCTGGTTGGTAGAACAGTTTTTAAGGGACAATGAAATAGTTGTTTTTACTACCTACTTTCGTGTTTCAATTTTTTTTTATTTTCTCACCTAAAACCTTCCTTGGACTTCTACGAATATTTCAAAACCAAAATTAGGCAAATTCTTGTTAGACGAACAAACGTCAACATATATATTTTTTTATTTTATTACTATTCGGGAATCTTACAGCTAGTACAGTACATATTTAAACATGTCTTATAATACTATAAATCCGGCATAATAATGACTCCTTAGAATAGAAGGACATATATATATTTTTCTTAAACATATATTTTCGGTCTACTACCAAAATCTTCATCTTGTCAGCCGGTAAATGACACACGGCTGAGTCATGCCTTCTCCAATTACGGGGAGGAAATTAGCCAACCATACCACCCTTAGGGGGGTCTTAAAGGCCGACTAAAGGAACACGTGTGGCAGGTAACACAGCCGCAAGAGACGGAAAACTTGATACAAACTCTGTGCCCACCAGTCTTAGCAGCGTGACACAGTAATCTTATTTCCCTCCATAAACTTTGAGAAATCCCAGCTCAGCAGTGGATGGCCTACCACTACTCAGCCCATAAATAACCCACTGCTTAGTGGATCTCCCATTACATGGAGGATAATTAGCCTACTATACTATGCCACTCTGGCCAGACAGGTTGGCGCAGGGTTTCGTTACAAATTTTCCTCCAATTGCAGCTAGGTTTACAGCCTCGCCATTTCCTTTTGTCGGCTCTTACGACAACCTCAGGACGGAATGGATTGGTGACACTATGGATCGGAACGCGGCACCAACCGAGAAGACCTGGCGGAAGAAACTCGGTGGGCTTGTCTCCTTTTTTAAACGCCATATTACAATAACCGATATCTTATAACTAGTTCCGTTTGGTACCGAAAGGCGCTCAACTGAAATATGAATTTTATAATAAAAAAAGAATAATTAAAAATGAAATTATAAGTCATGAATCCAGTGAGCCGACCAACCCCAAACAGCGGCACCTGTGAATGACCTACAACTATGGAACTCTACAACTTTAAGAATTATGCAGAATATTACCAAGAAGTATAACATCATACCATTGCTTCCTGAGTTCAGGCGAGGTGAGTATCTCCTGGACGATGCGCGAGCCGTGCAGCGGAGGGTTGGAGTACATGGTCCTGACCATGATCTTCACTTGGGACATCACTTTGGCTGCAGACTCCGCGTCACCACACAAGAAGGTTAAAGCACCAGCACGCTCACCGTACAATCCTGAAATTATTATTACATCGTCATCATAATCGGAGCATATGTCTTATCCATTCATATTTAATGTATGTAACATGCGACACAAAGTAATTGGATTTAACGTAATTTTTTAAATGAATATTGAAAATATACATATTTGTTTCGATGAATTATAGGGAAAAATTACTGGTATAAAAACTTCTAAATTCCTATATTATATACTCATTATTTTATTTGTATAATTGCATAATCTAACATTTTTATTGCCACTTAACATAATTATGCATCTTGTCGTACAATTTATTACCTACTTCTCAAGCACATATACCATAGTATAAAATAGTGCGATCAATAATATAATATTCGTCTAAATTACAAATCTATTACATTATGTCAACATTCCTTAAAATTCATCGGAGCTAAGCATTTACCTAATCATCGGCTTAATAGGCTGAGAGGCAGAGTTAATTTCGTCGTACAAAAGATACCATTGTCGGCAACGAACCATGCTTCACGTGACAAGACTTCTGACGTCCTTTATGTGTTGAGAAGTAATTGTAGCAAACCGCTGAAAGCGATTTCGCCATTGCCAAGTGCGTTTATAATAAACTAGCGACCCACCCCGGCTTCCACGGGTGCAGTAATGAACATCTAAATTTATCAGTGTTTCTCTACAATATAATGCATGTATTATACATATCTCTTGAATACTCTATCTATTAAAAAAAACCGCTTCAAAATCCGTTGCGTAGTTTTAAAGATTAAAGCATACATAGGGACGGACAGACGACAGCGACTTTGTTTTGTACTATGTAGTGATAGTGATACTAGTGACTACATAGTAAATCACAGATTTTTTTTATGTTGTTAGAAGTCTGAATTTACCAAAAACAAAACATTAACATGACACATTGTATTAAAACCTCATTTTTATTTAACAGCAACATTCGTTTCTGTTTCCAAGGAATTTTACAATACATGATAACGTCTTTTCAGACGCTCATTAAACAAACAACAACATACGTAAAACGATAATGACCTCATTTTACGCAATGCAAGAAAAAAGAAGATAGTGGGGTCAAATCGTAAACAGATTGTTCTGTGTAAACAGGTTAACCGAACAGTCGTACCTAGTAACTAACTCATTGTTTGTAAGAGCCGACAAAAGGAAATGACAAAGCCGAAACCCTAGCTGCGAGAGAAGGAACAAGCCTGTTTACCCTCCCTGCAAGGGGAGGAGGCCTAACTCAGTAGTGGGTCATTTATGGGCTGAGTAGTATACATCCAAATGCACTTAGTAAAAAGCGGTTATTATAATACTAGCTTTTGCGCGCGGTTTCGCCCGCGTGGGCTTAGAACCCGTGTTATCTCTATGCATATTTTTTATCAACATAAAAGTGGTTATTGTGACTAAACTATGATAGTTAGATATGTGCTCCCGGGGACTTTTTTGTAGATCTTAATAAGACCTACAAACTCGTAGTAAATCATTTTGTTATATTGCCAATACTTTTTACAGCGCACGCATAAATAGGTTTTCCATTTTACACCTTGGGTTATAAAATCGCAATTTTCATACGGATCCCTAATTCTTTTGAAAATAAAATATAGCCTATAACCTTCCTCGATAAATGGACTATCTAACACTGAAAGAATTTTTGAAATCGGACCAGTAGTTCCTGAGATTAGCGCGTTCAAACAAACAAACAAACTCTGCAGCTTTATATAATATTATAGATATAGATTGCAAACAGACACTCCTATTTTATTTATTTGTATAGAATTTGCAAAGGATTGTTATTGCCATGACATGCTATTTGTAGCATAAGGCCACATAGATATCATACGTAAATACGTAATTAATTTGATAAAGGAGTAAGAAAGCAGATTAAACGATGATGACGAATAGTATGGCATTTTCCAAAACTCATACATCAATGTCTTTTGTCGTATCTATGCATTCTTGCATCTATGTATGTGCACCAAAACTAAATTACGTTTAGTTTGGACGGAGCTGTACGTAAATGTACACACAAAATATAAACATACAGACGAAAATGAGAACCTGCTCTATTTATAGGTCGATTTAAAATATTATTAAATACATAACGGTTCGTAGCTCCTTTGCACTAGCCGGGTTATTTGGAACTCCGGGGCGAGGAAAGATGTAAATCTCCGATCTACCCACTAAAACTACCGCCGGTCCTCGACTGCCCGAAACAGGGCAACGGGTTACGCTTGCTGCGGTCCCCTACCCATATCTAACCAGGGAACAGTGAAAAAAGACAGAGTTTAAAAAATTAAGACGCCTCAGTAATAAAGTACATACCCATGTTCTTGGCGAAGCTCTGGGCCAACGTAACTTGGTGACCTTCCTTAACGAAGAGACGCACGGCGAAGGCGTCGGCGTCAACGTTGCCGGTGGCGAAGCCTTGGTAGGCCATGTCGAAGAACGGGAACAATTTCCTTTCTTTGATCACCTAGAGAGGCCACAAAAAGTGTAAATTCAGTCTGGTTGTACATCACATTTTGTGGCTGGCGTTGAAATAAGTCCTCGTAAGCGTAAGGAGGCCTTACTGCTTAATTACCTTACTAAACTAAAAACTAAATATAATACTGGCAACTTTCGTTTTTGTTAATCACTACATAGTATAAAACAAAGTCGCTGTCGTCTGTCCGTCCCTATGTATGCTTAAATCTTTAAAACTACGCAACGGATTTTGATTCAGTTTTTTTTAATAGATAGAGTGATTCAAGAGGAAAGTTTATATGTATAACACACACCCGCTTTGCACGGGCGAAGCCGGGGCGGGCCACTAGTAAGTGTTAAATTTCAATAAATAGATCCTGTTACATTCAGTCGCTAACAAGATTTTACATCTTCGACAATGCCTAGGTAACCTAGTTGGCTCGCCTCCCTCAGGAGAAAAGGAGAGGCCAAGAAAATATGCTTCCTTTCATTAGGAAAATATTATATGCGGGAATAAATTGAAAGAAAGGCTAGCATTATTTATAAAACGTCTTTTAAAACTACTATTTAGACTAAGCCCCATATATTCAAACAAACGATTTCTGCGTGCACAGGGAGTGTCGTCAATGAAACAAAATTATAGTCGGTATATTTAACTGTTTTGTATTATGAAGATGAATGTCATAAAACCGTTACCACGACTGCTGCACATCATTCGAAAATCCTCGGGAATTAAATAATGTAAAATACACGCGATAAATCCATAAAAGTGTTTGATTCCAATAAAGGAAGATTAGTCAATGGATTAATAGAAAAAAGTTTAAATTCCTTACCTTGGACAGTTTCTCCCAGTCACTAGCCTTGGGGTCCACACCGGTGGGGTTGTGTGCGCACGCGTGAAGCAAGATAATAGAACCTTCTGGAATTTTCTAGAACAAAACAAAGTGAACATCAGTCGATATTGAAAATCAATAGTGAAACGTGTCGATGATACTATTACAAAAAAAAACCTGTTTGTTTCATTTCATCACTTAAACTCACTACCTCCTCCAAATTAATGGCGGGATATTAGTCTACTGTGCCACCCTGGTAAGACGGGAAGGCACAGGGTTTGTATCTAGTATTCCTTCTCTTGCGTGATCTGCCTCATGCGTTCCATAAGTCGTTACAATAGGTCTGTTGGAGTATATCTTGAAAAATTAATACTCGTAGGAAAGTTAAACTAGAACATAATGGGTAGGTTAAACCCCTAAGGGAAAACATACAGACACCAGGCATGAGGCATTCTGGAGATGTTTTATTCGAATTATTATGAAACGAACTCCCAACTGTGTGTGTTTGTATACACAGTTCGGTATACACAACTACACACACACAGTTCATAGTTCATACTAACTCAAAATATACAAAAAAAAACTGTCTCCAGCGACTCTTACTCCGATATCGGTGTGTTTTTGCCGTTATTGAACCCTTTATTATTATGCAGCCACTAGTACTACTCATTTCCTTTTATAGGCTCTTACACCCTCTGGATGGAATGGGGTGGTGACATTATGTATTCTAAATACGTCATCAAGTCAACCCAACAAGTACGGGATCAAAAATAAAAATATGTTAATTGCCGCCGTCCTCTTAAACTGACAGCATTGTGTTTTCCAAAACATCATTATTATCATATTGGCCTTTATGACGTCATACTATCTAGTCTCCACGTTCGTGAAACTGTTTTAACAGTTTCGCAAATAGTTTAGATATTTAATACAAGTCATACTTCGTGCCAAACTGGTTTTAAGCGGAAGAGATAACAATCTGACGTAACAATTTTTACGATTGCTATCATTAAAATTATGATACATTTTCGATACCAAACTGACACCCCCACGTTGGTATCCATCACGCATTCACGTCGTGGTTAGACCGTGAACTTACTAGATTTTATCTTATCAATAGTTTTATGAAGCACTGTGGTGTATTTTACTTCTTAGGGGATTTATGATAGCGATAATAAAATAAAAATAATGTATTTTAATACCCTAATACACACATACACATAAATTTCACAACATAAAGTATGTTGTTACTAACTGTTTCTCTGTGTGGTGACGGATTAAGAATAAATAGTGTCACCACCCAATTCCATCCGGAGAGTGTCTTATGGGATGACTTAGGCGCCGTCCTATAGCCATCGCTCGCGCGATGATGCTGCCGTCCGACAAAAAATGACCGTGTGACCGTGCGATCAAACATACTGATTTCTACTGAAGGTCGTGCGATCACGCGATGCGACCAAATTGTTTAAACGCATCGTATTGATCGGACGACCGTGTGTTCAAATATTCTGATATCTACTAAATGTCATATGGTTTGAAGAGAACTTAATTAATAAAATGAGAACTCATCCCATTGTTTGGAATAAATGGAGTGAAGACTGTAAAAACAGGCTTAAAAATGACAAACAGTGGTCTATTATTGCAATGAATTTGAATAAAATAAGAAGATTAAGTGAAAATATTTTAATAAAAATTACTTACATTATTATTATTTATTGATAAAACTTACAATATTATTATTAATCATCGTACGACCGTAATATGACAAATGTTTTCTAATCGCGCGATCGGTTTCATCGCACAATGAAATCGCATCGCGACATAGCACGAGCGATTACAATAGGACGGCGCCATAAGGAAATAACACGGCTCAAACAACAAACAAATCTAGTCGTAAGAGAAAGAAAACTTGATACCAAACCCTGTGATAGTGGGTTAACAAAACTGTCAGAATCGACAATCAATCGCACGATGATTCTCGATTTCGACTGTTAAATTACCAGGCGCAATCAACCCAGCGTGGAGCAAACTGTTTAGTTCCCTCCATTAACTCCGGAAACCGAACCCCGACAACGAAAGACTCGACGCAGTGACAGAGTAGTATACGCTGTTTATGTAAACGGTTACTAACTGGCTGTTTCCAGTTCGTTCTCGCCATACACATCGGTAGTTACGGTCAAAATTATATAAAGAAACTTAATTGCCAATGACGACACGGATAGTAAACAGGATGCATCAAAATACGCATATTGCCATAACGAAAGCATCAATACTAATACTCATATTACGCGTTATAATAAAACTTTCAATGTACTAATTGTACCTCTTTTATATTGTTAGTGTCGTTGTTTCTATTCTAGAATAAATAAAAGATATATTTTTTTAAAGATTTTTATCTTGTTTTACACGTAAGGGTGTTTTACATTAATAATCATGAACGACAGACAGGTTTTCACGACCGAAATAATTTTAAATGAAAAATAATTCATACGCCAGTTGATTCTTTAATATGGTGTCATTCATGCCCTAGAGTTTTGGGCTAGAAAAAGCAGGTATATATGTTATTTGTATATTTTACTTAGATGTTTTTAGCAAAATCTAAGTAAAATATGGGTGTCCAAATAAATAAATACTTACAGAAATATCTTCGAGGGCACCCTGCAGGTCAAACCCATTGGTCTTGGGGTCGAAGTAGCGATACTTTTTGTGGGACAGGTTCAGTGTGTTACAGATCTGTGGGTGGTTGCCCCAGGTGGGGGAGGGCATCCAAATCTCCTTGTTCTTGGCGTAATGTTTGCTGATGAACTCCAAACCAAGACGTAGAGCGCCAGTGCCGGACAGGGTCTAGAGCACAAATTATAATGGAATTAAAAGACCGATGGGTATTTCATAAATCTGGTATTTCAACAAGAACTTTTTTTTTCAATTGGGGCAACACCACACCAACAACATGACAGTTTTGAAATTTGTTTTTTGACGTATTCGTAGTAGATGCTTAGGTGGCAATTGTTACAAAGAATTCAATTTCACTCATAAATCGATTTAAAATAATTAAAATCCACTATGACAATGGTGATTCTGTTAAAGTTATATTTCGTAAAAATGTTGGTGTTGCCCCAATTGAAAAACAAATTTCTTGTTGAAAAACTCGATAGTACTAGAGACAAGAGCTTTATCAGTATGCTGTTGACTAAGGAATAGAAGTATATTCATTCCTGGAGGCATTAAATTTGATCTGCATTGCACTGGTGAGCGGTGGGATAGAATGATGAAAATTAAACACTTTAGTCAGGCGAAGTTAAGTTATCACTATCTTGCAAATTTCGGCAATTATGAGGATACTGTCTACTCCAAATAACTTGAGCAGAAAGTGCCGTAGTGGGGAAACTTCGTGCATGTCATCAACCAATCGTTTGCAATACTCGCACCTTCTCCGGCAATCACCGCCACGACGCAGTCTTTTGAGCTTTTGAGACTGTACCTAGTATACGTTCTAACGTGTTATATCGATAATGTTATTATTAAGCGCTAACATTGTTATTGATAAAAAAAACTGCAAGTTGGCTTTGGCAGTTTGCTTTGGCATCTTTCAGCAACCTTGGCGGCAAAATCTCGTCAGTGTAGGTGGTAGATTGATTATATCATGACCGAGTCAATCAATTGACCTCCGGAGTTATACAAATACATTGTCACTTACTAATACACATAATTAAAAAAATATGCAAGTTTTGCCAAAAAAATGTCTACGGACAAGGCAAATTACTTTGGAAAACATCGTGGTTTGAAGACTTACCTGTACAGTGCAGTTGGTCTTATCCTTGAGGACTGGGCTGTCGTCCCCAAATGCCAACTTGGCCACCGCGTCGGTGTAAATGGCCTCGCCGCCGATGGGAGCGTACTCGTGGTTCAGCGCTTTCTTGAAGATGATTTCTTCCGCCTTTGGGTCACATAATGTAGGTGTTCAAAACTTTATGTGTAATCTTAAGGGTAAGGATGCGGAAATAAAAATAAAAATTGAAATCTTTATAAGATACAGGTTTTATCTAGCGACATAGAAACGCGTACAAATCGGGGAGATTAATTATTATATAACTAGCGACCCGCCCCGGCTTCGCACGGGTGCAATTATGACATATAAACCTTCCTCTTGTATCACTCTGTCTAATAAAAAAAAACGCCTCAAAATCTGTTGCGTAGTTTTGAAGATTTAAGCATACATAAGGACGGACAAACGACAGCGACTTTGTTTTATACTACGTAGAAATAAGTCCGAGGGCAAAGCCTAGTACTTTATCGTCATCATCATCATCACCGCCCATAAAAGATTCACTGCTGAGTCAGGCCTCCTCCAGTTACATGAAGGGAAATTACCCTACTGTGCCACCCTGGCCAGACAAGTTGGCACTGGGTTTCGTATCAAGTTTTTCTTTTAGTGGTATTTGCTTTAGTCCTTCATCAACGCATCGGCGCATCGACGCTTTTGAATTGAAATGTGGTGCTGGAGAAAGATGCTTCGCATTCCGTGGACAGCATTTCGGACAAACGTCTCCATTCTGCGCGAGCTCAAGATTTCCTCACGGTTGTCTTCCGAATGTCTACGCAGAGTCCTCGAATACTTCGGTCACATTGCAAGGAAAGAGAGTGACAACCTCAAAAGGCTCATTGTGATCGGCAAAGTAGATGGAAAACGACCTCGAGGACGCAGCCCTACATGTTGGTCCGATCAAATCCGCACCACTCTCAACTCTACGGTACACAATGCGCTCCACAACGCCAGAGACAGGAACAGATGGAAGAACATCCTAAGAGAGAAAGTGATGTTGAAGGGTGGTCACGACCCTCAATCCTGAGGAATACGACGCAAAGAGAGAGAGCTTTAGTCCTTCATAAGACGAGTGTCTTGGCAGGTTGGAATGGTGTGGTGACATAATGTATTTTAAATCAGTCACCACAGGACTATACCTACTTACTCAGTACTTTATAATCGTATTTTACTACCTATTATACAAACTATACTGGAAAAATGTTCTACTTTATATGTATTTAAAATGTCCCCTATGCATAATCTTTGTATAACAATTTTATCAGTATCAGGAAAACTCGATTCATTATCAGTCTGTACGTGTGCATTGTCTGCTAATCGTAATCATGAATTTTAGACGAGGAACCATCTCGGTTACGTCAGTTACGCACGCAAGTACAAAGTCAAGGTCAGTTACAAAATAGAGATGCAATTTTAGATTTGACATTCAAATTATGTAGAGCCAAACAAAATATTTGTGTACTTCTTTTCATTCGACTACTAAAAGTGCTGCATTAAGCGCGATTCAAGCTACACCGGGCCGTCCATTATTGGTATACATTTTGTATGAAGTGATTCATGCTTGAATGTGGCTCGACCGTGCCCCGGTCGGGACCACTCTTCGCGTTACTATGCTATATTTTTATGGTTAATATTTTAAATATTATCCATTAAACTCACCTTTCTGACAGATGGGAGGACAAAAGGTTTGCCCTCATCATCTCTGTATGCACCTACACCAAGGTTGACCTTCTTGGGGTCAGTGTCCCTCTTGTAAGCTTCAGTGATTCCCAAGATCACATCTGGGGGACCCATTTGTACATTGCTCCACCATGTGCTATAAAAAAATGACATTCTCATGTTAATAAAAAATCTGGGTAACCCTGAACATTCTTTTTAAAAAAATTATCTCCTTGCTAGTTTATTTATTATTATATTATGTATTTTTGGGCCATTAAATTCGACTTGTAATGTAACTAGTTGTTCTTACGTCTGTGTATAAAAAAAATGCCGACAATCTATTCTCAGACCCACCATAAACACAAAAAACATAAAAACCGGTCAAGACCTTACAAAGGGCAGTTTTATACCAAACACTGGCACAAGATTTTTATATGTTAGATATCCACATCCAGATTTCCTGCCTATTCCTTTAAACACATCACAGTTTAACACACTCTTAGGACAGTTAAACTGTGATGGTACCATCTTTCTCGATAAATGGACTATTCAACACTGCAGTGATACATTATCCTTAATTCAATTTGCTGTAGAATTCATAACAGCAGTTTGAGAGAATAGTGCATTCAACCAAACTACCCCCCAAACTCTTCTTAATTATAATACCTATTAGTTATATAACTTATATTTTTTTTGAATTTTAGCCAGTATTTTTATAATTGACTATCTCTATAGGCCTTCTATATTTCGATTTACTTGAAAAAATAATATGTGTAAATATCTAATTATGGCTTAGGTACTGGTTATTTCAAGATATTTTAATGTGGGATTTTGCCCAAGCAGGGAAATAGCAAAAAACATAGTAAAAACATTTAGATACAATGCGATTAAAATAAGAATAGGACGGTCTCTCGGCTAACTTCACTCATATAAGTACGGTCAGCAGAACAAACTTAAAAATAGATTAATTTTAAATGAATGACTAAAAATCGTTCATTTTATAAAATTTATATATTTATAAGGTCTTGATTTGATCATCTTGATTTGATGACACATGTCTTATTTATCCGTCAGTGTACTACGCGACACGTTTCCAAGTGCATTTTTATGTTCTTACGCCCTTTTTGTTGATAATTTGTTTTTGTTGATTGTTTAATTTGTTCTACAATGAGCAAAAGAGGTAGTGTTTTACATCGGCGAGCTCGAGAGATTATCAGCAATGTTGATAAGTACTTCGAGGAAGAGAAAAAACGTGCCATTATGTTGTTGGACCAGTTAAAACAAGCAAGAATTGTACCAGGGCCAGATGGCAATATTCATATATAGCGTGATGTATTTGAAAGTTTCATTAAGCATTTGGAAACTGCTTCGAAGGTAACCGAGCGAGTGACTTTAGCCACTGGTATTAATAAAAATACAGTGAGTCGCATTCGCCTTGAACAGAGAATAGCAACAGAAGCAAGCACAAGGAAAATAACGACACCTAAGAAGAAACCACGTCAAAAGAAAACAGTGACAGTTTTGAGTTGTTTTGTGTGTGACAGTTTTGAAATATGTGCGCTGGGCAACATAATAAATTCTATATATACGGTGAGAAAAGAAATTCCTACACTAAAGAAAATTTATGCAGCTGCAAAACAAGACCTTAATTTTCCTGGCAGCTTGTCTACTTTGAGAAAAATTATGATTGAGTCGCTAGGCTACAAATTTAAAAATTGCCAGCGTAAGAGATCGGTATTGATTCAAAGGCCAAACATTAAAGCCTGGCGCACGAAGTACTTGCGGCGTATTCGAGCAAATGATGCATTGGAATCAAACAAAAAACCAGTAGTGTTTCTCGATGAAACTTGGATCCACGCACATTATACTGTGAAAAAGTGCTGGCAATCTGCAAGCGCGGAAGGTGTAAAGAAAAATGACAGTGTTGGACGTCGTTGGATAATAACACATACCGCCGGTACCGAAGATGGCTTTATCGACGGGGCATTGCTAATGTTTAATGCGAAACAGAAAAGTGGCGACTACCACGATGAAATGAATGGTGAAAATTTTATAAAATGGGTGAATGAAAAACTAATCCCGAACCTTCCCGAGACCTCACTTGTGGTAATGGATAACGCTCCTTATTATAGTATGGAGGAAACGAAAGCCCCGAACATGAGTGCTAGAAAAGTGCAGATGCAGGAATGGCTTACACAAAACGATATTCAATATGAGCAAACATTCACAAAGGCTGAACTTTATGAATTAATAAAAAAAAACAGGCCACCGAAAGATTACACAATAGATAACATATTTAGATCGCATGGCCATGAAGTGATAAGACTGCCACCCTATAATTGCGATTTAAATCCGATAGAATACATGTGGCATTTGGTAAAACATAGAGTGGCAGACAAAAATGTTGAGCAATTAGAAAGCGCAATCGAACGTCTGACACTTGAGTCGATCGCATCCATCACGAAAGATGACTGGAAGAAAGAAGTAAACCATGTAAAAAGGATTGAGAAAGACTACTTCGAAAGGGAATTACTTGAAGACGATGACAATGGCCCATTCAGTTTCATTATAAACATAGGTGACAGTAGTAGCAGCAGCACTGATGATGACGACGATTACGAGGAGTCTGATTCAGTTGGGCATCAGGACTTGAGTGGAATTGAAGAGCTGAGCGATTAAAATTAAAATACGTACATTCACTAAATAAAGACAGTTCAATGTGTTTCTGTGTTTACTTTAGTTTACCTACCTATGATTCGTTTTTAGACTAATTTTTTCTCTACCTATCAGATAAAAAAGTATGTGCTATTACAATATAAAACAAGCCAATATTTTTTAACATTGCTTTTTTTGCACACTATACCAAGTTCCCGTAGTGACATCACAACATGGCGCTAGGCCGGTCCTATTTTTATTTTAATCGCATTGTACTTTCCTTTTATTCTATTGGAAATTCAATATATAGAATGTTCCAAAAAAAAATTAAAGTAGTGTTTTTTATGAATTTAATTTCTTATCCTTTCCCAATAAAAGATCAACTGCATATGAAGGACTCCCACAATTTCTTGGAAAGAAATCAATCTACCATTTTATAAAATTCTGAATACATTTGATTTGATTGATTGAGGAATAATTTACTGTAGTAATAAGTGACCTTCTCCAGGAAAAATATATTTAAAAATCACTAAATTATGAGCCGAAAATATTTAGGTTAGTGCCTTGCGCCATATGAAAATATAATATTTAGAAGAAAAATTGAAAATATCTAATAGTCGAACAGCTGTATTTCTCTGTGGAGTGCCAACAACCAACTAGATTGAATGGACTAATACAAGCTTTTATTGATTTAATATTTAAACATTTGGGTTATCCTGGGGTATGTTAAAGAAATTTGACTAATTTTGTGAACATATTTCTATTAAACAGAATGTTACGTAAATAGCCATACCAGCCGGTATACCGCATTGCATAGGTACCTGTTAGCCCTGACAGCGTTGTTTGTGATAATCTCAACATTGTTGTTCTTTAGCACTTGAACAGTTAGTTTCTTTAACACTTGAGCCATTTTTGCGGTCTGACACTGGCTACGTGTAATGTGATAGTGTAAAACTAAATCGCCTCAACCCCAGACTCACAGGCCTTATCAATCACACACAAGTAGCCGCCTGCCGAGTGCCGAGTGCCGGGCGAACGAATTAACGTATGGATGGGGATCTCAGGAGAAGACACAAATTTTCCCATTAATCTGTAAAAAATCTTATATTTTATAATACAAACTATTTGTATACCATTTTTTAGTATTTTTTAAGAATTTCAGATTACTAATTATTATAATGAACTTAGAATGAGACGGTCCAATTACTTAAGAACAATGTTCTCGGTATTGGTTTTTATTAGAAAATTCTCATCTTTCCACCATAGTAATAATCATAAATTCCAACTGTTGAGTGTGAAAGTAACCGTTTCTCTATTTGCTTCGCATGATCAGCTCTATCCATTCTGATTAGTATTCGAATTGCTATAGATGAGTATATGGATAATAACTGTTTTCTTTATATCCATTATAAATATAAAGTTGACTTATGTAAGCCTGCTTTAAAAAGTTTATTTGCAGCCCCTCACCACTTGTAACGTGGTATTACACACTTATATACATATTACCACAGTTCAAGGGTAATTCATATTCTATGACAACATTTTCTGCTAACGTCATTTACGTCATACATTTGGCACAGACATGCCGAGGGATAATCTAATCACCAATGTCATGAAAGGTCATAGACCGTAAGGCCCTTCGTACACAAGGCTACGCAAATCTTCGATACTCAACGAATTTAGTCTTCAAGCGACTACCGCCATTCAAATCCATTGAGGTTCGTACATTCACGAGTCGCGAATTTTATATAATGTTAAACCATGTGTTATACAATTACAATATACAGCAGGAATATACACATTGTGTATGTTACTTATAACCTTTTCCATTTATTTCTCATAGAGAAGAAAAATAATAGTCAAACCTTTTAGAAATTTCATGAATGGTTGTATTGAATATAGCTGACCCGCCAAACATAGTACCGCCTCAGAAACAATAAATAAAAATCCTATAAATGTTTTTAAAATATTTTCTCACCTTTTAAACCTTCCCTAGACTCACACGAATATTTCAAGACTTAAATTAGCCAAATTGATTCAGCCGTACTCGATTTTTAGCGAGATTAACGAACAGCCATTCATTTTTATATCTATGAAGAAAGAAAGAAGACTAGCTGAACCGGCAATCTTCGTACCGCCTCAGAATCAATAATGCGTAAAAAAAAAATAGTTTTTTCATATTTTCTTTGTATCCTTTTAAACCTTCCCTGGATTTCAAGACCAAAATTAGCGTTATCGGTCCAGCCGTTCTAGAGTTTTAACGAGATATAAAAAGATAATAAAAAGATTTAAAAAGTCATTTATTTAATTCTTTAATGCTTATGATTATATATGATGGGTTTTAAAGTTTATTCAAGGTAATAATTATATTTCTTCAGGTTTTTATCCTATACTAAATTCTTTAGTAGTCTGTGGTAAGAAAGTTTAATTTATGATGGCAACATTAAATTTGTTATGACGTTTTTCTTTTCTCCAAAGATCCTACGTCGATTATTCGTGTTTATTTGGTAACGAATTTTGGTGATATAGTTAAAAATATGGCTGCTGAGATTAAACCTGCCCCACGAACACCTAATGATAGGTTTTCTACAACGAAGAAACCGGCTCTTTTGAGCAAACTCGAAGGTTGCACTGACGATGTCAATGCGGCGGTAGTTATACCTGGCGAAGACGGTATAATTAGCGTTTGTGATGATAAGTAAGCATATTGACTCATAATACACCTATTGTCTGATAACTGTGCGCAAATAACCCGATAGTCTGTTAAAAATGTACTTGACGTGTACCCTCTATTTAATTAACAACGTATTCTCTAGCACTCTCTTATTGCGTGGGATGAGCTTGTGGGATTTAGTTACGGATTTCGGATAATATATCACTACTCGTGTTGTAGTTATTACACTTGTTCTAATAACAATGGTTGTAGATTTAACTTTTTCTTTAATCAATATCACCTAGCCACTTTCATAATTATTTCATCTTTATGATACAATTTTATAGCTTCAATTAATAGAACTGGTTATGCTAATATCTTACCCTTATCTGCCATGGAGTGCTTATGTTGGCGTAATATATATTTTTGAGTTTATAGGCCTGTTTATTCCCATAAGTCTCTAACTTGATAATTCTCAAATTATGTGTTAATGTGACTTCAAGGTGGTATTTTATAGCGAAGATGCATAATTTCTGATTAGTTCCACTGCAATATAAATAAGATCATTTGTAATGTAGTGTTTTTGATTTATTTTGTTTCTAATATTATTTTTTATTTTCTTGTTTATTGGTCATATGAAACAAATAAATATATGAAACTTATCTAAATGATATACTACTACTCAGCCCATAAATTACCCACTGCCGATTCGGGTCTCGCACAGGGATGGTCCCATCACAGGTACGGTAATTAACCTACTGTGCCACTCTGGCGAGATGGGTTGGCATAGGGTTTTGTTTCAAGTTTTCCTTCTCTTGCGGCTAAGTTATCAGCCTTGTCATATCCTTTTGATGGATCTTACAACACCTTCAGGATGGAATGGGGTGGTGACACTATATATTCTAAACATCACTACACCTCATAATACACAATTTATAAAAAGTTTTATTGTGCCCAATTGTTGCTACTTGGTGAATAATCCACATATCTAGTAGTGTTCCCGCTCTGGATGAGATTTGGGTGAGATATGTGCCAGAAAGGTTAGCTGTGTAGTATATATTATCTGATCCCGCAAATGTTGTTTTGCCAAATAATGAACTCCCTCGCAATCCCCCCTTTTTTGTAATTTCGTAAAATCTGTTCTTAGTTGACTTCTATTCGGTGAAAAGAATATTGCTACTGAATTTCAAGTCTCTAGGTCTTAAGCAGAAATATTGTGTGGAGTCAATCTGTCTATAGAACAGCTCCTATATATATATATATATATAGATATTCTGCTTTCTGTGCATGTATCTCTATATAAATAAAAAAGGGAGTTAATTTATCAGGTCAAAAAATTTGTGGTCAACCATAATATCATAATTATTATTAAAAGTCCATAGAGGCTACAATCTGTTCAAACCTCCATTTCCAGCCAATCTATTATAACTTGTTTTTTAAATATTGTAAAATTGGAAATGGCAGATTTTTTTTTTAAATATAAGTTTAAAATGTAGCATGTTATAGATTGTCTTATTTGTTGAAATACTGCAATACATACCTACTATTGGTGATTTACATACACCACATATGCACAAACAACATTTATTGACTATTTAAAATCTGGGAAGTTAGCTATATCTTTAGTAAGTGTCACTACTCTTAATTCTCCCTGGACATAGGCCTCCCCTAAAGAGTGCCATAGCGCCCTGTCTTCAGCTTGACGCATCCAGCTGCTGCCCGCAACCTTTTGTTGATTGTTGCTCCATCTAGCAGAGGGCTGTCGCACACTATGCTTGCCGGTCTCCACTCAAGAACTCATTTATCCCAGCGGTTGTGGGTTCTTCTACAGATATGACCATCCCACTGCCACTTCAGTCTGCTAATTCTCTGAGCTATGTTGGTGACTTTGGTTCTCTGTTGGATAGTCTCGTTACAAATCGTTATTAATCATCTATTAATTTATATAATATTAAATCCCAAAAAGGGACCTTTAAAGGTCTGGTCAAACAGCGGACGGGGCGCGACGGCGACGGGACGCTGGCGGGACGTAATGAGTTGTAATATATTAGTTAATGTTGAACATGTCACATAGAGCCGTCGCGCTCGGCGTTCGACTAGCGGTCGCGTCAACTCTTCACATCCCGCCAGCGTCGCGTCGCCGTCCCGCCCCGTCCGCTGTTTGCCCAGACCTTTAAATTCATATTGTAATTTTATGTTTCTTCTTATCATAAGATGTCATAGTGAGAATCCATGCCATACAATAAACCATTATTTACTTTTAGGACAGTTAGAGTGTGGCTCAAGCGAGACTCTGGCCAGTACTGGCCATCCATCTGCCAGTATATGCCATCTGGTTGCACATCCATGTTTTATACTCCGGAGACAAGACAACTGTTCATTGGCCAAGAGAATGGGACTGTTTCTGAGTTTACATTGGCATCAGACTGTAATAGGTTAAATCCGGTAAGATTGTGGGTTTGCATTTTTTACTATCATCAGTTTGGCATTCGCAACCATTACTTCGTAGCCCATAAATGATCCACTGCTAAGTCGGGCTTACTCCAATCCAAAAAAAACCCTCCATGGTTATTAGTCTAGGTTGGCACAGGGTTTTGTGTCAAGTTTTCTTTCTCTTGTGGCTAGGTGTTGGACCTTATCATTTCCTTTCGCCGGCTCTTACGAAACCGTCAGAATGGTTTGGGGTGACACTATGTATTCTAAATCCATCACCACACAGAAAAACCATTACTATAGATCAATAGTCCTTATTTACAAAGATATCTGCAGGGAGTAGTAGTCTTCTATTAAAATGACAATTTTAGTTTGTAGTGACAGATGTATAATGCATACATGCATACAGTCCTCGCCAAACTTTATGGCGCTCTGAATGTAGCCGCATTACGCTGCGTAAAACATAAAATCAGGTATCAGCGGGACGTACGCGGGGGGTGGAGACAGGGCACGCCCGCACTCGCCGTCTTCCACCCGCAAGCGTCCTTGCCTCCCGTGCGTTAGTGTGAGTGTGCTACGTTCCTATTGGTTATAAAATGTACGATGCGCAAGTTCGCACCGACGGCTACATCCAGAGCGCCCATAAAGTTTGGCTAAGACTGTACTAACCTAAAATCCGGTTCATATAGGAATTAATTCTGATATTTAAGAAAAGTTTGAAAAGAGTTTACTGTGCCAGTGACACATGAATGACATCTGGTGTTGCACACATCCGTAGGTGATGGCCTTGCACACATGCATAGGAACTGCTTACCATCAAGCTGTAGACTTAAGTGCCACCCTAATGCTATAAAAGAAATTTGCTAGTATAGAAATATTTAAAGACATATAAAAGTCATGATAAGTAAAGCTCTAAATCAAATTGTGCTGTTTGGCCGGTGTGGTGTACTACTATGCAAATATCTCTTTTATAGTGGGCTTATTTCAGATTAGTTAGGTGAACTGGAGGTCCTCAATTCGCCAGATAGTTTTTTTTTAATTATGGCCATCTGCGCCCCGCGTTTTACCCGCGTAAAATTAAATCCATTACGGATTAAATTTTTTCGTCAGATTTTCTACTTACTTGACACTTATTGTTATATTTTAGGCAATACACACAATATCGTTATAAATGGTAGCCTATGTGTTATTCTGATGTATCATCATCATCATTTCAGCCACAAGACGTCTACTGCTGGGCTTAGGCCTCCCCCAAGGATTTCCACAAAGACCGGTCATGGGCCGCCCGCATCCTTCGTTTTCCGGCGACCTTAACCAGGTCATCCGTCCACCGTGTGGGAGGCCTACCAGCACTGCGCTTTCCGTAACGCGGTCGCCCCTCCAGGACTTTACTGTTATTCTGATGTACCTATACGCTATATTATTGTAAAGATTCATTGAATTCCATTCAGTAGTTTTTATGTGAAATATTAACAAACATCCATCAATCCATACCTACAAACTTTAAATATTAGTAGGATAAGTATTACTTATTACACACTTTATAACACTACATAATGGGTAATGTTTTCATGTCTATTTGTTTCTAAGTCTAGAAATTGGTTGACAGGTTCGTGAATACTTGGCTCACACGGCCCGGGTCACAGCAGTTGTTTTCTCATTGAGTTGTGAATGGGTGCTTTCTGTCAGTAGAGATAAGTTGTTCTCATATCACTGCAGTGAGACTGGCCGCAGGATTGGCGGATACTCCTTTGAAGCTTGGAACACATCTTTACAGTATCCTTTTTAACCAACTTTAAAAATGAGGAGGTTTCCAATTCGACTGTGTTCTTTGTAGGTGTTACTTAATAACTCCGTCATCGATAATTGGAAGATTCCTGGTATTGCCCTCCTGGTATTGTTCACTACACACTGTTACACACACACAAGTTACACTGGCTTATAAAAAGACTTGTCCAGAATCGAACTGCAGGCGACTTTCACGCGATTGTTAACCATAATAATGAAACAAGAGAAGAGAAAATAGTAACGAAATAATTTCCCGGTCTTTTTTTCTCACACAGTGAAATTTCTTTAACTTGTTAAGAAAAAATGTGCCATTGCCTAAGTTCCCATTGCAACATTGCCAACTTCTTAAAATTAAATTTAATAAGTTTAAATTTAAAAATAATTCGTATTTAGACTTCGTAACTCGAACAAAGTGTTATGAATCTCTGCGAGGTATTTAAAAGACATATTTATTCTCCATAACTCATAAATATGTAATTGGTTTCAATGCTAAAAGTAGATTTTATTGCATTTCTCTTGACATTAGAGTTATCGAGATTTCACTGTATTTACCTAATTAAAAGTCAATTTTCTAAAGAGAACTGGTTATTATTTCGATATCTTCGTATTTTTTTCGATATGCGGAGATATCAATGAGACCATAATGTCAAGTCATATTACATGGTCTTTCTGGAGAGATAGTATTGCTAAAGTAATTTAGTATGCCTTATTTGTGCTTGCTTGCGTCAGTTTTCTCTTGAGTCTTATCGACCGGTGCCTTTCGCCCCACAATGGTTCTCATGCACCATGACGGTCTTCAGAGCAGACCCTCTATACGTCCTTTCGTCTAATAACCACGAAGATATTAGACAGATTTTAATAAGTAATGTAATTTAAAAATTCGATGGATGCGGGCGCGTCCATCGGGAATCCTTGCCCTTGGCCAATACCATTTTTTTTTTTTTTTTTTTTTTTTTACCAAATACTTGAATGCCTTTGACCCTAGGCTTGCGTGATCGAAAGCAACGCCAGGGTCTAAGATGGGACAGGCAATTCAAGGAAATGCCCTGTCGGGCACCGGCTCTCACATACACACGACGGAACACAGTAAAACTGCTTGGCGCCGGACTTAAATGTGAGGGTGGTAGCTGGCCGGGCGGACCATTCGATCCTACCACCAAGCGTGCTGGGTTTTGTTGGCTTTTACAACACGCGTTTTTTCCCAGCGTGCGGTGGGGAAGTTTTATATTCTGACCCGTCCCCACACGGGATAAACTTACTTACCTACTTACTTCTCAGCCCATAAATAACCCCCTGCCGAGTCAGGCCTCCTCCAACTACATGGAGGGTAATTAGCCTACTGTGCCACGCTGGCCAGACGGGTTGGCATAGGGTTTCTTATCAAGTTTTCCATCTCTTGTGGCTGGTTTTTCGGCCTTGTCCTTTCCTTTTGTCGGCTCTTACATAACCCTCAAAATGGCATGGGGTGGTGACACTGTATTCTAAATACGTCACCACACGGATACGGCGCGCAGTGAACTTATTATAGCTGAAATGATTATGATAATTTAAAAAGTTGGCAAACTAACATAATTAAAACACAGCCCATAGACAATTGTGTGGGTTTATCAAAATCCAAGGATTTCCTGATTATGATGTATCAGGTTTGATTCGCAATCGAAATACGCGTTCGTGGGCGACTACAGCGGGCTGATAACTATGTTGAAACTGGATAATAATGGCGCCACTCTCGTCACGACGCTCAAGGGGCATAGTGGGTATGTAAAGCTACTACTGTAAGTTGAAAAAGTCGCAGTCTGGCGGACTGTGCGTAACGCATTCAATCTGCAGGTTAAGCATCGGCTGGCTTTGCTGGGTGTTGGATGGGTGTTCATACTTTGTGTACCTAACCTCCGTGCACTAGAGGGCACGTAAAGCCGTCGGTCCCGTCTCCTATTTTTTATTTTAATTAAATAAAAATCGAATTGTCCTGCACTAGGTTTAAGCTGTATCACTGGACCAGTTTACTAACATGTCATTCACGAACACAAATTACACCCAGGCTCAGAGCAAGTGCCTCTGGTTTAGACGAAGGCTCTTGTCCGACCCCGGAATCCAACCGGGTCCCGTTGATCCAAAGGCTGCCTAAACCCTAGACCAACGAGGCAGTCATTAGCCATTCTAACATCTATGCGAGTATACGTAGTCAGTAGCGTCAAAACTGACAGATGGTGAAACAAACTTATAATTACCGGAAGATCTGCCCTCGTTCCGTCGCTCCTTGTAAATACTGGTAGGCAGCCAAAATTACGTTAGACCAGTGCCAACCATAATTCAATTAAAAAAAAACACACTTGGGAGACATTTTACTCAGTACTGTAAATTGCAAATGCATTCGAAACGTTGGATTGTTTAATGGTAATTACACAATGTCTTTGTATTTTTTTGTTATGATATCTCTCCTGTACTAGTTATAATCAGTGTCGCCGGGGCACATAACAAACTCATAATTCTCAAATGACACCCAGACTATACCACCAGATGTATACTCAAGTTTAAAGAAAGACACTGGACGAACCGGTGAAGGAGGCATGTCGAAAATTTAAATAAAATCCATTAAGTGGTTTTTGTGTGCAAGAGTTTGTATGTATGTGTAATATATTCGATACACATCCATACAAACTGTCGCTGATGTAATTTTGGTAAGATTTTCAACAGCAGTGTTTCGCTAATGGATCAAACTGGTTCTAACAAAGCGGTTCAATGTTTCAGGTCCGTAAGAGTATTATATTGGGCTGCTTTGCCGCAGTTGCTCTTCAGTGGCTCATTCGACCGGACAATAATCGTATGGGATATCGGTGGACAAAAAGGCACCGCCTACGAACTACTAGGGCATAGGTAACCTTCGAACACTCCAATATATTCTATACTACCCGCCGCTACTACTCGCCTCATACATGATTCACTGCTGAGTCGTGCCTACTCCCACTAAATGGAAAGCCTGCTATATATTAATATGCCACGCTGCCCAGGTGGCATGGCACAGGGTTTCGTATCAAGTTTTCCTTCTCTTGCGGGTAGGTTCCGGCCTAATAATTTCTTTTTGTCAGCTCTTACGACACCCGCTATGGGGTGTGTTGACACTATGTGTTCTAAATCCGTCTCCACGCGCTCTCATAAAGGAAATATTATATTGATCACAAGTTACGGAAAGTATGATGGTTGTTGAATAATTTAACGTTCAGACATTCTCTATACAGGGTGTAAAAAACCTATATCTATAACGAAAGGATCTTAAGTGCTACTGATTTTATATTGTGTGCCAAATTTCAGAAAAAACAATGCACCTTTATTTCCTTGAAATTTTGTTAGACTGGTGATGGCGGTGTCGTAACAGAAAAGCTAAGGAATATCGTGGAACACATTACTACGTTTGTAGGATAATAAAAACGATAGCTAGTTGGTTGGTTTTGTATTTAAAATAGTTTTTTGGTAATACGTTAATTTCTCGCTCATACTTCAAGATATAAATATATATTAAGTACAGAACTGCTTCTACATCCTCATTTTGAACGGCTACAGGATTTTTGTTGCACACATGAGTATCCAAACTTATAAACATTCATTGAAATCCTCTTCAAATCTACTAAAATGCCATAATTTGCTTTAAAATTAAAGCTCTTGTGATAACAAGATTGTCCTTGTGTTTCTAGTAATAAGGTTACGGGTCTGTGGTACGTGGGCAGCTGTGAAAGGCTCCTATCAGCGGGAGAAGACGGGGCACTTGGAGCTTGGGAGATGGGAGTTCGAAGACGGGAGACACCCGCGTGGAAAGAATCAGATATATGCCAGATATGTCGCGCACCGTTCATATGGAATGTCAGAGCTATGATGGAGAAGAAACAGCTGGGTAAGTTTCCTGTTACTAAAAGTCATCGTTCGTCGTTATAACGTTATAATCTGACATAGTCGGGCTTCCTCCAAGTTCTTGAAGGGAAATTAACCTACTGCGCCACGCTGGCAAGACGGGTTGGCACAGGGTTGGTATCAAGTATTCCTTCTTAACGGTTCTGATCGTGTTCCGTTATTTAAATCACAACGTTTCAGACACTTTGTAGTGTACGTTGTCGCGAGACGACATGTGTGGTATTACTATGAAGATGCCTGTATTATTAATATCACTTTGTAAATTTGTATGTAGCTTTGTGTATAACAAAAATACAATGTTATATTGTATTCTTAATATACATTAATATTTTGCCTCCTCGAAGGCACAAAAAAAACCGTTACAATAAATAAAACTACTTTACTCAAAACTAGTGTTGCCCAAATGCAAGAACAAGACGAGACTTAGCCAGTCTTGGTCTTGGTCTTGCGCCAATACACCTGGTCTTGGTCTTGGTCTTGGTCTTGCGACAATACACCTGGTCTTGGTCTTGGTCTTGGTCTTGCGCTCCCTGTCTTGGTCTTGGTCTTGGTCTTGCAGCAAGAGTCTTGCAAGTCTTGCAATTACCTAATAGTCTATTACTATTTATTAAAGTGTAACGTTATTGTAACATATCTCAATTTCTAATTAATAATATAATAATAATAAACATTAAATCAGAATTAAATCAGTTAAATTTCTTTTCATTTCATTCCATATAAGTAATCAATATTATAATATATACTTACTAGAATGAATTAATATGACATCTACTACCTATCCTTACCATTTTATCCTAATCATAATACTACTTGCGTGATCAGTATAATGTATTCATTTTCATTCTAAGCACTCTGAAACTTATTTATTCTTTGGAACACCTGTAGGTACTCTACTAGGAAATTATTTTGCATGAGTATACCTACGCCCTATGGCGGCAATCAAATAGTGTCAAATGTTATGATTTGGCGTGGCGGCAACGATTGTTTTAGATTTAAAAAGAAGCCGCCGGCGCGTGTATCATAACCATGTACTTCCGAAAAGCGGCAAATTTCGTTGAGAAGTAAGTACAAAACCTTTGATGCCGCATTATCAAAGTGCCGATGGTTAAAACATAACTATGCATGCACTCAGTTTGATTTTAATAGATATTTTTTTATTCGCTATGTTTATGGTATTAGTCGTAATGCGCATAGGTCCAGTTTTTCATATTCTTTGATACAGTTTTTTGCGTCTCATAGAATTCCTAAGCGTACCTACCTATACACCGAACTGTTACACCTAACTACTCAGTGAAATAGCGCTAAGTCCTAGCTGCAAGACCCAAGAGTCTTGCAGGCTATGTCTTGTTCTTGCTCAAGTCTTGCACGGTCAGTCTTGGTCTTGGTCTTGCTAAAAATACGCGGTCTTGTTCTTGGTCTTGGTCTTGCAAAAACGCAAGAACAAGACCAAGACTGCAAGACCAAGACTGAATTTGGGCAACACTACTCAAAACTCATCGTTTAAAAAAATCTATTAGGCTACCATGCGTTTGTAAATCTCATTAATGTTTCGAGATGTCGTATACAATGTTTATTATGACTAGAAATGTAGAGACTGCTGGATTTGGGCCGTAACCTCTGAGTTCAACACGTGGCTGGTGGAACCCACACTATTTTACCATCATGTTTAGGTCTACGGCAACATCACTGTCGCTGGTGTGGTGCCGCGGTGTGCGCTACGTGCTCGCCTCATAGGCTTCCGCTTCCCGTGATGGGCTTTGAGTTCCCTCAACGTGTTTGTACCACGTGCTACGATACGCTTCGGTACGAACCGTAAGTATCGTAAACAACGAAAACTAAATACAATAAAAACACTTCGCTAATTTATTATCGTCAGTTTTAGTATAATTTGGAAACTTAAGCTTAACTATGAATCATGTGACAACAAACACACGTCGTAATTTGTTTATAGCATTCCATAAAGTTGTATACATGTTTTTATATGTTATACGCTTTGAAAATAGTATTTTAGGCCAGAATCTAGTAAGGCTGAAATGATGAATCAGATACTGATTGAGTTTAATTATTTAATACCCAAAAGGGCTTCTTATTTTGGGTTTTCAAGATTGGTGTACCACTAGGTGAGGTTTTTGGCCCAGTAGCTTGTAATTCACCTAAGTCTTATTATAAGAAAGTTTATATTGGTTTTTTATTATTTATGCAATCTCATACTGTTTGGGTCAATTATCTCATTTTCACAATTATTTAATCGGCTTTCCAGGCGCGAGTCACTCGCATCGTTCCACGATATGAAGCATGCGGTTAGCTCGTTGTACGTTGATGAGGCAACTGGTCGAATGTGCACAGCGGGTAAGGACCGCGTTATCAAGGTTTGGGATGTCTCTATGCTGTTAGCGCCCAAACCAACTGCGACTACTAGTGATCAATAGCTGACGTAATGTGAGGTCAGTGCATTCACTGATAGAAGTCTTCTGTAAAGTTCTGTGTTAAATATTAGTTCTGAAAGAGCGGTTTAATCCGTTTTGTTTCTTATATCATAAGTGGTACGTTTTGGAATGCTAAGTTTCGAAGCTCTGTTATATAATTATTGGTGTTGGTGAATGGTACTTTACAACATTAAATCGCTCCTTTAGAATTAGGCCTAAGTAATCAACGATCTGTAAAGCCTTCTAGATATGAACATATTGGAAATTATATATTATATTATTGTGGAAAATATACTGCATTAGCCGAATTGTAAAGTTTAAATACTCGTAAAGGGTATATTTTGCTTCAAGCATTTAAGTTTCTAGTAGGTATATGGAAATTCTACGTCTTATTTTCAAATACAGATTTGTTTCACTTAGCTTCTATTAAAATGGCTAAACACTTGTTAAATAAAAAATATAATATTTAAAATTTTGTATATTCATTGTATAATGTAACCTAGAATGTTTCCTAAAGTATAGATGTGAGGTAAAGTTGTTGTAAATGTGTTAGTCATTCTATTTCTTATTGATGGTTCAACGAATGTATTGCATTCTGTCAGTTTGTCGTGTATTAAGACTGATAATTCACCTTTCAAGGCACTTATATTCCGTGTTCCGTATTGTTGATTAGATAGCTTGTCATTTACTATAGAACAAAGATTTGAGGTGGTGATGGCCTCAATATTGTTCATTATTTCGGTGTATGTGTGTAGTAGTCGTTACTCTTTTCTGGTCAGCCTAATTGCACTGATGACGTTAAAATATATTGGTATTAATTATTCCGCGTTTGGGTGATTTAACTCTTGATCTTGCTATTTATTGGTTTGTAGGAATCTTGGTTGGCCAGAATGACGCAAAATATCGCAATATACTTAAACAAATGAAAAAATATAAGTTGTGGTGATTGAACAAGAATTCATATCTTTATATCCAGCCAGTTGTAACATTTGTCATCACTGGGTTTTTAATTTGATCAAAGCGGCATCTACTATTTAAGTAGGTACTCTGGTTTTTATGCCGCGGATTGTGATGTCGCTAATGGGCGGGATAGTTAGTTTTACACCTTTTGTACTATGAAGTCTAGTTCCAGGTCCACACAGGTGATCGGAAAATATTTTACATTAATTTTGTAATAATCAATATACAACTCAAGATTGGCTTTTCCTAAATGAACGGTATCACCTAAATGGCTAATGGGATTTTTTCTTGGTTTTGTCTACAGAGATATGGGTATTTGAACCTTCAGTTAATATCACATTAACTAACTAACTAAGTATATTTCGATTAAAATTCTTATACACTCTGTTTTGTTGGTAGATGAAGAATCTAGCTATTGTTGAGATTTGCAATGAATGGTTTGCGTGATTGGGTATTTTATCATAGAGTTCGCGATATCCAATCGGTTTTGCTCGGACATTAAATACCTATAGTATTTTTATTACCGCATGGGTGCAATGGGGGCAATGGGTTGTCTACTTATTTCTTGCTATCGTGGCTTCACATCTGAGCACGTCATTTAGTATCATTTCACCATAAATTTGAAAATTTGCCGTAAGTGTAACTATGGATTAATGAAATTTTAGATTTGTATTGGTTCTAAAACATGTTTATTATAAGTTGATTGTTTTAAACGTTAAGACGTTTATAAAAGAGGAGGTTCTAAGGTATGCTTGCAGGAACGTTTATTGTGAAAATGATTAAGTGTCAATCGAGTTATTGTAAAACGATATTTGTTATTTTCATGTCAAAAGTCATTGTACGTTAGTTATCTGTTAGATAATTTATAATGATTATTCTAGTTATCTAATAAATATATAGTAGCTACATAAGTTTTAGTTTGGGAGGTGTTTTATTTTTCAATCTATTACTTATATATAGTATAGAGGTTTCGTTGGTGTGGCAAAAAAAGCCTTAGTATGGCTTAATACTTGACTACAAATCGGCGATAACAAAGAGATATATGCCCTAACAAATACCGGCCTATAAACTGTACTGAAGAGTAGTTCCGACATTACATTGTCACAAATTGCTAAAGGTATTGCTTCAGCCATTTGTGCCAATGTGCAATTGTGCAGATTGCATAAATAACAAACTGTCTCTCTTTCTGGTAGCTAGCTAACTAGCTGAGAGCAAAATTGTGTACAATAATTTGATTCCACATTTTCAAGTTTAGTTTAAAAAAAAGTTACCTAAGACGCGATCATTCGATTGTGGCAAAAACGCATTAGTTGTCCATTACATTACTAAATTTGACAATAATTTAGGAAAACCTTCTGAATAATGATTGTAACTATTTTTAGTCATATTGAATAGTAAAATAAAATGCTAATATATTAATTTATAGGTTATAACGGTGCTCTAACCGGTGTTCAACAAAAATATGTTTTCTTAAACAGCATTTTTCATGTAAAACTAATGCAAATTAAAACGCAGATCATGTATTTGGCCGCGCCCGTGCTTTTTACCAAAATGTTGGTATAATGTTTACATTAGTATTTATAGTCGAAGGATGACTTGACATTTTCGGCGTGGACCAATCGAGATTTATGTAATTATATAAACTTGGGTACATGTAAATATACATAACAAATCGTAAATACAGTTATGAAGGTGTTCTTACAATTAAAAAGTAATTGAGGAAACTTCTGCTGCCCTTATATATTTGTTACTAACACAAATTGCACTACAATTAACAATATTATGACTTTTGAGTATGTCTTAAATTCATTTTTGTATAAAGAACGCAAACTATCCGCTTTTCTCCGTAATTTTTTTTAGGCGCCACTAACTACAAAGAGGCCCAATTCAGCTGATTGGTATCTTTTTGTATAGGTTCTCACGCGTTCATTCGTATCCTTTGTGTAAATGTCAGTTGATTTATTATGATGCCAATAAATTATTCGATACACGTCATACGATTGTCTAGATGTGGCTTGATGCTGTAATATATTTGCAATTGTACGAACAAGTGACGATATTAATATAGCAATAGGTGCTGATAGTAATGAATATATACAGGTAGCCAATATTTTTTAAAGGTAATTGTTGGCAACTCAATTAATTAAAATCTCTTATAGAGACAGGGCAAGTTGAAGATAATGGTACTCTTGCTTTTCTAAACACCCATAATTATATATTTTTTTCTAATTTCTGTATCTGATTGGCGATGTTAATGGATCGATAAATCAAGGACAGTTAGTCCTAAATTCCTTCGTAGTCATTAATAAAATGTATAAACCATGTTAGTATGTAAATGATACGAAATATAAAATTCATTTCATATACGTAATAATGTTTAGCATAAATTATTTTGACATGTTCTGCTTGATATCAAATTATTTATTGCCAAATTTGTATACAAGAATTTGCCGGTCGACTTAATGAGAAATTCTTTTTTAAATTAAATGAAACATGTTATAAAAATACAACTTTGTTTACTTTTAAAAATTAAAGTTAGGTAGATTATATAAATGACTACAAAATTGCTGTAGGTACCTATAAAAAAATATATTACAAATTGTATCATTGTACTATTAAATTTATTCAAAGTTTTACAATTAAATTTTGATTCTTACTTTAATCTTTATTAACATAATTTATTGTTTAATTTATGTTAAGGTCGGAAGAAATTATATTATTCTATGATATATTAATATAAATAAATAAATTAACTATTCTTTTATGTTGTTAAAAGAGATTTTATTTTTCTATTACTGAGCTTACTATATTCCGTTTGTAAAGTAATACTGTAAGTTATTAGACAGAATGTGTAATTATTAGATGTAGGTCGCTTGTCGTATCTATGCTAATAAAAGTTAAGAAATAATTGTGTATCATTACAAGGAGGTAGATGCGTTGAATTTGCGTTGTGACGGATAAAGAATACATTGTGTCACCACCCCATTTTATCCTGAGGGTGTCGTAAGGAAAACTTGGTACTAAACTAAACCCTGTGCCAATCCATCTGGCCAGCGTGGCACAGTAGGCTAATTACCCTCCATGTGACTGGAGGAGGCCCGACTCAACATTGGGTCATCTGAGTAGTAGTAGAAGATGCGTTGAATAGTTGATGTGATTTATTTTTCTAAATAGCAGACAATATAATATGAAAATCAAGTGTAATTAACGCAGAATTTTATTTATTCAGATGCAACACTGCGTCGTGAGGTTTATGATTCCATAGGCTAATTGTACTCTACTAAATTGGCCATGTTTGTGTTGTGACGTCACTATGTCAGAAAGTTGTTAAATTGCCTTACAGGTATGTATCAGTATTTGCATCAAATGTCTTAATTGTCATTAGATATTACAAAATAGGGTTTTTTTTATTAGTCACTTAATAAGTTTAATGAAATAGTGCTTATGCGGCATTGCAACTAGTCTTTTGATTAATCGGAACGTTACATAAAACAGTGCTATAGCGGTAGATAAATGCGGAGTTACCCACTCCAAACTATTCTTGTCTGTAAAATCAAGTTTGTATCACAGCCTTAATACAGTAATCAGGTACATCGTGTCATTCTCCAGTTCGCGTTCGTGAACGTAGTGCACCCAGCAGGCGTCAGTTCGATGTCCGTGTTAGACATTTATAATTTCACCCAGGGCAAGCGTACTGCGTCGCCGGCACGCATATCTGTCCATTAAATATTTGGTCTGCGGGACAGGTTAAGTAGGTTCTGGCGCCCGTTACGCAGAAGTAGTATCTTTTGCAGTTAGTCCCTTGTTGTACGAAGAAGCCGTCGTGGTCGCATTTGATGTCGTTTCCTAGTGCTTCGAGGCGTGGAGACCCGCATTTGTGCTTGCTAGCTTTCACACAAGCTCGGCCGTCGAATACCTTGCCGCCGAGGCAGGATAGCGTCGCAAGTCGGTCCCCGCCTTCGCAGTAAAAGTATCTGGAAGATAAACAGTCAATTAGGGTACCTATTGTTTTAAAGATACGGTTTCATTTTATTTACCGAATGTAATATAATTTTGGGGAATTGAATAGAATAGAAAAATGCTTTATTGTATAAACCAACCACCAACAATGGCGTTCACAATCGTCATTTGATACATCATTTTTATAATACTACAACCAGGTCGGAACGCGGAACCAACCGAGAAGACCTGGCGGAAGCAACTCGGTGGGCTTATTTTTATTTAAACGCCATATTTCAATGACTGTGTACTTAAAACTAGGTATGTTTGGTTCCGAAAATTTAGTTTCGTTTTCGGTATTGGGTCTAATGTTTATACATACTTGCATATCGGTCACCGCCGATTTAGAATATAATAGCTATTGCGCGCGGCTTCGCCCGCGTGGGGGTCGAACCCGTGCTTATCTCCGCTTCGCGTATAGCCTTTGTCACTAAAATACTGATAAGGCTTAATATTTCGATACACATTTAACGTAGTTTCTTTATTCAGACGATATAATATTTTTTATGAACATAATAGCGGTTATTGTGACTAAACTATGATAGTTGGACATGTGCTCTTGCAAACTTTTTTGTAGATCTTAATAAGACCTACAATCTCGTAGTACATCATTTTGTTCTATTTTCAATAGTTTTTGCAGGCTTACGGATCCCTAATTTTTTTGAAAACAAACTATAGCCTATAAACCTTCCATGATAGATCAACACCGAAAGAATTTTAAATCGGACCAGTAGTTCCTGAGTTTAACGCGTTCAAACAAACAAACTGCAGCTTTATAATATTAAGTATAGATTATTTTAGAGAAGGAAAACGTGAAAAGAAACCGTCTGGCAAGCGCGTGGTACCGTAGGCTAATTACGCGCCATGTAATGGGAGGATGCCCGACTCGGCAATAATGGTTCATTAATTGCTTAAAGCGAAATGTATTCCAACTAAATCTGGCTTAGTGTTTCACTTATTGACTTAGTATAATATTAATTTAGGTCAGCCAACATAACGTTGGCCGTTACTGTCTTTAATCTCAATTTGATAAAAAATTGTTTATACCATACTAGCGACCCGCCCCGGCTTCGCACGGGGGCAATTATATTATACCTATAAACCTTCCTCTTGAATTAATCTATCTATTAAAAAAAACCGCTTCAAAATCCGTTGCGTAGTTTTAAAGATTTATGCATACACTAGCTTTTGCCCGCGACTTCGTCCGCGTGGAATAATGACTTCCGGAAAAAAACAATTTATCCCCGTTTTCACCCCGTTGGGAGGGAATTTCCAATAATCCTCTCTTAGTGGTAGCCTACTCCTCCCAACAAACACACAGGCCAAATTTCAGCTCTCTACTGCCATTCGTTTCCGCTGTGCGTTGTCTGTCAGTCACTCATTAACGGAAGAGTTTTATATATATAGATAGCTGTGCCCGCAACTCCATCAGTGTGTAATTCCTTGTGTATTATTAAGTTAATGTATTGGTAATATTGTTTAGATCACGTTCACATGAGGCTTAAGTACCTATACAACGAAAATACTTCAGCGCATAGCTTCCGGGTAAACTATCCTACTTCACTTAAAACTAAATACCTATAACATAATTAATAATACCTATACCTTTAATTAATAAAAGTACCTACGCTTTTACTTACTTATTATTATTATTAAAAAAAACTGAACATAAATTAACCAAAACTTACCTACTACTAACTAACTACTACTTAACTTCACCTAAAAAGAAATAACTATTAATAATTTGTAATTTGAACGAATATAACACGCCACCAAAATAACTAATACCTATTTTATGAAATAACAACAAAAGAAAATTAAATAAACTAAATTATTGTAAAGACTAAAAGTCGCGCTGATAAACAATATTGCCTGTCAATAAGGGCGAATACTCGGAACGTCTACTCGCATCATCAGCCAAATCCAAATATTGTATGAAGTTCGCGTTTGGATCCCCCGCCCTTTTAAACCTCCCGCGACGACCCGTTTGGCGTCAGTATCGATCAATAATCACCCGCTGATAGTTATTTTGGAAAAATATTTCATGTACAGAATTGACCTCTCTACAGATTTATTATAAGTATAGATAGGGACGGACAGAAAAATGCGACTTTGTTTTATACTATGTAGTGATAGTGATGGTGCACCATGGTCATGTAATCTAATATTTTATCTATGGATAATTTTACCTAGATCGCCGGAAATACGGTATGTTTGAACATCAACGTGTAATTTTTTTTTATTATGACAGTAGTTATTTGTTTGGCGCCTTTATTTTCTAGAGTTTCGACATGTTCTGGAAATGTGTACTGTAACAGTACTAATGTGGCAAGAGGTGGACCCATTAAAGCGCTATAGATATTAGAGCTCTACGTGCTTTTTAAGGACATGAGAGGCATATTAAATGTTCTTCACGTAACATTTCTGTTTTAAAATTAGAGAACTAAAAACTGGTAAATTGTAGACATTTTTAAAGTCACATAAATTTATGCATTTCATTATAATCGGTTAATTGAAGAAGTTATTTAATAAAAATGCGAAGAAATGTACGGTCGAGAATGTCCACCGCAGTGATTTGGAATACCCGTCGGTATTTCTATACAGTCAAAAAGTGTTCATAGTTACCTGTGACACCCAGACTCCAACTCGGCATGGTATCCGTCGGTGAGAGACTCGCAGGAGTAATCTTCGCGAAGGCACAATCCAGGGCGCGACGGCACACACGCGTCCCCATCGAAGACCTGGCCCACAGCACACGCGTACTGCGCCTTCTCCCCACGTACGCACTCATAGTACCCACGGCAACCGGTGTCCGCGGCGCGGTACCGACCGTTTGGACGGCCGTAGCACGACTCTCGCTCTAAACTCGGACATAGGTAGTCTGCGGACGGCGAACACCGCGCTCCGTCGAACACTCGTCCCGGCGGACAGGCCAAAGTTGTCCGAAGCCGGCCCTCGCAGTGAAAGTACCGCGTGCAGTTCCAATCCAGGTCCTGGTACGTGCCTCGCGGGAGGCCCTCGCAATCGGCCGCCGGCGTCGGCCCCTCGCAGGAGAACTCTGAAAATGGCGAGCATCCGGCTCCGTCGAAAGCGAGTCCCGGGGCGCACGATCCGCGGGACACTACGCGCTCCCGTCTACATTCGAACCACGACGCACAACTCCGCCAGTCTCGGTGCAATCCGTCGCGTCTGTTGAAGCACGGGCTCAGAGCGGGAGGCGGACACGTCGCATGTGCCGCCGCGTCGCACACGCCGTCCGAGAACAGCATGCCCGGCTCGCAAACCCCGCGCCTGATCACTCGGTGCGCCTCACACACAAAGTATTCCCGGCAGCCCGTGGTACGGTCCGCGTAAGCGCCGTCTGCGGCGTGCAAGCACAGGGAGGAGCAAGCCTCGTCCGAACAGAAGTCTGCGTCGCCGGCCGGCAGGGGCGCCGCGGCAGACCGCGGGGCCGGGCACGGAGCGGCGCAGGCGGCATTGCACGATGTTACGATTCGCAACTCGCCACCCACGCATCGTAGTATCCGGCGACAGTCGTGGGACGCGTCCGGGTAATCCCCGTCGGGAAGACCGGCGCATATGGGCTCGAAGCAGGTGCCAGCTCCCCGGGCGCAGGCTTGGCGCTCCAGATCGAACCAAGTGCCGGCGGGGCACGCTCGGTCGACCGCGGTGCCGTTTTCGCAACGGTAATAGTGCCGGCAGGCAGTGCCAGGAGTAGCATACGCAAGGGTATCGGATGGCGCACACTTTCGTCGCACGCAAGGCCTCCTGTCGCGAGGGATGCACGCGCCCTCGGCTTCGCTGAACACTTTGCCTGAGGGGCAGCAGTAGCGACCGGTGACGATCCCGCTAATGCATCGCACGTACTCCCTACACTCCCGATCGTAATCTGCGTGAAGACCGTCCCTACGGCAATCGTAATTCTCACCATCTGTAACAGGAAAACTGTTCTCAGTGACAATGTCACGTGGTTATTTCAAAGCGAATTTTAAACCTATTTGGGATCTACATTGGAAACGGATCTTGACGAAGTGATAGATCCGCAATCGGTGTGTTTATTTGTGTATCGTTGTACTCACATACGAGCGCGATAGTTGCGGCTGCACAAAGCACGCCAAACGCGCGAATGGCGAGCGCGCGCGCAGACATGTCGGCTGCGACTGAGGCGGCTCCGCGGCCCACCGAGGCGCAGACGACCAGGGTTCCTTGACATTCGCACGGCCCGGCCCGTAACCCGATCCCTGCGGTGGCCCGGATGCAGCCTCCGAGGTAGATACAAAGACACGCCTCGTTTGACGAGCGCCCACCGCTCAAGTGAAAATCGCCAGCGATGAAGCTCATCGACCATGAACTTTGTCACCTTATGTAACGGCGAGAAATATTCGATGAATGAACATTACCGCGTTCCGAAGACGTAGGAAGTTGCGCGTCCGTGTTGACAGTGTCACGGACTTTGTTGTCGTGTAGGACATAAACTGTTTTAATTTCAGGTCGATTGATACATTTAACTCCGTCCGGATCCGCAGCCCCTCAAGCCGTTTGTTTATAAGTAACACAGTCTCTACAACTTATTTACCTATCCTCAATGATATTCTTTAAATAAAAAGAAAATCATTGCCTACCCTATAACAACAGCCGATTGCTATTCTGCCGTTGTACCCGTGAGAAACTGTATATAAAAACGTGCAGAAAAACTCAGATCGTGTCCGTACACGATAAATACTTAGTAATAAGCCGGAATCTCCGAGAATCCGTATCTAGGCATGATACGAATAAATCTAATATAAATGTATCTATATACATTTATTACACAAACACGTTTGTTTACTCTTATTCTGCATAGTAATGGTTGGTTGGCAATCGTACTAATATTTGTTAATTGGCACATATTACATTGCCGCTAAGATGCCCCTGAATCAAGTATACTAGAACCGGATGTAACTAGACGAAGTTTGATAAACATATTCATGTATCATCTGTATTTATAAGGATATTATCAATGAAATCGGACTACGTTTTAGAAAACAAAAAAGAGATGACGCGATTGTCAAGGAGTTAGAAATGCCGCCTTTGGACCTCGGGTCGGGTCGGGCAAGTCCTTGTGTATACTTGGTCTGGGCATATTTTGTAGTCGGAAAATAATGTGTTTGAAAAGTTACCCCGCGGTATATCTAGAGTCGGTAAGTCGTCTTTAAAAAAAAGATACTCCTGCACTGCCTTGGTGGTTTTGTGGACGGATGTGCAAGTGTTTTTATGCCATATGGAGTCGGAAAATAATGTGTTTGAAAAGTTACCCCGCGGTATATCTAGAGTCGGTAAGTCGTCTTTAAAAAAAAGATACTCCTGCACTGCCTTGGTGGTTTTGTGGACGGATGTGCAAGTGTTTTTATGCCATATGGAATGTGGATACTGGAATGTAGTTCATTTAATTATATCTGCTATAAATTGTTTTAAGCTTGATAATGTTCGCTAATTATTCAGTTCCGTATCGTAACTACCTTAATTTGAACATCCTTTGTTCTCGCTCAAATTCTCAAAATGATTGTGTTTATTGATCCAAAAATTTGAGAGAAAGAAACTCATAGGATCACCTGCTCAGCCAATGTGAATATTAATTGAGCATGTCGCAGAAATTATCGGTAAAGCTTGTATTTTAAAGCTAACAACATATATATGTGTGTATATATATAACATGAAAACTTTTGTTTACATAATAATCAGTTCTGTGGCATTGACTGATGATCTTTATTTTATTGCATTGTTTGTCAAAAAATTAAAATGATCTGCGTATTTTTTCACGTTGTTTTAGTTCCCACGTTCCATCTATTACTGTGTACACGTAATAAGTAGCGTGAAATCTGACAGCAGGTCTAACCCATCTAACCAAATAATTACCGATTGTTCCATTAACTATGTGAAGGGCAATTGGCGATCGTACCCTGTAAATACTAGTAGTTAGCCAAAATCCAATTAGCTCGGTGCCGACCACAATCAAATTGGGAAGAATTACTTGTGGTTCAATATTGAGTTGGGCGTTCTCCACTTAGATGGAGAGCCTTCTCTACCGCATTGACCAAACATGTTCTATCAAGCTTTCCTTCGCTCAGGATTGCGGCCTGGCTAGCTCCTGTGTGCTATATTTAGAATACATAGTTTCACCAACCGTCGTGGATGGAGTGCCATCCTGTTTCTTAAGAGACAAAAGGAAATGACAGGGCCGATGACCGCAAGAGCAAGAGTAGTAAAACTTGATAAGAAACCCTCTGCCAACCCGTCTGGACAACGGGGCACAGTATGCCAATTATCCACCATGTAATTGGAGGAGGCCCGACTCCCCAGTGGGTCTATGGACTGAGTAGTAGTAGTATCTAGCTCCTGTAGTAGCTTCAAGATTCCAGGATTAAATGAATTAGTAGCATTTTGTATCATAAACCCGCCCCTCGGACAGAACATAACGAGTGTATAATAAGATTTGTGTTACATTCTTTTTGCTGTTACCGTTATAACCGTATGTATAGCAAAATAAAAAAAAACGAACGAATTTTTTTTTTCAGGTGTCTTAAATGGTACGCGAAAATGAATGACTACGATTTTCAGTTCAATTGATTACCCACTGCCGGATTCCGACCGCCATATGATTAATGGATAGTTCCTTTCTATAATACGCTGTGGCCAGATCGTTTGATAAGCCATAAGGACTAAGCTCAGACTCAAAGAAAATCAAAACTTTATTGAGGAGCTTTAAACGTCTTGGTCGTACGCAGAAGATCGGCCACGTGGCTAAAGGAATGTAAACGGTTAGGTAGGTTCGTGATACGAGTTCTGATCGTGCCGAGTAAGTTCAATTGTGCTCGTGAGTCGTATGCTCGTAGTTCCGTTAACTTACATGCTGACGTCACAACCTTTAGCCAGTGTTAAAGATTCTTGTTTAAGTGAGTCACGTCGAACCGTATGGCAAGTATACGAGCCATGCAATAGGCATTATACGAATGATTGATTGTCATAAGCTAACAATGCTAAAATGTAGATATCTATCTTAAATTAACATAATTTAGAACTTGCCTTCTACTTTCAAATCGTCGATCATTTAGTGTTCAATATGAAATATTCGTTTATTCGAATCGGTATATTCGATCTTTCAAAATACCGCTCTTCTGAGACTGAAGAATTTTTTTTTGTGGTTTTTTAATTGTTATTTATGGTACATGAGTACCTACATGTGAACGCATGTTGCGATGACGCCTCCGTTGAATTTGTTCCGTTTATTACTACTACTTCTCAGCCCATAAATGACCCACTGCTGCGTCAGGCCTCCTCCCATCGCAGGGAGGGTAATTAGCCTACTGTGCCACGCTGGCCAGACGGGCTGGCACAGGGTTTCGTATCAAGATTTCCTTCTCTTGCTAGGTTAGGTTATATAGGTTTTCGGGCTTGTCATTTCCTTTCTTTGGATTTTACGACACCCTCAGGATGGAATAGGGTAGTGACACTTTGTATTCTAAATCCTTCACCACATGGACACATCCGTTTACAGAAACACTAATAGGTAGGCCTGAGCTATCGCTGAAGGAGGTTGTAATACTGCGCATAATCTACGAATATTCAACAAAACGGTACCGAATGCTTAATTTGTTGCCTTCAAACTAGAGCAGAAAGAATATCCATTAAAGATAAAAATCTCTAATACCGGGTCCCTTCGGGGCACGCTATTTTAATGTGATCCAATTTGATGAGCAGTGGGTTGTCTGCAAATCACTTAATTTCGAAAAAGGATAATTCGTTGCCTGAATAAGGGCACCATTATCCTTTTCCGAAATTAAATTATTTGCAGATAACCAACTGTAAAAAATACATTTAGAAGCCAGAAATAGCTACAGTTTTTGTAAGTCTTGAGGACCCATGTCATTGCCCATGCAATGGCGTGAATATACCACTTAGACAGTTCTTATTCACACCAAGTTTTCTTCATTTCACGACATTAAAACTATTCTTATCGACTTAGTATAAAGGCGATGTTACGTTTTAAGAAAATGCAGTGTTCGCCCTGCAGCAAAAAGACATCAACGAACCCTCACTCTAAACTTAGGTACTATGTACTTGAGGTTTCAATTAATTCTGCAGGTAATCAATGCACAATTTATTCACCACTTTTTTTTTCTTCCTTGTGGCTCTCACGGTTTGTGTTTAGCCAATGTCAAGTCACTTTGTATCATTTCAATATTATTTCTCTCCATCATCATGGGTTTGCCATTTCCCTGTTAGCCACTCATAAGTAATTTCATTTTGAGTGTCCCCCTCCCACGTGGCTAAGATGTTCTGCACGGACGTGGGGTTGGCCTTTGGGAGGGAATTCACCACTTTATATAATCTAATCAAATTAAAAATCTGTAGGTAAAGGTTACGCAAAGGAATGTAATAATCATGTGAAACAAAAGACAACAGTTTGAGTTATTCTTTTTTGTTTTTGTATTCCCGCCGAAACACATATACAAATAATAGCCATCAAAGCTAATTTAAAATGACTTTGAAACTTGGTTATAAATTGATAAATGCATAATATGGAGGTATTAGTGGTTTACAGATATCAAGCTCTGATTTACAGGTTTCTAGAAGTAACTGTCTAGTTATGCAGACAGCAGATAGCAGACAGGTTATTTGCGGTAAATGAACACTTTCAAAAATCAAAAATTCTAATATATACAAATAAATAAAATTGGAGTGTCTGTTTGTATATAATAATAAAATAACCACTTTTTACTAAAAAAACAAATTAATAACATTGGAGTGTCGGTTTGTAATAATAAAATAACTTCTTTTTACTAAATGCGTAAGTATGTATACTCACCAAAATACATAGACCAAGGACCAAAATAACTTTTTAAATAGAATAATAAAAATATTTTTTTTCAAATTTTTGTCTGTCCGTTTGTTCCGGCTAATCTCTGGAACGGCTGGACCGATTTTGACGGGACTTTCACTGATAGATAGCTGATGATATAAGGAGTAACTTACTTTTTTTTTACTAGGTTCGTCCCGCGGCGTTACCCGCGGGTAACATTGCACACGTGCGAAGCTGGGACGGGCCGCTAGTCTCAAATATAAAGGCTAGACGTTACATTAATACGTTACTACCGTATTATATTTAAAAAATAAACTTCTCCGGAAGATGAGAATGCCTGAGAATCATTCTTATCATTTCGATAGTTCTTACGATAGTCATTTTGTTCGTGTTCGACCCTCAATGATTTTCCTTATCGCCAAGTAATATTTTTTTCAAATGCTGATGGATGATGAAAAATATTGTCGCCTAGTCATATCTCTTCCGCAGTTGCGCGAATTAATTAGTTTTGGTTGGGTTCAGTCTTAAAAAACGTGATTTGATTAGTGTTGATAAAAAATATAACGCAACGTAGTTGACTTTTTATACTACAACATAAACTGTAGGTTGTTATTACATAGAGTACCTATATTTTGTTAAAGTACATCGAAGACTTACTCGTAGTCTCAAATCATAACCTCTATTAGGTTAATTACATTTTGCTTGGTTCCGCGTTCAACGATTTTACCGTATATTATAACTACTCAACATTTCAAACATAATGTAACATAATAGTATATTATACTGTATATTTTTGGGACAACCTGTATATGATATACATGCATGATATACTGCGATTTTTCATAGTTTTCGTGTTATGACCTTTTTTCTGAATTTTCGACCTAAAGAACTTAATGTCATTTTTTTTAAAGTTGAAGGTTTTTTAAATTTTTCTTTCTCCAACTGTATCATTTTGAGTTGTACTTTTAAGCATAAACTAATCAGCTTCGTAACTGTGACCAAAATTATGAAAATATTGGTGTAAAGCCTAACATTTAAAATTCAGAAAAAAAAATCATAACATGATAACTATGAAAATTCGCAGAACATACATGGGGGTGATTCGGGTACCCCAAGGGGTGCTCTCTCTATCTTTGGACTTTCGCTTGACCGTCTTTTTTGGGACATTCAGTATACTACACGTTATATGTATACGCAATAACAAAATTTGGTTTTTAGGAAGCCTCGATAAAATCTGAATACGCTTCAGCAGATATCCAAGACCACTCTCGAACAAAACAGATATAAGCAGACACATGATAATAGATTTTAAAATTGGTTAAACCTAAATATAATGTAGGTGTGTATGGAAACACCAAAGTGTTCACTGATTTGTTTTTGTCGTAGGTACACAAAAATCAATGGGTGAATACCGGTCAAAGACCTCCATACCATACCAAGATATATATTAAATTTTTCCTTAATCAATCTGACAACTCACTTGCTACCATTAGACGTCATCAAGTATGGCAATAACAATCCTATGTAGACATTTTGATTAAGTGAAACCTGTAACAATATAATTAGTTAGTTATCCCTGGTATTTTGGTCGACAGTCTTTCTTTTTTCACAACTCACAAGGGATCACCTTGTGAGTAACTGTTGTGCAAACAAAAAAGCGTTTTGAGAGTATAAAACTATTTATTCATTTAAACCTGTTTGTGGAACAAATCACATGATGTAGTTATGACTGTCGCACCAAAAACTTTCGTGAAAGGGTTAATTAAAATGGAACTTCGTTACGTAACAACATGCGGTCAATTGTTTTTGTTATTACTATTTTTATTGATTACGTCATCCGGCATGAAAAAAATGTGGTAATATGATTTCTACGTATTGAAGCAGGTAAAGTACATAAATATTCCATAGGCCACATAAGTTAGTAACGATTGGTATTAAAAGTAATTAATGAATGACTCAGCTATTCACTCATATATAGTTTTTTTTTAATAAAAAATGTAACTCTTTCACTAGGTATTACCGGAATCGCGGGAGCAGTTTACAATCATGAAATTCACGAATACAAATGATCTCTCAAATTCAAGTGCCTCTGGGTTACGCAAAGACGGAATCGAACCCGGGACCCCGTGTTAGGCGGCGCATCCAACCCCTAGACCAACAAGGCAGCGCCTAAATGTAAAGCTACAAATGTGATAGGCTTATAATAAAAAGGTCACAAAAAAATTGGTGTACTTTTCACCATTCTCTTGTTAGTAAATTCAGAAGGTATTTTCTTGTTTAGTTGCCTTATCAAAAATCTAAGACGTTAAAGTATTTGTGATATTTGAAAAAAGATGTTTCTCGGAAGATCCGGTGAAACTATCTAAAAGGTGTTTAGATCTCATAGCAGCATGTTTTTAAGTGTCGAATGTACTTCTAAACTGCGTACCTATTGTTTTCATGTGTAAGCTTTATTTGAAGGTTAGAGAAAGATTTGAAATTGCACCAATATATTACGTAAGATAAGTCACGTGACATTGTTTTTTTTATTTTTAGTAGGTATACACAACGGTTTGAGAAGGTATATCCGCTTTCAAAATGGTCAAATTATCGCGGATCTTGAATTTTTTTGTGTGCATGCCTTGCGTAGAATCATTAGGGTTGCCCGCTTTACCAAATATTTCCTAGAGTCACCAATATCCGGGTCAATTGATCTATCTAACAGTTCTTAATCACCACTAAAAGAATACGTTGTAACTTAGAAATTAGGTTCATGTATTTTAGTCTAATAATACAGACTGTTATAAAGGCTACTCACAACAATAGCTTACTGGGTGCCCCTGTATCGACAAGGCTTTTTACAAGCTTATAATCACGTACACAAATGAAACCCAGACCTAAACCACGTAACCTTGGCTTACTCAAAGAAATTCGCCTGACCCAAGAATCGAACTGGCTACCTTTTATCAAAACTTATGCAACTTATGATCATAGAGGCGCAATACTTGATAACCCTAACTAAATATGCTCCTCTTTACACTATATTACTTATTGGCCACTTTAGGTACCTACCGTTAACTATTTATCCGGGTTTATTATGCGAGTTCACTTGCTCAAGGTCTGCAAATTAGGCTATTGGTCACTATTCCGTTTAATTACAGATGTTATCAATAGTCCATTTATTGTTATGAATGTTATAACTGTTAGTCAAAACGAACAGAATAAATTGGACAAATCTCAAGCTCAACACTCATTTGCTAGACCTCTGGACACCGAGAGCAATTTCTGCGTGCACAAGGAACGTTAATAAAACAAAATTATAAGGAGCAAGTTTTCACTGTTACACAACTTTTGAAGACATCTGTCATCTAGTCTCTCCCGTGACCACGACTTTTATTTTCAGATGCTTACGGATTGAATAGAAGATATACAGTTAGTTTAGCACCGCATCATAGTTTCAGGCAAGTCCCAATCAAAAGTTAACCTTCGTCACACTAAAATAATTAATTATGTTACTATGACCATATTTGGAAGTAAATCATAATTGTTTAAATACTTAGCTCTAAGCCATGAAACATTCAAATGCAAGTAGGTATCGACAAAGTGATTAAGTAGCGCTTTAATTATGTTGAGTCATCGCTTCCGTAGCTGCAACGATCAGGTAAATTTATTGAGCTAAATTGATACTTACTTCTTGCAATCGATTAATAAAGCCGGACACTGAAAGCAATTTTGAAACCTCTTTGCCTTTGTCTGTGGGTGGTAAACCGGGTTAAGTGAGAGTTTGAAGCATTAGCCAGTGATGAGAGCCCTACAGCGCTCCCCGGTGTGTCGACGAGCTATTCCTTCCAGCATGGGAAGTATACTCCACGGACTTCATTAAATTATTAATGGGCTACCAGATACGTATCTGGTACTAGCCCAATAATAATTTAATGAAGTCCCAGAAACCTCTGTTAGCCTTTTTACGTGGGTAATCTCCATTGTTGGAAGCTATCTATGTCATTTACGGCTCCGAAGCCCGATTAGATCCTAGTTGTGCCGCGACCAAGCCACTTTGTTCCTCGACTGTCCTGATCCAGGGCCACGGGTCTATTAATTTATTTATGAACTCTTTAATGAAACTAAGAACTCATTTTTTTATAATAGGTAGCCTTATTGCTGTCTTTAATCACTTTCAGGTATCGAAATATGAACTTTTGCTTATGGCTGGTCAACGCAGAACGATAGGCAATTTTCCCTCCATTAATTTGGAAAATGTTCAACTCAACAGTGGTTCATTCATTGATTAAAAATTAAATTAAAAATTTAAATATACCCCCGACACAATAACCTTTAAAAAGTAAAAAATAAAAATAAATACTTCGCGTTGGGGGACCACTCCTACTTATTTATTACCTGACCCCTGATCCCCCAACGCGAAGTATTTATTTTTATTTTTTACTTTTTAAAGGTTATTGTGTCGGGGGTTTATTTAATTTTTTAATTTAATTTTTATTGTATACTTTTTATAGGTACATACTTATTATAATGTAGATTTTGTTAAATTGCACGTGATGCGCTTTCATTTGAGATCCCACTCGATTATATTTGCAGAAATCCGGTTATTCTTCCCCACTTTCACCCCTCATAACTTTTAAACGGCTCATCCGATTTTCATCAAACATATCTAAGAACACTCGCCCGTAACTCACCTTTCATACAAACTTTATTGAAATCGCTTCATCCGTTCGCGAGCTACGGTGCCACAGACAGACAGACAGACCGACATACAGACAGACACGTGAAACTTATAACACCCCTCTTTTTGCGTCGGGGGTTAAAAAGAAGATTTACTGAAAGCTGAAAGTTGGTACTTTGGAAATTCAAGAAATTGCATGTTTATAAATAGTACGCAGGTTGTGGTTTCTTATTATTTTATCGTTATTAGAAGCTCATTGCTAGCCGGACTTAGTGTAAAGTGCGTTGTGATAAAAAAAATAAAGGAAATTGCGCCGTTATTCGCAAGCAAGTATTATAAAGTTTCAGTTTTGGTTGGTTTCATGTTCGTCCATGTTTGCGTGCGTTTCGTGTAAACACACACATTACACACACACACAAAACGCACGCAAACAGTATTATTGTATGATTGGTGAATTGGTAGATTTATAATATCTGATTTTGGAACTGAATTTACATTTTGAAGTCTGAAGAAGTCGTGGCTCCTAGGTAACTCTTATTATACCATAATTTAAAAACCGAACACAGGTAAACTTTTATTTAAAATGTGAAGCAAAAAGCATTATTTTAAACATATATCGCGATATTAACAATAATTATTGTTTACTTAACTTTGCTTGGGTCAAAAGTAAGATTTTGCATCGGTCAATAGCGAAGTCATCATAAGATTTGAAAGTTAATCGTGTGTATTTCTACCCGGACGTGCATATAGTGGCGAATATTTAAAGAATGTTTCCAACTCTCTAAAGTATTTTCCGTTATGTCGTAAATCTACAAGATAATTTGCTTAATGCTACAAAGGTAAAATTTTATAAATAAATTAAAAGTTAATACTTTTCTATGGTATTAATTTAAGCTAAGGTAAGCTTATTTTTATAATAAGAGAAAAAAATTAGAACCTATAAACCATCATTACTTTAAAATGATATTCTCCTAAAATTACCCATCCTTCTTATTTACATTTGAGGTAAATCACAAGTTGGGAACCCTGCCTTAAAACGTCACAACTCCTTTTTTTAGACAACTCTGCGTGGTAATTACCATCAATACCTACTATTTTCTTTGTCGTAAGAGCTCTTCACAAACATTTTGTTAATGTACCTACAGTAACCCAAATTACTCTTAATTTACAAAGGTAATGTCCATGATAATACATATCTTGCAAAGTTAGATAAATTGAATTTTCGATGCATATTTCTATGAAACTACTCTTTGCATAAGCCAAGGCTCCCAAAATCCAACCGGACCGATAGCATGTGAATAAATTTCGATTTCAAAATTAGTAATTCGATCGTATAATTTTGGATTTAGTTTTGTTAGTAAGTAAGATTTAATTTTAGATTTGAGTGCCGTTTTGTTGTTTTTACATTATTGAAGTGACGCCGTACACAGCATGGCGTCTGTCAAGTAGAGCTTGATAGGTTGTTGTACAGGGTCCGCGACGCGCTAGTGACACTTCTAGTGTTCACGTCTTTATTAAATAGGAAAGCGCTTAAAATAAGACCGGCTGCTTGTTTTTAAAATTAAAAAGTATTAAAACAGTTAATTAATTAAAAACTTATCCGGAAACTCTTTTAGTTTTTTTCGACACTTCACGCGGGTTATTCTTGTCGCTTACACTCTCCATGCATTTATTGGAACAGCTTGCGTCTTAGGTCATCCTGACAATGGAACAAGGTGGCATAAAAGGAGTTATGTTACAAACAGAATTGCTCTTGACACACTTGTCTGACCTTAGCTTTGCATATGGCGGGTGCAATAAAACTCATCGATTATTGCAATAATATGTAAATGCTTATTCTATGGATGGGCAGGGAATGGCTGAGGATGTACTCATCATTAAATTCAATTAAATAAAATCAATAAGTGATAAGATGCAAGATCTTAATCAGCTCTAAAAATTTAAAAAAAATCCAATTTGTATTTGGTCTGTACGTTGGAATCGATTCTGGGATTGTGTCTGTGACTTGCTGTAGGTAAGTACCTAAGCCAGATTGCTCTCGCTCTGACAATTACCGGTAATTGTACTTGTATTTAATTTAAAGTAGGTTAGTTTCGCCACCTCATTTCATACTGAGGGTGTCGTAAGAGCCGGCACAACACGGCCGAACACCTAACTGCAAGCGAAGGAAAACTTGGTACGAAACCCTATGGCCACCTGGCCAACGTGGTACAGTAGGCTAATTGCCCTCCAAATAAATGGAAGAGACTAAACAGTGGGTTATCCTTAGGCTGAGTAGTAGTAGGTTTTGAAATCCTATGTTGCAGAAGAGGTCTGCGGGGCGGGTTGCAAAGGAGAGAGCTCCGGCTGACCCGCGCCGCGGACGGAGGCAGGGGTGGAGGGGAGGCGTGACGAAACAAACCCCTTCTGCCCTCGCCTAAGAGGCCGGTGGTGGCTCGGGGGAACCGCCACCGACAAAACCTCGTTGACTGAGAGGGGTCCCAGTTGCCAGGAACCCTCCCTGACAGTCGCTTGTCCACGTTGCGGGCACCACGCCGGGGCGTCACAGTAGAATGCGTTTACGCGAACTTGTGTCGCCCCAAGCGCGCCGTGTGAGGGTAGGTATACCGCTGGGGTTTAGTGGGTAGACGACTCTTGGGTAGACGACCCTTGTTGGAGTCACACATAATCACCGACCTCTCCCCCGAGGGGCGGTGGTATGCATAAGGCATTGCATGCATGCATGCATTTCCCAAGCGTCAACAAAAAAAAATTTGAAATCCTTAGCCTATTTGTAAAAAGACTTTCACGCTAAAAACTCATAAAACATAAATAAATGAAATTTGACTTTTTGATAAAGCATTTACGTGTGTTATACTTATCGTATTATAATTTCTGCGTTCGTTTCCGTGATGTTGTCTTACTATTGCTGATCTGAACAAAAGATACGACCTTATGAAAAGCAGATAGCGTCATCGGTTCACACAGTTGACATGTTGCATAGTAGATATTCTGATTTATGTTCATATGTTAAGTTAATTCTTGTAGATAGAGTAAACAAAATTATACAGGTGAAATACGCAATATATTGATAGAATCGTAAATATACGACTGAAGGTTGCTGGAGGAACTGCAACAGATACTGAACAGCTAAGCATCAGCCTCGTGACGGATGGGTCTTGGTATGACTTTGGATTAAAACAATATCATGATGAATGACCACATTGATCAGAGACCCTATCGTCGTTAATGGCCACCTTATTGAAGCTAATTCAGAACACTTAAACCGAATTTTGCAATTACGTAAAAACAGCTTCGACCGAGAGGCAAAGAGGAGGATCCAGCTGGGCTGAGCAGGATTTAGAAAACTTCGTCGGACTTCTGAGGGCCATCCTGCAGAGCTTGAAAACGAATAAGGTTTCGAACAGTGCGTGATCCGCATCGAGACTATCCGACAGAGCTCAGAGAATTAACTCAAATTTAAATGGCAGTGGACTGGTAATATCGTAACGTAACGTTGGGGTAGACGAGTTCTTGAGTGGAGCTGAAGACAGGGCACTATGGCCATCTTTATACAGGGTTGATACGACATAGGGGCATTTTTTTAACTGCCTATACTAGGTATCATTTCCAGGCTCTGTACCAAAAATCAATTAAATTGGAGCAATAGTTTAGCCGCAAATGATTTTTTAAATTTTTGCCTCATTTGAACATGATGTATCTTTCCTAACAGATGTTTATGCCTAACGCATCGTTTATTAACCTTAGGGGCTGTCCATTAATCACGTGATGTTTTTTTAACATTTTTTTAACCCCTCCCTCCCCCTTTGTGATACCTGGTGAGGTTTAAGACTACCCCTCCACCCCCATGAAAAATCACGTGTATTTTTTTTTGTACCGTTTCGAATTCTTAGTAATCACATAAAGTATAAGTAGTGTAATTTAATGCCTCATATCAACTCTGTTTATGCCTTTGTCGAGCAGACTAGAGAGACATAAAAATAGTGAAGGAAAATGTTCACCTTTGCTGTTCATCCTGATGGCAAGGATACTCATGTCCTTGGTTGACGCACAACAGCGAGTCTCCTAATAGTCTGGAGCTGGGGCTCCAGACTATTAGGCTAGACTATTAACCAGCCGACCTTGGCTAAACGAATCATTTTCATCTGGTTTATCTTGTTTGTAACTAAGATCCTCAACCCAGGACCCGCAGGCGGATCCTAATCATTTTGCCTAAATGTCACACGATTATGCAAGAATTATCTTGTAATAAACGTTAAAATATCCATAATATTTCCTTATAATAATGAAGATGTGGCGATACATATGATTAACATTCGTTTATTTTAATTTAGTTTTAGCATCTCCGCCGTGTTCAGGTTTTGTGTCCGGTCTGGGAGGCGATTCTGGCTCAGTAGACATATTTTAATAGAAATCACCACAGTTAAAAATAATTGCCTGGCATAAGTGTTTGTGAAGTTAAAACAAATAGATCCACTATTTTGTTATTCTATAGTACAACAGTGCGTTTTTAAGTTAAGGTATAAGAGATTTTGAATTGATTAGTGTACATGCAATTTGGTGGTATCGATTCAAGTAGGTGGTGGTTACAAGAACTGAACTGAACTGTAGATGGTAGTAATCTAGCTTGAGGCAAGGTCATTGAATGGCTTGACACTTCGTTAAAATCACGAATGCATTGAGAATTGATCCCCACAATGACAATGATGCTAGGTCGAATTCGCAACAGCCGCCGGGCCGTCTGCCTTATATCAAATTTATGACGCAGACAGAACACTTGGTATATATCCAGCCAGAAGTTTTAAAATTCAGTTGTATTCAAAGGTACCTATAATTAAAAATTTTAAGGTTTTGCAATTAATACACGTTGAAATTAAAAAGTTTTTTAACGGATTTATCGCGTATATTTTACATGATTAATTCAATCCCATAACACAAAATTATAATCGGTCAATTTAACCGTTTCTTTTTACGTTATAGACAAATGTCACCTAGTTTCTCCCGTGACCACGACTGCTGTAAAGTATTTGAAACGTCGGTAGTTAAATAACGTGAAATTTAGGCGATAAATCCTTTAAAAAGTGTGATTTCAAATTAGCAGTTTAATTTATTTACAGGAAAGGGAATTGGGTGATTTGGACATGTATGTGATGGTAAATATGGTTGTTATTCAAGTAACGTTAAGTTGATATTAACGCTTTTTATTGTGTTTGTTTATTTCTCTTGTGAAAAGGCCCTGGTCAGAAGAGAAAGCTTTCTTTATTCTTTATTTGAATTCCAGATAGCACAATAATCGTTCCAATCATTGTGCAGAAGAATTACTTTCAAAGAAATAATACCAAGCAAATACTTCCTAAATCGAAGGCGCATCCTAACAATACACTATCCTCTAATAATTTGTAAATGTTAGAGAAACTTCTTTATTTGGAAGCAACTTAGAATAAAAAAATGTGTATCCGCGATTAATTTTAGGAAGGTAAATGTAAGAACAAAAATCTCGCTCCTTTTCAAAATAAACTCCAACGATGAGAACACGATACATAAAAAAATTACGTATCGCAATAGATTTAAGAACACAATGAATAAAAAAACATAAGCCAGTTTTAGTTCTCGTTTCTGCGGTTATTTGATCAATAAAAGTATTTAATAATTTTAGATTATCAAATACATATTTGCATAAAATATGTAAAAAAATATTATGACAAAGAAGACAATTTAAATGTCTACGTAGACGATATTAATTTAATTAGATAGTCAGTTTCGGGTTTTACGACATTCTTCAAATTAATTGTTTGAGCCGTATCTAGATACCAACATGTCACTAAATTTTCGAACAATATGGCGAGTAAGGCCTGCTTAGTTCTTAATCAATTGAATATATATTATAAAAGAAAACAACAATTGTAAGTGTCACGGTACGAAACGGCTCCGCACAAATTAATTCTAAAAATTTGGCAATCGGAGCTACGCGCGAAAAAGTGTTGTGGAAAAGTGAACCAGTGCCTAAATCACCAGGATCAGTGTGGGCAACACCAGAACAGCTACCACCAGGGAGCAGCAGCCGCTGGACTCTATTCGCCTACATCTGCGGAAAGGTTTGGTTTCTCTGGAACAGCCTAAATTATCACCAGTAGTCCTCGTGAAGATCTATCCAAAGTTACATCAATCGTCAAAATCGGATACAGGACAAGGAAGTTACAGAGCGCCATAATTACATTGTCTCTAAAAACATCGATAGTCTGAGCAAACAACCTAAACATTAGGTACGTGACCCAAGCGTTGACCGCAATTCATCGCATTCGTCATATGCACATTCGTCACGCGGTATTGCGTCAGACTCGAAGACTATCCAGTTTCGCCATCCGCCATATTCGGGATAAGAAGCCCTAACCACTGGCCCCGCCAGAACCCATCCAGATCGATCAACAGTTGCCAGCCTGACACAGACACCGATCGACAACACTCAACATCAGCTCGTGCCGCACTTCGCGCCTTAACATCAGGGACACCAACGCAGAACACCAGCGAAAAAGCAAAATAATTCCTAACTTAATAAAAAAAAAATAAAAAAAAAAAAGTAGTAGACACACACACACTACAGCTGAAACCATTCCAGCTACACCAACAATTATAAGAGACAACCCAACATCAGCAACAATGTCAACACCACCAACTACGTCATCAACAAGACTTATGAAAACGAAACCAGATGTTGGATCCACAACGGAAAAATCCACCAACCCGAAAGGAGGATCCAAAGCAAGCACATCAGAAAAATCAACAAGATCCCTCAGACAAAAGGTCCCACAAAATTCTGCGGGGATGTCACAGGAAGGCGGAAGACTTACCCAAACTGCACCGCTAACCACCACACCAATTGACATACCCCAGTCAACTCAACACCCAACAGAACCAGCTGTTACATCTAGGGCGACGTCACTACAAGTCGTTCTCACTCCAGCAAGTCCAGCAGCAACAATAAAAAGCGACGGCTCAGCTCACTCGTCTCTTCCAGGAATGAGCAACACAGAGAACTGGCTCCGAAGTCACATCACCCCACGTCCACCACAGTCGGATGACGAAACATCGGTGGCATCAACACTCGATTCTGCTGTCTCTGATAAATTGGAAACGGGAAGACCAAGCCTGTTATTCACATCAAAAAAGCGAATGGGCGTTGAGATGGACGTAGCAACAAAACACGCAAACGAGTCGTTCCTCTCCGGCAAGGAAGCTTTAGAAGCCGCAACCAATATGAAAAAGGAGCACAAGACCACAGCACTTGAGAGCATGCAATGTCTTTACGAGACAGTTCTCGCCTTATCAGATTCAAGGTCGAGACACAAGGCAAACCTGGAAAAGGAGAGAACGAGACATGCCACCGAATTAATAAGTATAGAGAGAGTACACAACAAGAGAATAACAGAACTTACCCAGTCTCTAATTGAAGCCCAGCAAACAATAAAAGAACTGTCGAAGGAAACTAAAGACGTAAGGTCAGTGTTAGATTTCGATAACAGAGAAAATTCACGCAACAATCAGGAAATAAAAGAAAACCTCTTGGAACAAACCAAGACAGTAAAACATCTTCGCTTGGCGATGGAGAGCCTAGGAGACAAACCCAACAAAGAAATTAACAAAGAAGTGCACGTCCTCAAAGTAAGCATAGATTCAATCTCGTGCCAGTTGGATATACTGAGAAGAGAGCAGGAAAAAATGCAGACTAGAGCTGAGGAAACTCTAATAACAGCTAAAAAGACCCTCGACATGGCAAACCAGGCACCAAAACCAATAGAAAAATATGATCAGCTAAATGAGGGTAACCAGGAAATTAAAAAAATTCTCCAAGAACTAAAAAACAGCGTAGAACGGACGGAACCACCGCTTACAGAAACAGCTCAAAATAAAACCATTGAGGCACTATCAGAACACCTTCAGCCAATTACGGAACGCCTGGAGGCGGTGTCATCAGAACTCCGGACTATGCGGGAGAATACCCTAAAATCTCCGCCAAACGCCACTTTCCATCCAAATATAAGGGAAGAGCTGGGACTCACCGAAGGGCAAATGACGCTAAAACAAAGACCGCGTTCTTACGCAAACGTAACAGCAAAACAACCAACTCCAAAGCCAAACCACACCTTAATAGTGTCATCCAAAGACCCAAAACATAACGGGGACAAAATCATCGAAAATATCCGAGAAGTCTTAGATACAAGAAAGACCGGTGCTAAGGTGGAAAAAGTGCGGAAGGCAAAAAACCAAAAAGTCATAATCTCCTGCGGAACAGAAGAAGACCTCAGGCTTGTAAAGAGCAGAGTAAGCCTGAACAACAACCTCAAGGCAGAAGAAGCAAAAGCCGGGAACCCATTAGCAATCATAAGAGATGTAATGTCTTACCTCTCAGATGTCGAGATAGTGGAAAACCTGCTTGCACAGAACAAACATCTCTTACATGGAATCGATCTTCAGGACGCAACGATTAGAGTCCGCTACCGCAAGAAAGCGAGGAACCCGCACGAATGTCACCCAATTTTGGAACTGTCTCCGAAGCTGCATAAAGCCTTTCTGGACGCTGGAAAGATATACATAGGCCTACAGAGAAGACCAATAATGGACCACTCCCCCCTGACTCAATGCAGTAAATGTCTGGGCTATGGGCACACAAAAGTTATATGTAAAGAAAAAGACGAACTCTGCAGCCACTGTGGCGACGCCCACTCATGGTCCAAATGCAAAAGGCGGTTGGAGGGAATAGGACCCAAATGCATAAACTGCATAGAGAAAAATTACATAGAAACAGAAACAGAACACAATGCTTTCAGTAATGAGTGCAAAGAGCGCCAGAAATGGGATGCCATAGCTCGCTCTCGAATCGCATATTGCTAAGGACACCGATACAGAACAACGCAGCTCTCGGCAGGAGACCTTGCAGATAATTCAAGCAAACTTGCACCGCTCCAAACTAGCAACAGCAGAACTATTCCAAGCGGCGAAAGACAAAGGAGTCTCAGTAGCCATCGTACAAGAACCATACGTTGGGAACACCGGCCTACTGAAACAATACCCCGGCACAAGGGTCATCCAGTGCACCCTTAATCGCCAAAAACCTGTAAAGGCGGCAATTATCATCTTTGGGAACCTATTGGAAGTAATCCATGATCCACAAATAGTCACTGAAACCGAAGCCGCTGTCCTACTGGTAGGAGGTAACGTTAAACTAGGAATAGTGTCAGTCTACTTAGAAGGGGATGAAGACATTGCGCCGTACCTGACAAGGATAAAGATGGCATGCGGAGCAATGAAAACATCAAACTTAATAGTAGCGGGAGACGTCAACGCGTGGAGTCTTTGGTGGGGCAGCAAAACAGAAAATAAAAGAGGGGAACAATACAACGCATTCCTCGACGAAATGAGTCTTCACATACTAAACACCGGAGACACACCAACATTTGAAATAGTCAGAGGCGAAACCCTTTGTACCAGCATAGTCGACGTAACAGCATGCAGCCAAACCCTTTTAAGGAGAATAGCAAACTGGGCGGTAGACAGGAATCTCACAACATCAGATCACAACGCCATCACCTTTACAGTGCATTTAGGAGCCGTCTTAAAATCACAACACGAGTATATAAAACCAAAAAGGCAAAATGGCCAGAGTTCAGAACACAGTTCAAGAAGCAATTAGCGGAAGAGAATATAACACTGGCCACAGTCTCAGAAGCCAACACTGTAGAGAAGCTGGAACATATTATCGACAGTTACACGAATGCTATACACAAAGCCTGTGAAGAAACAATGCACAAAGTCGGCCAATGGAAAGGTGAAACGAAACCCCCCTGGTGGTCCACAGAACTAAACGACCTCAAAAAGGAGGTCCTCCGAAGGAAAAGAAGAATAAGAAATGCAGCACCAAGTCGAAGACAATATGTAATCGCAGACTATCTCCTCACTAAATCAGAGTACACAGCAAAAGCCGAAAAAGCCCAAATAGAGGGATGGAAGAATTTCTGCACCACTCAAGAAAAGGAGAGCATGTGGGATAAAATATACAGGGTTATTAGAACAACCGCCACAAAACAGGAAGACCTGCTTCTGAAGAACGAGGATGGCAGAACCCTAACGCCAGAACAATCAGTAGAGCTTTTAGCGAAAACATTCTACCCAGATGATTCGCCACTGACCGACAATACACAACATGAACAGCTGCGAAGACAGACAGAAGCCCTCATCGAAGATAAATTCCCGGAGGACGACCCGCCTTTCACAACAGCAGAATTGGAAACAGTGCTAACATCGCTTAACCCCAAAAAAGCACCTGGACCGGACGGGCTAACAGCCGACATCTGTTCAACAGCTATACACAGCGAAAGGGATATATTTTTGGAAATAGCAAACAAATGTCTACTACTAAATCACTTCCCTAAACCGTGGAAGATAGCACATGTTGTTGTAATACGAAAGCCAGGCAAGGAAGACTACGCACATCCAAAATCTTATAGACCAATAGGTCTGTTGTCAGTCTTGGGTAAAATTGTCGAAAAAATAATGGTGAGTCGCATACAGTGGCACATTCTGCCTACGCTTAACAAACGACAATACATGCCACAACGGGGGACCGAAGACGCTCTCTATGATCTCATTGAACATATACGGAGAGAAATAGCGAACAAAAACATCGTGATCGCAGTTTCCTTGGACATAGAAGGAGCCTTTGATAACGCGTGGTGGCCAGCGATGAAACAACAGCTACAGAAAAAAGGCTGCCCAAAGAACCTATACAAGATGGTGGTCTCCTACCTCACCGATCGTAAGATTCAAGTTAACTACGCCAGAAGAACATACGAGAAGGAGACGACCAAGGGATGTGTTCAAGGATCAATAGGCGGACCCACCTTCTGGAATGTCATACTGGACTCTCTGTTAGAAAAACTGACCAACGAAGGCACGTATTGTCAAGCGTTCGCAGATGACGTAGTCCTAGTGTTTTCTGACTCATCTGTAGAAACCTTAGAACAGTCAACCAATACAGCTCTGACATCAGTAATGGAATGGGGAATACAGAACAAATTGAGCTTTGCACCGCACAAGACCAACGCAATGCTGCTCACCAAGAAGCTAAAATACAGAACCCCAAATTAAAACATGGCAGGAACTAGACTACAGCTCGCAAAAGAGATGAAACTACTGGGCCTTACGATTGACAACAAGCTCAACTTCATACCACACGTCACGGCAATAAGCAAAAAAGCAGCAGAAATATACAAACAACTAGCGCGAACAGCAAAGGTGACTTGGGGCCTAAACACTGAGATAACGAGGACCATATACGTGGCAGTTATCGAGCCAATAATGACGTATGCCTCAAGTGTGTGGTACCAGGCTACCGAACTAGAAACTGTAAAAAAGAAGTTAAGGTCTCTGCAAAGAGGCTTTGCACAGAAAGTGTGTAAATCGTATCGCACTGTCTCACTAACCTCAGCTCTAATCCTGTCAGGATTACTTCCACTAGATCTTAGAATTCAGGAGACCGCCAACCTATACAAAGCAAAAAAAGGCATTTCACTGGATTACCTACCACCTAATCGCCGGCTGGAACAAAATGTGAACTATTTAAAACAACCACACCCATCAACACTACAAGTAATAGAGTATGAGCTCCTTAACGACACAAACCTAGAAGCACCGCCAGCTCGTCAAATCGCAGGCCCACAGATCTACACAGACGGAAGCAAGATTGAAGGAAAAGTAGGAGCGGCTCTTTCATGGTGGGAAGACGGCAAAGAAAAGAACCATGCAATTTTCACTCTGCACCCAGCTTGCACAGTATTCCAGTCAGAGATGTACGCACTATATAGAGCCACACAAATGGCGAGAACCAGTGGAGAACGAACAGTCAATATATTTAGCGACTCAAGATCCTCGCTGGACCTTCTGAAAAATCCGAAAGCCAATCATCCTCTAGCAATAGCTATTAAAGACAACATCAAAAAAACTAGAGCCGAAGGAAGAGAAATTAAACTATTTTGGCTAAAAGCTCACATCGGGACGTTAGGAAATGAAAGAGCCGATGAACTTGCAAAGGCAGCAGCAATAAAAGGCACAGCCCTGGACTACGACAAGATCCCTCTATCCTATGTCAAGAGAAAAATCCGCGAGGAGTCAACCCATAAATGGCAAGACAGATACACGACCTCAGAAACTGGAGCCATAACTAGAGATTTTCTCCCGGATGTCCAAACAGCATACCGTATCACCCGGAAAGTTAAATGGTCTCCAACACAAGTGCAGATAATGACAGGACATGGTGGAATAGCTAAATACCTGCATAGATTCCATCTGAAAGATAGCCCAGGCTGCGAGTGCGATCCTGAAATAGAATAGAATAGAATAGAATAACCTTTATTCTGATAAAACTACACACAACACAGAACTTATGGAAATACAAATAGTTATAAAGATACATATAAAATTTAATTCTTACAGCTAATAAGTATTTATATACAAAATGATGCACAAAAATTCTATGCTGTATACAGCATTGCCAGAAATGGTCTGAGCTCAGCGTATGTTGTAGATAATATATTATCCACAACGCTGGTTTTCAGCTCAGCCATATGTAGCGCTAAACAAATAAAAAAAAAAACACCAAAAAAAATTACACCTAGTACACGCCATACATTGCTCCTCCCAAATAATTTACGTAGAAAAATGCAATTTTAACTTCGGCTACAACAGATACTCCTCATAAATTTATTTTATTGACCATATAGTGTACATGAAAATAAGCGAGAAAAAAAAATTAATTAATTATGAAATGTAAATTAAGAAATGCTGGAATAATTAATTGACAATTTCAAATTCATTATACTAGAAGTGTATTGGGCAAAAATAAAAACATAACAATTACATTGTCATACAAGAGACGGTATAGCACGTGCTGTTTGAATGTCCGAGATATGAGGCGACGAGACTAGAAACGGAGGTCATAATCAATACCAACATGACAAAATCCGAGTTACAAGGCATCATGACAGACGACAACAGAAGAACAGCATTCCTGGCATTCGCCGAAAACGCCTTCCGCAATGCAGCCAAACGAAACAGCACACTGCCTCTAGGACGTCAGCGGACATCTGTAGCCTCTCACCCCAACATAGAAAATACAAGCGCACCAGAACCGAGCTCAACAGACACTATTTCTTCATCCCTATCTCTACCAAAAATCGGAAACCTCAAACACATGCTGATACAAGCTGAAATCGGAACACCTGGAATCAGACTAAGACCGGTGCCACTCTTTATGGACAACCCCAAAGAAAGACTTGGCATAAGCTTCTGCAACTCACTACTCACGAAACGCGCAACAATATCACCAGGGCTGGCAGCTCTCCTAAACGGTAGTACCACCAAGGTAAAACTGAAAAAGAAAACTCTCCTCCAAATGCCTAAAATAAAAGTGGCGGATACCCAATGCCGGGTAGTACGAACAAAAAACAAAACCGTTCTACTACTTGAAAAGGAAGAACGAACGCCATATTCCCAAGCCAGGGCGATACTAACAAAAATGGGAGAGGTCGCAAAGGATAGCGATCACATCCCACGAATAATTAGCGTGGACGCCATGGCCATCGAACTAGACAAAGGCGAAGTCGAAGACTATATCGGATGCATTCAGGCCGCCGAATACCATGAGGTAGTCGTATATGAAAACAGAGGACAAGACCTCAGTTTTCTAAAAAAACAAAAAACAACGACTGTCCCCCAAAACAATCAGAGTGAACCATCAACATCCACACACCTACATGAAGCAAGCGGCTCCGAGCGTTTACAAAACAAGCAAGCCAGTGCAGAAGCAGAAGCTAGGCAGAAAGGAAACTCCACCAAGGACAAAGAAAGACAAAAGACAAAACACATAAGCGCACTTATGCACGTCTTAGATAGGGTGGCAAAAGGAACCACGAGGAGACAAAATCTAACCAGCAGGACAACACAGGCGACAACAAAGCAGGAAACAGCGGTCAAAGCTTTCTTTAGGCGATCCTCGCGAAATCTGCCAAATGAAAGCACACCAAAAACAAGAGCTGAAATGGGGCAAGTCGAACCGCCGAAGCTTCAACCAGCAAGAAGCCGAACAGAACACATGCAGAATGCTCTCAGAGAGTTCTTGGCAATCACGCGCGGGCGACACCAAGTCAACTTGACGACTTGTCAGAAAATCTTGGAGGCCTTCTTAAGAAACAACCGAGGACTGCTAAAGGTGAGACTCGAGGAAGCCAACGCCGCGATTTACAACAACAATACCGGCACTATCCAACATGGTAAACAAGAAGGTATATACATGGCGGCATACAATCTAACAGCTGGCTTCGTATGTCTGGATGAAGATGAAACGAAGAAAACAGGGCACCTTAAATTCAAAACACCTACAGAAGATCCCATAGTAGTAACAGCAAAGTGCACCAAGACAATGCTAGAAGATAAAATAATAGAAAAAGCAGAAGCTGAAATTGCGTCGTGGGACTATTGGACAACACCAAAAGTTAAGTGGGTAAATGGAGTCCCCGGCTGCGGAAAGTCTACATGGGTAATAAACGAGTTTCGGCCAGCACAAGACATAATAATTACCACAACGTCTGAAGCTGCCAAAGACCTAGCAGAAAGAGTGTCGCACCGCCTAGGAGCAACTGCCCGAAACCGAGTACGCACGATGGCTTCCATATTAGTCAACGGTGTCAAAGAGCCAGCAAATCGTCTCATTATTGACGAGGCCCTTATGAACCATTTTGGAGCCATCGTAATGGCCGCGCAACTGACGAAAAGCAAAGAAATTGTCCTACTGGGAGACGTAAATCAACTGCCTTATATAGAAAGAGAAAACCTATTCTCACTGACCTATAAACTTCCAACAAGCGTCGCAAGAATCAGCGAGGAAATGCTGTGTACTCACCGCAACCCGATGGACGTCGCATACGCCCTAAGTGAGGTATACAGCGGAATTTACTCCTCCAATCGCAAAGTCAGATCGCTGCAGCTGAGAAGAATAACTGGAGTAAGAATACCCCCCGCCCTAGGAAATACCCTTTTTATCGTCCACACACAGGCAGAGAAGGAGGCCCTAACCATGGAGGGCTACGGGAGAGGGGAAGGCTCAATCATCCTAACAATCCACGAAGCTCAGGGATTAACCTACGCAAACGTTCTTATAATGCAAACACTCTCAGCAAAACTGCAACTGCACGATAGCGTTCCCCATGCTGTAGTAGCAGTTTCAAGACACACTGAGAACTGCACATACTACACAGACAACAACAACGACGCTATTGGAAGACTTATAAAGCAAGCCCTGGCTGCAGACGACAAAACCATCCATAGTCCGGGATCCCCGGTACATTGTTTTCACTTGATTACTATCAAGCTAATTTCTCGTGAGTAGCTTCATTTTCATGAGACGCCCAACATTTTCTTGTCGACAACTCTTGATTGTGGTAGCTAACAGAGGTAGCAAGGGTGAAATATGTTGATTTTATGATTCAAAAAAATTTATTACTAACCGGGTGCTTTTTGGTATATCTGATGATAATTATCTAAATTATTCGAAAATGTATTTGTCCTACAAAATGTGTGGTTTGATCAAAGAGTCCTCCACCTCCAATATGTATGGATAACGAGGTCATAAAAAATGATTACTAACCAGCTGGTTTTTTTTTATTTACTTAATAAATATGTATATTATTTAACCGTCATATTGTCCTACAAGTTGCGTGGTACGTTATCCCGGTCCTACGCTCAAAAGTTGTTAAAACCACAAGACCCATTTTGTCATCACTAACTGTAGGACAATAATTTTACATGATAGGTTAGTGTATTCTCTGCCCAAATGATACAATGTCCTACAAGAAAACAGGTATGTAACGCGAGTCCGACAAAAATTGTAATTTTTTCGTTTTCCTACTTATAACTTACTAGCGACCCGAACCGGCTTCGCACGGGTGCATGTATTATACATATAAACCTTCATCTTGAATCACTCTATCTATTAAAGAAAACCGCTTCAAAATCCGTTGCGTAGTTTTCAAGTTTTAAGCATACATAGAGACGGACAGACGACAGCGACTTTGTTTTATACTATGTAGTGATGATACAGTGAAAACGTCTTTTTTTTTATTTAAATAAATTATTTTTCTTAAGTAGTACAAAAAAATAATTATTTACATATAAAAAAAAAATAATATTCATCAGATTCATCTGATAAATTTTCAGTATCATCACTGTCATTTTCATCTATTTCATTTTCCTCGTCTTCTGTCTCTGTAATGACGTAAAAAATTAAGTACTATTATTTAACATAAAATGAATCCACTTCGTTTTATAGTGTGCAAAACTTTTTATATAGTACACACATACGGATTTCGCTATACAACGACATTCACCGTTATGTTTAATGGATGAAAATTATTTTATTAGAAATTTAGTATGTTAAAAATAATTTTAAAAAATGGATTGCCTGAAATAGTCCTAAATTTCTAATAAAATATTTTTCATCCATTAAACATATCGGTGGTCGTTGTATAGCGGGATCCGTATATGTACTATATAAAAAGTTTCGTACACTATAAAACGAAGTGGATTCATTTTATGTTAAAAATACTTAATTTTTTACGTTATTACAGAGTCAGAAGACGAGGAAAATGAAATAGATGAAAATGACAGTGATGATACTGAAAATTTATCAGATGAATCTGATGAATATACATTTTTTTTAAGTAAAAGTTATTTAAGTTAATAAAAAAGATGTTTTCACTGTATCATCACTACATAGTATAAAACAAAGTCGCTGTCGTCTGTCCGTCTCTATGTATGCTTAAAACTTTTATAAGTAGGAAAACGAAAAATGACAATTTCTGTCGGACTCATGATACATACCTGTCTTTTTTGTAGGAAATTGTATCATTTGGGCAGAGAATACTAACCTATCATATAAAATTGGTGTCCTACAGTTAGTGATGACAAAATGGGTCTTGTGGTATTACCAATTTCTGAGTGTAGGACCGGGATAACGTACCACGCAACTTGCAGGACAATATGACGGTTAAATAATATAAATATTTACTAAGTAAATAAAAATAAACCAACTGGTTAGTAATAATTTTTGATGACCTCATTATCGATACATATTGGAAGTGGAGGACTCTTTGATCAAACCATACATTTTGTAGGACAAATACATTTTCGAATAATTTAGATAGTTCTCATCAGATATACCAAAAATCACGCGGTTAGTAATAATTTTTTTAGAATCATTAAATCAACATATTTAACCTTTGCTACCTCTGTTAGCTACCACAATCAAGAGATGTCGACAAGAAAATGTTGGGCGTCTCATCAAAACAAAGCTATTCACAAAGATTCAGCTTGATAGTAATAATTTTTTTTCTATGATCTGTAGAACAACTTTTGAGTGTAGGACCGGGATAACGTACCACGCAACTTGTAGGACAATATGACGGTTAAATAATATACATATTTATTAAGTAAATAAAAAAAAACCAGCTGGTTAGTAATCATTTTTGATGACCTCGTTATCCATACATATTGGAGGTGGAGGACTCTTTGATCAAACCACACATTTTGTAGGACAAATACATTTTCGAATAATTTAGATAATTATCATCAGATATACCAAAAAGCACCCGGTTAGTAATAAATTTTTTTGAATCATAAAATCAACATATTTCACCCTTGCTACCTCTGTTAGCTACCACAGTCATGAGTTGTAGACAAGAAAATGTTGGGCGTCTCATGAAAATGAAGCTACTCACGAAAAATTAGCTTGATAGTAATCAAGTGAAATCAATGTACGGGGGACCCCGGACTACCAGGAATACAACATGAAAATGGCAATAAAGGCCAGGAACAACAAGGCGATCGAAAACCTTGATCAGCAGAAATTACACGGACACGGAATATAATTTAAATATCAAGACCAAACAGCTATTACCAAACATAAGCTAAGGAAGCACCTACTGAGAGTAGGTTAAATGAAACACCAATGTCCCAGGTGCCGAGGCGCAGGGTACGACAGACGAAAGAAAAAAAAAAAAAGAGCAAATAACTACCATTCATTGCTAAAAAGAACACGGACTACAAGTCTGCGGTGTAGTAACAGAATAAATAAAAAAAAAAAAAAAAAAAAAAAAAATATATATACATATATTATATTCCTTGTTGGTCTAGGAGTTGGATGTGCCGCCTTAGGATCAACGGATCAACGTCCCGGGTAAAGTGTCTTTGTGTAAACCAGAGCCACTTGCTCTGAGTCTGGGTGTCATTTGTGTTCGTAAATTGCCCCGGGGCGTAACAGATCTTACCTAGTAACAGGAGTTTAGTCAAAATAAATTACAGTCGTAATGCCTGGTTTGAGGCCCAGGAAAAATGAGCGTGAATGAATTTTTCAAAACAATAAACCGTGAAATAACTAAGCTATGAATAAGCTCCAAGATGTTGATCGAAACATTCTCATCAATAATTCTGACAGTACGTCACATCATCATAGTGGTAGCATTATGGGCCTCCGCGCATTATGCGGCCAGGCCGCGCGGCCAAGTCGCTGCGGCCAACTAATTCTTCTACGATGTATATCTGCGCGCATTACGCGGCCAGGCCGCGCGGCCAAGTTTTGGTCGCGCGGCCAACGAAAAACATCGCGTCACATACGCGGCCTATTGACCGCCGCGACCAATCCGCGGCCTAAATGCGCGGGGGCCCTAAAGCTATAGCAATTTTTGATTGTTCTTTTAATTGTTTGTGGGTTTTAGTTGTCATCATAATTGCTTCACAATGTCATAAAAGAATATACCTACATCTAGTAATTAGACTGTTCTTTTCATGAAATAATTTAAATCAGCCAATTTGATGATGATATGATATGATAAAGCTTTAAATGTAGAACGAACAAATTTGACGTCGTAACAAAATAATATGACGTTTATATTTTTTGTTATAATTAATCATATGGTCTTCTTTAAATAGATAAAGGACAAAAAATATAGCAAAAAATAAAATGAAACATGATTCTAATATGGTCATAATATGGTATGTATTTAATTTAGAACAAATCAAGAAACCGTTGCCAAGGCAACGTTATTTACTTACAATTTCATGTAAGATCATAATTAGTTTAGCACCCCATGTTTATTTTGGGTGGCATTGAAATCACGTCAAAATAAATTGAAACATTCAAAGCATAGTCAACATTTACCAAATAAATTATCGGAAGGAAATAATGTACAGAATCTTATGACTTAAGTCTCTTAAGAGACTTAAGTTATAAGATTCTGTACATTAATAATTTCCAATTGCGTCTTAATTGGCTATCCTTGAAATACCTAACCAGTATATTATGATATTATGAAATATTTTTTTCGTAGTCTTATTCCAAGTCCGTATTTGACCTGAACGCCGCCCGTGGGTAGTGTAAAATTGCCGCCCATATTCGTAAATCTAATATATAAAATTCTCGTGTCACAGTTTTAGATGCCAAACTCCTCCGAAACGGCTTGAGCGATTTTGATGAAATTTTGTGAGCATATTGGGTAGGTATGAGAATAGGACAACATCTATATTTCATCACCCTAAATTTTAAGGGGGGGGTAAAAAAAAAAACTTTATTTTTTAGAGAAAATTTTTTGCTTTTATTTTTTTAAGATTCAGCATAAAAAAATACAAACTACCCTAAATTTTCACCCCTCTACGATCAACCCCTATTTAATTACATGGCAAAACAATGTTGTATAGATAGATTGAGTCATCACGATATCTCTGGAACCATAAGACCTAGAGGGTGGGGGTTGCGCGGGGTGGGGGTTGCGCGGGGAAGGGGTTTGCGCGGGGGATGGTTAATTATTTGGCAAAACAACGTTTGCCGGGACAGCTAGTTTTATTATAAAAAGCCAAAAACACTTTCGTCGCGCTCTGAATTTTGCCGCCTTTAGTGGTTTAATCAGACTGAGTATTAATCAGACAGAAAGTAAGAAAGAAGTACGATAAACTTTATTCGGAGTAATACAATAAATATTTTATTTTCTTTTCCACTTTACCGACGCAGAAATCGATTTTCACACGAGGTGTTGTACAAAAATGATTGGTACCTCTAATCTAATTCACTAAGGAAATTTATTTCAATAGCGGCATTGGTAGCTCCATCTGTGGTATTGCAGCCTAACAAACTTGGCACTTGATCGATCAGATCTCTATGACCGTGACTAAGATAAAAACAAAAGCGTTTTAAAAACTATAGTTGATACTATAGTTGATATTTACATTATTTATTAGAAAATTCAAACGATTTATTTTTGTCAAATTAGTTTATGTTAAAATCATGTGACTGTCGGTAAAATTACTTAAATATAACTTAGGCATTACCAAGTTGTCAAAGAGATGGCGCTAGTGTTGGTAGGTAAAGCAGATTAAGGCTTTTACGCTTATCACAGTGTACATTTTCAGGAAAATGAGTATATAACTCATTTCTGATAAGCTATCTTCATCATGAGTATAGATTAAATAAACAAATGAGATGATAAAAATTTTTGCTAGTGGTCATTTTTTTTGTAACTGGAGGCTGTATACAACATGGCTGCCGCTCAGTCGTTTTAGCAGCGCGGTTCGGCAGCTGTCGCGAGGCGACACGCAAGCGCAGCAGGTAGGTTAAGATTCACGGTCCGTCGCATTTGCTGGTCCTATGCGCACGACGCGAACATCGCACACCTAACTGCGATAGTGGAAATGTGTACCTACTATCGGTGACCGAGTGTAGTGATCCTGTACTAGTGATAGTTTAACCAGTGTTTATCTGTGATATGAGGAATAGCCCCAGCGCCTGACCGTGTAACCCTCGCCAGCGGATAATAACGGTAAATTTGATCTCTTGTTTATCAGGTGATAGATGATAAACGGTTCCGCATACTCTTGAACCTTAACTGTGTGCTGTTCCACATTTCTTCCACGTAGCGATGTTTATTTGCACCTCACTAGTCACGGTATCAGCTGCCTTTATGTGATACTAAACAAACACTTGTGAAGAAAGTTGTGTTGGTTTTACGTTAAAGTAAAACGTTGTCAGTTTTACCGTTCGATGAAAGTAGCATTAGCAAATATGTAGGCAAATCATTTTCGCCGCTCAATCACTCGCATGAGAATCTTATTGGTTTATTAATTGCCAGTAATGCCAGCGTCGTTATTAATTACGGTTATTGGTGTTTTGCGCTATTCATGCAGCAAATAAACTCATAGCAACATTGATTGTAGAAAGTTTGAATTAATCCTAAAGCCATTATTTAAGAATTTAATTTATAGCGTTTACCGGTATTCTTTGCTAGAGGAATGGTTCTCAAACTTGTCGTGATTAAGTACTTAACTGTCTTGAAAAAATATAAAATGATATCCAAAGTGGCAACTCTTTAAATATTTACTATTTGTTGCCCCACCCTGGCAGTATCATACTGCCAATACGAGACTTTTCTAGAACACCTGAAACCGAATTGTCATTACATGTGCTGTAAACATATTCTTGAAAATGTTTCTAGATAAGTATTTACGATGCACTTCTCTCGTAACCTGTGCGTATCCATGGCTATATGTTACCCCCTTAATGAAGTCTTTCTACCTGTTATTTTGTGACGTCAACTATTGACATAATATTCACAACCACTAAAAGATATAATCGGTCACAAAATATTATGAACAGTTTTTATTTTGCTTAGGTTTAGTACACAGTATCTATCTACTGTCGAAGATTCCGACGGATATATATATATATATATATATATATATATATATTTCTGTTACATCCTGTACGTGAACCCTACACTCTGTACGTACGAGATATGCGTAGCGTACTCATCCATAACGGCCTTCTTGAAATCGAAACCTGCCTGAGATATAGAGCTACACTTGACAATAAGATTGGATCAACAATCCATCTATTCTCTTATGAACAATGTCCCAGCATTGCGGTGTTCCCGTAGAAAGTTGTAAACAATAATGATCTCTACTCTATGTAATAAGCGTGTGCTATCGTATTCGTATCTTCAATGAATTGTATTTTAAAGGTATTATTTTATTTCAATGCAATAAGGCATACAATCGACATCCAAACCCCATATACCTCACTGCAGAGACTGAAAGCTTACCATGGCATCCTGCCTAGACGGATTAGTCACAGGACCTATTACACGTTTTCCCTCTCTTTTTGCTAAATTCTATACCTTTTAAGTTCCCTTTAGTCACCTCTAATGGTACATGATACTAAGCGTCTACCGTCGCTTAAAGACGTTTATAAGAAACCAAAGCAAGCTGCCTGCAAAGGGACACTGTATTCCCTTGACTTCTGGTTACCTAATTCAGGTGCAGGTTGACTCGTGGCTCCGGTATTTCCCAGTCGACCAGCTGCGGATAGCGGGTGTCTTTCTTACATAATTCCTCTGTTTCTTAGTCACGCAGCCAGCAAGAAAGCAAGTACGATATTCAAATTACGTCATAATAGCCAAAAGTGCTATAATTTTACTCAACGTTCATCATCATCATCATCATCATCATTTCAGCCAAAGGACGTCCACTGCTGGACATAGGCCTCCCCCAAGGATTTCCACAAAGGCCGGTCCTGGGCCGCCCGCATCCACTGCTTTCCGGCGATCTTAACCAGGTCGTCGGTCCACCGTGTGGGAGGCCTACCAGCACTGCGCCTTCCGGAACGCGGTCGCCACTCGAGGACTTTTCTGCCCCATCGGGCGTCGGTCCTGCGAGCTATGTGCCCTGCCCACTGCCACTTAAGTTTGGCAATCCGGTGGGCTATGTCGGTGACCCTGGTTTTCCTGCGTATCTCCTCATTTCTGATTCGATCTCGCAGGGAAACTCCGAGCATAGCCCTCTCCATTGCCCTTTGGGTGACTTTGAGCCTTCTGATGGAGCCCATAGTGAGCGACCACGTCTCTGTTCCATATGTCATCACTGGCAACACACATTGGTTGAAGACTTTTGTCTTCAGACACTGCGGTATTGTGGACGAGAAGATCTTTCGCAGCTTCCCGAACCCGAACGTTACTCAACGTTACGAAACCATATTTACTAAACTACACGAGTCTCAAACAATGGTAACTGCCATACTGGAGCTGGTACAATACGTTTACGCGACGTGAAATGATTTTATAAACATATTACTACTTTCATATCTAAAGTCAATTATTGCTGCATAAGTAATGATTTTCAGACTATTTAAGCTGATTGCACATTTGTAAACACCGAATAAAACGAATGTTATAATTCTTTGTATGCAATCATATAAACCCCGCACTCCAGTCTGAAACAGATCTTGACTTTGATCTCTCAATAAAATTATGAGTGCTTAGGGTCGGTACGTATCAGACGGAAAATGCGCCAAGAACGGTTAGTAGTGAAAGATTGAATGTTTATCATACATTTGTCTGTTTTGGCGTTACGCGACCGATAATACGCGTCAGATATGTACCGACTCTTACAGAACAAGTGTATCGTCTCTGTATAGGCAGAATTAACTAAGTCCTAAAAAGTGTTTGGTCATTTTCAACCTAAGCTATAGCCTAAGCTAATACCTTAGATCGAAAATTAACTACATATTTTTGGAGACTTCTCGCTCTACGGGGGCGATATGTTCTACTGCCTAAAATCATACTTCATCAATTTGCATGATAGTTAGTTTGTATAGAGGCAATTGTCTTTACAGTACGCACTAATTGAGATTAAATTAATACTCGGTTATTAAGTTGTTACTAAGAGCCCCTGAAATTTCATTAACATGTGATTAATTAGTGAGAAAAATGAAGTCTCTAACAGGTTTCGTTTGGTGTTTCATACTTTTCATTTGCGATTAGTGGCATCCAACAACTACGATCTAGTTGAAGAACGTTAACCTACTTGCCCATTGAAGTGCATTTCGTTGTTTGCGTTTAAACGCGGAGACTAATTTGATTCGTCTAAGAAAAATATTTAATCCAGACGGATGTTTAAATATTAACATATATAAGAGAGATAGAATAACCCATACTATTTACAGTCCCGGACATCATTCTCCCCTGTAAATTTTTCTCTTAATAACCAGCTAAATGTGTTGCTGAAATTTCATAAACCAAAGATTTTCGCACGCCCTCAAGTTTGTAGCCCCTGAAAATTTGCAGCCCTGGTAGCGATTGCATAATCTATATGCAGCGCAGACGGCTGACGTATACGTGACTTTTTAAATAAAAAGCATAGCTTAAATGAGCCCCTTATACAGATTCATTTCAACGGGACTTTCATTGGCAGACCACGGATTTAATGTTTATCGGCAGTAATTTGACAAATATGCGTTATGTTATTAGTATTTGCTATTACGTAAAAATAATCTCAAATTTTCGTCATTTTAAGTCTGCAAAAGCATTATACAATCTATAACTGCTAGAATTTACCATGACCGAGTGAGGTATACGTAAAATCTTTATTGCGTTGTGGTATTGTCTTTAACTCACACACTTCAGTAGCTACCCATTATTTATAAACAAGCTAAAGGCCACGAACAGACAAATCTCAAACATACAGAATATGACTTTAAACTTGTAGACACAACTAAAAATTAACTATTTCTTTGATATAGTATTTCCCAATGATTTGTCTAGGGTAGAAATGTTCACCCAAAATCTCACCTAAACAAAATTTCAGTCTAAACATTAAAAAAGTTTTTGACTCGTATGACTGCAACTTATGTGTTGGGTATAAAAAGATAAGTAAGTAACACAATATATCCTGGTCTTAGTCATAATTCCATGAGCAACAACGAATACGAGAGTTAAATTCTTATTTAAATTTTATAAACCTTTAGCGATCACATAACTTTGACGTAGTCATCCTTAGTTCGGAATTATATAAATTCTCACGGACAGGTAAAGGGTATTAAAAAAATAAGGAGCGTCTGTGGGAGGTAGTTGATGAATGCTAATATTGCTAAGAATTGGACTTTAAGTCCATGAAAATACGGTTAGTTTTATCCATTGTAATTTCAATATCCAAGGTTCGTTCGTGGGTAGACTGAACTAGTTTCATTATTGAAAATTTTCGTCAAATATAGCAAATTGGTTCAGTTACGTAACATCATACGGTTCATGTGACAGTTGCGTAATAATGCAAGTAGATTTAAACTGTTGATATAAAGCGTTGCCCGTATGGTATCCAATTTAGAGTATATAATTTATATTATTGATTTTTAATCCGCTAGCGGAATTTGATTCCATCCATCCGTCCAAAAGAGGCGACTAAAGTTACGCAAAATGAAGGTAACCTAGCCTAAGAAGGAAAACTTGATACAAACGCCGGGCCAACCCGCCTGGCTTTCGTGGTATATATATATAGGTTAATTTCCCTCCATACAATAATTAAAGATTTAAGCATACTTATGGACGGACAGACGACAGCGACTTTGTTTTATACTATGTAGTGATAGTGATGTGCAGTACATTTTTTAGAAACCTTTTCATCGGTAATTTATGATGATGGTGACCAACCCGCCGATCAGTGTGGCACAGAAGCAATCAATCAAAGTATGTATGTCTAATTAAGATAGTAAGAAGTGTCATTCAATACCGTCATGAGTCGTCCAAACTACGTACCTACCTAAATAAAAACTGCAAGTTAACCTATAACGTGAATTTTTGCAATAATTGATTGTACGTAAATGTCTAGCTCCGTAGTTTAGACTAGTGTACTAGTTACGCAGCCGTTGAGCAAAATGTAACAGTTATTAAGATCCCGATTGTTTCCTAGTGGCGTGCTTACTATTGCCAAAACTGTAAAATTTTATTACAGTCCAATTTTAAAATCACACTGGAGTAAAGCTTGGGTAAGTAATTAAGAAAGGCTACGGACATTTGAAAATTAAGTTTGCAATATAAAGCTAGCAGCAATCAGTAAGTAATTTTTTTACCTGAGTTTGTTGCATTTTAGTTTATGTACTTACTAGCGACCCGCCCCCGCATCGCAAGGGTGCAACGATGAACCTCTAAATTTATCAGTGTTTCTCTACAATATTATGGATGTATTATACTTAAATAAACCTTCCTCTTGAATCACTCTATCTACTAAAAAAAACGCTTCAAAATCCGTTGCGTAGTTTTAAAGATTAAAGCATACATAGGGACGGACAAACGACAACAACTTTGTTTTATACTATGTAGTGATAGTGATAAAGTCAATCCTTTGAATTTGTTGCCTCGTTTTGATTATCAGTGGACGTCTTTTGGCTGAAATGATGATGATGATGATTTAGATTGTCATTTTTTAATCAGGACTAGATTGAAACTTCAATCGTCATTCATTGAATCAAACTTATTGATAGTTATCATGTCGATAGCTATAGGTAAACTTGTTAACTTGTGCTTGCTAAGTTGCTAGAATACCTATAATATTTTTTGCCCGCAATCATAGTTCAAAGTATTAACATCAGTTGTAAAATATCAGTTGTTTATGAATGTTAATATAAGAGACTTCAACGATATTTTTGAAATAGGCACGAGCATTTTTAACCCCCGACGCAAAAAGAGGGGTGTTATAAGTTTCACGTGTCTGTCTGTCTGTCGGTCTGTCTGTCTGTCTGTGGCACCGTAGCTCGCGAACGGATGAAGCGATTTCAATAAAGTTTGTTTTGTATAAAAGGTGAGTTACGGGCGAGTGTTCTTAGACATGTTTGATGAAAATCGGGTGAGCCGTTTAAAAGTTATGAGGGGTGAAAGTGGGGAAGAATAACCGAATGTCTGCAAATATACTCGAGTGGGGTCTCAAATGAAAGCGCATCACGTGCAATTTAACAAAATCTACATTATAATAAGTATGTACCTAAAAAAAGTATAAAATAAAAATTAAATTAAAAATTTAAATAAACCCCCGACACAATAACCTTTAAAAAGTAAAAAATAAAAATAAATACTTCGCGTTGGGGGACCAGGGGTCAGGTAATAAATAAGTGGGAGTGGTCCCCCAACGCGAAGTATTTATTTTTATTTTTTACTTTTTAAAGGTTATTGTGTCGGGGGTTTATTTAAATTTTTAATTTAATTTTTTTCATATTGTATTATCCAGTTTTTATGGAACATATTTATCTGTCATTTGTGAACCGGTTAGGTAAATCATTTTTTATTCGATTGCCGATGATTAATGGTTATTTGTCGCTATAAAGATTACTTATAGCTTTATAGTTTAGTAGATACTAGCGACCCGCCCCGTCTGCATGGGTGCAATGATTAACCTCAATTTTTTTCAGTGTTTCTCTACAATATTATGGATGTATTATACTTAAAAACCTTCCTCTTGCCGCATACCGCTTCAAAATCCGTTGCGTAGTTTTAAAGATTTAAGCATACATAGGGACCGACAGACGACAGCGACTTTGTTTTATAATATGTAGTGATTGATGATAGTGAAGTGTTCTTGAAATTGGTTTTCATATTTTGTTAAAAAGCTTTCATCTTATTTCATTAAAGTTCCACGATGCCATTAATTTCAATGAATATACTTAGGCATCCCCTATTATAGGTACTTAGCTTGATTAAACATGAGAAATTGTGTATGAAAGGTGTGACTGTAGATATGACGACTGATAGGTGTGTATGGAGACTACCACCTAGCGTGGGACAGGGGTCGTAAGATGATGATAATGGTAACTGTAAATATGACGATTTATAAGAGTTTTGTGATAAAACCTACGTAAATAAAGTTAATTTTGAGTTTGAATATCATTTATCCATACAGGTGTGTATGGCAATATTTAATTGTTCTATAATTTTAAATACGTTTTTAAATGGTAAGATAAATGGTAGTTTATAATAGTTTATAATTTATAATGGTAGTTTATATAGCGATAAGACCGCCACTTGTACCTACAAATTTTTGCATATTATTGTGTTCTGTCTATTTCTCTTGTGTACAATAAAGAGTTTATCTATCTATCTATCTATCTAGTTCATTTTATTTGAGTAATTAAAGGTCACAATTTACATCTTTAAATTATGACCTTATAATTTTCTTTACCTGCGCAAATTACATTTATGTTGAACCTATCACGATTCCTGGTGGAGCTAAATTATTATTTTTTCAACGACGCTAGAAGGCAATGCCGTAATATACCTTAGGAGTTCGGAACAGAGCTTATAATCGCAGTAGTTTATCGGCGAGTAATTAAGGCGGCAGAACATCGCCTTTTGGACGAGCAACAAGACCGTGACCGGCATTGAACCTGGCAATAAAACTGCAACTAACTGCGGCATTTAAGTAATGATAACATAATTTTTTAATAGTTGTAGCGTCTACTATACCTCTATGCACGAGAAATTAAACTGCACTTGGCATTTGTTCTCGCAGGGAAACTCCGAGCATAGCCCTCTCCATTGCCCTTTGGGTGACTTTGAGCCTTCTGATGGAGCCCATAGTGAGCGACCACGTCTCTGTTCCATATGTCATCACTGGCAACACACATTGGTTGAAGACTTTTGTCTGAGAAATGAGGAGATACCGGATTGCCAAACTTAAGTGGCAGTGGGCAGGGCACATAGCTCGCGCGACCGACGCCCGATGGGGCAGAAAAGTCCTCGAGTGGCGACCGCGTTCCGGAAGGCGCAGTGCTGGTAGGCCTCCCACACGGTGGACCGACGACCTGGTTAAGGTCGCCGGAAAGCAGTGGATGCGGGTGGCCCAGGACCGGCCTTTGTGGAGATCTTTTGGCTGAAACGATGATGATGATGGCATTTGTTAACTTAACATGTCTCATATATATATGGTTCCACTTTCCAGTAAGTTTAGTTAAGTACAGAAAAAATATGTTCATTGCCATTTGACATTAATGTGTTGTCATATATACCGGTTCAGTGGCGAGCCATAGGGGAGGCCTACGTCCAGCAGTGGACTGAAAAAGGCTGATGATGATACATACCTGTCACCGATGCATTAAATCTTCCAGTAGCCACATTAATACTAATATTACTCGGCCCATACCCACTGCTGAGTCGGGTCTCCTCCATACATGGAGGGTAATTAGTCTACTGTGCCACGCCAGGCGGGTTGGCACAGGGTTTCGTATCAAGTTTTCCTTCTCTTGCGGCTAGGTTATCGGCATTGTCATTTCCTTTTGCCACATTATGTTTGTTGTCTACTGGCTGATAAGAAAAGAGTATTTTAATATTAGTGTTCTTTTTATAAAATATTGTCTTTGTTCTTAATTTCAAATATATTGATTAATACGGTCTACTGCTTAATTATAACCGAACGGACGTTTTTATTAATGTTCTTTAATAATTTATAGGTTTTCCTACATATGGTACGGCTTTGTAGAACACTCACAATATTGTTTTATTAATAAGAAACGGAACCTTATGTTTTTCTAATGGGGGAAACGGGGCTGGGGTATGTGGGAGTCCCGATCGCGATGAGATGATGATTGCGAACGGTTAACAACGGAACCCCTGCATGCTATATAACCTGCGGTGGCTGTTTGCAAACATGTAATTCACGTACATAAATCATCACTGACTCATGGGGACTCTAGCCCGACCCCGGAATCAAACTGGGCACCCGTGATCCAAAGGCGGCACATCCCTTAGACCAGCAACGGAAATGAGGTCTACTAAACTAACTAAATAATGCCCCAGCAAACAAAAAAGACACTAAAATGTACAACGATGATAATAATGCATATAAGTCACCTTGAGATTGACAGGAAACTGGTGTGTACCTGAGGGAATGTCGTTTGAAAATGTCCCAATTTACAAACAGAGGACAGTGCGCACGCGCAGAATAACAACATTGTTTTTGTCACCACTTTCACTGCTGCATGTCGCGGGGTCGTAAATTAGTTTCGATTTCAAGCAGCTTCGTCCTCGAGTCTGATTCTCGAACTTTACGAATGCAGTAGTAATCTATCAATGTGTGTTTTAAGATGGTTTTAATTATGAATCTAATTAATCGCTTAGAAAAAGAACTATGGGTAATACGCATTAGCATCGTACAGGAGAAGAACATTTATTTGACAGTATGAACTACAATGAAATTCTTTTTAAGCTTGTATTATACCTAAATAAATGTTTATAAATAATAGCCTATGTGTAATTCTAGTTAGTTAGGTCGACCCAGGCAATGGCTGGGATTAACGCCAGGGAGAAGAAGAAGCCTATGTGTTAATCTGATAGCTATATTATACATGCATACATTCTTACAAACTATCTTTTTCAAAAGTCTAATAATAGTAGCATTACCTTAAGTCATAAAAATAATGATGAAGAATACGATCACTTTGTTGCATAGCAGCAATACGTATATGATTTTGTAAATTAGGTAAATGTACCTACTAAGTTCGTGAGAAATATATTCGCGAATTTTCACTAGGGTGCCAAGCCTGGTATTTTCTATTGAAATATACATTCAATACGATGAAATTACTGGCCATAATCTGCTAAACTCTGTCAATAGCGTGAGGCATACGAGTAGTCGTATTAGTAGGTTAGCAAAACTGTCGAAATCGACAATAACAAGCACGGTGATTGTCGATTTGGACTCTATGAATTAAGCATGTCTGGGCCCAGTTTAGTAAACTTGTTATAAATAATCTGAAGCCTGAATATGCAAAATATGTACATAGTACATACGTAATGATTTCTTAGGTTTTCCCGATTATTACACATTGAAATTAAACACAACGGATTTGTCGCGTGTATATTACATTGTTTAATTCCCGACGTTTCGAACGCTTTGCCTGGCTTAATCGGTGAAATTAGTAATTTATATTCTCCTTATTTTGTCGATGATGCAAGGATTGATATTCCAAACTACATACGGTTCTCTCTGTCGCGACGTGACTAGGATTACTTTCATAAAATATGGAAATAAAACAATTGAAAAGGTAGAAAACTAAGCGTATTGTGTACAAAAGATCGATGAGTGTTTAAAAGTATCTTGTAAATAAGATGTATAACTTGAAAAAAAGATTCTACGGAGTTTCTTCTCTGTATATCAGCATTCCGATGGTAGTTTTAGAACATGAATAAAGAATTACCAGAGGGAAACCTTCTAAAGAGTGAGCAAAATTGTTACCTATTCTTATAGGGTTGGCGCGTGTGCGGGAGCACTGGCGGCTTGTCACGTACGGAACGAAACCGGTTTATACTGGTTCGGCCAGTGCTTTAACAAAGGGCTACCTTACCGCTGGCTGTGAGTCGCGTCGTGCGTGTTTGTTCACATTTGAATAAATTAGAAAGTGTAAATATGGTACATTGTAAAAAATATGTATCTTTTTTTAATTATCCCAAAGACCAAAGAAGACTTTTTGAAAGAATGTGATAAGTTTATGACTAAAAGTCTGTCTCAAATTATTAAATGACAGATAGTTGTAAAAAAACTTTTTCATCCCCCCATCTCGGAAAGAGTATTTTTGCTCTTCGATATCTGAGTGCAAAAGCCGTTTTTATTCGCTAGAGAATAAAGTATTTTTGCTCTTCGATATCTGAGTGCAAAAGCCGTTTTTATTCGCTAGAGAATAAAGTAAAGATTATTCTGTAATACTTACATGTCATAATGTAGTAATTAATACCTAAACTGAAATAAAAGTGTACCTATCTTGTGATTGTAAACGTTTTTTTTTTTGCATTTAGTCATTTCCTCGCTGAGGTGGAATGAAAAGTTACGTGTTGCACTCGAGTGCAAAGATTTTTCACCTCGTGCTCTTTTGATTCCCTCGCTAACGTTCAGGATTCTAATTTTGAATTACTCGCTGCGCTCGTGATTCAATTATAGAATCCTTCGCTTGCTCGGTCATCAAAATTGAACACGCGGTTAAAAAGCAACTTTGCACTCTTGTATAACAAATAACTATTGTGTATTTATTTTAATCCAACTGTGCCAAACCGTATAAGAATAGGTAACAATTTTACTCACTCTTTAGAAGGTTTCCCTCTGCTATAATATGTGCCCAGAGTGTGTGGAGACTTCCACCTAACGTGGCACAAGGACCAGCAGATGATGATAGTCGTTTTAAATGTCACCATGTCACCAACACAATGTCACCAACCCACAATATCCTGAGGGTGTCGTAAGAGGCGACTAAAGGATCGTAAGAGGCAGATCACCTAGCCGTATGAGACGGAAAAACTGGTTACAAACCCTGTACCAACCCGTATTGCCAGCGTGGCACAGCAGGCTAATTTCCCTACATTAATTTGAAGGTGGCTCGACCCAGTAGTGGGTCATTTATGGGCTGAAACGAAGATAATAGTTTCGTGATAAAACCTACGTAAATAAAGTTCTTTTTGAGTTGGTGTTTGAAAAACTATAAAGGCTCTCGTTTGAAACATTTATTGGATCATTCTGGAAACATACACGTAGTTAAGGTTTTCTGTCAAACAAAATAATAAAACCGTCTGAAATCAGAAGCAATTGTATGCGTAAGTAGGTAGTGTACATTTATAATGTAACATGTATCTCAGGTACAGTTTACAAACATAAAATTCACAAACACAAAAGACACCTAGACTCCGAGTAAGTGCCTCTGGTTTACACACAGATAACCCGACCCCGGTGTCACACCGGGGCCCACAAGGCAGTCGAATGGTAGGTATGTTACGAGACACGGGAAATCTTATAACTACAAAATGCTCACCGCTTACCTCCTAATGCCTGAATCGATACTGTGTATGTATAATCTTTCAGCAACAACAACTACTACTACTTCACTACATAGTATGAAACAAAATCGCTGTCGTCTGTCCGTCCCTATGTATGCTTAAATATTTAAAACTACGCAACGGATTTCGAAGCGGGTTTTTTAATAGATAGGGTGATTCAAGAGGAAGGTTTTTAATGTAGACATGTATTGCTTAATATTGTAGAGAATCACTGATAAATTTAGATGTTCATCATTGCACCCGTGCGAAGCCGGGATGGGTCACTTTTGAGTCGGGCCTCCTCCAGTAAAATGGAGAGTAATTAGCCTTTAGTACCACGTTGGCCTGACGGGTTGGCACAGGGTTTAACCATTTTAACATTTACAATTACTTCGCAATTATTCATCAGAAGCTTGTGCAATGTAGGAAATAGTGTAAATTCTGCTAGTGCAACTACAAGTATAATATTATGGGTCATTGCATAATTTAAGACGACATGTATTGCTCGCTAAAATCTTACGTATGAAGTTCTAAATGCAATGTATACCTGCTGTAGAATTAAAAGAAAACGACTATACTGTTCGTAAATATTACCTGATATCTTTCTTGGGAAATTACATTATGGCTTTATTTATCAATTCAAGAATCGTCAGTATTAATATAAAACATATTAGTGATTAGTTAAATTATACTTATTTTATGCTAGCACTAGCAACCCGCCCCGGCTTCGCACGTGTTCAATTATGCATGTATTATACATACAAACCTTCCTTTTTAATCACTCTATCTACACTCGAGAGCAATGAATCCGGGTCACTTAAAGAATCCTAAAAATCTCGGAAACTAAAAATGCTAGGTTAATGCAATAAATCGTATTTAATAGACAATGTAATACTCCTTAAATGAAGGTATTAAAACTTCTTAGTTATTGTAAAGTTATATCATAAAAAAATCAAACTTGAAAAAGGGCCACTTTCGTAGATGGAACTACGAAATTACAGCATTTGGTTTTGCTTTTGTTTGTAATCTGTCATTTATGTGGGTACATAAACCATGTTGATAGTGCTCTATATTCATTATTCAAGCTGAAATTATGTCGCTTACGCCTGAAGAATGCACCAGAATACTTACAATGCTGGAAACCGGCCGGAGTCAGCGCGATACAGCCAGGACTGTCGGTGTGTCGCTGTCAACAGTACAAAGAGTTCTCCGACGTTACGAAGAAACTGGTTCTAACCTACGCAGACCAGGAACGGGCAGAACCAGGTGTACCACAGCACGAGAAGACCGATACTTGGTGAACACCATGCTTCGAAATCGCTTTCTCAGAGGAACTGAACTCACAAATCAGTTTCGACGCCTTGGAGGAAGTAACCCAAGTGCATGGACAGTAAGACGTCGGCTTGCTGAATCTAACTTAAAACCCCTTAGACCTGCAAACGGCCCTAAACTGGAGCGTGGGCATCGTATTTCAAGACTAAGATATGCCCAGAGCCACGTAAATTGGAGTAGGGTAGACTGGGTACGGTTGAAACGGTGGACGGTTGAAACAAAGTGAATATCTTGTGAATAGTGCGCGATGAGGTGAAGAGTACAAGGGGAGTACGAAGCGGATGACAGGTCGAAACATGAATTTTAGAATTGCATCGCTCTTCGGGCTCTGTGCTTGTCTGTAGGAGGCCCCATTGTGTTTTTTAACGGAAAAGTAAGTATTTCGATATCTACATTTTTGCAATTATTAAGATTTCATTTATAGTTAGAGTATTGAGAGTTTTGTTACAGTTAAATTGAAGGTTGTACAATATCGTAGTATGATTAGTTTTTATTTAAATTTACTGTCATTCTTACTGTGAACCGTTTTATACCAAGATGGGGGGTGGGGACAGTTGAAACATTATTTGTGGGTACGGTTGAAACAGTATAAGTTGAAGCAGTTAGATGCCGAGGGTACGCCAAAGAAAGACTACAAAAAGTCAAGTCGACTTATCAACATACCAATGACCCTATAAAGATGTGAAAGCGGGATCTTCGTTGAGAACAGCGGCAGAAAAAAATAGACTGAACCACTGTTCCCTGTTCAGATATATACGTAAACGAGATTCGACTGGTAACGGTAACAATCAAGAAATGGGATATATGGCCCATAATCGTGTATTTACCCAGCAACAAGAGCGTGAGTTATCTAAATATTTATATATAGGCCACAAGTCTTTCTAGGGCAACTATTTTTAATAGGAACAACGTAGATGCTTTCTACGACAATTTGGCTACTGTTATGGACCGCTATAAATTTGAACCACAACAGAATTATCGCTACCAACATCTAATTATTATGTAGTTTAAGTTGTAGGTACTTAATATAAAACTGAAGGCTGATTAAGAATAATGTTGAATATAGTCAAAGACTAGAATATTACTTAATAAAAATATTTGTAATAGTCAACTGTGCCATTAACATTCGAAACATGTTATTAGAAGATTAATAAAAGATGATTGTTGATTATATTTTGTATTATTTGCATGTGTTTCAATTGACCCCAGACACTGTTTCAACCGACCCTGGCATGGGGACGGTTAAAACAAATTACTGTTTTTTTTAAATTTGATTTTGCTCAGAAATTACTATCCAGTGATCTTAAATAACATTGCCCTATAGTAGACAGATATAAGGTCTTTTATTTAGTATGTTTCCGATATCGCTCGCTTAACAAATCCCGATGCTATGCTTAATAAATGCTAAAATGTTTCAACCGTACCCAGTCTACCCTATTGAAGATTGGTCAAAAGTTATGTTCTCCGTCGAATCAAAATTTATGCTCTACAAGCACGATGGAAGACACAGAGTGTATCGAAGACCAGGGGAAAGATTCAAGCAAGCATGCATCGAAGAAAAAGTAGCCTACGGTGGTGGGTCTGTACTTGTGTGGGCCGGAATTTCTTCTGAAAGTCGCACAGAGCTGGTGATCATAGAAAACGGCTCTTTAACCAGCGTAAGATATGTGGAAGAAATGCTCAATGATCACGTTGGTCCATTTATGGTCAATTTAGGTGAGGATGCTATATTTATGCATGACAATGCCCGACCTCATACAGGTAGGATTGTGAATGACTACCTTCAAGAGATGAACATTACTCGTATGGAGTGGCCAGCGCGCAGCCCGGACGAGCTAGGCAGAGGCGTAAAACAACGAAACCCTCCCCCAATCACGCTTCGTGAGCTCAAAATTGCTCTCACAGAGGAATGGGAGAATATTCCCCAAAATCGTATAAGGAACTTGGTGTACAGCATGCCAAACCGCGTAAACGCAGTAATGGAAGCACGAGGAGGCAATACGAAGTATTAAAATTCAAGAAAATCGTAATAAAGTTCAAAAATTTCATGTTTCCTATTTTTGTTTTAAGGCGAGATCATCAGTTTTTTTCTTTATGTAATTTTGTGTTAATAAAATGTATGGTGACTCATATTTTTTTTACTTTCATTTAAGAAGTATTACATTGTCTATTAAATACAATTTATTGCATTAACCTATCATTTTTAGTTTCCGATATTTTTAACATTCTCTAAGTGACCCGGATTCATTGCTCTCGAGTGTATTACAGAAAACCGCTTCAAAATCCGATGCGTAGTTTTAAAGATGTAAGCATACATAGGGACGGACAGACGACAGCGACTTTGTTTTATACTATGTAGTGATGCATGTAATAAACATATAAACCTTCCTCTTGAATCACTCTATCTATTACAGAAAAGCGCTTCAAAATCCGTTGCGTAGTTTTAAAGATGTAAGCATACATAGGGACGGACAGACGACAGCGACTTTGTTTTATACTATGTAGTGATTATCATACCTTAAAAGTTTGTAATAGGCTCTAATCTCTTATGTCTTCGCCAAGTGTAACCTACCCAATGAAATTTCGAAAGAGATAACGCCTACATTATTCAACCTAATTATTTTGTGATTTTACTAAGTCAAAGGTAAATTATTTCACGATTTGCCTTCTTGTATACCATACGAACGAATATGCTGTTCTTTAACTGAATGTTTGGAAAATTCACCCGCCAAATATACTCTCAGTAAAGTAGTTATTATAAAACCAATACAATCAACATGCTGGTGGCAATGTTACTTCCATTTGCAGACAGAAAGTCAATGCAATTACATGACCGTCGTCTGCAACCAAGCTGGTAACTCGACGGATATAAGCAAGATAATAATATTCAACACGAAGACGACGACGCCTCGGTAACGCATAAATAAACATCGACAAACAGGCACTTACCATAAAGCATAATTATTAACTTTTCTCCGCTAGAAAAGAATAAGTCTGACCAAAGACAAATAATTATTTTGCAAATCGAATTAATTATGGCGAGATGACTCTTGCCGCTTGTTTTTTGTTGGTGACCTATACCCATGCCCCTTGTAAACGAGTTCTTGTTTCATAATTTCCCTATGGCAGACTGTCTTTATGGAGGTCTATGTTACCAAGATGTCTCTCAAGTCTAAGAAAATATGAAATCGGTTACAGTGATCAAATGAGTCTTAAACCGTGTAGGACTCATTTGTCAGATGACATTGTCGCCTCCCAGTACACGGAGAGTAATTAGCCTAATGTGCCACGCTGGCCAGACGGGTTGGCACTGGGTTTCGTACCAAGTTTTCCTTCTCTTGTGGTTAGGTTTAGTTAGGTAGCCTTTTCATTTCCTTTTGCCGGCTCTTACGACGCCCGCAGGACGGAATGGGGTAGTGACACTCTGTATTCTAAATCCGTCAGGATGTAAGCAAGACATACCCTATAGTCATAATAAAAGGATCGATAGTCCTACTGATAAAAATACTGTGGGCAAAATCCCACGCGGATTATTTTTACAAAATAATATGTTCTAGAAATATCCTCGTCTTTATTTTATAACCATGCCTTCACGTATTCTTAAAAATGTACAAAATGACTGGCAACAAAGTCACGTCTCGTCTTGTTGACTCAACCTATTCTCAAGGCGATAAGAAAACCCAGTCTGTCGAGACTCGAAAGCTGTCAATGTTTTCTGTTAGCAAATTGCATACATTTCATCAAACTGGCTGTGGTCTACTTTTTATTGTATTTGTATACATACATAGTGTTATCGCAAGTGTTATCGTGATATGTTTAGTAGTTGCTTGAATGACAACTGAGTGACATATTTAGACTTCATGGTCACCGACTTTTAATATCCTGAGGGTATCGTAAGAGAAGACTCTTTTCTTCTTTTCAGCCAATTCAGTGCGTTTAGCACATAATTGGCTGAAAATCTGGTCAAAAACCTTTACATTACTTTGTAGCGAACATCGTGCTAGATACTTTACACAATTTTCTCATAAATTCTGAACTACCAACATCACGAAATATTGAGGATATAGGAGAAAAATAGGAGCATTACCAAAGAAACCCTACATTGCGATAGCGTAGTTTACAGAAAGTCGCACAGATAATAAATCCCCGACAGTTGGTGTCGTGGGGGGGATAAGCCCCGCTGACCACTGCAAGACATACCAGCCTAAACTTCTTTAAAATGTTTTAACACCATGTCTTCTGCCACAGTACCTAACCTACAATCTAGGTAAGATTGTAGGTACTTAGTAGGTATGAATGAAAGTGAAATTACGTGAAAATATAATATACGTTAGGTAATCCCGAGTGTGTAAGCAAATCGTGTATTCTTACGATGCCATGTTTATGTCAGGTGTTTCCGGCTATAAAACTCCTTAACAAAACCCAATTATCTCGTGGCTTGAACGCGATCACGTAAAAATCTGGGTCAGATAAGGCGGGAGATGCATACAAAATTATTCAAGGCCCAATAAGGCGCCGCGTATTTTAAAACGTATTTCTTTTGTCCGAATACAAGTCTCATCAACCAATTCCAACCTGAGGGTGCTGTACGAAGCGACTAACGAAAATAGCTTAGCATAAAATCTAGCCACAAGACTATAGTTGTTATGAGACAATTTTTGTTTCGTTGGAGAAACACTTGTTGCATACCGCCTCTCATGGGTGGAGGTCATATAGGACTCCGAGGCACACGACCCGCCTCGGCTACCTATACAGGGTGGTCAAAAAGTCGTGGATCAAACGAAACCAGCGGTTAGATGGGGCCATCAGCAGCAAAAAATTGTTCTACGTGAGGTCCTTAGGGTCAACCCCTGCGGAGTTACAATTGATTTTGTGTTTTTATGAGAAATTGTTTTTTTTTTTACTAAAACTTGATAAAATTCGAAAAAATCTACATCCTGTATCTTTTTTTATAATTTTCACTAGATTGGTACTGATGAGTCCTTTCGTTAGACATGCTATTTATGGTAGTTTATTGGGTGTGTTGAAGATAATATTAAGTTTAACGAAAGCAATAATTCTTAAATCAAAACTTGTTATTTACTTCGGACCCCACTGTGAAAAAAAAAATACTCAACAGAAAAGAGCCCCTGTATTTTTGCTGCTGATGGCCCCATCTAACCGCTGGTTTCGTTTGATAAACGACTTTTTGACCACCCTGTATAGTTACTTACAATTATTTGCACCAAAAGCCCTCTGGTGGGGGAAACTTCAGTCATACATGTCATCAACCAATCGCGTGGCTTACGCCTCACTTCTCCACCAATCACTGCCAGCCATCCAAAACTTTACTCTTACCTACACAGGATAAATTTTGGCTCAAGATGCTTGTTAACCGTGTAAGGGTGTAGGTGACTGCGTCGCTATATTTACCCCTAGACTTAAGTGGAGGTGTTATGTGTTTGACGTGTCTGTTTGTGTGTATGGCATTAACTAATACTTAAAGTGATATAAAATCCTTACGTCAACCCGAAATTATTTTCATTAGGCAGTGTGTAAATCCTATACATATTATGAATACAATCCAATAAGGATTAGCGAAATTTGGATTCGAGTGGATTATTATTGGGAGTTTTTGTTCTATCGTAAAATTTTATTGTGTCTATCACACTAGAAATATAAATAAAAATCTGCAGACCAACGACATAACCTAGATATTATAAGCAGTTTGTTGTTATTTCTTCTCCCTCCTTTCACTCATTTCATCTATAACACAGAAACCCGAAGGTTTTTTAAAATAGTGAGGCATGTTACTGTACCTATGTTGCTATACAGTATTATTATAATATACTTAAAGTAGGATTTTCAATATATACTTACGTAGGTACATATTTTAAGCTGACATCCGAACTGTTTATTTAACATACAATTTCTCTTCATTCTCTTCATTAGTGTGTAACATTCAAAACGTTGTTTCACATAAATCTGGTTCCAACAGGTTGTTGTAAAACGATAAAATTTTGACTGTTTTGATTTTAAAGCCGAATAGGTACCTAACTGTATATTTGTCGTGTCGACCTTCAGATAAAATAATATTGGGCAGAGTGTTTTTATTCACAAAACTCAACAAAAGGATTCGAATATTCACAGTCACCGCGACATTTAAAAAAACAAGGTACTATTGTACAATAGTTCGATATTAATATAAATAATCTGGAAATTTTAAAGTGGAATGAAAAAGTGTTACATGTAAAAAACCGTTTCAGGTTGTTGGTACGGAGTTAGAAGATTAAACGTTTTTTTAATACTTTTGTGTACGCCATTAGAATGTTGGAGATACAGTTTTTATTATTTTATGTCCCTGTACAAAGGAGTCACGGCGTGCTAAACTGTCAGTTATAGCATCATAAACATCATCATCATTTTCAGCCAATAGACGTGCACTGCTGGACATTGGCCTCTCCCAAGGATCTCCACGAAGGCCGGTCCTGGGCCGCCTACATCCATCGTTTTCTTGGCGGACCGGCGACCTTAACCAGGTCGTCGGTCCACCCTGTGGGAGACCTACCAGCACTGCACCTTCCGAAATGCGGTCGCCACTCGAGGACTTTTGGCCACCCATCGGGCGTCGGTCCTGCGAGCTATGTGCCCCGCCCACTGCCACATAAGTTTGGCAATCCTGTGGGCTATATCGGTGACGGCTACAATTTTAATAAATGTACAACAGTTTGATCTTCTTTCAAAACCGCACGGACCTGGGTTGGGGTTTACACGTAATAACATTTTTATTCTATTCTGTTTTATAGATTTTTTTACCTGTTAATACATATATCTAAATTAAAACAAAATCAAAGTGGAAAATAGCCTAAACCTATCTATGAAAATTCTTAATGAGAGAAAATTATAATCGCGTGAGATAGCGAGCTGAGAAAAACTAGGTTATCGTGGTGAGCTATCACGATTATTTGATGAGTGCGCCTAGGTACCTTTAGAGTTTATCAGAGGAACATTTAGATTGTATTTCCATGGACTTAGTCCTAACAAGCGAATTCATTTATTAAAATAGAAACGTATCTCTACGAGATTATAGGCACCTATTAAGTCTACGTGGTGTCCAGTGAATCTGAGGTAGATCTGAGATATTGTAATCAATATGACTGGGCACCAAGCTGACTAGAGACAATGCAATGTACATACATACATATAATCACGCCTCTTTCCCGTAGGGGTAGGCAGAGACCACTTCTTTCCACTTGCTACGATCCTTACATACCTACTTCTTTCGCTTCGTCCATTTTCATTATTCCCTTCATACATGGTCTTCGGTTTAGGGTACTCTTGACCTGGCCTTTTTTCAAGACGTCCCTGATTTGATCTTGAAACGTTCGCCTAGGTCTGCCCCTTTTAACACTTTCATTCACACTCGCCCTATACACTTTTTTCGTCAATCGTTCTTCATTCATTCTCTCGACATGGCCAAACCATCTCAGCATACCTTTATCAATTTTTGTCACTACATCTTCTTTCAGACCACAATATTTCCTATTTCTTACCCTGTCACTCAGTTTAACTCCTATCATACTTCCTAACGATGCATACAATGCAATGTAATCTTATGTTTCATTAACTATGTATTACACAATTATAGGTACTAAACTATAAAATTCCATTTATAGTTTAGTACCTATAATTGTGTTATTATTGACTTAACCTCAGCTCAATGGCGAATGTTCGAAGAGTGTGCTCCATGGCGACACGATAGTTCTTAGATAAATTCTGGTGAACCTTTTTTTAAATTCACCGGTATTGCAATGCGGTGCGATTGGGGTTCCCAAAACAACGCGCAGTGCGCACGCATCACTGAACACATTTCCTAGAGTACGGGAAGTATCCAACAAACGTTAGCAGTTCTCAGGGGTGCCAAATCAGTCTCCATACACAAAACTGACTTCATCATGCTGCTGGATAGGCCTCCCCCAAGGATCTCCACAAAGGCCGGTTCTGGGCCAGAGACAACAAATTTAATCACAATTGATAATGTTGGGAACAACTACAGCAAAACCTTCAACAGTGGTTGCAGGCCTGAGAAAAATCTGGAAGCTATCAAATTTAATTATGCGATGATTAAACATTATCAACGGATTTACCTAACACTTACAAAGTACTTAGTAAATGAAATAGAAATCAAACAAACATTTTTATGTAGGTAAAAATACTGATGCTTCAAAGTTTTCCTGAAATGTGCATCAAATATGGAACCTGATTCGATAACTGTTAAAATGTAAAATAAAATGTAGAACTATTAAATTCTCAAACAAAACAATAGTACTACTTTCAGTGGGTTTAGTAGTATGATGCTTCGAAAGGTTCTGTACGTGTTTAAGCAATATTTTGATTTAAGAACCTAGTTAGCAGCATCCCTAGGGAAGCCAATTCCGTGACAAAACGCACCTTTCGGTCGATTACCTGTTTAAAACTGATATCTGTTTTTAACAACAATATGTAGTACAATTCGAACGCATCGTTTCAGCCCATAAATTACCGACTACTGAGTCAGGCCTCCTCCACATTCATGGAGGGAATTAGCCGACTGTGCCACGCTGGCAAGGCGGGTTGGCACAGGGATTGTATCAATTTTTCCTTCTCTTGCGGCTAGGTGACCTGCCTCTTGCGTTCTTTTAGTCACCTCTTACGACACCCTCAAGACATTTGGATTGGTACATTGTGTATTCTAAATACATCACAACACGGACTGCACGAACGCATAGGAGTAGGTAAAATAAATAGTTCCCGAGATCAGTTCGGTCAAATAATTAAATTCGTAATAGAGTGTACAGTGACTGGCGTTAGACGCATATTGATAAAGCTGATTTGAGCAAGTCGCTGTTGGAAGAGCAAGCAGACTTTGCGCAAGATACGTTCAACCTTTGTTTCGTTAGATCAGTAAATAATATTAAGAGCTAGTAATATAAACAGTATCATCTCCAAGAGTCTAGTAAACCATTCCTGAAAACAACGTATTTTTTTATCACAATCTTGAATGCCTTTGGCCCTAGGCTTGCGTGATGGAAAACAACGCCAGGGTCTACACATACACACGAGATGTGAGATGTGAGATGTGAGGGAGGTAGCTAGCCGGGCGGACCATTAGATCCTACCACCAAGCGTGCTGGGTTTTGTCGACTTTTACAACACGCGTTTTTTCTCAGCATGCGGTAGGGATGTTTAATATTGCGTTTACATTTGCATTGTCTTTAAAAATTTACTTGGAACACATAAGGCTACAAACCCATTCCAATATCTGCAGAAAACTAAGCTGCAGAAGAAAAAATCCGTATACCAATCCCTTTAATCAGTTTGGTGCAGTTGTTTAACTTATCTCTATCAAATTGGATGAGGACTGCAGGACCATTACACATCTATCTTTCATGGGAGGTGGCAACAAATTCGTATAGAAAAATGCGGGATACGGCAAATACTTCGCCCGAATTCAATACAGGTGTGGCAGTATTATTGACGTTGGGTCACGGTACCTACTGTGAGTTTAGTATGCGGGTAATTTTGTTGGAGCATTCGTCAGGAATTACGTTGACGTATGGAGGATAGTAACCTTCGGGCCACGGCTTGACTCGTCTCATCATCATCATCATTTCAGCCAAAAGACGTCCACTGCTGGACATAGGCCTCCCCCAAGGATTTCCACAACGGCCGGTCCTGGGCCGCCCGCATCCACTGCTTTCCGGCGACCTTAACCAGGTCGTCGGTCCACCGTGTGGGAGGCCTACCAGCACTGCCCCTTCCGGAACGCGGTCGCCACTCGAGGACTTTTCTGCCCCATCGGGCGTCGGTCCTGCGAGCTATGTGCCCTGCCCACTGCCACTTAAGTTTGGCAATCGGGTTGACCCGTCTAGCACGCACTAAAATATTCCATCGCCTATTTCATTCGCTACAAGTTTTAAAGTGACAGTCATAATCGCGAGAAAATCAGTGCTACGTTCTTCTATAAAATGTAATTTTATTTATCTTCCGTGTAAAAAACGAGTGCAAAAAATGTTGAAATACCTGAAGCAGTAAAAACATTAGGTACGCTCGAAATGTGAGTTATTTGCTCTGCAATACGGGTCTGTTGCAAAACCTCGACTGCTTTCAAATATTTTTGGCATTACCGGAAAAACGGCTGTGTCAAAAACTACCTAATATGTCAGAATACATTTATCAGTTATCTGATGATATTTGCTACACAGTTAGTCTGTTATGTAACCTATGTACCTATGTAACCTAACAGTTTGTCTGGCCTTGACGAGAATCATGCAGGCAGCGTAATGAAATGATTTTCTATATAATGCTCTGAAGAATTATAGTAACACGGTTTGGCTTCCGTAGTTAGCGCATCCAACAATCAAATGAGACATCGACCAGTGCAAATTTTATTATAACTGTTGTTTGAGATTTAGTTGTATGTATTACTAGCGGCCCGTCCCGGCTTCGCACGGGTGCAATTATGCATGTATTATACACATTCCTCTTGAATCACTCTATATATTAAAAAAAACCGCTTCTAAATCCGTTGCGTAGTTTTAAAGATTTAAGCATACCATAGGGACGGACAGACGACAGCGACTTTGTTTTATACTATGTACTGATAGTGATAGTGACAAAACGTGATTATGTCTGTTGATATATAAATAAAAAACACGATGGCTTTATTTTCTTAAAAATAATGTCTATTTAATAAGTTGTAAATTATAGTTAATAGTTTTTTTAGGCATTCGTCTTCTCAGCCATTAACAACTTTGTGTACTAACTACGATTTTATTTATCGTTCAAAAGTCGCGTTAATGGCAAAATTAAACAAGAATTAAAAAAACCGTTAATTACTAAAGCAAATGTAAATGAATACAATCTAGTCTTGGCCAGTTTTCTTGGTAGAGTAGGCACTTAGATGCCCAATCCCGTTATACAGCGGGCCACGAAGTCTGCGCAATCTGACGAATATGGTAAAGATATGTCACTCAAATTGCTTACTACCTGCTACTTTTGTGGAATGTGTTAGGCTTATTGGAAACAACTGCCGAACATCTTTCATTCTCCCAATCTCATTGGGTGACCACCGCAGTCACACCTCATTTTGCTAACCGCTCCGGAAACAAAGGCTCACCACCGGGACTACCGGAATAATTACCGTGACTACCGGTAATCATCTGCTGACCAGCTTTACATTATAGTTAAAACAGTTAGCAGCTGTTTTCACGATAAATACCTTTGCCAACCGACGGGGTAAAGGATCAAGACGCGCTTCTAACATAAGGCGGTCAAGATCCTCAAGTGCGTACAATACAACACCTCGTCATAGTATAAACTTTATACTATGACCTCGTTTGGGCTAAGATAGTGATCGCCAAATTGGACCTTAATAACTCTTCGGGTCGACGCTTATGGCACAATCTGCATATTGGTATTTTCATGGAATGTGCTGGACTCGACTGGTAAGCTAACTTCTGGGATACTTCCGCAATAATTGCTAGATAGATGTATACCGAGTTAAGTTAGCAGAGGTTTAGATGTTTCCTGAAGCAGCTAACGTGATAATTAAATGTGCAAAACACGAACCGGCAATATTGTGAAGACGAGCGAAGCGTCGTCATGCTAATTTACATACTGTAAACAAATACGGACCACTTTTCAATAGTATTACGTAAAGAGTAAAAGCTGGTAACCGGGTTGGTATGTGTTGAGGAAAACACGATTGGCGGTCATATATCCCCAATAACGATATTAAATAAACAACAGTTTAAAAAAAACTAAAAAAACACGCTTAAAATCCAACTAAAAAATAAATTTTAATATATTTGTATTAAAAATAGTGTAAGGTAAAATAATTTTATTGTAAAAAATCGCTATAATCCTGATTATCCTAGTAAGTATAACGGCTCAAACTGTTTAAAATATTGAATTGTCATCGGTCCTTAATAAGTATGCCAAATTTCGAGCTAGTCCGACGCTTTAAACTGGATCAAAATCATGTTCAAAGATTCCGTTAGATACGTCCGAAGCCTGACATACATCTGAAGCTAATAAAAGCGTATTGAAAATGCTCTAGCATGAATAAAAAACAATGAAAATAAATGATGGTTTATGTGCCCCATAATAAATAGTTTAACTTCATTCTAGTAAGTGCTTTCAGTCCCAAATACCGCACTTTTTAACTCTCTTATGTGATATGATGATGGTGGCTCTTCCACGATGTTCTGCCCTTTCCCTATTTTTTTATTCTACCTGTCCTGTTTGACTGCCTTTTTTATTGACAGTTTTCTTTTAGCCTAAACCTTGTTGGCCCGCTTGACGAGCATTACGTAGAGATGAACGGCCGCGGATAAAGGACTTCCGCAGCTATTAGTTCCACTCGACACACGTGCGCGTACGCAGAGCGGTGAAATGCGCACGCACGCACGATAAGAGCCTCACCACATTTGATGCCTGCTTAAGTATATTTGACTTCGGTACTTTCTTTTTTTAATTGACACAAGCTTTGAACAAAACTTATGAAGGACTTGCCAACTAATGTGGCAAAACCGAAGGGCCACATGTCCCAATCTCTATTAAATAGGACAGCAATGTAAAAGCAACAAAATGTTAAGCCCTCTGAGTTTCTTGCCAGTTCTTCTCGTCTGAGGTTTCGTTTTTTTTTTTATCAGTGACTTGAATGTCTTTGCTTGCGTGATGGAAAGCAACGCCAGGGTCTAGGATGGAGCAGGCAATTCAGGGAAATTCGGGCACCGGCTTAGATGTGAGCGTGTTAGCTATCCGCGCGGACCATTAGATCCTACCACCAAGCGTGCTGGGTTTTGTTGACTTTTACAACACGCGTTATTTCCCAGCGTGCGGTGGGGAAGTTTTATATTCTGACTAGTTTTATATTTTGTATTTTAAAGCAGCGACAAAAAGAGGGGTGTTATAAGTTGGCCGTGGCTGACAGACATACTGTCTGTGGTATTGTGGCTCCAAAAATATTGGGGCAAATATGTGTGTTTTTTTATTTAAGATTTGTTTGGGACTGTTTTTAGACATGTTTTATATATATCAGCCGTTTTAAGGTCATCAGAATTATGTCTTAGGTTTTCACGAGCTTTATCGAGTTTTAGGTTGTGTTGGATTTATTTAAAACCCAATGATTCAAATACTTTGGCTTGTTCGTGGCCTTTTCATGTCGAAGTTCTTTAAAATTTTCAATTTTATCTACCTACACGTTTACTTTGGGGAACGCCACGGCCAGCAGCAAAGGTATGTGAAATTGAAGACTCTTGCCCGATCCCGGAATCGAACCGAGAACCCGTGAACAAAATGACATGGTGAACCATAAAGTTTTTACATATCTCCGTCAATTCTGGACCGATTTCGATAGTATTTTTTATTCGATGCGGTATAGGTGCTTCATATTAAAAATAAAACGTATACTATTTAACTGGTTCAGCAGATTGCTTTTAAAATTGACGTAAGTGATATAATGCTGATCTATGTTTCGTTGACATTCGATTCCTTTACCGTTGGTAAAAACTAAATGAATAATTATTTTTAATTTATTCTTGTTAAATTTTAATGTTTGTGTTATAATTTTTGATTATATGAAAGCATTCGTTTATTCGAATAGAAAGCATTTTGATTTACATACCTACATTTAGATTCTTATATGTCGAAAAGAAACTGAATGTATGTTGTGTTGAATAAAAAACAAATAAAAGGAATCGTGATGTGAATTTATTATTTTTGTCGAATGTCTATTTCTGTTATGTTCTGTGCATACCTTTACGTGATTATATAGATTGTCGGAAAAGCACGATCCACGACCCACGCATTATATTGTCATTAAAAAAAGTTGCGGTTCCGTGATGTCTTGTCATGTAAATAAATATGCCTACATAACAGGAGTAAAATATGAGCTCTGATTTTAATTTGGTACTAGCTGCAACTCGTGACTTCGCTCGCTTAGATATTGAATATGTACTCATCATAATATTATATATTTTAACCAATTTGTTGTTCAACTCAAAATTATTTTTGAGACGGACCAGTAGTCCTTTTATTTTTTTTTACATTATAGGTTACCTACATATTATTTTCACTTAACTCTATAATTGCTAAAGTAATTTTATCAGTAGCCAGATCACTCGACAGATTGCCATAGAAAAAAATGATTTGCTTTATTTTGGTACCGAAATGAATTTTATTATTATCATCTGGGTTACAAAAAGTCCTCCCCTTTTACGTGAAGGAACCTAAAAAACCACCACACAGAATAAACCCTCGGTGTCCCATTATCTGTAAACCAGGTGTCCAGACAAGAAAGGGAAAATTGAGCGGGGTCCGCAAAAAAATACAACAAGTGAAGCATTTCAATATTTGTGATAAACAATTCCATTCTTAATGTAAGGAAAAGTTGGCAAGGTAACTACAGAGTTCTTATAATTAACTTTAGAGTCCAAGGCCGTGGTCATTACACTGCAGACTGCATATTATCCGTACTCGTAACAGTTACAAAAAAATGACGCATAAGTTCCGCTTGCCTGAAACTATCTTTATGGTTAGGTGTTCATGTTATCTGCCGGCAATATTAATAGGCGGCAAATAACATGAACAATGATCTTGACTGAATCTAGATTATTGACGAGAAGATTACCTATAATAATATAAGCTATTACCGAGAAGAATCAAGAGACAGGAAGCGCTGTAACGTGAGGAACATTAGCGTTCTTCCAATCCACCACGGCACATGATTGTCAAGTTATTTGCCTGCTAGCGTACACCGTGCCAAGCTGGCCAGATGTGTTGGACAATTGTATGCCATTCAATTGGAGCAGGAAAGTCCCATGGTCCGGAGCGAGAGTCACAACAGGCGCTCGATGAGCTCCGCCCGCCGTAAGTAAGCCTGCGGGTGACGGGCCTGGGTAGCCTGTCGCCTTTGCATGAAAGGCCCCGGGAGGAAGGCTGCGCTGCGCTATTATATTGTTATATTTTTTATTAAATATAATAATATAATAATTATACTTAGTATATTTTGACTTTTGCTCTGACAGTGCTCCTGCACAGGTTGTTTGCGGTGCCAATTAACTTGACTCGGCGCTGCGCGTCGATTGACGCTTCGCAGGAGCCCATACTCGCTGAGTTATTCGCATTTTTGTGTTATACTTAGACGATTTTTTATTAAATTTTGACAGTTTTTCGGGGTTTTCTCTCAATTTATTTTCCAAATTTTCCGGTCGTTTTTTCCAGCGTGTTCTCCTCGTCACCATCTTTGTCATTCGGGTTCATCTGGAATAAATAAAATTAACATGTTTAATAGTTTTTAATAGATTCAGTAGGTACCTACTTCGGCCATACAAATCGTATGAAAATCATACGATTTGTACTAAGTGGCTGAAATTTCAAAGTCAAAAAACGCATCTTTTACCTAACCTAACATATAGATCACTTTGTTTTAATAGGTTTCCAAAAAAATACAGCAATTTTCATTGAAATTTTCACTAGTTTTTCCAAATTTTTACAAAGTACAATGTACTTACTAGTATATTTTGACTTTTGCGTAAATATTATATAATAATTATTATAATTTATGCGTGTCCATTTGTTAAAGCTAGTTATAGATAAGTAGTTATTGCTATGTGGCGGTCCAACAATGAAGTAAACGATGCTATTGTTTTGAATGTTGTAGTTGCGGTGACCTAATTAGGTGCATTGTTTCAAAATTACTGACTTTTTGGAACGTAAGCAATCTACAATACAATGCAGTAATATCATAAAACTGAAGAAAATTTGGCTGATTCTGTAAATTCCGTAGTCGTAAGACTTTTTGATCACCATCGTCATCATATTAACCCACTGTTCAGTCGCGCCTCCTACATGTTCGTGCAGTAAAACCACTCTGGCCAGATGGGTTGAAACAGGGTTTTCCCATGGACGTATAAAAAAAGGCGGACGGAACTCTCGCTAAGACAAAAGTGAGACGCCAAGATGGCGGCCGCTCTTTATGTGTGAGTTAATTTTGGGATGGCCAAGTTACACAAAAATTTGCCATTAAAACACGGTCAACGTAATAAAAAAAATATGTATTGTTCGAAATTGTAATGTTTAAGTCAAAGTCAAATAATTTATGTATAGGACACAATGGACACTTACAAATAGTCAACATATTAAAAAAATGTATAGAATGCAAAGTAATATATTGTAGTTTACCACCAGTTCAGAACGCGACCACTACTGAGAAGAACTGGCAAGAAAATCAGAGGGCTTGTCATTTCTTTTTTAATAATTTGCGGTCCTATTTAATTTAATAAGTATCCCAAATGCTGAGTATTTTTTTTTATAATAATGTCTTTTACTTTGAAACGTTCTTGAAATTTCTTTTAATTTCGAGATGTGTTGAAACCGAATCGTTAGATAAATTTCCGCTATATATTTTAAAATTCTGTGTTCTATTCCGGCGAAAGTATGTTCAGATTCCAAGTTAAAAAAAACCGCTTTCATTACCTACAATTTTTTCTTGAATTTTTGTGATAATATATGTGTTGCCTTTCGTTGTACAATGTTATGCTTTCTTTTATAATTTTTCGTATGACCATTTCGCAAATACAACAAATATCGAATATATCTTACGATGGTAAATGTAGGCCTAGTTTTTAGCAATGTTTCTTTTTTTTTATATAAAAACCACGTCTTTTCAGATTGCTAATTTACCTTTTGAGGTACTGCATAAGTATCAATAAGTTGCATATAAGTCATTCGCATCAAAATGTTTACTGCACTGCAAACGAAACTGTATTTGTTTGGAATCCAATCGTTTTCACCATTACAATTTCTAATTATTTGAATCCAATCATTTCTCCATACTTCATTTTCCTTAGAAAATCTAGCAATAGGAATATAAAATAAAATACCCAGTAGTAACTATTATATAATTAACCTTGATATAATGATTTGAACAATAAACTAAAAATTGTCCATACTTAGGGTAATTTGCACACGTGAATATTGGCAACACTGAACTTAAAATTTATTAATTACAAATTGATTATAATGTATAAAATCGGGAAATAAGTGATTGAATTATTCATTAACGTATGAAACGTGATTCCTGGATGGTTTTTCTTTCGGTCACTACGGTTTTTACACCATTTTACCACGCAAGACATGATGTATATTTATATATTTTCGCCGCGTAATGTGTGAATGTGCGCGTACTGGCCTATACATACAACTGAGCTGGCCGACTATGATGTCACAGTTTTTTGTTAACGAGACTGTCCGATTTTTTTTATACGTCCATGGGTTTTCCCAAATTACCTTTTCTTGAGGCAAGATGGTCCACAATTTGCGTTCCTTTAGTCGTTTATAATGACACCCTCAGGATTAATTGGGTTGGTGAAATTGTATATCAACTCTTTTACAGATACTAAATTGATTTGTATATCGAAGTTCGTTTATTACTCTTTATACAACCAGAAACGTCGGGAATGTATGGGTAATAACAATCACGCATTAAATCCGTCAGAATGTCTATGTAACGTCTTACTTGGAAGTAAAATGACTGCCATCTAATCGGCACGAAGATTTTGATTATAAATTCATTATCGAACAAAATGAATCCAAATGCGGTATTTATCACGTGTCGGAAGTCCACGAAGTATTTAAACCTTTGTTTGAAGTTTGCAATCAGAATGTAAGTACATATCTCATTAACATCTGGGCTCCAATAAAATTGCCAGTCAGCCTTCCTATAAACTGTCGATTTTCGCAGTCTTGGTAACCTACTAATACTAAAATGACAGTTCGAGAGGTATGGCACACGCTTTTGACTCAATAACTTTTTAATTTAGCAGATTATGATATTTACCTTTGATTTCTAGGAATTGCATTGTGCCGGATTGGCACTTCAGTAAAAATAGCAAATTTAGGACCCTGCTGCATTCTTGCTGGTATTTCCGCGCAATAACAAGATTTCATAACTTTATAAAATACCACAAAATGAGTTAAGTTTAAATAGTCAATGATAAAGTTTTCCTTGAAGATGAATAATCGAGGATGACGTAACGCTTCGCTCTATTGATTGTTGCTGTCTGCAACTAAGATTGTTAGGTATTTGTGACGCCATTCTGCATTGGCCAAGCAGAAGCAGTTTAAAAAAATAAAATGACAAATTTTATATAAAAATGAATGTTTGTCTGTATGTCCGTTTATGGAATCGTAAACTATGCATTTGATCATGAGATGATCTTCAGCAAAGTTGAAGATCATGAAAAGGAAGGTTGTGTAATATTCTTCCTTCAAATTTATTTTAGTTATTAGTGGCGTCACAGATATAATAATACTAAAGTAGTGGCGTATCTAGTAACGCGTGCAGGGTACAGTGAGTATTTTAAAAATACTTTATCTGTGTTGGTAAAACGTTCTGAACCTAGCAATAGCGACATTATCTAAATTTATTAAGGTTATTAGGTTTAAAGTAAATTTATTAGGTATAAAGATATGTATGGTGAATTTTAACCGACTTCATAAAAGAAGCAGTTTCTCAATTCGTCTGTATCTTTCCGTATACGCCGATTTGGAAAATCCTTTTGATTGTTTTTGCCTTCTGATTACGCGTATAGCAATTTTATCGAAAGAATACACTAAGAAAGAAAGAATACTCTTTATTGCACCTTATGAAAAGAGTAACACAATACTAATGATATTAATTTATTGTTACAGATCAGGCCGGTGACCACATGCCGCCAACATGGTGATCGTTACCAGGGTAAGCATCCTTATTTTAAATAGGATTAACCCTTTAAAACTGGGGATAAGGGAAAAGCCTTAATTTTGTAGAATACTAGGGCCTGGGACAAACGGTGTCATGCTATGTGCCGTAACAGACGTAACAGGTTACTCATGGACCTGTTACAGTACAAGGAGCCACAAATAAAATGGGTACAATTCGCTCCCCTAGAGCACGCTGACCACGTGGTGATACAGTCCGTAGGGGAGACTGGGGATACTTGATCCCCCGGGACACTTGATCCCTGGGTCGTAACTACAAAACTACATTATTTTTTTAAATTCGATACATGCCACACTAATCATACTTAACTGTCATTGTCAATGACTAAATGTCATTTTGAAAGTTTATTATTGACAATTTCAAAGCAGTGGCGACATTTTGTTTACAAGAGGTCAACATCTTTTTTTGTAGGTATTTTGATCGTTATTTAAGGATTTCATATAAATAAATTAGGGATTACATTTATAAATGTTTAAACCTGATTTATTCAAGTGTATGTTGAGATATTATTTGTCTAAATAACATTTAGATTTGATTACGAAAAATACTTGTTTAAAAAATAATGGTCCAGGGTACACTTGATCATGCCGAACACGGGTAGACTTGATTATGCGATCAAGTGTCCCCTACATGCTTAACTGCTTACAAGAGATTTATTAGATTTTGTTTTATTTATTAGTATTGACTCCAAAATGACGAGAACTTACAAAAGGAAGGACGGTGTGAAAAACGCCAACCAGTATACAATATAAAGCATATGAACCCGACTACCGACAGTCTAAAAATTTTTACGGATGTAGATGAGTCCGAATTAGTCAAATACTTTGAAAAGCTAGTAAACTGCACAATGGTTTGTCCTCGCAGTCTTTACGGAAGCTAGCATATGGATAGGCTGTCCAAAACAATAATCCAGTTAATAAAATACGAAAATGGACCAATAATATTGCCATCGACGACTGGTTCAATGGTTTCATGCGCAGAAATTGACATTTATCTTTACGAGTACACGAAGCAACTAGCCTCAGTAGGTCTATCAGTTATAATCACAATATTTCCATGTTTTTTCTTAATCTACGTTCGTACTCGGTCAATTAGAATTTTGGCCTGAGGCCATTAGGAACGTTGATGAGATGGGACTGACTACAGTCCATAAACCTAAGAAGGTACGTAGTTGCTACTAGGGAAGTCAAGCAAATCGGAAAAATCATTCATTAGGCGAGCGTGGTGAACTAGTAGCCGTGTGTGGTGCAATAAATGCTATGATCATATCTACCCCATGCCATGATCAAGTGTCCCAGAACACGGGACACTTGATCCTTTTGTAGTCTTCAGGGAAACCGAAAAATAAACAGGTTAATACAAATATATTACATGATTAAATGATGCAAAAAGGTAGACAGATAAATTTACTAGACAATCGTGAAAAAATAGTCTACAAAACTTTATTATTTTAGGAGTTAAGAATGAAAAACCAAAATGGGGATCAAGTGTCCCCAGTCTCCCCTACCCACGGGCCAGTCAGCGTGGGATGGCACACCTGGGATGCATAGTGCGTAGGGCGCCCATCGCAGAATATACGTATACACAGAGTGAATCTGAGTCCCACACGCCCCCAGTAGCCTTCCCCGGGCTCATAGGGATAGTCCAGCAAGGATTTTATCACCACATAAAAACATTATTGCAGCTGTCTGAATCGTGGTATGAAAGCAAAAATTCATCGCACTGCCTCTCAGCCAAATCGCTCTGCTTTAAACTATATTTACCTAACTTTTATACCTCAATAAATATTTAAATACAAACTTCTGGCAAAATGTTTAACAGTTTGTAGGCAGCGTTATCGTTTTCACTACGGAATAAATACTTATTTCTATATAAACTTATAAATAAGACTAATACTGTCTTAAAAAGGTATCTTGTCGGCTCTTTTCCATAGAGTGCTTTCTGGACCGGTGGTAATTTAAAAGACAAATATTTAAAAGGGGTTTTAAAACGGTAAACTTAGACACTTAACATAATCCATTTGTGTTTGTGTTTGAAAGGATAGTATGTATAATATTTTCGTCACTTATTGACACGTCATATTGTATTTTACTGCTCCATGTTCATTCACGAAATTTCGTTCGCTATGGTAATGTTCAGATTTGGTCACATTAAGTAGATACTAGGCGAATCAAGGGACTATACTATGCCGGGATTTTGAGAGTTTCCTATCAAATTTTCTTCTTCTTATTTTACTTATTACCTCATAAATGACACTCATCTCATCCCCAGGTTGCAATGGGGTGGTGACACTATGTCTTCTAAAGGAGACAATTTTTGTTAGGCCCACTGGATATGGTGACGTTTATTAACCGTGTGATGCTAATCAAAATGTAACTAATTTATTATGGAAAACAGGGCATATTTTTTTGTAAAGTCTAACCGAGATCATAAAATAATAATAAAAAGGTGAAAACTTGATAAAAAACTTAATTATTAAGCTATTTTTGACAAGCCCTCTAGTTTAAATCTGATTTTTAGGTTATTTTGATGTTCACATTTTTGTCGTATTTCTCAGTATACCGATTAAACCATGTCTATCTAACTATACCATTGTAATCCAAAGATTATAAGGAATAGATCAATATATTATGTTTCATTACTATACATCGAAATTTTATAGGGGGCCTATTCATCGAACAAGCAAAATTGTCTCCTTGGTCGCGGGTATTAAGAATCATTATTTTACTTTAGATTATAAGTATATATTATAAGTATAAGTTTAGTTCGAAATCGACTACCTTCAATTGTAGAAATACTGTAGAATGTAAAGTAGCCGGATTTTATATTAAACCAATCAAACATAGGTCAACGATGTAGCCACAATGATAATGACTTCTTTGGACGTATCTTTGGAAATCTTTAGAAAGCAGACCGATTAAGAATCGTAGGTACATACATAAATATATCTAAGCATCAGCGGAAACCGGATGTTATAAGATGTTGAGAATGCATACATTTTAATGGCCAAGTTCAAGGCTGACGTGGTGGACTTTTGTATGGAGGCGTGGGTGTCGTTTACTACGCCATAATTTACAGTATTTTAATATTGTTTTTTTTTTAATCAAACTCCATAACAAAGAGGAACGTCTATGGCTCCCGAACGAATTAAGTTAATCTGGTTTAGTTTTGTTTTTCATCAATATATAAAAAAAAATCGAAAGATTTGAAAGACAAAATCGACTTGACATTTTTCAGTGGTGTTTGTATTTAATATTTTTAAAAATAAATTAATAGGAAATCATATTCAATTATTCATATTACGAACTAATTAATATTGCAAACCTATATGTTTTGTTAATATTGTATTGCGTAATCAAAACAGTAATCCTAATGAATAGTGGTAAATTTTAGTTTACTCGTATGAACTGATATGATTCTCACTCGTATGAATCAAAAGGGTTTTTATTCTCAATTGTGAATGAGAGAGCGAGTGAAGACTCTGTTCTGGTTGGCATGTTGTTTTAATTTCTGAAAATAAAATTGTTTTCACTTCAGTAGCTCAAACATGTAGGTTTTGCTCACTGAAAACAGTGGACAAAATGAGATTTTGCCCACTGAGTGAGACAAAGTAACTTTTTAATTCTAATTCGAAACATTGACACTATCTCTTTCCCGCCAATAGAAAAGAGAGAGAGACAAAGACCAAGTGGCCAGTACCAACAGCTCCGATTTTTCTTCTTCTTCTTCATTTAGGTTTTGGCTTCCATCGTTATACCGATGATTTTGCCAATGACAAGTGTGTTGTGTTAGAAATTTCGTGTGATTATGAAAGTTAAATTAATTGGTTATAAGTTGCGTTAGAGTTATGAAGTTAAATGTTAGCAGGTAGCGCTATAGAAAACAATACAAAGCATTAAAGTACAGATTATAAATATTAAATTGATAGAGCAATATTATGGGAACTATGTTTGATTAAATACAAACTAGACGTACTTTTAACAGTTCGATTGCATGAAAGGAGTTCGTTATGGGGTTACTCCGATTTTTAAATCGACCTCAAAGACAAACACGTTCGGAATTTCGTACTAACTAAAGAAATTTAGCAAAAATGATAATTATATCTTTTATTGTAATTCATTGAATTTTTAACTTATTGTTGTATTTAAACTAAAATAAGTATTTACTGCTTAAAAACCTGATATTTAACTTAAAAATATTTAATTATAGTTTCAAAAATGTTACGTAATATATTTCATTTCCTATAGTGTTCTCGCTGCTGAAGTGAAAAGTTATGTGTGTTACACGAGAGCAAAATTTTTCGCATCTCGTGCCTTTGAATCCCTCGCAGCACTCAGGAATCAACTTTAGAATCACTCGCTACGCTCGTGATTCAATCATTGATTCCTTCGCTTACTCGGGATTCAATATCAGCACTCGCAGCAAAAAACGAGTTTGCTCTCTTGTTGCACAAATAACTATTTATGTGCAATACAGGCTTCACTCGGTAACTTCACGCAGAGAGCTCATTAAGTCCTATGTCGTCACTACTATGACAATGATAAGATATTATATTTGCTTATACATACAATGACAGCAGACATACCTTTGATGGTTTACTAATTTCTTTCAACTATAACAATATTGCCTATGTCCAGCAGTGGACGTCTTTTTGCTAAAATGATGATGATGATAACAATATTTATACCGGGAAGGATAGATACGTAGAGAACAGGAATAATTGTATCTAATAAATATCGATATCGTATATTGATTTTACATCCTTCCTTTCATTATAATTTGACTGCCTCGTTGGTCTAGTGGTTAGATGTGCCGCCTTTGGATCAACGGGTCCCGGGTTCGATTCCGGGGTCGGGCAAGTGTCTTTGTCTAAACCAGAGGCACTGGCTCGGAGTTTGGGTGTCATTTCTATCTATATTAAGTATGTAATAACAAAAAAAAATGTATATAAGTAGTTTATCATCCATCTCGTTACCATAACACAAGCATTAAGTTGCTTAACTTGGGACGAGATGGCGTTGTGTAAATGTCCAAGGATATTTATTTATTTATTATTTATTTAAACCGTCTACATTATGCGTATCAGTCAGTACCTACTAATTCTGGCTTTGTTTCTGACAAAATGTATCAAATATCAATTTAGTAAAAATTGCAAGTGCAAAATATTTTATGTATTGCATTTCATACTCGATATTGTGATCTTTGTATAAGCTCTTCGTGTTCACATTCTCCGCAAGTTCCGATCATTGCGTTTGGCAACACATTCCGGCTGCCACAGAATCCAGTGCCGAGCGCATTTACCTCAGTTGACCAACGCACACAACTATGTACCTAAATACCATTATATGTAGTTATTTATTTAAACAGCTACTCTGAAGAAAAGTATTATAACTTAACCGATTGCAAAAATTCTGCATTCTGCCTTTTTGCAAGCTTTTTGCTAACCTAACCTAACCTTTTTTTTTTTTTTTTTTTTATAGTGGGGGAAACCTTTTATAGGTCCCCAGCCGAATTGGGACGGGGCTGGGGTATGTGGGAGTCCACGGTCGCGTTGAGATGGTGAGCTGCGACCGGTATACCCACTAAAACCTACCACTGTTGTCAGCGCGTGTCATTCTGCCGTTCGGGAAACTGCGTAGTCTATCCGTGTTGGCAGTGACAGAAGACAGGGGAGCTTGGCTCAAACCCTTGATATTAAGACTTTTCTGACGCCTGAAGCGTTCCTCTACTCTGAGACTTTTGCTGTGGGGGGTAGGGTAACCTAACCTAACCTAACGACTTCTTTACTCTCTCTAGGACTTTAGCACAGGCTATCAAACGAGGACATCTACTCAAGTTCAAAGCCTAAATATTCCCTGTGGAATACCCAAGTGTTATACGAGAGGGACTTAATTTACAAGTTGGCGATAAATAATATATTTATTTACTTAAAAAGTTTTTGCTAACTCATAATAAAAAAATGTCTTTGCTACTAATCTACATTTTATCCCATAAATTAACCAACTGTTAGATCAGATCTCCAATCTAAACGTACGCTGCCCAGACATTATTTCTTTGTTTCTTTTTTTTTTTTCTTTTTAAAAACGAAACCCTTGTTCTAGGTAGTGCATACCTGTATCGCGAGGGCAGTTTACAAACATGAAATTCACGAACACAACACACCCAGACTCAGGGCAAGTGCTTCTGATTTAGACAAAGACACTTGCCCGACCCCGGAATTGAACCCGGGACCTGTTGATCCAAAGGCGGCACATCTAACCCCTAGACCTTTATTGGTCTCATACAAATTCTGTATGGAATGGATTGTTTCAGTGATTCTCATAGGTAATCTAAATCAAAAATTTGTTGCCTTACGTTAGTAGTTTCATGCACTTGACCTACTGAGTCTTGCTTCTTCCAAATTCATGGAGGGAAATTAGCATACTATGCCACGCTGGCAAGACAGGTTGACACAGGATTTGTATCAAGTTGTGTTCCTTTAGACGAATCTTACGACACCCTCAGGATAGTATGCGTTAGCGGCATTATGTATTCTAAATCCGTCACCACACGGAACCACTTATTTACATATTTACTTACGTTGGTACAAAATTATAAATCAGCTATAACGCTCGAGATAAAATTATCTTCAACTTGTTTAATGAGAGCTACATTATTGATAAGCAATGATTCTCATTATCGAGTTGTCGGCGAGACAAGACAGTGGTCAGTCTCTCCGATAATACAGACAAACAGTATATTTTGTTTAAGCGTTATATTTTTGTACATATTTTCTCATGACAAGTGCAGGTGATGGCTTTACTAAGGAAAATATATGGTTTCAGGTAACAAAATTACCTGATACACTAATCCTACAGATAAATTTTACTAGGAATATGAGTGAATTAAAATAATAATTGGAGGTAGCAATACCTGATCTTATTAATTTATTATGCATTTCTGTAAGATCATTTGAATTTCGGACTATCCGGACAATGTACCTATGCTTGAGATTAATGAAGTCATCTACGTCTTCATAGAAGAAAAAAATGGAAAGGACTTTATATGCCTGCTCATGTCTAACTATTTATTTGTTCATGGAAAAGCAACAGCTTAAATCTTAGCCAAGTCAAATACTTAAATACTATAACTTTATGTCGGCACAAGGTTAGCCCACTTCTTTCTTCTAAATTTTCCATCCTAAGGTTGCCTGGAAGAGGCTAAGGCTGCCCGTTGTGCAAATACTATTAAGCTTCTTATTGATAGTGTTAATTTCGTTTGTCTGTGCAATAAAGTATAGATAAATAACTAAATAAATACTACGCTAAATACGGGTTTTTCACGTATTAACAACTGCATATTCACGGGATCCAAAATGTAGCGCTATGAAGTTTAAACAAACTATATAAATCAAAAAAGTTAAGGTCAGGCTGCCTTATTGACATAGTCACTGAAAATGGATCAATTGAAAGTGTTTTACAAATACTATTAAATACATACTGTCTTATCACGGCCTTGTACCTAAAAATGGCGATCTAAAAAGAGCAACTACAGAGTTTCTTGCCGGCTCTTCTCTGTAAAACTGCATTCCGAACCGGTGGTAGATGGTAAATTTTAAATTAAATATTATTTTGTTGTTTGACTTGTCAAAAGAGCTCTGAAGGGGATCTTGCGTGTTCTTGATAAGTAGTGAAACTCCAGTCGAGGTATAGCGAAGGAATGATTTATTGTGTACATCGTTGTGATATAAATACAGAACATGATTTCTACTATTAGGTACTAGTGCTAACAGGATACAAGGGAGAGAGAGAGAGAGCGCGCTTGTGTGAAAGAGATAGGGTGCGCAAGAGGGGGCATCGATTCGATGTGTGTGCGTGCCCGCAGAGGGCGCGCGCGTCGCGTGGATATACACATTCGCGCGGCGCAAGCGCTCGCTCATTTCGGCGAGGCAGCCAGCGCGTGCGGACATCTCCACTTCTCCAGCGGTAGGCGGCGGTCGTCGTATACGTAGCCGCGTGCAGCGCTGAATCGGCACGCGTGGAACCGTCGTCTTCAAGCGATCTTTTCAGATCCACTTCTTGTTTCACAAAATCGATTACGATGTTTCTTGAAGCACACCATCGATAAAATAAAGTCTTCCTCCTTGCGATGTTGTTTTATTTGGTAACGGTAATATTCTTGGTAAAGGTAAGGTAATGTTGCGGTAACGTATGTAGGTACACGAGGTAAGGTAATGTACCCTACATGGCTCCCCCTCAAGCGAAGCGTACGGGTTTCTTAATATTTCTGCCGGATCGTGTATGCATTTCGGGCAGAGGCGGTAGGCACGGTTCGCTGGTGCTTGTTGAGGGGTCATCGGCTGCGGGTTGACGCTCGCACGATGGCTCGTTCAATGTGTACGCCGGCTTGAGACGATCGATGGACACGTTGACGTCACGGCCGGGCATGCGAATCTTGAAAATCTTCTCTGCTCGATGTATAACCGGGAACGGGCCTTCGTACGGTCGCTGGAGAGGTTTTCGTACTGCGTCAACACGTACAAAAACTGAGTCGCATGTACTGAGGTCTTTGTGTACGAACGTATCGCGTTTACGGCTATGCGGCGCGTACACAGGCGTCAGTGCGGTGATGACTTGGTGTAATTTTTCTACGTAGTCGTAGGTCATTGGCGGTGATGCGTTTGACGGGTTGACAAAATCGCCTGGCAACCGCAGCGCTTGGCCGTAAGTCAGCTGGGCGGCGCTGGTATCGGTGTCTGTCCTAGCGGCTGTACGTAGGCCTAGTAAGACAGTAGGTATTTCGTCAGTCCAGTTTGATGTCGAGTTTAGTCGCGCCATTAATGCGGCTTTCATTGACCGGTGCCAGCGTTCGACAATGCCGTTGCTCTCTGGGTGATAAGCCGTGGTGCGTGATCGTTCGGCGCCGATGAGTTTTGTCAATGAGGAGAACAGTTGACTCTCGAACTGGCGTCCTTGGTCAGTTGTAATTGTAGCCGGGCATCCAAATCTGCAGATCCACATGTCGTAAAAGGTCTTCGATACGATTTCGGCGGTCATTTCGTGAATGGGCGTGGCTTCAGGCCAGCGTGTCTTGCGGTCGATCATGGTAAGTAGATACCGATGTCCATTTGCGGTGGTAGGCAGGGGGCCCACTATGTCTATATGGACGTGTTGAAATCGATCGCAAGGCGGGAACGATGATAATTCGCTACGTGTATGGCGTTGCACTTTTGACTGTTGACACGCCACACATGTTTTCGCCCATGTACCGACGTCGGTGTTCATTGATGGCCAAAAGTATCTCGTTTGCATGAGTTTACGTGTTGTTCTGATACCGGGATGACTGTTATTGTGTACTGACTCGAAAGCTGCGCGGCGAAATTCTTCGGTTAAATAAGGGCGTATGTTTCCTGTTGATGTTTCGCAGTAGATTTCTAAATTTGAGGCGGGAATTTTCAGTTTCTTGAGACATAAGTTTGACTGAGTGAGTAGTTTGGGTAATATGCTGTCCTTTTCTTGCGCTGTGGCTAGGCTTGCGTAATCCAGTACTGATGGGGTTGAGATAGTTTCGAGGCGCGAGAGGGCGTCGGCTACGACGTTATCGGCACCGCTTACGTGTTCAATTCGGCTGGTGAACTCGCTTATGAAGAGTAGTTGGCGCGTTCGCCGCTGCGTGTCGTTGTTTGACGGTGGCTTATTGAGCGCGTAAGTTAGTGGCTTGTGGTCGGTGTAAATGACGAGCTCTTTGCCTTCGAATATTTTTCTAAAATGTTTGACTGACATGTAGATTGCTAGTAGTTCACGGTCGAATGTTGAATATTTTTCTTGAGCGGGTGAAAATTTCTTTGAAAAATATCCTAGCGCTTGCCATTTGCCGTTAACTCGTTGTTGGAGGACAGAGCCGGCGCACTTATCAGATGCGTCGCAGAATAGAGCGATTGAGGCGTTGTGTGCGGGGTGAGCCAGCGTAGCCGCGCTTGTCATGCTTGATTTGCAGGTGTCGAATGCTTGTATGGCTTCTGTCGTCCAGTTGATTGGAGTCTTGTCTTTTTTCTTAGAGTTGTGGAGATAGGCGTGAAGCGGGGCTTGTATGGCGGCGGCGTTAGGTATACTGTCGCGATAAAAATTTATCATCCCGAGGAAGCGGCGCAAATCTTCGATGGTCTTTGGCTGGGGAAACTCGTTGATGGCTTCGACTTTTTCTTGAAGAGGTTTAATGCCTTCTGATGAGACGTGGTAGCCAAGGAATTTCACCTCGGCCATACCCAGGTGACATTTGGATGGGTTTATGGTGACACCGTAATTGTTGAGGCGTTCGAGTACGGTGCGTAAGTCACGTGCGTGGGTTTCTGCGTCGGGGGAGGCCACGATTACGTCATCGATGAATGGAAAAACGTTGTCAAGGCCAGACAGGACTTGGTGGATGAAACGCTGAAATGTTTGACCTGCGTTCTTAAGTCCCGGACACATTTTCGGGAATTCAAATAGGCCAAACGGTGTGATGATGGCGGTCTTCTCAATATGGTCTTCAAGGACAGGTAATTGCTGGTAAGCACGGTTCAGGTCAAGTGTGGAGAAGACTTTCATGCCGTGCAGTTGGTAGGTAAAGTCCTTGAGTCTTGGCACAGGATAACGGTCGGGCTTCGTTGCAGCGTTGAGGCGTCTGTAGTCTCCGCAGACTCTAATGTCACCATTCTTCTTTGGGACGACGTGTAGTGGGCTTGCCCATGGGCTTTTGCTTGGTCTGCATAGGCCCTGTTCCATCATCACCTCGAACTCTTTCTTGACGGCTTGATAACGATGTGGTTGCAAAGGTCGAGCTTTAGCGTATAGGGGCGGTCCCGACGTCTCGATGTGGTGCTCGACGCTGTGCTTGGGGCTCGACTTGGCAGAAGACAGTCTCGTGATATCGGGGAATTCAGCGAGTATGTCGTGGTACTTCTGCGTTGTGTCGATGGTGCGAATTGTTGGTGACGATGACTCGCAGATAGGTGTCTTGACGGTGAGGTTGGTGACCTTGTCCGTGATGCTTCGGCTGGCGACGTCAATCAGTAGTTTGTGGTGTCGCAGGAAGTCGGCGCCTATGATTGGCTTACTGACCGCTGCGATGACGAATTTCCATCGGTAAGGTCTTCTGAGGCCAAGGTCGAGTTCCAGATATTTTTCGCCGTAGGTTGGAATCGTTGAGTTGTTTGCGGCGTATAGACAGAAATCTGTTGGAGTCATCTTCATCCCAGGGCGACGTGGTATGACAGAAATGTTGGCCCCGGTGTCGATGAGAAATGCCAGTCTGGAATTTCTGTCGGTGATGAACAGGCGGTGGGAGATTTCCGACACGCTGGGTTCCACCTCTGCCAGCGTGGATTTGGACTTCCTTCTGTAGGCGCAGGGGCTGGTACAGCGTATAGCGTCTTCTCCAAAACGTCGATGGTAGTAGCACAGGCGGCGTGGTGGAGTGCTATTGCGCTGGTGGCGTGACGGTGATCGTGGATTTGTACGTGAAAATCGGCTGGGGCTGAGGCGCTGTTGATGATGGGAGTGACGAACTTGGGATTTGACCTCGGCGACTTCTAGCGATAACTTCCTGATCTCTTCAATGATCGGCTGACTCGAAGGTGTGGATATGGATGAAACTGGCGTGCTGGTTTCGAGTATCTTGTCAGCGAGTAGGGCCAGTTGTGACAGAGAAGTCTGTGGGCTAAATGTTTCACTGACTGTGACGTAGGAGCGTACGTGTGGAGGTAGGTGTTGGGTCCACATCAGTTTCAGAGTGTCTTCGGGTATTTTGTTTCGTGCGAGGATCTTCATTTGTCGAAGCAGCTGTGAGGGTTTCTGATCTCCCAGTTTGATTTCCGTGAGTAGCCTTTGAAGTTGGCGGCTCTCGGATTCTTCGTAGGCCGAGATAAGGCGGTCTTTGATGGCGGTGTATGGGTCCGCAGGCTCGTCATACAGGATGTCGGCGATTTGCTCAACGTCCTGTTTTTCTAGTTGAGCTATAACAATATGAGCATATTGTGATTTGCTCCTCTTCTGATCGCTGGTTACTGCTTCAAAAGTCGCGAACCACAGACGGGGCTTGTCCCGCCAGAAGGGTGGAATGGGCGTTGACAGCGCAATTCCAGCGACGGACGCAGCAGGCACGGCGAGATGCTCTTCAGCGTCAGCGAACTCCATGGTATGGCTTGAGGAGCTTGATTCCTTGCTTGAACGGCGGGGTAACCACTGAAGGGGATCTTGCGTGTTCTTGATAAGTAGTGAAACTCCAGTCGAGGTATAGCGAAGGAATGATTTATTGTGTACATCGTTGTGATATAAATACAGAACATGATTTCTACTATTAGGTACTAGTGCTAACAGGATACAAGGGAGAGAGAGAGAGAGCGCGCTTGTGTGAAAGAGATAGGGTGCGCAAGAGGGGGCATCGATTCGATGTGTGTGCGTGCCCGCAGAGGGCGCGCGCGTCGCGTGGATATACACATTCGCGCGGCGCAAGCGCTCGCTCATTTTGAATTGAATTTGACATATTTTGCAAGCTCTCTCGCTCTCTAACTAACTACTCTCTAAGGTAATGAAGTGGGAGTAACTTCCAAAAAAACTTATCATTCCTCGTTTGAATCCTGTTCAAATATAGAAACAAGAATTAGGCAAACGAGTATCTACTTTCACGCATCATATTAAGATAATCACGTCGAACTATCGACACGTGCAACTTTCTATAATTTAATACGTATAGCATTGTATTTATGTGGGTTCCGGGTGTCGTCGCTGTAGCCATTTCGCTTCTAATGCGGCCGTCCGTCTGTCTAGCTGTCTGTTCGTTGTGGATGACTGAAACTTACTGTTGGTTTATGTTTACAGACTCTATAAATACGTGTGCACTCAGAAAACACGGTTTTCCTATCAGCCAATTAGTTAGTTAGGATCATTAAAGATTTGTATATTTAATTTCGATTTATTTGTTATTAGCATTATATTCATGAATTGGTGTTTTTGCCAATGTATATTTTTGCCAATGTATATTTTTGCCCTTGCAGCGCTCTATTAGTTGACTTCATAAATTTCTCTTTTGAGAAATTTTAAGTCTTCACATTATATTGTCTTACTTCACATTATAGTGTGTTTCGTTTGATACATTCATACTATAAATTTTTTAATAATTACGCTCAAGGTGGTTGTGTCTCATATAGGTAAGATTATATACTTAAATAATTTATGCCAATGTCGACGAACATGATGCACGGTAAAACTCGAATGAGTTTATGTGGCATCTTATTATATTTGTCTATTGCCTGTAACTGTTTTTATAAATAAATAAATAAAATAAATAAATATATATTTTTATATAATATATACAGAGACACGTCCACGACATAGATCATCCCATATTTAAGCGCGTTTTACGACCCCGTGCAGGCTGTCCATTGCCTTCAAAAGATCTTATTCCGTGGTCGTCCAACGTTTAAAAAAAATGTGATTAGCTATTCAGTAAACAAAAAACTACTATTAAACGCAGTTTATGATTGAGTATTCTTCCTTATACCTTCCAGGGTGACTACATATGGATCGAGCCGGTGTCAGGTCGGGAGTTCGATGTGGCGATAGGCGCACGGGTGCTGGCTGCCGAGGGCCGACGGATCCGCGTACGAGACGACGACGGCCAGGAACAATGGCTGCCACCAGAACGTCGCATCAAGGCCATGCACGCCACTTCCGTCCATGGCGTCGAAGACATGATATCGCTGGGAGACCTGCACGAAGCTGGCATATTGAGGAATCTCCTTATACGATACAATGAGAATCTAATCTATGTAAGTTATAATCTATTTATATAGCGAAAAGGTTAGTCGACATCACAGGAGATCGGAGAGCTGGCAGCTACCTCGGACAAAGAATCAGTCTAGCGATTCAAAGGGGAAACGCTGCCAGTATCTTCGGTACCTTGCAATAAGGGACTCCCTTAAATAATTTATTTTAGTATTTTCTTATTAGGGTTGTTTTTAGTTTTAGTTTAGTTACTATTTGTCCATTACTCTATTTATTTGTGAATTATTAAATAATCTAAAACGTAAATTTAAATTAGAATAATCTATGTAAGTACTTCATGTTCTATGTTACCTCCGTGTAGTTCTTTCTTTTCATTGTAGTCATCCGTGTGGTGACGGATTTAGAATACATAGTGTCACCACCCCATTTTATCCCGAGGGTGTTGTAAGAGCCGACTAAAGGAAATGACAAAGCCTAAAACCTAGCCGCAAGAGAAGGAAAACTTGAAACGAAACCCTGTGCCAACTGTACAGTAGGCTAATTACCCTCCGTATGATGGGAGGAGGCTCTACTCAGCAGTGGGTCATTAGTTGGCTTGGTAGTAAAAGTAGTAGTTCTTTCTTTCTATTCTAGTCTTTTGTTACGATGACATTGGTATCGTCATCATCATCATCATCATCATTTCAGCCAAAAGACGTCCACTGCTGGACATAGGCCTCCCCCAAAGATTTCCACAAAGGCCGGTCCTGGGCCGCCCACATCCATCGTTTTCCGGCGACCTTAATCAGGTCATCGGTCCACCGTGTGGGAGGCCTACCAGCACTGCGCTTTCCGGAACGCGGTCGCCATTCCAGGACTTTTCTGCCCCATCGGGCGTCGGTCCTGCGCGCTATGTGCCCTGCCCACTGCCACTTAAGTTTGGCAATCCTGTGGGCTATGTCGGTGACCCTGGTTTTCCTGCGTATCTCCTCATTTCTGATTCGATCTCGCAGGGAAACTCCGAGCATAGACATTGGTATAATACTACTGAAATATTTCGCAAGTTAGGCCGCAATGAGCGCTTTTTGTACGTGTTTATTGTTGTGTAATTACAGTTTAGGCGCAAAGGGATGATCATCCAGCCAGACGAGATGTTATGTCTGGCTAGGGGTCGCAGCGCCTATCCCCCGATAGTTGTAGTCGGGGATATCTTAACCTTGCGAATTGCTCTTGAAATTTCGCTATCGCGGTGTAGGACTTTTCGTAATTATCGCATTTGTAGGCGATAATTCTTGATGCAATTGGTTAGTTCAGATTTTTCGGGTGAATTGTGTAAGTGTAGCATGTACAACAGTAAATAAAATATTACAATACATAAAATTGATTTGGATTTTAGATTATTTATTAATTACTAAGTACTACTAGTCAGCCCCAACACTGCTGAGTCCCCACTCAGTCCTCCTCCCACTACATCGAGGATAATAATTAGCCTACCTACTGTTCTACGAAGGCCAGACGGGTTGACACAGACTTTCGTATCAAGATTTCCATTTCTTGCCGCTAGGTAGATTTTCGGCCTTGTCATTACCTTTTGTCGGCTCTTACGACACCCTCGGGACGATTGGGGTGGTGACACAATGTATTCTAAACTCATGGTAAATTCCGGTTGCCCCTAACAATGATTTGATTGTACGCTATTTCAGTACGTGATATATTCACGTTTTCTAACCAAACATATTAAGCTATTCTAGGAATGATAAAAAGACGAAAAGTTCCGGTATATCAAGTACGTAATATTCCGTTCAATTGATTAATGTCTTTAAAGACTCTGTTTATTACTAGCATGGGTACGTCAAGTTATTAATGTTGGTCTGTACTTTGACTTATGGACCGAATCGTAGCCTATACGTACTTATTACGTAAAGTGTTATTCTAAATTAATACGTATATGTTGTAAAAAATATACTTATAAATGTTCAATGCTATATAGATCCACCAAATTTATCCCATGACATTCTCCTTGCGTTCCATTATCATGTTAGGCTATATTTTTAAATTAGTTTTTTTTTTAAAACTTTTGCACTTAATGGCCAGACTAGTCATAAGCCTTATTCACTGCCTTCAAAGAAATCTTGTTTCAAGTCTACGCCAACAAGTATTGTAGTGAAAATCAATACAATACCTACACCTATTTTTTAATAACTTTTCGAAACTCCCATGACCAGCAATGACTGATTAGTTCACACTATCAATTTAATAAAGATATCTAATTTAATTAATTTCAGACGTACACGGGTTCCATATTAGTGGCAGTTAACCCGTACCAAATACTCCCAATCTACACAGCGGATCAGATCAAGTTGTACAAGGAGAGAAAGATTGGCGAGCTCCCTCCTCACATATTTGCAATTGGCGACAATGCATACGCACACATGCGAAGATACAAACAGGACCAGTGCATTGTTATTAGTGGGGAATCCGGGGCGGGGAAGACGGAGTCCACCAAGCTGATTCTGCAATATCTGGCGGCTATAAGTGGGAAACATTCGTGGATTGAACAGCAGGTATGCATATTCTTGTTTAAATTTACCTGTACTATAAGGATTTAGGGGTCAATGATGTCATTTAAAAATGAAATAATAAGCAGTCAATTATAGATTGCGTATCTGAAGATGCAATGCAAGGTGCCTTATAGGAAAAGCCGAAGACCGGTCCTTGTGGAGATCCATATGAAGGCCTGAGTTATGAGGCGCCTTTTACTTGAGATGATAATGATGTTCAATTTATTACACAATTTAACTTTTTAAACACTACGTTGTTTTGGTGTGTGGGCTGATAAATACGGATAATTTGACTGATTATTAAATCTACAATCTTTATTTTACTTCACAAAATACTTATAGGTTAGAATGAAATATGATTGATCTTCAATCAGTTCTAAAATTGTTCGTTTTGTAACACATTTCAAGAGCTCGAGTGAGATGAAGCATGTTGAGCTTATCACACCGACTTAACGCATTATGTCAATACATTTACCTACCAGTTGTTGATAAATCACATTTTGTCACTAACATGTTTTTAGCTTGTTCAACAAGACAGATAACATCTATGATTATAACATGATTTTCGTTGTAACTAATTAAGATTAGATACTTAGGTAGGCATAAGGCAAATAGAATAATTATACTCTCAAACCTAGGAATCTTTGAAAAAGCTACGTTTTTTCTAAAACTTTGCAGCAGTGTAATCATCAGTTGTTTTCGGCACAGTAAATACATAGCAATTAAATTTGCTTGCAGATCCTAGAAGCAAACCCTATACTTGAAGCCTTTGGTAATGCAAAGACAGTGAGAAACGACAATTCATCGCGTTTCGGCAAATACATCGACATTCATTTTAACAATAGCGGTGTAATTGAAGGTGCCAAAATTGAGCAGTATCTTCTAGAAAAGTCCAGGATCGTCTCCCAGGGCCCCGAAGAGAGGAACTATCACGTCTTTTACTGTTTGCTAGCAGGACTCTCCAAGGAGGATAAGAAAAAATTAGATCTTACCGATGCGGACGACTACAGATATCTATCTTCGGTAAGCTAATATTCTCAAGTCCTTCTTTTCTTTATTTCAATGTTAACCTTTGCTAAAATTACGTGTAATCGTTTAAATAGCTGTCTAACTCTTTACATTTCTCGTATCTGATAAGAGACTTAAGTAGTTTTTATTAAACGTAGCAGTTAACAACCTAAGCTGATAAAGGGCCATTGTTTACGTTTTATACCTGAAAAGATTTATGATTCGAAGATACATAGTGTCTAATTGACTGATAATATTACAGTCATGGTTCAAACTACGAGGTAATTGAACATTTATTTGTAAAAAAATAATATAAACTTAATTGTTATAGGGTGGCAGTTTTTCTTGTGAAGGGAGAGACGATGCGGCTGAGTTTGCGGATATAAGATCCGCTATGAAGGTCTTACTTTTCACTGAGGCAGAAATATGGGAAATATTAAAGTTATTAGCAGCAGTGCTACATTGCGGGAACATCAAATATGAAGCAACAGTTGTAGATAATCTAGACGCGACAGAAATTATAGAGCAGGCTAATGTACGGCGAGTTGCAAATCTACTAGGAGTACCACTACAATCGTTAATAAACGCTCTTACAAGAAAAACATTATTTGCTCACGGAGAAACCGTAATTTCCACTTTAAGTAGGGACCAGTCTGTTGATATTAGGGACGCCTTTGTGAAAGGAATTTACGGCCGATTGTTCGTTACAATTGTAAGGAAAATCAACGCAGCCATTTATAAACCTAAAGCCACGATGCGGACGGCGATTGGAGTCTTAGATATTTTTGGTTTTGAAAACTTTGATCATAACAGTTTTGAACAATTCTGTATTAACTTCGCCAATGAAAATTTGCAGCAATTTTTTGTAAGGCATATTTTCAAATTAGAACAAGAGGAGTATAACCACGAAGGTATTAATTGGCAGCATATTGAGTTCGTGGATAATCAGGATGCATTAGATTTAATTGCGTTGAAACAGTTAAATATAATGGCTTTGATAGATGAAGAATCTAAATTTCCCAAAGGCACAGACCAAACTATGTTAGCCAAGTTACACAAGACTCATGGCCTTCACAGAAACTACCTCAAGCCCAAATCGGATATCAACACAAGCTTTGGTCTTAACCATTTTGCTGGTGTAGTATTCTATGATACACGGGGCTTCTTAGAAAAGAACCGTGACACTTTCAGCGCTGACTTATTGCAACTAATTCACATTTCTACCAACAAATTCCTGCAGCAAATTTTTCAAGAGGATATCGTAATGGGATCGGAGACCAGAAAACGAACACCAACTCTTTCGACGCAGTTTAAGAAGTCCTTAGATTTACTGATGAGGACGTTAGGAACGTGTCAGCCTTTCTTCATTAGGTGTATCAAACCGAACGAATTCAAAAAGCCAAAGATGTTTGATCGCGGTCTCTGTTGTAGACAACTTAGATATTCAGGAATGATGGAAACGATTCGCATCCGAAGGGCTGGTTACCCTATAAGACACAGTTTCAAAGAATTCGTGGAAAGATACCGATTTTTGATATCGGGTGTCCCTCCTGCTCACAAGACAGATTGCCGAGCAGCAACACACAAAATTTGTGCACAAGTTCTCGGAAAATCTGATTACCAGCTAGGTCACACCAAAGTGTTTTTGAAAGATGCACATGATTTGTTCCTTGAACAAGAAAGAGATAGAGTGCTAACCCGGAAAATATTAATACTTCAAAGGTCTATACGGGGTTGGGTGTACCGAAGAAGGTTCCTAAAGATGCGAGCAGCTGCAGTATTGATTCAGAGACATTGGCGTGGGAAGTTGCAGAGGATCAGATACAATAAGATGAAAGTGGGATATGCAAGGCTGCAGGCGTTGATTCGGGCGAGGGTGCTGGCTCATCGGTTTAGACATCTGCGTGGACATATAGTAGCCTTGCAAGTAAGTATTAAATGTAAATATTATTTTGTCCTTTGGGAATTTAACTAAAGTCAATAATTGAAAATAATTTAAAATAGATTCAAATATTACAAATCATAAAATGTATCACATTTTATTGTAAACATTTCTCAAGAATAGTGCTGAGCCATTAGGGATGGAGACCTGTGAGTTCTGTTATAATGTGTATCAAAGTATGGGGTCAATCATATTGATTTCTTACTATGAGTTAAACATAATTACAGGCTGGCGCCCGAGGTTTCCTAGTACGAAGAGCGTACGGCCACAAAATGTGGGCGATCGTGAAGATCCAGAGTCACGTGCGGCGTCTGATCGCAATGCGGCGGTACCGGCGGCTGAAACAAGAGGAGCGAGCACACAGTGACGCGTTGCGTATGCGTCGCGCCGAAGAACAACATCTTCATCATCAAGGCAACGCGCGCGCCAAAGAGATCGCCGAACGGAATTATAGGGTAGGTACCTTACTCAAAATACAGAGCTAAATGTGCACGCCTTACTCTTCAATTGACACTTTTCTGTTACGTTATAGCTTATGACGAAAATGTATGGAACGCATATTATCAAAGCGCCTACGTAAGAAATTTTACAGAACTTTCTGATATTCATAATAACTACTATGGATCACCACAAAAATACGTTGATGTAGAATAGCAGTCCATTCGTATAGCTTTCCAATATCATATATTAAATAATAAATAACAACTTTGCAAGTATTGCCTGTGGCCAAAATAATTTGCACGCACCACGAAATTTTACTCCTTTTTTTCTTAATAATGACTATGTTTTTGTCTATAATTATTTCTTCAGCGTTGCTCTTTTGATCTTAAAAGCATTATTACTCTTTTAATTAATTGTACTCTTTGTTACCCGAATTTCCCATAAGTATTATTCCTGAAACTTAATTATTAACTTTTGGCCTACATTATTGTTCAATACTTGATTTTTAGATTAGATGTCTGCCAGCATTTTTTTTAACAAAACAAAAAGGGTTTCATAAGTCAACGTTCATTTGCTATTGGCTATTTTGTCTCAAATCAAATTTTTTATCAAAGTTGATCGAAAAATCTCGATAGATTATCTACACTGATAACTACGTTAGTAATTCACGTCAGAAAGCTAGGCGAGCTATACCCGATATATACCCGAATACAAAACAAAGGCAACCTTAATCAATGTATTTCTCTCACGTGTTCCAAATTTAGTTCGTACCTATAACAATCCCTATGATAGTGCTCCACCCTGACGTTATCATATGTGGTGGATGGAAGGAGCTAGAAAAGAAGAGCAGCCGTGGCACAACAAAAAGCTAATTTCCCAACCCCAAATTATAGGTGCACAGTGTCAGTTAAAAACTGGTTAAAAAAGAACGCATCTCAGAAGCGACTTGCTATAATCTCTAATGATTTTTTGTTCATGCTGCATCAATATTGTACTCAATATCGATAAAGGCTATCAGCTGTGATTGTCTAATGAAGCTCGTCAATAAATTACATTAAAATGCCGCTATTCGGATATCGCAAAGATAATCTACAACCGACCAAAATTATTATCGAATTGATTTTACGATAACGCCTAGCATTGATGAAAAGCTAACCATTACCAGTAACGAAAATTTTTTGTCGAAATTGGTAGTGCTTACGAAGACAGTGAAATTTAAGTTAACTGAATGTTGATGGTTGGTGGAATATGTAGACATGACTAAATTTGAAAAGACATTTGGTGATTATTTGGAGAAACATCTGTTTTTGCCACTACTTGATGATCGCATAGTCAGGACGATACTACGAAATATTTCTTTTTGTCAAGTACGTAGAATTAGAACCCACAGAGTCATTAGGGTACTCTGTAACTCTGTACTCTCGCAAATAACCTAACGAATTCTGTTGCATTTACCTTATCACCAAACTTTGTATTAACTCTTTTTTTTTTCTTTTTTGTTTATAATGACTTTTATACATGCGTATATGCCAGTCTTTTTGTACCTAGCTCTATGATTTACAGCTACGCTTATAACCAAATACTAAAAAATATTTTGTATATTTGGCATGCCTCACTACTGCTGGGATTGGACATTATATCTTGACAATTTGTAAACTCTGTGCTCGATACCGTACACATTCCATCAACAAATGGTGTACCTATATACCAGTTACGTGTTACGCCTCTTAAATCGCAATTCGGTAGTTTGCCAGTATAAGACGCACTTTTGTTAGTCCAATACCAATTGTGCAGCCCAAATTAGATTAATACGATGTACAGTCACTTTATAATTAAAAGATCATACGCAGCAACGGCAAATGGCAGTGGGCAGTCCACGTAGCCCGAAAAACAGATGGCCGATGGAGCAAAAATGTCCACATATGGGATAACGAAGCATGACTAGTAACGAAGTACGACACTCGACTAGGAATTCGCTGCACAGGATCGTAATTTGTGATCTATCAGCAGTAGACTTCTGTGGCTGATAGATAGATGAACCATAGTTACTTCCAAGAATGTGATTATAACATCAAGAAAATAAAACATCGAATTGAAATTTCTGTAGAAGATGGAAAGTCTACAGGAGAATACGGACTTGAAATTCGCCTCAAGGACACTAGTAGTTTTCAGTGTAACCATTTTGCGATACACTAGCACCTATCTTAATTGCAACATACATGATACCTATGCCCAATTATACAATAGTTATGTTTTATAGCGACTGCGTAACTCAGTATAGTTCAATGAAGCGAATTAGTTACACAACGTCATAACATACTGGTTGCGCATCGATAGCCGGCCACTTGGGGCGTGTAACCTACCGTGGTAACCTGTAATTTCGAAGTGATCATTTGGGGCAGAAGGTTGTCTGTAACTTGTGCATTATGAATGTGTGGTTTAAGACAAACGATAGAATTGATACGCGTTATTATCACCGGTTATTTCTAGTTAGTGCTTATTGTTAATCTTACCAGAATCTACTATTATTGATTTCGTTTCACAAGGTTTTAGAAAACCGTATAACGTGTTACTACATAAATAATTTTGGAAAATATTAAAGATGACTGAATACATTATAAACCTCGTCGACAGTCATAATACTAATCTTGCATGTTGTTTTGTCTTTCAACAGGAGCGCATGTATGAATTGGAACGACGAGAAGCAGAACTTGCCCTAGAAGAAAAGAAACAACTAGAAGCGAAGAGGACACTTTTGCAAGAAGCGGCTCGTAAGCAAGACGAGCCAGTTGATGACAGCAAGCTAGTAGAAGCAATGTTCGACTTCCTACCAGATTCCAGCAGTGAAGCACCTGCGCCGAAAGACACATCGGTCTTCAGTGATCTGCCCCAGCTAAGAGCAGATCAGCAGGAGGTAAAAACCATACGATCATTGAACAAAATTTATGAATCCCTCGTAACTTTCGTACTATAAGGTACTACGTACTATAAATGGAATTCGGTTCCTTCGGAATGGATCTTACAATGATAAGGTCTTCAAATAACATAATTACAGAAAGCTGATAATTATTGGGTTTCTGATACAGATAGGTAGGTAAAAAAAAACCAATCGTTAATGCACTGTCCATTTGTATTAATTGTGCATTTTGCACACAATCTGTTAACACGCACTGTTTGCAGATTGTTACCCCGATGCAAACGACATCAGAAGATGAAGAAGACTTGTCGGAGTTCAAGTTCCAGAAATTCGCAGCGACCTACTTCCAAGGGAATGTTACTCATCAGTATTCCAGAAAACCTCTAAAGCATCCGCTATTACCACTCCACACGCAAGGGGATCAGCTGGTGTGTTTACTAAAAGTACCTTGGTTTTAAAACAAATATTTGATTCATAAATTAGTATGTTTTTTGTTACCATGTTGTTCATTGTACGTTTCAAAAGAAGTTTGCTATCGTTAATTTAATCACATTTGTTTATCTGATCGACCGAAATACGCACGTACTTTACGCAATTAAATCAATGCCCTTGCATTTCAGGCTGCCCAAGCATTATGGATCACAATTTTGCGATTCACTGGAGATTTACCAGAGCCACGGTATCAAACAATGGACAGAGACAACACGTCAGTTATGTCTAAAGTCACTGCAACTCTTGGTAGGAACTTTATCAGGTCTAAAGAGTTCCAAGAAGCACAACTGATGGGAGTGGACCCCGATGCCTACTTGAACAAGCAAAAACCAAGGTCCATCAGACACAAACTTGTATCTTTAACGTTAAAACGAAAGAACAAGTTAGGCGAAGACGTTCGGAGAAAACTTCAGGTAGGATTTTTGTACTTTTCTTAGATATTCATAAGAAATGTTTACTGCAACAGTTTTTTTTTTACTTTCAATATTATTTGCTTTTCAGGACGAAGAATATACAGCTGATAGTTATCAATCGTGGTTAGAATCACGTCCAACATCTAATCTAGAAAAACTACATTTCATTATTGGACATGGTATTCTACGCGCGGAGTTGAGAGATGAAATATATTGCCAAATTTGTAAGCAACTGACCAATAATCCATCTAAATCTTCTCATGCCAGAGGATGGATTTTGCTTTCCTTGTGTGTCGGGTGTTTTGCACCTAGTGAAAAGTTTGTAAACTATTTACGGGCTTTTATAAGGGAAGGACCACCAGGCTATGCACCGTATTGCGAGGACCGCCTAAAACGAACGTTCAACAACGGTACAAGAAATCAGCCACCCTCTTGGCTTGAACTTCAGGCAACCAAATCAAAGAAACCCATTATGTTACCTATTACCTTTATGGATGGCAACACAAAGACTTTACTTGCTGATTCAGCAACGACCGCCAGAGAGTTATGCAACCAGTTATCAGACAAAATTGGCTTACGAGATCAGTTTGGTTTTTCATTGTATATTGCTTTGTTTGATAAAGTTAGTTCCCTTGGCAGTGGTGGTGACCACGTTATGGATGCAATATCTCAATGTGAACAATATGCAAAAGAACAAGGCGCTCAGGAAAGGAATGCGCCTTGGAGATTATTCTTTAGGAAAGAAATATTTGCACCGTGGCATGATCCTACGGAAGATCAAGTGGCTACAAATCTTATTTATCAGCAAGTAGTCAGAGGCGTTAAATTTGGTGAATACAGATGTGACAAAGAAGAAGACTTGGCAATGATAGCCGCTCAACAGTATTACATAGAATATGGCCAAGATATGAATACAGAAAGATTGTATACATTGCTACCCAACTACATACCTGATTATTGTCTAACTGGAGTTGATAAAGCAGTCGACCGATGGGGAGCTCTTGTAGTGCAAGCGTACAAAAAGAGTTACTATGTGAAAGAAAAAGTTCCTGCGTATAGAGTGAAAGAAGATGTTGTGAGTTATGCAAAGTTCAAATGGCCTTTATTATTCTCTAGGTTCTATGAAGCTTACAGAAACTCAGGGCCTAATTTGCCCAAAAATGATGTTATTATTGCAGTCAACTGGACTGGTGTGTATGTGGTGGATGACCAAGAACAAGTTCTATTGGAATTGTCATTCCCTGAAATCACAACTGTATCTAGCCAGAAAACCAATAAAGTGTTCACGCAGACGTTTAGTTTAGCAACAGTTCGTGGTGAAGAATTTACATTCCAAAGTCCAAATGCTGAAGATATTCGAGACCTAGTTGTTTACTTTTTAGAAGGTCTAAAGAAGAGATCCAAATTCGTCATAGCTTTACAAGACTACAAAGCACCAGGAGAAGGATCTAGCTTCTTGACTTTCCAAAAAGGAGATCTGATTATCTTAGAAGAAGATAGTACCGGGGAGTCTGTGTTGAATAATGGGTGGTGTATCGGTCGTTGTGAGAGAACTATGGAAAAAGGAGACTTCCCAGCAGAAACAGTATACGTTTTACCTGCTTTAACCAAACCACCGCCTGACATATTGTTACTCTTTTGCCAAGAGGGTGCTTCACATGGCCGTCGACCACCAACTGCTACCTACAATGGAACAGAGACTAGAGAAAAACCGCACACTTTATTAGAGTATGCTATGGACCACTTTAGATTGCCACCAAAACGTACAGTTTCCAAAGCTCTAACACTATCGACGGCTAAAAGAGGAGGAGCTGATGAATTATGGCGACATTCAAGAGAACCAATTAAGATGCCGTTATTGAAAAAGCTACAGGCCAAAGAAGAATTGGCTGAGGAGGCATGCTTTGCTTTTACAGCTATTGTAAAATATATGGGGGATCTGCCATCGAAGCGACCTCGCATCGGTAACGAATACACAGACCATATTTTCGATGGCCCATTGAAGCATGAAATATTACGAGATGAAATTTATTGTCAACTAATGAAACAATTGACAGACAACCGTAATCGAATGTCTGAAGAGAGAGGTTGGGAGCTCATGTGGCTAGCGACGGGCTTATTCGCCTGTAGTCAGGGATTGCTTAGAGAATTAACGTTATTCCTTAGAACTAGGAGATATCCAATAGCCCAGGACTCTCTTCAAAGACTACAAAAGACACTGAGGAATGGACAGAGGAAGTACCCCCCCTCACCAGGTGGAGGTAGAAGCTATACAGCACAAGACTACTCAGATATTTCACAAAGTTTATTTCCCTGATGACACTGACGAAGCCTTCGAAGTTGATTCTTCTACGCGGGCTAAGGACTTCTGTCAGAACATCGCTCAGAGACTGAATCTCAGATCTAGTGAAGGCTTTAGTTTGTTCGTTAAGATAGCTGATAAGGTGATTTCGGTGCCGGAGGGAGATTTCTTCTTCGACTTCGTTCGGCACCTTACAGACTGGATTAAAAAGGCACGTCCCACACGCGACGGCATCACGCCGCAGTTTACTTATCAAGTAAGTACATACGATCCATTTCGCTTATCTGAAGTATCGCTGTCAATGTTTTGAACAATGTGGTATTTCTACAATTAAGGATTGTAATTCTATTTCAACTTCTTTTTTTCTCGCTTTCTATCGCTATCGCTATATTCGTAATGAAGCGTATGTTGGTCCAACCCATCCCGAAGGTATCGTACGAGAGGACTGAAGAACCTACTTAGGCAGAAAATCCATCAGCCTATAAATGTACCACAGCCGAGTCGGGCGTCTTCCATCACTTGGAGGGTAATTAGTCTATGCCAACCCGTATGTGCCACACTGGCCAAATGGGTTGCTGTGCCAACCTGTGCTGTGGGTTTAGTTTCAAGTTTCCCTTCTCTTTTGGCGCTAGGTTCTCGGCCTTGTTATTTCCTTTTGTCGGGTCTTACGACACTCTCAGGGTGGAATGGGAAGGTGACACTACGTATTCTTAATCCACCACACGGACTTGTACAAGCGTATACAAATAAAGTTACTTTTGACTTTGAGTTCGAATCCTGGAAACTGAAATGTGGAATATTTTGTATAGGTGTTCTTCATGAAGAAGTTATGGACGAACACAGTTCCCGGAAAGGACCGTGCTGCGGATGTGATCTTCCACTTCCACCAAGAGCTGCCTAAGCTTCTGCGTGGTTACCATCGCTGTGGCAGAGAGGAAGCCGCCAGGTTAGCAGCGCTTGCTTATAGAGCGCGATTCGGAGACAACAAACAAGAGCTACAAGCGATACCGTAAGTTTCCAGCAATAACTTACCAGTCTTAGTTTCCTAACGATATATTGTTAAGTTTTTAGTTTGTTAAGTCTAGAATCTTATCTAAGGTGACCATATAGTAATCAGAAACTGAGGCGTGCCGAATTGTGTGTGGTCTTTCATACGAATTCGAAAAATACGCACCACCGTCCGTAAGTGTCCATCAGTTGAAAAAAAATACAGAGCAAGAGTTCTATTTGAACTATTAGAGACATAACAAACACAGAACGAAGAATTATTATAGTATTAAATTAATGTCACAAACTGTGGTATATTTGGAAAAGTTATCTAACCTACCGCTATATTTTTTTTTGTTTCAAACTATGAACAAACAATTTCAATTATAAGATTTTTTGCCCCACCCTAAATGTTTAGGCGCAAAGGGTCATCCAGCCAGACGAGGAGGAAAGTCTGGCCGCCTATCCCCTGATAACTGTAGTCAGGGATTTCCTAACTGTATATAGGATTTTTTAGGTAATTCTCGCATTTGTGGGCTATATTTCTTGATGCTTTAGTTCCGATTTTTCGGTCGCTACAAAACCTACTGCCGGGCTTTGGCAGCACGGTGTTAAACCATATTTCTCGTTGACTAGGGCAGACGGCAATCTAGCCATTTAAGTACTGGTAGTTAGCCAAATCAAGTTAAGACTCGTGAACCGACCTCAATAAAATTAGGAAGAGCAAGAAGTCAAAGCTCTTACTTGCTGGATTCGAAAGGAAATAATGATGCTTGATTCGCAAGGCACGTAACGATTATTTTCCTGACGAGTCTTTTAATGTAACTACAAAATATATCCGAAACATGTAAAATAGGCAATTTACTTGACTACTCAGTACATAGATGGCCTACTCTCATCGAGCCTCCTCCAACTACATGGAGGGAATTTAGCTTACTGTGCCGCGCTTGCCAGACGGTTTGGTACAGGGTTTCGTAACAAGTTTTCCTTCTCTTGCGGCTAACATTTCTCATTTCCTTTTATCCGCTCTTGCGGCACCCTTAAGACAGAATGGGGTGGTGACCACAGGACCTTTACAAATGGTCAAACAATGTGTTTTTTACCGTTACAGACAAATGCTCCGAGAATTGATACCGGCGGATCTCATAAAACTACAAAGCTCAGCTGATTGGAAACGCGCCATCGTAGCATCTTACAACCAGGACGCGGGTATGACTCCTGAAGATGCTAAGATTACCTTTCTGAAGGTTATCTACCGTTGGCCAACCTTTGGGTCTGCGTTCTTCGAGGTCAAGCAGACGACAGAACCAAATTATCCTGAGCTTCTCCTCATCGCTATTAATAAACATGGCGTCAGTTTGATACATCCGCAAACAAAGGTAAGACAATTGTACTTATGTTTACAAAAAACGTATACAGGTGTTGCAAAAGCGTACCCGAAGTGAGCAAGCATATTATTTTCTTAAACTAATTATACAATGTGTGTGTTTCATCAGAAGTTAGCAGCATAGCTTACGTGATTGGTATCATACAGCGTAGTAATCTGTGTTCCATAATGATAGGTGGGTCTGAAAATAGCGTTAAAAAAAATTTTGGAAGCTTATGTCAAATTCTGCAGTCTATAGTTTGAATAAAAAACACAAAAAAAAGTAAGAACGTGGATGGATTTAAAGGTGTGGGGAATGAGATTGAATTGTGTGAATGAGAACACACATATGAAAGACAAAGCTGATAGGAATGTATGAAGACTACCACCTAGTGTTAGACAAGGGTCGAAAGATGATAATGGTAGTTTTAAACATGACGATTTATAAGAGTTTTGTAAATAAAACCTACATGACCCTGTGATGGGATGAAGTTCATTTTGAACCTCCTCCCATCACAGGGGGGGGGGGATTAGCAAACTGTGCCATGCTGGTCAGACGGGATGGCACAGGGTTTCGTTTGAAGTTTTTCTCCTCTTGCGGCTAGGTTTGCGGTCTTGTATTTCTTGTAGTGTCTTTGACTGCCTCGTTGGTCTAGTGGTTAGATATGCCGCCTTTGGATCAACGGGTCCCGGGTTCGATTCCGGGGTCGGGCAAGTGTCTTTGTCTAAACCAGAGGCACTGGCTCGGAGTCTGGGTGTCATTTCTATCTATAATAAGTATGTATATGTATTTACAAAAAAAATATGTATATAAGTAGTTTATCATCCATCTCGTTACCATAACACAAGCATTAAGTTGCTTAGCTTGGGACGAGATGGCGTTGTGTGAAATGTCCAAGGATATTTATTTATTTTATAAATAACACGCATTCTTTTAGGAAATCCTGGTCACGCACCCATTCACAAGGATATCAAACTGGTCATCTGGTAATACCTACTTCCATATGACCATTGGTAATCTGGTGCGAGGCTCCAAGTTGCTCTGCGAGACGTCCTTGGGATACAAGATGGACGACTTGCTGACGTCATACATATCCCTAATGCTTACCAATATGAACAAACAGCGGTCAGTGCGCGTCAAATGATTACAACCAATTTAGTCGAATGTACTATGTTTCAATAGTGACTACGTTTCACTTGTGATGTTACGTATAACGTGTTAACTGATTTATTGTTTGTAGCTTGATTATTCCGCCAATTCAATAAAACCGTAGAATAGATCTCTTAAGTCACGCGTATATACCTAACTAACTATAATATCACAAGTGAAATATATGTTTATTTAATCTTATCAAGAACTTTATAGTCAAATATCGAGTTCGGTAGAGCGAATTATCTTATTTTTTTTGTAAAGGCTTTGAGTTTATGTAACTTTTTACTACCGGAAACTAAATTAGCATCTTAGATGCAGGATGTAACAAAACCGCTATAATAAAATCACACAAAACACTTATATGTAATTATATCCGTCCAATTAAATATTACTTATATATACATTTACATTTATTAAACTTATCTATTATACACAGGAAGAAGATTCATTTTTGAAAGGTTATTATAGGTCATACGTACAACAAGTTATATTAATATATTTTTATAAATCAAAATTTTATAGTTCGTCTTTAAATAACAAATTTAAGTTAGGAACCTACGTTGTAAGTCTTTTATACGTATGCAATTGTGTAACATTTATGTAGGTACTTTGTACACGTAATGATATGGCAACATTACTTACGTTTTTTAAAAAAAAATTCATCCAATTTCACTACTTTTATATTACTGCTATTCTAATTAACTTGAAACGAAAGTCACAACATAATATTTCAAATATACAATATCAAAATATAATGTTCAATAATAATACCTACAGGTTATATAAAAATATATTAACAAAAAAGTTTTATGTATTGGGTAACTTAAGATTAAGGTTTTATTAGATATCATGGGGTCGTATGTAGAAAGGATAAAGTGCAAAATCAATACATTTTAATCAGATTTCACAGTGTATTCTACAATACTAAAACTTTCGAACATTACCATTTACCCTACAATGCTAGAAAGTTTTACAAAATTCATTTCATTACAAAAAGGAAACAGCGTGTCTGTACTAATCTAATGTTACCGTCTATGGTGTTACTAATCCACTTGTCTTACTAGATTTACGTTAGAAAAAGGAATCAACTCCTTTGGGCTTCCGATACATCGGATCTGACAGTATCTACGTAAATATTGCAATTTCGAAAAATTCGAAATAAACAATATTTAATTCTTTCAGAGTTTTTATACTTAATAATAACGTCGAAGGATATTGTGAAAATTCATGAATGAACTTGAGTTTAATTAAGTATCTATTAAATTTTCTACCAATTCGGTTGTTGTTAAGATCTGTTGACAGGTAACTTTATATAGCATGGTAATAAATAAATATTATCTATACATATAAGTTTGCTAACACTCTATCCTTTTCCAAAGAAAAAGTGCTCAAGTCGCCTACTTCCTTAAAGTCAATATCGATGAGATGAATCACTATCACTACATATTATAAAACAAAGTCGCTGTCGTCTGTCCGTCCCTATGTATGCTTAAATCTTTAAAACTACGCAACGGATTTTGAAGCGGTTTTGTTTTATTAGATAGAGTGATTCAAGTGGAAGTATAAACCTTCCTTCCTTAATTGTATAATACATTCATAATATTGTAGAGAAACACTGATAAATTTAGATGTTCATCATTGCACCCGTGCGAAGCCGGGGCGGGTCGCTAGTGTAGAATAAACGTCAAATTAATGAGTGTAATGATTCCGATGGTTTGCTATAACATGTAAAAAATAAGTATTTCTTTTTCATATTAATTATAGTGTACCGCATTTTACTAATTGCCTACTTTTGTACGTACTAAAGGACTACATAACGATTACCGGCGACTTATTTAATCGCTAGTTGTAGCTGTACTAAGTTAACATCAAAACACATGTATTTATTTAATATGTAAAGGAAGTTCTAGTTTTAGTTGTGTGTAAAATTTAGTTCAGTGTTATGCCATGAGTGACTATCATGATTGTTTAATTAATATCGCTTTAAATTTAAAATTGTTGCATTTGTGAGTGGTTGTAAACATGAAACAATGAACTCTGTGTTTTATTTCTCAACTAGCGGCCCGTCTCGGCTTCGCACGGGTGCGGTGTTACCCGCGGCTATTGTCATACCGCGGGTAACGCCGCGGGGCGAAGCTAGTCTAAAAAAAGTAGCTCCTTAAGTTACTCCCTATATCATCAGCTACCTATCAGTGAAATTCCCGTCAAAATCGGTCTAGCCGTTCCAGAGATTAGCCGGAACGAACAGACAGACAGACAAATTTTTTAAATAATGTTATTTTGGTCTATGTACTGTGTATACATACTTACGCATTTAGTAAAAAGTGATTATTGTATTATTATAAACAAACATTCCGATTTTATTTATTTGTAAGTATAGAGTAGTCGGTATAAAATAGTAAGAACTTAGTTTTATTTAAATTTATGATTATTTCGTTATTTTTGAAATCACATGGCGAATCTCGATAATAGATTATTTAAACATTAGCACAGTATACTTTATTTTTCATTCAGCTTATATAGCTTCCGATATACAAATATATTTGAATATGTTACCGAGTAACGAGTAACTGCAACTTGGGCTCCAGTAACGAAAAGATTAAGCAGCTTTATTGAATTAGCTTATCTTATCTTTGGATATTAAATAATGTTAGAAAATAAAACTTTTATCAGAACATTCATTTCAACAGATTGACTACTATTCAGCCCGGTGACCCACTGCTGAGACGAGCCTCTTAATACACGGATTAGCCTATTGTGCCACGCTGTCCAGACGGGTTAGCATAGAGACGCGTATCAAGTTTTCCTTCTCTTGCAGCGCGGATAGAGGCTTTGTAATTTCTTTTTGTCAGCTCTTACGACACCAATGGTAGTTTCCGAACTACGCTGCACGCAGCAGTGCTGTCGCGGCCCTACTGGTCCCCATACAATCTCTTTATGCTTTTATGAGATTACATTCCGAGCGGGGAAGCAATCTAACGGCAGCACTGCCGCGCGTCAGTGTCGCTCTACCGCCGCGACAGACCAACAGTGACGCGTCTGCCGCCGCAGTAAGAGTACCTACCTACCTAGTGAATGTTGACAAGGAAATTGACACATTGCCGCCTTGCTCGGAATTAGAGCGGCAGGCAGCACTGCCGCTTGTTGCCGAGTTCGGAATCACATCTATAGAATGGGATGTGGTGGTGACACTATGTATTCTAAATCCGTCACCACACGGACAGGGGCAAAGGGTGGACTGGCATCAAAAACAAATGAACATTAGTTCCATTTTTTGCTGTTTCAGAGATAATTTGGTGGCAGACCTCATACTGGGTAAATTTCAATGTCCATGGATGGTGGAAATTAAAACTGCCTTAGTTTGTAGTCTATTAAATAAAGAACTAAGACAACACTTCAACGATTTTGTTCATCTTTCCCTAATGAGGAAGTATAGTCTCACTATTGGATAGAGTAGCAGGATGTGCTGTTTTCAAAATTAACGGATCCGATTTCTAAGCGATGATAGTTAACAAAAAAAAAACAATAATGCAGTTTTATTGCAGGCTCGCGACTCTTAAGTGTTTTCGATTTCTCATAGTTTAAACTAGGGCCACGTACCTACATTTGAAAACTTCACCCTGTATAATGTAGTGTGTAACAAATACCCTACAGCTATCTCAAGTTAGGGCAGAGACTCTAGAACTGCTCTTATAAGTATACTCTCTGCCAGAGAGTACTTAGAAGAGCAGTTCTACTTATACGTATATATTTTTATAATTGAAAGTATGAGGAACAGGCGTTTTTGTTATCTAATTTTTAATCACAAAATGCGTGTTCCATCGGAAATACGCCGTCGAGCTATCGAAATTACTATCAAACAAGATCCTTAATCTGTATTTGGAAATTATTCTTGGGATTTCTGAACTTATTTCACTAGATATACCTAGTACTTTCGTCAACAGCTGGTGACTACAATTATAAGAAATAAAAATTGCTTATTTTTTACTGATCAAATTTCAAATATACAATTACCATAACACGAGCATTAAATTGCTTAGCTTGGGATGAGATGGCGTTGTGTGAAATGTCCAAGGATATTTATTTATTCTTTCGTTACATAGCGTTATATTTACATACCTACCTACTGTATTTAAAAAAAAGTATGAAGTCACTCGCCTTTGCATTAAGTACAGTTATATTAGTACCTACAAAAGTCAAATAGCCGTGCTGTGTCTACTGCGTATTTCCACCAAAATTGCTAGCAACGCGATTCCGAGTGCTCAAGAACAATTAAAGTAAAAGCGGGCTATTAGAAAAACTGTTAATTAGAACAAACAAAAAATTTATATCCGTAATAAAGACGTGGGAGTCTCCCACGGTAGTCGGGCTGAGCTCGACTCTGAGGAATAATGATGCCTCCATTGTGCCAACAGCAGGAAGTTATTTATCTAGCATCAAGAATATGAGTGTTGGAGCAATTTCGTGTCTGATTTCATGTCCTAAAGTGCGCAATTTTGGGTGACGACCGGTCGAATGTTTAGGGGAAATTATAGCGATGACTAAGCAGTTTATGTATTAAAATATAGAGGTTTGTATTAGCGGATATCATAATCTTTTTGAATTTCCGACTTGTAATAAATATTGTGATAATTACCTACTGCAGAAATATATTTGGAAAAATAATGCCGTTCTTGTGGACAACACGATTGTCGAGAACAAATAAGATTTCTTGTTCAAAAAAAAATGTTTCTGGCCTATTGCACGTCGCCAACCGCTGCTTCGTGGCAAAGTTAAAAAAATATAGTAAAAAAAATAAGAAAATGACCAGAGTTTTATTTCAACACTAGCGGACCCGACAAACATCGTGGCGCCTCAGAATCTGAATGATAATTCCAGAATTTTTCAAACCTTAACTGGAACAAAAGTAATGCGTAGATATTAAAATGTGTTTTTCATATTTTGTTTTAAACCTTCCCTTCCACGAATATTTCAAGACCAAAATTAGCCAAATCGGTCCAGCCATTCTCGAGTATTAGCGAGACTAACGAACAGCAATTCATTTTTATTTATATAGATTTAGTGGCCTCGTATGACACTTTCAAGATGGAATGGCTTATTAACATTTTCTATTCTAATTAAGTTGGCCGTTTGATCAGCGCAGCGTGGCACATCGGAGGTACGGCTCAGGGTTATTGGGTAATTTCTACATTTTGAAATAGTGACGATATTTCTGATATCTTCTTTCAGCTAGAGATCCATTATTGATCCCGACCCTTTATGGGAAATTAATGGTGTACCTACTAACTGCATACTGTTGCAGAATGTATGTCCTACAGTAGATAAACAGTATACTACACTACAAAACCTCCATCTCTATTAAAATAATACAGCCTATTAATGCTGCCGAGTCGAGCCTCCTCCAGTTTTATGGAGGGCAATTAGCCAACTATGCCACGCTGGCCAGACGGGTTGGTACAGGGTTTCGTAATAAGTTTTCCTTCTCTTGCGGCTAAGTTATCGGCCTTGTCATTTAATTTTACCGGCTTTTACGAAACCTAAGAATGGGATGGGGACACTATATCTTCTAAATCCGTCACCATATGGATATAGTTATTACAAAATTAAGATATTCTCTTCGGTCGACGCGTGCACAATACAGTAGTTAGTATACCCATCCCATTAAGGGAAAATTATCGGTTCGCTTAGTTAATTTTACTTAAATTAATCAACAAATTTGAGAATCAATAGAGTCTGCCTTAAATTTCAGTAAAAAAAATTTGACTGTTCTAAATAGGTAACTGTTTCGTGTTTATTGTCGGCTCTTCTCTGTGGAGCAGCCTCCAAACCAGTGATAAATGTCAATATATTCAGGCGCCCGACTATTCACGAAACTTGTGCTATAAGTTCCATGTGGGCGTGGATTTAGAATACATAGTGTCCCACCCCACTTCAACCTGAGGGTGTCGTAAGAGTCGACAAAAGGAAATGGCAAGGCCGATTACCTAGTCGCAAGAGAAGGAAAACTTGATACGAAACTCTGTGCCAATCCGTCCAGAAAGCGTGGCACAGTAGCATGCTAGGTAAGCTAATGATCGTTCATGTAACTGGAGGAGGCCCGACTCAACAGTGGGTTGTCTAAGGGCTCAATAGTATCTAAGGGCGCCACAGGAACCAGCAAAATCTTGAAAAACTGCTATTTGAAGCGTTCGTTAGCGTTATGGACGGCTCCAGTCTACACTCCCAGACAAATTCATCAGCGAGTACCGCCTTTGATACCTGTTATTTTGTTTTTTTTTAGAGGGGGATACCTTTTATAAGTCTCCAGCCGGGGGATGGGGCCGGGGTATGTGGGAGTCTCGGTCGCGACGAGATGGTGATTGCGACCGGTTGACGTGTAATGGACATGCGCAATCTACCACTAATTGTCTGCGCGGGCGATCTGTAGTTTGGGAAACATCGTAAACGATCCATTCGACAGTGGCGTAGAGAGGGGATCCTTGTTCTTCCCTCAGATGTTAGACCTAGGACATTTCGTAAGAACAGGGTGTCCCTACCCGTGTTCTGGTCCTACTGTGTACCCTTGATTGAGAAGGTTACATCTCAACTCGGTTGACCGCCTTTGATTCCAGGCCCCCTGTCTGGTATAACCGATTGGGTATGATCGGGATTCTTTTTTTTTTGTAAAAAACCAACCTCCTGCTAGTTATAACCTGTATCGCGGGGGCAGTTTACAAACATGTACCAGGGTGAATCAAAAAGTTCTTAGAAGTGCATATATATGAAACCTTTTTGGATCAAGTTCGATATTCAAATTAAAGTGTGTCTATCACACTATATTTATGCAGACTGTCACTTGTTTTTGTCAGTTCGTTCGCATGTAATAAATTTTTTTGTGCAACGAGTTGCCAAAAAGTCAAAATTATGGATAAAAGTGAGTTACGTGCGGTGATAAAATATCTCAGTTTGAAAAAAATGTCTACGAAGGAAATTTTTTTGGACATTCAGCAGACATTAGGGGGTGATGCTGTACCCTATTCTACGGTTGCGTACTGGGTGGCTGAATTTAAAAGAGGTAGATCAAGCTGTAAAGATGACCCGCGTTCTGGGCGGCCTTCAACCTCCGTTACAGAAGAAAATGTCAAAAAGGTTGAGAATCTGGTTTTGGAAGACAGAAGAATGACTATAAAACATATAGCTGAGATCCTAAAGATATCTTTTGGTAGCGTTCAATCCATTTTAATTGATTCACTGGGGTTCAAAAAAGTGTCTGCAAGATGGGTGCCACGAATGTTAACCGACGAAAACAAAAAGCGACGTTTGGAAATTTCCAAGCGTAATCTCGAAATGTTCCAGCGTGATTCGGATAATTTTTGCCGTCGTCTTGTCACCATGGATGAAACGTGGGTCCACCATTTTGATCCTGAAACTAAAAGACAAAGCATGTCTTGGAAACGACCATCCTCTCCATCCATTAAGAAATTTCGAGTTGCTCCTTCCGCTGGCAAAGTTATGGCCTCTGTGTTCTGGGATAGTGAAGGAATCCTTTTTATTGATTACATGCCAAAAGGCCAGACGATAACTGGACCCTATTATGCAAATTTAATCCCGAAAGTGCGTGAAGCGATTAAAGAAAAACGTCGTGGAAAACTGTCGTTGGGCGTGTTGTTCCTTCAAGATAACGCTCCTGCCCATCGATCGGAAGTTGCGCTCAACGCAATCCGCTGTGCTGGCTTCAATCTCCTTGACCACCCACCATATTCTCCGGACTTAGCCCCAAGTGATTTTCACTTATTTCCAAAATTAAAAGAGGAAATTCGTGGAACAAAATTTCACGATAATGACGCGGTTATAGCTGCCGTAGAGGACTTTTTCGAGAGTCAAGAAAATAATTTTTTTTCACAAGGAATAAGGAAGTTAGAAACGCGTTATTCTAAATGCATTGCATTGGAGGGAGATTATGTAGAAAAATAAAATATTATTATTTAAATCTTTGCATTTTTTAATATTGATTCCAAGAATTTTTTGATTCACCCTCGTAATTCACGAGCAAAAATGACACCCAGACTCCGAGTAAGTGCCTCTGGCTTAGACAAACACACTTGCCCGCCCCCGGAATCGAACCCGGTACCCGTCGATCCAAAGGCGGCACACCTTGACCTTTAATCTTAGTGGGTTTCCTACCCCTTCACGACTGCACCTTATAATCCAACTAAGTAGGTTGGTTAGGTTAGGTAGGATAAAGGGAAATCATGCGATTTAATAAAGAGTTGACTTCCGCGACCATGCATCATTGTTGCGTCACACGTCATGTAATTATGCGCCATGATCTTTCAGCTAGTGCTCAGGAATCGGCTTAATCATGTGTACATGCCAACCTGGACAATTCAATTTAGTATTAAATAAAATAAATTAATTTTTAAAATTAAATTTTTATAGGATATACAAATTTTTTGCAACAAATACTAAATGCGTACAAGAATGCATGTTGAAGGGCGAGATTGTAGTACAGGAGTTACCTGTCAAAGGAACCACGAATAATATGATGTATTAAGCACATCTGATAACTGAACTCTTTAACAGAATATATAGATACAATATTCACATGCAAAAGTTAAATTCTGTACCTAATACTTTTTATGTACAATAAACCGGTCATCAGGTAGATACAAATTACCTACCTACCCAAAAAAAGTTTAAGTGGGTGTATCTTAATCTGTGGTCGCGGCCATCTTGAATTCGTCATTCAAATTGAGTTGCGAGAATGTTCGCTGAAACACTTTTTACAGTGGTCGATCTAAAACAATTGAACATCAAAATAATATTTTAATTGCTAGCATAGATTTGGTGAGCTCCGCGGAGGTTCCCACGGTCGGAGACGACATCAAAACAGTCGAACGGCCCCACATTCCCACACTCTGCATATCTTGGCACCATAGATCAAGTCAGAATGTAAAAAAGCAGACAATGATCTGATTGTGTGCACACTGCTTTCTCACAGTCCTGGCTTAGATGTAATCGGCATACTGTTAATTAGTGCAGGTAAATGACCAAAAGATGACCTGGCTATGGCAACACTAATTCTCGGTAGTAATGCAAACTTGGGTGATATTCAAAGAATAGGCGCCAATCGATAATATTGGGTCTTCATAAATCCTAGGACCGCAATCAACGATCTTCCCACGTAGACAAAGGACCGTATTAGAAACTCACTCTTCCCTATCAAGTACCTATAAGTTCATTATCAGAAGTATGTGGCATGGGAAAACACGAAATTTTCCCTGGTTTGCGGAGCAGGATGCATTTTACATTTCTTTGGATAGATACAATAACATTTTTTGCAGACATGAATGAATGGTTACGTGCATAATATCGACGTCATTATTTCTTGTGAACGTCACCGATTGAGAAATAATGTTAACAGTCACGCGATTGTTAGTGGATTAAGGCTTGGAATACCCGTTGTAGAGTAATCAGTTTTAAAGTCGTTTGTTGCAAGTTATAGCAAAAAGAAAGTTTTCAGTTGTCGTACAGTAGAAAAGTATTTAGCATCTGTTAAAAACATTTCAATTTATATTGTGCTGGCTTTGGAAAAATAGCCCACAGTACCAAGCTGGTCAGAAGGATTGGCACTTTATGACAAACGTCGCCACGCACGGTATTCTCATGTTGGGATAGATTCCAAATCCCTCGTCAGGAAGACGGAGAAGCAGTGGAACTATGGATTCCAGTAAACTAAGTTATATCCCAAAAGGGACAGAGCTGCCATCGCGAAAACCGTGTTACATTTTTTAACAACAGTGGAATGTTCTATAGATATCTCCTTACCCCAGATGTATCCTAATAGAACATTAGCGCTTTTATCTTTGTTTGCAAGATTCAACAGGTAAAACCAATTACTGAAGAAACAGAAATGATTGTAGTTATAAGCTAGTCGGTTGGCGGCAAGCTAATTAAGAAGCAATCTACAATAGGTGATTATTTACTCAACAACCATGTATCTGTTATTATAAAACAGTAAATACATATAGAGGTGCCTAAATAAAAAAACTACTTTATAGACACTACTTTAAATGTTGTCGGTCGCCATGCGCCCACATTGGATCTTAGGTTCGATTCCGGAAGTGTATTTTTACGCCAGAGTTAGTACTGTGGGTACAAAAGCGCTTTACGTGGCATCTCGGTTATGATTATGGTACTTATAAAATATATCTACCTTCAAAAAGGCGTCAATAACTTTCGGCTCCCCCATGACGCCTAGTTGGTTACGTACGGCCACCTTGTACGCCTAGCTAAATTCTTAATCGCATCACGATGGTGTCGCACTCATTGCAATGCTTAATTTTTATACAGATTCAAGGTTACGTTAATCAGATAATGCAGCTGACAACTAAGAAACCTAGCGCATAGACTACGTCACTGTTCATTTACAATAGCCGAATAAATTAATTTTAAAGTGTTTTAAAATTGTACAATTAAGTATTGAAAAATAATAAATAAACCCCACTTGGTTTATCTATGTCGCTGTACATACTAGGTGTAAAAAATTAAGCCGGTTTCACCCAGATTACGGGTAAAACCAATGACAATTTAAACACTACCCACCATTACGCTCAAATAATCACTTTTACAAACGATTTCCCGCATTTTCTACTCATCAGAAGCATCATTACCATCACGTAATGCTAAACGTCACTCATTGCATGATTATTATTGTTGTACAGAAGCTAGGGAAGGCTATGTGGACAAACTTTGTTACTTTTCAAAAGGCGAGTGAGACTACCAGATAAATTCCTGGATGCAACAATTAGCAAATACAGAATACAGGATGAGTTTTTATAGTTTAAGCGAATGACCAAACCCGAAAGTATAAGAAATAGCGACATTTTCGGACCAAGTCGCTCATAGAACATATACTTAGTAGCAAGTCTGTGTGGGATCGCATTTAGAATCTTTCTTTTCTTCGTCGTTAGGAAAGCCCGAGTAAAAGATATGCAAGACAGAAAGCCGACCAGAAACATCTATCCTCCGCAAAAGAAAGAAATTTTGACACGAAACCAGGTGTCAAACCTTCTATCCATCACGGCACTGTAGGTGTATTTTCAGAGATAAGGACGAGGAAAGGTGTGCCCTTGTAAGTGGTATAGACTATAACTACACACAGGTTCTTGCCCCGTGAATCAGGATCAATTGACTCAATTATATCTCAATTTGTATTGTAACTATGGTAGGTATGCCGCCGTCGGCCTCGCCGTGTTAAATATACGGAATAAGCAGTACCTAAATAACGTAGTAAAAGTAAACAGAGTTTAGGCCACAGTTATTATCTACATAGACTAGAATACTCTTTATTTATTGTACAGCAACAATAAAAAGGTTACTTAAGCCATAGACAAATACAAAAAAAAACCAGATGTACAATGGGCAGTCTTATCGCACTAGGCGCTTCTTCCAGACATATTATAATTACAACTTTTAACGATTCTTGTACCATAGGTCTTGAATGAAGTACCTGTTTAATTTTTTTCGAGTACTATGTCGTGTCAGCGCATTTAATGGCCCACTACTGAGTCAGGCCAGGAATACTGTCCCACGCTAGGAAGTTGGGTTGGCACGGGGTTTGTAAGCTCATTAGCTTTTCTTTTCTTGTAGTTAGGCGAACTACCTCTTGCGTTCCTTTAGTCGCCTTTTACGACACCCTTAGGACGGAATGGGGTGGAGTGGTGAGTATGAGGGTGCACAATACAAATACATAGTTGTTTATGTGGAAGCCGCAAAGCTTACACACACACATACACACAAATTGTGTTTATTGGTTTCAATGCGACTTTTTCTTATTAGAAACTTAGTCCGAATACATAATCATGATCGCCAAAAAACTTGAGCGATGTGCAAAGGCCTACTTTTGTGTCTCACTGGCAGCGATTGGCCCCACCACGGCGGCACTTTGGGTCGGGTTATTTGGCTATCATTATACTAACAGCCGAGATTCCCAAGAAATCCTTGGGGCTAAATAAAAACGGTTACACTCAGTGACACAAATTTGCTCAGTCTGGGTGTAAATGACACCATAGTTTGGGTGTAAATGACATAAATGCTAGTGAATTACATGTTTGTAAACTGCTCCCGCGATACAGGTTATAGCTAGTGCGTGGGATTCGTTTAAAAAAAAGAAAAGGTAATGACAAGGCCGGTGACCTAGCCGCAAGGAAAAGAAAATTTGAGTGCTTAGGGTTTGGTGCCAACCCGTCCAGCGTGGCATAGTAGGCTAGTTACTCTCCATGTAATTGGAGGAGGCCGGTCATCAGTGGGTATTTTATGGGCTGCATAGTAGTAGTACATTGTTTCTAACCGGCTCTTCTCGATGGAGTAGCATACCAAGCCAGTGCTACAGAAAATACAACTAATATGACTATCTCAAAGCAGTCTCAGGAGATTATTCGAATTAAAAAAACATGATTTTATTCTAGGCCAGACATTATAATTTTTTTGACAACCATAAAACGCAGCGTCCTCTAGCCCAAGACCTGCTCGAATCGGTGTATCGATCGATCGATTCAGCGCATAAATGACCCACTACTGGGTCAGGCCTCCTCCAAATTCATGGAAGGAAATTAGCCTACTGTGCAACGGTGGCAAAACGAGTTGGCACAGGGTTTGTATCAAGGTTTCCTTGTCTTGGGGCTAGGTGGTCTACCTCTTGCGTTCTTTTAGTCGCCTTTTACGACACCGTAGAGATGTTGAAATTAAACACTTTATAACGGATTTATCGCGTGTATATTACATTATTTAATTCCCGACGTTTCGAATGCTTTGCAGCAGTCGTGGTCGCGGGAGAGACTAGATGACAGTTATCTTCAAAAGTACAAAGAAACTGTTAAAATCTACCGCCTATAATTTTGTTTTATTAACGTCGGGAATTAAATCTATACTAATACTAGCTGACCGGGCAGACGTTGTCCTGCATGATATTTGTTTACCGACTGCAGCGCCATCTGTCGGGCTGATTTGTGAATCTAAACCATCCTCGGTGCCACCAAAACGCATACAAAAAATTTCATTCAAATCGGTTCAGCCGTTTAGGAGGAGTTCAGTCACATACACACGCACACAAGAAATATATATATTAAGATATAAAGCTGCAGAGTTTGTTTGTTTGTTTGAACGCGCTAATCTCAGGAACTACTGGTTCGATTTCAAAAATTATTTCAGTGTTAGATAGTCCATTTATCGAGGAAGGTTATAGGCTATATTTTATTTTCAAAGGAATTAGGGATCCGTATGAAAATTGCGATTTTGTAACCCAAGGTGTAAAATCGAAAACCTATTTATGCGTGCGCTGCACAAACTATTGGCAATAGAATAAAATGATGTACTACGGGTTTGTAGGTCTTATAAAAATCTACAAAAAAGTCCGCGAGAGTACATATCTAACTATCATAGTTTAGTCACAATAACCGATTTTATGTTCATAAAAAATATGCATAGCGATAAGCACGGGTTCGAAGCCCACGCGGGCGAAGCCGCGCGCAAAAGCTAGTAATGTAATATACACGCGATAAATCCGTTTTAAAGTGTTTAATTTCAATGTGTAATAATCGCAAAAACCTAAGAAATCATTACCCTAGAGATGGTATGGGTTGGTGACATTGTGCATTCTAAATCCGTCACCACACCTATCGGTGTACTTACATGTGCACTTACAATTTAAATAATTGGAATATTATATTACAATAAAGTAGGTACAAAGTTATGTTTCGCCTTTGTTAAACATATAACCATGTGATTCGCGAGGCTGCCAAGCTAAATCCGTGCGCGAGGAATGGCTACAAAATATAACTCGATAATTATGTGAGGTCGGGCCCAGCGTTGCGGAACGGTATGTAGGGGAAGACACTTGTTATTATCATGTGAAGACTTTTTGAAGTCGTTCCCACACAGGGCACTGATTCCCCGATCAACACTGATTCATAAGCAGATAATTACACTTGACCCCCGTTTTAATTGAAACAATGAGAAATAAGACTGTTTCTTTGCGCGGAGCTACTGGACTGTGAGAAAATGTACCTAATTGATAGTACTTGATATTCGTATGAGGATTTTTATATATAAAATAAATACTATGAGCAAATAACAACTTACTGAGCATTGTTACTGAGCGGCCATTTTTTCATTATAAAATTTAACGCCATGCGTTATAATATAAATCTTCATCTTCTTCTTCAGTGTTTGGCATTATTTAAGTGTTAGCAACCTTAAACGAGCTGGATATCGTACCAAGGGATTTACAATGATCGTACGTGGACCAAAGTTATCGTACTCTTGTTAACTACCACTTACAAATAAACAAAATACGAGTACTCTAGAATCAAAATCTTATATGCATTATGTGCACTTACTTTAAGTAAGAATTACATAGAGATATTTTTTTAATTAAAGAAGTTAACGTACAATCTACGGTAATAATGTACCAAGGTACGCGGGCTGCAATTATCGTATTTGTACGATAATTATCGTACGGTTGTGATCAGTCTTTAGTTTTACGATATTTGATCGCTTAAGCGCTTCAACATAACTGATGGCAAGGAATTAGTTCGGCTCCCTGCCAGCACCGGCTTACGTAGCTTAACAGTAACGAAACGCGTTAACAAAAAAAGAAAAGTCAGTGTCACATTTTTCATTTTAACCGACTTTTTATAAAACTATTCTTTTTAATGTAAATTCTGCTGATGGAATTATAGATATAAAACTGAATACAAATCTACATATAAGTACGATATAACACGTAAAAATAACTCAATACAGAAACGAATTAACATTGAAATATGTTTCTAATACAGTCATTATGCATAACATTAGGACGTGTTAATATCAATTTTCTTTTTATTGAAAAGTTTAATTGTATAAAATTACTAACAAAAAGGAATGAAGGTCAGTTTTCCTAAAAAGTAAAGGTAACGACTGCAGACTGATAATGAAGAGTTTTCCATTTTTTTCTAGTTGCGGTCTCGGGACGCCCGTGTCTTTCTATGTATAAGGATCTCTAGTCTCTACTGCATAAGGAAATCATATTTTGTAATGTACCACGGAGTTTTGATAAATGAAAAGCAACCATAGTTTAAATTCATTTTTATTAAAAAATAATTACTCGTATTTGAGAACCAACTGCTCTGAATATAGTTTCTATATTGTACAATATCTCACAATACGTTCCCCGAGCAGTAACTTCTATATGACCATATCCAAATAGAGGATTGCCAAATGTAAAATGATACAAAGGAGTAAACAAAATGACAAAATCATTTTGCTTATCGTTTAAAAAATTGACGACGCCATTACTGTCTATCATTCGGCATACTAATACTATTTTCCTTTTAATACTGTAACTTTACCAATTCCATAAGATTATATATTATCGTATTCAACGTTTGCTACAAAAATATTGTTATATTTTGTACTTCTTATTACACTTTCCAAATGGAATGTTCAACATCACACAATTTTTAATTTAAAATTACACCACATCAGATACTTTATCGAAACATATGTTTTTATAATTCGAATTTTAAACAATAAATAATAAGGCTGTGTATTTTTTTTAATAATTCTAACGATGTAACTAAGACACTAACTACAATCGGTTATATGACGGAGGGACAAAACCGTTTCCGGACTATGTGATTCCACTCACTATTTCGAATCCGCAACTGTGTCCTTTCCGTCACACACCACTACATGCTACAGTATTGTTCGTCAAAATCTTTGAAACTTAATGTACTACGGATTTCAATTGCAAGCTACCGACGCCAACTAGGGTAGGGTAAATAGTAAACCTGGATAAATTAATGTGCAAATACATTTATCGACTTGCGACCTACGAGCTTAATTTGTACACGATGACTTTTGTTCAGCAGAAAGAAAGGATTGAATGGGATTTCGTGATATTAATTAAACCAGTACCTATATGGGTTTTAAAATTGTCAACTGCTTCGAATTGATGGATAATAAGCCTCACAATCCTGACCAGAATGCTTTGCAAACTGCTAGATTTAAAGACAAGTTATCTGTCAATACACGCCGCAGTTACAAATTATTCGGATATTCATTGTTCAATCCATCTACTTCACTGTTCACACAAAAAGTCACCATATACAGTAGCAAAATTAAAACTAAATTAGGATTTAAGACAAATACTATTAAAAATATTTTGAGATAAAATGACTTATTTGGCTTTTTCTAAGAAACGTTAACTAAATTCTCTAGGATTCTAAAATATATTTATACAAACCAATTACACAAAAAGCACACCTAAAAGTAATCTCTTAGAATTCGATATCCATTACCCAAACACTTTAACTTAAACAAAGCTATGTATAATTACGATATATGTATAAACGCAATGACTTGTCATGGATTTTATATCTATTTGGCCCCAAAAATAAATAATAAAAGAGCAAGATATTATCATTAGACTTTTGCGAGTACTCTTAAGCCGAACACTGGTGTCGCAGACGCATGTACAAAGTAGGTATAATGTATATAAAGCAATTATAGTGTTGAAAACTTAAAAGGATTCATTTAAACAGAATTTCAATCACTCCAATCATTTGGTAGTTTCCCCGTGAGATTTGATGTAGTAATTTTCGAATTTATATTTCAAGCCGCTAGCGCCGCCATCTTGGAAACGTGGCGTTTATTCGCAGAATTTGCCAACTCGTTTTTCGAACCAAATGACTGTCCTAAAGACTTTTAGGATTAAGAGACATAGGAGAAATGCCCGGGCATACATCAGAATATGGTTATGTAATTAATAGGTAATTAGAATTTATGGAGTAACGAAAAAGTACCCACATTTAAAACGGCCATTTGACATGCCTGTTAAAATATTTTATACCTACACTGAAACTTTTATTGCCTAGAGACCTGTTGCAAATGTTTAGGATGGCATACATTTGCTTCAGAAAATCACAATGAAAATAATTTTGTATATTATATGTATATCAAAAGACCCGCCACGCCTGCCACGCAAGTAAATTATTTAAAAAAAAATCTCTTCCGCACAGTGCCCGGCGTAAAACTATATTATCAACACATAATGATTCGGAAAGTATTTTCTCCTCTTACTACTTTAGTTTTTTGGTCTTTACGTGTTTAGCTTGTCTTAAAACTGTAGCACTTGAAACCATGTCTAGATTTAAATGGCAAAGCACTTCGCAATTGCGATTTTATAACGAGAATGAGTCTTTCGCCGATCGTTGATTATTATAAACTAAATTGTCAACACGTATTAAATCGCTTATCTTGAATCTATCAGAATTCCTATGATTATTAATTTCCATCAGGTTTATATTGGCAGAAACGCTATATGGCAATCGCATTTGTTTAGTAATGAAATGTAGTACTTTTTTTTAACTTCACCTAAGCGTTCATAAGGCAGTTTAAAATAGAAGTACAAAACGATTTATAGAGCTTCAGGATTGGAGTCACAACTAAAATATAGTCTTGTTATCAGTGTGTCATAGATAATAAAATAATCTCTTATTTCTATCACTTTTGATTCCATAATCTCTTATTGGCTTATTCTGAGTTTGCCTTATATGTTAAGCGTAACATCAATATGTTTAATTGATTGCCAACATTAACTCCTTTTTAAAAGAGCTACGGCGCTGTGGAACCATACCAATTACAATAGCTTAATTTTATAGTGATGTTCTCGATATCTAAAATAATGCTGTCGACACTCAATGAACATGAAAATAATATTTAAATGATACAACATTGATATCAATCACAGAAAATGACTTGTCTAAAACTCCTGCGAACATCAACCATCAGAAAGTGAGTACAATGTTCCAAAAGACATGAATCAGTTTACAAATACTATATAGTACATCACCAAATTTAACATACACGTACAAAATCACCACACTCGTCTACGCTTTACGTATGACGTTAGGCACTATTGAATGGTTCATTCACTCACCGAACGAATGTCGTTCCTTTCGTTCATTCACTGCAGGCCGTCGTCTTCTGGCCTGCAGTCCATGGGCTATTGGAGAGCGTTTTCGGGGATTCTGTCGTGGTGCCAGCCGGTGGCCTGTTCAGGCCGCATGACGTCATCGACTGGAGGACACACAGGCCGAGGGCCGGGCTCAGGGGTGTATGTAAAAGTGAGCCCTGTAGCGTAAATAATGCCATCGTTTCTCACCAGAGAGACTGGCACCTGTGGGGGAGGGGAAGAATATCAAAATCAGTTTGTATACTACTTAAACCTCTGAGTACTATAAAGAGTATTAAAAAATATGCAATTTTTTTTTATATTATTTCTACATGTTCCCGTTCATAAAGTATGCCATAAGTCATCGACATGCACTCATTTTGATTAGTAATAAATAAGCCGTAAGATGTTTAAGAACTAGTTTCTGGTTCTTTACTTTTTAGAGACTTGCTGCCAACTTCTCACGTAGTTGGATTGAACCGTGAACCGACGGTTGTGAACAGTCACTGGATATACAAGGAGGGGGATCCCATTGCATCTTTATTAGCAGTAAGTATCTATTTCCTAAACTAATAATCACGCGACGATCTGTTAGATAGGGAGTATATTTTGTATAGATATCAAATCGATATTATATTTTTAATCATATCTAAGTGTCACAAATCCGTGTCAACCCGTATTGCTAGCGTGACAATATATTGTTTTTTTTTTAATTGACCTTAAATATATATTTAGTATAGAATACTCTTTATTGTACACCAATAATATTTAAAAAAGTTAACATGGCAACTTACTTTTCCAATTTTATGAAAAACCTTAGGAATATGATATACCGTAAAATCCGTACCACCCATGCGTGGAATTTATTTTACAGGTTCCATTCGTTCTAAATACCCTCATGACACACTATTGTTAGGAATATGAGTGTCAAAAGCCTTAATATATTGCGATTTTTCTGTACCTCTCGCCTTATTTGAAGACGCACCATTGGCTGCCAAGTGCATAGGCGCATATGGTAAAGTAACCTATTTCCCACACACCGCCACGTTAATATGTCGCGGGAACCCAACCAGATGTCAATTGCACTGTTGGAACATAATAGCATGAACCGTTTGTATTATTATGTCATTCGATGTAATTAGAGGATAAATATATCGAGACAATATCCGTGCGACGACGAATCGACGACCAACTTATTCTAAACAAGGGGCTGTCCATTAATCACGTGATGTTTTTTTAACATTTTTTAACCCGTCCCTCCCGCTTGGTGATATGTGGTGAGGTTTAAGACTACCCCCCATTAAAAAATCACGTGTATTTTTACGCCGCTTTACGGTTTACAAATCACGGGTGTGACGAAAAAATAAATACACGTGATATTTCGTGATTTTTAGCGACAAACCCCCTCCACCCCCTCTTGGAACATCACGTGACTAATGGACAGCCCCCAAGGATGATTTCGAGACTACAATTTTTTCATCAGTCACCTTTAGTATGGGAGTATCCATTATAGTTTTACGACAGATATACGATACTAAGCAACTAGATATACTATAAGCGATGCCATTTTGATCCAGGAGTGGGAGGTGCCGCCTTCGGACCATGGGTTCCTGGTTGGATTCCGGGGTCGGGCAAGTATCTTTGTGTAAACCATAGGCACTTGCTCCGAGTCTGGGTGTCATTTGTGTTCGTGAATTTCATGCACGTAAACAGCCCTGGCGATACATTTTAAACAAAGTACAGGGGACTTATTTAAAACTAAAAAAATGCACACCAAGTCGATAACAGTAACATACTGTGTGTACAAGAACTCACTGTATACAACTTATTTGTACAAAGGGCGGTCTTATCACTAAATGCGATTTTTTAGACTACCAGTTTTCATGTACATCGTGACTTGTAAATCTTTACTCTTCTGCACCCAGGTCAAACCGATTCAACGGCAGAGTACATTTCGTCAATTAAAGCAAATAAAAAACTAGGTCCAAGTTGCGTTTAGGGCCCAAGATGTCACACACAGGCACATAACAACTCTCCTGTTCGTGGGGGCAAAGGAATAAATAGTTACCTGTGTTGGCTGCCGCACCCACAACCATTGTCCTCTGAACTGCGAGATGTCCGGGACGACACACAGCATGGACTCGGCGCATCGGTACATGGTCTCGGCCTCCACATCCCCGAACCACACCTGGAGGGAAGGGGTGAAGTTGTCCCCAGCCAATTCCAACATGGCGACGTCACCCCCACCGTTCAGATTTAACGAGTGGACTAGAGGTACTGGCGTCACTGGAGACCTTGTGGAGAAATTAAGATTTTAATGATCCTGACTTTACAATTGCTTAATTGATAATGGCTTTTGGGCATTGCATTGGGGATGACTCCGCTGTAACCTAACTTAGGTAACCAGTATATTCTACTATTCAGCCCATAAATAACCCACTGCTGAGTCAGGCCTCCTCCAACTACATGGAGGGTTATCAGCCTTGTTAATTCCTTTTGTCGGCTCTTACGACACCCTCAGGATGGAATGAGGTGGTGACACCATGTATTCTAAATACACACGGACAACCAGTATATTCGCCTGCCCTTCGCGACCCGTATAATGAGACTAACGGTAGGAAATTATATCTTCACGGTTCTGATCGTTTTTTTTTTCAGACACCGCGAACACTGCAAAGTGTCTGCAACGTTGGGAATAAAATAAAATAAAACGATCAGAACTGTGAAGAAATTATTTCCGGCAATGTGTAAAGATCGTGGAAACCTAAGACATCATTATTAGACTAACAGTAACTATATGGTTAGACCAGCTGTTAGTTTTCACGCTACTGACTGTGTTACGACTGCCATAGATGGTAGAATGGCAGCCGGGAATGGCAGCTTAACGTGCTCATATAACACACACAAATTATGGACATGATGGACAACCATCCAACATCCAGCCGAGACAGACATTGCTTAACCTGAATACAGATTACGTTACAAACAGTTCGCTAAGATTTGGTCTACCCCGACCATAGGCCTCCCACAGATCTCCACAGTGCACGATCTCGTGCAGACTGCATCCATCGACTCCCAGCGACCTTCACCACCTAGTCGGGGGTCTTCACACGCTGCGCTTTCCCATAAGTGGATGCCACACAAGACTTTTATGCCCCAGCGGCCATCCATTATTCGGGCTAGGTGGCCTGCCCATTGCCACTTCAACTGACAAACCTTCGAGCTATGTCGGTCGCTTTAGTTCTTCTACGGATTTCCTAATTTCTGATTCTATCATGCAGAGTAACTCCGAGCATACTCAACTCAAACTCAACTCAACTCAACTCAAATCATTTATTTCAATTGAACCTATTTACTGGTGTTTTTGAAAAGTCAAAAGTGAAGTTAGGAATCTAGTTGCATGTTCCAAAAAGTAGATCCTATGGAGAAGAACAGGCAAGAAACTCCATGGACACTCTTTTTATCATATTTTCTGTTACAAGCATCTGATTGGGTTACATTGATTTCGTGTTTATTTATAGTAAGCTAAGATGTGAGGACAATGTAACATATTGCACAACAGAAGTGTCCAGGAGATCAATATAAAGCTATGTAGGTATGTCAATAGCAGTTAAGGGATGACCGGCCCCAACTGGCGGCACCCGATCACGAGCATGACGCATGTGCCAGCCATCCCCCAGCTCAACCATATTTTAGGGAACCGAAGGACCCGACACACACGACACCACCAGCATGACCTTTAAGCGAGCATGACATAGCTCTCTCCATCGCAAGTTGAGTGACTCTGAGCCGCCTAAAAATCCCTATTGTGAACTTCCTGATTTCTTCCTGATCTGCTGAGAAAGATCTTCTCGTCCACAATACCGCAGTGTCCGAAGACAAAAGTCTTCAACCAATGTGTATTGCCAGTGATGACATATGGAACAGAGACGTGGTCGTTCACTAAGGGCTCCATCAGAAGGCTCAAAATCACCCAAAGGGCAATGGAGAGGGCTATGCTCGGAGTTTCCCTGCGAGATCGAATGCGATCGATGCGGGCGGCCCAGGACCGGCCTTTGTGGAGATCCTTGGGGGAGGCCTATTTCCAGCAGTGGCCGTCTTTTGGCTGAAATGATGATGATGATATTGCTGTCTACCGCGACCCATCAGTGAGAAAACCGGTAATTGTTTCGTTAGAATAGTTGTCACTTTGCAGTGTGCCTTCCGAAGCACGCAGGAGGTTAGCCGATATGTATATCTAACGTACGGCCGCGCCACATGTTACGTATATTGCAGATCAATTACACTCCGTATTATCACAAGGCTACGCTCCCTAAGTTAATTACGTAGCATTGCTGCCTTGGTCTAAGGGTTTGGTGGACGCCTTTGGATCATCATGATCAGATGTCCCCGGTTCGATTCCTGGATCGGGCAAGTGTCTTTGTGTCCTGTCATGTCTATGGTTGGAAATGAGAGAGCCTGGAAGGCGGTGGCAGCATTCGCCAATACGGTAATGTGCACCAAAGAGGAAAGCAAGCGGGAGCGCGAAAGAGCTCCTGGTGCGCTTTGTAGTTGTAGGAGTGTAGTTGGAGGCCAACTACATGGAGGAGGCATGTAGTCATTTATTGTCTGAGAAGTAAGTAATCGACCCTTTCGTTATGGTTATACGGTTTCAGTTCCATCCTGTATCAAAAGATATGTCAAAATGTTAAAGTTATTTTTGAGATCAAAAAAGAGAGAAATTTACTTTTGGTAGGTATGTATTTTTCTAAAAAGGCCAACACGTGAGCTCAGCTTCCCACGTGTTATGACAAAATTCTCCACCCCATTACGATTACTGCCAACATAGCAGCATGGGGTCGGCCTTTTACATCCAAATAACAAAACCGTAGGCACACTAGAAATAGGTACAATGTGTGTTTATTATATCACATAACTCGGTCGGAAATGCATAGTAGAAGATACATATTATTATTTTTTTAAACGAAACTCCAGCTCCGTTTATATAAACTGTATCGCGGGGGCAGTTTACAAACATGTAATTCACGAACACGTATGACACCCAGACTCAGAGCAAGTGCACCTGGTTTAGACAAAGACACTTGCTCGGCCCCGTAATCGAACCCGGAACCCGTTAATCCAAAGCACATCTAAGCCCTAAACCAACAAGGCAGCAATGCTACGTAGTACGAAGTGCCGCGTGTGGATCACCGGTCCCAGGTTCGATTCCGGAGTCGGGTATGTGTCTACGTGTAAACCGGGGGTTCATAAGTTTGTAAAAAATTGACTACATTATAAACATACTAAGGGTCTGAAAAGCCGGGAAAGTAACTGCTAGAATAGCTAAAAGCTGTTGTTATTTCTAAACGAAACATTATATCTATTTATCCGACAGTCCCAGTGGATGATGCGAATTTTTTTTATAAGCCACATTAGATGTTTACAAATACAATAACATCTCGCGTAGATAGTTCGAATTGTTCTCTACCGTTGGTCAGTTAAGCGCATCCATAGTCATGGGTAGGTATTAACTATTATGTTACATTCAAATAAAAAATGATTATAAATAGCATGCATACCAAAAGTGCCTTTCATAATTTGAAATCAGAATTCAGCATTGATCAAAAATAGATCCATGTAGTTTAAATCCTATCTAAAGTAAATCCACGAAATTGTAGGTACGTCCAAATATTAAAAAGCCACCCAATGGGCTTAGTTAAGGTGAATGTTCCAGGGTAACCCGCGAAATTCAAATTTTCTTATGTTTTTTTGCAATTAGCAGGCCAGTGCTTGGTTGTATGATGATGAACATTTGATTCGCGGCTGGAAGACGTATGTAGTTGCAGAGTTATAATCATCAAACTCATCAATACAACCCTCCAAGCTCATAAAGGTGCAAGAATGACTTTGAGCTTGAAAAAGTTTTTCTCACCATAAGCATCTTCCTCAGGCGGTTGGATGGGTGGCCTTCGGCAACCTCGCACGAAATCAGTTGTGTGTAAACACCTGTGTTCAGTGTTCTACTACTACTATTCAGCCCATGAATGTCCCACTGTTGAGTCGGGGCTTCCCCCATTACATGGACGGTCATTTAGATAGCATAGTGTCACCAGTCACCACAGCATTCCATCCTGAGGGTGTCGCAAGAGCCGAAAGAAACTACAAAGCCGGAAACCTAGCCGCAAGCGAAGGAAAACTTGACACAAATCTCTGTGCCAACCCGTCTGACCAGCGTGGCACAGCAGGGTAATTACCTTCCATGTAGTTGGACGAGGCCCGACTCAGCGGGTCATATAAGGGCTGAGAAGAAGAAGAAGAATGGCAAATTCCAGGTACATACCTAACGCCCCCAGGGTCACGGAGCATGCTCCCGCAATGGGAGTGAATCCCGTGGCCCTGGTTTGGGCAGTCGAGGATCGCCGTCGGTTTTAGTGGGTAGGTCGGGGCGCATTTATCATCTCTACGTTCCCTGGAGGTCCACAATCCCAACGGCCAGGTATCCATGAGGATCCCCGAAATACAAAAAAAAAGGTACGTACCTAACGGGTCCCATTCCTTCATAGAACTGGTACTCTGCTTTGTCGGTGGATATGATAGTCCAGCACGCGCCGTCGTTGATCATCTCTTTGTTAGGTTCCTTCGGGCACGGGGTGGCTTGAAACTGTATGATTCGCTCTTGCGAAAGGCACAGATACATTCGCTCCGTGTCCTTCATATAAAATGCGCATTTGTGCAGCTGTGAGACCGGATCGTCAGCTTCTAGGAGAGCCATTTGTTTGTCTACCTAGGGGGACAAAACGACGACTATAAATATGGAGCCTCTAAGACTCGGAAAATAACGGAAACCCTGAAAAGCCCTGTGCGGTCCGCAATGCGGTCTCCCAGCGATCTTTACAAGATTGTTTATAAGTACTCTATTTCTCATTCCACACTTATTTATGAAGACAACATAAAAAAATCAAACAAGACACAGATGCAGAAACAGATTGTTGTGGTATATGCATTAGTTTGAAACTTTTACTGCGAGGTGTCCTGTCCTACACTGTTATGTGCCCTTTGCCTTGAATGGGCACATAGCAGGCTCCGGTGTGCTTAAAACTTAGAGACGCCCATATTAAATGTGATGATGGTTATATTTAAGGTTTGTTAGTTGGTCATAAATTGCCTATTCATGAATTGCCCATGCTTATCTTGACCTGCATATATGTTACAAAGGGATATTACAGCATTATAATTGTGAAAGAATTTTTGACCAGTGCAGAAGAAATACACATTCTACTGAGTAGCTTTAAATCCCTATTGAAAATGTGGAAAGCCCATGTTGTGTAATATGTGATACCAAAGAAGATAATATTTATTACTTCTTAGTGGAGTGTGCCCAGACCCAGCCTATGAGAAATCAAATACAAAGTATGACAATGTCTAATAGCTTTGATGTGGGCCACTACCAGGTAATTCTGGCTGTGCTGATATCAGAAACAGCCATTGCACTTTACCAATTTGTATGTAAAATATTTTGCAGACACGGAAACTTAAAATGCAATATCAGTTGATCTAAGGAGTGTGATGACATAGTAGTGATTCAACCAATGAAAACAGCAGAATAAAAAGAAGTCAAACCATGATTGGAAATATTTTAGTTATGTGTTGAAGACAAAAGAAATGCCATAATTTATAATATATTTTTTATAATGGTTTATATTATAATATATTTTTTCTTATTTATCTAGTAATTTTTCCTACATGCAATTTGTAGAAGATTAGAAGAGAAAGAATGCAATGACTAAAAGAATAAGTATGGATTAAAAATAACAATCTTTTTTTTTATAACATATTATATTTTACTGTTTTTTGGATCTTGTACCTTACATACTATTTATTTATGTTTTATGTGATTTAGTAGATAAATAGTGTGTCAATTTGTTATAATATGTTAAGGTAGGAAAAATATTTCCAATCATTTGATTTAATTTTAAAACATTAATTAACATTAAAAATTAAATATTTTGTAAACTTGATGTATATTAAAAATATTTGTATTATAAAAAAATCTCTAAGATTGCAAAAAGGCCTACGTCTTATGAAAAGCTGGAAAAAAATAGCTATAAAATGCTACAAAAAAAATATATAATATATAAATTAAGGTATTGTATTACAAGTATACAATTATTATTTAATTATTAATAATTAAATTTTTAACTATTTTACTAAGTTTTAATATTGGATTTTTGTACTTAGTGTGAAATGTATTTAATTTAAATATCAACTTAATTACCTTTCTTATAATGAGTCTCGGTAGAGCCATGCCTGTCACTGAACAAACCAGTTTGACAGTGGAGCCATAGTGAACATATCCATCTCTCACTGCAAATTCCTCGGACTCACTCTCGTTATCATCCAGTAAGTGAATTGTGAATGCTCCCCACTGTGTGGATGACGCATGAAAGTTACCATTTTCCACATGAAGGTACCTTGTAGACACCGTCTGTGACCTTAGCCTGTTAAACAGAGCCACTTTTGTCCCACTAGCTATACACAAATCTGCATTTTTAAGAGACTGCTTCTTCTTTGAGGGTTTAGAAATAACCTTAATTCTCTTACTATTAAAAATACCAATATCATGGCCATTGCCATAGAACATTTTTACGGACAACATAAAATGTTTTCGCTTATCAGAGTCAGATATGTACAATGTCTTGGCAGCACAGTACTGCTTGCCATTGTTAAGGTCTAGCTGCTGCATGTCCTGGTCCGAATTGCCAATGCCAATGAAGGCACACAGCTGTGCTGCCTGCTCAGTCTCTCCTTCTCGGAGCATGCGCTCGCGTCGCAGCCGCCAGCCATCTCCAAATAAGTAAATGCATGGGGGTGGGCAAAAGAATCTCTTTTCATTGCCATAGGACTTTTGTGCGACTTTGGCGTGTAAGATAACAACTACCATATCAGAGCGGTCACGCAGATACCGCTCCATGGCTTCCCTGGTGAGCCGTCGTTCCTCGGGGCGGTAGGCGCCCGCGCCGGGGCCCGCTGCGCCGGCGTACCGCGGGAATAGCGCTGCGTGCGGCGCCGGCGGCGAGGCGCCCGCGCCGCCGAACTGGTGCGGCATGCTCGCCACGACTCCGGCTCACCGCATCACACGACCCTTGCAACTCCCGTGTCGCTATCGCCTGCACAACTCGGGCATCGCCTCCCGGTGAGTCTCGAGTGGCCGTCACCCCCTGTTATCTCCGCGATCGATAAACTCCTCTATTATTCACACCCTCGTCGGTTAATTGCGATGGGAACTTGCACACATTTCGTTTGGACACCTGTCCCACGATGAGCTTTTCGGACGGGTTTGGAAAGCGATTTTTCTATAACTTGTGCCCATCGAACGCGTCCAGTTCTGGTTTCTCATGAAGTTGAGTAAATAATGTAGATTCGTCCAATTCAATTCTGCACGATTCAACAAAACTACTGTTTATTCGTGTTTAGATACGCGAACGCCAGATGCGCGAGCTGTCAACAGATTGACCATAGACACGACACGAACACAACGATGCGACCGTGTTGTCAAATACGCGCAGCCGAATTTTAACAACACCACACACAATCGAGTTAGTGCGATGAAGGATCGTTCGGCCTGCGGCGCGGCGTGCCGACTGACAGACGGTCGGTCATAGGATGTGGGGTTACGCATGGGGCGTGAGAAAATAAAGTGTGGGAAAGAGTGGGCGGCACGTAGTAAAACATTTTGATATGTTGTAGTGAACCGACCTAACACATTTGTGTATACGGCGATTACATTACAGCGTGCGCCAGTAACATCAGTTTTATCCTGCGTTTGTGTGTGTTATAAATTTATACATTGAGCCAGAGCGAAAAGGTAGCTGTGTGCGACGATTTCGTGGGAAACGACCCACTAGAAGAAAGATAAATAAAAATCTTCTAGATTAATTGCTTGCAATGGGAGTTACTGGCCTGTGGCGGTTAATTGAACCGGCGGGCAAGCCGGTTCCAGTGGAAACATTGGAAAACAAAGTGCTAGCAGTTGGTAAGCTAAATCAAACAATAAAAATATTAACATACTTCTATTTATAAATTAGCTCATGATAAAATTCTCATTCAACAGACATATCAATATGGTTGCATCAGATGGTCAAAGGGTATCAGGATGCAAAAGGAGCTCCACTACCGAATGCCCATCTCATGGGTCTCTTTCAACGGCTGTGCAAATTACTTTACTTCAGAATTAAACCAGTATTTGTCTTTGATGGAGGCTTCCCTGACTTGAAACGAGAAACTATTGTAAGACAGTTATAAACAGTCTTAGTTTTTTTTTCTGTGTTGTCTGTTATTCTGCCTCCTTCGGCTATATGCTGTTAACTGCCGCAACCATGTCTAGATAAAACCTTGTAAAATCAGCAGTAAATATAGCTTAACTACTTTCTTATTATTACTCTTGTAAAGCCTATTAATAAAATTAGTGCTACATCAGTTAACTGCATTTAGGATGGCAGTATTGCAATAATAACAAAATTATGAATAAACAAAATATTGCAGGCCAGGAGACAAGACCATAAAGCAAAGTACCACTCAGAATCAGAAAGAATAAAACGGGAACTTGCTCTGATACTTGGCAAGAAAACTGCCATAAATAGTCTTCTTGGTAAACAAATTTCACCAAAGAAAAATAAAGATGTACCCGGAAATAGTGAGGACTTATTTAAATTACCAGCTTTACCACAGAATGATGAAAGTGAATCAGAGTGAGTTATAATATTAACACAACTATAATGAGTAGGTGTACTACAACAATATCTAATAGTGGTTATGAATGATGTACTATAAAAAGCCTGTGCTGCTTCCTACTAGTATTTACCCATATTTCTGACCATTATTATTTTTGTTTCCATTAACTGATGTTGGAGTAGTGTGTCTTCCTCTCCTCATCTGTATTTTTGGACTTATCACACTCTACTTATTTTTTATCCTCATTCTGATAATTGCACTCTATTTTCCAGATCTGAGGAAGAAACTTCAAGTAGTTCAATAGGTGATCTTCATTCAGTAGATATTGAATCGGATAGCTTTAAAAATAAAACAGTAAAAGAAAAATATGATCTTCTGATTGAGTTAAAGGAAACAAGGAAAATGAACTCATGGGGCAGACTGCATGAATTGCCTAAGAAGAGTGATTCATTTTCTGATTTCCAAGTAAGCTAAAGAGTCATACATATCAAAAATGTCTTCCAAGAAACAAACACTAATTAAAGATTTGCATTACAGATGCAAAGATTATTAAAAAGAAGGAAAATCCAAGAATGTCTTGAAGAAACTGAAAAAGAAATGGGTGATACTGGAATGTCTATAAATGACCTAGAATCATTACTCAATGAAGAAGGTATTGATACTAAAATTGATGAAATACCTGGTCGCCGTATCGCCTCTAATGAAACTACACGATTTTTGCTCATCAAAGATGTTAAACAAGCATTAGCTGATGCTAAAAAGAAAAATGAACAACAAAACAAACATGTATTAAATAAGATAAAAGAAAATGTTGAACCTGATGAAGCAGGTATGCTGAAGGCTGAAGATGGAGTAAAAACAAAGGTTGATGAATTGGAAGATGATTTACAAAAGGCAATAAAAATGTCTTTGGAATGTGTTAATAACCCAAATGAAGGAGCTTCCACATCTAAAACTGATGATTCTTGGACATCTTCTATGACTGACACCGAAGAATCTTATGGCTACGATTCAGAAGATGAAGATGGGTTTGAGCAACCAGACATGTCTTCAGCTAAAGCTTATATAAAGCAATATAGTGATCTCACATATAAAACCATAGATAAAATTGTAACAGCCAGAAATTGTACTGACAAAAATAAAACCAAACTCCCTCAAGTAAATGAAATATTAGAAGATATTAATAAAGAAAAATCTGTAATTATTGATAATATAAATATATCATCTAGCGAAGAAGAATTATTTATTCATCGAAAGTTTGCATCTAGTAACGAGAAAGAAATAATGAAGGTAATCGCAGATCCAGAAACACCAAACAAATATAATAATATAGATACAACACAAACATCAGTAGTTTGCTTGGAACAAATTGACGAGGTTATAAATCTTGACACAAGTACAGAAGAGAATGTAAATAAGGAAGTTAATGTAAACTGGCAACATGATTCAAGTCGAAACGAAGATTCTGAAGAAAGTTCTAACATTAAAAATACAGTAAAAATACAGCCAGTAACCAATTTTAATGTCCAAGACATAAAAGCCGCCATTAATACGAAAAATGAATCTGAATCTAGCGACGATGAATTTGAAGAAGTACCTGAGAAAGAAACTAATCCCACAAAATCAATTGTTGAATTGACTTTAAACATGGGTGTTAAGCCTGAAGACGACATATTTGAAGATATCTTCAACGAGCCGAAAGAAAATACTCAAGCAAAGTTGACTAATAAAAGTGAGCACGGAAATGAAGCAATCAGTTTAGATAATACAATTGTCAAAAGAGAGGAACAAGATGATGGGCACAGAAAACTTAACTTACATAATATACGTGACAAAAATACAAGTGTAAATACTCCTGAATTAAAAGAAAACACACATACGTTAAATCCGACACAAGTTACCAATCTTTCAAAAGATAACACTGAAAATGCAACTACTGCCAAAGAAAATAATACTCCAGGACAAATAGAAGTTAACATGGAGAAAGTAATCAATCTTCCAACTGATCACCCGGGGGATGAAATTACAAAAGCAGAAACCAATAATTCAAAAAAACCAACACACATAGAAGATACTGCAGAATCTATTAATGCTCCCAAAGAAATGATTAGTACCGAGACCTTGAATTCATTATTTGATGAAATACAAAGTGAAGAACAAGATTTATTGCGAGAAAAGGGTCGATTGGACCGCGTTGGTCGTAACATCACAGAGCAAATGACGAAAGAAGCACAAGAACTACTTCAAATATTTGGGATTCCATACATTGTGGCTCCTATGGAGGCGGAGGCACAGTGTGCATTTCTCGAAAGCACAAATTTAACTGATGGCACTATAACGGACGATAGCGACATTTGGCTATTTGGTGGCCGAACTGTCTATAAGAACTTTTTTAATCAAAAGAAGCATGTCTTACAATTTTTAGGTGAAAGAATTGAGAACTCTTTTAGTAAGTGTAATTTTTCTCTCTCTTCTACTAATATACTAGCTGTGCCCGCGGTTTCACACGCTTTAGTGGTTACTGTATAGTAGCGTGATGTTATATACTCTATAACCTTCCTCAAAAAATAGGCTACTCCATGCAAAAGTAATTTATGAAAACGGACTGGTAGTTCCAGAACTTTATGAGTATACATAAAGTTCTGGAACTACCAGTCCGTTTTCATGATGGAACTACCAGTCCGTTTTCAAACTATGATATCTCCCTCAGATATTCATACATTCAGCAAATGAGATTAAGGAAAGATAAATAAGGTGTTTATTTGTATAGGCACCTTCGCAAATTACGCATTATTTTAGAACACATTTGAACACTGTAAACCAATTCTAATAAGTTAATGTTAAAGGAAGACATGCTGTCGCGGATGTTTTGGATTTTTAAAGAGGAAAATACTTCGTCTTATATTTTTTCGTAACTTTAACCGTTAACGCAGCGCATCTAACAGAAGCCTTTTTAATGCAAAAGGCATTTTCGCGCTTTTGCCACATTTTTCATTGCGCTGCACCACTCCTAATGACTGCAGCAAACTAGCTTAGCTTAGTGACCATAATTTAATTTAGTTTAACCATGTTATATTATTATGTAAATGTATGTATATGTACATAAATATAAGTAACTACATACTTATATTTATGTACACATTATTCAGTATAATATGTAAGTTTATCATATTTATTACATCTATGGATTTTATTCCTGTACTACCTGTTAATATCGTAGATGCTATTTTCCCCGTATGGTCGCCTGGAAGAGGTCGCTTGTTAGCGATAAGGCCGCCCAAATTTACTTTAAATGTTACTTTCTAACTATGTTTTATGTTTATGGTATGTATTAATATACAAACATTAATAAATAATTGTAAAACAACGCGTTTTCAGATTTGAACAGGGAACAACTGATCCTATTAGCACTACTAGTTGGTAGTGATTACACAACTGGGGTTACTGGAGTAGGGCCCGTTACTGCAATGGAGATATTAGCTTCATTCCCGTTTAACAAAAGGCAGCTATTGCAGGAGACGTCTAAGCAAGCTAAATATATGCACATGGTAAAAGGCCTTCAAGAATTCAAACAGTGGGTACGAGCTGGCAAAAGAACTGATAATACCACCTTGAAGAAGAAATTGAAAAATGTTAACCTAACTGAAGACTTTCCCAGTGTAAGAGTAAGTATTGTCATTATACTTCACACAATGTTTTACAGAGATTAGGACACGAGAAATAACTTTTGTAAACCATTATTTTTCAGGTTGTTCAGGCGTATTTCGAACCCAATATCGAAAAAAGTGATGATAAATTTACATGGGGTAAACTAGATCTTACAGTACTGAGAGATTATACAAAAACTAAATTTGGTTGGTCTCAAAACAAATTGGATGAAATAATTAAACCAGTCATTAAAAGGATTCAAGACAGAAAGACACAGAAATCTGTGCAAGATTTTTTCAAACGCAAAGTTGGCTTTCAATCCTTAGATGATCAAATGAGCAAGCGTGTTAAGGCTGCGGTCCAAAAAATGGGGCCAGACAAACCTATTGAATATGAGATACAAAAAGAGAAAGATAAACCTGTTAGAAAGAGAAAACTAGTCAAGACTAAAAGTGATGCAGGGACCTCCAAGCATTTGAAAGGCGAAACAAGTGTTCTTGCAGATCAAGGGGTCAAAATTATTGCAGAGGTAAAAGATGGTAAATCCAACTTAGAAATCAAGATACCAAAATCTGATAGATACCAAGAAATTATACCTCAAAAGGAGAAAGATAAACAGAGTTTGTTGCAGAACAAACTTAAAGCTATAGAATTGTTTAGAACCACTAATATTGATAAAAAACGAAAGGTTGTGAAAAGGAAAGGATTAAAACCCAAAGAAAAGGCCAACCTCTCTGAAAGTGATAGTGACTGAATAATAATTGGTTAGTTGTTAACCTTTGAAGTCATTTCAGCCAAAAACTGGCTTCCGCAGGACAAGACCTTCCTCGAAGGTCCTACAGAAACCGATGCCGATTGTGATCAGTGGCTTCTTACTTAATTTCATAAAAGGTAATAGAAAGTTCATACATAAATAATAAAATTACATGTGACATAATGCCAAAGAAAACACAGTTATAAAATAGTAATTTTATTATTTACATTCAACTGTTTCATTTAATCAAGCATAATGTTTAAAATACTTATCAATGGAACAATAATATAAGGAAATATGTCAACACACAGGTATACTAATGTCTATATTGTGTGAAAGTATGAATTATGTTTTTAGCATGTTAACTATTCATCTCTTCCACAAATATAAGAAAACCAATACATTGACATAATGCTGGCTAAAACACAAACTAATTCTACATGTTAAAAAATGTCTGGCAACTGATTGAAGAAATAAAAGTTTACCAGCAGCACATATACTCTAAATAATTTGTTTGTATAATAATTCAAATCAAATGCGAATCTCACATAATTTCATTACACGATTAGTTAACACTAATACTTAATTACGGATTTCAAAACCGTCATGATTTCTGGCGAAACTTTTGCCTTGCATTTGTATCCAGTTAAATAAACTTAAGTACAATTAGTACATAATCCGTCTAGTGTTTGGAGTTTTCAACAAAACAATTTTGTGCAATCATGATAAAAATTATTAAGAACTAACATTGATGTCAATGTGTATTCATTCACAAATAAACGTAATCTTATGTAACTAGCGACTAAAGGTCTGTACACACTTATTAAAAAAAGCTACATCATTCATTACAATTGTGATATAATACCAAAGTGTGTACACAACTTTCAATTACTAACATCTAATAAAGTGTACAGTGTCAACAAGAGATGTTTAAAAATCTGCTTAGTCAAAACTCTATGGACAAAATATGGTAGGTAGTTGAAATAAAACAAGCACTTAAAAAAATTTAGTCACTATTAAGAAGTACATTAATTTGATTTAACATATCAGTAAATTTAGGTCATTTGTGAGCTGGTAAAACAAAGGCAATCCTGTACACTTTATAAAAAATTAAACCATGCCCTAGGGCGTTCAATTTGCGAACATGGAGTACAAGATGCATCTCACTATACATTTACAGCCATTAACAATCAAGTAAAAATAACCAAACACATAATTTGTTGTATGGTTCTTAGAAACTGCTATCTGTGAAACTACACTGTAATAAAATAATGTTAATTAAACATAGAATCAATATCGTATTATTAAAGAATATCATCAATATTATTAAAGAATAAATTATTAAGGTCTTCTCATTAATTTAAGCTTTCTTTAACTATTTCTAATAAGATGATTTTTACCTACAACTTCTATCTCATGTGTAAATGAGCTTCAATATAAGCAGTGGACAGATCGTCATAAAAATGTCATGGGACGAAAACTGATAATCGTATAAACATAGAAACACACACCGTAAAATTTATCTAGGCGGCTGTAGTAACAGTATCCCTCTTCTTAATTTTTTTAGTGTCCCAATAAGTGATGATTTCATGTTTATACATATTATAGACTATCATCTATCAACATTTACGATTAAAAAAGTGAATGTAATATTGTTCATTCGTTTTGCAAATTTATAACTTTTTAATAGTAAAACCGTTTTATTTTAGCACATAAAGTGTATATCTCACATTTCACACTATATTCGACTTTATGTTTTACTACTAAGGTTCGATATTCGAAAAGTCCTGGAATGATTGCTATTTAGCATTAAAATTTAAATGAACAGTTTTGCTCTAGAATAAAGTGTTCATGTTTGCATGTTATTTTTTGTCAATTTAGCATGTGTGTCAAAAGTACACAAGTAACTTATGACACGACATGTTCAACCTGATGACACTGTAGATGTTCCTAATGAACCACGAATTCCACAGCGCTAATGAATAAGAACACCAGATACAGCATTATAAAGGCATAAGATGTATTATTGGACGTCACTGGCGTCTTCGATATTGAACCTTGTTGTGGCAGCAATAGATGAAGTTCTCGGTCGTTGAAGACTGCGCCTAAGAAAGCGCATTATAGCGTCCAAATTAGTTTACACACAATACAAATCGCTCAACTTAGTCCACCTTGACGACACTGTAGATCTTCCTGACAAACCAGAAACAGGCCACGAAGCCGATCGTGCCAGTGAGTAGGAAGAAGAGGAATACCATAATGAAGGTGTAGCCGAAGTATAGGAAGGTGGATGCGGCGTCTTCGATGTTGAGCTTGGTGAAGAAATAGTGGCAGCAGTAGATGAAGAGGTACCCGGCGGTGGAGCCAGCGCTCAGGAAGGCGCGCCACCACCAGTGGTAGTCCTCGGCGCACAGGTGGAAGTAGCAGAGGAGGATGGTGGTCTCGGAGCACGTGATCACCAGGATCACGAACACGAGGAACAAGAAGCCGAACATGTAGTACATCTGGAAGAAAAGGTGGGTTTAATGGTAATTAACAAAGATCCAAAATCAACACTCCACAGTACATTTTTAAAATGTATTTTATTTGGTACAGCAGTAGTGGAGATATTACCTGGTTAGCCCAAAGCGAGTTGAGGATGAAGAACAGTTGTATGAAGATGCATCCGAAGGGAAGTACACCACCCATCACAATTCCGGGGATTGGTTGCGTGTAAAGCGATTGCTCTGGGATTTGGCGCGGGATCTGGTTCGTGCGTACCGGGTGGTCCAAAATCTGATTAAAAAAATAATGCTTTAGATATCGGGAGATTATATATTTAAGTCTCCTGAACAGAACAGGGACACGTGACTGAAAAATGTCATCCTGTACATTTTAGCGTTGCGGATACCGTAAGCGATGTTTGTCCATCTGACCCCTGAATGCTGCAAATAAGGTAACAGCTTCAAGTAAAGCCTACATCTCGCAAGCGAAATTCGCTAAACAATTCGCACGGCCGAAATATAACAACAAGTTATCGGAAGGAAAGCGCCCCAGGCATACCGCCTGTTTATTCACGACACATTTGTGCACCTTCACCATGTCTCGTGTCTTATAATATATTAGCTGTACCCTAGGTGCGTTGCTATGCCACTAACTAAAATAAATTTGAAGGAAAGTTATTAAACAATTTTAGACGCCTTTGTTGGCTCAAGCACAACACTTGCTGAATATCATTACACAATCAAATGCATAGTTTACGATTCTATAAAGTACATACAGATAGACATTAATTTTTGTATAGATAGGTATTATATAGATACTATCTATATCTATACAATACTTATCTATTAGATAGGGAGTTCATATAATTTGGCGTGAAATTTTATAATGGGTATTCCTCATCTTTTTTTCTAATTTCATTGCTGTCGCCACTAGCAGTATTTATATGGAGCGGTGTATTGATGATGACGAATGATTCTCTGCTAGACTCACCCTCTTTCTAAATCCAAAGTAAGCGCCGACAAAGGTTAAGGGCACGGACACACCGAACCATAGAGAGAGCAACGCCACCAGGGTCGAGAAGGGCACCGCCGCAGACGAACCCTTACCCCAGAGCACCAGGTTCATTACAAAGAACAATGAGAACACCACCCTGAAAAAAGTAGAGATTACAATAATGATGCCTAAGTGCTCATTCACGTTGACTCGCGGTCGCGGTCGCGAAATATCAAACATATGGCGTAATATCAAAGTATCGATTTATTGATACACTAAATGATATTGTACGTATTAAAAATAATACACGATATTAATAGTTTTTTAGTGTTTTATATTATTAGTTTTTTGAGATAATACCAATATTTTTGATATAAATATTTCATTACTAGCGACCCGCCCCTCCAAATTCTTAATTTATCAGTGTTTGTCGTCAATGTTATGGATGTACCTATTATACATATAAACCTTCCTCTTGAATCACTCTATCTATAAAAAAACCGCATCAAAATCCGTTTGCGTAGTTTTAAAGATTTAAGCATACTTAGGGACGGACAGACGACTGCGACTTTGTTTTATACTATGTTTCATTATGAAGTTCCCATTAGAAAAAGTTCCATAAAATGTTAACATTCCAAAGAATAATTCGCCAAAAATATGTGGACACACTACGGACGATTTCCCACACATCTCAAAATAGCGTTGGTTCAAACTGTTTAAAAACAGTGTAGGCATAACGTAAATACTAGCATGTTTTGAGACTTCTGTGTACAAAATAGTCATTAGAGTGGCTGTGAATATTTTGCTAGCGAGTTTCTCAACGCTGTGCCATACCACGTGATCTTGTACTAATACTACTCACCCCATTGCTGAGTCGGGCCTACTCCAGTTAATTAGCCTATTGTGCCACACTGGCCAGATGGGTTGCCACAGGAAACCCTGTTTTCAATTGCATCAAGTTTTCCTTCTATTGCGACTAGGTTATCGGCCTTGTTATTTCCTTTTTTCGGCTCTTACGACACCCTCAGGATGGAATGGGGTGGTGACACTATGTATTCTAAATCTGTCACAACACGGACCAGTTACATGAAGGGTAGGCTACTGTGATCTTATACGCTTCTTCGCAAAAACAACGCGATATCTTCTAAGGGCGCTCCCTCACCGGGAGCATTCGCGTGTAATGTAACGTTACAGAGTCGAGCATTACATCAGTGAGGGAGGAGAACTAAGCATTACAGTTTAACTTTGAGCATTACATTATAATACTACCTCCCACACCGACGAGCGTTCACGTGTAATGTAACATTTAGTACATAGAGATTTGAATTTACGAGGATTCTGATTTAGTTGTTTCCGTAATGTCAGACGAAGCGGTCATTGTGCTGAGTGCGGCAATATATATTCGACATTGTTATTTACGTGAAATAAAAGAAACGATATTGGTGCCATGAATTATTTCAAAACCGACGAAATACAGGTGGAGTGCAGCAGGCAGTGAATTGATTTGTATTAAGTGTTCAAAATCCGAAGGAGACATTCTTTGTCCGAAGGAGCCTAATTTAATTAGTCTAACTCCCATAGGACCCATAGGCCTCTAAATTAGTCAAATCTAAACTAACCTACATTCAGTCAATCAACTTGACTCATTAGAGCTCTTGTGACTGTTAAAAAAGAACTTTTATCATTTATCACTGGTTCAATGGGAATGATGAATGCTGAGAGGAACGGACGAGAAACTCCACAGTTGCTTTTTTAGATTTTAGGTACAAAGCAGGGCAGACATAAGAAAGATTTGTGAGAGCAAATTAATGATATAGACATCAGAAGTGACGGTATTCTTACCCCTTAATTCTGACCTAATGAAGCTCTTGTACGTAGTCAATGGACCAAAAATACCAACATTTCATCTTTGAAGTCAACTCAAACTCACTCACCCAGGGCACACCATAGAAGTAAGAAGGATGTTGCTCTTCCACCGCCGACCTCCGAAGCTCTTGTAGATGCGAGCGCTGACGTAGCCGGCTGCGGCTCCGAGCAGTACCCACGCTACCAGGGCGCAAGTCATCAGAGCTCCGCGATTGGCCGGCGATAGGAACCCGAGACACGCAAATGCGAGGGTCACTAACGTCATTCCGAACACCTGTGGAAGCAAAGACGCATTTACTTTTCAGCCCACCGCCAAGTCGGGCACACAGTTTAGCACACCTGTTATTGTGTATATTTCTAGAAGTTAATTGAACAAGTATCATCATCATTTCATCCAAAAGAAGCCCACTGCTGGACATAGACCTCCCCCAAGGATCTCCACGAAAGGCGGTCCTAGGCCGCCCGCATCCATCGTTTTCCGGCGACCTTAACCAGGTCATCGGTCCACCGTGTGAAAGGCCTACCAGAACAGCACTTTCCGGAACGTGGAAACGACCGGATCGAGGACTTTTCTGCCCCATCATCGGTCGTCGGTCACGCGAGCTATGTGCCCTGGCCACTGCCACTTAAGTTTGGTAATCCAAAAGTATATTAAGTAAAACTAACCTGCGATCCCGAACCAAGTAACACCGCCAGGAACATACCACGGCGCGGCGGCCGGAACACATCCCCATGTACCAACTTCCACCCAAACTCTTCCTGCAAGGGTAAAACACAGTTTAAACTAAATAACAAATTCCTATCAAAATGCCGGCGAAGTTACTTCAATTGCAGAAATCACATTTAATTTCAATGTCGATAGATAGCCTATAGCCGATAGAATCATTTAAAAAAAAATAACAAATTTGTAATTTGTTCTAATTGCGATACATATGGCGTAGTAGATGGTAACCACCATTTGTTGATGGGGTGTGTACGGTATCGAACACAGAGATTGAAAATTATCCAAACTGTAAATATTTCACCAATTAGAAATCTATCAAGATATGCAAAAAAACACCGACAATTTGAAAAAAAGTAACTACAGAGTGTCTTCTCTGGATCTTCTCTGTAGAGCAGCCTTCCGAACCGTAGTTTCAGTATAGGGTGGGACGCAAGGGTTATGGTAGATCAAAGAGACGAATGGATTGTGAGAATGAGGAGATGTGTGTGAATGTAGATATGACGTGTTTGGAGGCTACCAGTATAGGACCAAGGGCTGAACAATGATATTGGTAATTTAAAATATGATGATTTATAAGAATTTGGTGATAAAACCTCCATAAGTAAAGTTCCTTTTGAGTTTGAGAATGTTCCAATCCCAGCAGCTCACTACTATACCCTGTTCAAGATAGCATGATCGATTTGACAGACGGGCTTGTGATGGGAAACAGAAAATATCTAGTAATCCAAAAAAAAAAACATTTTAAAATACTTGTAACTGTGACAAGTAGGCGTGGGTGTATTATGTGTGAATTTTTTTATTGCACTAGACATATAAAACATTGGGTAGATAAGCGATGGTGGGTCAATATTCACAATAAGTTCCTATTTAATATTACAGGGTTATTTTTTGACCATCCGCCAAATTTAAATAGGTGGTTCAGACCATGAAAGTAAACAAAAAGAAAAGAAAATAATAGTTGTAAAAGTGTTAAATTTCAATGCGCTAAAGCCAACGGATTTTATTTCAAAATGAAAATGTTTTTATTCGAATATTGTCTTCAAAATTTAAGAAAAAGTGATAAAGAATTTCACACATAATACACCCATACCATTTCGTCACAGTTACAAGTATTTTAAACCGTAATTTTTTGGACTACTAGTTATTATCTGTTTCCCACCACTATTGGCCATTGCAAAGTAAAGGTATGATTCCGAAGTACGCTGCACGCAACAGTGCTACCTCGGCACTACTGGTCCCGATTACCGCGACGTAGTTTGGAATCATACCTTTTTGTCGATCAGAAAAATTGACATCTGCCACATCGATCACCTATCCTGAATAGGGTATACTGCATAAAAAAAATACCAAATGTTCGCTAGTTAATAGTTATAAGTGTATATGTAAATTACAGAACTCGGACTGCAGGCATATACGCACCTATAAAAATCCCATAAATAATAAAATAATTGTTTAAATCTCAACAGTTTAAAAAAGTTACCTGAGCATCTTCTCCACACTCCATCTGATTATACCGCGCGATATCCTTGTACAACGTTCTCAACAGGATCATAGCAACCATTCCACTCAGAAACAGCACAATAACCAGTGAGTTAAGGATTGAAAACCATTGGATATTAGTCTGCGGCATTGTCTCCAGGATATAATCCCATCTAGAGGACCATTTGTTGGTGTTGTTCTTGATGAAGGTTACGCTGTATGTGTATGTAATGTTGAAGGGCTTGTCTGAACTAAGTTTGTTGGGGATCTCCATTGGAAAATGGCGGCCGTGGCAGTCAAGATCATTGGGACCGTTGTGTCTGATGCTAGCTGGCTTGACCTGTAAAGGATATGGATGGCCTATAGCGACCGATACCTATATTTGGGGCAGTAAATTCCTATTAAGGGAAACCTGTCTGTGAAATAAAACACTCGTCGCCTGGTCATCTTATATCTTTAAATGAGCAATTCTTGTATATATATACGAGGAAGTCGTTACATTGAGGTACGTTATATTAAGGTTGCACTGTAATTGGGCGGGTGGAAGGGGAAGTCACAGAGGCTACTGGTAAGACCTGGTGACTTCGTCTTTCACCGTACTCCATTGTCTTTCCCGGCAATGGGAGGGGTGTTGGTCTTGGGTGGAGCACTACTGTTGCGTCGAAACCCAAGGCAAGTGTGGTTGTTATCCTGCTCGTGGTTGCCGCCTGCTTTTGGTCTGGCCCTTCTGGACAGACGTAGCCGAAACAGCCATGCGCCTTCCCGTATAATTCTCCCGTCCCTCCTTTCCCTTTACCCCTTTCTCCTGTCTTTCCCATTTCCTACACAGTGTCGCGGTTGTTCGGCTCCGGGTCTTCTCTGTTTTCAGAGTTGACTTCGGATGTCGCACCGTCGTGGCACACCATAGGGTCCTCGGATTGGCGCTCAACACTGGTTGGCCGTCAAACCGAGCCCCTACCTAATTCATTTCAATTCTGTCTATTGGTTTGTTTTGTTGCTTATACTTCTTTTGGTTTGTTATTCTTTTGGTTGTTGTTTGTCTTGGGTTTCTTTTAAAGGGTAAGGGAAAGGGCGAAGACGGAGGCAGTGTCCCTTACACTGCCCGAAGAGTCGCAGCGTACATACGCTGAGGTTATAGCGACCGCCAAGGGGGCGATAGACCTGGGAGAGCTCGGGATCGCCCCCGAGGACATGCGGCCGCGAAGGGCGAGGACGGGGGGGATGCTCTACGAGCTGTCCGGCCCCGGTTGCGGAGAAAAGGCGGACAGGCTCGCAGAGAGGCTTGGAGCATCCCTCGGTGCTCTGGGGGTCCGAGTCCTGCGCCCCATGAGGTCCAGAGACATTAAGGTCCTGGACCTGGATGATGCGACGGAGGCCGCTGACGTGGCTGGGGCAGTCGCCGCAGCCGGGGGGTGCGCGGCGGAGGCTGTCAGGGTTGGCAGTATCCGTCGTGCGCCCGGTTACCTGGGCGTGGCCAGTGTGCGCTGCCCGCTAGCCACTGCGCAGCGGCTTCTGTCGACCGGCCGCCTTGTGGTGGGCTGGTCAAGGGCGAGGGTGGTGGCACTCGAGGCCAGAGCGGAATTCTGTTTCCGCTGCCTCGAGTGCGGCCACGTGGGGGCCCAGTGCCCCAACAGGGAGGCAACAGGGCGCGGAGCTCGCTGCTATAAATGCAGCGAGCTGGGCCATCGGGCAAGAGAGTGCCAGGCCCGGGACAGGCGCTGCCCGCTGTGTGCGGATATGGGTTTGCCCCATACGCACCGGCTGGGCAGCGGATCATGCGCTCAGGCGAAGGCGAAGGGGGGCCGTAACAGGTCTCCCAGGCGCCGCGGGGGGGTCCAGGGTGCTGCCGCTGTTGCGGCGGCGCCCATGGAGACCGATGCCTCGCAGCCTGGGCGGGCGGTGCGCGCGAGCTCGACTAGCCGAGCCGCCACCGCCGGGACGTAGGCCGTAGTGACGGCTACGGATCTCGGGGCAGGGCGCGGGGAAGCCCTGCCCCACACGGGATCGTTGGGTGCCCTGTCATGTGTACTGGCAGGGCACCACGGAGTTCATCTCCAGCGTCGGGTTGCTCCAGTCGGAGCTGGGACTGGTCGGGGGTGAGCGCGTTCTTGGCTCCCCCCCTCGCGCGTCTGGCTCGTGGTGCAGTTTCTGGGCCCACGAGGCAGGTCTTGCGCGGGATTGTACACCCCGGGGATGTTTTAGTGGGTATGCCCCCACTCTGGGGGAGATTCCCACACACCCCTCGTCGGTCCTCCCCGGGACCGACGGGGATAGTCCATAAAGGATTTTTACCCCGGGCACAAAAAAAAAAAAAAAAAAAAAAAAAAAAAAGGTTGCTCTGTAATTGGAATCTCGGAATCGGCTCCAACGATTTTCATGACATTTAGTTTATAGGGGGATTCGGGGGCGATAAATCGATCTAGCTAGGAATCATTTTTAGAAAATGTCATTTTATTCGGGTTTGGGGGGGATAAATCGATCTAGCTAGGAATCCTGACATCTATTGGCGAATAATAATACTACTTTTTTTGTGAGCGGATGGCGTTGTTAAGTAAGACGAAGTAAATGAGTGTTTGCGTAATTCGTACTTAAATATAATTTCCAAAAAATACAATATATAAAAAAAAAAAATACCGAGCAAAGTATAAAAAATACTCGGTCATCCAGATATTGTTAATTACGGGAGGCCCTGAATTTGCGCTTCGTATGATGATAGATTTAGAATACATAGTGTCGTAAGAGCCGATAAAAGGAAATGATAAGGCCGAGAACCTAGCCGCAAGAGAAGGAAAACTTGATAAGAAACCCTGAGCCAACCCGTCTGGCCAGCGTAGCAGAGTAGGCTATTTACCCTCAATATGATGGGAGGAGGCCCATCATAGTGTCTAAGTGGCATGAAAGCAAACAATGTGTAGATGCAAACAACGCAAGTAGATTTAGAGAAGTCTTGTCTTTCATTTGACCTTGTGGCAAGAAAATTCTTCATGCAAGGCGCAACGCAACTAGTAGGTATAGGAAGCAAACAGACTCTAATTACGATTTTATGTCCAATGCTCGTAAAAACCAGCCAAATTGACAAGGCCAAAAAACTAGCCGCAAGAAGAGGAGAACTTGATACGAAACCTTGTGCCAACCCATCTGGCCAACGTGGCACGGTAGGCTAATTCACATGGAGGGTATGGCTGGAGGAGGCCCGACTCAGCAGTTGGTCTTAAAGGCTGAGTAGTAGTACAACAATTAGGTTTTCCTAGACTTTTGGCAGGTAGGTACACAAAAGCTCTTCCGTTTTACGCTTTTCACAAAACCATATAGCCAGTGTGGCATAATAAGCAATATTTCCTTAATTTTTTCTCTAGGATCAGCAGTGAATAGATGATCATTTATAATTTGAGTGTAACATACCTTCGCGGAGATAATACGTCCGCCATTTTCTCCCAGTGTTATGCCACCATCTTCCTCACCGCCGCTGTGGTATGTGATCTCCAGGTCCACATGGTTAAATAGATAGAAAGTGCCTACAGGACTTTTCTGTGTGTCTACTATCGGCCGACATGTTTCCTATAAAAATAAGTTATAAACTTTAATTTAAATATATGTGTATTTGAGCCATTTTAAGGTTAGGCAGTATGATGAGGACCATTAACTTTATACTAGCTCATGCCCGAGACTTCGATGGTGGTCTCAGATTTCAAAAGTTGATAGTTTATATCGTATTTTAAGTTCCAGGAGTCCTGTCAGAGCAAAAAATTATATGATCTCCGTCAAAATATGGAACAAAAATTAAACTCTATACAAATAAATAAACATTTGGAGTTTTTAATATTAAAATAACCACTTTTTACTAAAGTGCATTTGGATGTATACACAGTACATATTTAAAACAATATGTTTTTACTATTTTTGTCTGTCTGTTTGTTTCAGCTGATCTCTGAAATTCGATTTTAGAGGACTGGTTTTGAAAAACAGCTATCAAATTGTATGTAAATGGTGCAATTCATTATGCACAATTTTCTAGTGTCCCACAAATGGTCTGAATTCTGCACAGATCGTAATTATGATAGATGTATGAATTTGAATAATGACATTTAATGGTTGTTTATGGGATAAGTAGTATAACTCTAAAACTAAACATATTAGGTAGTTGCTGAAATGTAATTTACGTCAAATAACTATTTAACCAATTTATCATGTTACCACTGATACAGTATACAGGGTTGATATTACGACATAGGGGCATTTTTAACTGGCTATACTAGGTATCATTTCCAGGCTCTGTACCAAAAATCAATGAAATTGGAGCAATAGTTTAGCACCAGATGATTTTTTAAATTTTTGCTTCCTTTGAACATGATATATCTTTCATAACAGATGTTTATGCCTAATGCATCGTTTATTAACCTTAGGGGCTGTCCATTAATCACGTGATGTTTTTTTAACATTTTTTAACCCTTCCCTCCCCCTTGGTGATACCTGGTGAGGTTTAAGACTAAGTTTCGAAATCATACTAATCACATATAGTATACGTAGTGTAATTTAATGCCCCTCTGTCATATCAACTCTGTATACTTGTTCCCAGGCAATGATACCAGACAGTGAACAATGATAACAGACATGAACTGTTTACTAATTTTGTGACCATTCAGCAACAATCTGTATTCCTTCAAATAGCATTCCCTAGTTTGGGAATAGAAATGGAAATCAATCACACATCAGCTTTGATAACATTTACCTAATTAAAAAAAGTATACAGAAATGGGTAACTACAGTTATCTGAATGATAAGCACAATCTAAAATGAATCAACTGTGTATTTTATTAATTAACTTCATGCTGAAACTGTTTGTATAACTAAATAAAATACAGAGATTTTTATCATTGTTTAAAAGGGAAACAAGTTCATATGTTACTGATAAAAATAGGCATAGCATCACATTTCCATTAGAACTAATGATGCCCTAATGGATTAGTGATGTATGCTACAATATACATCAAGAATAAAAATATTGTATATTCTTTATATTATCTTATTGTTATATTTTTTTTATAAAAATGTAATCAATGTCATAAAAATAGAGTTTAACCTGCCAAGACAAAGTCAATGACCCAAGGCAATGGCGGTTAGGGAGCATCAGAGAGGAATCTTTGTACAATCCGCGCATTATCAAGAAGGATGGATTTCTGTGCCAAGTGTTTAACCCAACAACTAAGCGAGAGCTTAGATAATTGTTATTTATTATTAGCATCCAGGTTTTAATATGGAACAATGCTCCCACAGGATAATAATTGTTTTCACTGTTGGATGTTCATGAGACTTTTAGATCAATTCTTTTTATTTTTATAAAGCACTAGCGACCCGCCCCGGCTTTGCACGGGTCCAATATTAACATATAAACCTTACTCTTGAATCACTCTATCTATTTAAAAAAACCGCTTCAAAATCCGTTGCGTAGTTTTAAAGATTTAAGCATACATAGGGACGGACAGACGACAGAGACTTTGTTTTATACTATGTAGTGATAGTGATGTCTTTCATGAATATCCTAAGAGTTTTCTTACTATATTGTTTGACATAACACTGAATAAATATTCTTGGAGTATCTTTTATTTCTAACATGCATACAAAATTAAATATATTAAAGTTTATACTTAGAGTGAAAAAAATAATTGTTTCAGTTATTGTGAGGAAAAGGAAGCTCTTTACAAAAGATTTTAAAGGGTGTAATTAAATAAGTTTTATTAGAAGTTAGAGTTAGGGTGCCCCATATGGTAATCTGAATTAAAGCCTCTTTTCATTTATACTACCTTTAAAATGTGTTTGTTTTTTCATATAGGTACCATAACTCTATGATTATGTTCTTTAAGGTGATTGCTCCAGGGTAGCCCGCGAAATTCAAATTTTCTTACGTTTTTTGCAATTTGCAGGCCAGTGTTCATCTTCATCAAATGTTCACCATCATACAACCTAGTATGATGGTGAACATTTGATTCGCGCCTGTAAGACATATGTAGTTACAGAGTTATAATCATCAAACTCATCAATACAACCCTCCAAGCTCATAAAGGTGCAAGAATCGCTTTGACATTGAAAAAGTTTTTCTTACACCTTTATGAGCTTGAAGGGTTGTATTGATGATTTTGATGATTATAATTCCATAACTACATAAGTCTTACAGCCGCGAATAACATTTTAATCAACATACAACCTAGCAGTGACGTGCAAATTGCCAAAAACGTAAGAAAAATTGAATTTCGCGTTCTACCCTGGAGCAATCACCTTAAGTGAAAATAATACAAATGGTCTTAGAATAAGTGGTCCAAAAATGAATACAAATTAGCTACTGCTAGCTGCTACTAGTGAAGGGAAATTTTCATAGATAAACATGAGTGAAAATATTATTCAACTAAAGAACTTACATGTATATCATTACGGACTTGACAGCCCATGGGAAATCCAGTGCTGCAATATGTCTTGCCTTCTTCATTGACAAAATAACACCATGTCACAGGCATGTTATCTATAATCCAGTGGTGTTGATAGGACAGGGCCATGCCCATCTTCAAAAGATTCAATCGTTTTACAGAATCCGCATTAGACTCTCTGTACTCTTTGACACAAACCACTTTACAGTCTTCATCTGTCTTGAATTGAAGGTTGTACGGACTCGGTCGTATTCTCTCGCCGAAAACCACTTGGCCAAGGTTTTCAACAGGGGATTGGCTTTCATCAGTTGTGCAAAAGTCGAAATGGTGGTACTCAAAAGGTATTATAGATTCATCCGTGTTCAATCTGTTCACAAAGAGCGGGATCGTAGACTGAAATCGTAAAATTGTTTTATGACACGATAAGAATTAGCTAGCAACTACACGTTTTTTAGTACCAGAAACTAATGCAAACTGTTTACTATCACTTAGTTTATCGGTCGGTATTGCTGGTATGGCCGAAATGTTATGTCGGCATATAGGATCTCTTGCCTATGCGGCATTCCGCAGCTAAATTTATACATAAAAGATACACATATCATTGAAAACAAACCTGGCATGACTTGGTATTGTCGTCACTGGCTTTGCAATAATTTACCGGAGCCAAGCCAGGTAAATAAAACGCATGGATAGGCGTTAATATCAGCAGAGCGCTAACTACACAAGACACCAACGACATGTTGTGATGATTATCGTTCCACTTCCGTCGTAAAATACTTCACTCTATGTAACCACACAGCGACTAGTATAACAAGTAAATAATCATATCTACTAAAGAAAATTAATCAATTCCGATTTAAATTCCAATATTAATGGTGAAATTGTGATAATTTTCCCCTTTTTCACAGCGCATTCAGAAAAGTCAAAAACGTCACCACTAGTGATGTGATGTACCTCCGTCGTAAAAGTTAAAACATTAGTTTATTAACATATTTCAAGTATTAGTGTGAACTAAGCGATTCACATGAAATTTAATATAAAATTTTTACTAACTACAACTAAGCATTACTGACTTGTTGATACGACAGACCACTGCGTAGAAGAACATAAAAGTCGTAGAAACACTGCAGCAAAGTGGAATCTCAAATACAAGTATACTCGAAGTGCGCTTTGAAGAAACAAAGGTCTGCCTTCGAAATTTTTGTATTTACGTACACGACAAAATTCTCTCTTAAAACACCTATGGGTCACGCAAAAGCAATTGAATTTCTTCTTTGCCAACGTCTAATGGCTTTCAATATTATTTTTCCAACCATTAGCTATTATGTTACATAAAACATAACTACCATTCGAACAAATTAATTTAGTGAGAATTCATATATTTTGGTGAAATATATAAATCAAAATAATTATTGGCTTAGGTTTATTAACGAAAATATTATAAACGATAAATCCAAAATATTTGGTAATGTCATTGGTTGTTTTGTTTTTTTGTACTTGTTATATTTTGTGTTGTGGTGTTACCAGTTATAGTCATATTTCATGGTGGTGGACCATGAAATATTTCAAAGTTACGGAAGAAAAGTCTGATAGATTGCAATAAAATGAATAAGTAACAACTAACAACTAAACGACGTTGTTTGATTTGCTACTAATTATTTAATTATCTTTTCAATGTGTAGATTTTTTTAGAAAACCATTGTAAAAGTAGTTTCGATTGTTAATAAATAGATCACCTAACTAAGTGATCTATTTATTAACAATCGGCGTGAAATTCACGCCAAAGAAAGAGCACGAATAGCACGATTGATACGACGACGGTTGTTTGTAGTCAGTGTTCGGATCCGTACGATAATATTATCGTACACATATGATAATTTTGTACCTTCGTACGATAGCATAATATTATCGTAAGCAGATTGTACGATAATTTTGATCAAATTCTATCCAATGTACGATGACTTTACGCCCCTGGTACGATATTCAGTCAGCTTCAAGTTGCGAACCAACACTGTTTGTAGTACCACTACCGACCGGCCGACACACCGCACCACAGGCCGTTTGTCCACCGCCGCGCCGCCGTCACCGGGCAGTCACCGAGAACAAGATGACGGCACCGAGTTAGCGATACACACATTTACTATGGCCATGTGTCCACCGCACGCCCGTCACTCGAGAACCGTCATCCCGGCCGCCGATTATTCGTGTAGTTCGGCGTCACCGCTAGTACTCGGCACGGTTTTATGACGGGCCGATGTGCCGGCAATACAAAACAGGTTTGTTCTTGTCCACACACTACCGTCGCACCGCGCCGTTCGCCCGGTTTTTGTTTTAACTGAACCACCGATATATCGGCGCGGTGGACGAACGATCGCCGTCACGTCATCCTAAACTCGGCCCGAAATAATCTCGTTCTCGGTGACGGTTCGGTGACGGCGGGCGGTGGACAAACAGAGTTAAAGTTGCGCTACCTAACTTAGGTTAGGTTACAAAAAAAGTTATAATAAGATATAATAGGTTAGGTCCTAACCTAATATAACCTTTTTTGTTCTCGCTGGGCTGGGGATCCCGTTAGGTTATTTATGTTCTGTGCTGGGGATTATTGCAACTTCTGCTGCGGTGGCTTTCGTTATGTACCCAGGAAAACTAGGATCTGAGAGATGTTTATCCTACTAATATTATAAACGTGAAAGTTTGTAAGTATGGATGGATGGATGGATGGATGGATAGATGGATGGATGGATGTTTGTTACTCTTTCACGTAAAAACGACTGAATGGATTTTAGCGAAACTTTATAATAATATAGCTTATACATCAGAATAACACATAGGCTACAAGTTATAAAGATATTGTGTGTAAATTTATAGAGATATTAAGTTAAATTTAAATTTCTAATTGTCAAATTTTCAGCCATATTTAATTATAGACAACATAACATTTCGCTGTCAGTTACGTTTTGTTCTACCACGTAATATATCACATTCTACGGGAACGGGATAAAAATCTCAGGTATCTTATGTCCGACTTTCTTTTATATATAAAGACGTTGGACAATTCATAAAATCATACTTAATATTATACACGTGAAGGTGTAAATGTGTGTAATCCCGTTCCGTGATATAAAACATCGTATATATCAAAATGCAATTGCTGGAATAACAAAACGTCACTGACAGCTAAACGTTATGTTGTCTATATTTTGACAAATTTGACAATTAGACATTTTGAAGTTGACCGGTTGATGTATTTATTTCGAGTAAATACTGAATTTGGATCTAGCAACGTTTCGATACGATGGCAGGCAACTTAATGTTTGCCAGTGGAAGATAATTAAAACATGTTATGTTGCAGACATGAATAAAAATATATTTGAGTTACCAATCCTTTTTTTTTTGACAAGCCAACATGAAACCTAGTATAAAAACACCAAAGACATCTAACAGCCTACATGAGAAGAGGTTTTATATCGTTACTTCAACACCTTCTCTCGATGTATAAATGTGGCGGTGTGCCGGTCGCGGAGTAGATATAGTTCCGAATAAAAACACTGGTTGTTGGTAAAGTCACTCTCATATATTACACGACACACTTTGCACACATAAAATATTAAAATAGTTATTAAATAAAAAGAAGGAGAAACGATGGCACAATGTATAGAATAGAGAACAGAAATAAAGTAATATAAAACATGTAAAAAACAAATTAATTTAAAATATCAAAACAGAATTTGAACAGTCAGCGAGAAGCGCGCGAAAAAGAATCCTTATAAAAACTCTTCAATCAACGGTTGGTGCATGACGTCACAGCGCCGCGGCCCCGCGCCTGCGCGATCGATAGAAGCTTGACGCGCAGCTTAGGCACGCAACGCTGTGTTATCTATATTAAAGAAAATAGGCCGGACAAAGTGTTCATAAAAATATTAACAGGTGAAATAAATAAAAATGATTGAACATATGAAATACAAATAAAACAGACTTAGACTACTAATAAACTACTTAAAATTAATTTAATAAAAATTATATTTAATATTAACATAAAGTAGTCATTCCGCCACAACACCCCCTACCAGAGACCGACATGGGCGAATGTTACTCAGGCGAATAATGGTCTGGGAAACGTACTCTTCGACCTGACCGTGTCGTCTTGATACTGCTTCTTGGGGTTTCGGGTAACTTGGTGGTGGAATGGTAGTGTTGTCTGCGTGTGAGTATGCTTTTGGGAGTATGTGTGTTGTTGAGTACTGTTGGAGTGTTTGTATGCGTACTTGTATTTGTGTGGCTATGTGAGTCATCAAGTATGTAGGCTGGTTTCAGACGGTCTACTGATACTGTGACTGAGTTGCCGTTGATAAGGAGTTTGAAAACTTTATCTCCTCGTTCGAGGACCTCATATGGTCCAGTGTACGCAGGTTTAAGACTTGAGGCTATTTTGTCGTCTCTAAGATAAACGTGAGTCGATGAGTGTAAGTCTTTGAAAATGAAAACTGGTTTATTGCTGTGACGTGAAGCTGGAGAAGGCTGAAGTCGTCTGGCAAAAGATCGTAACCGTGAAATATAGTCGGTCATGTCGAAAGTCGTCTGTGAGTCTGGGTGGAAAAAGTCACCGGGAAGTCTGAGGGTTTCACCGTACAGCAGTTCTGCTGGTGTAGCCTTCAGGTCATCCTTGAACGTGTTTCTTATGCCCAATAAGACGAGTGGAAGCGTCTCTGTCCAATTAATATTGTCGTGACACACTATGGCAGATTTAAGCTGCCTGTGGAACCGTTCTATCATCCCATTGCACGCAGGATGATAAGCAGTAGTTCGCCTGTGTTTAAATCCGACCAAGGATGCAAGGTGTTTGAAAAGAGCCGACTCGAATTGCGCACCACGATCAGTCACAATGTCAGTCGGACATCCGAACCTTGCAATCCATCCATGCAACAGGGCTTTTGCCACTGTCTCTGCGGTAATGTCAGGTAGTGGTATCGCCTCAGGCCAACGAGTAAATCTATCGATTGCCGTGAGACAATACCGAAATCCTTGTGACAGTGGCAAGGGTCCTATAATGTCGATGTGGATGAATTGAAAACGAGCTTTGGGTGGTTTAAAATTCCCGAGCGGTGTAGATACGTGGCGTGTGACTTTAGACCGCTGGCAAGCCGAGCAATTTCGAGTCCACTCTTTGCAATCTTTCCTTACACCTGGCCAAACATATCTTTCTGCGACAAGTAGAGCAGTTGCATTTGAACCAGGGTGACTAAGAGAGTGGAGAGTATCGAAAATTTGGTAGCGGAGAACATTTGGGACATATGGTCGTATAGTGTCTGTTTTCGTGTCGCAATAAATGTCAATGTCAGTTCCCGGCATCTTGACTTTTTTAAGGCACATTGATGTGTTGCTGCGCAGTAGTGTCTCGAGTTCGGGGTCGTGTTTCTGTGACTCAGCTAAAACTGCCCAGGCTATTGGCTGGGTAACTTCCTGGATCCTCGAAAGACTGTCTGCAACAACGTTGTCTTTACCTGAGATGTGCCTAATGTCCGTGGTAAATTGCGAGATGAAGTCAAGATGTCGGAACTGTCTAGGTGAGCAATTGTCTTTACGCGAATGGAAAGCGAAACAAATTGGTTTATGATCCGTATAAACTGTAAAACTTCGCGCTTCGACCATATGCCTAAAATGTTTGATCGCCTCATAGATGGCAAGGAGTTCCCTGTCATAAGGCGAATACTTTTGTTGAGCGGGACTCAACTTGCGTGAATAGAATGCTAGAGGTTCCCAGGTGTCTCCAGATCTGCGTTGTTGTAAAACTGCGCCTATTGCAGTGTCGGAAGCGTCTGTCACCAATGCAAGGGTAGCATTGCAGTCTGGGTGAGCGAGTAATGCAGCGTTGCAGAGACTTTGTTTGCATGCATTAAAAGCTTCTGTCTCATTGGGCGTAAAATGCACAGGATGCGAACCTTTGACAGAACCAGTCAGTAAAGCGTGTAACGGAGCCTGGTGTTTAGCAGCATCTGGAATGAAGCGTCTGAAAAAGTTGATCATGCCTAAAAATCGTCGAAGCTCACGTACAGTCTTGGGAGTCGGGAAGTCTTGAATGGCCTCAACCTTTTCGGGCAAGGGTTTAGTGCCCTCAGATGAAATGCGGTAGCCAAGGAAAGTTACTTCCTTGACACCGAAAACGCACTTGCTGGTATTGATGACCATACCGTACTCCTGTAGTCGAGTGAAGAGCTGTCGTAAATGGTCTTTATGAGTCGCTTCGTCTTTTGAATACAGTAGAAAATCGTCGATGAACGCGTAGGTAAAGTCAAGTCCCCGTAGCATTTCGTCTACAAAACGTTGAAAAGTCTGACCGGCATTACGAAGTCCAAAAGTCATGTAAGGAAATTCGTATAGTCCAAAGGGTGTCGTAATGGCGGTCTTGGGAATATCGTCAGGGCTTACTGGAATCTGATTGAAAGCTTTGACAAGATCAATGGTGGAGAAGACAGAGCAACCAGATAAATTATGTGAAAAGTCATGAATGTGTCGAATCGGGTATTTGTCAGGTATGGTACGAGCATTAAGCATGCGATAGTCACCGCAGGGGCGCCATCCATTTTCCTTCTTAGGAGCAAGGTGCAATGGAGACGACCATGGTGACTGAGAAGGCCTGGCTGTACCATTCTTCAACATGGCCTCAAATTCGTCCTTGGCAATCTTCAGTTTGTCTGGAGCCAGCCTACGTGGTGTGCAAGAGACGGGCGGGCCTGGTGTAGTTTCAATGTGATGTACCGTGTTATGTGCAGGTGGCTTGTGTATACCGGGTGGACGAGTGATGTCGGGAAATTCCCGTAGTATGTCGTGGTATGTAGTGTCACCAATAATTACCTTCACCGAAGAAACAATATCGGACGATTTGACAGGCGAAGCCGGGGTCGAAAGCGTAGTATTATTGTCGATGAGGCGTTGGTTCCTGCAATCAACAACAAGGTTATAAAACGATAAAAAATCGACACCGATTATTGCCTTAGTAACATCCGCAACAATAAATTGCCAGGTGAAGTCGCGGCGCAAACCTATATTGAGAGTTAAGTTTGCGTAACCGTAAGTATTTATTGGTGTGCCGTTTGCTGCACAAAGTTGGTATGATGTTTTATGTCGCTGTCCTGGTAAGGCGGTGCGTGGAATGACACAGAGGTCGCTACCAGTGTCGACCAAAAACTGTATCTTAGACCTAGAGTCCGCAACGAACAAGCGACCGGTATTTACATTGTTTAGGCAATCGGTTGTCGCTATTGCCGACTGCCGCGCACATTTCCCGACACTTCACAAGGCTTTATACACTTACGCGCTTTGTCACCATACTTGTTATGATACCAGCACTGCGCATAGCGTGTGGCACTGGCACAGGAGCGGGTACTGGCACTGCTGGTGCGGCGGGAACTGCCGCCGGTAGAATGGCGGGAACTGCCGCCGGTAGATTGGCGGGAACTGCCGCTGGAAGACCGGCGATCGCTGCTGCTGTTGCGATGATGGGTGCCCGAGTTGGGCCAGGTACCGGAGCGTGATGCTTCCTCCATCTGCATTAGGAGTAGGGCCATTTGCCTGGTCAATGCAGCCAACGCAACGTCACTCACAACTTCATCGGTTACGGGGATGACGTCAGACGTCGCTGCAGATGAAGTACGCAGGGTTGGGCTGTCGGCAGAAGGCTGCCGATATGCTGCTGCGGCGGCGTAGGTATACGTACCCATCATAGGTTCTTGATTTTCGTTTTTCGTTAGTTAGCCATCAGTATTGTGTTCAGGAGAGGTCACCAATTATGTGGCGGTGTGCCGGTCGCGGAGTAGATATAGTTCCGAATAAAAACACTGGTTGTTGGTAAAGTCACTCTCATATATTACACGACACACTTTGCACACATAAAATATTAAAATAGTTATTAAATAAAAAGAAGGAGAAACGATGGCACAATGTATAGAATAGAGAACAGAAATAAAGTAATATAAAACATGTAAAAAACAAATTAATTTAAAATATCAAAACAGAATTTGAACAGTCAGCGAGAAGCGCGCGAAAAAGAATCCTTATAAAAACTCTTCAATCAACGGTTGGTGCATGACGTCACAGCGCCGCGGCCCCGCGCCTGCGCGATCGATAGAAGCTTGACGCGCAGCTTAGGCACGCAACGCTGTGTTATCTATATTAAAGAAAATAGGCCGGACAAAGTGTTCATAAAAATATTAACAGGTGAAATAAATAAAAATGATTGAACATATGAAATACAAATAAAACAGACTTAGACTACTAATAAACTACTTAAAATTAATTTAATAAAAATTATATTTAATATTAACATAAAGTAGTCATTCCGCCACATAAACCTAGTTGTTCTTGTAGGCTGATAAGCCTCGGCCTAGATAGTGGCTTCGTGAAGAGATCTGCCAGCTGCTTCTCAGTGCTGATCCTATTCACCTTAAGATCTCCAGCAGTTACCAGTTCTCGCACAAAGAAGTGTCGAATTCGTATGTGCTTAGTTCTTCTATGGAACTCAGGATTTACAGCTAATTTCACAGCCGCTTCATTATCCACATAAAGAACAGGCGATTCCTCCATCGTCGTCATGCCTTTCATAAGACGAGCTAGCCAAATGGCTTCTTTCGCCGACTCACTCGCTGCGACAATTTCCGCTTCTGTAGTTGAAATAGCCACACTGGGTTGTCTTTGGCTTAACCATGACACGGCGCCTCCAGCATAAATACATACAACTCCAGTAGTTGATCTCCCCGTTGTCAGATCTCCACCGTGATCTGCATCACTGTAACATTCCAAGACACCTTTCCTGTAATCCTTCTTATACAGAATTCCCATATCAGGAGTGTACTGTAGATATCTTAGCATGCGCTTCAACCGAACACAGTCTATATGAGTCGGGTTTTCTAAGCTTCTGGATACTACACTGACAGGATATGCTATGTCAGGCCTTGTGCACACCATCAGATAAGCAAGTGCACCAACTACTTGTCTATAATTCTTCAGAAAGTAGTCATCAACCTTCTCTGCTTCCTGTGGTACAGGTTCCTTAACCATAGGAGTGCTTACTGGTTTACATTTTTCCATCCCAAATCTCTTCAAGATTTTCTTTACATATGAAGTCTGGTGGATTCTAATATCCCCGCCTTCTCTGACTTCAACCTCCATACCCAAGTAATACGACACAGGTTTACAAGTCATCGCAAACTTCTCTTTCAATTCCTTGATGAACTCACCAATCAGTCCTTCATTTGAACCGGCTATAAGACCGTCACCAATCAGTCCTTCATTTGAACCGGCTATAAGACCGTCATCGACGTACAGAGCAACTAATAACTTTCCATTAGATCTCTCTCTCTCTTAAACAGGCAGGGGTCTGCTTCGCTGACTTCAAAGCCAATTTCCTTGAACCAGTTTATGATCGTCATGTTCCAACAACGTGGAGCTTGTTTTAACCCGTACAAGCTTTTCTTAAGCAAGCATACTCGTCCGCCACCATCGTTATATCCTTCTGGTTGCCGCATGAATATCTCTTCATCAGTCAACGAACCGTATAAAAAGGCTGTACAGATGTCAAACTGACGTAGTACCATCCCTTCATTAGCAGCTAAACTCAGCACCGCTCTAATTGTTGCCATCTTAGCTACGGGGCTAAAGGTCTGATCATAATCTTCCCCTTTCTTCTGTCGAAAACCTTTTACGACAAGACGTGCCTTATATTTATCTACTGAACCATCTGGGTTTAACTTCACTTTATAGATCCATTTACAAGGTATTGCTTTCCGATTCTTAGGCAATTTCTCAAGAACCCACGTTCCATTTGCTTTTAAGGATCCAATCTCACAATCCATAGCTTTGCGCCATAGGTCTTTATCTGGGCAATCTATAGCTTCCTTGTAAGTTCCTGGTTCGTAGTAGCAATCATCGCTGGTATCCACGTGAGAGACGTAATCATTGAATTTTGATGGTCGCTGCAGGAGTGATCGATCTCTGAGCTGCATACCTTGCCTGCCCAATTCAATTTATTTATTTATTTATGTATTATTACAAAAGAAAAGATAAACAGTACAATCTTACATTTTACATTTCGCGTTTTTTTACAAAATTATGTTCAGATTGTACTGGGAGAAACAATTACACTCCCCTCTGTACTAGTAACACTGTATTACAATAGGATCGTATTCCTCGTTTTCCCAGTTCAATAAAGTAATTCAGTACATTATTCATGTAATTGGTCATAATATAATTTATACAGACAATTGTGTGGGTAGGTGTTAGTGATTACTCGATACGTAAAAATGAAATTTTACCCACACCTCAATTGTATGTACATAGAATAGGCAAAATGCAGACACTTACTGTATCGTTCACTTATTATTATAATAAAATATTTTAAAATGCCGATTTTTTTTTATAGATCAACTTATTCCTTTAGTTTAAATAAATTTACTTTATAGTTATTATAAATGATTTATCACACTCACATACTCCTCGTCGTTGATACGTTAAGTGTAATATGATAAATAATTTACAATCTAAAAATGTTAATAATGTGTGAAATGTTTATATGTGTGTATGTGTAAGTGTATATATGTGGATAAGTTTTTTTTTATTTATTTTTTATTTATTTCTTATTCTATACATACAAATATCTTTACAGGCTAGACCCAATGCGATATTGTAGCACACTTACTATTAAAATAATTTAACTGATTTTATAGCTAATTGTATAGGTAGCTGATCTTGTGAATTCACCCAAAGTGCAACAGAATATGTCCAATTCCTCAGCAATGAGGTTGAGAGTGCGGAGCGCGCTGGTGAGCGGCGCGTCGCGCAGCAAGTTAGTTCGCGCGCGCGGTTCCACCAGCAACCGCGGCTGACGACGACGACCCACATATCCGTCCGGCACGGCTAGCTCCACCCTTCGCAATACATCTGCATTGTGTATCTTCCCTCTAATTATCTTAAAGATATAAGTCACTAATGTGAGTTGCCTCCTGACCCTAAGTTCATTATATCCGACCATTCCCAAGATAAATAGAGTTGGATACATCAATGGATAAAATGGATATACCCCGTATTCCCTCATATACATGTACCTAATAAATTTATTTTGTACTCGCTCCAACATGAGACTATATTTAGTTTCATGTGGAGCCCAGATAACTGCATTACATTCTAGTTGACTTCTTACTAAAGCATTATTTAATGAGGTTATAGCGTTAATATTTGTGAAGCCTTTAACCATTCTCAGCACAAATCCTAGGTTTCTATATGCTTTTTTGCACACCTTAACTATATGATCTCGAAATGTGAGTCCAGTGGTGAAATGAACTCCCAAGTCCCTCACTTCAGTGGCCCGATCCATCGGCACCCCGTCCACCGTATAAGTAAATGTGATGGGTGTGTGTGCACGCGAGAAACTTATGGTCACACACTTAGATGTGTTAAACTGCAGGAGATTACTCTTGCTCCAAGCTACCACTCTGTCTATATCTCTCTGCAGTCGTTCACAGTCATTCACGCTTGTGATGTGGAGATAAAGCTTGAGGTCGTCGGCAAACAGTAAGCACTTAGCATCCTGCACAACGTTTGGTAGGTCATTAATCATCAAGAGAAATTCCAGAGGCCCTAGATTTGTTCCCTGGCTTACCCCAGATCTAGTATAATATGCGTTCGATTGAAGTCCTGCATAGTCAACATACTGTTGTCTGTTACTCATATAACTAGCAAAAAACTTAAGTAAATGCGGGGTGAAACCGACCTCTGCTAACTTTTTCAGTAAAACGTCATTATCGACTAAATCAAACGCTTTTTTAAAGTCGAAATATGCAGCATCGGCTTGTCCCCCACTATCTACTATCGGCACCACATCTGCCATGTAGCCGAGTAAATTACTAGTAGTGTTTCTAGTCGGTCTAAATCCATGCTGCGCGTCTGTGAGTTGCGAGCTAACTTGCTGGAAAACGCTCCTATGAATAACAGATTCAAATATTTTAGCCATTGTTGACAATACTGCGACCGGCCTGTATTCTTCAACTTTAGTTCCCGAACCTCCCTTCGGTACCGGGATGACCCGGGTAATCTTCCACATCTCGGGAAACACAGCTGATCTAAGGCAAAGATTGTAAATGTGCAACAGCGGTCCCGCTAATCCCATTCGACAGTCCCTAAAAATGTACGGCGGAATACCATCCGGCCCCGACGATTTTTTCGGCTTTAGTTTCTGCATGGCGCGTACCACGTCATGCAACTCCAAGCTGTCCAGATGAACCCGCGCTGCTCCGTTCTGACTGCCCGCTTCCACTATCGCCGCATCTACATCTAATCTAGGTTTATCTACATTGTACACCGAGTAAAAATATTCAGCAAATTCTTGAACCGCTTGTTCACATGTCAAGGCTTGTCCGTTCTTCAAAATCCTTTGGCTGCCAGTGTTAGTTCTTTTAGAATTAACATAAGCCCAAAAAGATTTAGGGTCGCTCGACATTTGGTTTTGCATACGTTGGCGATATTGTTCCTGTGCTACTAAAATCTTTTCTTTTACTAGGGTCCTAAACTGAGCAAACATTTCGTAATCATTCCTCAAACAACTACTTTTATACTTTTTATGAAGAGCAGCTTTGAGTTTTATGTCGCGAATTATCTCACCCGTATACCACTCGGGGTAAACGTACCTCGAGCGTACACGACTTCGCTTTTTTTTGGGAACACAGTCATCTATAATTGAATAAATCGTGTCATAAAAATATTTTAAACTCATATCTAAATCAAAGTTATATAAAGGAGTCCAGTCGATGGATGCGATCCTAGAATATAAAAGAAAAAAATCGGCTTTATTATAATTCCAACTGACATAGTGCGCGCGCGCTTCCGATGCCGATGTGCTCTTTGGCTCTAAGTAGGTATTTGTACGTAAAGACGGGCTGACGGACACCTCCAGCGGCGGGTGATAAGCATCCATCGGCACGAGCGGTACCGCCGCCGCGCTGCGTACACTCACACACTCCCCTTCCTCAAATGTACTTAATACTAAGTCCAAACAACGATCATTGCAATTAGTAACTCTGTTGCACTGGGTAAACCCACAATACGTCATAAGAAACTCATAATGTGAATTAATGTTTGTAGTACACGAATATAAATTAAAATCCCCTATCACTACCACTTCACGATAATTATTACAATATTCTTCAATTATTCTAAATAGCAACCCATAATCATTAGAATGTTGTGTATCTGTGTTTTATGTCACTAATTTGAATAGTTCTTCTACTTCGTCATAATTAATTGTTCTAAGATAATCGACCAGCACTCCCTGACATGCATTATGTGTAAGACCTTTTAATATAACTTTTTCACTCAATTTGTTATAAAGTTTAGGGCCAAGGTAATGCATGAATTTCTGTCCAAATGTGGTGTTTTGTTTTGGTACATAATAAACCAAGTCTTTTCTGCGCCTATCTATATCCGGTGGCTTTTTATGTTGTTTTAATATTATGGATTTAATGTACAACTTTCGTACCGAAAGTACTGGAACATCTAAGTATAATTGTTTTGTAGAATAAGTAAATTTCTTGAAAGTCATTACTTTAAGAATTGTTCGTTGGGCTCTTTCTAATTCAAGTAAAGTTGATTTGGATGCACCTCCCCAAGCGTTTATTCCGTACCCAATTATGGATTGGCATAACGCATAATATATATCTAGTCTTAATTTTAATGATGAAATATTCCTTATATTTTTAAATATAAAAATCAATTTTCTCACACGTTCACTTAATTTTATGATGTGCGACTTCCAATTCAAATTTTGATCTATTACAAGTCCTAGGTAATTAACAGCTTTAACATGATCAATAATGTAACATGAACAACTATTATTTAGCCCACCACAAGTATGCGCCTTGAGAATTAGTGAACCACGTTTTGGTTGTGAATAATTATTGATACTAAATGTTATATATGTGGTTTTATCCAAATTTAACGAGAGTATATTTCTGTCAAGCCATGTAGTCACCAAGGATAAACCTTTGTTAGCATTTTCACAAACATCGTTCCATGAACCTCCAGTAAACAGTAGAAGAGTATCGTCCGCAAAGGAAATTATACGCCCCTTTGACAAATTCAACTTACAAAGGTCATTAAAATATATCAAGAATAATGTTGGCCCAAGTACACTCCCCTGTGGAACGCCGTAGGTTATCATTTCTTGTTCACTTGTAAGCTCGTCAATTTTGACACATTGTTTTCTATTCGTAAGATAATCTTTAAATAACCGTAAAGGTAGACCACGGATACCGATAGCCTCCATTTTCTTCAGGAGGATGCATATCGACACGGTGTCAAAAGCTTTTTTCAAATCTAAGAATACTCCTAAGGATTTTTGTTTTCTATCTGTGTTATTTGCCACCTCAGCCGTCAGGGTTTGTATAGCGTCACTTGTAGACATTGCCTCTCGAAATCCAAATTGGTTATCACAGATGAATTTAATTGATTCTAAATATTTTTTTAAGCGCACGTTAATTATTTTTTCTAAAATTTTTGAGACCACAGGTAACAATGAAATTGGCCTGTAGTTTGAAATCTTATCCTTGTCGCCTGATTTGTGTATGGGGATAATGACCGACTTTTTAAGTGCATCCGGAAATACCCCGTTTTCTATACATTTATTACACAGGGCTGTTATAGGACTTGTAAATATATCAACGCCGTTTCTTATAAGAATTGAAGGAATGTTATCCCATCCTGCAGAATAAGTGGGTTTTAAATTTAAAATTGTGTTTTTTATTTCAATTTCGTCAGTTGGAAGAAGTACAAATGATTTTAAGGGGGGATCGCTTTCTATTAAAGGAGTTTTGTTACTAAGGTTCACCTCGTCCGTTTGTAATCTTGTAAGAATATTGTCCGCCAATTCATTACCAATTGTAGCAAAATAATTATTTATGTGGTGCAATGAAAGGAGTGGTGTAGCCTTTAAACTAAGTAAACTTGACGGTGATTTTATACTGCTCTGTAGGTTGCAAACTTTTCTTATTATTTTCCATTGATTTTTTATATTTTTCTCATTGTTTTCTATTTCTTTTTTAAAGTAATTGTTTTTCACAGATTTTAGTAAGTTATTACATGTATTACGGTAACGTTTATATGTTATCTTTAACATTTCATTATGGGGATCAATACGAAGTTTTTTATGTAAGTTGTCTCTATTCCGTATGCACCGACATAAACCTGCAGTGATCCAAGGCTTAATTATATGCTTACGCCGTGATATCTTATAAGAGACAGTGAATTTTTTTAGTGTCCTCGTGACAATGTCTGTGAATATATTGATTGAATTGTTGGGTTCGTTAACGGTAAAACATTCGTTCCAATTTACTTGTTTTAGCTCTGATAATACCGCATCATAATCAGTCCTTTTGCAAACCGTTTTCAAATCAATGTTAGGGTTTTGTTTTGTTATTGACGTCATTACACAATAATGATCTGTCACTGTGGAATTACATACAATAGTTCTGGTTGACCACATCGTTCTTATGAAACAGTGATCTAGGCAATTATTATTTCTAGTTGGGTATTTATGCGAAGCTAACATACCATATGACGCAAGTAGGTTTAAATAGTCCGTTGCTGTACTGTTTAAGTTATCATCTATAATATTAACATTTATGTCGCCAACAAGAATAACATTTTGAACTAATCTTAACTGATATAGAATTTTATCTAGTGACTGTAAAAATGGGTTTAAATTTTTGAAAGACGGTGGTCTGTAGACACTAATTATAACTAATTCATTATCTATAGTGGATATTAAGCAGTTTGCCTCCACACAGTTGTTGGGTTCATTAACAGTAGCATTAATACTGTCTTTAATAAATATCACAACACCATCGTTTTGATTGAACGTTGTTTTAGTTGAAAACTTTGAATAGTACGGTATGCTAGGTATAACTTTATCATCTGAAATCCACGACTCAGTCAGTACAATCATATCATAAGAAATATCTAATCGATTTAGTAGAACTGTAAAGTCGTCAAAATTTCTGGTCACACTTCTTATATTTTGGGTAATTAAGTTAAAAGATGGTTTTGATAAATTTAGTAATGACTTACACTGTTCAGGTGCATCTACAATGTCGGCTTTGCTAACATTGATGGTAGCATCAATGTTTTCTGATATCACATGTATATTAGCCATGGCTGCCAATGTTCCATAAAATCGTTAAGTTAATAGAAAGCAAAGCCGCGACATGACGCAATGATACAAGTGTAAAGTCTGTGGATCCGTTAAAAAGATGACCGGAAATATGATATCTTAAAGATTGGACGGTAAGCAGAAGTTGTGTAGTGACATAAGGAAATAATTTTGTCTTCATAGAGTTGTGTGTGTGTTGATTAGTAGTAAAAGAAATAAATGAGTGCAAACATTGAAAAGATAAAAAAACATATCCAAAACCGGAAATATAGTTATTAGTCAATGGACTACTAAACGTTATGTAACTTATTCGAGCCCTAATAACTATGATTACTAGATATAGTCAATCAACAATACCATCCTTGTCAGTTGTCTTAAAGGTTGCATTAGGTAGTGATGCAATTTGCTCTGCAGATTTTATTTGTATAGCTGGTGAACCTTCTTCTTTCCTTAAATATATTTTTCCTTTGGAAATCCAGCAAAAACGATAGACCGAAGTCTTTTTTAATTGATGAGCCAAATAATATAGTTTTCTTGCAAGTGGTGTTATTGACTCTGAAATATAAACTGGAGTCTTTTCCCCTGCAAACTCTAATGTGTTAGTGTTCAGCTTTTCATTGTTCGCCCTTTTGTTATTGTATGCCTTAATGGCTTTCAACACTGTATCGCGAGATTTCTCAGTCTGGTATTCCACTATAATCAAATTATTTCCTTTCAGTTTTCTATTGTAGACCTGTCGAATATCTTCTGAACTGTTCGGCGTATTTATGATCTTGTGTAAATTGGTCACCACATCTTTGGATTCTTTTTCTGATTTTACAGGAACGTTTTTAATTTCGATAGTTGTTAATAATTGTTTCCTATTGATGTTTTCCACTGTTAATTCCAATTCAGTAACTTTTGCTTTAGTTTCTGCATGTTCTAAAATCAATGATTCATACTTCTGCTTTATTTCTTTAAACATGGTATTTGTGTTTTCGATAACATTTTGCAGGTTATAGTTGTAATTTAGAAGCTCCTCATTTTGTCCTTTTAAGTCCTTTATCATTTCGTTTAACTTATTAAACTTCTCATCGTGATCCTTTTTCATTGAAATCAGCAAATCCTTGATATCTCTAGAGGAATCTAATGGTTGCAGTTTTAACTTTCGTAAATCATCTGGGGCATGACGTACCTTGCGTTTTCTCCTTATATTAAGGTCCTCTTCATCGCCTGAATAGCTGTCAATATTGGTCTGGGATGAGGCTTTCTTGTCTTGAGGTGATCTCAACATAGTTAACACGTAGTCTCTCTTCCTTACCCTACTCTGTAGATACACTACGTCTATCGACGCTAGCAACGAAGGTGCAGGTACACCAGTCTACGATTCCTTGTATATGGTGTTTTGTACTTTATTGCGACGATATAACGTCGTTATTAGAATTTTATTACTAGACTAATAAACAAATAGCTAATTACTGCTCGAACACACAACCGTTCGTCTTGACGCAGAAAGAGGAATGGATGGATTCAATAGATTCGTCTTCTGACTCCTCTACACGCGCATCTTCAAATTCTTCTTCATCACCGCTAGTAACAGGACCCTGAATAACTTACGTGCCCTCCGAGAGTTCAACTTCGTTATTTATCTCATTAGGTCTTCCTCTGTCTTCTTCAGCTGTGACTGGTATCGGTATCTCATCATCATGTTGTTCCTTCTTGACATATATTGGAACTTCTATATAAGCTGACTCTGTTACTTGTGAACGTTCAGTGCCCCCAGGTTCTTCACTTCCTAAATTAGTCTCCAGTGGTCTCTCATCAAATATGACATCTCTGGACCTAACTATACTATCCGACTCTCTGTGCCAGAGTCTATAGCCGTCATCATTGTCATAGCCAACCAAGTAACACTTCTTTGCTTTCTTCTGCATCTTCTTCCTTTTCTGTTTCGGAATATGCGCGAAGCAAGTTGAACCAATGATCCTCAAATGTTTGATTTGTGCTTTCTTCCCAAACCACAACTCGTACGGAGACTTGTGTTGCACAGTAGTTGGTCCTGTTCTATTCAGAATATACGTCGCTGTATTTACCAACTCTGCCCACAGTTCTTGAGGAAGCTCTTCATGAGCATGCATCATTGCTCTGGCCATTTCGACAATCGTACGGTTTTCTCTTTCACTGCACCCGTTCTGTTCTGGAGTATAGGGCATAACTAACCGTTGATGTATTCCGTACTTCTGTAATTCTTCTTTGACTTTCGCATTATCGAACTCCCCTCCATTGTCACTTAGAAACTCCTTAATCGTGTGTCCAACTGCCTTTGCTTCAGCTAACATCAGTCGCAACTTTGCAGGGACTTCTGACTTATTTTTCATACAATAGACATATCGATAGCGAGTATATTCATCTTTAAAGAGTACAAAGTATCTGAACTTAGAGCTTGAAGGTGGGAACGGACCGCAGACGTCCGAATGTATGCGTTCTCCTGGACTACTTGCTTTTTCTCTAACACCAAACTTCTTTCTATGTGTTTTCCCGAAAATGCATCCTTCGCATAACGTCCCATCATTCTTAGTTTTAACATTCAACTCTTGCTCTATTACATCCTTCACATGACGTTTATCCTGGTGACCCATACATTCATGGTAAAGCTGCAGCGTATTAACAGTATTCAGAACAACGTTTCTATTTGGTTGTATCGCCTTGCAGTTTAACTTTTAGAGTCCACCGTATCTCTGTCTATCTCCAGTAACGGTTACTGTCTTACTTACTTTCAATGAGCAGGTAATCATACGTGACTGAAACACACTCTTCGGATTCATGTCCTGCGCTGCTAGTACCGAAAACAGGTTTGTAGTAATCTGAGGAACATACCAAACATTTCTCAAATGAAACGATACCTCATTCTCGGTTTTCATCAAAATGCTTCCTTTGCCCAAGGCATCAACTTGCTTTCCATTAGCTGTTGTCACTGTATGTGGTCCCGTAAAGCGTTCAAATTCCTCAAACAGGTCGCCTCGCATTGTAATATGGTGTGTGGCTCCGTTGTCAACATACCAATCATCACGATCTTGAGCGCAATCTTTTGCATTAACCTTTACTGCCATCATACTTGTTGTAGGACCTTTCACTGAAACCTGTTCTTTCTTAGGACAGTCCTTCATGAAGTGCCCGACTTCCTTACAAATGTGACACCTGAAAGCCTTTTTGTTCTTCTCTTTACTACCTTCACTATTACCCTTCGTGGTGTTTCTACCTTTCTTGGTACCTTTCGCAACTAACACATTCTCAGACGTAGACTCAGACATGTTCTCTTTAGCTGTCAATGCCTTCTCGTGAGTACATAACTGACTAGTAAGGTTCTCCACGGTTCTATCTTTCTTAGACATGAGTAACCAACTCGATTTAAAATTGAAATAGCTTTCTGGCAGGGTCTCCATAATCTTGCAAATCAATAACAGTTCTGGTAATTCTTTACCTTCGTCTTTGATAAGCTCCTGGTTTAAACTGTGCCATAAGTTTTTCATCTTTGAAATATGAGCTATCATATCATTTCCTGAAGTAGTAGATTCCCATTTGTATTGAAAGAATTCCATACATTTCCTGTATAAATGGTCTTCACATACACCATCGTACAATCTATGTAGTTCATCCCATACTTCCTTAGGATTCGTGAACCTTAATACTTTGTCGAGAGTTTCGTCTAACAAATTATTCGTAATCAATAAGAGAGCTGTACTTTCCAACTTGTAGTACTCGGCTAAGTTCGTTCGATATGTAGCCATCGCCGTTTCTAAAGCTTTACCTTGCATAGTATCACTCTTCTCAGGCTTCTCTGGTTTACGTATCTTTCCCTGAACAATATCCATGAGACCGTTCATGCCACGTAACATCGCCCACATGCGGTACTTCCATGATACCCAATTTTCGCCGTCAAGTTTGGAAATTTGAATTTTCGATAGCTCCATTATTTACAACAATAATTCTTCACATGTAGGGCGCATAACCACTTAATGTTTGCCAGTGGAAGATAATTAAAACATGTTATGTTGCAGACATGAATAAAAATATATTTGAGTTACCAATCCTTTTTTTTTGACAAGCCAACATGAAACCTAGTATAAAAACACCAAAGACATCTAACAGCCTACATGAGAAGAGGTTTTATATCGTTACTTCAACAAGGCATTGGACCAATAGATGCCATGTAATATTACAAAACACTCCTCAGCGGCTAAAGTTTTATCAAAATGGAAAATCGTCATCTGGGATAAATGTACAATAGCGCATGCATACACGTGCATTGGAAGCACTTATCCGATCCGACCTACGCAAAGACTCGAGATGTTTTGGAGGCGCAATTATTTTACTGCCTGGCTATTTCTGCCAAACACTGCCACTAATATCAAGATCGACTGCTGCCGCCTTAATAAGCGCTTGCCTCAAGTCATCGAAATATGTGGATTGATTTTATTTTCTCAGAATTTCTGTTCATCGAAGGACGAACTCACAAACACAAAAATAATGAATGGTTGACTGAGCGAGCAATTTTGGCGGCTAAGAATAAATATGTAGATGATATAAAGTAACTAACATAATTCTGAATGAAATCATTGGTACACTTGCATTAATTCAAATATATTGACTGTGTAAAAAAAGACTCCTTGGATGTGCCTGGCTTACCACCGCACAATTTACGACTAAAGGTTGGCTACGTACTAAGTTTGCTTCCAAATATAAACCAAAACCACCAAACCTGTGCAACGGAACGCGTTTGGTGGTAAATGAATTGATGAACAATGGAATATACTCAAAGTAAAGTTGGAAGGTGAGGAAGTTCTCATCTGAGGATCCCGACGATATCAACTGATATACCGTTTCAGTTTTATTTATTTCCGATCCGTCGTGCATTCGCCGTGACCAATAATAAATCACAAGGCCAATCCTGGAAAGTTTGTGGCCTAAATCTAGAAAATTCATGTATTTCCCAAGATCAATTATATGTGGCATGTTCCGGGTCAGAAGACCATCTGCGTTATTTGTTCATGCGCCTGATAAATAAACCGAAAAATGTCGTCTGTCACAAGGTGATTCACTGAAAAGTGCAGTTACTAAAATAGATGGCCAATAAAGTATAATTAAAATTATTGATTTTTTATTTATATTTATCCTGATAAAAAATTGAAGTTAATACAATCAAAAATCTGCTCATTTATTGCCTTTAAGGCGAAACAAAGTTCGCCGGGTCAGCTAGTTGTTTATAATTTATGCAAACAACTTAGATGGGGTTAGAGAATCGGCTGGCTGATTGATGAATTAAGTGTTTTAGGGTTTTAGGACATTTCGTAGTTCAAATAAATTCAATTAGTTTCATAAACATTTAGTATAATACAAAAATCTTCACAAACATTCCTATCACGATTAAATCCATACAGACACAGATGTAAGCTATTCTAAGGGCAGGCGACGCGTCCGCAGCAAGTTTCCCGATTCCATCAAGGACGCAGTGTCTTCCTCTAAAGATATGCCGCGAGCAAATGCCGAAATAAGACCTAAGGAGGCAGCTGGCTGATCAGCGGGAACCATGTGACCAGCGCCGCGGATCATAACTTCAGTAAGATTTGCTGCTAGTCTGTAATATCTGAAGCAAAGAAATGATAATAAGTACATCATGTATATCAAATGGGGATTCCATCCCTAAAATAAATAAATATAAATATCCTTGGACATTTCACACAACGCCATCTCGTCCCAAGCTAAGCAACTTAATGCTTGTGTTATGGTAACGAGATGGATGATAAACTACTTATATACATTTTTTTTTGTAAATACACACATATTATAGATAGAAATGACACCCAGACTCCGAGCCAGTGCCTCTGGTTTAGACAAAGACACTTGCCCGACCCCGGAATCGAACCCGGGACCCGTTGATCCAAAGGCGGCACATCTAACAGAAGGAATAGGAATATAATGAAAAGATCGATTATACCACTGATGCAGATTCTGTGACTCCATATTTATCGGTACTAACAATTGGGATTGTTTTTTTTTATTGAATTATTGTTATCCATTCTAACAGTCAATTTGTCTTTATGTTAAGAAATCCCCCCTAGGCAAAGATGACCCAGCATCAAGCAAAATTTTATATTTACAATATAAAAATGTGGTATTATGTCAGAATGAATTCTCAATTTAAATTTCAACAATTTTTAGGTTGCTGTTGCTTACCCAGCCAATTGCCCGTCATGATACCAAGGTTCACGTTTTCCAGAAGCGAACTCCGAAGTGCCGGAAAATGAAAGGGAGTCGTACGTATTGACAGACGGGTGATACGCCACGATGATGTCTAGATGTCCACTGAAAAATAAAACATAAGTTAGTCTACACACCAAATATGTGGAACAAAAAAGTACCGGTGGGGGAAGTTCACACATGTCTCCAACGAATCGTGTGGGTTCCGCCGTCGTTCTCCGCCAATGAGATACAGCTATTGACTTTGATTATTCAAGATATTTTGCGAGCATTGATGAAAGGGAACCAATCAGTCGATATAGTTTGTATATTTTGTTATATGTCTGTGTAGCTGCTTTCTTCTCGATGATGCAAGATATCAAATTGGAAAAAAGTTCGTGAAACACAGTTTACTGTACATTCGTGTTCAGAAAGCATTATAATTACCAGGTGTATTCTACATTTAAAATGAGTAAATGACTAAACACATCTGTTGAGTTGTTGGAAATATACCTTCAACTGCTTCAACTGGTAAATGTGAACGTGACTTTCTGATTATGAACGATTTGATTAGTTACGGGCGTGGCTAATCCAGTGGACAATGATGGCTCATTGCATTCCTAACGCGAACGAGGTTTAAATACTAATTTAGTTTTATTTCACATTCAACTGTTTAATTAGTCATACTTAGCAGCGTAAATATGACTACACCGTTGCAATTGAGATTACCCATTGAGAAGCATCTGCCTCTCGTCACAAATTGCCAAAGCCCATGCACCATCACCGGTTCGAGTCAAATTGTAAAGAGGTTTGTCCATATAGCTTATAAATCTACAATATATAACTCACTTGTACAACATAACTTTGTAGTTTTCTAACAATTCTTCCAGCCACATTTTTGCGCTGCCCATGAAATCTGGCACCAGTTTCCTGTAGACTACTCCTATTGACGTAAAGTTTGTGTTTCCGACGTGCAGAGCTCTTCTAACTTCGGTCCTTTGAATGTATTCCAAATAAGCACCGTCTAGGTCGATGTCATCTCGGAGATAGTTGTAGAGGTTGGAAAGATGTGAACGTGATATGAAGAGCTGGAGTAGGTAGTTGTAGTACTGGAAACAAAAAGAAATTTTTTTTGTATACTAGATTTGGATACTAGATGGCCTGGGAAGACTATAGAAAAGGACACAAGATAAAACGCCTAGGGCCATAAAAGTCACAGGTTCAAATTTGCGCAACTGAAGCCTCTGCCTGAATCAATCCGAACACTTTAGGCCCTTTAGGTCACCACCACCACCAAAATAATGCACCTAACATAGCAGAGTAACTAACATTTCAACTCTTACCGCTAATATCGATAGTTATGTACTTACTGCGTAGGCTTTCACCATCTCACCGTTGTTGATGAACTGAGTCACGGCAGTTTCCAAGTGGTTCATGGAATTAGCTACTCTATCGTCGACGAGACCAACCTCACGAACAAAGTGACTGTACTTCTGGAGAGTCAAGGGATCAATGAAACCGTTGCCGATGGCAAGTCCCTGAAAAAAATGTAAACTGAGGAGCTTTATAGAGTAGTGAAAATGTAAACTAAAGAGGTTGCGAAGATTATGCGCCCATTTATAGGACTAGTCCCATCTCACATCACTACTTTGTTGTTCGTTTGCGAGTAGCTGAAGTGGCAGTGGACTGATCATATGTGCAGAAAGAGTTATAACAATCGTTGTTAGGAGTCGAGTTCTTGAGTAGAGACCACCCCCGCTACATGGAGCGATGATTTGGGCCCCAAACTTACTAACTCCATAGAGTCAAAATCCACAATAAATGTGCTATTGATCGTCCATACTGACAGTTTTAGTAACTTACTAATGGCATAGGTGTCAGTTCAGAGTAATTGCAAAGAGTTGGATGGGCACGTCAATTAAAAATGGCCTATTAAAATGAAGCCTGGTCGCTTTGGTCCTCATTCAGTCCGGCAGCGGAGTACCTACAGGGTTCCCTTGGTAATTGCAATATTTAAAAAGGTAACAATGTTTTTGAACTTACGTGTAGGTTTATCGATTCATCGTGATGTTTGTTCCAGTGAATCTGGACACCCAGAGAGGGAATGTGTTTCCCAGCGTATGATTCACCGGCGATAGTCAAAGGAGCCTTACGAAGCTCGGGGAAAATGGTCAAAAATTGTTGCAATGCTGTGTAGAGGTTTTCTCCAATCTGTAAAAAGAAGTAGATTGCAGACACTCGCAGGTTCATGGTTCATTAAAATCGCGAAGCATGCTATAAGGCCTCGGGTTGAGTTTCATATTATTACTTACATTTAAGAGAGAGAGAGAGAGAGAGAGAAATTCTTTATTGTGCAAAGAACACGGCGCACTACAGAGAAATGCTGTCAATAACATGTAGGTATGTACCTAACACACACAGTAAAAAAAGCTTATAACGAACTATATAATAGGTACCTACATTACGTGTGCACACCGTGTTCAGTCACAAAAAAGGTCCACACTCAGCATATTCTGCCGTGTTGCGACGAAGATCACAACATGGCAACTGATTTTCAGTGTGAACCTAATACGCGGGGCGAACACGAAGCCACATACATAAACAATTAACAAAAAATAGGTAAGTATACTATAACTAAATTATGTAGGTAAACAAAATATAAAAAAGAAAGAAAGCCATAGAAGCCAAAAATATAAAAAGAAAGAAATAACCTACCTAAAAGTGCGAAACTTACTAATTGTATCATCCCAAAAATATCTAATTGAAAAAACAAAACAAAAAATAAAAAATTAAATTAAATTAAAAAATTGACAAAAATTCCGTGTTGAAGACAGACGTACGGCGAGCCATTGCGATCAGTAGGCGACAGCGGGGAGCGAGGAGCGGGCGACGAGGTGCCGAGAACGGCCACGCCCGCCGCGCCGCCGCCGGTCGCGCCGCCGCGGCACCAACATTCACTTACGCATAGCTGACACGGACCGATGTGCCCGTTCTTATTCCCAATACTTAAACTATTTTATTTGGAAGACCTCCGAGATTCACCAACACGCTGCCACAAGTTACAAATGATCTAGACAGGTAATTACTATAAAATACTATTAAAATTAAAATACTAATACAGTTTCTACATTGCATACTATTATTACTCGAAGAGCAAAACATACTCTAATACATACGCATTAGAGCATATTCTGCTCCTCGAGCAATATTTTCTTAAGATGAAATTTAAATGTTTTCTTCGTTTCTAGGCAACGAAGTGGAGGAGGCAAATCGTTCCAGCAACGAGTGGCTGCGTATTTAAAGCATCCCCTGAAAGCCGTCGTTCTGTATCGGGGTATGGACAATGGATTCGATGTGGAACGCGCAGAATAGCTGTAATGATCCCCTCTCCAGTTTAATTTATTATAGAGGTATTCAGGCTGATGATATTTTATTACTCCGAATAACATACTCGCGAGGTGTAGCCTTCTACGCGCTGCCATCTTCATTATATTATTAGTATTTAAATAAGGTGTGACATGACTTCGAGGAGGTATACTGAAGCAGTATCTGGTGCACGCATTTTGAACGCGCTGAATAAGACGTTCCGTTCGGGACATTAAGCAGGGCCCGTATACCGCATCACAATAATTAAATTTTGACAAAACTATGCTTTCCACTAGTGTTTTTCTGATTGGCACACTGAGAAAGTTCCTTATTCTGTATAAAACCTTCAATCTGTAGAAACAATTTTTAACCATATTATTGATGTGATTCTGAAAGTGCAGTTCTTGGTCCAGCAACAGACCCAAGTTGTCAGCGAGTAAAACTCTCTCTATATCAGAGCCCATGATGTTAACTTTGGGGTTTGCCGATGCTATAGTACCCACCTGTTTCCGACTACCCATAATAATAAATTTAGACTTGTTCGGATTCAGCACTAATGTGTTATCCCGTGACCATCTGGCTATCCGGTTTAGGTCTGCATTTATTGTCTGTACCGCGTTTTCAACATCATGTGGCTTAAATGAGTAATAAAGTTGCGTGTCATCTGCGTATATGTGGTATTTACAATGTTTTATGCATTGTGTAATGTCAGCACTATATAATATGAACAAAATCGGTCCTAAAAGGGAGCCCTGAGGAATTCCCCTTGAAACATTACGCGGAGATGAACGCACTGTTGTTCCGTCCGGCCTATGGATTTCAACCTGTTGCGATCTGCCCGACAAGTAACTGTCGAACCACGCCACCACATCATGTCCAAAACCATAGTACGATAATTTGGCGAGAAGGAGGGGAATATAAATTGAATCAAAAGCTCGGGAAAAGTCGAGTAGGGTCAATATTGAACCCTCCCCATGATCCCGGGCTTCAATAATATTCCCAATTACGTCCGCCAAGGCTGTTGTTGTTCCTCGACCCTTACGAAACCCTGACTGCATATCTGGCAAGATATTATTTGTTTCGATATAGCTCATGACCTGCAGGTATACCACTCTCTCCAAAACCTTTGACAAACAGGGCAAAATACTAATTGGCCGGAGGTCCTTGTATGTCTGCGGGTTGTTATTTTTGGCCAAAGGCCGTACAAGTGCCCTCCGCCATAGCTTGGGGAATGTGTTTGTTGCTATGGATTTATTCACTATTGCGGTTATGGCAACAATTGTTTCCGGAATAGTGAGCATAATCATATCCTTAGATATCCCGTCAATTCCCTGAGCATTGGTGGCAATAGAGTTAATAATTTTGCTAACTGTCTCCTGATTCGTTAGTCTCAAGGTGAACTCATGCGGACCGAATCGTTTAAATTCATAATTAGTCAAGTTACTGATGCTGACATCCTGGTTCCCTGGTACATCTAAGAAGGCTGCATTTATTTTATCAGGATCATCAAACTGTCCTAGGTCTGTGTTCTTATGATCTGAGAGAACAAATTTTTTGAGGTTGGACCAGAGCACTTTCCCGTCATGAGAGTTATCATTAATGTGTTTTTCGAAGAATACTTTCTTCTCATTGTATAATGAACTTATTGCTAAATGTTTGAGTTCGAGGTAATATCGTTTATGTGATTCTTGTTTAGTTTTTTGAAAACGTTTTCGAGCTTCATCACGAAGTTTATGCATTAGTCGTATATTTTCAGTAATCCAGGGTGTAGGTGGACCTTTAAATACCTTTGTTTTTAACGGAGCGTGTGCATTGTAAAGACATGTTATATTAAAGTTAAATGTATTTACCATATCGTCCACTGTTTCCATATCGCCTATGGAGTGCCATGGTATTGATTTAAGATCATCTTCAAACTGGGATACTACCATATCTTTGAGAGGTCTATACGTGACGATTCTATTAGGAGTTTTCTCTTTACGAAATAGAATTTCACAAGTAATAAATGCGTGATTACCCAAATCACTAACATGGTCTACTGTTACTCTTCTATAACTAGCATCTGTGCAGATAACATCAATAAGGGTGCAGCTGTTGCCGATAAAATGTGTGGGTGAGTCGACAATCTGTTTCAGATTATTATATTCCAAAAAATCTAATAAAGCTCTCGAAAGGCTATTGTTTTCAAGAGTATTAACGTTGAAATCCCCCATTAAAATTACTTTGTCATAAGGTGCTAAGGCACAAATTGTTTCTGTGACTGCATCGAAGAAGATGTCTAAGTCAAGCCAAGGTGGGCGGTATGCAGTCCCAATTAAGAGCGTTTTTCCATTTGCATTGACACTCATCCACATTTCTTCAACATTTGGGTGGTGTGGGTGTTTTTTTATTTGTGGCCTTATTTCGTTTTTTATATAAAAAGCGACCCCACCCCCACGACCACCTTTTACACTAACTGGTCTCGGGATATGACGTAGACGATAGCCCGGCACACATGGCGCGCGGCCCTCCTCCCCCTTCCGTAACCATGTCTCATTAATAGCCATGATGTCCACGGAATGGCTGGCCATCGCTATGAGGAATTCATCGTGGTTTGTTGCTAGGGAACCTGCATTGTGTAGTCCAAATTTTACTTGCTTATCTTGAGGCATTATGTGAAAGATGATGACAAGTAATAATAATTGAGCAGTAGGTATAGCCACAGCGTACTATCCCTAGCTAAACATATTTGCAAATTCGACGAGTATATGTATAACGTAAAATAATAATTTAGTGTATATAATTCTATCTTGTCATGTAATAGACAAATATTTATAAATTGGTTACCTATAACAATTATATAATTTGAAAAAGAAGCAAGTAATCTTATGAATAGTATCTGAATATTGATCATGGTTGGGACAAAACAAACACATAACAATAGATAGTAGTTCACGTAGGCATTATCAAAAAATAATATTACTTGAATACCGATGCTATGCTCAATGCAGAGATATATCATAAAAAATATAAACGAAATGTAAACTAATATTAAGTGATGAAAAAACAAGAATACAATGTTTAAATTATTTCTAGTAATGTTTGTTATGTTTAAAAATAAGTCTTTGCTATAATGAAAACAGTTATATAATTTGAGCGTTTGCTCCTCCCTCCGATCCAAACACACGGTGTAAATCTTCTTCACTACGGATGGGGTACGCCCGGTCGCCATGTTTTTGTCGTGCAAGGATACGACCGTTCTTCGTCCAGACGAACTGCCAGCCGAGTCGTTGGCCCTGATCCCTTGCTCTCCGAAATAACAGCCGATTCATTTTTGTAAGACGCTCATTGATATAAAAGCGTCTCGGTGCGCCTGGAATGCCTAGATCAGCTGTGGTGATATTTCGTCTCACTCTCGCGCTGCGCATTAGTTCATCGCGTTTGTCGCGCCGCGCCAGTCGTACCACGACCGTTCGCGGCCGTGCCTGCACAGGCCCCGCTGAGCTTGTTGCATTTAGATTATGACCACCGACACGGTCAACAGTTACCACGTCTTGCTCCTCTATGGTGACGTCAAGTTTTGTGGCTATTCCCTTGATGGTATGGAATAAATTTTCTCCGCTTTGTTCCGGTAAGTTGGTAATTTCCAATTCCGTCACCAATAGCTGTTGATCACGGTCATTCATATCTTGCCTCAGCTGCGCCATAGTTGCCTCAAGATCCGCTGATTTTTTGGGCTGTTCGAGAACGGTTATTCTTTGGTCCAAGCATTCTACTCTGTCCTGGCACGCTTGAGCCGCTTGCTTGAGCTTATCATTCTCGGCCCGAAGCCTATCGTTATCAGCTCGTAATTCTGCCATACAAGTGTGAAGCTTTTGGAAGTCGCTCTGAATGTCGCCTCTTAATTTTTGTAGTTCTTCTCGTAGAACTGCACCGAGCTCCAAGTGCAGGTCGGCTTTGAAATTACGGAGTATGACCTGAATATCAAAGCCCGGTGAGCAAACCTCTTGAGTGTCATCATGAAACGTGCAACTCATTACACTTGAGTCAAGGAGGTCCTGTCTTGGTTGAACATCGGACGATATTCCCCTCACAGGGGTGTCGGCATTATTTTTCCTCGCCAAATTCTTTTTACACTCCGGACAGATCCACTCGGGGTTTATTTGAGCTGAGAGCGGCAGTGCGACGCACGCTCGATGGAACATCGACACACAGTTGCTACATTTAGCGGCCTCTTGCGGCGATAAGAATTTTGCGCAGCCGCCACACTTGATAGGCATGATAACTTGTATACTGTATTATCGAGTCGCATACAACTTAGTTACGTATACTCTGCACAGATGTCGCTGATGGTGTAAATATGTTTCTATGGAACTTATGGCGGCTGCAATGGTGTTACGTTCACACCGGTAGTTATAAGTTATTTAGACCTAAGGGGTGCGTAACCACAAGCACAGCACTATGACGATTTAGTGTTTAATGTAAAAATCCTCTCACTTTTTAGAAGGCAGGTAGTTTATAAGTTTTGAAATATGTATCCAGATTTAATTTGTATATTTTAGCCTTAACACACACCGAAACACTTCACAAACATTTGTAAATCACAATGACACTGAGACTGAACTTTTAATATTAAATTTGGAAGAAATTACTGAGACTTTTATTTTTAAATACAAAAAGTAACACAGACGACTACTGTCAGCTTCGCTTGCCACCGCCATTAAGCAATGCAACTAAGTTAAACAGTGTTTTACAGTGTTTAACTTAGTTGTTTTACAGTGTTTAACTTAGCAGTGTTAAACATTTTAATAATTGAGGAAAATTATTGTTGGATTTCGCGAGGGAAATGCTTAATGCACACCGTTGCCCTCTGGGGGGATGGGGACATCGGTTATTCCAGAGCTACTTCATTTCTAACCCGCATCGCCATCCCCTTTTGTGACATTAGGGCCTCGCAGAAGCAAGTCATGCCAGCCCTCGGCTTAGCGACCAACCAGCTTGACTGCCACCACGAGGTAACTAGTGCACCGCAGCGGTTTAGGGCTCGCAGGGCCACTCTGACGACAGACGAGTCCCCGGAGCCTGAACCCGCTACGTCCCCGTGTACCGCTCTTCGTCTGACCGTGGTCTCGCCCGGCATGGCTGACGGATCTTGAAGGCAAGTAAACCCCCTCACCATGGCAAGGTCGTCAGTCAAGAGGATAATCGAGGATAAATAATACGGGCCTCACGATACATCGCCGGCAAAATCTTCTCAAGGTGGAACAAGATTTGTCCACATCACCAGCCAGAGGGTTAGCTGTGTAATTTTGTATTTTTCTAGCCAGTTATTAAAATTACACATTACATACCGTAGTTTGATTTGTGGCATAACCTCTGTCATCGTCAGTGAAACTGAAACCGGTTCCAACTGGATTGTCGATGAACAGCAATGAGTGGTTTTTACCCCAGGAGTGCTTAATTTCTGAAATGTAGTATCCATTGTAGAAGTTAAAGCCAAATACAAATATTACATTGGAATTATTGGTACCTGCTGTACAGCAAGGAGAATATATTATATAAATAGAGTTTTATCCTGATAAAAATGGAAATTAGCCTGTGCGAAACGTAGATCAAACTTCAATGGCCATCCCTAATTTCTAGCCAAAAAACACATTTCAATCGACTGACCTTCTAGATTGTTTTCTTTTGACACGAAGAAAGGTCCTATTTCAGTGAAGAGGCCGTATAAGGATGATGCACCCGGACCTCCTTGCAGCCAAATGATCCATGGAGTCTCTTCCACTGGTCTGCCCGACACAGGGAAGTACCAAAACCAGAGGTTGGCGTTGTATTCTTTGTTTACCTTGATCAAAGAAATGTCAGTCACTTGACATGAAACAACTACGACAAAAATCTCATCAATACACCGCAGTATACAGCAAATGTTTGAAACCTTCCGTGAGTATTTCTTCTTTTCTTCTTTCTCATAAAGGGATCGACTCCGATATCGCGCTGCTGTCCATTCTAAGATTTAAGGGGTCACCGTCTGCCAGGACCGACGATTTAATGTGCAGGATATTACTGATTTTGGACACCCAATCAATATCCAGCAGAACTTTGCAGCCAGACGTTGTTTAGCATCGCTGAGAGAAATTTTATCTACGACGGCATAAGGTTTCACGTCATTTTCTTTCTACTTTTAATTACTTTACCACCAATCTAATTCCTTCATTCGCCTCCGACGACACTTTCAAGATTTAATAGATTGATGTAACTAGGTAGAGATCAAACTGACGCGATGACGGCTGGTCTAATCAAGTATTACAGGTTGTTGCGGAGGGCAGACGGCATTAAGGCCTAATTAGGTTAGACCGTTCAGCACCCAAAGACATTTACAAAAAGAGAGTATAGTATAGATAATAGTAGCGTGTCATCATACTTACAGTCAAATAGCCAGCATAGCTTTCCATATCAGGGAGCAGATACTCCGAGTCCACTCGTGCTGCATCTCTCGCCTCCTTTATCTTCTTCTCTTCAATCAGCGGCGTCAGAAGTAGAGGTTCTCCGGCATCAGAAGTGGACCTTGCTCGACTGGTCTTGTAAGTCCTTTCCATGAAAGTGAGGATAGGCTCCGGGGCTTCCCCAGGTGGGAGGTCCGGGAGGGGAGACCGCTCCACGCTGAGCACTTGTAGTGCCCATCTGAACGATATCTTAGATTAATTTTGAAATTATTTGTCATCATTCGTAATATGTATGAAATTATTGACCCATTTATTGTTATGAGCAACAAATCTGCTGTCTAGAGGTCAAGTAAAAATAAATAGTTCATAATAAGTAGTAATTTTAGAGGTTTCCATATTTTTGTACAGAAAAGGGGGAAAAGGAAATAAAGACCAAATACGTTTAATCATAAATAATAATAAATTTGCTAAACTTGTTTTAATTCTTATTTTTTAAAGGAGTACATAGATTTATAAACATTTCTGATAAATTTGTATATACTTTGATCTGATTTAATTTGAACTATTTGTATTACGACCAATAAACAATCTTTGAAGTCGGACGTACTTATATCCTAACTAACGTCGTTGTTAATTTAAGTTTACATCTTTTGCTAAAAAGGACATATTTATATCTTGCGCTAACTTGGAATGAACAATTAGTAAGTCGCCCAAAAACAACCAAATTTGCCTTTAAGTAAATGGTTTTGTTCACACAAGTTTTATAGCTAAACTGACTAAACTAGCTAAACTGATCCGATTTCGATAAAATTTCTACGGAACAAATTTGAAGACAAAGTAAATTTTTTTTAATATTTAATAAAAATTTTTTTTTTTCAAATAAGCTTTTTTTAAATGACGTAGCTACGCGAACACACAAATAAATAAAACAAACACAACGAATTGCGAACCTTTTTCTTTTTTCAAGTCGCGTAAAAAGAATGAAATAATCGCCGAACGAACTGTTCCGATTTAAATTCACCGCGAAATGAGCAACGTATTCCAAGAATGTGACACTCACGTGGTAAGAAGGAGAAGAATCCTTATCGCGGTCATGTCCGTAGAGACGTCCTAAGCGGAATGGCAGCGGGGCAAGCGGCACCAACCTTGTATACTCACCCTGTTCCCACTGCACTTGCGGCTTGAACTTGGATTTATCTCGATCGGCTATACAGCGTGCTCGCTTCCGATCATAGAGGCTGAGCTTTTTATTTATTTTTAAGTACCGAACATAATTGTTGTCCTTTGATATGTAACGACGCCGCTAGAAAAAGGATACTTCAACATGAGAGCAAAGACATATGAATGTCTTCGCCCGCATATTAAAGTATCCGTTTTGCTACTCGTTTGGCGGCATCCGTCCACGTCGATATGGAGCTGGGCGCGCCCCTTTCTACTAAAAGCGACCGCCAAAGGGAACCTTTAACGGCTGTACCAAGAAGGCTGGCTACGCGAGTCATGAGAGGAATCTTCCTCGACCCCCTACGACTTGGTTTTCCACTGGAGCAGCTGGGCGCGTACCTACCTCCCACTAAACTCCCCGGCGTCATGCATACATGACCCATCTGCGCGAAGCGCACCGTTACCAGCAAGCTCCACTGATAACTATTATAATTCTAGCGTCCCTCTAATATCGTAATTCTGGAAGTGACTGAACAAATATTGTACCAGCTGGATTTCTGGTTTGATGTTTTTTAAATAATGATAAGCGCCATCTACTAGTCTGTAATAAAGAAACTAACCCACCTTAACGAGCAGTAAATGGGGATTTAACGTTTGTTTTCACATAAAAGTTTCATTAAATAATGGTAATGGTGAATGATAAATAAGATATACTAACCATGTGTATAGATTAAGACAAAATAATATTGTAAGCTAAGACGCGATGAAATCGGAAGCATCCTGTACATAACCGGTGTACCAGCTCGGGGTACCAATGACCTGATTAGCATAAAGACGCTCCCACGCTCCCACATTCGCGATAGATTCTTGCACGCCCGCTCATGTGATTTGCTCTATATTTAGGATGTTCGTAGTAAAACAAACATCGAGTGATACATTTAAATACGTGGTTGTAATATCTGATAGCGTATTACGATGCGCCCGGTACATTTGTGATGGTAACTGAAGTTCCCACGGTCGTAAAACCGGACCGAGATTATAGGCCAAGAAACAGTTGCATCGTCTATTATTTTATTATACCTTGAAGTCTTTAAACTATATTAGCAACTGCGGTACTGCCCGCGCGGGTTTCCAGACAGACTTATCACGACATTTCCTGCTGATAATTTGTTAATATTTACGATTTATTTTTAATTTCCTTGTGTTGCATGAAGATTTTGCTTGAAGACATTGCTTCCTCAATGAAGGGTTAAAAATTGGCTTCAAATTGGTACAGTAATTCCATAGATTAGTGCATTCAAAGTATCATAGTTTGTATGAACAAACCAATTAAAAACATCTTTATATCATTCATATCATTGTATGGATTCAATATACTTGAAATTTTAGGAGAAATTATGTTACTCTAGCCCAGGCTATCTTTTCAACCAAACCTGTAAGAGAAGGTTTGGTTGTTAACCTATGCAATTTATTGTAATTCCAGTGAATAGTTTTATTTCATGTTATTTTACTTAATATTCTTAAAAACCTTGTTATTCAAAAATATATAGAAAACCCGTCGACAACGAGGTCGATGACCTAAGCTACCGACGGTTCAGGGCTCCAGAGAGAGGAACCTCCTCACGATCCTTGCGGAATCCAGGATGACTGCCTTTTGTATCAGGCCCTTAATTGAGATGTTGGTCGAAACTCTTCGCGATAAAACCGTTTACTGAAACGACTATCGGCACAATGATTGTTGACTCAACATGTCACATTGCGGTAATCAGCAGGTCAGTGTAGTTTTAAACTCAATATATTCTGAGTTACTTCATATAATGTTTTGTTGTATTCAGAAATCACAAGCTCCTAGACTAAATGAATCTTGGGTTTTTATTCGAACTATTAATTTCAAACGCGATTCCTTTTCAGAAAAAAAAACACACATTAAGTTTATTAAGCCTATGGTAATGACTTGAATGTTTATAACTACTTACCTTGATGACTCATCCGTGGATCCTCTTACCATGGAATTATTTGGCTTATGGTGGGAAGCTTTGTGGTGATATCAATTTCTTTATAAGTTTATCATCATCATAACCATTTTTTTTATCTTAATAGTGCAGGGGCTATGCGTAACATGTATGTATCGCAGGAACCGTTTTCAAACATGTAATTCACGAACACAAATGACACCTACTCAACAACTACTCAGCACATAAATAACCCAGTGCTGAGTCGGGCCTCCTCCAGCTACTTGGAGGGTAATAGGCCGGCTGGGCCAAGTTGGGTTGGCACAGGGTTTGGTATCGACCCCCTCGACTGTGCTGCCACCTTGCCGTGGTCAGGTAGCTTGAGTGTCTCCATGATCCGTGGGGCCATACCAGCCAGGGCCTCCCATGCCGGGCGGGCCCACGAGGAGAGGTGAGACGAAGAGCGGCACCCAGCGCTGCAGTGGATTGGGGCTCCGGAGACCGGGGACTTGGGTAGACGACCCTGTCCTCAGAGTTTCCCTGTGAGCCCTGGACAGCTGCGGTGCGCCGGCGTCCTAGGGTTGGCGCCGGCCCGAGGGCTGACGTGCCTCCTTCTGTGGGGCCATTGTATCGCAAAAGCGGGCAGCGGGGCGGGTCGCAAGGAGGCTCCAGCTGAACCGTGCCGCGGACGGAGGCGGGTGTGGAGGGGGGTTCGTGACGGTGCGGGCCCCTTCTGCCCTCGCCTAAGAGGCCGTTGGTGGTTCGGGGGAACCACCACCGTCGAAAGCTTCGATGACTGAGGGCGTCCCAGTGTGCCGGGGCGCCCTCTCTGATAGTCGCTTGCACGCGTAGCGGGCACCACACCGGAGGGTCACAGTAGAATGCGTTTACGCGAACTTGTGGCGCCCCAAGCGCGTCGTGTGAGGGTATACCGCTGGGGTTTTAATGGGATGACGACTCTTGGGTAGACGACCCTTGTCGGAGTCCCACATAATCACCGACCTCTCCCCCGGGGCGCGGTGGTATGCATGAAGCATTTCCCCAGCGACAAAAAAAAAGGCTTGGTATCGAGATTTCCTTGTCATCATTTTGTCAGCTCTTACTACTCCCACACATGGAATGGGGTGGTGACACTAAGTATTCTAAATCCCTCACCACACGAAATAGATCAACAAGGCGACCAATAAATGATACTGGGGCCAACCCGGTCAGTTTCCAACGACCGGCTATCATGGATACCCATGAAAGTTCAAGAAGTTTTAACAAATCAACACAAAAATGAAAAAGAAAAAAACAACATTCTTATGTCATACTTACCTACGTATATTGTTTATAATAGAACTAACTATTGATTGACTAGATATGTAGTATTTAAGTTATCTGTAAATAAATTATCAATGTTTATGGTGGTATACAAAGTCAGCTTTGTAATTCCAGAGATGTTAACAATGATGTTTTAACAGGGTGTTATTTAAAAAAAATATGTTATGATTATTGTTCATAATTGATGAAGAAGGTGAAATGTAAACATTAAAAAAAACATTACGTCACTGAAATTTGGTGGTTTAAAAAGTAGGTAGTAATAACTTATAGTTTTTTTAACGTTTATAAAATAAATCTTGGTCTATAGATTGGGCGCAACACAGGTAGATCGAAGCAAAGAACAGGTTCAGATGAGGAATTACGGTCGGCCGCGAAGGACATACCATCCCATCTTATATCATACCTTAAGTGTCACCAGGCTCCAATTGGTTTTACGGCAAGTATTTTAGACAAGTGGTCCGTGTGGTGACGGATTTAGAATACAGGGTCACCACCCCGTTTCTTCCTGAGAGTGTCGTAAGAGCTGACAAATGGAAATTGCAAGTCCGATAACCTAGCCTTTCATCATCATCATCATTTCAGACAAAAGACGTCCACTGCTGGACATAGGCCTCCCCCAAGGATCTCCACAAAGGCCGGTCCTGGGCCGCCCGCATCCACTGCTTTCCGGCGACCCTAACCAGGTCGTCGGTCCGCCGTGTGAGAGGCCTACCAGCACTGCGCCTTCCGGAACGCGGTCGCCACTAGAGAACTTTTCTGCCCTATCGGACGTCGGTCCTGCGAGCTATGTACCCTGCCCACTGCCACTTAAGTTTGGCAATCCGGTGGGCTATGAAAAACCTAGCTTTTAGAGAAGGAAAACTTGAAACGAATCCCTGTGCCAACCCGTCTGGCCAGCGTGGCACATTAGGCCAATTACCCTCCCTGTGATGGGAGGAGGCCCGACTCAGCTGTGGGTTATTTATAGGCTGAGTAGTTGTAGAAGTAGTATTCATTACAAACTTCCAGGTCATCTAGAAAGGCTAGGTGGTATGTAGTGTGCGTAGGGTGGGACACCATCCCCAATTACTGTAGTTTGAGATTTATAAGCTTACGTCGTTTCAGCCCTTATATGACCCACTACTGAGTCGGGCCTCCTCCAAATTCATGGAGGGAAATTAGCCTATTGTGCCACGCTGGCAAGACGGGCTGGCACAGGGTTTGTATCAAGTTTTCCCTTCTCATACGGCTAGGTGATCTGCCTCTTAAGCTCCTTTAGTCGCCTCTTACGACACCCTCAGAATAGTGTGGGTTGACATTGTGTATTCTAAGTCCGTCACCACACGGACAAAGCTTACCGTAGTGTAGGCTTTTTTGATCAAGCTCACGTTTCGATGCCATACTCGTATTTCTTGATGTTGCTAGTTCAGATAATTTCGATAGTTTTGGCATGGCATTCTGGTCACTACGATCACTCAGATTTTGTGTGGTTGTGATCACACCCTGTAGATATCATTTGACTAAGGTTTTAACTAGCTTGCGCCGGCGACTTGGCCCATGTTTAGTTCACACTGATTTGAAGTAGCTACTTATGAACGTAACGAACATCCCACATAAACATTAAACCAATCTACTACTCAGTCCACAAACGACTCACTCCTGAGTCAGGCCTCCTCTCATTACAGGGAGGGAGGCCATTAGCCTACTGTGACACGCTGGCCAGACGGGTTGGCACATGGCTTAGTTTCTAGTTTTCCTTCTCTTACGGCTAGGTTTTCGACCTTGTCATATCCTTTTGTCGACTCATACGACACCCTCAGGATGGAATGGGGTGGTGACACCATCTAAATCCGTCAACACACGGACTTCAACCACCCTGTTAGACATTCTCAAATATATTTACAAAAGCAGATATCTCACTATGAAAATTAAGGACTTTCAACGAAAATCCAAAATAGAAAACGAGAAATAGTGGAAACCGTGTCGATCACATTTTTATTTCTACCGAATTTAACCCGTGATAGACCTTATTAATTGACAAACAGACAAAGACTTTACTTGCAGTTGGTTTAAAGATAATGTATTAGCTATAAAAGTATTTACTTCATTGTTAGAACTAGTCGTTCGATGGCTACACAATTGTCTGACAAACATGAAGAAGGTTGTGTTTTTAGTCGCAGTATTAGGGGTCACGACATTCAGGTAAGTTAACATTTAAGTTCTACTACTTCTCAGCCCTTAAATTACCCACTGCTGAGTCGGGCCTCCTCCAACTACATGGAGGGTAATTAGCCTACTATGCCACGCTGGCCAGACGGGTTGGCACAGGGTTTAGTATCAAGTTTTCCTTCTCATGCGGCTAGGTTTTCAGCCTTTTCATTTCCTATTGTCGACTCTTATGACACCCTTAGGATGAAATGGGGTGGTGACACAATGTATCCTAAGTCCTTCACCACACGGAACAGGTATTTTAAACTTCACAATAATAAGCTGTACCTCCGCATTCAGTTCATGTCGGAAAGAAGACAATTATTTGTGCAACAAGAGAGCAAAGTCGTTTTTTGCTGCGAGTGCTGATATTCAATCCCGAGTAAGCGAAGGAATCAATGATTGAATCACGAGCGTAGCGAGTGATTCTAAAGTTGATTCCTGAGTGCTGCGAGGGATTCAAAGGCACGAGATGCGAAAAATTTTGCTCTCGTGTAACACACATAACTTTTCACTTCAGCAGCGAGAACACTATAGGAAATGAAATATATTACGTAACATTTTTGAAACTATAATTAAATATTTTTAAGTTAAATATCAGTTTTTTTAAGCAGTAAATACTTATTTTAGTTTAAATACAACAATAAGTTAAAAATTCAATGAATTACAATAAAAGATATAATTATCATTTTTGCTAAATTTCTTTAGTTAGTACGAAATTCCGAACGTGTTTGTCTTTGAGGTCGAATTAAAAATCGGAGTAACCTCATAACGAACTCCTGTCATCCAGTCGAACTGTTAAAAGTACATCTATTTTGTATTTAATCAAATATAGTTCCCATAATATTGCTCTATCAATTTAATATTTATAATCTGTACTTTAATGCTTTGTATTGTTTTCTATAGCGCTACCTGCTAACATTTAACTTCATAACTCTAACGAAACTTATAACCAATTAATTTAACTTTCATAATCACACGAAAATTCTAACACAACACACTTGTCATTGGCAAAATCATCGGTATAACGATGGAAGCCAAAACCTAAATGAAGAAGAAGAAGAAAAATCGGAGCTGTTGGTACTGGCCACTTGGTCTTTGTCTCTCTCTCTTTTCTATTGGCGGGAAAGAGATAGTGTCAATGTTTCGAGTTAGAATTAAAAAGTTACTTTGTCTCACTCAGTGGGCAAAATCGCATTTTGTCCACTGTTTTCAGTGTGCAAAACCTACATGTTTGAGCTACTGAAGTGAAAAGATCTATTCTACACGTTTGACGAAATTTGTTGAAGTTTGAAATTACATACTTACTTACTTAGATGAATATATATTATTCGATTTATTCGTAATAATATTTTCCGTTTTATTGCAGCTCTGCCAGCTATCGGAGTTCTTGCAATGGCTGTCTATTACTATCCCCATACATCCAAAATGGGAGCGCATCGCTCGCTAGAAAATTATCAGAAGTCTCAGCCGATGAACATTGTGGCCTCAAGAGCCATTCAGGTTACATAACTGTGAAAGAGAAGTACAACTCCAATTTGTTCTTCTGGTTTTTTCCTGCTATGACTGCGGGAACTGAAGCGCCATGGATAATATGGCTGCAAGGTGGTCCAGGGTTCTCGTCGATGGCTGGGCTTTTTGACATTATTGGGCCTTTGAAAGTGGAGAATGGAATAGGTTAGGTGAAGTCTTCTTTAAAATAGTTAACCCCATCATTCCGGGCTGAAAAACTAAAATAAAAGATGCAAAGCAAGTACTTTAATCAGAAGAGCACCGAAGGAGAGGAATCTATTTTTTATTCCACTAGTGGCGCTCAAGCACACAGCCTGTCTATCGAAACCGCAGGCTGTATGCTTGTTGCTTAGAGATGTTTATAACATCGGAGGTGTTTATCAGGTGACACGGATTCTTTAAGATATTAAAACATGACGCTGGAAATAGAAAGAAGGTGGACTCCTTCAGCTGCTATCCACCTTTAAGCACCATGCCTCCTCTAATAGACTTTTATGTGACCTTCCTCAGGCGCAAACTCAAAAGGAACTTTATTTACGTAGGTTTATCATAAATTTAAAATCATCAGTATCATCACACGTCCCTACGTTAGGTGGTAGTCTCTATACATACCAATCAGTCGTTATATCTACATTCACACCTTTCATACACAATTCCTCATTATTACAATTAAACATCTCTTTTCATCTCCCACAACCCTTGAAATTCTGTAGTTGGATTTTCGCAAATTATCGGTCGTGTTTACAAAAACCACTAAACAGCATAATGAAAGCAAGTTCGAGAATCGAGAATCACGCTACACGTTTGCGCATGAATGACGAATAGGCCTTGACAGGGCCAAGCAAGTACGCAACATCACTCAAGGGTTATATTATTTGACTACGGTATTCTGAAAGGTGAAGAATCTGTGCCCAGTATGGCAACGCCAGCAAGCGGATATATTGGTAAAGCTGATCTTGGAGGTGTCTTTCCTTTAGGCGAGGCGAATAGGATAGATTGGTAACGCAATGTAGAGCAAACCCATCACTATAGACAAAAAATGCTTACCAAAATCTTTACCAAAACGCAAGTAGACTCCATTGAATTTGCAAGCTTGGGGCCCAGATAGGCTAACCAATACTACTGATTTCAGTAAAACTAAGAGACGTGAACTGGGCAAGCGACTACTCTGTGGTGTTTCTGGACAATCCAGTCGGAGCAGGATTCAGCTTCACTGAAGATGACAAAGGATATCCTAATAATGAAGACGATGTGAGTGGCGGTAGTTAGTAAATAGTGGGACTACAATAACTCAATGATCAACTGCTGAGTTAGGGACCCAAACCAGCTAATTCAATCCAAAACTCTTGTGGTAATTTACGAACCTACCCCACACGCTTTTGACACAAGCACTTAGCAAGAACTTTTGAATTTGGCAGATTACATTTTGCAATTGCATCGTGACGCATGGGCACTTCAATATCAAATAGCAGGTTTTGTGGTATAGAGACGGGTTGGCTCAGGGTTAGTATCAAGATTTTTTCTTGCAGGTAGGTTATCTGCCCCTTGAGTCTATTTAGTCGCCTCCTATGACACCTTTAGGATTGAGTGAGTCGGCTACATCGTATACTCTAGATGTGGTATATCACCGCACAAATTAATTTAACTAATTGAATAAATTTGCGAAATATTCTCCGCTGTCCAGATTCCTAAATTGTAGGAACAATTCTACAGGGGTTCCTACAATTCCTTCCAGAGACTAGCCTAGTTTAATTCCCGAGTAATTGTGTCAGTCATATTGCTAAAGATTGCATGTTCTATTGTTTCCTAAAGAGTGCTTGCAATGGAGCTTTAGGAATGTAGTATTATATGCAATGGAGTATTAGTAGTATATTGTTTACGATACTTACAAGTGTTTTCTTAGCCTAGGTTTGTAAAGCAACATACGTTCAGAATCCTGTATTTATGCAAATTAGCAACATGGCGCCAAAAGCATCATAAAATTTATCACATATCGATAGAAAATGCAAATGAACCAGTTCAGATTCTTCGTAGATGAGTTAATAAAGATAAACTTTTATGTATTTATGATAAAAAAAATAGAAAAACTGCTTTGTGAAAGGTGACAGGTCAATGCATGTTTATCAAGACTTCAAATATAAATTTATCAACATCGTTTCATCCCATACACACTCCATCGCGGAGTTAGGTCTTTGTGCCATAAATATTTATTTAGGGATATACCCAGTGACGCCCTACGTCAATCTTGACCACTTTCACGGTTTCGTAGTACTGGGTCATATAAAGACGCCTATAAATATAACATTCTAGTAAAAAATCTCGTACATTCTACATCAATTCACAGGTGGGAGAACAAATGCTGGATTTTCTCTGCCAGTTTCTGCAGATGTTTCCGGAGATGCGTGATTTGCCACTGTTCATAGCTGGGGAGTCTTATGGAGGCAAGTACGTGCCTGCCCTGGCGATACAGATCCACAGGCATAAGACGCAGTGTCCTGTTAATTTACGAGTAAGATGAGTAAAGCTTTACCACCTCCGCTCATATAATAATGCCTATGTTTTTCCCTGTTCTATTAGCCATATGATGATGGCGTTAGTCTAAGACTCTTCGTATGCAATTCCAACACAAAGTCAGCTTCTAAACGAGGAATGAAAATCAAATATGTTCCAGATTCTCCACCAGGATCGTGGAAAATACTCCCCCAGTCGGGAGGATTGAAACCCGTGGCCTTATTTCGAACAGGAACGCCGTTGGTTTTAGTGGGTAGTAATGGTGTAACGACCAACTTATCGCGTCTCGGAGTCTGTCATAACCCGGCAAGCCCCCAGCGGTAGGATATGTACGAATATTTCCCTCATATAAAAACAAAAAGCGAACTTACGAGTAGGGTACCACAATCATCATCATCAGCCCACATTAGTCCACTGCTGGACATAGGCCTCCCCTAAAGAGCGCCATAGCACACTGTTGACTGCTTGACGCGTCCAGCTGCTGTCCGCTACCTTTAGCAGATCAATCAATACCACAATGTACTCTAGGATTTATTTTCAGGGTATCACGATTGGCAATGGTTTAATAGATCTCAGAAGTATGATGCATTATAGCGAGTTATGTAAATCTCTGGGACTCTTAGAAGGGCCAGAACTCGATCGACTAAGAGTACTAGAGCAGTCAGTGGTACAGCTCATTGATGAAAAAAGAATGATCGATGCTGCTAACGTAAGTTTCATTTATCTTTGTTTGTAGTGCCTCACCATAGAGGATGTCACTTTGATAGAAAATTAGCTTACTAAGCCACACTGAGAAGACAAGCTGGCACAGCCCTTTAAAAATAAATGTAAACCGACTTCAGAAGTTGGGTGCAATTGAAACTACTTTATTTAGGACTAGCTGACCCGGCGAACTTTGTTTCGCCATATAGGCAATAAATGAGCAGATATTTTATTTTATTAACTTTTTATCAGGATAAATATAAATAAAACATCTATGATTTTAATTATACTTTATTGGCCATCTATTTTAGTAACTGCACTTTTCAGTGAATCACCTTGTGACAGACGACATTTTTCGGTTTATTATCAGGCGCATGAACAAATAACGCAGATGGTCTTCTGACCCGGAACATGCCACATATAATTGATCTTGGGAAATACATGAATTTTCTAGATTTATGCCACAAACTTTCCAGGATTGACCCTGTGATTTATTAATGGTCACGGCGAATGCACAACGGATCGGAAATCATTAAAACTAAAACGGTATATCAGTTGATATCGTCGGGATCCTCGGATGTGAATTTCCTCACCTTCCGTTGCACAGGTTTGGTGGTTTTGGTTTATATATTTTTCTCTTTTTTTACACAGTCATTATATTTGAATTAATGCAGTGTACCAATGATTTCATTCTGAATTATGTTAGTTACTTTATGTCATCTACATATTTATTCTTAGCCGCCAAAACAGCTCGCTTAGTCAACCATTCATTATTTTTGTGTTTGTGAGTTCGTCCTTCGATGAACAGAAATTCTGAGAAAATAAAATCAATCCACATATTTCGATGATTTGAGGCAAGCGCTTATTTCTGCAGCAGCAGTCGATCTTGGAATTAGAGGCAGTGTTTGGCAGAAATAGCCAGACAGTAAAATCATTGCGCCTCCAAAACATCTCGAGTCCTTGCGTAGGTGTTCGGTTGGATCGGATAAGTGCTTCCAATGCACGTGTATACGCTATTGTACATTCGTCCCAGATGACGATTTTCCATTTTGATAAAACTTTAGCCGCTGAGGAGTGTTTTGTAATATTACATGGCATCTATAGGTCCAATGCGGACGCAAGTATGCAAGCAGTAATTAGTGCTGCCACCGTATCGAAACGTTGCTCGATCCTAATTATGTAGTACCTACTTTATAAATTTATTCTTGTGTCTCGAAAATTATCTAGTTGTTGATCTCTTAAATTTGCTCGACGATTTTGCATTCCCAACCGATCCGTTTCACGGGCTGCCTCGATTTGCTCTTGTGATTGAGAAGCACGGATTCAAGCCATACTAATGCGGTGATCTTCACGTGCATTATTTAGTTCTTCTTCATTGTTCGGCACAATATGCTAATATTTACTCGAAAGAAATACATCAACCGGTCAACTTCAAAATTTCTAATTGTCAAATTTGTCAAACTATAGACAACATAGCGTTTAGCTGTCGGTGAAGTTTTGTTATTCCAGCATTTGCATTTTGATAAACTATGTTTTATATCACGGAACGGGATTACACACATTTACACTTTCAGGTTTATAATATTAAGTATGATTTTGTGAATTGTCCAACATCCATATATTTAAAAGAAAGTCGGACATAGGATACCTAAGATTTTTATCCCGTTCCCGTAGAATGTGATATAATACCTACGTGGTATAACAAAGCGCAACTGACAGCGAAACTTTATGTTGTCTATATTTAAATATGGCTGAAAATTTGACAGTTAGAAATTAAAATTTAACTTAATATCGCTATAAATTTACACACAATATCTTTATAAATTGTAGCCTATGTGTTATTCTGATGTATAAGCTATATTATTATAAAGTTTCATTAAAATCCATTCAGTCGTTTTTACGTGAAAGAGTAACAAACATCCATCCATCCATCCATCCATCCATCCATCCATCCATCCATACATACTTACAAACTTTCACGTTTATAATATTAGTAGGATATAGGTTTACCCGAGGCACTAAGTTCAAATAGCTGGTTTTTGGTTAAACCTCGGTTTAAAGTAGTTTCATTACTGTTTTTGAATTTGGTTTACATTATTTTGTTCACTGGTTTTAGAAGTTCAACGAAACAGTAGAATACATAAAAAAGCAGAGCGGGGTTAGTATTTACAATTTCAACCAAGATCCAGTATCATCCGCTCCAGATTTTGAGGCCTACATTAACAAACCTGAAGTCAGAAAAATCATTCACGTTGGCAACGTAACATTTAACTACAACAACCAATTGGTCTACGAGAAGATGCTTCCGGATATCGCTAATACTACTAAACCGTTTGTGGAAGAATTATTAGAACATTATGGCGTTATGAGTTACAGGTTTGTGCAAGGGTTTAGTTGCTTATTACTACTACGCAACCCATACATGACCTACTGGGAGTCGGGTCTCCTCCAATACGAACAGAATCTATAATATAAAAATGAATCGCAGAATGTGTTGGTAACCGCATAACTCAACAACGCCTGGACCAATTTGGCCAATTGGGCTTTTTTTTAAATGTTCGTTGAAGTTCAGGGATGGAAGGATGAAGGAGAAAAATTCGAATAATTGCCGGAAAAACCCTAAAATCAGCCTTTTTCTTTTACCCTTACAAACGTTTTCTAACTAAAATGTAGAGACAATTTGAGCTTTATTGCTATTGTATAAAGTTCATATTAAATGACAACCACTCACTGTTGTCTAAGCAATGTAGGTGTGTTCCGTCCCTATGTATGCTTAAATCTTTAAAACTACGCAACGGATTTAGAAGCGGTTTCCTTGAATTAATAGATATATAATTCAAGAGGAAGGTTTTTATGTATGACTCATGTCTAATATTGTAGTGAAACATTGATAAATTTAGAGTTTTCTATTGTGATGTCGTACATAAACACATTTTTGCGCTTACATTGCAAGGTTATATTTAGTATCAGCATTGCACCCATGCGAAGCCGGGGCGGGTCGCTAGTAGAATATAAAAATGCTTTAATGTATAAACCAATTATGGTGTTCACAATCGTCATCGAATAGGTACGTCACTTTTAAAATACTACTTCCAGGTCGGAATGCGGCACCAACCGAGAAGACCTGCCGGAGGATACTCGGTGGGCGTGTCTTTTTTTTAACGCCTTAATACAATGACCGTTTACTTATACCTAACTAGTTTCGTTTGGTTCAGCATGACGCTCAACTGAAATATGAATTTTATAATAAAATAGATAGAATTTTTTATCTATAATATGTATGTGTTTACAAAAAAAAATGTATATGAGTAGTTTATCATCCATCTCGTTACCATAACACAAGCATTAAGTTGCTTAGCTTGGGACGAGATGGCGTTGTGTGAAATGTCCAAGGATATTTATTATTATTATTATTTATAATTAAAAATGAAATTATAAGTCTTGAATCTGAAGTATGGAGGGTAAATAACCGACGATGCCACGCTGGCCAGACGGGTTGGCAGGGTTTTTGTTAAGTCTTCTTTCACTTGCGGCTAGGTTTTCAGCAGCTTATCTGAAGACCCTAGGATATCCGCCTTAAATCATTATAAAGGTTGTAAAAAAGTGTAATTGGCGTAAGAACCAATGAGTTTTCAAAGAGAATAATATTCTACGTTACGTAGTTGTCAAACCAAAATCTGCTATGTGCAAAAACTTTATTTTGAATTAACGAGTAAAAATAATTTCGTATAAAATTTAAAGGAGGTGAACTCCAAATAATATTCTCTTTGTAGTTGAAACATACTTCTAGGCAGTTCTTTGACGTGTCAGCTTATTAGTACATACCTACATATTTTAAAGTAAAAAGTGCATTATTACGGTGTGTAAGTAAAATTCTCAAAAATACACATAGCAGATTTAGGTTTGACAACGACGTTATATGTTTGCATGATAGTACCTGTGGTGACGGATTTAGAATACTAGAGTGGCCACCCCATTTTAGCCTGCGGGTGTCGTAAGAGTCGACAAAAGGACATAACAAGGCTGAAAAGCTAGCCGCATAAGAAAGAAAGCTACAAACGAAACCCTTTTTTTATTGACGCTGGTGAATGTATAGGTCGATGATTGTGTGGGACTCCCGAGATACGATTCCTATACTAAAACCCCAGCGGTATACCCTCACACGACACACTTGGGGCGCCACAGGTTCGCGTGAACGGAGTCTGCTCTGACGCCCCGATGAGGTGCCGGCTATGTGGGCAAGCGACTACCAGAGGGCATCCCGGGGAACTGGGACGCCCTCAGTCAGTGAGGATTTTGTCGGTGGCGGGTCCCCCGACCAACCACCGGCCTCTAGGTATAGGTCTGGTTGAAAACCAGCGCCAGGCATTCCGTCTGGCATATGCTGAACCAGCGCCGTTTCAGCGCAATTTATATTAGAGCTTAAGTAATTATAGATAGTATATAAGGTAAATTGTGCTGAATAAACCATTTTTCTTTCTTTCTTTCTTCTTTCTCTATGGCGAGGGAAGGAGGTGGTCGTATAGTCGCCTGCTCCTCCCCAGCCTTTGATACTCAGGGAAGTATTTCAATTACAGTGGTCAAATGGATATTATACTAGCGTATAGCCTTTCTAAGCACACTTATACCGAGCTGCATTGGTCGCGCAAGGAGGAATATGAGCGAGCACCAAGAGAGCGTCTGGCAATGTCTTCCGGAGGTGCGGTTGTTGCGTAAGTGCTGTCCCATTTTACATACTCGTACATGATCCACTTCTGAGTATCATCTCATTATATATCGCATACTGTGCCTCACTGGCCAGATGGGTTCACACAAGTTTTCCTGGTCTTGCGGCTACGTTTTCTGGCCTTGTCATTTCCTTTTGTCATCATCTGCGACACCCTCATGATGGAATGAGGTGGTGACAATAATTGACTGTCTTGTTGGTCTAGCACCGCCTTTGGATCACGGGGTCCCGGGTTCGATTCCGGGGCCGGGCAAGGGTATTTGTGTAAACCAGAGGCACTTGCTCCGAGTCTGGGTGTCATTTGGATTCGTGAATTTCATGTTGAATCATAAAACAAAATATCCATACTGTAAGTATTTTTCCAGAAATAAACCGGTTGAATGTTTTAACGGATTTATCGCGTCCTTTACGTTATTTAATTCGCGACCGGACGATCCAGTCATTAATTGATCAAATCTCAAGTTCAACACTCATCGCGCACAGGGAACGTTATCAATAAAACAAAATTATAACTAGACGGTATATTTAGCTGTTACTTTGTACTTTTGAACACCACTGCCATCTAGAGTCCACCACTGCTGCAAAGCATCGGAAACGTGTGGAAATAATGTAAAATATACGTGACAAATCCGGATTTAGAATACAGTGTCACCAACCCATACTATCCCGAGAGTGTCGTACGAGTCTTAGTCGCCTAAGGGGACGGAAGAGGCAGATCACTTAGTCGCAAGAGAAGGAAAACTTGATACAAATTCTGTGCCAATCCGTCTTGCCAGCAGGTTATATCCCTCCATGAAATTGGAGGAACCCCGACTCAGTATAGTAGTGGGCTGAAACAACAACACAAAATAATTTTAATAAAAAATATTTTGTTTGTGCAATAATGATAAGGGTTGGGCTGCATAATGACTCAGAACTTATTTAATATAGCATAACTTTTAAATTAACCGACTTCTTTCGTCTTCTTCTCCTTACGGACCTCTAATCTTAATTATCTGTACCTAGGTGATATTAATTAAGTGTGTAAAAACTGATATCGCCGTCTACTTTACCGTAACGTAAACCGCAATTAGATTAAGCAGCATGTCAAATAAAATTAGCCATGTTACAATTTTTAAGACGTATCTACTAATGGTTCTTCTGCTTTTTCTTATACATTTACTGTGATGGTCTAGTGTAGGAATTAAAAGGTAAACAATAAACATTGTCTATAAAATAATGACTATATTATATATGTATTACTTATAATACTTTTCCAGGTACAAAAAAGCCGGTGGCAATTTCGTTGAAGTTCTCATACGGCGAGCTGGTCACATGGTGCCGAAGGAGCAGCCCGTTGTTGCTAAGTTCATTTTAGATCTGTTTATATCCGAGTACAAGTAGGCAAATGACGAATGTGCTATACCTAAATTCTAAAACTAAGAGGCCCCAGGAAAAATTGTGAAAGATAGCTTAGAAACTTGTAGGATAGTATTAATGATAGCTCGACGGTGCTTTTCCATTGGAACACACTTTGTGATCATTTTGATAAATTTTGACATCCGGTAAAAATTGGTTGATTTGTTCATGTGTTGTTTTGTTGTTGTTTGTTTGTTTGTTTGTCCGTCTTACTTTAAAATAGAAAAATAATTTGTTACACCCTGTAGGGTAAGTGAGCCAATGTGGCAGTCGGAACATATTGGGTTTATAAGTGGTCTCAGCTACAGAGTTTCTTGCCAGCTCTTCCTTGTCGAGATGCATTCCGAACCGGTGGTAAATGGTAAATTTTCAATTATTAATTTTAATTCATTGTTTGACTTGTCAAAAGGTTTGATTTTGGTTTTGGTAGTCTTATTAATTGTATGTCAATTAATGACAATGGTTATAGTGAAATAAACTATTCCGGAATCCCATAAAACCGATGACGACTTTTAACAGACTTTTTCTTGGTCTTCCCCGTCTGCTTTACCGTAACGTACACCGCATGTAGAGTAAGCAACAACATGTCAAATAACAATAGCCAAGTTACGATATTTTAGACGTATCTACTAGTGGTTCTTCTGTTTTGTCATATACATTTACTGTGATGTAGTGCAGGAGTTAATATGTAAATAATAACCATTGTCTATAAAAGAATGACTTTATTTCTTAAAAAAAAGCATAGGTAAGTACTTATTTGTTACATTTATAAAAATATTAACCTCTAAAGTATTGTACTTAAGGATGTTTCTAATGATTCTGCATTTAACATACGAAATGTGGTAGAAAGAGGTATAAAGTTGATTAAAATAGAGTAGGTAAGGTACTAACTTTGTCTGTTTTGTAATGTGATGTATAAGATTTTGTAATAATTCATGTAGTTTTAGGTTCATTAGAAACAATGAAAACATAGACCACACAACAAATGGTAGCAATGCTAAAATATTAACAAATGAATGTATCATTTATATAATTACACAAAACTTAAATCCGAAACACACCTTTCATTGATTCTATTCATTTCTATCTATCTACATTCTGTTTGGTCGATACTTTACAAATTTTACATGAACACTAATAAAAATATCTTATTCATATTTCTATTACATACTAAGATTAATTTGGCTTTGCCTCATCCCAAATGTACGAGGCCGGTTACTAATTTGCCATTTGGCCAATGACGGATAAGTTTACACGGAACCTGTGGTGACGGATTTAGAATACATAGTGTCACCACCCTATTCCACCCTGAGAGACAGCGAGACACTAAGAGCCGACAAACAGAAATTCCAAAGCTGAAAACCGCACCGCAATGTCTAATCACCCACCATGTAACAACGTCCCTCCGACAAAAATGATCGTGTGACCGATCATCATACTGATTTCTGCTGAATGTCCTATTGAAGGTCGTGCGATCATGCGATGCGACCAAATTGTTTAAGCGCATCGTATTGATCGGACGACCGTGTGTTCAAATATTCTGATATCTACTAAATGTCATATGATTTGATTCCATAGATTCGTATGATATTTGAAGAGAACTTAATTAATGATTTCTTAGGTTTTCGCGATTATTACACATTGAAATTAAACACTTTTTAACGGATTTGTCGCGTGTGTATTACATTATTTAATTCCCGACGTTTCGAATGCTTTGCAGCAGTCGTGGTCGCGGGAGAGACTAGATGACAGTTGTCATCTAGTCTCTCCCGCTCTCCTCTGAATTATCCGCTTAATTAATAAAATGCGTGCTCATATCATTTTTTGGAATAAATGGAGTGAAGACTATAAAAACAGGCTTAAAAATGACAGAGTGGGCTATTATTGCAATGAATTTGAATAAAATAAGAAGATTAAGTGAAAATATATATAATAGCGACAACACGGTTGAGCGATCGACTGCTGCGCAGCATGTCGCGGGTTCGATTCCCCGCACGGAAGAAATATTTGTACGACCTACAAGTATTTGTTCCGGGTCTGGGTGTTTTCTATCTATAATATGTATGTATTTACAAAAAAAAGTATAATAAGTAGTATATCATATATCATCCATCTCGTTACCATAACACAAGCATTACGTTGCTTAACGTGGGACGAGATGGCGTTGTGTGAAATGTCCAAGGATATTTATTTATTTATTTATATGTTAATAAAACGCAAGACCGTAATAGGACAAATGTTTTCTCATCGCGCCATCGGTTTCATCGCACGATAAAATCGCATTGCGACATCGCACGAGCGATGGCAATAGGACGGCACCTTACTGTATACCGCCGCTCCTCGGGGGCATGGTCGGCGGTTACTACGGAAATTAATTGTCTACCCACTAAAACTCCAGCGGTATACCCTCACACGTCTCGTTTGGGACGCAAGAGGCTCGCGAGGACGCATTCTACTGTGGCGCATCGATGGATTGCCACCAATGGAGGGCCTGTACGAGTAGTTGTTGCTATAACAAATAGAGCAGGGATCGACTACTATGCTCCCAAAGCACGGAGATGTTATAATATAACTAGCGGAATATAACCTGTCCCGGCTTTGCACGGATGCGACGTTACTTATTGTCGTACGGCGGATGACGCCGCGAGGCTAAGCTAGTCTAAAAGTAAAGTAGCGTAAGTTACTCCTTATATCATCAGCTACCTATCTGTAAAAGTCCCATCAAAATCGATTCAGCCGTTCCAGAGATTAGCCGGAGCAAACCGACTCTGATGATGAGGATGACACCAATTTTATTTATTAGTATAGATATCACCAGTGGAGCATCCACCTGATCCAGGCTCTCCATAAACTGCATATTTATTGCGTGATTTTCTCACACAATAACTCGCATTAAAAATTAAAAAATAAATGCTTTAATTTACCGTTTTTATTTGCATCACGGTATGTGCGAAAGGATCCAGACAAGTGTGAGCGCCTATTGCCTTAACAATTACATTAAATGATAATAAACTTAATAAATATTTTGAATGATATTTCTTTGACATTGACACAAGCTAGAGTATGGGACCTTAACATATCCTTAGTATAACTACGTGAGCCGGTGAAAGAAAATGTAAAAAAACCCTGTATCCAGTCTGGCCAGAGTGGCAAAGTGGGCTAACACACTAACACGAGGGTGGCGAGGACGCTTGCAGTTGAAAAACGGCGCGCACGGGTGTAGTCTGCCTCCTCGCCCGCTAATACCTGATTTTAGCGGTCATATAGATTGGCGAGGACTGTATGACGTTTCCAAGGTGTAACATAATCTCTCGAGGTATATTTACATTATTTAATAACATCGTGTTTTTATCGAACTCCTGCGAAACGCCTCGCCCAATTTTTATCTTTTCTTTTGTGTATAGCTGGTAGGCCTAAAGATCGATCGATCTTTAGCTGGCTTATTTTTTAACACTTTTTTTTAACCAAATAGTTGGACTAGATTTATAAGGCAAAACAAATTTGCCATGTGAGTTATAGATCTCTTCGTTATGTATATACACTGGGTACACATGGGTTTGTTACACACTGTATAAAACTATTAAGGTGGCACTTCACTATATTATTTTTATTGGCGTATTTGCAATATTTTATGTTAGCCGCCGTGTGTGGATGCATTTTTCGTAAAAAAACGTACAAATTAAAGCGAATTTGTACAGTATTTGAATGAGAAAATCTTATTCAAATACTGTATTCGACCGGTACACCGGTATTCAAATCCGAGCTGGGGTATACGCCATATGAAGTTCCATCCTTATATTTTAAAGCCATAGTGGCATTGACGGGATCGACTAATCATTTCACATCCCCTCTCAAAACATAGTTGAGGAAATATTATCCTCCATAGAGTTGTACATATAAGCATCAGTTCTTCTCTTCCACCTGATAGTCACAAAAACTCCTGTCGCAATGGTAAAAATCAAAACAACGTTTAGTATAATACTGATCACCATTCCGGTTTTGACGCCATGGTCGTCGTATCCTGGAGACAGTACGGTCATTTTGTCGACTTCTGTCTCTATGTCGCCTTCTGCTCTATATTCTGGTGTATCATCGGGATTGACGTAGAAGCTACGTGAAGGAGCCAGGTCTCCTTCAATGAAGAGTTTTATGAGGTGTAGTGTTTGTTCTGGTTTGTCCATGGGCACAAGATGACCAGCACCACGGACTAAAGCTTCTGTGAAGTTGCCTCCGCTTTTAATATATCTGGAAATTATTATAATTTATTGTTGAATATTAAGGCAGGAAAGAACTCAGGTACCTACACAGGGATATTAAACAGTTGGTACCATTTAACAATCATTATTTATTGTGGTGACGAATTTAGAATTTAATAAGGATACAGATTTAAGTCATAATTCTACTTGACTAAACATCTGCCGGGTGCACCGGTCCGCGCATTTAAGACGTGTCTAAAGAGAAATTAGTTACTTGACCTAACCTTGACCATCAAATAACTGAACTCTTCTAAGCTGGGAGCCCTTTGTCACCGTCAAAAAGGGAAAAAAATCCAAAAGCTCGCATAACATGATACATTCTAATGAGACTGCTTTCGTCTTAAGGGATTTAAGATATATTTTCAAATCGTCAACTTTCCAAATTCCAAACTCGTCAGTATTCCATTGGATAGTGAGTTGGTTTAAATTTCAGTTCGAACTTACCCAGCCACGCTGTCGTTATAAAACCACGGGGAACGTGGAGCTTTCAAGAAGTCTTCTCGATGGTTCCATTGCCAGTACTTTCGGCGAGCTTGGGCGCTTTGTACACAAGGAGCAGTCAAGTCCAGTTGACCACTGAAATATTATAACAATTTAATCAAACATCGTTCGAATCGACAAGACGACACGATAAGGCCGGAAACGTTCTTTTGCGGGGTGGTAAAACCCTTTGCTGGCTATTCACACCAGCCTGGGGAAAGGCCAGTGTGGGTTATGTGGGACTCTGGTCCGCCAACCCGTGATATGAACGGCGTCCCCATACCCACTAAATATGCCCCTGTCACGCGCCGCCTGTCTTGTAGATCCCGGACTGTGTCTCCAGGGGAATGCCGAAAACCTAGCCGCAAGAGAAGGAGAACTTGACACGAAACTCTGTGCCAACCTGTGGTCAGGGTGGCACAGTAGTACAGCGGTGGAGGCCCGACTTAGTAGTGAGTCATTTATGGCTTGAGTAGTAAACATGGATTGCATGACTTTGGATTCTAAGACTATCTTAATATATATAATGTTGTAATATAATATATATAATTCTATTATATATAATGATAATGTTCCTTAAATGGAAGCTCAAATACAATTAGAAAGATCGTTCTAAAAATAAATAAGGCACTTAAACAGAGCATTGCGCTCTATTTCAGCTTGATTTCCGACTGTGAACTTGTCGCAATAACATAATGTCTTATACTATCCTAATCTACTACAAATGGCAAACATGTAATATTCACTGGGATAAGTGTTTTCTCTCAAAATACTCACCAGTAAATAAGGATTTTGTATCTATCAAGCAATACTTCCACTTTGCTCCTCACTTCACTCAAGAAATCATTCACCAGTTTCGCGTGTACCGTGCCATTGGAAAAGGTGAAACCGAGGTTCCCCACATGAAGCGCCTCCTTGGTGTGTGGCCCCATAATGAAATGTACAAATCTCTGGAGTTTATATGTTACATCTTCGGCTAGAACATTGAAGGTTTGCTGCTGCATTGAAATACTGCCTAGTTTGTTCAGTAATTCTTCGCGGAGCTTAAACGAAAAATGAAATTATTAGGACGAATACTATCTGAAAATAAGTCTGTGTGTGTTCCAACGCACAGACAAATTAGCCGCTTTTGGATCAACGGGTCTCGGGTTCGATTCCGGGGTCGGGTACGTGTCTGGGTGTCATTTGTGTACGTGAATTACATGTTTGTAAACTGCCCCCGCGTTACAAGTCTTACCTAGTGCTGATGGGATGCCGTTTATTTAAAAAAAAACAATTAGCCGTAATTATTTACTATGAGGCAGATTACCTAGCCGTATGAGAAGGAAAACTTTATACAAGCCCTGTGCCAACCCGTCTTGCCAGCGTGGCATAGTAGGCTAATTTTCCTCCATGAATTTGGAGGAGGCCCGACTCAGTAGTGGGTCATTTACAGGCTGAACCGACGACGACGACTTACTATGAGAGCTTGACTAGCGTTGTTTTGCTTAAGAGCTTCGTTATATGCTTTCTGTAGTGGCTGGACTGCCAGTCGCCCCTGGCTATCGATGAGCCCCCAATTGTAAAAGACGCTGGTATAATCTGCGATACTGTCGCGGTTCAACACTGGATTGCCCATCATTATGCCCTGAAAGAATACGTTGTTATAAATTATTTTTTTCGTAAACTAGTAACGAGATAAGAATTAATAGTGTCACCTGACCGTTTGGTGACAGATTTAGAAGACATAGTGCCACCACCCCATTTCATCCTGAGGGTCTCGTAAGAGGCGACAAAAGGAAATGACAAGGCCGAAAACCTAGCCGCAAGAGAAGGAAAACTTGACACGAAACCCTGTGCCTTTACCCTGGCCAGCGTGGAACAATAGGTTAATTACCCTCCATGTATTGGAGGAGACCCGACTCAACAGAGGGTTAAGAATGGGCCGAGACTAGTAGTATCAACAAGCCTTTATTTATTATTTGTTTAGATAACATGTTCTTGTGTAATTGTCAACAGCCAGCGGTAGAGTCAAGTTCGTCAAAGCAAAAAATACAAAGTAGTTTTTGCATTTAAGTGAATAGCCTTGATGCCGCCGATAAGTGTGAATAGCTTCATATAAAATGCTGTGCCACTATAACCTCCGATTAATATACGGATCCGACACCCGACAAGTAGGAACGAGCTCTCACTATCATGAATGTATGAATATGACGGCGCGTCTACAAAATTGGTGCTATAAAAGAACAGGATGAGGAAAATCACATATCGAAACAAGGTATAAAAAAATATGCTGCTTAATTTATGAGAACTGACCAATGAAGGTAGACAAGTATGCCACTTGTAGACAGTACTGTTACAATATCATAGCTTATCAAGAATGAATTACGCCATGTATAGCTTAAGGCTATCATATCATCGACAGATATGGAAGCAACCTTGGTTTCGGCTAATGTAAACTTTCATAAGTCATTATTAAACCAATACATAAATATCATAGAGTAGCAACAGGTTTCTAAAATGTTTCATCTCGATCTAGTTATCAAGTAAAAATGTAGAAACAAAAATATTTTTTTAAAATCATTTCAAGTTCTGACTCAAGTGACACCAACCTTCCCTTTGGCTCTCGCGGTTTGTGTTCAGGCAATACCTAGTTTCTCTTTAAGATTTCTTCAATACTTTAGTTGAGATTTTTAGTTGTTTATAGTAAAAGAACTTGACAAGTCTATGGCGTCAGAGCTCCTGCACGAATGAACTAACCTTTTTTATTTAATATAAGGTGTGTCATGACATGACTTAATGAGTGTTCATAATTAACTTTTTTTACTGAAACTGTTCTTTAAAAAAAGTCATTATAAGCTGACCTTTTTCCTAATTATTTTGAAGGATTTTCACAAATAAAGTACTTACCTACTTAAATAAACCAAATTATAATGACATGTTTTAGAAATTCTTAAATGCAAAAACATATTTATTGATTTTGTCATAAAGTTTTTACATCTTGGTTTTTAAGTAGACTAAGAATTAAATTTATTTTTAAATAACGAATTTATCAATGTCGTGAGCAATGTATAATCGATTTCAAATTCAATGACACAATCGTAATTATTTTTAAAACAAACAACAATACGATAGAGTCGTAACGGAAAAATACAATTTCAACTCCTATTATCGTTCATCACGACTATATTTAAGTACGAGTATCCGATGTACCAATGGGATATTTTTATATTACAATATTATATCGAGAAGTAATCACAACCGATTTCACGGGTTTGAAGCACAAAATCGATGATTATTAAAAGTAACGATGGGGTGTCCTTGTCACACAAAATTTGGCAAGTAGTTTATGTGGATGTTGATCTAAAACTAGTTGCATTTTATATGTTATTATTTTAGAGTCAGTGTATTGAAAGATTTAGAAAACGTAGTCTCATCATGAATTTTGTATCGTGAAGTTGTCGAAAGTGCAGAGTAAAGGAAATAACAAGGAGAAACAAAACCTAGCCGCATTATAAGGAAAACTTGAGTAAAGTCTGCCTAGTCAGCACGGCATAGTAAGCTCGTTTTCCTTCTATAAATTGGAGGAGACCCGACTCTTCCGGCCAGTAGTGGATGTTTTACGGGCTTAGCTTTTTTTTTATTGTTTTGTTAGCATTTCCTCGTTGGTCTAGTGGTTAGATGTGCCGCCTTTGGATCAACGGGTCCCAGGTTCGATTCCGGGGTCGGGCAAGTGTCTTTGTCTAAACCAGGGGCACTGGCTCGGAGTCTGGGTGTCATTTCTATCTATATTAAGTATGTAATAACAAAAAAAAAATGTATATAAGTAGTTTATCATCCATCTCGTTACCATAACACAAGCATTAAGTGGCTTAGCTTGGGACGAGATGGCGTTATGTGAAATGTCCAAGGATATTTATTTATTTTGAAATTATTCTACTCGTATTTAGTTGGTTATTTCAAACCATTTCAATATATTCATTATTTAAGCTCCTTGGACAAAACAACACATTTCTTATTAAGTCAGGGTTAGAAAGGCCGACAAAGAATAAGCGGCAACATACACCTATTTTTTCAAATTACCATTTGTCTATTCTAAATTAAAATAATTTAGAGAGTCATCGTATAAATAATATCGCACAAAATTCTTGTAAAAAAATGCCAAGTTCTGTTTCTTACCTGCATGTTAAAATATAAAGGACCATTTGAGCGTTCTTCCTGGAGGATCTTCATCCCGAGTGCAGGTATGTACCGACCAGCGTAGGATTCCCCAGCTATGTACAAAGGAGCTGTGCGAAGCTCAGTAAATACGGTTAGGAATTGAAGGATGGTACTGTAAAGATGGTTTGCACACTGAAACAATTTGTGACATGTTTATTTGTGTTTTAAACTTATTTAAACTCATTTTTAGCCTGGGCCTGGGTAAAAAACCTGCTAATTTAATAGAATCAAAATCGAGAATCACCCTGCCATTGATAGTCGAGTCTTACTAACCTCCTAATAATTTAGTATCTGTTCGACACAACCCGCTACTAACACCAGAACTTTTTAATTTCACAGATTAAGGAGGGAATTGATGAATAGGTTCAAAGCCTATTTGTAATTCGATTTACTTATTTTTTGTTTTAAAGTTATTATCAAAAATATATTAGATACGTTATTTACTATTTGCATTTCAATTTTTCAGTTCTACACTGCCTTGATCAAACACAGAATATGTTTGCATTCGCATATATTTTGTTTTAGCTAGTGGGAAGTATTCAAAACCACAACATTTATTGTTGACTAGCTTTTGTGCGCGGCTTCGCCCGCGTGGGCTCCGAACCCGTGCATATTTTTTATGAAACTAAAATCGGTTATTGTGACTAAACTATGATAGTTAGATATGTGCTCTCGCGGACTTTTTTGTAGATCTTTATAAGACCTACAAACCCGTAGTACATCATTTTGTTCTATTGTCAATAGTTTTTGCAGCGCACGCATAAATAGGTTTTCGATTTTACACCTTGGTTTACAAAATCGCAATTTTCATACGGATCCCTAATTCTTTTGAAAATAAAATATAGCCTATAACCTTCCTCGATAAATGGACTATCTAACACTGAAAGATTTTTTGAAATCGGACCAATAGTTCCCGAGATTAGCGCGTTCAAACAAACAAACAAACAAACACACAAACAAACAAACTCTGCAGCTTTATATATTAGTATAGATTAACACTTCCATTACTAATGTAAATACCCATTCAAAGATCTTTAGCAGCTCCTGCCGTCAATCTTGTGAACAGGTGCTGTTGGTGGGGGTCGGCTCAGTTCTAAATACTGACCGGACGGAGGCGGGGGTGGAGGGGGGTTCGTGACGGTGCGGGCCCCTTCTGCCCTCGCCTAGGAGGCCGGTGGTGGTTCGGGGGAGCCACCACCGACGAAAGCCTCGATGACTGAGGGATAGTCTCTTGCCCGCGTCTCTTGCCTCTGATAGTCGCTTGTCCGCGTTGCGGGCACCACGCCGGGGCGTCACAGTAGAATGCGTTTACGCGAACTTGTGGCGCCCCAAGCGCGTCGTGTGAGGGTATGCCGCTGGGGTTTTAGTGGGTAAACGACGACGCTTGGGTAGGCGACCCTTGTCGGAGTCCGACATAATCACCGACCTTTCCCCCGGGGTGCGGTGGTATGCATAAAGCATTTCCCCAGCGAAAACAAAAAAAAAAAAAAGTTCTATATACTGACAGATAAATACTGCAGATATTTGGCCGGTTAGGAATATTGTGCGGGTATGTTTACACAAATCTGCCATAAGTCTTTTAAAAAAAAGCAACTATAGTGTTTGTTCAGTTGTCCGTTTTTTTTGTAGAGCAGCCTTCCGAACACGTGGTAAATCGTAAATGAACTCTGATGAACAAACTTGAATGAATAGATTTTGATTTTCTTGAGCACTTAATTTCAGACGTTCAGTCACAAACAATGACATCTATCTTCTTCTTCTATCTATGTATATAAATAAAAATGAATTGCTGTTCGTGAGTTTCGCTAAAACTCGAGAACGGCTGGGTCGGTTTGGCTAATTTTGGTATTGAAATATTCGTGGAAGTCCAGGGAAGGTTTAAAATGTATCAAAATATGAAAAAACTATATTTTTTTTAAAACTATTTTTTTTCCAGTTATGGTTTGCACATATATTTTAATAAAGTTGAAACATTCTGGAATGATCATTCAGGTTTTTTATTTATTGATTCTGAGGCGGTACGAAGTTTGCGGGTCGGCTAGTTGACTTAAAAAACATTTCTCGATAACAGAAAAACCCGAGCCACTGTGACTTCATCTGACTTAATTTAAACCCATGTAATGTTTTGAATGATGACAATACAAATTATGGGATGTCTTACTGTATCCATATCCTTAATGAATCCATCGTCGTGATCTGTGAAGCTGTACCCGCTGCCCACAGGATTATCGATGAACAGCATCGAATATTCCTTTGTCCAACTCCACTGACGTACTGAAATTTCAATCGGTAATGAGAACTAGTAACTAGAATGAGAACTAATAACGGTATCGCTATAGATACAGCGAAGTTTGCCCCATAGAATGTCCAACTGCTGAGTGGACCTGTACAATTTTTGTTCATGTTTAAAACCCCTGCCTTTCTTGTGACCTCTATCGGGCTGTTTATAAATATGTAATTCTCGAACACAACGGACACTGTGGCCCAGAGCAAATGACTGGTTCACACAAAGACACGCCCGACCGGGGAACCGAACCGGGGTCCCGTGATCTAAATGCTGCACATCCAAACCGAAAACCTACAATGCAGGCAGTAGAAATAAACTCTTCCTTAGTAAACATAAACTGTTCATACATCTTTAAATAGGTATGTAGGTGTTTTATGCGGGTAGTCGTAACGTCAAGGTGGATATAAAAAGCTCTTAAGATTTTATTTAAATTAATTTATTATATCACTATTATTTACTATTATTACATGAATTTATATTAATTACATCGTACGCTACCTGCCTTTGAGTGTTTTCCGAAATTCACTGCACAAATTAACGTAAAATGGATCCATCTCCTTTATCGTTAACGCAACTTCGAGAGATGTTTACACGGAGAATGGCCACTTTTGAAAAGGAGCTACAGAATGCACCGTCTTCACCCACCACCTTAGCTGCTGACTTCAGCCAATTTAAGGAGCACATTCTGGAAGCTCTCAGCAGCCTCCAGAAGCAGAATGAGCTGCTGGAACAACAGACTCAGCGCCTTGAGCAGGGAATGGAGCGTCTTGAAAGGCAACAGCGACGCAAGATGCTGCTACTCCACAACATTCCTGAGCAGAAGGACGAGGACACAGCCCAGGAAGTCGTTAAGGTGGTTCAACAACATCTGGGTCTGGATGACTTCTCCATTGGTCATCTGAAACGTTGCCATAGGATGGGCCGGCCAGTTGCGAATCATTCGCGGCCAATCTTGGTGAAATTCCAGAATGTCACAAGCCGGGATGAAGTATGGTTCACCAAAACAAAATTCAAAGGATCTGGTGTAACCGTCTCCGAATTTCTGACGCAGCTGAAGCATGGCATCTTTTTAAGACTGCGGGAACGAGTAGGCGTGACCAAATGCTGGAGCTTTCAAGGTCGAATCTTTGCGCAGACTCCGGATGGTTCTCGAAAAGAAGTCGTCACGCTTAGTGATGTCGAAATGATCGAGGTATGCAAGGAGCCCGATGTATCCTCGGCGCATGCGGCAACGAAGCGTACAGTGGCGGCATCAAGACCCAAATCCAAACGAGCCGCAGCCACTAAAAAATAATATGGCCATTTTTACTGTACGTATCAGTCACTTAGCACTGTCCTCTTATATATATTTTTTTATGTCCTTTTAGTTATCACTGCGCACTATCACACTAACTATTTCTATTAAACTTGCGCGCGTTTCAATAGGTAGGTACTGTCTCATCTGTGTTACGTAACAACTGAGGACGGTCGCACTGCACATGCAGTTATAATGTAAGCGATCAGATATTATCCCCCCGCCCGCGTTTCGCAACATTCCAATACACCTACACCTGATCCTAACTATGATAACGTCTTTTTCACAGTGTAGGTATTTAAGTTGGTTCAATATTCTGTACAAATAGTTGCAGCTGTTTGTATATAGGAAACTGACGACTCGGCTTCGCACTTATGGTATGTCCCCAAATGTGTAATGTATGGGAATAGTTTTGATAGTCATTATGGTTTATTGTGAGCGGTGCTGGGTGACTGTTATGTACGACTTACTTAATTATATTGCCGTGTTCTTTTTTTTTTGTTGTTAATTCTTTTATTTTTTGTTTTGTTTGTTAGTCTTTCTTGGACACTCAACTGGCGGGTGGACAATGCACATACACGCGTCCCCCTTGACAGTATTGCACAATTGTATATATATTTGTATTTTTATTATTTTTTTTATATCTATTGATATTATTATTATTTTATCTCCTGATGTCGGATCATGACACCGACGTCAGTAGCTTAGACGACTTCTTTTCTGCCGAAAGTGATAGTGACAGCTTCGCCAGCACTCCAAACCTTGCTGATAATATGAATTCACAGTTTTCTGATGTACCAAAGAATCTGAATGTAGTTCACATAAACGCTCAAAGTATCCCGGCTCATTTTTCGGATATGCTGGTGAGTTTTGACTGTAAGAATATCCATGCAATTCTTGTTTCGGAATCTTGGCTCAAGCCATGTTTACCGTCCTCGTGTTATACGCTCCCTGGGTTTAGTCTGATACGAAATGACCGGACTGGAGGTGGTGGAGGTGGTGTCGCTATTTATTTGCGATCTTATATTCCTTTCACAGTTATAAGCACATCGCCTCAACCACCACCAAGTAATGGTGGTGAGCATCTATTTTTGGAAATAGAATTAAAACACACCAAAGTCCTTCTAGGCGTCTATTATTGTCCCTCAATGCGTATTAACTACTTCTCCTCCTTCGAAGGTATTCTTGAAAACCTCACTCCATCTTACAGTCATACGATCATTATGGGTGATTTTAACACGTGTCTAATTAAAAATGACTCCCGGTCTTCTTCCTTACGTACTATCGTGCACTCCAGCAATTTGTCCCTTCTACCATTAAACGCCACTCACCATTGTCCCAACGCCAATCCCTCTCTTTTAGATTTAATGTTCGTGTCCTCTCGTGATCTTGTCTCTAAGTACGGTCAGTGCCCAGCTGATGCTTTTTCTTATCACGATTTAATCTTCCTATCATATGAAATTTGTCCCCCTAAGGCTAAGTCGAGAGTTCTTCTCCAGCGCAATTTTGCTGGTATGGATTTAGATGCACTCCGGGGAGATGCTGACAACATTGACTGGGAACCTTTGTATACTACAAATTCGATTGACGCTAAAATTCAACTATTTACGTCGATAATCATACAATTGTACGACGTCCATGCACCAATCCGTGCAATCAAAGTACGACATTTTCCAGCACCTTGGCTCAATAACGATATCAAAACTCTAATGGCAAGAAAGGCGCGAGCCAAATCCAAGTATAAATGTCGCCCTACAGATGCTAACAGGGAGAAATATGTTTCAGTACGGAATCACTGCAGCAAGGTGTGTAGGAAAGCACAACGCCAATACGTTCATGAGTCTGTTCTAAATCAAGAACCAAGTAAAGTCTGGAAGTTCCTAAAGTCAATGGGGGTTGGAAAACTACGCCAAAATTCAGTAAATGCTAATTTAGATATTCACTCCTTAAATCAACATTTCTCATCTTCATCCAATTTCAATGGAATAACCAAAGAGAGCACCATTCAATATATTTCATCACTTCCAACTCCTGACTTCTCCCCATTTTCTTTTAGTCAGGTGGCTGCTTGTGACATTGAGAGGACCATTTTGTCCATTACATCGAAAGCTGTTGGCAGTGATTGTATAAGCCGTAATATGATCATTCCCATCCTTGATCAGATTCTCCCCACAATTTCCCATATACTTAACTTTTCCCTAACCAGTGGCAGTTTCCCATCTATGTGGAAAGGAGCCCACATCATTCCACTGCCAAAGAAAAATAACCCGACGACCTTTTCCGAGTTCCGCCCCATTTCAATCCTACCCTTTCTTTCCAAAATCTTAGAACGTCTTGTTCATAAACAGTTAAATTCTTTCCTCTATAATAACCATCTCCTCAATCCTCTACAGTCCGGTTTCCGTCCTGGTCATAGTACAGCCACTGCTCTAATAAAGATCACTGATGACATTCGCCGTGGTATGGATGAGGGGAGAGTTACGGTGTTATCTTTATTAGATTTTAGTAATGCATTCACAGCCGTGGATTTTGATGTATTATTGGGGGTTATGCGTTCACTTAATGTATCTCCAACGGTCATCGACTGGTTTCAAAGTTACCTGTCCGGCCGCCGGCAGCGCATTTGCGTAGACGATTTATTCTCCTCCTGGTGTAATACGACTGCTGGCGTCCCACAGGGTGGCGTGCTTTCTCCATTACTTTTCGCGTTATATATTAATACCATCCCTAAGAATCTCGCTTCTTCCTACCACCTTTATGCTGATGACCTCCAGATATATACACAAGCTACTCTGGAGAGCTTGCCAACAGCCATCAGCTGTATCAATAACGATCTACGTTCAATAGCTGAATGGAGTGAAGCATATGGATTAAAGGTAAATCCAGCTAAAACCCAAGTCATTGTTGTCGGCAGCTCACGGATGATTTCTAGAATTAACTGGTCCAACGTGCCTCAGGTCTTCTTTGATGGAATACACATCCCGTTTACTGATGTTGTAAAAAATCTAGGCATCTACATTGACCAAACGCTTTCTTGGAACCCTCAGTTGCAGGAAGTAAGTCGCAAACTATTTGCTTCTGCTGGATCCTTGCGTAGAATCCGCAACTTTCTTCCTATTACTACCAAAATTGCGCTGGCTCACTCTCTCCTTCTTCCTATTCTCGACTATGCCGATGCCAGCTATCCAGATCTCACTGAAGCCCAACTAGACAAGCTTGAGCGACTCCAAAATGTCTGTATAAGATTCATATTTGGTTTACGTAAATATGATCATGTTTCAGAATTCCGCACTAAGCTCAAGTGGCTTCCCATTCGCCGTCGCCGGGATACTCATATTATTAACCTTCTGTACAACATATTGTTTAATCCGTCTACCCCGCAATACCTCAAAGAGCAATTCGAATTTCTTCATACCACTCATTCACGATCTCTAAGGTCATCAGAAAACTTGGTACTAAAAATTCCTTCCCACACCACTAACTTCTATGGTCAATCTTTCTCTGCGCGGGCTGCAAGTTTGTGGAATTCTTTGCCACTTTATATTAGATGCACGGAGTCTTTCCCTATTTTTAAAAAACTGGTAATAGAACACTTTTATAACCTACCTGTCACACAATAGGCACATATCCTATCACTTGTTAAAATTTTGGTATATATTTATATATGTATATATTGTATGAATGTCTATGTACTATTTGTATGTATCTATTATAATTTATACAATCATTTAGATAATAAAGAGTATTCATTCTATCAACTATTTCTTTTTTCCTTTCCATATTGCTTAATAACATTATATAATTAATCGTATATGTATTATTGTACCTTTTACTACCCTTTCTTAAATTCTAATTAATGTCCATCCCAAGGTTGTCTGTAAGAAATCGCATTTAGCGATAAGACCGCCCTTTGTACTAAGCATTGTATTTTTTTTTTTTTGTGTTCTGTCTTTTTTCACGTGTGCAATAAAGAGTATATCTATCTATCTATCTATCTATGTAATTCTACTGTACGTGTGAACGCCCACTGAACGCCTCCTAAACGGCTGGACCAATTTGAATGTTTTTTTTTGTATGCGTTTGGGTGGCACCGAAGATGGTTTAGATTCACAAAGCAGCCCGACAGATGGCGCTGCAGTAGGTAAACGAATATCATGCAGGACAACATCCGCCCGGTCAGCTTATACAGTTTAAAGAGGTATCTAGCAGCAATGCAAACCGCTATCAATCTGCACGTTTAACAACATCTGTCTCTGCTAAATGTTGAATGAGCGTCCTTCACATTTGATATCTGACCTTCGTGCTTCAGAGAGCACATAAATAAAACCGTCCCGGCTGCCATTCGATCTATTGCAGTCGCTATACGTAGTCAGTGGTATAAAACTGCCAACCGGTTTAACCAAATAATTCTGGTTGTCCCACAAGATGAGTCGCGAAGGGCAGAATAAATGGCCTGTCAGGAAATCCTCGCGATGGGATATCTTGGTGACATCGTCACGGACGAATGCTGACCCAAAATTATGATTGATTTTTGTGTGTGCAGTCAATAACAAATGACGGCGATGTATGTTGTCAGTATCGATAGTAGGTCATTGCGACCTTGGATATTGGCGGGGTAAAAGGTGTCGGAAATACCGTTACGTAGTAAATGTATCACTTGTTATGTAGTGTGAATTTGGTAGAAACGATATATAATTTGGTAGATAGTATAAAGCTAACATTTAAAAAGAACTATGAGTACGTTTCATTTTTTATTTGCGCTTTCTAAAGATAACAGAATTTTGTGTTTAAATTCACTGTGACTGTTAAAACGCGAATGTTTTCGTACGATTGACGAAGTTCGTGCTCTATTCGAAATCCATTCATGTTTGGAATCCAAGTGGACGAACTCGCGAGCAAAAGCTAGTTAGAGCTTTACATAATTCATATTTCATTGCATTTACATACTGTCTGGCAAGTGCTGCACGGGAAATCCCTCGAGAAATCCCGCAATGGAAATCAGTAAAAACCGTGAATCATATCCGATATTTAACTTTCAACTTTCAACTATGCGCAATAAAGTGCAATCTCGGAAAGATCCTTCCGGGTATCAAGTAGATTTTTGGAAAATCATTCAATTCGTTACTTTGAAAACTCAAACTTGGAAAAATTCAAATTCAAAACTCATTTAATCAAGTTGGCTCATTTGAGCTCTTTTGACAAGTCAAACAACAAAATAATATTTAATTTAAAATTTACCATCTACCACCGGTTCGGAATGCAGTTCTACAGAGAAGAGCCAGCAAGAAACTCTGTAGTTGCTCTTTTTAGATCGCCATTTTTAGGTACAAGGCCGTGATTAGACAGTTTGTGAGAGCAAACGCGCGCAATAGTCGCAAAGGGCCAAAGTTTGGCTAAGATAAAAATCTTTTTCATTTCTCATACTCGGAAAGTAGTGTTTGTTTGATCCAAGTAGCCGGTGGAAGATGCTACTTCCCTCCTTTGGGCGGGAAAGACTCATAAGAATTGCTTCCTTCTCTAGGGTGGGAATAAATTTAAAAAATAGAACTAAATTGGGTTAGGCAGTCGGTGAAAAAAATGTTGTCGTCTTGTGAGCGTATAAACTGCCAGTATGAATTACTATGAATTAAAAAAACAGTAAGCCGCCCGAGGACGCGACGCGGGTGTGTTCCAAAGTTAAAAATTGATTTTAATTAATATGGCGGGATAAGTATCGAATCTTTCCGTCGCATGCAGTTTATATTGGGCTAAGATTTGTATTTGTTTGATGTATGTATTCGAAATGAAAAGTAGATTGCATATATCACGGGTGAAAGACATCAATTCCTACTCGTACTATAGCTGCCCTCGCCGTGCTCGGGGCTGTTAATACCTCGTATGGGAATTGATTCCTTTCGACCCTTGTGTAACAATCTACTATGTATTTTTAAAACAGGTTTAAAATAAATTATTCTCTAGGTTGACAAACTCAAACTCAAAAGGAACTTTATTTACGTAAGTTTCATCACAAAACTCTTATAAATCGTCACATTTATAAACACCATTATCATCTTACGGCCCCCGTCCCACACCAGGTGGTAGTCTCCACACACACACCTATCAGTAGTCATACCTACATTCACGCCTTTCACACACAACTCCTCACTCCTACAATCCCTCCATCTCCCCTGACACATTGTATACCATTACTTGTACGTTCTTTTACTATTCGTTTGAATTGATGGTGTATACCATATCAAATTCAAATTCTTAACATTTTCATGAATATTCTAGTAGTTTAAAAATATCTTGAGCATGTGTCATCAACAAATCTCGTGGATGACGCCTCCTTTCTCCGCCCATCACCTCCGAAGAGATCCAGAAATGTTTGATAAGTACCTACTATAACTGCAAATCAATTTATCAACGTCCAATAGATTTTATCGTAACAAAGTAGATAAGTGCATTTTGTGTGCATTGGCAAAAAGTGTTTTTATATGTAGAACAAGTTTCTTTAATTTATTTTTTGTTTAACATTCGCTGTACTTAAATTAACGAAAAAAAAGACAATGTAAGTAGGTACTTACATTAAAACAAATAACTTGTATTTTAAATTGTAAATTTATGACTTCACCTAGTACACAATAGCAAGGTGTAATTGGTACGTTGTAAAGTATTCTACAGACTAACATTCTAGGAATTGGAATAAAAGCAATGTATTTCTTATCGCAAAAAAGAATGAACGAGTTTACATTGTAATTACCGTACACTTCAAATACATTATTAATCTATTTAATTGTGCAGTTTATATGATGAGTATTAACAAATAACTTGTATTTTAAATTGTAAATTTATGACTTCACCTAGTACACAATAGCAAGGTGTAATTGGTACGTTGTAAAATATTCTATATACTAACATTCTAGGAATTGGAATAAAAGCAATGTATTTCTTATCGCAAAAAAGAATGAACGAGTTTACATTGTAATTACCGTACACTTCAAATACATGATTAATCTATTTGATTTTGCAGTTTATATGATGAGTATTTAATGTAAAAAAAATATTGAATATAGTGCCCAAAAATCAAACACGTAATGATTAACATAATAATCAAAAATATTTGAGTTATTAACCGTTCATTTGCGTTTTCTCAAATTATCTCTAACGCAATGAAGCCGTTTGGTTATCTATTCATAACGTGGAATAAGATGGAGACACTTCATCCGTTAGCATACTGACGACGTTTAGAGGTCTAAATAACGTGTTACACAGCGAGCATTCATGCAGTCAGTGTATCGTGTTACGGAGAAACCAGCGACCAACGACGTAGGTACTGACTGCACGAATGTTCGCTGTATTTCTTTTTTATTCTTGATAGGCTTACGCTTGATCGCCAGTTCACCTGATGTTAAGCGACACTGCGACCTAAGATGGAGCGCGCTTGCCTAGAAGAAACCGATTCACTCGTGATTTAAAGACACCCAGATTATACCTATCGGGGAAGACTCACTCGGGAAGCGCATTGCCCATTTCCGCGGTACAAATGTAACACGTTACATTACGCCCAGTAACGCCGGTCAGTACCCAGCTTTACGTACGCTTACCAAATCCCAGCCCTAACTTTCATAAAACTTTTATTGTTAAACGACACCGAATGATGTGCAGTTATTAACAAACATGAAATCCTAACTAATTACACCCAGACTCAGAGCAAGTGCCTCTGGTTTACACAAAGACATTTTGGCCGATCCAGGAGTCAAATTGGGGTCTCGTGATCCAAAGGGGGCACATCTAACGCCTCGACAGACGAGGCAGTCGACGCTGAATAACGTGTGAACTTACGTCTCAACTCCGAATCGTATTCAAAGGGCCCCATCTCATCGAAGAGACCGGCCAAACTAGATGCTCCTGGTCCTCCTTGCAGCCATATGATCCATGGGGTCTCGTTGACTGGCTTATTAGCCACCGGGAAGTACCAGAAGAACATATTGGAGTTATACTTCTTGTCTACGTTGAAGAACCCCGAGTGGCTGGTTACATTGAGGAAGAGACTTGAGTTGACTAGGGACGCTGTTCGCGCTTCTTGTATTTTATTTTGGCTTATCAGGTCAGTGAGTATTAGGGCTGGCGCGCTGGCGAATGTTGTTGTTAAACTGAAAAGAAGAGAAACCAATTATAAACGGCCTCGCAAAAAGCGTAAAAATATATATTAATAATTAATCGTTATTATATTATCCGTAAATGAGGGGGCGCAATAGATAGTACGTACAGGCACCGATATATTAATACTAAGCACACTAAACTTAACCATTATCGTGTTTTACTTTATTAGTTAGAAGTTGTATATACAGGACTAAACAAATATTTTGGTTAGGTACTAGCAATAAATAGGGTTGTAACAAAAATAACAGTTTCTAGCCAAAATCTTAAGGAATAAGGGAGGACCCGTTGTATTTCGGAAACTGGTTTAACCCGACCTCGATTAGAAGTATACGGATTACCATCTTCATTTAATAGTCTAAGTTCCGTTATGATTATTAGGCTATGTTCGGTTGATTCAACCTTTCAAACTTTCCAAAGAATGGTGTTATTGTATAGTCTGTTTACGAATATCTCGCATAATATATTTACCTAGTCCTAGTTCAATCCGAAACTTGGATAGAAAAAAATCTCAAACCTTAACCGTCTAAATTCAAAGAGACGCTCTTTGAATTTCGACTGTCATTCATAAACGTAGTAGTTAATGAGTTGTGAAGAAAAATAACGTAACAGAGGTTCTTTTTATAAAGTAAATAAACAGTCTCAGATCATCGTATAGAAAAACCTACTTGACTGAAAGTATTGTAATCATCATCACTAAATAGTATAAAACAAAGTCGCTGATGTCATTTGTCCGTCCCTATGTATGCTTAAATCTTTAAAACTACGCAACGGGTATCGCAGCGGATTTTTTAATAGATAGAGTGTTTCAAGAGGAAGGTTTATATGTATAATATATATGCATAATTGCACCCGTGCGAAGCCGCCGCAGGTCGCTAGTGAGATTATAAAAGAAATGGCTAACCCAAACCGGATTTCAAGCTCGATGGTTGGCCTTGTATTTCTCCGAAATATGTAGGTCCCTTGACGGCTTTTTATGTTAAATACGACAACTATTATCCTGTAGTTACTTGCGGTATTACAAGACCTACGACTCTGCACATCAGAATGGAATACCAATATAATGCCACCAATTCATACCGTCCCGAGGGAAAGTAAGCAGCCACTGCATTACTGCATGATTTTTGCTATTTTTAATTATTTCTTTAATTCATCAAACTAATTACTTATCATAATGATGTCTTAGGTTTTCACTATCTTTACACATTGCAGTAAATAATTTCCTGTAAATAATTAAGTCGTCCCGCGACCACGGACACTGCAAAGTGTCTGAAAAGTTGGGAATAAAATAAAATAAAACGATCAGAACCGTGAAGAAATTATTTACTGCAATGAATTATCTTACATATTTAAAATGTTGAATGTTTGTCTGTATGTCCTTTAAAGAATCGTTTATGTATTTGATCATTTGATGATCTTCAGCAAGTGTTGTGCATAAGTTCACGAAGGTTTCTGAACAAAAATAATATTTATATACTTATCACTATCACTACATAGTATAAAACAAAGTCGCTGTTTCTGTCCGTCCCTATGTATGCTTAAATCTTTACAACTACGCAACGGATTTTGATACGGTTTTTTTTAATAGATAGAGTGATTCAAGAGGAAGGTTTATATGTATAACCCACACCCGCTTTGCACGGGCGAAGCCGGGGCGGGCCACTAGTAATATATGTAATGTATACATATTTAAAATTTATTTTAGTTAGTGATGTAGCGACGCGCGCCTGTCACAGCTAGTGCATTAAAAACAAAACCCAATTAGTCCATAATACGAAGATAAACATGGATTACAATTTAAAAAAATCAGTGACGTAAGATTTTTGTCTATGTTAAATATCATCTAACCTGATTTGTTTATACCGGTATTTGCAGACCATCTAGTGGTTTGTCGTGAATATATTTAGTAGAGGGGCTCTGGGCCGCACTAAACGAGTAGCAGAGCATGTCATGGGGATTTTGCAACGAAAAATAAAAGGGTCCCACAATATGGGATTGACAGAAATGAGGATGGTACGCAATAAGTGAAACTAGTTAGTTTTTGTTTTATCTATTACGAGTAAATGACATTAAAGCTACCAACAAGATCAAGATCAAAGAAAAGAAACGATATTGGTGCAATGAATGATTTCAAAACCGGCGAAATACAGGCGGTTTGGATATTTTAGAAAGAATCAACCGACCCGTAAGTAAACTTAAAATGTTTTTATGAATGTCTCCTTCGGATTTTGAACACCTAATAGATATCAATTCACTGCCTGCTGCACTCCACATGTATTTCGCCGGTTTTGAAATAATTAATGGCACCAATATCGTTTCTTTTCTTTTATTTCACGTAGATAACAATGTCGAATTATTGCATTGCATTGCATATACGTATTGGAGCAGCATTTACGCGTGTTTTTTCATTAAAAGAGCTTGGAAATGCTAATCGAGTTCGTCTCAGGCGGAGGAGACGTACTGAATGAGCTTTTCGATATAGGTACGCGTCCGGGGGCCGTCCGGCAGGAATTTTGAAAAGTGAAGACATTTGGACACTTTTCTTGTCAGGGGAAAATATTTTTGTATACCAGCTAACAATGCGAATGTAGAGAGTGTTTTCGCTAGTCACTCAGCAATGGACGAAAGAAAGAAACTCGCTAAACATACACACGGTTTCTTCTCTGATCAAAATGAACGAAAAATATTAACGTTGTTTTTATTTTTGATAAAAATAACTTTTTGGAGGTGTCCGGGAAAAAAAAATATTTTGCCCAAATGTCCGTGAGTGTTTATCCGGCGTCGGCAATTTAATGGCAGCCCTACCTCAAAACTTGTTTGCATTCTTGCATTTTTCCCCATTTTCGTTGGGGTCACAGAGGAGGTCAGATAGGTATAAGAAATATGGGTGTCCACCCATCTAAAATCTAGCAGAGCCAGATGCTGCTTAACCTGCACGGTAGCGATTGCGTTCCGCACTATCCGCTAGGCCATAACACACACAAGCTCAAAACTTAGTTAGTAATTAAACAAATAGAAAACAAAAAAAAAGTAAAAGGAAACTGAAGTAAGAGGAACGTACATAATAATCTATTTCAATATCACTTTTGTTTTAAGTTGTGCAACACAACACAGAACCTAACTAACCCAGATAATTATTAGGCGAGTCACTATCCACCGAAACATGAGTAGATTGTCTATTTGATTATTTTGTTATGCTGTGGTCCAATTCGCCTCTCTATTCCTGTCAGATTGAATTTGACAGTTGAGAGTTTGAGAGGCACCGTATATTTCATTTCATGTGACGTGACAGACATCGTTTTCATCAGCTTATAAATTAATTTGGGCACGCCAATTACTTCAATAATCACCATAGTAACGGAGCGAATCGAGTTAACTACTAATTTATTGCGTAGGAAATGATTAGGAAAGTTGTGTCACACATGAACCATTCGCACTATACGTATTTTAAAAATAAAACACTACACATACCTTATCGCAACGAATATTCCAATGAGAACTTTCATTTTCACTGATGTTTTAGTTCAGAACTAGTTAAAGCACTGTATTTGTTTATTGTTTGATAAAATAATGGTCATAATATGTGCGCGTTAGGCCGCGGCTCGGGTGGAACTGCTGGCTGGAGTTTCCCGTTTGCTTGCCTCTGGCCTGTGTCATTATACCTTGTGACGTAAACAAACCAGATTAGATCTGCCGAAAGCTATACCGACAACCTTGATATTCAGATCGCACAATACTATACCTATCTATGTATAGACTTAAATGACGGATAGGTGTAGGGTCAAAATGTCTACAAGATATTTGTTTTTTTTTTTTCTAGTTTGATTTAAGAGAGTTAGAAACATGTACGTAATTATGGAACCAATATTAAATTAAGCTCTACTCTATGTAAGATTGATTGATTCCCTACTGTAAGATAATAATATTCTTCATTACCTAGCATATGTCATATATAATTGAATATCCTTATACTTAAAAATTAGTTCAAGGTTCATTCACCGTTCTAACAATAGAATTTCGTAACGGTTTTCCTATACTACATAATTTGGTGGCGTCAAGCTCAGGTTTAAATCGACTTTGTTAAATATTTTCAAAATACCCTTTCAAGAAATAAACACACCACCTATATGCCTCGGGGTACTAAACAATTTTCACGATTTTGGAGACCGTTAAGATCGTGCAGTACGTTGTTTGTAATGTAAGTTTTTATTTTATTGAATTTACCACGCGGCTTTACTTTTAACAAATATAATTGCATACAAATTTAAAATGATTGAAATTGACCTTCATCGGTGTTATTACACACAACACGGTTTGAATAGAATACTCTTATTTAGCAAGTAAAAACTGCTGCCCATATATTCACATACTCGTAAAACGGGTAAAGAACCGGTGCCCAGGTTAATTGAATGGTTACCTCAACTGGTAAGAAACAGATCTAGTGTTGCTGTGTGCCAGTAAAATGAAGAACTAGCTGGACCCACAGCGATTACGTAGACAGTATAAAAGACTCATCATATCAACTATTGAGTCCAGCCTCTTAGTAAACACATTGTCGACGCTGGCCAGAAGGATTGGACTGTGTCAAGGCTTTCATTTGCAGGTGTTGCTCGAATAGAGCACACAGTCACTGACCAGAGTCGAGCAAACGACTATAAGCAAGTTCGAAATACTTTGTCTTGGATTGAGTGTCATTTGAGGCCGGTGTTGGTTCTGAAAGCTGCCACCGATAATTAAATGACCTGATCGATCGGGTAACTAGAACGCCCTACATTATGCGTAACATGCAACATGTGAATGTTGGGGAAGAGTGTCCCCTCCCCGCGATAGGTGTAAGGATAACTAGGTGTAGAGAAGTTAAAAATAATTAAAAAAGGTTTTCTTAATGAGGTCTTAAATTTTTACGATCTTTACACATCGCGAGGTAACGATTTCTTCGATCAGAACCGTCAAGAAAAGATTTTTCTGCAAAGGTTTTCTTCTGCATGGCATTTTTCATTCGTATAGTCGTCCCACCGGTCTATGCGGCGTTCATTGTCATAATCGTTTCAGCACTTATATAATCCACTGCTGACTTTTCCAAATTCTGCCACGCTGGCAAGACGGGTTGACACAGGGCTTTTATCAAGTTTTCCTTCTCTTGCAGACACCTGTAACGACACCGTCACGATGGAGTGGGTTGGTTATGTATACTTAAGTAGCCTATCTCTTGTTTACTTTAGTTTTCTTTAAGCAACTATTGGCAGTTACGTTTCTCTCGGGTATTTTAACGGTACCCTGGACATTATGACACACTGAAGTAACGTAAATTATTCAAATGACAAATTTGGGCTGACCTTAACATGAAATGCATGGCTAATGTAAAAAGAATGTTGGTTGAGTGGACAGACGAAACGGATATATTGTTTATATAAACGATGTGTCGTACGTATGTGTCGACTTAACATTTTCGGCATCGTCAACGTTATCGCAAACCATAAAAGATCCACTGCTCAATCAGGACTCCTTAGGTTACAAGGAGGGCAATTAGCCTTCTTTATCAAGCTAGCCAGGTGTGTTGGCACTGGATTTCGTATGAAGTTTCCCTTCTCTTGCGGCTAGGTTAACACCATAGATATTTTCCTCTAGAACGCTGTTAACATATCCGCAGGATAGAATTCTATATCTATGCTTACATTCTAAATCCTTTTCTTCTAATTCCTTACCTGTTATTAAAGTATTGTAAATCCTGTTAATTTATACATATTTAGTCTGATTTAGAATACATTGTGTCAATGTCAAATGTTGATATTTCAACATTTATATATCATCAATCTCATATTGCGAGATTAAAAAAGCTGTTAGTACTTTTATTTTATTTTTTAAACATGACGTAAATATATTGTACTGACAATAACGAACACAAAAAAGAATTATTCCATTTGGGAACTTCCGAAAGTTATGCAGTTACTTAAGTTGTTTCTATAATAAATAAACGGATATTTATTTAACTATTTAGACTACTATTTTACGTTAGTGGGCATTACACTGAAATAACTGCTGATTAGAGATCTAAAATAATTCACTGTAAATAGAGCATATACACTTAATTAAGCAGTAGGTAGATAGCCTTCTGACCTTTGAAGTGAATTTACCTAAATGATATATTAAAAAAAACAGAAAAAAATATTTTTAGAGGAGTATTTTCAGTTAGGAGGCTTGAAGTTATGAAGTTAGGAGGAGGCTTAAATTTTAACAAGTAATTATTGCTAGCAGGAAGTTTTCAAAAACAAATACATTGATAGCCGTTATGTAGTTACATTGATAGCCGTTGCCGACCGGAAATATGTACGTTGGCACCGGTCATTTTATTTGATTTACTACAGCTAGCTGACCTAAGTGTCCAATGAAACGTTCACTTTAAAAGGACATTGTTAAGAACTTTACAATTGAATCACCAGCTCACTCCTTGTTAATCATCATCATCATCTCATCCAAAAGAAGGCCACTGCTGAATATAGACCTCCCACAGCAATTGCCTGAACAAACTGCCTGAACTATTAATGAAAGAAAAACCTTAACCGGGGGATGGGTCTGGGGTATGTGGGAGTCCACGGCGCGGGGAGATGGTAAGTTAGACCCGGGCTACCCACTAATCTCTAGTTCGTCTCGAGCCGTCAGCTGTACGCCGCCCGCATCCATCGACCCCGGCGATAAAATAGTCGCTGGTTCACCGTGTAGGAAGTTCCTACCTAATTTTCTTTTCTCAGCCCTTAAAAGACCCACTGCTGAGTCGGCCCCCCTTCAATTACAGGAGGCCCGACTGCGTACTTGGCTACGCTGGCCAGACATATTGGCACAGGGCTTTTTTTCTCTATCTTTAGTCGACTCTTAGGGCACCCGCTTTCTAAATCCGCCACCTACCACTACCTAATGCTTCCTAGTAATGAGGTAAGAGAAGGAAATGTGGCTATGATACGCCGTGCCAACGCCTCTGCCCAGTGCGGCATGGAGAAAGAGAAAGAAAGAAAGAAAAATGGTTTATTCAGCACAATTTACCTTATATACTATCTATAATTACTTAAGCTCTAATATAAATTGCGCTGAAACGGCGCTGGTTCAGCATATGCCAGACGGAATGCCTGGCGCTGGTTTTCAACCAGACCTATACCGACGAATTATATAACTTTAAATTAAAATGGTAGACTTATTCCTTCAGGAGAGTAAATTAGAATAGAATACTCTTTATCGTACACCAATATTAAAAAAGGTTAACATAGCATCAGATAAATATATCAAAGAAATGTACAATGAGCGGGCTTATCGCACTAGGCGATTGACTGACTGACATAAGACCAACGCCTCAAAGCCTGAAGAATTAATAAACTGAGGTTGCAGTAGGAAAACTGAAAACGACTGGGGTAGAATTGATTTTAGAAAACAAACATTGTGCATCTGTTTTCCATCAAAGAAAATAACACCTACATTTTAGCACATCATACTTAGTAAGTTGTCATAATTATTTTAGTCACTACGGTTTGACATCTAAATCTTAAGTTGTTATTTACTTGTAATAATTTTACCCGTCACATTTGCATATCATCATCATCATTTCATCCAATAAATGACGCACTATTGAGTCAGGCCTTCTTCTAATTCATGGACAGATATAATTAAGTCTACTTGACAAGATGGGCTAGCACAGGGTTTGTATCAATGGGTCGGCCCCCACTATGGGGGAGAGTCCCAAACTCCCCTCGCTGGCCATCCCCGTGGCCGGCGAGGAAGTCGATAAAGGATTTTACCCAGTGCAAAAAAAAAAAAAAAAAAAAGGGTTTGTTCAAGTTCTCCCTCTCTTGCTGCTAGGTTGTCTGTGTCTTACAACACCGTCGGGACATTGTGGGTTGGCAACATTGTGTCTATACAGGGTGTAACAAAACCCTGTAGTCATCCGAAGTGAGGGTTGCAGAAGTGATATAGGAAATGAAAAACATTTTAAACACAGGTGGTATTAACTATATACATAATATTTATTAGTAACATTTTGACTATTTTTAAGTGACCATTGTGTCTGCAAAATAAATGATTTGACTTTGAAAAGACCAAGTTCTATTCCCAAAATTTTCTGTGGTTTTGGAGAGTTTGTATTGGCCCCCTAATTATAGGTGCGTAGGGCATAGTGACTGATAATCCACTCACTACTGCTGCCCGACTGGGAAAACTTTTTTGTTCCCTTTTCGATGGTTTCATTCTTAAGGCATTACGCTGCCCCTCGAGGGTAAGTCAGCGGTTATGTGGGAATCCAGAACACTCGACTGCCCACTAAAACTCCAGCGGTATACCCTCACATCACGTTCGGGACGTCAGAGGTTCGCAATGAGCGCCTTCTACTGCCTATGTGGTAGTTTCCCCGACCAACCACCGGACTCTAAGGCAATGTGGTGTAACGTCACGTCTCCCTCCCCCCAGTCTCGTGCTTTTACCTTATTTATTAAGGGCTCGCGACGCGTAGGTGATAGATACTTCAGTGTTGCAAACGTCCATAGACAGAAATCATGCTCGAGCACCAATCTAGTAAAAAAGGTAAGTATGTATCCGAATAATAAAACAGTTCTTCTTCTTCACTTTAATAAAGCGAAATCTTAACAATTCAAAGGAAGAAAGTCGACGTGTGATTCTTAACATATTCTTCAACAAAGGATCCGTTGTATTGGCCGTAACGGAGACTTATGGGTAGTCCACGCGTCCACTGTGATATCATGTTCATGGCCGGCGCCGGCGCATCCATCGGTACCATGTGACCCGCACCGCGTATCAACACTTCTGTTAGATTGCCGCCGCTTTTGTGGTACCTATAAAAACAGCATTAATCTTAGCCCGTTGATTGCTAAGTTGGGACCTTTAATAACATGGTAGGAAGTTAGCCTTCTGTATCTCGCTGGCCAGATAGTTTGCACAGGACTACAAACTCAAACCCAAATAGAACTTTAGTCACGTAAGTTTCATCAGAAAAATCTTATAAGATATTATAAGATTTTAAATTGTGTAAAATAATTGTGTGTATGAAGGGCATTGAAGAGTAATAGGGTTGATAGATAATGATGGTAGTTTTAAATATGGAAATTCGTGAATTCATACACACAATTATTTTACACAATTTAAAATCTTTTAATCTTTAGTCTAAGGCCCGCTTTCCACCAAAGCATAGAGTAGAGGAACCGAGAGGAGATGTGTTCTAAATAACCAATCAGGTTTCGTTATACTATTTCCATCGAAGCTAGGCGGAAAGGAGGTGTGGAAATAACGAAACCTGATTGGTTTAAGACATCTCCTCTCGTCTCCTGTCCTCTCTGCTTTGGTGGAAACCGGGCCTAACACGCGGACGCCGAAATTTTATTTACTCGGGTGAAGTATTTTGAATCCTTCGTTCCATTCTAACCCTCACCCTCACCTTAAAAATATGTCTTTGCTCCCTGGTGATACAATCTACTGTTAGTCACCCCCTTTTATTTGGTGGATATCCTCGTGGACTCGGTCATTGGGGGTTAGCCAGGGTATGTGGGGCGCCGATAAAAAGGCACTAAAATACATACCCCCAAAGGTGCCCTTTATAAATGTACGGATATCTCGATGCTTCCAGAAACTGCAGAGAGCCATTCCATCTCAATTTGCGGTAGTTCTCTGACGCGTATACGCAGGGCAGCATCAAGTCCAGTTGGCCACTGCAATAATTAACCTAGTTTATCACATCAGCGACATATTTTTTACAAAAATACCCCTTATGGTAACTTGTTTACAATAGTTTATTGCACTTTCCATGTGACGAATTTAGAAAACCTTGTGTCCTAACAACCGGGAATAGGAAATAACAAGGCGAAACACTAAATACGAAACCTTATACCAGCCCCTCTGGCCAGCGTGTCATTGTAGGTTAATTACCGTCCATGTAATTGAAGGAGGCCTGCCTCAGTAGTAGGCTTTTGAAATATTGTCGGATCAGATATTTACTATGAACATCGCCGAATTTATAATAGGGGAATTTATATGGAACGGCATTTTTTTTGGTGCAGCATAATCCCAACCGTGACTGACAACTAAACTTAAAGAAAGAAAGAAAAAGGTTTATTAGAAATATTAAAAAAAACAAAAGAGAATAAACACAGATTGGCAACACAATTATTATACAGACCGCTACACATTGAAAGTAACTCCCCAACGTTTCGAAAGTATTACTGCCGTCGCGGATCCGTTAAAAAGTGTTCAATTTCAAGCTAGGTATACAAATAATAATTACGAAATACGAATAACGTGAAGCTAAAAGTTTGTACCCCATTTAATGCCAGAAATACACGTTGGCCGAGCTTAGGCCAACGTGAGCGTAGGCAATTTAATACAAGGCAAGTGCTACTGCCTACACGTTGGGCAAGTGTATCGAAAGCGACACCGAGCGATGGCCAGACAATGCAAATATACCGTCTATACGTTGGTATTGGCGTTCACTCGGCAATGCTGGGCCAACGTGTATTGCTGGCTTAACGAAAATTGCGCGGACCGAGGAGTATGAAATTTCCCACACTTATACGAGTAGTTTTAAGGAATGCTATTATTTTAAAATTATGCCTAATTATATTAAATCAATAAAAAAAAATTACAGTGTGTACTTCCATGTATTTGACACAGCCTCGCATATATGTATACTCTTTTGTTTATTGTTAAGGTTTGTGGTCAAATTGAGAATACAACTATGTATATAATTTGAGAGAGAGAGAGAGAGAGAGAGAGAGAAATTCTTTATTGCGCAAAGAACACGGCGCACTACCGAGAAATACAGACAATTACATGTAGGTACGTGTGTAACAAACATAATAATATTAATAATACAACTTAATTATGGTCTACTTTCGACCGCTGGCCGACCACTAGTCTTTATTAATCCCTTACTCGAATCAAGCCGGGGCGGGCCGTTAGTGTGTAATCGTAACAACATAAGACCTCATTAGCAACTACTCGTTTCCTACTTAAGAAAAAAACGAAGAAGAAACGCGTCAGAGATGATAAGAATCTTTAAAAAAATAGTCTGACATGTGAAAAACGATGAGACTGAAACTGAATATAATTCAATGGTGCGATATATTTTATGACGCTAGCAAGATTTATAACAATGGCTTCATTGTTTAAACAGTTTTATTGTTTTCTGTGAAAATAAATGCCCAAAGAAGATTTAAACTGCCTTTATTTTGTTAATCTTCATCATCATCATCATCTTGGCCGATAAATTTCGCCAGTGCTACAATATCATGTAAGCCTTTAATAAGGCGGTCAGTTAGCGCGATCTATCTGCAGGAAGCAACGTCTGCCTTTGCTGGATGTTAGATTGATGTACCGTTTGGTGTCGGACTAAGAATACATAGTGTCACCACCCCATTCCATCCAGAAGGTGTCGTAAGAGCCGACAAAAAGGCCGAAAACCCAGCAGCAAGAGAAGGAAAACTTGATATGAAACCCTGTTTAAAAGACGTGGTGTGCACAGGCCTTTAGCTGCCAGTTTATTACAGCAGTTTATTAGCTTAAACAGATCTCTCTCCTGATATTTAAAAAATCAATCCTTACCAGTAAACAAGGACTCTGTAATGCTCCAAAAGGGTTTCAAGCATCGGTATGGAGCTGCTAAGAAAGTCTGGCGATAACTTTTCGTTCACAGTTACGTTGACAGCCCAATACGGTAGAGATCCCACGTGTAAAGCCCTTGGGACTCCCGGGGTGTTCAAATAGGGCTTGTAGTTGCCCAAAGGGATTTGGTCACGAAGGAAATTGTACCCATGTTTCTGATGCGTAATGAATAGTAACAGAGATACAAGTGCCACCCATTTCTGAAAGAGTAACAAAGCGTTATTAAGAACTAGTATAGTACCTAACAAAAAAATGCTGCTAAAATGCAAAGCCTAGACTTTTTTGTTCGTTCTATCACGAAAAACAACTAAAATATAACCATTTGAAGTATGTTTCATTAATATTCCAAGCTACTGAACCATACGAATAAGAAAGTTACATTAATATGAAGGAAAACTTGATACAAACCCAGTGCCAATTTCCCTCCATGAACCCAGTGTCAATTTCCCTCCTTCCATCCGTGTCATTCATGGGCTGAAACGACGATGAACGACGACGTTAATATGATATATTCTATTAAGTATATGTAATATCAAACCTATTTATATATACTTATGCGGTAACAAACATACACTTATTATCCCTTTTCCATGCCATTTCCCCATTTCATTCGGATCGGCACCAGTGTAACCAAATTGACTAACTACCAAGATAAACGAAGCGATATCGTCTGCCCCCGATACACTCCCGGAAACTCTTTAAAAGGCGTAAAACCTTTGTATAAAAGCTAACGTAGGTAATGATTTAATTTAATTACTTAAAAATGCCTTACTCTCTTGGCCTCTACGCTGTTGTTAGCTTCAATGTTCTCTAGAAAGGCATCCACCACAGGCTGCACCATTTGAAGCTGCTCCTTCTCCAGAAGACCAAAATAATAATACACTGCTGGCAGGTGGGTTACCATCTCCGGGTCTATGAACGCATTGCCGAGAATGATGCCCTGGGTGTAGCAAATAACTTATATTAAGGCCTAAATAAAAAAAAACTTTTTACGTTAGTAATCCTCACGGCCATGGGTTTAAGTCGGATTGTGTGGCATTCTGGGGCGGAGAAAAACGGAAATTGCTCATTGATAAGTCACGACTTGATACATTTATTTCTCAACTAGGTTAGGAGATAGAGATTTTTATAGATAGATTGTGTTTCTGTAAAATTCCTGTTAGAAGACGAAGTAGGGAAGTAGAACTTCATATCCTCAATTCAGATGTTATACTTTTGCTACCGGTACTAGCCATTCCTATGCCATTTTTGTATGCTATAAATCATTTGTATGACTTTTTGTATCGACAAAAGTTCCATCCACTCATATCCCATAATGTCAAATACGACAGATACTCAAATACGAGTAGCGAAGTGAAATGACACCATTAGCTGAACAGGGGAATTCAATAGAGGCCCGCCGGCAAACTTTCCGCAAAAAAGGGAATTTGACAGTTCCTAAAGCTAATGACGTGACGTTTCGATCTTTTATTCCCATACATTTTTGTGTACCCTGTATCCAGGTGTATGAGCACTTGCATCAGGCGTATATATACGTATACCTGCAAATTAATTTTTTGGGTGGGCGTTTCAGCCGAATTATCTTTGCGGCGATGTATTTCCATGGCAAGAGCAGGGACGTATTTCCCGGCGTAGGACTCCCCAGCGACGTATAGGGGCGCTTTTCGGAGCTCCGGGAATATTTGGAGAAACTGGTGCAGAGCTGAGTAAAGATGATTCGAGTACTGGAATAAGCATAAATATTTTTTTCACACCATCAACTCGAGAATGTTATAGTACGTGAGATATAAACAGCTCATAAAATATCTATGGCCTAGCTCGGTTATCTTCTTGGTACAAAAACTGTTTAGGTACAAATTAGATTTGAATTTCGAACGAAAAAAATATATCAACAATTTTACAATGGAAACAAAAATACATTTGAAAATCGAACAAAAAGCGACGAGTAGAACCTTTTGGTCTAGACGTAACTATAAAATGTCATCCCATACATTTTAGCGTTGCGGATATAATACCGTTATCGATATTTTTGCAGGTAACCCCAGGTCCAAATTGCACGAGGCTTGGTGGGGGTAAATCCTTAAGTGGCTGCTCACACCGGGGACTGGGAACATCCACCGGTGCACTGTCCCGGCTGTGTATCCACGGAACCGTTTATGAGGCCTACCAGAACAGTTATCTTAACTCAAGTTATAACAGTTATTGAATAGGTATGAACATGATGATGATGACTTACCGTATACATACTGGTAGCATACCCATCTTTATGGTCAGTGAAGCTGTAACCTGTACCGACAGGGCTGTCAATAAATAGTAACGAGTGGTTGTGCAGCCACGTGAACGGGTTCGCTGGAAAGAGTATTCCAAAATCAAACAAAATTCATTTACACTTGATTTAAATTGATGATTTAAAATTGATCCCTATACCAGTCAAAAACAGAGTCGGAATTCAGCTCTACAGAGAAGAGCCGACAGGAAACTCCGTGGTATCTTTTTTTTTTAGATCGCCATTTTAGCTTCAAGCCAGGCTTAAGACAGATTTGTGAGGGCAAACTTGTGCAATAGTCGCGCAATAGCCATATGCCAAACATCAGCAACATCGAGCCTGTAATATGTAGTAACCTTTGAATCTCAGAGCTTACCGACCTCCAGCAACTGCACCTGTTATTAAGCATGAGGCTTATGGCAGCCATCACAGATAAATAGATAGAGCTCATAGAGGTCGTACAATTTCAAAGTTTTATAGCCTCATACGAATTTCGCGTTTAAATATATTACATCTTAACGTGTGACACCACAAAGCTATTGACCCTTCCCCCACCCCATTTAATATGTGATGTAATTGATGGATGACCTCAACCAATGTTGCGTACGAATTACTGCCCTTAATATTATCCCATTGCGGCCTAATTAGAGGCATGGCGATAATATACTCTCTGATATTAGTTACTCGAGTGAAGTCAGACGGAAATAATTTTTATTCTATTTCGACATGCACCAGTGACCTTTTAGTAACAATGCGGAGACGGAGACTCGGATGCAGGTAGGGTTGCCAGTTATGGAGGAATAGCAGACAGCGGAACAGCTTATTTCGCCCCTATCAAACTCCGTAGTTTGATCCTGCGAATCCGTGATCTTCCAGAAGTTAAGGTTACGTTGCGTAATAACACGATCACGGCTTTATTATTGTTTTAGAGACAATGTTACCAACATTCTTATTCAAATCTAGCTGTGCCCCGCGGTTTCAACCGCGCTTACTTATTGTCGTACCGCGGGTGACGCCGCGGGGCAAAGCTAGTCTAAAAAAGTAGCCTGTGTTACTCCTTATATAATCAGCTACCTATCAGTGAAAATCCCGTTTAAATCGGTCTAGCCGTTCCAGAGATTAGCCGGAACAAACAGACAGACAGACAGACGGACAGACAGACAAAAATAAAAAATAAAGTTATTTCGTTATATGTACTGTGTTTACTTACTTACGGATTTAGTAAAGAGTGGTTATTTTATTATTACAAACAGACACTCCAATTTTATTTATTTGTAGTAGTAGGTAGTAAGTATGTAGTATGTATAGAATGTATAGATGCACAAACAATGTGCTTTTGGTTGTCGATTTTATTGCCTATTTATTGTCCGTGTCGTGAAGGGTTTACAATTTATAATGTCACCACCACATTGTACTCAGAGGGTGTTGTAAGACCCGATTAAAGGAAATCACATGGTAGAATGGTAGAAAATTTCAAAATAGCCGCAAGATAATAAAAACTTGAAATAAAACCAACCCATATGGGCAGCGTGGCACAGTAGGCTAATTCCCCTCCTCTTATTGAATGAGGCCCGGAGCATTGGTCTTTTACTAAGCGTTAGTTCGGGAGGTCAGTTCGGGAGGTATTCCACACAATTGGCAAGAACGTTTAAATTTAGCAGATTAAATCCCGATTAACGCTACAACGCCAACGGTCGAACAACGCTAACGGTCGAACATTCGAACAACGCGGGTTCGATCCCCGCACGCAAGAAATATTTGTACGACCTACAAGTATTTGTTCCGGGTCTGGGTGTTTTCTATCTATAATATGTATGTAATTACAAAAAAAAATGTATCTAAGTAGTTTATCATCCATCTTGTTACCATAACACAAGCTTTAAGTTGCTTAGCTTGGGACGAGATGGCGCTGTGTGAAATGTCCAAGGATATTTATTTATTTATTCTAGCTTGAACGTGGCTCGGCCGTGCCCCGGCCGGGACCACTTCATACAAATTCCCCGCACGGTTCCCGTACGGGGCACGGCTCGTTGTAGCGTGCCCCGTATGTTGGCAATAGCATCATGACGGATATGCATTTCAATCGCAAGTAGGAAGTTTGGGGCCCAGTAATAGAATTTTTTTTGTGAACCTCTCTTCAGGTGTATATTCAGGATTTTTTGTATTTATTGTTGACCTGTATATTTAACCAATTTCTTTAGGTTTTATCAGGCAACCCTACACCAGACATGCTTGAAAACCTGACGTAGGATAATAATACTAAGAGTTCATCATTGTATTTTCCTCATTCGCCAGTTTTTTGCTTGCAGCTATCAAACACTGTTGGAGCATTTTAATCAAAACATCTTTTTACGGTGTGGAACTTGTGTGTGCAATTCAAAAGTTAATGATCAAATGCTCATGCCATCATATCCATCTAACCAATTTACATATGGTTGGATATGAAAGAACATCCGGTTTTAATTTGATAGAAAAGTAAAAAAGCCTTGTTGGTCTAGGGGCTGGATGCAGCTTTGGATCACGGGGTCCTGGGTTCGATTCCGGGGCCGGGCAAGTGTATTTGTGTAATCTAGACACTTGCTCAGAGTCTGGGTGCCATTTGTATTCGTGAATTTCATGTTTGTAAACTGCTCCCGCGATACAGGCTATACCTGACTGCCTCGTTGGTCTAGTGGTCAGATGTGCCGCCTTTGGATCAACGGGTCCCGGGTTCGACTCCGGGGTCGGGCCAGTGTCTTTGTCTAAACCAGAGGCACTGGCTCGGAGTCTGGGTGTCATTTCTGTCTATAATATGTATGTATTTACAAAAAAAAAATGTATATAAGTAGTTTATCATCCATCTCGTTACCATAACACAAGCATTAAGTTGCTTAACTTGGGACGAGATGGCGTTGTGTGAAATGTCCAAGGATATTTATTTATTTACCTAGTACAGGAGTTTACTCATATCACACTACATCATAGACATAGATCCTCTTCGAACTTTTTTTAAACCCCTATAATAGCAAGGCAGCCTGACCTTTGGTAGCCTGACAAAATGTAATCTGCTGTATTCAAAAGATCTTGCCAAGTTCTTGTATCAAAACCATGTGACCAAAGTCCCGAACTGGCACTATAGTAATATTAGGTTACCAATAGGTACTGTGAAAATCGACAAACAAAATGAACTGTGACTGTCGATTTTGAGTCATAGAGTTAACAGGTTTCAGACCCAGAAAAACTATAATATAAATGAGCTGTGATAAACAATAAATGTATCTGTACTGCTGTATGTATACTTACGTAATAGGGTACCATTAATAGAAGAAAATGGGCCTAGTTCTTGGAAGAGCCCCATCAAACTTGATGCCCCTGGACCTCCTTGCAGCCAGACAATCCACGGAGTGTTCTGCACTTCCCCATTCAAAGCGGGAAAATACCAGAAGAACAAATTCGAATTATATTTCTCATCCACCGTCAAGAATCCCGTATAACTTTTAAACCCTAAGAAATATTTAGAGTCGACTTTAGACGCTAATCTGGCTTGTTTTGCCTTGCCACTTTTAAGGTACTGTGTTAACAGCAAAGGCACACCATTATCAACGTTATCATCTACTTTACAAGGTTCAGTAATATTTGTTAAAGTATTGTTACATGTTTCCTTTAAAGTGTCATCATTTGGTGGTACTACATTGGTATCTCTAGTTTCATTTTTTGTACTGGTTTTGTCGTTAATTATTGCCTCTACTGGTTTAGTGTCTGTGGTTATACTGTTCGTTATTCCATCTTCAGGGGTCACTCCAATGTTGCATTGTACGCTGAAACATAAGGATGAAACTCTAAGTTGATGTGTAATGTAATGTTTAAAACGAAATTTAGTCATTTTTAGTTAACATGTGGTATTTATGTTGCATTCTATTTTCAGTAAGTACAACTCTTGTAGTAATGTAATAATAGTAACTAATGTAATACTACTGTCCGCCTCCGAGATCCGAGGAAGCAGGGGCTGAGGAAGCGGGCGGGTATATGCCGCCCTCGACCGTAGTTCAATACCACATTAAATATCTTACATGTTTATGCAAATGTTAGTATAAACTCTTAAATAAATAAATAGCCTACACTCGTGACATTGACGTTAGATAGAGTACGTTATCAAGTCCCGGCTTTTTTCGTGCGACGATCACGTAGGTATCAAATTTCTGAAGTACTGCTTGCGACAGTGACTTTTGGATGTTACATTATTTATAAATTAATATAAAAAAATTAATACTTTTGTACTTGTTTTATTAGATTAATTGCATATTTTGGGAAAAAAATAACTTTAAAAAAAATTGGCATTATTCCGTTGTATGTACATAGCTAACAGACAGAAGAAAACGAAAAACGAAAGCCTCCTACATAATAATTATCATTCATTCACTTCATTATATTTAAATTCATTCATACTTTCATAGAATTACTTCATAGTTATTTAAGGTCGGTTCACATCTGACGGAAAATGCGTCGCGTCTATTCGGTCAAATTAGACCTTTCATTCATTCAGCATCTATATAGAGGTTGTGTTGTGTGATATTGAATTTTAAAATGAAGCCCATCGCAATAATAGCTACTTGGGAGGTTTTTGAACAAGATCGAAAAAGGAAACGTCGACATTGGGTGCATCATTTAAATACTAAAAGTATATCAAGTGGCCAATTTCATTGTCTTTAAGCAACTATAAGAGAGTATCCAATAAAATTTATTCAGTTTTACCGTAGGTCCGTAGAATCTTTTGATGACATCCTTACGATTATGAAATGTTACTTATCTAAAAATGATACGAAATTTGCCGCTCTTACATCGACCGACAATTCGTTGACGGAAACGGAACAGACGCTGTACGCTCGACGCACTATCGCATCATCGGTTAGGTGTGAAAGGTTCAATGTGTTATCATACATTTGTCTGTTTTGGCGTTACGCGACCGATAATACGCAATGATACGATAATGAGAACGTGCACTCGGGGGAAACAGTTCAGTCCTTAACGTAATTATCAAACAGTCCTTAAAATTCGTCGGAGCTCGCGCGCGGTCTATACTCTACAAAAAGATTCCTATATATATATTCTTTATAACCTGCATCATATGGTTGCCTGGAAGAGGGTAGGTAGGCGACGAAATTCCGATTTAAGAAAAATACACCGACACACTATTTTATTAATATACACGTGACATAACAGGTTAAATGTTAAACCTTAAAGATAACAGTTTTATAGGCAAAACTTCCGCAAGCAGAAGTTGGCACATTTTGTACATAAATAATAAGTGATTAAAAGCTATTTTTTTTTAATCTCAACACTTACCAAGCCACCCATAAAAGTATCACAATAAGACGCATCGTAATCAATTGTTAATCATTTGATACAAATCATTTACGATCTAGTTTTATAAAAATCGTTATGCTTAAACAATATTTGTGTGCCCACAGTTCACTATGAGATTCTGAAGAACTCTGATAAATTAGTTTAGGTTTCATTATCGGTTTTGAACTATTTGAACTCGTACTTGATATGTTATTATTCGCTAAGTAAACTGTCGTACTCGGAATAACTATGACTTATAGTAGCCGCTACAAACGAGGGGAGAACCGTCAGACATTTTGCAATGAAAGATAGAAAGTTTCTTTTAGCAGTTACTTTTTCAAAATCAAATCATATACGAGTATTTCGTCAACATATTGACAACAATTATATGATGCGTAGTATTTTACAAAGTCGTTATTATGACTGTAAATTAACTTTTTTTTTCTTATCCATATCCGTTTAGCAAACTGCTCTATCGCAACCTCAACTGAAACGTGAATATCACTATCACTTCACTATCATCACTACATAGTATAAAACAAAGTCGCTGTCGTCTGTCCGTCCATAAGTATGCTTAAATCTTTAGAATTACGCAACGGATTTTGAAGCGGTTTTTTTTAATAGTTCGCGTGTTTCAAGAGGAAGGTTTTTATGTACAATACATGCATACTATTTTAGAGAAAAACTGATAAATTTAGATGTTCACCGTTGCACCCGTGCGAAGCCGGGGTGGGTCGCTAGTTAAAACAATATAAAAGAAACTTTAATGGCTAGTACATTCGTTTCACTCGCACATCGCGCAGCTCGTCGCCGCCGTGTGCACCGCGCCGCTAGTCGCTCCGCAAGACGCGCCGCCGATCGCGTCGCCGGTAGCTGTGGCATACTTCATAGATTTGGTAAACAAATTTTGTTTACCATTTGTTTTCGCCGCTCACCGCTTACCGCGCCGCAAGACGCTCCGCAATTCGCACCGCTGTTGGCTGTGGCCACGCGGTAAAAGTCAGCTGTGACATGAGGCGGGGCGGAGCTTGTGTTATGGTAACGATTAAGATGGATGATAAACTACTTACCTATATACTTTTTGTTGTAAGTACATACATATTATAGATAGAAAACACCCAAACCCGGAACAAATACTTGTAGGTCGTACAAATATTTGTTCCGTGCGGGGATGGAACCCGCGACATGCTATAATGTCGTAGTGTAGAATATCCTTCAATTAAAGAAATATCAATGAAATAGGTACAAACATACTCTTAGTTATACTAAATAACTCTCGTTAATATCACATTGGTATATCATCACTTTTAATTTGTTAGTAAATGACGCAAACACTGCTAAACGATTTGAATTACTGTTAGCTGACATAACTATGCGTAGACCAAGAGCTGTATTACTAACCTCACTGCCTTATAAATTGATGACGGTAACATTCGTTTGTTTGTTGTATTTTAATTAGATAGATAGACAACAATTTATTGTACATTTGCAACATACTCATGGCTTACAGGAGAAATTATATACCTAAAACACATACAATTGGCGGCCTTATCATTAAAAAGCAACCTTTATATTATTAACTTTATTTAATTACATAGTCAGACTTACGACTTATGGCTAGTATGAAAGTAGTAAATTACCACATAGTTAAGGAAGGCATTCGGAAACACTTTGTATATGTATTTATAAAAATCGAAACACCCCGTCTCACCAGCATTGGCATTAAAACCATTCATATATTGGATTTGGAGGGCATCAAGCGATCTTTGGGTATACTTAACACATAAACTACAGGTGTAGAAACTCTGTTAATAAGCTCTAAAGAGAGCAAATAAAAGATGACCCTTATATATCTCAAACTCAAAAAGAACTTAAGTAGGTTTTTTTAGAAAACGCATTTAAGGTGAATGTTCCAGGGTAGCCCGCGAAATTCAAATTTTCTTACGTTTTTTGCAATTTGCAGGTCAGTGCTAGGTTGTATGTTGATTAAAATGTTATTCGCGGCTGTAAGACGTATGTAGTTATAGAATTATAATAATCAAAATCATCAATACAACCCTCCAAGCTTATAAAGGTGCAAGAAAAACTTTTTCAACGTCAAAGTCATTCATGCACCTTTATGAGCATGGAGGATTGTATTGATGAGTTTGATGATTATAACTCTGTAACTACATACGTCTTACAGCCGCGAATCAAATGTTCATCATCATACAACTTAGCACTGGCCTGCAAATTGCAAAAAACTTAAGAAAATTTGAATTTCGCGGGCTACCCTGGAGCATCCACCTTAAGTCGTAAAATTTAACACTACGATCCCGCTTTCGGCCCTTAATCCACGCTAAGTGATAGTTACCATACAACCTTATCGGCCGTCATATCTAGTCACATCTTTGAAATAATTAAAATCCGATATGCAATTCTTTCGTCGCTGCATAAGAAGAAATAAGTTAATGTTCTGAGACTAGTAAGAAGCAGAAGAATATTTTGCTAATTGTTTTTCGCAGGGTTAAAAGTAATCGCTTGGAGCCTACAATAAAATAAACTGCAAACGTGACAGGCATATTTGCTCACACTTTTTTGGAGTCTAATAAATTATCGTGTAGGTAGGAGATAGGTACTGTAGGTAGTATCATGGGTCAAGAGATCCTCCGATTTGACCTAGTGATAGTAACAATCTATTTCCCTCTTTGAAAATAAAGGGTCACTTCCAATGCCCTGCCATTTCGGTAGGCTAAAGAGTCTCGACCGAGAGCGAAGAGGCGGCCAGGCATAGAAGCCAGTGCTGCCACCACTAAGGGTCCAGAAGTGTCCAGGGTTCCGTATCAAAGCATGGGCCACGCAGGCCAGACGGGTTGACATAGGGCTTTGTATCAAGGTTTCATTAATTCCTTTTCAGTCATTTCCTTTTGTCGGCTCTTACGACACCCCCATGATGAAATGGGGTGGTGATACTATGTATCCTAAATCCATGTTGTGTGTCACGACACAGAAACGAACATGGCGTACGAACGAACACGCGGACTATTAAATGACCTCCATAATTTCAGCCAAACTAAATTGCGTATCTATATCCAACTGTGGAATGCTTTGTTCTGTTCAATATGCATTCTTTAAATAAGTATTTTAATTTACAAGTTACATCACTATCCTGGTTTTGTTTTCACAATACAATGGCCAAATGTTGTTTATTATATTGAGTTTCATTTATTCCAACATTGACAATGAAAACTTTTGGAAGTATTTTCGTCATTATTACCAGTTTATTATGAACTCGCGAATAAATGGGAACGTGGGCCACAGATTTTTAGTCCCTGCTTTACCGACCTGCGGTTGAAATGCGCGCGCAGTATTCAATAAAACGCGTAAATTTTCCAGCGCTTTTCCGCTGCATAAGAAAATAAGTGGAAATATATTTATTTAAATGGTTTCTTTAATAAATATCTTATCTAAATTATGGACTAACATTTTGTAGTTAATAAAACTGAATTCAATAGGAATAATAAAATAATACGAATCCACCCCAGACACCTCTTCTGTGTTTATTTAAAACAATAGTTATATCTATCAAAATATTTTAAAATGCCTACTATTTTGTCAATTGATTTCGCATCGTGCTTGAAATAATAAAATTAGAGAAACTACTAATCATGTTGGCCTAGCGAAAGGGTTAAAGCGCTGTTTGAGCTTGAAACTCATTTGATGAAAACAAAGTCATCAAAACAAATATTTACTCCCCAGCTAGATACCTACCATATTACACGACTGAAATAAATACACATTCTCACAGTACTGAAGTCTTCACAAAGAAAGCGTTTTTAATTTAAAGTCATAACAATGTTTCAGCGAGTAAAATTGTCAAGTGATAGATGTGTGCTACAATAGCTTACGCAGCTTTCCAAATCCTTCTCGAAGCTTAAAGTAATATAAAATGACTTTACAAATACAGTGATATGTATTTCAGTGTGTCAAAATGGTGTTAGAAGCATTTAAATTATTTAAACGGGTAAGTTTTTGGAAATTATTCTTTATGTACACATTATATTGTTATTGTTTGGTATTATGTATTGAGTACCTAATATTAATCACAGAATTAATTAATAAAATAGGGAAGCATCTATGGGATCTAAAAAAATATACATAAACAAATCATTAATGATTTATCTATCGTCTTTTATTTCTTTCATGATGCGATTTTGAAGTATGTCGATTAAATTTGTGTGTTCTCCAACATATTTCGTGTCATAATATCTAAGATTATAAAAAAAACCTCCATGGCTGGATTATTTTCAAATTGCATGCGTGAATGCCCCTTTTTACCAGATAGCCAGGTGGTTAATTTTCAGATAGAAAAGCATTTTAAACACAGGACTGCTTCTTTATTGGCTCATAGCCCTCACTTCGGATGGTTATAGGGTTTTTACAGTCTGTTATATTTCCATATTGAAAATTTGGAGGCTTTTAATGTTTAGGCGCAAAGGGATGATCATCCAGCCAGACGAGGTGGTATGTCTGTCAGGGGGCCGAGACGCCTTTTCTCCAATAACTATTGTCGGGGATTTCTTTACCGGCCGAATTGCTCAATAAACTTCACTATTGCGGTGTAGGACTTTTTGGTAATCCTCGCATTTGTTGGCGATAGTTCTTGCCGTCGACAGTTTTTAGATATTTCGGGTAAATTGTGTAAAGTAGGTATTTTACAGTGCTCTGGGGCGGCATAGAGGTTAAACTCAGGCGACAATATCTATACTAATATATAAAGCTGCAGAGTTTGTTTGTTTGTTTGAACGCGCTAATCTCAGGAACTACTGGTCCGATTTCAAAAAATCTTTCAGTATTAGATAGTCCATTTATCGAGGAAGGTTATAGGCTATATTTTATTTTCAAAAGAATTAGGGATCCATATGAAAATTGCGATTTTGTAAACCAAGGTGTAAAATCGAATACCTATTAATGCGTGCGCTGCAAAAACTATTGACAATAGAACAAAATGATGTACTACGGATTTGTAGGTCTTATAAAGATCTACAAAAAAGTCCGCGAGAGCACATATCTAACTATCATAGTTTAGTCACAACTAGCTTTTGGGCGCGGCTTCGCTCGCGTGGACTTCGAACCCGTGCTTATCTCTATGCATTTTTTTTTATGAATATAAAAGTGGTTATTGTGACTAAACTATGATAGTTAGATATGTGCTCTCTCTTTTTTGTAGATTTTAATAAGACCTACAAACTCGTAGTACTTCATTTTGTTCTATTGTCAATAGTTTTTGCAGCGCACGCATAAATAGGTTTTCGATTTTACACCTTGGGTTACAAAATCGCAATTTTCATACGGATCCCTAATTCTTTTGAAAATAAAATATAGCCTATAACCTTCCTCGATAAATGGACTATCTAACACTGAAAGAATTTTTGTAATCGGACCAGTAGTTCCTGAGATTAGCGCGTTCAAACAAACAAACAAACAAACAAACTCTGCAGCTTTATATATTAGTATAGATAACCGATTTTATGTTCATAAAATATATGCACGGGTTCGAAGCCCACGCGGGCGAAGCCGCGCGCAAAAGCTAGTATACATATATAGCTCCATCGTAGTTTTTTAATACGCTGCCATTTATGATGATCTATAGCTTAGTTTTACACCATTTTTTACCTCCGAATTGCTCATGGATCTCCAGCCTTTGGGGACTGGCCGGGTTATGTGGTTTTTTTTACACCTCTAGGGTAACGCTCAAGTACACATCGACGGCGCGAAGAGTGGGTTCCTTCCGTGGCCAACACAGCACTACCCTAATCTAACGAAGGCGTCAAAAAATCTGGTGACTTTACTTATCAGGAACGCAATATGTTCACATGTGCACAACGAAGTGTGTTTTTATAATCAATCCGTTATGACCCATGCCAAAAAAATCCAACCGGCTTTTACCTAAGATTACCAACACTTTAAAATACTGTTAGTGATTATTTAATCCGATTAGTAGACTAGTCAACTTTGTACCGACTATCGCGCTATCGTCTCTATCTTGTCTACAAAAGTGAATGTTAGTCTGTATGTCCTATAAACATCGAAAATTATGAATTTGATCTTGTGATGATCTTCATCAAAGTGTTGTTGCAGGAGGCCACGAAAATTCTGAACAAAAAATGAATTTTTGTGTAAGGTCTTTCCTTAAAGTTGATTTAAGTTAGTGGCGTAGCAACGCGCGAACACTAGCAGTACCATAGTATAAAAAAATACTAGTAAAAATAATATAACATGTATCGCAGGGGTAGTTTACAAATATGAAATTCACGAACACAAATGACACCTAGAATCTGAGAAAGAACGTCTGGTTTACTTATTGACAATTGCCCAATCCCGAAATTGAACCGGGGGCCTTGATGTAACGGCTGCAAATCTAGCCCCTAGAGCGTCAAAGGGACTTATTTCAATGGGACTTATTAGGCGCCTGAGAGTCACCCAACGTGCAATGGAAAGAGCTATGCTCGGAGTTACTCTACGTGATAGAATCAGAAATGAGGAAATCCGTAGAAGAACTAGAGTGACCGACGTAGCTAGAAGGATTGCACAGTTGAAGTGGCAATGGGCAGGCCACGTGGCCCGAAGAACAGATGGCCGCTGGGGCATAAAAGTCTTGGAGTGGCGTCCACGTATGGGAAAGAGGAGTGTGGGAAGACCCCCAACTAGGTGGACGGACGACCTTGTAAAGGTCGCTGGAAGTCGGTGGATGCGGTCAGCACGAGATCGCACATTGTGGAAATCTATGGGGGAGGCCTATGTTCAGCAGTGGACTTCTGTGGCTGATAGATAGAGCGTCAAAGCAGTCTTGAAAACTATGAAGGCCGATTGTAAATAATTTTCCAATATTTCCAAAAATAAAACGGTAAAATATTCTTTTTCCATATTCAATTAAAAAAGTTTTCGAAAAATAATTTGTCGAATAACGCTTAGTTATGCTCCTTGTCTTACTGTATTTAATGTGTCCCCTTAGAGAGACACCTTCATCTGATAAATGAGTGTAAGCCATTATTTACCGCTAATTGCTTTTACCGCCATTACATGAAATTTATTTTTACCAATGAACGGAGGTGTCCGTTTCATTACGGCTTCGCAGATATTGGAGTAAGTTGGCGAAAACATCGACAAATGTTTGCTTAGAACAAGTATTATAAACTTTTTAAGATTTTACCTATTGATAAAAAATATTTTATATATAATCTTATCATTACATATTATAAAACAAAGTCGCTGTCGACTGTCTGTCCTTAAGTATGCTTATATCTTTAAAACTACGCAACGGATTTTGAAGCGGTTTTTGTTAATAGATAGAGTGATTCCGTGCCAAGCCGGGGCGGGTCGCTAGAATCTATATAAATAAAAATGAATTGCTGTTCGTTATCCTCGCTAAAACTCGAGAACGGCTGGACCGATTTGGCTAATTTTGGTCTTGAAATATTCGTGGAAGTCCACGGAAGGTTTAAAAGGTGAGAAAACATGGAATTCCTCGGAATTAAATAAAAACAAAAACTTTGCTTTTCCTGTGACGTGACCCTTGACGATTCCTTTTATTTGTTTTAAGTATATTTTATACAAAAGTTCAGGTCTTTTATTTATCGATTAAGACAATATGAAGTCTGCCGGGTCAGCTAGTAATGAATATTTGTATGTATGTCGTTTAAAGAATTGTAAATTATGCATTTGATCATTTGATGATGAAATAAATAAAAAATGTAATATTTGTGTAATGTCTTTCCTTTAAATTTATCTGACTAGAGGCGTAGCAACGCGCTCAGGGTACAGGTAGTATGCTATAGATAATAATATAATAATAAAGCCAATTTATTTCCAATCGAGAAAAAAAAATAGATAATAATATAATTAAATAAATCAATACAAGAAATAAAGAATATTATTAAATAATATACAATACACATGGCTCAAAACGAATGTTAGGTACTGTCGTAAACAATATAAGCTAAGCAACTTAATGCTTGTGTTATGGTAACGAGATGGATGATAAACTACATAAATATTTTTTTTTTGTAAATACATACATATTGTAGATAGAAAACACCCAGACCCGGAACAAATACTTGTAGGTCGTACAAATATTTCTTGCGTGCGGGGAATCTAACCTGCTAATTCAATAGTCAATAGAACTTTGACTGTCAATTTTCACAATTTTGGTAACATAATAATATCACTACATAGTATAAAACAAAGTCGCATTCTTCTGTCCGTCCCTATGTATGCATAAATCTTTAAAACTACGCAACGGATTTTGAAGCGGTTTTTTTAATAGATAGCGTGATTCAAGAGGAAGGTTTTTAAGTATAACCCACCCCCGCTTTGCACGGGCGAAGCCGGGGCGGGCCACTAGTTATATTATAAATTGTCCGGTTGGCGAGCCGGGCAATACTTGTTGACGTCACTATCCCGCATGATGAGAACCTCGCTATAGCCGAAAAAGAGTAACTCACCAAGTATCTCAATTTGGCACACGAGGTTACCGTAATGTGGCATGTTGACAATCATTGTGTCGATAGTCGTTTCAGTAACCGGTCATATAGGGAAGAGTTTCGACCAACATCTGAAGAAACTCTCGCTGAGTTGTTGACACAAAGGGCTGTCATCATGGATTCGGCAAGCATCGTTAGGAGGTTCCTCTCCCTGGGGCCCTGAACCGTCGGTAGCTTAGGTCATCGACCCCGTTGTCGACGTGTTTTCTATTATCTTATATAGTTATATATTTTAAATATCAATGTTTTCTTATGAATATATATAAAACATATGAAATAAAACGATATACTAAAATAGTATATTTCATTACAAGTGCGGAAAGGCTGTCATTACAACGAGTTCCGACAAATGGTTGACAGTCGGAACAAGTTGCAATGACGGTTCCGCACGTGTACTGAACGACTATTTTTAATACAGTTGCGAAAAAATGAAGCAATTTAATAAAATATTATAAACACAATAAACTCAACTAACTAATCATTTCTGAAAAATGGCGCCGACCGTAGAATATAAGCCAAGTCTTCAGTTGAATTTTTTTATTGATATGAAATGAAATTTAATTAGATGAAATAAAACACATTCAACCAAATAATTCAATCTGATATTGAAACAAATTAGTACGTAGTTTCTTTTTAGAAATATACGTATTTGCATGAATCATAAAAACTTCTATGATTTTTTTTAGTAAAAACTTCATGGTTGGTTTTTCCTTAAAATATACATTATTTTGACAGTTGGGAAAGAAAACGCACAAGTGCGGGAATGGTAATGAAAAAGCACGCGTGTGTAATAGCCCACTTCCCGAACGCTATACGTCCCTGTAATATGCCACTTTTTGAGCAACTGTATTAAAAATTATATTATCAGTTTGGGACGTATATGACTTTTGACATAAGCACTTGGCAAGAACTTTTGAATTTCTCGGATTAATGCTATTAAAAAAAAAGCATAGGTACTGTATAAAGAAAGACACAGGAACATATAATTGGATATAGTCCTAGAATTATTTTAAACGTTGTATTATCCGTTTCATATGGAAAATAAGAGTCCTATTGGAAAATAGTGGTAGTGAAAAAATAACAGTATAATTTGCTCTGATATTTGGAAGTCTTCGAATGAATACTGCTGATAGAATTATATGAAGGAAATATATGTTTGTATCGTAAATATACGAAGCCCACGTAAAACGCTTCTTTGAATCAAACTGACCGAATTCAAGAAGGGGCCCTCATTTAAACGGTCCATAAAAGTCGCTACCACCAATATTGGTATATTTGTAGCCAATGCTAACAAGAGTTTGTTTGGGCCAATCGGCAATCGCTTGGTTTATCCCTGCGTTGAACATTGTACACAGTCCTACAAACACGGCCGTGGAGACCGCGTGTGCCAGGAAAATTCCTTTCGATTTTTCTCTGATTTTACCGCCGAGCAATTTATATTATTTTATAGTGTAACATTTGAAATGTGAGTGTACGCTCTGTGTTGGTAGAATGAATTTTGAAAATGGAAATAAAAGTTGATGTGGTAAGTTTTTTTTATAAACATTACAGGCATGGGTATTACCGTATTTACTACGTATTTTCTTGATTATTGTCTAAATGCAATAAACTAATAATATGAGTTGTTGAGCTTAAAGTAAAGAAAAAAGGTCGTTGTTTTACAGTTTTGTACGAATGCGCATATTGCTGATCACTTGATTTGGCTCAGAATACATCATAAATGTTATTCGCTGCATGATGTTTGATAATAAGTAACGCCGCTTATTTTGAGTGTGTTACTAAAATAAAAATGTTATTCCAAACTTTTTCCACCAATCTATTTTTTCAAAAGAAAATAAACCGTTGGTTTGTTAAAATATTTGTACATATAATGATTACGTTTTCATTCTTGCAAATTTTGTGATTGCCAAACATCCTGGTAAATGTACATTTTGTATTTCGACAAATATTGCCAAAATGAAATAAATAATTCTTGCATCTACAAGTACCGTAGAATGTAAAATGACGGACAAAATTATATCGCGTTTTTTCTTTTTTTTTGATTGGTTAAAATAAAACAAAAATCGAAAACCAAGTTCACAAGTTCTATAATATGAAAATACGACTTTAATAACACAATATAGATTCCAGTTTATTGTACGTTTAAATCCTAAGGGTAAGTAATCATGAGTACCTATTTTGTTTACAGTATTCTAAGCGGTCACATAATTAAAACTTTAAATCATAAATAAATCTTATATACTTACGTAGTTCTAAAAATAAGGTGATTAAAGTTACATATTAAATACGATCATAGTTACATACGAAATTTTTAATTTAAGACTGTGATGTGTACAAACGGAATTTGGTATTGATATACCGTATGAATGTACATCGACTACCTGCTAGGATTTTAATAACAACAGGACGGGAGACCGCCTCCAAGTTAAGGTGAATGTTCCAGAGTAGCCTGCAAATTGCAAAAAACGTAAGAAAATTTGAATTTCGCGGGCTACCCTGGAACATTCACCTTAAAGTAGGAAAATAAATTCTCATCCCATCTATTCGATATGTGTCGTTTTGTTCCTATTTATGTGGGAGCAAAGTAGGTATTTTCTCCTCTAGACTTCTTAGCGGGCAGAAATGAGTTTTTAATTATTTTTTTTTCGTAAGTGCGCCTCAATTTACTTTGCCTCGCACTTTTTGATTTTGGAACATCGTAGTGTTCAGCGTTTCAAATGTTAATATGTAAAAGCTTTTAGTTGTTTTATTATTATTTTAATTTAGTTGTTACTATATGTTTTATTGAATAATAATATAACAATAAAATATAAGGCGCCTCTTATTTTCTCATAAAGGGTGGCTAGGTTTTCTGTTTCTTCCATTCCTTTATACGCCTCCTGCGACACTCTCACTGTGGAATTGGAGACATCCTGTATTTTGGCACTATGTTCACAACGAGGCTTATTAGGCGGCTCTCAGTTCCTCGGCCTCATAGAACCCGCAATGAGGGAATTCGCAGAAGAACCAAAGCGACCGACATAGCTCGAAGGATTGCACAGTTGAAGTGTCAATAGTCAGCCACGTAGCCTAAAGGTTATTGGGGTAAATGAAGTCCTGAAAGGGCGACGCGAGGGACGGCCTCCGACCAAGTCGCCAAGGAGTGGATGCTGATAGTGTATTCTAAATCTGTCACAACACTGACATTTGCATAGGTAGATACATAGTTTTCATTTTTTTGCCATGAACACGCCCTTGTTAAAGGCAACATCTAATTAAATTGATATTCCACTATCAAAACAACGGGTACCCAACCGCGATGACATGTTGATACTAGTATTATAGATGACTTAGCTAATGTACCACGCCCAGTCTTCAATTACTTTAGTTGCCTGAACATACATTGCCTCGCGCCTATTTTTCAAAGACCTATTGTCTGGTAGACACGCCAATAGCTCTTCAAACGCTATGATGACATTTTAACAAATATGCGTTAAGGGGTTACGCAGGTATAAATTTCCAATACAAGGACATAGGCAAATAAAAAATACCTTTTTTAGAAGTTTCTCTTTAGGTCAACCAAACCGTGCAATTTTACGAAAAAGGGTTCCATCCGATTTAATCCCGCTTGGTTTGTCGGAAAATATTCTTGATTTATTCTCCATTTATAACCGATTGATTTATAACCTAGTATAGAAAGGAAAACAGATATTTAGCACATTTTTATTTGTAAGCCTGTATGTTGGGCGAAGGATTGCCAGGGTAGGAGAACAAGACTACGATGGTCTTTTAAGGGGTTGCCGTAAACGTTTTTCGGTCCTAAACCTGCCTTGTGTGCTCCTGGCCGAATTTCTCCCCACAACTCCCACCAGGTATCTATGCGTACGCCCCCGCCAGATATATTTGCTTTAGGTCGACATTTAACGCAAATGAAGGAGAGTCTCTGCAATTGACTAATCTAAGCATTTTTATTCTGTAATCACAAGTTACGAGTAAGGAACGTCTCTAGACACGCAATTGTAAAATTGTAAGGTTTCATAAATTAGGTTTAATCAATGGAACAAAATAGGGTCTATATATTTATTTTGATTTATTTGATAATTTTGTGGCCTATAAATAAATATAAAAATAAATATCCTTGGACATTTCACACAACGCCATCTCGTCCCAAGCTAAGCAACTTAATGCTTGTGTTATGGTAACGACATGGATGATAAACTACTTATATACATTTTTTTTTGTAAATGCATACTTACTATAGATAGAAAACACCAGACCCGGAACAAATACTTGTAGGTCGTACAAATATTTTCTAATTTTAATGAAAACTTTAAGAATGATATACCTACGGTTTTATCCATATTTTGGAACCAGATGTTGGCATTTTAAAAAGAATAGCCTATTCTAGACTATAAGCTAGTGGCTACTACTTCTATTACTAAGCCCCTAGATGAATAATTAGTTTGATATCACTACATAGTATAAAACAAAGTCGCCGTCGTCTGTCCGTCCCGGACAGACGACGGCGACTTTGTATGTATGCATTTACCTTTAAAACTACGCAACGGATTTTGATGCGGTTTTTTTTAAATATAATGGCGTGATTCAAGAAGAAGGTTTTTAAGTATAAAACATGCGTAATATTGTAGAGACTACACTGATAAATTTAGATGTTCATAATTGCACCCGTGCGAAGCCGGGGCGGGTCGCTAGTAATATACGAGGGTGAATCAAAAAATTCTTGGAATCAATATTAAAAAATGCAAAGATTTAAATAATAATATTTTATTTTTCTACATAATCTCCCTCCAATGCAATGCATTTAGAATAACGCGTTTCTAACTTCCTTATTCCTTGTGAAAAAAAATTATTTTCTTGACTCTCGAAAAAGTCCTCTACGGCAGCTATAACCGCGTCATTATCGTGAAATTTTGTTCCACGAATTTCCTCTTTTAATTTTGGAAATAAGTGAAAATCACTTGGGGCTAAGTCCGGAGAATATGGTGGGTGGTCAAGGAGATTGAAGCCAGCGCAGCGGATTGCGTTGAGCGCAACTTCCGATCGATGGGCAGGAGCGTTATCTTGAAGGAACAACACGCCCAACGACAGTTTTCCACGACGTTTTTCTTTAATCGCTTCACGCACTTTCGGGATTAAATTTGCATAATAGGGTCCAGTTATCGTCTGGCCTTTTGGCATGTAATCAATAAAAAGGATTCCTTCACTATCCCAGAACACAGAGGCCATAACTTTGCCAGCGGAAGGAGCAACTGGAAATTTCTTAATGGATGGAGAGGATGGTCGTTTCCAAGACATGCTTTGTCTTTTAGTTTCAGGATCAAAATGGTGGACCCACGTTTCATCCATGGTGACAAGACGACGGCAAAAATTATCCGAATCACGCTGGAACATTTCGAGATTACGCTTGGAAATTTCCAAACGTCGCTTTTTGTTTTCGTCGGTTAACATTCGTGGCACCCATCTTGCAGACACTTTTTTGAACCCCAGTGAATCAATTAAAATGGATTGAACGCTACCAAAAGATATCTTTAGGATCTCAGCTATATGTTTTATAGTCATTCTTCTGTCTTCCAAAACCAGATTCTCAACCTTTTTGACATTTTCTTCTGTAACGGAGGTTGAAGGCCGCCCAGAACGCGGGTCATCTTTACAGCTTGATCTACCTCTTTTAAATTCAGCCACCCAGTACGCAACCGTAGAATAGGGTACAGCATCACCCCCTAATGTCTGCTGAATGTCCAAAAAAATTTCCTTCGTAGACATTTTTTTCAAACTGAGATATTTTATCACCGCACGTAACTCACTTTTATCCATAATTTTGACTTTTTAGCAACTCGTTGCACAAAAAAATTTATTACATGCGAACGAACTGACAAAACAAGTGACAGTCTGCATAAATATAGTGTGATAGACACTCTTTAATTTGAATATCGAACTTGATCCAAAAAGGTTTCATATATATGCACTTCTAAGAACTTTTTGATTCACCCTGGTATATATGGTATTTTATATTAATCTACACATTAATTCAAAAGTTTTCAATTTTTTTTCTGTTATTTATTCAACAACTATATCTTGACCAAGCAAAATACCACATAATTTACCACTTTTAAATCGGTCTGGCTGAAGCTTTACAACCGAGTTACTGCCTGGCAAATTAAGTTTAAGTTTTTAGATACTTAAATAACATTATATAAAAATTTCAGCCATACTGAAATACTTTGAAAAAAAATATATTTTTGTTCCAAAATTATGGTCTGGCACATGTTAAGCAACAATAAAAATATCTGGCAATAATAGATTCATGTTGCAAAAAGTTCAATAAAAAAAAGAAACAACCTTCTTAAAATGATTTGAAAATTTGATTTTTTACCTGAATAGGTTCGATGCGCACTGATGAACGCAATCACTACCACCAGCCAGATGGCCCGTATGACGTCCGGGAGAGTGAGAGCTCTAACATATCTAAAAACAGGCCTTACTGAAATCGTCTCTCTAAAACGTTGCTAGCTCTTAGACCAAAACTGTGATTGCTTCGTGATTCAAACTTTAAATGCCATTCGAAACAAATGACCTATGAAAGAGATAGGAAAACAATAGCATCCCGCGTATGAGATCTGTATTCAGTGTCAATATAACAAGGCCGCGGTCACATGTGATTTGAATACGAAAAATCACACAAATAATGGCCTGGACTGAATGTAAATTTTGGACGAGCAAACATCTTATAACTAGTTAGTTCGTTTGTATTTAAATTATGGAATCGATAGTAGGTACTGTTTACGATATTTCTACCAAGTATATTTTATTCCGTGTGGTGAAGACTTTAAAATACACAGTGTCTCCACCCCATTCCATCCTGAGGGTGTCAAAAGAGCCGACAATGGCAAATGACAAGGCCGAAAACCTAGCCGCAAAAGAAGGAAAACTTGATACGAAACCCTGTGCCAACCCATCTGGCCAGCGTGGCATAGTAGGCTAATGACCCTCCCTGTGATGGGAGGAGGCCCGACTCAGCAGTGGGTTATTAATGGACTGAGTATTACAATATGTCTAAGTACAAGAGAAAAGAGCTTAGCGATTAACCATCCGCACGCTGAAGCTCCCCGACTGGGTAAAATAAAATAAAATTTTCCACTTCTCTTCTACTCAGTCCATAAATGGCCCACTGCTGAGTAGTCCCAACTCCAACTACATGGAGGGTAATTAGCCTGCTATGCCACGCTGGCCACAAGGGTAGGCACAGAGTTTCGGTTCAAGTTTTCCTTCTCTTGCGTATAAGATTTCGGTCTTGCCTTGTGAAAAGAGACGTGGTCGCTCACTATGGGCTCCATCAGAAGGCTCAAAGTCACCCAAAGGGCAATGGAGAGGGCTATGCTCGGAGTTTCCCTGCGAGATCGAATCAGAAATGAGGAGATACGCAGGAAAACCAGGGTCACCGACATAGCCCACCGGATTGCCAAACTTAAGTGGCAGTGGGCAGGGCACATAGCTCGCAGGACCGACGCCCGATGGGGCAGAAAAGTCCTCGAGTGGCGACCGCGTTCCGGCAGGCGCAGTGCTGGTAGGCCTCCCACACGGTGGACCGACGACCTGGTTAAGGTCGCCGGAAAGCAGTGGATGTGGGCGGCCCAGGACCGGCCTTTGTGGAGATCCTTGGGGGAGGCCTATGTCCAGCAGTGGACGTCTTTTGGCTGAAATGATGAAAAAAAAAATGATTGTGAAAAGAAAAGCCGTAAGAGAAGGAAAGCTTGCGAAACCCTATGCCAATCCGTCTGGCTAGCTTGGCACAGTAGGCTACATACCCTCCATGTAGTTCGAATAGGTCCGACTCAGGAGTGAGTCATTTTAGAGGTAAGTAAGAAGTACATCTGTCAGATATGTTTCTCGAAGACGTTTAAAACTAAATTGTATCGGAAAATTCCCCTGGGTTACGATTCAATTGGCTAAAGGTCCCTAATAAGTCCTCACTATATTCAGATACCGGGTGTCGACGAATCGAGGACGCCAGTCCGCCGCCATTAGCCATCTTGTGATTTGAATACCAAAATGCCGTTAAGTGCTTTCTTGTCAGCGGTAAACAATGAAATATTATGACCAGGCGGCTTCTACAGCGATAAATACCGATGTACTTCTTTTATGGTGTGACGGAACGTAGATGACAGATCAATCGTCGTATATTTTATTTGTATCTCTATGTATAATGATACCACCGGTTATTTCGTGTGGAATTCGGGAACAAAAATAACCACAATTATTAATTGGGAATCTTATATGTTTTCGAAATAAAAACTAGTTTAAGGGTTCTTCCAGGCTAAAAGTTATCTTTGGTAAAATTTTATGGTTATCGTTCTGCTGTTTTGGCGTGGTTGCGCTATACAAATCCTTGCATCTGGACAATGAACGAAGCATGGGATGCCGCCCTGCTAGATGGACCAACGTTATTTCAAGCTTAGTAGCAGGATGCGTCAAGCTGAAGACAGATTTACAATCATTTTACAATATATAGTGCCACCAACCCACCCAGTTCAATCCTGAGGGTGTCGTATAAGCCAACAAAAGGTAATGACAAGGCCGAAAACCTATTCGGAAGAGAAGAAGGGAGAGAGAAGGAAAGCTTGATAAGTAACCCTGTGCAGTATTATTATACCTCAGCCTGTGCCTGGTAACAGCAGGCTAATTACGCTCCATGTAATTGGAGAAAGCATGTCTCGGCAGTGGATCATTAATGGGCTGAGAATAGTAGTCTAAATACTAGCACGACCGAGAACATATTATAGGGTAAGGAGTGGGCATTTTATACGTATGAAATATGGCTTTTACGATCTTATGAAATGGGACATAAAGTTCCGTCGTCGTGGTCATTCTTCTGCCGATATAACAAAACGGTAATCTATACATATACATAACTACGTGGTTGATTGTATGATTTATTATACATAGGTATAGTACTATAATGTGTGGTGGCAGATTAAGATCACCAACCCTTATCATCCCGAGGGTGTCGTAATAGGTGACTAAAGGAACTGAAAATGGCAGATCACCTAGCTGCAAGATAAGGAAAACTTGATACAAACCTTGTGCTGAACCGCTTGCCGCCGTAGCATAGTAGACCCTACATGGATTTGGAGGCGGCCCGACTCATTAGTGGGAATTTACGGGCTAAAATGAGGATGATGCAAAGTCTTACTTCACTTCAAGGTAGGGTTATTCGAAGTCACATAGAAACAAACTGTGGGGGTCAAAAATCATGACACGACTTTATCAAGATTTTACGAGTTTTAACACTGACACAATGACACAATGACGAGTTAAAATCATACCCTAATGACACAATGCAATTTTTTATTACGACCGTGTGCTAGCCTCGTTATCGGGTACTTTGGGGACGGATGAAAGGTAATTTGTGCCAATCAAACCAAAGGCGTTCCTCGACTGCTCCGAAATGCTCCGCGACCCTGGAGGGCGGCTCCAGGGCGGCCTGGCTCAATGCTTTGATGGGGAACTCTGGAAACTCCCCAGCTCTACAAAGAAGCACGTGACGGTGATGTTTCAGGCGCTCGATATGATGACACTTGATCTGGCACAGGTCTCGGCATCTGGTAGTGGAAGCTGACTCTTACGTAAGGCCACCCCTCCACTTGCGCTATTGGTGGTGGACCCGACTCCATCGACATTATCGCCGACCTGGACCACCCTAACACCTCGCCATGTGTCGCGCTAGTTTAAGGTTCCCCAATTCCCATCCAACTCTGAGGACAGGGGAGTCTCTACAGCCAAACCTACCACCACATCGTGTGCTGCTCTTCGTCTGGCCTCTTCCCGTGGTCCGGTCATGGGTGACCCTCAGCCGGTAAAGCACCAACCAATCCTAAAGGCTCTTAACTTCCCTCCCCACAGGAAGGTCGAGGGGGGCATTTCAAATTATCTTTGAGAAAACATTCGATAACCCTAAAATGATTTCATTATTTTTTATACGGAGACTTGTGACGGTTTTTAACGACAGTTCCTTTAATCCTAGCACGCAGTTCATCCATCGTGTTCGAATGAGAGGATAATATCGAAAATTCCCCTGACTAGAAGTGCATATGGGTCGTGGTGTACCCCAGAGTCCACTCCAGCACATAAATCGTGAGTATACAGGTTTTTCTTTCAAAACTCTTTCTCTCCCTTTCTCTTCTCTTCTCTTCTCTTTCTCTCCCGAGAGAGATAGGGATATCTATTTATTACTTCCAACTCATAAATGAACTACTCTATTCACCAGGGTTCATAACAATATTTTTTCCTTCTGCTCAATTAATCGCCATATACAATATATTAAGGACGGAATGCGACGGTGATATTTAATATACGACATATTAACCTCAGTGACTTATACAATATTGAAATCGAACATAGCACCCGGCTGGCCACAAAATCAACTTAATATTTTTGTATTGATGCTAATGAACAACCCATTTTTCCAGCTTGACTCAAACAAACTCAAATATTGAAACGAACTCTCAAATACAAGATGAGAAGCAAAACAAGGCAGAGTAAGTTTGTCTAGGTTTTTCTTTGTTATGGACCAACTTGCCAAAGGTCCATGGAGAGGGCTATGCTCGGAGTTTCCCTGCGAGATCTAATCAGAAATGTGGGGATGCGCAGGAAAACCAGGGTCACCGACATAGCCCACCGGATTGCCAAACTTAAGTGGCAGTGGGCAGGGCACATAGCGCGCAGGACCGACGCCCGATGGGGCAGAAAAGTCCTCGAGTGGCGACCGCGTTCCGGAGGGCGCAGTATTCTGGTAGGCCTCCCACACGGTGGAATGACGACGTGGTTAAGGTCGCCGGAAGGCAGTGGCTGCGGGTGACCCAGGACCGACCTTTGTGAAGATCCTTGGGGGAGGCCTATGTCCAGCAGTGGGCGTCTAATGGCTGAAATTATGATGATGATGATGGACCAACTGAGAGGCCACTGTAAGTCTTTCAGGAAGAAGGGTTATCTTTTAATAATGCTGATTACTGCCCCGTTTATCTAGGAGTTGGATGTCCCGCCTTTGGATCAACAGGTCCAAACATTACATGTTTGTAAACTATCCCGGGATACAGGATGGACCTAGTGTAGAAGTTTCATATTAAAAATAGCAAGTTTGTGGCAACGAGCTCATTTTTGGAAAATACCTTCCGGTACTTATCGTCGCCATGCATACTAGTGAGCGTGGTAATATTTATAGTTAGTCGTTACATTTAATCTAATGCAGTTCTGTTTGGCTCTGTTATATCTTCTGAAATCTGCTTTCAGCATATTATTGCAATTGCACAAAGTCCGTCTGTTCTCGCCTAGTCCACCACCGCAATACCACCCTAATATCGTCAATGTACTTCACGATACCGAGTTGGAAAACTTCGAGAAGCACATAGCTCCAAGAGAAGAAAATTCGCCAGACAAGTAGGTTACAATGTGATTTACTTTAAATATTCCTTGACATCCAGCAGATGCATCGAATGAGTTTGTCTAAAATTTTGTATGGTAAACTTTCTAATGCAATTTATGATTTAGATTTGTCAATAAATATATTCCCAAAATAGAAATTCGCTCTGTTATTTTACGAAAGATATTATGTTTATATATTTTTCAGATCACCGCAATCCGAAATCAAAGCAATAACGGAGCCTGAAACACCACAAAGTCCAGTCCCGATTTCACCATCACACCACCAGAAATGCAAAGGACTCCTGAAATTGCCAACAATATGCGTTCCGTTTATACCTATAGATCCTCAAGGTAAGTGGTTCATCTAGTTATTGTGTTCTTCCTTCGATGTCTGTGAACTAAACCCCCAGTAATTTCTCTTTAATTCGTTCTAATAGACTCCCCGAAGTGTAGTTACGTAAATTAGTGGTCGTTAAAGTTCGATTAAGTTAATTCCTATGTTATACCAGTTTATTGATAATAAGATAGATAAAATAAACCTTATTTTTATCCTATTTACGAGTACAAACATATTTAGGAGGTTCTCAATACGTTGGAATCCTTATAATGGTATTTAACTAGAAATCGAACCGAACAAATTACCCCAAAACGCCAGAAACAAATTGTGTTTTATTTTGTTTCAATGGGAACACTTCCCAGGTGAACCCAATGAAGAGTTAAAACTTACATAAACTAATAAACCATTAAATTACCATATACGATTTTGAGAGATTTGCGGCAGCAAACAGCATAAGAGTTGTACCAAATTTTTTTGAAGTGAGATAATCTCAAAAGTTTTGCCAGTATTGGTACAGAGACGTGGTCGCTCTCTATGGATTTCATCAAAAGTCTCAAAGTCACCCAAGGGGCAAAGAGCTATGATGGGATATGCTCGGACAAACTGTGAGATTTAATGAAATAAGGTGGATACGAATGATACGAGAACCAGAGTTACCGACATAGCCCACAGGATTGGCAAACTTAAGTGGTAGTGGATAGGGCACATAGTTCACAGGACCGAAGCGCAGTGGTGGTAGACCTTCCACGCGGTGGACCGGTGACCTGGCTAAGGTCACCGGAAAGCGATGGATGCCTTTGTAGAAATCCCTGGGGGAGGCCTATGTCCGTTCGTGAACGTAATTTGGCTGATATGATGATGTGATCAACTCAAGCAGGCACTTCGATATGTCGTGCTACACATGAACAGCTATGGACAGTAGCTTAAGAACATGCTGAACATAACTTATTGTCTGTCTAGGTCGCGTATACATCAGCTGGCTGTTCCTGGTGACATTCTGCTACAGTTACAATGCGTGGTGCATTGCTCTGCGCGCTACATTCCCCTACCAAACTCCTAAGAATACGGCGCTATGGATGATGGCAGACTACTTCTGCGATCTGGTTTATTTAGTCGACGTGATGCTGGTAAAGCCACGGCTCATGTTTCTACATGACGGGTTCTGGGTGGATGACCCTGGGGAGACTAGAAAAAACTACAGGACAAAATTGCAATATAAGGTACAAGATTAGCGATTAGAGTTTATACAGCTCTCATTTGTTTTGCAAAATATAAACATAGCGAAAAAAATATTAATTAATTTTAACGTTGTTTATTTTTCATATTGTATGACTCTATGAACCAAAATCATACAAAAAGTTCTGAAACATGGGGTCCAAAAATGCATAGTTACGAAGATATCATCAATCATAATCTTATCTTATCGAGGGATTGTATCTTACCAATAGAACCATAGTCCGAAATATACTTTGACCCTGTGGGCTCATTTATGTTTCCCATGCCTCATAGCCCTACTACTTATGTTCCTCATTATTAAGAACACTCTCGATGAGTTTTACCATGAATTGGTACCGTAGGGTCCTTTGCTCCTCTGATCCCGGATGTGCCGTACCCAGAATCCTCATTCGCTATCCCGTCAATGCATTACATGCATATAGTTTAAGTTACATGCTCTCAGCATTATTTACATAGGTATGCCATCAATCATAATTAATTTGGTCAAAATTGTAGCAGCTAGAAGTCATTCATATGCCAGTTGGGTCTTTACGAGTAATATGGGGACCTTAATCTCATAAAATACACTCGAGTTATGGGATATTAAAGAAAACAGGTTGTAGAGTAAAGTTTCTGCTTCAGCCTATAAACGTAAATGTAGACCGGATACAAAATCTTGATTTGTCACTTGATTGTTTTAGTTTGATGTGGTATCCCTTTTGCCCTTGGATATTTTGTACGTGTATTTTGGCACGCAAAGAGTCATACTACGATTACCACGGATTCTAAAACTCCAAACATTCTGGGAATTCCATCAAGCTATGGACAGGGTGCTATCGTCTCCTTACGTGGTAAGTATCATATATTCTGAACATATTAATAGGAAAGTGACTTACATTTGTAAGGAGTAACTCATATCACACTTATTTCCAAAAGGAGATTTTCACTTACGGAGTTTTTACTGTTGCTTCCAACACAAGCACGTCTCAACTTCGACAAAGAACTCTAAAGATAAAATATTTTTTTAAATACGTCCAGTCGTTTTTTATTTCATTCGCTATAAACTTAAGAAAATACAAATCTTGTCCTTTTTCTCATTTAATTGGGTTCGTGTGACAACTGGTCCCAATTATTGTATGTGTATTCCAAAGCACGGAGGATGTAAGATGGTAACTAATATGATAGACTCTGATTCATTAACCGGCTGCACCAAACTTTGCTTGATATGTATATCAATTCCGCATTTCGCACTCTTCGCTAGTTTCCGAGCTCGTCATGTAGATGAAAGTAGCTTACATCTAAATAAATTAAAGAAATTAATGTTTACTTTTCAGGTAAGAATCGGAAAAACCCTCTTCTACATATTTTACTTGATCCACTTGAATGCCTGCGCTTATTATGCAATGAGCAACTACATCGGTTTGGGTTCCAATGGTTGGGTTTACGATAACGTTGGTAACGCCTATATCAGGTGCTTCTACTTTGCCACCAAAACTGCCACGTCTATTGGCAAGAACCCAAAACCAGAGAAGACTATAGAATATTTATTCATGACAGCGGCTTGGCTGATGGGAGTGTTTGTCTTTGCGTTGCTAATTGGTCAAATTAGGGACATCATCGCAACAGCCACCAGAGCTAAAGTAAGTCATCATTTATAGTTAAAGGTTTGTTAATATGTTTCCGCTGATATAAAGCACAATTATACCTACTTAGATTAAGAGTTTTCACTTTATTGTTAGAATCAGCATAGTTAATTTGCTTACCATAATTACATCCTAAGGCATCTAAAATGCCATAGAAATAAGTTTAGATTGTCTTTGAACTACGACCAGTCTTGTTCTAAAAGAAAACAAATGACAAGTCACTGGTTCATTCAAAACATATTTTTTTGCAAATTAATTAAAGATCGACGATATTCGTGAGTTATACGTTGATGGATTTGATATTGATCCATTGATGTCATTATCATTTCGCGGGTCATTATCAAGTTTTCCTTCTCTTGCGTTCCTCTAGTCTCCTTACGATACCTTCAGGATGATAAAGATTACATTGATATTCATTAAGTTTTGCAAGAACATTCATTTATCTTCCAGACGGAGTACAGAAAGACGGTGGATGGAAGTATACGTTACCTACGCCGGTTGAATATGCCTTCATCCTTACAGAGACGAGTAGCACTATGGTTCAACTATACTTGGAACAAGCAACGATGCTTTGGTTTGTTTGGTTCTAACATTAACTTAACTATATGTTTAAAAACACAGAAAACAATAAATTACGCGTCACGTTGTTTGTCAGCTATGGACTCCTAAACTACTTTACCGATATATCGTAGAGTATTAGTAATTTGTGTTGGAGACGGTCACATTATTTTTATATTTTCTTTCAGATGAATCCAAAATACTAAACTCGCTGCCGTTCAACATGAAACGTGACGTTGCATTAGCAGTCCATATGTCAACATTGAGCAAAGTAAGTATTCTAATTATCACTGTGACAGATTTAGGATACGATGTCTCACCGGCTCATTTAGTCCTGAGGGTGTCGTATGAGGCGAGAAAAAGAACGCAAGAGGCAGATCACCTAGCCCCAAGAGAAGAAAACTTGTTTTGTGAGAGTTCTTGCCATGATGGATGATGTTCCTTTATTGATATCTTGAAAATATAGTATGAGTACTCCTGTTCTATTTAAAGGATTTGTTTGTATTTAATGGAGGTATCAAATTATTGTTTAATGTCACTATACCCTGAAAATAATATGTCAAGGATTACTCTATTCTCTTCTTCCAGGTGCAGCTCTTCAGAGACTGTTCAGACTCCCTGCTTCGTGACTTGGTATTGCAGCTTCGACCAGTATCATTCTTACCAGGAGACCTCGTGGTACGAAAAGGAGATGTTGGCCATCAGATGTACATTATTAAATCCGGAGAATGTTACGTGAGTACTATTTATCAATGTCAAAGGAGGAAACTTATAAAATGGACATTTGGAATCCGTGTAACACGATAGATATGATTAGAATAAGGCTGGGAGGCAGCAGTGGTTCATTTATGGGACGGAATTTTAAAATGATCATTAAATAAGCTCAAAATTGGCTTCAGGTGATGTCTCAAGATGAACAAGAAGTAGTGGCGACATTGGGGGAAGGATCCGTCTTTGGGGAGATTAGTTTATTGGGAATAGACGGGCTTAGGCGAAGGACTGCGACAGTAAGGTTAGTAAATTTCTTCCAATTTATAATGGGAAGATTTGAATGTGGAAAAGACAATGGATTGTGAAATTTGTGCTTGTCTTTGCAATAAAATAACACAACTTGAGCAATAAGCATTACATTTCAGATAGTCTCAGTCATCTCAAATTCAAAATAAAATTTTAAATTAAAATTAAACGTTAAATACATAATCCATCCATCCTGTTCGAAATGCTATGTAATTATTTTTGAATAAGCCTACCCGACTTTTGACCCTATTTTCATACTTTCAGATCTCGTGGATACTCGAACCTCTTTGCCCTTTCTCGAAACGACCTAGACGCTGCCCTTAAATACCATAAAGAAGCGGCTCAAATTCTCCGGATACGAGCTGATCAGATTATTCGAGAAAACGCTGCTAGGCAGGCTAAACAGCGTATGGAAGCCAAGAAATCAGTTAGCATCCATGACGAAACCGGTTCAGTATTACGAAGGAGGAAGATGTCTTCGGCATCTAGTAATGATAGCAACACGGAGGGAAGGAGGCTGAGATCAGCCAGTGCTTTATCAAAAAGGAGGTTGTCGTCGGTGTCTGAGAATAAAGTTGATAAGGTATGTTTCCTGTGTAAGTCTTACGCACAAAGTATCCTTCATGCTTCTTCCATTGCAGGACATAGATCTCCCCCAAGTATATCCATGAAGACCGGACCTGAGCCGCCAGCATCCACCGTTTTCCGGCGACCTTAACCAGGTCGTCGGTCCACCGTGTGGGAGGCCTACGAGCACTTCCGGAACGCGTCGCCTGTCAGTTCTGCGAGCTATAGCCCCTGCCCAATGCCACTTAGTTTGGCAGTCCAAAGTATCCTTGTAATGTTACTAGGTTACAAGGATACTTAGAAGCTACAAATAAACCGCTTATTTTTTTAAACGAAGCATAGTTAATGGTGTGAAGCGACTTCGGTTGTTTCAATTTGATAATGACACCTTTCAAAGACTTAAACTTAAATGATTGATTGCCTTACAATATTTTATGTTTAGGTAAAAAATCTTTGAAACTGTTTCAATAATTTATTGGCACTTTAAGATGAATCTTTGTTCTCCCGTCATGCTTAGCTTTGCGCGTAATAGCATTCATGCAATTATTATGTAATATTATTTAATTATATACTACTCATCCCATATGACCCACCGTCGGTCCTTACATGGAGGGTCCAATTACATGGAGGGTTGAAAGTCTACTGCGCCAGGATGGCCAGACGTGCTGCCACAGAGTTTTGTATCAAGTTATCCTTCTCTTGCGGCTAGGTCGTAGGCCTTGGCATTTACTTCTGTCTGCTTTTACGAATAGTTCAATTAATTGGAAGCAGTATGGGGGAGCTGTATGAATTTATTTCTTCTATGATTTATTATGTGAATCTATTTTCATGCAATATCAAAATCTCAACAGCGCCGATACCGACCCTCCTTGGCATCCGCCTGCAGTGCTGCTAGGACTCCTGTACCCACCATCGTGCTCAACGGAGACTAAATAATGAATTGGAAAACCTAAAAAAAACAAAGACAATAGATGGACATAGTTTCGCAAGCGAAAGTGTGACGTGAAAGTGACCCACGAAAGTTATTTTAGATATTCTGTTAAGGTACCCTCGGCACCAGGCATTATCATGTTATTGGGGCAATGTTTTCACCTGAACATTTTATAATTAGTTTAATTTCACACAAAACCGGGTTGGGTTTTTGTTGGCAAGTATATGCCAACAAAGACTAAACTAAAGACTACTACGACTTTCCTGCCAAATATTTTTACAGTAAACCTATTTAAATAAAGATTTCTAAAATGGAAAAATGGTTAAATCTCGTTCGATTATTGTTCGTAGGTAATAAAGGATTAATCCAGTCTATGATTAGATATTACTAGCAGACCACGCGCTGCTGTCGCTAAGGTTTTTGTTCTAAGTATTACATTAACATACATTAATTTAACTTTTAACATAGCGCCATCTATTGAATTGTTACTCAATCCAGTCCACAGATAACGCCATCTGTTAGAATTGTTTGGAGACAACATCATAATTGTAACTGTCAAATAATAGACAAATAATTTGCAATAAAATAATATTGTGACTATAAATTGAGATGTAAGCTATCTTATCTTTCAAGTTCGATTAAACTGCACACGATGTGCAAATATGATTGAAATCGGTTAAGTATTTTAGGAGTCCATCGCGGACATCATTGTGACGTGTAATTAATATAACTTAAGATTTAATAAAATAAATATTCAAAGAATAGTATCTCTACATAATACAGGGTGTAACTAAAATCCTATAGCCATCCGAACCGACCGACGGCTTAGAGCTTATCAAAAGAACACACAGCTGCATGTAAAAAAAATATATTTTCTAACTGGATTATGAGTGAGATGGGTTGAGAACTCTTTGGTTCTCTGTGCTTATTACTCGCTTTAATTATAACATTTATTATAAATATACTATTGGGTTTTTGTTACATCTTGTATACCTACGTCATATTTCTACTATTTTATTGTTGTCAAATTATCACCAACATAAAAAATAAGAGATTTTTTCATTTTATCGTTCCTTAGTTAGTCTAGATGAAATCTAATGAATTTGATGTGTATCAAAAGGTTTAGTTGGTACGCATACGTATAAAACAAGTATTTTAAAAAGTAATTATGTATGTTATCAATGTAAAATAATAAATATTTCGGAATAAACTTGTTTTACTTTAAAACAAATACGTATATAATTTCATTAAAACACGTACACTTATGTTACTTTCAAGTGTGCTCTGCGTAGGCCCAGAAAATCTAGTATAGAATTGCACTAACTATGACAATATACAGGGTGTCCCAAAATATAATGTCAAGCGCAAGTCCAGAGATAGAGCAACGCTTGAGGTACCCGAATCACCCCCATGTACGTTCTGCGATTTTTCATTTGTCGATTTTTCTGAATTTACTACCTAAAAAACTTAATTTAATTTTTTTGTAAAGTGGAAGACTTTTTATGTATTTTTCATTCTCTAACTGTATCGTCTTGAATTGTACTTTTAAGCATAAAATAATCAGCTTCGTAACTTTGACCAACGTTATGAAAATATTAGTGTAAAGCCAAACATTTAAAATAAAAAATACTCATAACACGAAAGCTATGAAAAATCGCAGAACATACATGGGGGTGATTCGGATACCCCAAGGGGTGCTCTATCTCTGGACTTCCGTTTAACACATTTTTTTGAGACACCTGACATATTAGCACCATGAGAACGGATACTTCTGCCATCCCCAGGAACAGTTAATAAACAAAATGTAAAGAAATAAAAAGAAGTTAATAGATTCAGTGGTTGCAAGACGCGACACATTTATAATCATCATCATCATCAGCCCACATTAGTCCAATATTGGTCATAGGCCTCCCCTAAAGAGCGCCATAGCGCCCTGTAATGTAGCGTCCAGCTGCTGCCCGTAACCTTTCGCAGATCGTCGCTCCATCTAGCAGAGGGCCGTCCCACGCTACGCTTGCCGATTCGCGGTCTCCACAAAAGAACTCGTCTACCCCAGCGGTTATCGGTTCTTAAATTCTTACTACATAGCTAGGGTTGCCAACTTTTTTTACAAGAAATAAAGTATATTCAGCTCTATGAAGAATATTAAACAGTATTTTAGAAAATTGAACAGTATGTTATTTATTTATTGTTTTAAATACATATTATATATATAACTTATAATGTTTTTTAAAAACTTTATTTGCCTCACCACACTTAAAGCTGAAATTAAAATAAATGAGAAGCTCATTTTTTATTAAATTAAAAGATGCTCTATTTCTACCCTCCCACCACTTAGCATTCATTACTGAAAAAATGTGTGAGCGTCTAAGTATAACACATAGTAATGTGTTTGCATTTTGATGCTGAAAACAGTATTTTGTATACTTTATTTTTGTTCAACAGTAAAAAGTATAATTTTGTGTATAACAGTATAATACTGTTCAAAACAGTATAGTTGGCAACCCTTTACATAGCCCATACATGACCCACTGCTGAGTCAGGCATTACATGGAGGGCAATTATTAGCCTACTGTGCTGGGCTCGTCGGGTCGGAAAAAGGTACGTATCAAGTTTTACTTCTCTTACGGTTAGGTTATCGGCCATGGTATTTCCAGTTGTCGGCTTTTACGACGCCCTAAAGATGGAATGGGGTGGTGAGACTAGGTATTCTAAAATAAATAGGTCACGGTCTTTTAGTTTTACTTACCCTAATTACCGTGTGCAAATAAAACATGTATAATTTGCATACAATCAAAACATTTGCCCCATAATTATGTAAATTAGTTCGTGACTAAAGTTTTTTGTAAAATGTTGCAAAAGTTCGGCAGTGGCATAACTTCGGTATGGTTCTTCCGCTTAGGGCTGCCAGGCGCGAAAAGTATTAAATACTCATATTCCTACATTTTAAATTCATTAATGTCGAGAAGGCGACGGCCCGCCTAATAATACATAATATAAATTTTATGTACCGACAATGCAAATGGGTTATTAATCGAAAAAATTATCGGTCCACTGTCACAGGGTATAGCAGAGGGAAACCTTCTAAAGGGTGAGCAAAATTGTGACCTATTCTTATAGGGTTGGCACAGTAGGATTGAAATAAATACACAAAAGTTTGTTTACATCTATTTGTCATTTAATAATTTGAGACATACTTTTAGTCATAAACTTATCACATAATTTCAAAAAGTCTTCTTTGGTCTTTGGGATAATTAAAAAAAGATATGTTTTTATTTTTTCGATTGCTGTTCATGCACACAGTACAATAAACCATATCTACACCCTTTCTTTATTCAAATTTAAATTTTAAACAAACACGCACGATGCTACACACAGGGAGCGGTAAGGTAGCCCTTTGTTAAAGCACTGGCCGATCCAGTATAAACCGGTTTCGTTCCGTACGTGACGAGCCGCCAGTGCCCCCGCACACACGCGCATCACACTTGTAGTGGTGTACCTACCGCGGCGCTGTTCTTAGAAGGTTTCCCTCTGTCCTTTATCTACTCCTGTGCCACTGTTGAGCCAGACCTTCCAAATTGAAGGAGGCTTGAAAACGATCATTGTTAGTAGGTTAAGATCTGAAACATTTACTACCACTACCCAGCCTTTATATGACCCACTGTTGACTCGGACCTCTTTCAGTTACATCGAGGGTAATTAGCCTACTGTGCCACGTTGGCCAGGCGGGTTGGCACAATGTTCATATCAAGTGTTCCTTTTGTCGGATCTTACACCCTTATGGTGGAATGGGGTGGTGATACTATGTATTCTAAATACGTCACCACACGGACAGGCATTCTGAAACAACTAATATTAAAAAATATCTACAATACCACTGTGCCTGAATCAAAAGACTTGGATCAATCAATGATCAATCGATCATGAGATAATATGTATTTTAAAATATGTATTAAAATTTCCTATGAAAATCAGTATAGAGAAGACATGGGACAAGGAAGCAAGCATTTATAGCGTAAACTCAATGCTCGATGAGAGCTAGCTTACGAAAGTCCCCGTGAGCGACATTTTGCCGAGCCTACCAACCCTAATCACTCCGTAATCCACTCGATGCATCGACGATCGTCATGAAAAATAGTTAAAGGAGAAATGTTAGTTTAAAACTCATAAACTTTAAAGAGCCTCATCAAAGTTGGTGCACTATTTCACTCGTCGCCCTCGTCGGACGCCAGCAAACCTACGGATAGACAAGAGGAGTTCAAATCGTATATATGAAAGTTTATGACCCTTTAACAGCAGTTGTGGTTATGATGATACAGTAAGGATTACTTGAAGGCTTCAATATTCAAAACTAAGCATACTTACTTAACATTTTCCAAAATTTGTTAGCTGATTTGAAATTAAACGTTTACTACGTTGTTAAATGAAACGCTACGAGCAAAGATAACCAACTTCCTTCCTTCCTTTTTTTCCTTCCTTCAGTGCCGGGTCGGGCCTGGATCCAACTACTATCAAATAATAGGCTGCACCCCCGCAGGGCATGGCGAGGCCGGATGATCATTCTTTTGATTCTAAAAACATATTTAAGACAGCAACTTTGCGAAAAAATCATAGTCAACATTGCGAAATCAATTGATCCTAAGTAAACGTTAGAATCACTTACAAACAAATAAGTAACAAACAGACTGATTTCAAAACTACGTTCTAATAAAAGCATACCGAACAATATCCCGCATATTAACCGAACTGAAATAACGGGGCTAACAATTTTCGCACTGATCCACCATGATAATTTTCTTTCTGAAACTTTGTATAAAAAGAAGTTTCATGAAAAATACCAGCAGGCAGCTTATTACGATGTTCATTATCGACATCGCGTGCCTTCGCTCATTTCTTTATTGAAATACACCCAGTAATACACCAGAAGAGTAAACAAAGCCCTTATTTAGGGGTAGTTTTCATAAAATACGACTTTTCATTGCTCTGCCGAAGAGAAGCGACGTTTATGATGCAAGGTTAATACGCATCAATAAATTACGGCATGAACTACGTTTTGTTCATACTTTCATTGATAAAGCTAAGCTTTCTTTTTTTTATTCATTCTAAAATTCTATACCAGAAGAGATCCGTTTTCTATAACTAAATAAGGGAGGATTTAATCTAAATAAAAGAGGATAAGAATTTAGAAATAATTCATCTACTACATTTTCGGCTCCATATAATTGACTATTCAGGACTATTGGAACATTTCTAACAATAATTGACCGTCTTGTTGGTGTAGGGGTTAGATGCGCCGAATTTGTATCACGGGGTACCGGGTTCGAATCTGGGGTCGGGCAAATGTCTTTGGGCTGGGTAGTAGGCAAATGTGAGTGTGGTGTCATGTGTGTAAACTGCCCCCGTGATACAGGTTATAATAACAAGCTTTCGTTTAAAATACTAATTCAAAATTTGATTACTCATGTAAACTCTAACTCATGTAAACTTCAATATAAGGTATCGTGTTAAATTGAAATATACATAACCCATTATACATTTTATCAAGAGTGCAAGTTAGTTCACAGCCTTGCCAGCTATTCCAATAGCAAACCCTGTACCTGTCAGTCAGTGTAAACAACCCTTTGATTAGGGTAGTTCGTATCGCCGATCAACTGGTTGCTCAGTTCGCAATACAACCTCACCGGGAACTGTGTTTAAATTCTACAAAAACGATTTAATATTTTTTCTTCGTCATCATAGTGTAGTGAAACTTGGTTGTGAATTCATAGGACTGTGATCAAGCGATTATTAAGACAAATTTCGAGTGCAAGTTTCTGGACAGAACAGTTGTAATAATTGGTGAGGAATTTGCTTTCATATAATTATAATAAAAATAATATTTTAATGTAATTTTTTTTATTCGTTTTATTATTATACACACGTCATATGTATTCAAATATATTTATTAAGTACCTGTTCTTTTATTATGGGAGATAGACTAGATAGATAGACAAAATATTGTATTGTCTTCAGAAAACATCCAAGAACCTTCAAAAAGTAAATTAATTTCTTAATTCTGTGTATAAACCTATGATATAAGCTTAGGTAAGCTAAGCAAAATACTTTTATAATAATATGCCGACAGTGTCTCATAATAAGGAGAACCAGCACAAGCGAAAGAGCACGACCATTAAACACAATAATCAAAATCCTTAATTACATAAATAGTGGCAGAAACAGGTCATAAGGTCATATGAATATATTATCTAACTAATACAAAAACCAAAGATCACAGACGTTGGAATGCTTATCAAAACGATCTTGAATTTATATTATAGCGTATGCCGAACTACTACGTCGTATCATGTAACAGATCTCACTAGATCGTATGATAAACCAAAGACAGTTTCGTCGTGATCGAACTTAGTCTACATCTTACTTCTTACCATCTTACTAATATTATAAACGTGAAAGTTTGTAAGTATGGATGGATGGATGGATGAATTTTGTTACTCTTTCACGTAAAAACTACTGAATGGATTTTAATGAAACTTTACAATAATATAGCTTATACATCAGAATAACACATAGGCTACAAGTTATAAAGATATTATGTGAATTACAACAATATAAACAAGTCGAATTCAAAATGTCTAATTGTCCAATTTTCGACCATATTAAACTATAGACAACATAACGTTTCGCTGTCAGTTGCGTTTTGTTAAAGTAGGTTTTATACGGACGAGATAAAAATCTCAGGTATCCTATGTCCAACTTTCTTTTTGTTTTAAATATATATATAATGCGGAACAAAGTTCGCCGGGTCAGCTAGTAAACTTCATAAACTCTACAACCAAGCAAAATTTATCTTTAAACATTTAGCAAGTTTTTTTATTAGTGAATAGAATTCAAGGAAAAAGCGACCGGTTTAAAACGTTTAGGCGCAAACGGATAATCATCCAGCCAGACGAGGTGTTATGTCTGGCTAGGGGTCGCAGCGTCTATTCCCCCGATAGTTGTAGTCGGGGCAATCTTAACCTTGCGAATTGCTCTTGAAATTTCGCTATCGCGGTGTACTTTTTCGTAATTATCGCATTTGTAGGCGATATTTCTTGATGTAATTAGTTCAGATTTTTCGGGTAAAGTATGTAGCATGTTAGTCGCTACATACGTTTTAAACTAAATGTTGTGGTTTTAAACCCCAAATAAACCAACCTCGTAACATAAACTCGTCTACAATAATAAAAGAACTGTGGTTTCCACTTCATTGTGGGCTATTTTTCATAAGTTTGTAGATAAACCTATACTTAGTTAATAAATAAAATTACACACACTAGAAGGATAGGCACTACCTACGCTTGGTTGGACGGACCATATAGAACTAAACGAGTATATTAATATCAGTAACACGTTTAAAAAATCTTTACACAACACAACTTCTAGGTACTCCGATATAACTATCGGTAAAATTAAGAAAACATAGTCTTGAAGACTACCAACCGTTTTAAACCTACAATTATTGGATTATTTCGTTTTCAAACGAGTTATTTTGTTTTAAACCGACCTTACATCTGTGTATAGGCTCTCACATACACACGACGAAACACAAAAACTGCTTGGCGCCGGACTTGATGTGAGGGCGGTAGCTATCCGGGCAGACCATTAGATCCTACCACCAAGTAGACGCTGCCCACAGCTTTGCTCGCACTTTTTCGTCACTATTTTCCCAATTACATTGAGTATTTGGACTCCTCCCTGAGCCCGTCTGAATATGGTTGGAAAAATTAGCAGGACATGACCGATGTTTTTTTGGTGTAAAAACAATGGTAGACCCAATAAGGAACTCTGAACTTAACAATTTAAGTAGGAACCAAAAAAAAGCTGCCCCATTTTTATCTACCAATAAAATATTTATTTTATTGGTAGATATTGACAATTTTACATCACGTGTTGAAATTAATGCTATGTCGGTATGGTACCATTATTTAATTATCGTTTCAGTCGTAAACAATAATGTTGACTCGCGTGCATCACGAATTCAAGTTTCGTTTATAAAAATGTGGTTGCCTAGACCAATTATGCAAATCCTTAGATAGGTCTTAATACATAGTTTCACATACATAGTTTCACCACCCCATTACATCCTGAGGGCATCGTAAGAGCCGATAAAAGGAAATGACAAGGCTGACAACCTAGCCGCAAAAGAAGGAAAACTGGAAGCGAAATGTGTGCGAAGGTGTGTCAACCCGTGGCCAGCGTGGCACAGTAGGCTAATTACCCTACCTATGAGTCGAATTGAGGACTCCTCCTTTTCTGACGTTTGTTAAAAATGGCTTAACCCACTTAATTGAATTGAAATAAGAACCCTACACTTCCGCGATCATTCAAATCATCAACAAAGTTCCTCTAAATGCATAGACAATATTTTTAGGAAGTTCCGTACTTTGTCAAAAAAGGACCAAGAAAATGAGTTGCATAGCGCCAGTTGCCTGCATTATGATAGCATGTCGTGATCAACAGTAGCAGTTAGCTATCGCATGAATAATTCTTCAGTAATGAGCCGCCCCCGAGTCGGACAGCTCAGTATAATGATATAAACAGATATTGCAGTAGGTATAATATTTTATATTGTCATCCTCGTCACCAAATGGCCCGAAGTAATGTATCGTAAACTAATCATCCGCGTAATCTAATGAATGGATGATTTACCTCCTTCCTAATGAATGGAGGTAAAACGGAAAATTGATTTTGATTATCTTTTTTTTTCAATAATCTTTCGTTACAAAGTAGATAAGATATATTTTATCTAATTTTTAGTTAATAATGCAGATATAGTTAGTCTGCCTTTCGTAATTTAGGTACTCTTTTTCTTTGCCTTGTAGTCCAACTTAAATAGGCTGGCGCGCGCTTATGGTATCCAAGAGGATTTCCGACGTAAAAAAAAGTTAAAGTCTGCCTTTGCAGTGGAATTGTTGTTGCTTTAATATAAGCGGGTTCGTTATTTTTCCCGACAACGCTAGTTCGCCGACATTAGTAAATGACTGATGTCTAATATGGCGCAATTTGCTAATGTAACTGAATCACGCAGACGTCACCTAGACCGTAGAATTTTTGGGATTTCTAGCCTTTCCCGAGCCTTACATATTATGGTAACTTTAAGAGCTTCTTTCTCCCTGACGTGAAGGATTAAGAATACATTGTGTCACCACCCCATTGTATCCTGAGGCTGTCTTAAGAGTCGACAATAGGAAATGACGGCCGAAACCCCAGAAGGAAAACTTAATACGAAACCCTATGCCAACCCATCTGGCCACCGTCGCACAGTAGGCTAATTACCCTCCATGTAATTGGAGGAGGCCCGACTCAGCAATGGGCCATTTATGGGCTGAGAAATAGTAAATGAGCTTTAACGCGTTATAGATCGCGATGTCGGTCCGACGATATTCAGATTCCAGTGGTCCCGCGACCATAGACACTGCAAAGTGTCTGAAACGGTTAAAATAATAATAACCCTATCATAAATAAGTAAATCTCATTTACCGCAAGATTTTAAATTGTTACCAAGAAAGCGGCGTTTTGTTACCAACCGATAACAATACGGAGACACGCCGTAAATATTGAATAACCCTACCTACCCTTTGGTAGGTTATAACAGTACGACCTTGTAATATCAAACATAATGCCATTAGTGACATTGGAAGGTAGATCTTGTGACAACCACAGATAAATAGGCCGTCATCACGGCACCGATTCACCGATACTGATACATATTAGAGCCACGAAATAAACTTTTTTAAGAGCTTATAGGTAGTTCCTACCTAGTAAGTTTATGGAAGGGAACTTGCCAGGCCAACGTGGCACAGGTAGCTACTACTGTGCCAGGTTGGCCAGGCGAGTTGACACACGGTTCGTCAAAAATGTTCTTTTCCCTAAGGCCAGGTTAATAAATAGGAAAATAGCCTACTGTGCCACGCCGGTATAACGAGTTGGCACAGGGTTTGCATCAAGTTTTCCCTCTCTTGTGGCTTGGGGTTGCCTTAGTTGCCACTTAAGACACCCATGGGACGGTGCGGGTTGCACGCTGGTAAGACAACCAACCAGAAGCAGTAAATTGGCTTAAATTAGTAAGCCATATTCCTAAAAAAAAAACTGCTGCAAAGTTGCAGTGGCTACGCGTTTGTTTAGAATACACGACACAGCTAGGTGAGCGTGCAACTCGACGAACTTGCAGGGTGACACAAAAAAAAAACTTATTTTTATAATGGGGATGGTTCAGCTAAATGGTACATCTCTTAAAACGCCTGGCGTAATGAATGGCTAGATCTGTCTTGTCATATTCTCTCTGCTCTTACGACCACTTCAAGATGAAATGGGGTTGTAGACTATGCACTCCAAAACCATCATCATCAGTCCGCTCTAGGCAACAGCTGGAGCTTTTTTTTAAACGGAAACCATTTATTTTTTGTGGGGGAAACCTTATAAAGCTCCCCAGACGGTGGGACGATCATCAGTCATTGGCAAGCGTTGAGATGGTGAGTTGCGAACCGGTTTACCCACAAAAACCTACCATTGTTGTCACCGCGTGTCATTCTGCCGTACGGGAAACTACATAGCCTTTCCGTGTTGTAAACGGAACCCCTGATCTGGGTATAACCTGTATCGCGGGGGCAGTTTAGTTACAAACGTGAAATTCACGAACACAATCAATGACACCCAGACTCAGAGCAAGTGCCTCTGGTTAAGACAAAGACACTTGCCCGACCCCGGAATCGAACGCGGGACCCGTTGATCCAAAGGCTGCAGGCCTGCCTTCAGGTCGAAAATATAAAATATTGCATTAATGTTGCGATTCAAAACGCTATTTTCGTGACCTGCCCTCAAAAGTTATCAGATCTAAACCAAACGCAAATACCTAGTGGAAATAGAAAGATTTATTACAACGTCCCCTGCGGTAGGCCGATCATCAGTCATTGGAAACATGTACAAATATTTTCCCAATCTATTAACCTTCCCAGTTTGCGAACCACTAACGGCAATATTATTTGAGCACTTTCTTGGTGTTCTGACTATTTGGGTCAAGATGTGTTTACCATCATGGCGAGTTTCGAAACACTGAAGTTTTGCTACACACGTAATATGCGGAGACTCATTTATAATAGATAATATCACCAACTAACACCTTCTGAGGGTGTCGTAAGAGCCGACAAAATAAAGTGACCGATAACCCAGCCGTAAGAGAAGGAAAAATTGATACGAAACCCTGTGCTAAACCGTCTGGCCAGCGTGGCACAGTACCTACGTTAATTACCTTTCATGTAACTGGAGCATGTAACATGTAACAGCAGTGGGTCATCTATGGGCGACACAAAGTTGATCAAGCTGATTATTACAGGTTGTATTATCTTCGATCACTATGGGCCGCGGAAAGGAGCAAGACCAGCCAACGACAAACCCTATTGAAGCAAAGAAGTACCGGGACGAAGCAACCGGACATTTGAAGAATGGCAACTATGAGCGGGCTCTTGCTTCACTTGCCAAGGTAACAATTACTTCTTCTTTCCCGCCTTTTCCCAATCACTTTGGTGTCGTATCCCGATTCGACTAATTACCAGTATTTACACGCAGCGGCTGCCATATGACGCCCGATACTCATCTATTGGGAGAATCGGTAAATAGTTGCTTCGACCAACTGTTAGTCTCCTGACTTCCATCATTAATTTACGTGTAATCATCGTAAATTAATGATGGAATGTATTCCGTGTAGGGACGGATTTAGAATATAAATAGTGTCGCCATCCCATTTCCTAAGAGGCGACAATAGGAAATGATAAGTCAGAAAACCTAGCCGCAAGAGACGGACAGCTTGATACGAAACCCTAAAATAACCCGCCGTGCGCCGACACCCGCCCTCACGCGCGGACCACGGGTACCGCGTACGTTGCTACCGTGGTCCGCAGGCGGCAGCCCCTTCGGGCACCCTCTCCCGTGCGACGTCCCGCGCACTTGGACGTCACACCTTCGCGGTAGGCTATACCGGCGGACGGTGGACTTAATACGAAACCCTATGCCAACCCTGCCCCATATCTAGCCAGCGTGCCACACTAGGGTAATTAGGTACCCTCCATGTAGTTGGACTACATGTCCTGTCTCAGCAGTGGGTCATTTATATACTGACAAGTAGTAGTAATGGTGTAAGTTTCAATATTATCGTCTAAATACGGCAGTAACATATGTTACAATGGCATTCTGTTGCTACTAACCTAGAAACCGCGCAATAAAAGTGTATGGGACACGTGTGCCATTCCTGAAATGCCATACAGTACTAACATGAGCTCGAGTGGCAAGTGGGGTGCGAAAACACATTCAGTCTCCATGACGACGACAGTCGAGGCGTCGATACTGACGCCTCTTCACACACCTCGGGTTTACGTAACCACCATAAGTGGTCGCGAGTAATCATGGATAGCGTGGACAATGCTAAAGCTCAGGCCCTGTCCATCCTAGGGCCAACAAAAGACGCTGAATTCTTAGCAAGCTTCGTAAGAGTAGGAGTGGGAGACGAAGAAGATGAGCTCCCTGTGCAGAAAGCGTCAATCAGCAAGAGAGCGCATACGTCAGCTGGGAAAGACCATGAACTGGAAATGGAGGACGAGAAGCACTCGGCGAAGGAGCGAAAGGAGTCTGCCAAACCTAAACGGAGGTTTAAACGCAAACCGAAACGGGAGAGAAAGAGACGAGAAGAAGAGTTATATACTGATAAGGATCGGGCAGCGGCAGTGATGATGGGGTCAAAAGATATAAAGCAGTCTCTGAACTTGAAAGACAAAGCTGAAAGGAGCAGTGCACTACAGTTACCAGTAGAGGCTGATGCTGGCACCCTGTTGGCCTTAGCTCGGGCTGAAATGATGAGGGAACGATATAGAACAGCTGTGTTGTTTGTGAATAAGGTAGTAACATTGCTGGCCTAACCATCATTATGGTCTAGAATACATATAGATGAAAATATTTAATCAATCAAGTCGTTTACACTGCATGTCCTCTTTATTGACTCCATGACATCGCGTGCATAACAATTCTCTAACTAGATGTTTTTGAACTGTCATCGAAATACCTGAGATTAGACTTCGATGCAGCCCAGAACCTCTATTGTTATTCATCCATATGCATTGTGTCCCAATTGATAACCGGCAAAAAGCAAAGTTGCGTACAACTGTACACAAATATCTCAAATCTATTTTGTTTTTGTGTTCTAAATATGATTTATAGCTGCGCGTAACTCCCGAATCGCAACTCGTTAGTTATTATCAAAATATTGAGTAAAAGGGAGAGCACAACCCGGTAAAAGTAGCTCGTTTTAAATGAAATCTTTTTTACAGGCCATCGAGTTGGCTCCGGAAGAAAAAGCAGCCTATGTCGCTCGCAGCAAATGTTTCCTGCTGCTTGGTGAGCCTCGGTCGGCTCTTACAGATGCAGAAGCTGCACTCAAACTTGATCCTAAAGACGCAAAGGCGTTGCTTCGAAAGGCCGAAGCATTGTACTATTGCGGCGAATTCGAAATGAGCCTTGTACATTACCATCGGGGACTTCGAGCGAGGCCTGACCTCAACGATTTTAGACTAGGAGTTCAAAAAGCACAGGTAAGAGCAATAATGCAGTGAAGTATTCAAACAGGCTCGCCAAGAGCAGTGAAATCATAAAATGTGCCTTTTTAAAATAGTTTTCGGGATATCACTACTTTGTAGAGCAACCTTATTTTCAATCAAATAAAACATTGTTTTATGAACTTTCATGTGTGGTGTCTTAGGTTTTCACGATCTTCACACATTGCAGAAAATGATCTCTTTACGGTTATGATCGTTTTATTTTATTCCCAACGTTTCAGACAGTCGTCCCGCGACCACGGACTAAGCAAAGTGTCTGAAACGTTGGGAATAAAATAAAATAAAACTATCATAACCGTGAAGAGATCATTTCCTGCTATTTTTTGTGTGGATCGGCGGTTTTGTGCGTGACACAGTCTTCTTTCTCCTATAGCTATATTTTCTGCAAAACTGGTTATTGGATCAGTGGCACAATATTTTCTCAACATATCAGTCGTCTTTTACTATAATTTATTTCCAGGAAGCTATAGAAAACACAATCGGCGCTGTAAAAAACGTAAAGAAAACCGACAAACGCAGAGCCAAATCCTGTCGGCCGGTGTTAGGGCAATTGAATTCCGATAAAATCTATCTGGAAAACCTATTGAAGAACCCTGACTTGGCCATAGCTGATAAAAAGAATGACGTGGTGATGAAGCAAGCTGAAGAAGCTATCAGATTTTTGGAGAATAGAGAAGAATTTTGGAGGCAGCAGCAAACATCTGGCGGAAATTAATTGGCGGTTACTTCACAGCTACCTACACCAAACAGCATTAACTTATGACACGCATAGATACGGCTATAAAAATCACTAAATATTTATAATATATCGAATGTTATGTAAGATTACTCAAAAACTTACCTACTTAGGGAAATTATTATGACGCTAGTAGTTTTTTCCGTGTGGCAACGGATTAAGCATACATAGTGTCGCCACCCCATTTCATCGTGAGGGTGTCGTAGGAGCCGTCAGAAGGACATGATAAGGCTTTAGGCGCAAAGGGATGAGCATCTAGCCAAACGAGGTGGTATGTCTGGCTAGGGGTCGCTGCGCCTATCCCCCGATAGTTGTAGTCGGGGAATTCTTAACTATGCGAATTGCTCTTGAAATTCCGCTATCGCGGTATAGGACTTCTTGGTAGGCGGTATTTGTAGGCGATATTTCTTGATGCAATTAGTTCAGATTTTTCGAGTAAACTGTAAAGTATGTAGCATGTTGGTAGCTACAGGCCGTTAACCTAGCCGCAAGAGAACCCGTCTGGTCAGCGTGGCACAGTAGACTAATTACCCGTAATTGGAGGAGGCCCGACTCAGCAGTGGGTCATTTATAGGCTGAGAAGAAAGTATATTTACCTTGTTAATTAAAATCGAAGAATACGATCTTGGTAGAAAATTTTGTGGTGAGAGAGGCATAACCATTCTGTAGGGGACGTCAGTAATATTAATTTTAAGTAATAAAGTATACATACGAACTATTTATATTTACAGTTTAGTTATTTTTCGTAAAAACATAATGAGTCATTATATAAGATCTATAGATTATTGCAAGTATAAAATAATCGCATGAAATAAATACAGTGTCGTGAAAATGATGCCATTTATTTGATTTTAACAGACACAAGATCACGAAGCTTGTAAAATATTTTATGGATAATACACTATAAAAAACAATGCAACTACTACTACAGAAATAAATACGTGTTGATATTCAAAGAAAAGAAATGCGGTTAAAACTAATTTTACCGTTATTTATACTAATATTGTATTCAACATCCACCAATGTGAGTAAAAACCGTTTTACCAAATTCATACATCACCTTATACAAATGCGTATTAAGTTTGAGAATTGAAGAAGCTTCATTTCGATGCCTCATTTTTTGGCTTTAAGCTATCGGGCGTCAAATCGTCTGCTTAGGATTCTAGCACACTAGGATATTTTACAAATTTGGCTTCTTTATCAGAAGTCGTCTCAAGCGTTATGTATTGTGGTAATTTCCACCAAACTACCATGAAATGAAATACATTTGGACCACAAGTATTTAGTCAGGCAAACACTAGATTCATGCTATTTTGAGTTAATGTATAGTATCTATGCATTAAGACTATTTATGTTATATGTACTGTACCTAATCAAGTACTTACGGTTTGGTTGTTCTGATATAATTTTTGGCTAAGCTATTTGTGGTAAAATTACAGGCAAATCATATCAAAATTCCACACTCTAGAGTTTGCGATGTTGCCAGGGATCCCGGGGTAAGTGATGACCTTATAATAAGATCATACCGATTCAATTAATTAGTATTTGAATATTTAAAAGCTTAAAAAATATCACGTAAATCTTTGGGTTGTCGTTTACTAGGCTTCTAAACAGCCCATATCGCCCAAATTCAGAGAGCTCTGCGTGTCCCTCTGAAATGAAACTAGGATTGTATATGGAAATGCCCAGGCGAGACATAAAGCTCGGAGGACGAATAAACCCAAGGAGCCCCCATTATCCATGAAGCATGGATCTTTAGATGACAATCACTTGGTATCAAGGTCGTCGGAATCATATTGATGCAGGTGGGCCAGGATTGGTCGTTGTAGCAGTAGCCTTTTCGGTAGAGCAGATTGAATGTGGGCGGACGCGGGGATTGTAAGCGATCAAGGGAGATGGAGGAAGAATTGTAGGAACGAGGAATTGTGTATGAAAGGTGTGAAAGTAGGTATGACGACTGATAGGTGTGTGTGGAGACTACCACCTAGTGTGGGACAGGGACCGTATGATGATAATGGTAATTATAAATATGACGATTTATAAGAGTTTTGTGATAAAACCTACGTAAATAAAGTTCCTTTTGAGTTTGTAGAAATCCTTTTTGTCCGTTCGTTATCCGTTTGTAGAGTAGTAGAGCATCGCCCACTCTAATACATTGCTGGACAAGACTTTAGCTTGACACATCCATCTGCCGCCTGCAACCTTTCGCACATTATCGCTCCATCTAGCAGAGGGAAGTCGTACACTACGCTTGCAGAGTCACGATCTCCACTCAACTGACTTCCAATCATCATCATCATCATCATTTCAGCCAAAAGACGTCCACTGCTGGACATAGGCCTCCCCCAAAGATTTCCACAAAGACCGGTCCTGGGCCGCCCGCATCCATCGTTTTCCGGCGACCTTAATCAGGTCATCGGTCCACCGTGTGGGAGGCCTACCAGCACTGACCTTTCGGGCGTCGGTCCTGCGCGATATGTGACCTGCCCACTGCCACTTAAGTTTGGCAATCCTGTGGGCTATGTCGGTGACCCTGGTTTTCCTGCGTATCTCCTCATTTCTGATTCGATCTCGAAGGGAACTCCGAGCATAGCCCTCTCCATTGCCCTTGCCATTGCAAATCGATGAAGGGGATAGACAGAGAACCAATAAAACATTGTTGTTAATGTTCCTTGCAATTTTGCACAATCTGTCATAGGTACAGTCCGCGCCAATCTTTATGGCCGGCCGGAATGTAGCCGCATTACGCTGCGCACAACACTAAATCTGGTATCAGCGGGACGTACACTGGGCGGGGAGGCTGGGCATGCCCGCGCGCGCCGTTATTTACCCGCAAGCGCCCTCGCCACCCGCATGTTAGTGTGAGTGAGCTACGTTCGTATTGGTTATAAAATGTACGATGTTCAAGTTCGTACCCACGGCTACATTCAGACCGGCCATAAAGATTGACGCGTACTGTAATTCTCGTTTAATCCTCTTTAATACCGATTCTTTAAATTTAGACTTTACGTTGCTACAATTTCGGGGTGGTGGGAGGTCTCGTTGGATCGATACTGGACCTAGTCAATAAAGGAATAACACTCAAAGTAAGTAATTTGCTCCTCGATTGACCGAACCATACAAAAACCTATACAAATTCTCACTTTCGCATATGTTTTCAGTGTGAAGTAGCAACAAACATTATATCCGCGCATGGCTGTTTAATAGACGGAATTCTGAGCGTTTCTAAGCTGCGTCGTGTTATAGAACCATTGCATACATTTTTGCTTAGGCTGCCTTTGGTTCGATGGCTCTTTCCGGGCCGTTACAACCCAGCCTATAGTGAACTGATAAATCAGTGTCTCAGTCCGAGATACCTGAACGCACCTTGCCCCAGCCTGGAGTTCCTCCACTGTTTCATAAGTACCATTAATTATGTGAGTATTGAACTATTATATTATCATCTGCAGGACCGACGCCCGATGGGTCAGAAAAGTCCCCGAGTGGCGACCGCGTTCCGGAAGGCGCAGTGCTGGTAGGCCTCCCACACGGTGGACCGACGACCTGGTTAAAGTCGCCGGAAAGCAGTGGATGCGGGCGGCCCAGGACCGGCCTTTGTGGAGATCTTTGGGGGAGGCCTATGTCCAGCTGTGGACGTCTTTTGGCTGAAATGATGATGATGATGATTATCATCTACCGAGACTCTAATCAAGGTTAGCATAGTCGGTTAAACCAGAAGTCAGGCAGAGTATTGCCAAATGTCCCGAAACTCAGGCAGTGGAGTTACCGGTAATCATTTAGTTAGACCGGCCATAAATTTTATATTGACAGATGGGGCCAAATGGCTCGCGGAGGTCACAATTACACAACACCCCCCGCCAACATTCGGCTAAGGCAGACATTGATAATATTCCGCACAATCCGCTGGTCTATGAAATATGTATGACCGCTCATCTTTACAAATAAATAAAATTGGAGCGTCTGAGTTTGTAATATTAAAATAACCGCTTTTCACTAAGTGTATTTGGATGTATATACCTACACGCGTAACGTGTAAGTCGAGGGTAACAGCTAGTAGTGTTCATAAAACCCTAAGCTTTGTGCTTTGTTGTGTTGATAAATTATAAAGGATTTACTAGCCTAGCTTTAGCTTTAATTCTTTTTTTTTTATTCCAGCACTGTGCGCCTTCCGTGGTATCTGACTATTGCAACGTAGTCCCAGACTGCGCTTACGAATGTAGACACGGCGTTGCTTATAAATAAACGATCAATATCTATTTTCGTCATTAACAACGCAAAACTGCATGTAATAGGTTACTGCCAGCCTTGCATATATCCATACCGGCAAACCAGAATGCCCACCCTGCTTTTCCAGTCGGTGGTGAGGTTTAAACCATAAAAGTTATACAAGGCGAGTGGTAAAAACTTGTACATATGGAAGGACCCTATAGTTTATGGCCTTAAGGTTTGGTGCCTACCAATAACACTATAATAATAAGAGATAAATGCTAATTTACTCAATAAACCCTGTATTACTGAATACCCTCCTTCAGTGTGTAGTCTTTTACCAGTCAACCTATATAAAATTCGTAACAAAGAAGATGGAAGTGGAATGAACACCCAGACAGAGATATAAACTAGTTTTATCTTGAAATATGGTCATGCCGTGTTCTAGAATAAATTTTAATCAAAACGCGTGTAGAACACGTTAGCTACCGAATATACCAAAAAATAAATTAGTATTTGTTTTAGTACGCTATGTAAACGCCTATTTATTTTTTGTTGTGTTTAATATAAATAATATGTGAAATAATCGTGGCAAATCACAGTCTACTTGGAAAATTGGACACATATTTATAGGTACCATATCCATTTAAAATATCAAGTCTCCTCGAATGAACCTTGATACACCTGATAAAAATAAATAAAAGAAAAATATGATCTCTCGTAACTACACTTTGCACATCGCATCATTTGTTAGGCCTGATAAATAAATAAAAGTATATATTATAAAAGAAATAACGTTTTATTTGTTCCTTGCTTCGCCATACTTTCTAGTTGAACGCTGAACCAACGTACATCTTCGAATCGAATCACATATAAATCACTCCATTACCCGAACAGACAAAATAGCGTTATGTCACTCGAATATTTACAAATATACAACTACGAAATCACATTGACATATCTCAAAATCGAACATTTATACGTATTTTTTAAATTCCCTATTACTAAAGGAGCACGCACCTAAAATAATAATTTCCGTGATTCAACGAATCACACATTGTTCGGACAGTGACGTCAGCGTTATTTACTAATCATCTGATCATATTTAAATCACAGTTTACTCTTAACGCATTCCATATTTTTATGATCGAGTAATAATATATTTTACTATTGATTGAATGGACAACAAAATCACAAATGGAAAAATTGCTATTGCCATACAATTCTAGATATTTATTTACGATACGTAATTATTTTCCTAAAATAAATATAACATTACCACTCCGAAAAAAAATAAGCACCGTATATATTGTTACATGCGTGATGATATCTTGACATTACAAACATACACTGTAATTTATTCATTTTTATAGAAAATCCATTCCGCCCCATTGCTTCCTGAAGGTGTCGTAAGATCACAACAGGAAATTACAAGGATACAAGAGAAGGAAATCTTAATACGAAACCCTGTGCCAACCCGTCTGGCCAGCGCGTCACAGTAGGCTAATTACCCTCCATGTAATTGGAGGAACCCGATTCAGCAGTGGGTCAATTATAGGCTTGATAGTAGTAGTATAGAAAATAATGATACGTGTACATAACACGGCGCGATCGGTGGGCTCCATATAACACAAATTGTAAATTTCGAATAGCTAATTTTACTCGAACACAATTATCTCACTGATACGAAAGACAACGATAGAGGCAATTCATAGTCCTAACATGTTAGAAAGGTGCCAATCATTTAGCGATATTGTAATACTAAGTTACTAAACGGTTAATAGTTTCGACAATACCACCACTATAAAATTTTCAAGCGACGATTCGCAGAAATAAAACCTAAAGGTGACGCTTCACTTCGTTATTGGTATTTGCCATAATATGTTTCGAATACATTATCTCACGCCGCAGCGCAAAACCTAGCACATTAGTGACGGGCCGGGTCGCAGTGCAATGACAGATTTTGAGTTCTTCATTTATTTTGTGAACACTACAGGAACACGGAAATACCAAATAACGCACAGTAATCCGCTTGATATAGCACACTGTTGACGGAGCGCAGCGGGGCGGGATGGGCCGCATCGCACGGTCGCAAGTCCGCGTCGCAATAATGCGAGCCGCTGCGGCCCGACACAGTGTGCGATCATTCTTACAAATTGTATTCAAGCTATTTGAGCAGATTTGCGCTCCCCCCGACACGCTGTCTCGAACCTTTAAGGATGACTCACGCTAGACCGTGTCGGGTCCGAGCCGAGTGTCGGCCGTAGCACGGTCACCGAGCCGGTTCCGTGTCTGAAATTACTAAGACGGGCCTCGACCGGGCAATCATCGTTGCGCTGTGATACAGTATACTCTCGTCCGAGAAAAATCAATGTTGTAACTAAACTACAATCATGTTCAATTTTAACGGGACCGAGTTGTTTCCGAGCGTTGTCCGTTGCTCGGGCGTCACTCGGTTGCCGCTCGGTATAACGTGAGTGTGTTCATACAAAATATATGTAATATTAGTTGACCGTGCTACGGCCGACACTCGGCTCGGACCCGACACGGTCTAGCGTGAGTCATCCTTTAAGCGCCAAATTGTGGATGGAACATTTATCATTCAAATACGGCGAACACCAATAGCCTTCTGAAGCGCCATGCCCCAAACCAGCTATGTTCTATAGAAGTAACCTTAAGCTGCTAAATTCAAATGGTCTTGCCATGTTCTTGTTTTAAAAGCGTTTGGCATACGTCCCGAACTGATAGTATAGTATTAGTGGGTTACCAAAAATTATCAGAATCGAATTAGTAACTCAGAATCGATTATAACTCTATTGAATTAGCAAATTTGGGGAACTTCATTTAATTTGTTTTGCCTTTTTCTTCTATATTGCCTTACAATCGAGTCTATATTCACATTCAATAGATTTGCCCTAAACCACGACCAAAAGCAAAATTACAGCGACATTACATTCAATCGTGTCTCTTCAATATACTAACATAATTACAAATAAAGCTAACGCAAAGTAACCTATTTCCGTGGCATCTAAAATGGCGTCAACTCGCGAGGCAATTACAAAAAAAAATACTATCAATCGAATATTAACCATATTATACTAGGTTATACACTAAATCTTTATTTAAAAAAATAGCCTATTATACATATATTGTGTTTAATAGGCTATTTTAGTAATTAAACACTTCGATTAACATCGTCACGGTGAAACCGATTTTTTTTCTTTTAATCGAAGCTCCTGCACTGTTTATCCCGTATCGCGGGGGCCGATTACAAACACATTGAAACGGTAATGGCTCGAAATATTGTGTCATTTTAGTACCCACAGAAATAAGAGCGTTTACATCCAACGATTGCCACCGACTAACATTGGATGAATAAATCTAAGTATACACTTAAAACGACATACGTCTTTTTCATATTAACATTTCATCGTTAGTGTCTAAAGGTACGTCCAAGCCAGCAAGTTTTACTGCAATATGTGGCTATAATATTTGCGACAAAATCCATGTTAATACTAGCTATTATCCGCGAATTCATCTACGATAAAATCAAATTTGGTAGTTTCTTTTTTGAAAATAAATGCCGCTGTTCCAACTTTGTCTCCCACAAAGGACTGGATATGACAGCATGATTTTTTCTTCAGTCTCTTTCGAATGTATTGTTTGTGTATTGTTGCAATACTTTTATTCAGCCTTGCTTAAATTTTTCATAACAGCGCTGTGCTAAACACCACTGGCAACTGTATTGCCGCCACACATTGCAGTAAAACATTTCCTGTGTTGACGCACACTGTTGCTAGTACAGCGAATGTGTTGAAATAAAAATCTACTATTCATAATACTGTGTACTTAGTTGGCAGTCAGTTCATATTCGAATAGTGACGACACGCGAACAAAATACGCGGAGATCATTGTAAAATAAATACATTTTGCATTGCGACCACCTATAATATTAAAAAATAAATCATATCATAATCTAGTTACTTAGACAACATTGTAGAGGATTTCCTTAATTGTATATTAAAAACTTCTTAGTCTATATTTACAGGTCTCCACATCGCCATTCGATATTTTGTTCTATAACTATCACATAAGGTCGAAATTAAATTGCAACTACTACAATGATATACCGTATTGATGTGGAGTTATTCGTAAAGGCTTAATAAGTAACATTTGTCAATGAACACTTACTCCGAGATAGGAGTGATGTATAGTTATATCGTATTTTACTAAAATATACTAAATATAATTTAGATTATATTTCAACAATATAAACGTTCTGCATTTTTTAATATTAACATTTTGGGTATTGACAAAAAAGCGAAAAACTATTTTAATTAAAATGTTAATCGATAATCCAACTATAGACAACTCGACTATTAATTGAAGCCGTGTTCAGCTCTACTACGCATATGCTGAAAGACAAGGCAAACATGTCTAACAAACATCGGACATTAGTCATTTAATCATGAGTGACTAAATTAATGCAGGTATCCAAGGGTATTGCCTTATTTTCTTAATACATTCCACATTCGTTTACATTATTATATTTGTACGTACGCGTTCGGAACCGCGTGGAGACGAATTCAGAAATAACCCTTTCCATCCCGTGAGTGTGGTTGTTTGCAGACAACGGAATTAGACAGGTGGTGTCGCAAGAACTTGACATGCAACTCATCATAGATAGACATCGCAAATTGGATGTTTTTTCTCATTCAAACTTGACCTTTATTTAGTAATCCTAGGATCCTTTATGGGCTGCGGCGTAAAAACTTGCCTCCAATAAGTTTATATGACATTTGAGATATCAACCTCCTTTTGACTAACCGTTCTCCATACTAACTATCCATAATATTTGGGGCCCCAAACCTGCTCTTTTCTATTGAATTGCAATTATCCTGTCAAAATATAATCTGCCATTCAAAAGTTCTTGTCAACGTGGCAAAAGCGCCTGGCATAAGTCTGATACGAACTGCGAACTGATACTATAATACTAGTGGGTTGCCAAAAATGTCAAAGCAACCATTTAAAGGAATGGATATTGTCGACTTTCACTCTATTGAATTAGCAGGTTTAAGGCCATGTGAATTTGCGAAGATGATTTTTTCCTAGTATTTTTTTAATATGTCTTTGAGACCCGGCGTAACGATGATAAAACATACAGTTATAAGATTTTCAGTAGTCGTAATATACATGTTTTTCTTTTAGGTAAAATAGTTATCACGCTTATTATGAGTATTTAATTGATTTATTATGTTTGTTACTTTAGAATATGGATATCACTTAACTAATATTTCTTTTTAAATATCGGAAATTTACTGTAACCCGGGATAAACGAATTACTAAACCACAATTACCCTATACTCGATTAGAACTTACTAGAGAAAATACCGGGTGTAACAAAAACTCCATAGCCGTCCGAAGTGAGGACACAGAGCCAGGTAATAAACATACAGTAGTGTTAAAAAAATTATATCTTGAAGCATGAACGTTTTTCTAATTCAAATTTTTATCACAAATTATGGGTTCTAGTGAAAACACACTAACTAGCTGTCGTTATTATTGTACAGAACTCGCCAACCTTTATGGCCGGTCTGAATGTATGTCGGTCGGATGAAGTTTCTATGTGGTCATTTCTCAAGTTATGTTACACTTTCGTCCAAAATACGCTTTGCCAAACGAAAATAAAAAATAGTACATCCATCCTTTCGATATGGCTATAGAGTCCTTGTTACTAATTCGTCACCTCTCTGGTCCAACCTTAACGTTTGTAATACAAAACTTCACAATATTGCCATTTAAGGGTCATGCGACAAATAAATGCCACTTTCTCACAATCACATAGTTAAGGCCCACACATGTTTTGGGCAACGACACAACAGGCACGTGTCAATGAAAATGTTCAACGTAACTATGAAGTTGTCTTACTGTTATTATATCTTCTATGCTCGCAGTACGAATAGCTCTACTTGCGAGCTGGTTTATAGATTTTGACAATCTTGATGGGTACCATCGGTACCCTTAGCGAATGCTAGTCTGCCTCTTCAGGTGGTCGCCTGTACACCGGACCAAACTTCGCCATGTACTTCTTAACGAACATTTTGGCTTTAGACCGCACTGAGTCGGTCACTACTAGTTCATCCACTGAGCGACAATGTTTCAGTTCTTTCAACATCACGAAGTGCGTGAGCTGTGGACAGGAGGAATTATATAATAAATAAATATCCTTGGACATTTCACACAACGCCACAAGCATTAAGCAACTTAATGCTTGTGTTATGGTAACGAGATGGATGATAAACTACTTATATACTTTTTTTTTGTAAATACATACATATTATAGATAGAAAACACCCAGACCCGGAACAAATACTTGTAGGTCGTACAAATATTTCATCCGTGCGGGAATCGAACCCGCGACATGCTGCGCAGCAGTCCATCGCTCAACCACTGCGCAGCAGTCGATCGCTCAACCACTGCGCCAACCGTGTCGTATTATAATTTAATACTCAGTTCACCTTTCCTCCATGAATTTGCCCATCTGACCGGGTTATTTGTGGTCTGAAATGGCAATTATGAATACTCAGTTTTGTTCATGTGGTGATGGATTGAATTGATTGAAAGTCAAAGGCTATATTCGACTGCGTCGTTGGTCTAGTGGTTAGATGTGCCGCCTTTGGATCAACGGGTCCCGGGTTCGATTCCGGGGTCGGGCAAATGTCTTTGTCTAAACCAGAGGCACTGGCTCGGAATCTGGGTGTCATTTCTATCTATAACATGTATGTATTTACACAAAAAAAATGAATTTAAGTAGTTTATCATCCATCTCGTTACCATAACACAAGCATTAAGTTGCTTAGCTTGGGACGAGATGGCGTTGTGTGAAATGTCCAAGGATATTTATTATTTATTTTATTACTTATATTATCTATATTGCTACTGACTACATGTCTGTGTGGTGACCGGATTTAGAATACATAGAGTCACCACCCCATGCCATCCTGAGGGTGTCGTAAGAGCCGACAAAGGGAAATGTTAAGGCCGAAATCCTAGCCGCAAGAAAAGGAAAACTTGATACGAAACAAACCGGTCTGGCCAGCGTGGCACAGTACACAGTGGGTCATTTATGGGGTCAGTGGTAGACTACATGTAACGACTGCCGTAGACATGGCAGTCGAAACGGCTTTAAGCAAGTCAGGTATTTAAGCACACATAAATGATGAACACCCATCCAACTCAATTATCGACTATCGATTACGTTACACACAGTCTATGCTACAGGTCAACATAAAGTGGAATATTTTCTATATCACTGTAGCTGAATGAGTCCCTCACCTTTCTGGCCAAATGCTTGAAATCAGCAGTTGACGTGATCCGTCCAGCAGGCGCTTCCGAGTGCCTATACGGGTTAAGGTGCTGCACCATCACCCGAGCCATACTACTCCGGAACTGCTCCTTGATCCTACGCGCCAGTTCTTCCGTATTCGGCTCAGGGTCGGTGACCTCCACGGCCGCAGGTGCCGAGGCCAAGGCCGAGACCTGGGGGGAATCGACCGCCGGTGACCCCGTCGCCAACTTCTCCGCTTCTTCCGTGGAATCGTCGTCTGAATCAGTGTCGGTGTCCACCAGGTCGACCATTTGCTGATGGAAAAGACGAAGCTCTATTAAATATTCCTCAAATATATTTAGTCAATTAAAAGTTGCAGGAATTGTTTATTATCCGTGTGGTGAAGGGTTTAGAATAGTCACAACCCCATTCGATCCTGAGGATGTAGTTAGAGCCGACAAAAGGAAATTCATCATCATCATTTCAGCCAAAAGACGTCCACTGCTGAGCATAAGCCTCCCCAAGGATCTCCACAAGGCCGGTCCTGGGCCGCCCGCATCCCCTGCTTTCCGGCGACCTTAACCAGGTCGTCGGTCCACCGTGTGGGAGGCCTACCAGCACTGCGCCTAAAAGGCAAGGCAAAGAAAGGCCTAAAACCTAGCGGCAAGAGAAGGAAAACTTGATACTGAACCCTGTGCCAACCCGTCTGGGCTACGCGGCACAGTAGGCTAATTACCCTCCATGTAGTTGGAAGAGATCTGACTCAGCATTGAGTAATATATAGGCTGAGAAGTAGTACAGTACAACAATAATACCAGGATGATATGACAATAATAACAGAATGCTAAGGCAGATGCAAAAAAGAAAACTACAAGAATTCCAGACAACCTGTGGATGGACAGGAATTAGGAATGTTACAGTAAGGTGTATAACATCAATAGCTGTAAGCTGTGTAGTCGTTTTCAATTTTATACGTAAAACACTTAGATAAAACACTTTACAATAATGAGGTATAAAATGAAATACATACATCGTCCTTGTCCTTTCGAGTGCAGACAGGAAATCAGAAACAAAATATTGTAGTATTTGTAGTAGTTTATGATTCAGTTTATACTTTATGGATTAAACAGTTAAGTGACCCTTGTCATGTCATTACATAACAGTATGTAACTTGGATTGCGGTGACCACAATGAAATTGAGATAAGGCGATGATGAAGTTTTCAGTAGTTTTTTCTTAAATTGTGTGTTAGCGCTCATATTCAAGCGGGCGCAGCCTCACGTTTACGATATTTAAAGTTATAAGCCGTAATAGTCTAGTTCATAATTTACATACCTTGATGTCCAAAACGCTGCCTCTAGACTTCTTCTGTTTGGAAGCCAGTATTCGCACCTTCTGTAAGAGTCTCTCTCGTCTTCTCCGCAACTTCTCTTTGGTCTGTCTGTACCGTTTCACCTCGAGTCTGCCCGCTAGTTTATCCTCTTCAGTTCTAGGCTGAAAGGCCGCACTAAATCAATTAATTGGATGTCGCAAAGTATTTTTTGCCCTTGCACTCAAGTTATGATATAATTAACATCTATACAAATAAATAAAATTGGAGTGTCTGTTTGTAATAATAAAATAACTAACGTTTTTTTTTTAATTTTTGACTGTGTCCGTCTGTCTATCTGTTTGTTTGTTTGTTTGTTCCGGCTAATCTCTGGAACGGCTAGACCGATTTAAACGGGACTTTCACTGATAGGTAGCTAATTATATAAGGACTTTGCTGCCCCATCGGAAAATATTATTTAACTAGCTGTGCCCAGTACAATAAGTAAGCGCGGATGAAACCGCGGGGCGCAGGTTAATATAATATTTTCCGATGGGGCAGCAAAGTCCTCGAGTGGCGACCGCGTTCCGGAAGGCGCAGTGCTGGTAGGCCTCCCACACGGTGGACCGACGACCTGGTTAAGGTCAGCGGAAAACGATGGATGCGTCGGCCCAGGATCGGCCTTCGTGGAATCCTTGGGGAGGCCTATGTCCAGCAGTAGAAGTCTTTTCGCTTTTTCACACACTGTGAAAAACTTATTTCAAGCACTGAACCAACATTATTTACCAGCCAATATATATTTTTTTTTATGAAAGACGAGCAGGCGGGTCACCTGATGGTAAGTGATCACCGCCGCCCATGGACACCCACAACACCAGAGGGGTTGCAAGTGCGTTGCCGGCCTTTAAGAAAGGAATAGGCTCGTTTCTTGAAGGTTGCCATGTCGTACCGGTTCGGGAATAACTCCGCTGGTAATTGATTCCACACAGAGGTTATGCGCGGTCAAAAGTTTCTTGAAAAACGCACGGTGGTGGACACCCATTCGTCCAGATGTAATTGATGGTATTTCTGGCGGGTGGATCTGTGGCGGAAAGAAGCGGAAGGGACAAGACCGAACAATTCCTCAGAACACTCCCCGTGATAAATGCGATAAAAAATACATAGAGACGCCACGTCTCTTCGCAGGGCTAGAGTATCAAGCCGATCATTAGGATTATCGCTATTGACGATTCGAGCTGCACGACATTGGATGCGATCAAAAGGAAGGAGCTGGTACTGTGGAGCCCCGGCCCAGAGGTGGCAGCAGTATTCCATGTGTGGCCCTATTTGCGCCTTATATAATTGGACGCGATGCGCCGACGTGAAATACCGCCTCGCTCTGTTGAGGACACCCAGTTTTTTGGAGGCCAGCTTAGCTTTGTCTTCCAGATGACCGCGAAATTGAACGTCGCTCCCTACCTCAACACCGAGAATCCCAATACTCGGCTTAATAACAAGAGAAGTGTTTTGAAACTGAGGAGGCACGAACCAGGAGGCACTAATATGGTTTGTTGCTAGGAAGAGACTACTCTTTACCGGTAAGGCGCCAATTGTTTCATGTCAACTAACTAACAAGCAAAATAAATGATTTAAATTTGAATTTGAAATTTCACAGTTACACGTTTCTTGCTGGTTTCAATGGCGAATATTGTTGTACGATAACGATTTATCTATATTCCATCTATCTATTGTAGATGGATGTTTGAGAAAACATTGGCTTAGTCACGTTATAAGCAGGTGCTTATTGTATAACGTAAACGTAAAAAACGTAAATACCGTAAACAACTTAAATCTATACTAATACTAGCTGACCCGACAGACGTTGTCCTGTCTGAACTATGAATATTGAATTCGAATTGGAATAATTAATAATAAATAAATATACCGCCTTTTCTTATCGATTCCAATCCCTTATTTAATGTAATTAAAAAAGTAATTATGCCAAAAATAGCGAACCGTCGGGACGAACGTCAAATGTTTGACAGGTAACAGTTTGTATGGGAAAATAAAATTGTTGTTTTTATTATTTTACTTACAATATCAATGTTTTCTCTAGACTCTTAAACTCACACGAATATTTCAAGACCAAAATTAGCCAAATCGCTCCAGCCGTTTTCGAGTTTTAGCGAGACTAACGAACAGCTATTCATTTTTATATATAGAGATTATGAAGAGGTATGATTTGTATGTAAGTATATTTGTAACGAATTGAATCAAAAAGTACTGGACCGATTTTAAAAACTCTTTCACCATTTGAATGGTAAATTACCTATTTAAATTGTATGAAAAAAAATTCCATTCGTACGAAGCCGGGACTACCATAATATAAGTGCTACCATAATATACGCACAGTTACCAATGCACAAATTGGTAAAGATACTTACACTAATAGGTCTTTCGGAGACAAGTCCTGGTCTTCGCTTCCTTGGTTTGACATTAACAAGCGCGTGATCCGGTATTAAGCCGTTGTGAACATCCTCCTTAATAACTGCAAAAAAAAACATAAAATATTACTCTCAGATATCTATGCGTACAATAGTCTATACTAATATGTATTATAAAGAGGAAAGATTTGCATGTATGTTCCGTCGTGTGTATTTGGGAGCCGGTGCCTGACAGGGCATTTCCTTGAATTGCCTGCTCCATCTTACATTATTCTGGCGTTGCTTTCCATCACGCAAGCCTAGGGTCAAAGGCTGAGTAAAGTCACTGATAAAAAAAAGCAAACTAAAACTCGTCCACCAGTGCGAAGCCGGGACGGGCCGCTAGTGTGCAATATACTAGATTAAATAGCCGAAAACTTGCGTGCATTTTATGTGCGAGGCTTTCAGTGCCGGAAACCTTAAATCCCTTAATTTCAGTAGCCTTCATTATTTGTCATTGTAACATCCGAGTAAATACAGTGACGTTTAATAAATACACATATATATATATTAATTTACATTAATATTTTCGGCCTACACACATTACGATTCGATATTAGATAATGTGTTTAAGTATTTAATCCATGTATGTAACATGTTGCATTAATAATCCTACTAGGAATTTAATCATTTGTGTCACTAGAACTTAACTCTGTGTACTAACAATAATATCAAGACGAATTGCGAGATAAGACTCACTTACGGGTCTCATTTCAGCCCATAAATGACCCACAACTGAGGCAGGCCTCCTCCAAATTCATGGAGGCAAAACGAATTGTCACAGGGTTTGTATCAAGTTTTCCTTCTCTTGCGGCTAGATGATCTGCTTCTTGCGCTCCATTAGTCGCCTCTTACGACACCCTTAGGATGGTATAGGTTGGTGACATTGGGTATTCTAAATCCGTCACCACACGGGTTTCACTTACGAGTATAATCACTTTACTAACCGAAAAAGACTCGGCTTCTAATTACTTTTATGATGTCAGACTCCCTGGGAGTATGGTAACTAGACTGAAATACAGCTCAGCTCACCTTCATAAATACCGTTGACACCCTCAACAAGTTTCCCTTTGACTTGTCGCCTGACTAGTGGGCTATCGTTCGCATTCACTGGTTCTTCTTCTTCCTCCGATGAGCTTTCATCTGTAACAAGAAAACACACCATTTGTTTTTTGCCACATACAAAATTACGAAAGTAACTTTTAATTAAACTATTAAAAAAGGACAGGTACATTATCGAAAGCATTATCGAAAGCATAAGGAATATCATAAATACGCGATTCGAAAAATAATTATATCTGGTTAAGCGGCCACATTTTGAAAAAAAATATATTATTTTCATCATCTTACGACCTCTGTCCCACGTTAGGGTGGTAGTCTCCATACACACTATCAGTCGTCTTATCTCCAGTCACGACCTTTCATACACAATTCCTCATTCTTACAATCCATCCATCTCTTTTAATCTCCCACAACCCTTGCATCCACCCGTATTCATGCTGAAACTACCACCGGTCCGGAATGCTGCTATACAGAGAAGAGCCGGCAACAAACTCTGTAGTTGCTTTCAATCATTGCTCTTGTGTGGTATAAATACCGTATATGTAACATACCAGCTTCAGGAGGCATTGGCGGTGGTAGCCACTGCGGTTGGCGCAGCTTGACGTGGTAATAGTAGGTGCGACCCCGATCGTCCACCGCGCTTCTCCACATTGTCGGAAGCACCACTTCTGAACCCTCCGCCGTAGATTGGTCTCCACTCTGAAACAAAACACCGACTGTAAGGGCCCCCGCGCATTTAGGCGGCCAGGCCGCGCGGCCAGTCGCGCGGCCTGGCCGCATAATGCGCGGATTGGTCGCGGCGGCCAATAGGCCGCGTATGTGACGCGATGTTTTTCGTTGGCCGCGCGACCAAAACTTGGCCGCGTAATGCGCGCAGCTTTATACATCGTAGAAGAATGCGGCGGCCAATTAGGCCGCAGCGACTTGGCCGCGCGGCCTGGCCGCATAATGCGCGGAGGCCCTTAAGCCAGCAATATACGTTGGCCTAGCATTGCCGAGTGAACGCCAATACCAACGTATAGTCTGTATATTTGCATTGCCTGGCCATCGCTGGGTGTCGCTCGCCTAGTTGGTTTCGATACACTTGCCCAACGTGTAGGCAGTAGCACTTGCTTTGTATTAAATTGCCTACGCTCGCGTTGGCCTATGCTCGGCCAACGTGTATTGCTGGCATAACGTGTAAATCTTTCCTATTACTACTCAGCCCATACAAGGCCCACTACTTCTTTTTTTTTTCTTAAAATAACGTAACCCTTGCACTAGGTATAACCTGTATCGTGGGGGCGATTTACAAACATGAAATTCACGAACACTAATGACACCCAGACACAGAGCAAGTGCCTCTGATTAAAAAAAAACACTTTCCCGGCGCCGGAATCGAACCCGTTGATCTTAAGGCGACACATCTAACCCCTAGACCAAAGAGGCAGTCAAAGTGTACTGAGTCAGGCCTCCTCCAGTCACATGGAGGGTAACCAGCCTACTGCGCCACGCCGGCCGGGTTGGTTAGTATCATAGAATCGTAAACTATGCATTTGATAATGTGATGAAGTTGAAGATCACGAGCCGAGGAAGGACAAAAAACTTTTTTTTTATGTATTAGCAGGCAGTTGACTGCATTTCGCTTGTTGTTATGTGGAAATGCAGTCTCGAAGTGGAGATACCTAGTGCTAAACTATAATTAATATTTGTGTAATGTCTTTCCTTCAAATTTATTTTAGTTAGTGGCATAGCAACGCACGCAGGGTACAGCTAGTCTTTTATATATTTTAACCTCTTGTAAAACACTTACTATCATGTGACGAAAGCAATCCATAGCCACTCTCTTTAAAAATTGCGGAAATTAGCACTAAAATTTTACATATTTTTTCAGATAAAAGAGGAACAATTGGCCATAGTTAAACGGAAAGGATCCAACCCACACAGAGGTAGTTTTGAGATATTTAAGTTTTAAGTTCAGATCGTGTTTGACCTGCCATACATGTGGGTTGGTAACTCAGGACTATAACTTCATTTTTCGCTTGAATTTCACTTGGATTGTTTTCGTGATATAAGTGTTTTACTACAAAGAGTGTTTTGGTATACATAACTCATTTTCGGCCATAGTGTGGGTTGGATCCTTTCCGTTTAACTACGGCCAATTATTTGTGACATTTCTAGAGGACCAATGTGGAAAAAATACATGAACAAAGTACAGACATCATCAAAATGAGAAACAGGATGAGTTTCTTTCTTCTTCAAAACACTTACCAATTGAGTGGTCGCTGCCGAGAGCTGTTGCGGGGTCATTTGCGGGGGTAACTGGTGTGAAGGCGGCATCTGATGTGGGGTGAAAGGCGGCGCAGAGGCGGATGGGTTGCCGCCCAACTGCTGTCCGAACATGAATCCACCCATTCCAAATCCGCCCATACCCATCATACTGACAATACAAATATTTCGTTAAGTAAATCTTAATTATTGTAAGGTGACGGATTTCGATTAAATGGTGCACCGACCCATTCGATTCAAACCAACCGAGCACTCGGCCGAGGACACTGACTCGCCACTGTACGTACGCGTTAGGTGTAATCAAGGCATTACAATTAACAAGTTAAGAAGCTTACCTGATATGCAAAAAAATACTATGACATTAATCGTACAAATAACTAAAACATTGTTAAAAAAAGTTGCCTATTTTGTAAGCTTTCCAGAAAGGTGTAAAAGTCAATTGTAAAATACGTAATTCCTGGCATGTAAATTAGGCATTATACAGCCATGCCGCATAATTTACGGCTGTGATGACATTAGCAGCTGAGGCATATCAAGTAAGACAACAAGCTTCTTAACTTGTGAATTGTATATTGTATATTCTTAACGACAGGAAAACGTAAGTTAAGTTACGAAACTTATATAACTTATATAATTTAATACCGACATTAGTGAACGAATCATGGACAATTTTGTATTCAACTCATTTGACTACTTACTTCGGCTGTGGCATACAGAACTGCTGGGGCCCTGCAAACGGGGGACAGAATGGGGGAACCCCCGGATACTCCTGGCCCCCCATCCAATCAGGGGGCAATTCGGGGGGCATCATCCCAGGTACACCACACTGCATCATACCCCCGAGCATGTTCGGGCCACCAGGCATCATATTTGGACCACTACCGATTATGTTCGGTGCACCAGCCACCATACCGGGAGGGAACATCTGACGACGAAAACAGTAATTCTTTAAGATGGCACTTGATGATTTGACAGTCACAATATATGTTAGCTCCAAACGATTCTAACAGATGGCCATATCTTTTCTTATATCTATCTATATCTATCTTTTGGCGGTTGACTGGATGGCGTTATGTTAAAAGTTAAATTAATGTATGTGAATTTGAAATCTAGTATAGCAAAAACCTTAGAGCCACAGAAACGGTTGGCCGGGTTTGCTAGTATTTTAATAAATCTGACATTACTTGGTTTTCAAAAAAACTACCTCAAGTCTCCTATGGCATTTTTCGCTTGAAAATTTCACCTTTTTCGTTTTGGTAGCCGACCGCAACTACATTCTGAATAACAATTAGGAATGTTGTAACAACCCGTATACTACCTGCGGAAATCCATCGGGTTGAGGCCAGTAGGGCCAAGTTGGTGGCATCTGGTCTCTCTGACGACGAGACTCGTCCGCGGCTGCGGCGGCCTCTGCGAAGGCCCGGCGCCTCTCCTCCTTCGTCATAGGAGGCACCGCCGCCAACACGCGCTCGGTCATTCTACCCCATAAAGACATACCAGATAATCACCATCATCTATACTTCTACTTACTACATCTCAGCCTACCACAATTGACCCACTGCCGAGTCGGGCCTCCTTCAACAACAATTAGCCTACTGTGCCACGCTGGCCAGACGGGTTGGCACTGGGTTCCTATCAGGGTTTTGTGTCAAGTTTAACGTTCGTTCTCTTCCGGCTAGTTATTCGGCCTTACCAGTTCCTTTTGTCGGCTCTTACGACACCCTCGGGATGAAAAGGTGTGGCGACACTATGTATTCTAAATCCGTCACCACATGGAATAATACCTTGCAGAATACCGCATTCAAATATCATCACCCATGTGCAGTATTGTGTTCCTGCTCGTGAGTTACGTCGTTACAGCATGGTGTAGGAGATGAAGGAATACACTGTCAATCTACTGCTGGCATCGTGACTATACTTTTTACAGTACTGTCAATATTTATCATCAGAGGGGCCAAATGATTGAGGTATTAAAAACCATGCAGGTACAAAATACCATGCCAATAATAAAAGTGCAGTTGAAAAACAAAAATGTTCGGGCTAGTGTGAGTTTTAAGTAACAGGGAATTCAGTCAACGATGTTTGTTAAATCGTCAGACACTGACCTTATACTCCTTCTCGCTTCAGGACTGCTTCTCCTTTTTCTCCTATCCCTATCATCTCTCTCGCGTTCCCTATCCCTCTCTCTGTCCCGCTCCCTATGCCGATCGCGGTCACTTCTCTCTCGCTCTCTGTCTCTCTCTCGCTCCCGATCTCTCTCTTTCTCCCGTTCCCGGTCTTCCCGCCTATCGCGTTCTTCGCGTCGTTCTCGTTCACGTTCCCGTTCTCGGTCCCGTTCACGGTCCCTTTCACGGTCTCGGTCTCGGTCCCTTGAGCCACTTGAGTCCGCTGCCCGACGTTCAACGTTGGCTTGTCTTTCGTGTTCCTTCATCTGCTGTATCCGCTCCTTTTTGGGAATCTTGAATACTTCCTGCAAACATAGCGACTAACTTTTTAGCCACCGACAACAAACGGGTCCATAGGTCAACGAATTAACTAATTATGAATTACGGTTTTATTCAAAATAGCTGTACATTTATTGTAGGTTTAAAAAATGGATCTGATCTTGTCATATTGGTCAAACAAACTAAAACTAAAAGGCCAGCAACTGATATAAAACACGTTTCATTTATTAAAGGCTTATTAAACGACTAGCGGTCCTCCCCGGCGTTGCACGGGTATTTTACAAAACAATTCAAAATGTATTACAGTTGTAGTACAATTATTTTATCGCCTATGTCCATCAGGGATAATGTAGCATTCTAATGGAGAAAGTTTTTTCTAATTGGTCCGGTAGTTTCAGCCTATTCAATGTAAATAAACCAACAATCAAATGTGTCCTGTTTATAATATTTGGTTAGGAAGTATAGATTATGAATAAGAATGTCAGACTTCATTTTAAGACTTATAGCATTGTTTAAAATCTTCACTGGCAAATAGGATTTTAAATGCCAGTCATGGTAACGTGTTAATTTAAATACATAACGAAAGCCGCAATTAATAATACTAGGACCTAGTGATAAGGAAACCGACATAGATTTTCACCTTTAAACTAGACCACCTTTCCAAAAGCTGTTTGGAGAGATCTTTGACTTTCTCCATGATGGCAGCATTTTCCTTACACTTCTCTGGACTCGGTGCATTTTCCTGGTTGCCTCTGTTAGGTAAGTCCACTGGCAACCCTGAAACAGAATTATCATGAGACATTGTCAAACTTTACTCAAACTGTGAGTGTGAAAGAACCCTATTAATTTATTAATACCTTATACAACATTGTAGAAGTGACCTTAATCCTAGACTAGTATAAATAAATAAATAAATATCCTTGGACATTTCACACAACGCCATCTCGTCCCAAGCTAAGCAACTTAATGCTTGTGTTATGGGAACGAGATGGATGATAAACTACTTATATACATTTTTTTTTGTAATTACATACATATTATAGATAGAAATGACACCCAGACTCCGAGCCAGTGCCTCTGGTTTAGACAAAGACACTTGCCCGACCCCGGAATCGAACCCGGGACCCGTTGATCCAAAGGCGGCACATATAACCACTAGACCAACGAGGCAGTCAACTAGACGACTAAAGAGTAAAACATTTTTCATCCTGAGGGATTCGTAAGAGCCGGCAAAAGGAAATGACTAGGCCGAAAACCTATCCGCAAGAGAACGAAAACTACTAGTAGTACTAACTAGTAATATTTTTATACAGGTAACTAGCTGACCCGGCAAACGTTTTTTGCCATAATATAAATATCGCTAGTAAAAAATAGGGGTTGATCGTGGAGGGGTGAAAAGAGAAAAGGCGACAGTTTAGGGTTGTATATATTTTTGTATGCAGTATCATAAAAAAATAAAAACAAAAATTTTTCATAAAAAAAAAAGGATGGACCACCCTTTACATTGAGGGGGATGAAAAATAGACGTTGTCCGATTCGCAGACCTAACCTAGAAGATTTTGGCCTTTGGATCAACGGGTCCCGGGTTCGATTCCGGGGTCGGGCAAGTGTCTTTGTCTAAACCAGAGGTACTGGCTCGGAGTCTGGGTGTCATTTCTATCTATAATATGTATGTATTTACAAAAAAAAAATGTATATAAGTAGTTTATCATCCATCTCGTTACCATAACACAAGCATTAAGTTGCTTAGCTTGGGACGAGATGGCGTTGTGTGAAATGTCCAAGGATATTTATTTATTTATTATTTATTAGACATAAGACAAGGTTCTGTATTTAGTTGCAATTATTCTTTTAACTATTTGGAGATTTGGAGCACCCTGTACATGAGGTGGAGACAGAGTTGCGAGAGTACATTCTAACTTACAACATCTGGCCTATAATTATTTTTCTATTGTCTCAAATGCGCCATAGACGATTTTTGGCTCTCTTTGGCGCTGATTGGCGGAGAAGGGAGCCGTAAGCCACGCGATTGGTTGATGGCACGCGACATCTTTTCCCTTACCGGGGCCCTTTTGGTTCAAAATGTTTTTAAGCTACTATACATAACTATTAAAGTGAATGTTCCAGGGTAGCCCGCGAAATTCAATTTTTCGTACGTTTTTTGCAATTTGCAGGTTAGTGCTAGGTTGTATGTTGATTAAAATGTTATTCGCGGCTGTAAGACGTATGTAGTTATAGAATTATAATCATCAAGCTCATCAATACAACCCTCCAAGCTCATAAAGGTGCAAGAATGACTTTGAGCTTGAAAAAGTTTTTCTTCTAATTCTATAACTACACACGTCTTACATTCGCGAGTAACATTTTAATCAACATACAACCTAGCACTGACCTGCAAATTGCAAAAAAACGTAAGAAAATTTATAATTTCGCGGGCTACCCTCGATCATTCACCTTAAGCTCCATAAAAACTGTTCTACCTGTAGCCTCGTCGATAAACGTAGGTTCGGGCACCGGTGCGTCGGCGGCACTCAGCCAGCGTTCCACGATAGTGAAGAACCGACTCTCCTGCACCATCGTCTTGTTGGTGATGGGCAGGCGGTCCACTGTCTGCAGCATCTCTAGCCTGCGGGATTAAATATTGCTCGTATTGACGACTGCCTCAAGTTTACAGATGGAAAATAGATTTCTGTGCCACACTGGCCAGATGGGTTCGCTAAGAGTTTGTATCGAGATTTCCTTCTATTGCTTTTGTGTACATTTAGTCTTCTCTAATGACATCCTTAAGCGCCTCGTCCACGATAGATTAAAATTACGGAGAGCGACTCTCATAGGGCAATCTACGACGTTACGCATTAGCGAGACTACCCTAGCTAATGTGTCACTACAGTCTACGTAGACCAGCTCGGCTACTCTCGGAAGGCGTCGTGGACGCAGGTACGAGAGTGAGACAAGCGATACGAATAGAGAGCTACAACATGCCATAGATCAGTCTAGATAAAGTCATATTTTTTATTAGACGTACTAAAATTACGTTTACTGTTGATATATGAATATCTAGTCTACGAGTAGTGTAGTGTACGCAGGCCAAAATGTCACTATGACAGTGCTATCCCACGATAGGGCAATAGGGCGCTCTATTGATCCCTACGTGTACATAGAAATTAGAGTATAGATTAGGCTGTCTAGCGCTGTTCTCTCTCCGTGGACGACGCGCTATAGGATAGTATGAGTTAGTGACATTCTGTATTCTAAATTCGGATCTACACGGCCTTACACCCATAATTTTATGACATAAAAGATTGATCTTATTACAATGAACAGCATTTAGAGAATGGACTGGAATTTTATTTTAGGATGAAATGTATTTTTGTGGATTGGATTGTTAAAGAGATTATATATATATTTATTTTCCTTATAAAATATCTGTAATGTGCATTCAAGCAAAATATCTTAACTACAGAGTTTCTTGCCGGCTCTTTTCTGTTGAGCAACATTCAAAACCGGTGGTAACTTCACATTCAACGATCTAAAAGTATTTGAACGCAAATCTATTTGAATGAAGTATATTTGTATAACTACCTAGAAAATAACCCTAGCAATTTGCATAACAATTATAGCGGACAATAAGTATAAAAGGAAAACTAGTGGAATGTTGACATTTGAGTTATTCGAAGACGTACCTGAAGTCAAGCGAGGCGTCAGAACACCAAGGCGCCAATAACCTCAGGCCTCGGTAGTCCAAGAACAGGCGTCGACAAGGTAGATCCGCGTCGCGTAGGAGTCTTAACAACGCCGTCTGGGCGCGGCGAGTCTTCGCTCGTACGACTGTACGCGACAGCCGTAGAGTATGCGACTGGTTCTTGATTCCAGTGCGATTCAACGCCTCTAGGTCGTCCTCGATCTATAACAAAATGTTAATATAGAAAAAAATAAACTTTCAGTTCTTTTCCTATGTATCTATCTGTCTCAGTGCATTTCTAATGAAAATACTAATTGGAATTTCTTCAAACATTCGTACAAAAGACGTACTTTTTACAACAACAGACATTACGACAACAGTCTATTGAACATAAAGATAAGTGTTTTTGCAAAAAGTGTAAAATTCGGCACTATAGGTCTATTTAGTTATAAACTAGCATTATTGTATTTATGTTTATACAACGACTGTTTGTTGCGAAATACCTAAAAAAAAAGGACATAAAAAATATTAAAAAAACAGATATCAGCCTTTAGAGCCCCAAAAGAGGTCTCAAAGTAGTCCAGATGGACCACCAGAGGTCCACAGGGCTCTATGTTGACGTGACAAAATTTCGATAGTAAGATCTACAACCTAATTTTTTTGTAATCTACAAACATGGCATGTAGCTGCAGGGGTTCCACCAGAACCAGTTAAATTCTGAGAGTGGTATATAAGAAAAAAGTCTGAGAGCCCGTGCTTTTATAGTTTTCACTTTTTTTACAATTATTTACTGGTGCAAATGGTTTATTAGGCAATTCTGTCCTGTTGTTGATGAATAGATAAATGAAGTCTTACATCAGCATCCTGCACCAAGTCGGGTGCCTTAGGCTTGTACTTGCGTTCCCTCTTGGGTCTGCGAGGCCGTGGCTGCGATTGCTCCGTGGGAGTGGACCGCGCCTCTTCAGACTCCTCAGTGGTGCCAGACTTGGAGGTAGACACGTCTTCATCCTCCTAATATTGGAATAATAATGATTGGTTTTAATAATATGGTAAGTTACAACGACAATGTAGTAAGTAAGTAGAAGATTATTTGACACTCTTGATGTTCTTATACTATTTAAAGTCCAGTAAAGTGAAGTTCACACATACAGTTATAAGGATTCCAGAAACATTAACTAGATTGACTTGATACAATTATCAATTGTGAATCAATAATTTTATTGATTCTTTAATCAATACTTGTAATGATTGTATTGAACAATTATATGTGTGCATGAATATGTGTATACACATATGTATTTGTCTGTGGGCAACCATGTACATTACATGTATACACCACTTAATAGAAAACTGCCCCACTTATCTCCATTTTCCTTTAATACAAATCTTACCTCGTCGTATTCGTCATCCGAGTCGGGTTCGGCGCCGATCCAACCTCGGCAGCTGTCCGCACCGCAATAGCATCGCTGAGCTACCTTTCTGTATACATACAACATACAGATTCACAGTCATACATCTTCGTATGTTCATCATACAGGGTGAATGTCTCAAATACCTACATGTTGTTAAATGTACATACATAAGAACACAATAAAACTGTTTTAAACATAGAATTGTTTCTTTTCATTAGCTCAATACTGTCGCTTTGGATGATAGCCATCGTAAACTTAAATGTACAGGGTTTTTTTTACACCCTGTACATTTAACTTTACGTTCTATAACCCTTTTAACAAAACTCCGAGAATATAATACGACCAAGAAAGGAGGGCGCAGATGTTTCCTTTTAGGAAAAGGTCTGTTATAAATAGGTCAGGGATACTGTAATCTATAGAAAACTCACCCAAACCGTTGAAACTGGTAATCAAATGTAATCTCTTCACCACAAACAATGTCTCTTTTACTGAAGAATCCTATCCTCAGCTCTCCATTGACAGTCCACTTCTGCGTCTCAGCGTTTGGATCACAGGAGTGATTGATGAACCGAGAAATATTCCCTTTGAGCGTCGCATCGATCACGGTGTCACCTTTCAATGACATAAAGTAGTGATGTAGGTTGTTTTCATCAGAATATGTTTGCGCCCGCTTGTAGAACTGTTCATAATCTAAAACTTCGCCAACATACTCCATTAGGAATTCGCCTCTGTAAAGAAAGACAATTAATTTAGTACAAGAAAAGCCATTGCCATTGCTGAGTAGAGGCCACATTCCCTACCAATATTTAAAAAACGCGTCTTTTCGTTACAGCTTAGACTAATCTACTCCATTGCTTGTTTAATCGGTAACTTATCTAAATCACCCCACATAAATAACCAACTGACAACCCCTGTTAAAAGCTATAATTACTGTGCCACTGTCTGTGGTCTAGATGGGTGGGACCAGGTTTTATATGAAGATTTCCTTCTCTTAGGGCTGGATTTGTGTGTTAAGTCACCTTGTGAGACACACTCTAAGATATCAAAAAGATTGTTTACAAGATCTATACTCATCTAGGTAGGAGCTAGCATTCGCATAGCAGCTTTTAAAAAGAATATACATATCTTAAATTATTATCCTTGTGATAAGAGCATTTCAGTTGTAATGGATCATACAACTGACATCCTTTACCATATTTTCAATGAACTACACATTTTTAGAAATAATATTCGCTCTGCTTTGAATTACAAATTACATTATTTAGCAACTGTAACAGATGAGGGTCATGATGACGTAATTTTATATGCAATGGTCCAAAATAAAATAAACTTATTTAGAAATGTCACACTGTGGTGGCCAAGAATTTTCAATATGTGAAGCCAATAAATATAGGCTCCGTACAATACTTACACAGGAATATCAACAGCAGCTTCTACACCACAACCCTTCTTATCAGCATAAAAAACTTTCAGATCAGAATTTTCTCTTTTCTGAAACCTTCTGTTAGTGCACCTGTCCCCTACTGGACAACGAGAATTACTGAAAAAATATTAAACATTGATCATTAACTGTTCTCGTTGACATACAATATGTATTATAAAATACTCGAACTGAGTTACTTTACTTCAGCTAAAATCAATAAAGATTTTACTTTTGCCTGAAGAAAACATTTATATTATATAAAATACTAGTGGCCCGCCCCGGCTTTGCCCGTGCTAAGCGGGGGTGGGTTATACATATAAACCTTCCCATTGAATCACTCTATCTATTAAAAAAACCGCTTCAAAATCCGTTGCGTAGTTTTAAAGATTTATGCATACATAGGGACGGACAGAAGAATGCGACTTTGTTTTATACTATGTAGTGATTATGGTAATTTTGTTATAAAACAATTTTAAAAAAAAAAGGTCAAAGCAATTGGCTTTGTACTTGGATAACATTGCAAAACCATGATGTATACAAAATAGAGAAGCTAAATTATACAATTATCTTGTATACAGCTATGTAAATGTAATATGTGAACTAATAGCACTACAGTAGTGCATGTTAGTACAGGTGTGAATATATACATAGGTATGCATCAGTTATACTTACCATTCAATCATAAGCAGTCTATTCAAACAGTCTTCCCCACAAGCCAGCTCCCCTCTCTCAAGCTCTTCTTTGGTCATAAAACAATCACAGATCATCTTCTTTGTTTCTTTACTGATCATTCGCTCGCACATATACTCATTCTCATCCAAATGATGATACTGGTCCATTCTATCTTGAATAATTTTCTCATAAGCCTCTTTAGTCAGTGGCATAGCATCTTCAGAGAAACTAGGACTCTCTGCCAGTGTTGGCAATCCTCGTGGTAAGCCAGGACTAGCCAGTGGTGACCCTGCAGGCGACCCAGCCCCCATCTCTAATTCACTAGATCTTCTCCACCGAGACTTCACTTTGACAGGCATTTCAGAGGGCACTGGGAATGATGGGGAATTTGGTGCATTACTTGGTATTAAATCTGCAGGTTTCTCTTGACTATCTGAACTAAGCTCTTCAAGTTTCAACTTAGTTTGTGTGATTAAGGCTTTCTTCAATGGAGTTTTGACCAACCCATAGCCTTTGGTTTTCTGTTTTAAATTACTAATTGTTTTTATTCTGTTTGATCGTCGCACACCAGAGGGTGATGATTCTGCTGAATCATTTGAGTTATTCTGGTTTTGCTCCATAACTCTTGATGAATTGCTTTCATCAGAGAGAGTGGAGCTTGGTGTCAAGCTTGGATCAGGCCTTGCTATATCACTTGATGTTTCCCTAGAAAATTGGAAATCTAAACTTCCACAAGCCAGTGTTCTATCATTTGAATTGGTACAGTCCATAGGTGAAGCTGTTTCAACAGCAGAGGCAATTTTTAGCTTTTCAAAATGCTTCTGAAAATCAACTACTTCCTTTGGTTTTTCATTATTTTCTCCAGATTCTTGACCCTTGGGACTCTCTATATTTATATTATAATACAATTCTGGATTGTCATCTTCAACAATTTGGACTATAGTGATGATTTCATCATCATCTCCAGTAAAATCTATTTGTTCTATAGGAATATTTTGACTTGTTTCATCTTCTTGAGCAGACATTTTTGAAGTATCATCCACAACTGGCAACTCTTTTAATTGTGGTTGTTCTACAGGATTACCTACTTCACTAATTGACTCGAGACCCTCTAGCTTGGGCCCATCATTACGCACTTCAATTTCTTCATTCAAAAAAGGAATTTCTATGATTTTTGATGTATTATTCACTATGCAAGATATATCTCTTGAAACATCAATTTCACTAGCTGTAGCTTTTGTTATATTAAAAGATACAGCACTATTAGTATCAGACTGTGTGTCTGTTGCAGTGTTGGAGTCAGATTCCGATCCCATACAAGGTTCAATAATCCTTACTTCAACACTACTGTTGGTTTCACTATCACTGCCATCATACTTCTTAGCGGATGCCCCAGAATTGTTTAAAAGGCAGCGGTACTTGCCAAACTTTTTGTGCAGTGCAACTACTGGTACTGGTTCAGATTTCGTGAGATCTTGCTCCAAGTTTTGTGTTTCAGGTACAGGTTGTTCATCATTTGCAGATGGTTCGGGCTCTTGTGTGGGTTCGGGCGTAGGGGTATTGATGGGAGTGGATGTCTCTCCCTCCGCTGCAGTGTTGACAGCCTGCTTCGAAGACCTCGTCGCGCGTCGCGTCGCGGCAGGCCTGGAAGCCACCTTCTTTCGCTTGGCCATGATCCTTTTTTATCATAGCATGTAATTCAAAATATGACCTATCTCATCACCGTTTCTGACAACGTTGAACTCACTGTGACCTCTTTCGAACGTTATTGTTTCTATTGATTGTCATTGCCACATGGTTTTGACGACAACAAATAATGTAATCATCTGAAATAAAGTTTTGTTATAAGTTAACTGTAACGTTATTAATCCGGATTGTACGATATCTTTGCTGAGATGTCAGGAAGCCACCGGTTGGGGGAGCGCCAAAAACATTATCATAGTAGTATCTACATACCTATACACTGATTTGCATCGTATTCTATTTCATTCGATAGTAATAATAAACTTGGGTGTAAAAACTCATTATAATCACTCACACAATACAAATAAAGATAATCTATAAGCTATTCACTAGAACATTTAGAACTCCATTTTTTTTAGAATTTGGAGCTAGGATGGTATCAATGGTATGGTAGAAAATTTAAAATGGTAGAATTGGAAGTTAACAGTAGTAGAATTGATTGAAACAATGAAAGTGGTGTAAAATCAATATACTTATATCATGATGTTAATCTTTAAATCCAATAAAATTCTTAAACTCATGTGGGGACAGATTTAGAATATACGATGTCAATATCCCATACCATCATGAGGGTGTAATTTTTTAATTTAGGAAGCAGATCAGATATCCACAAAAGGAAAAACTTGAAACGAATCCTGTGCCAACCTGTCCTGCCAGCGTGGTACAGTAAGCTAATTTCCCTCCATCCATTTGGAGGTGGCTCGACACAGCAATGGCCTAAATAATATATTTTTTTTGCAAGTCGCCTACGTATCTCTATATATTATAATATTATTTAAGTTGATTCGATCTCACAGGGAAGCTCCGAGCTTAGCCTTCTCCACCCCCCTTAGGCGACTTTGTGTATTTTGAAGGAGCCGATAGTGAGCGACATCTTTGTACCCAGAGTCATCACTAGCAAGACACATTGATCGAAGACTTTTGACTTTTAGGGCTAATCTGCTTAGAGCTTTGAAAAGTAATAAAAAATTGAAAATTAAATCTTTATTTCTTATACTTCTAGTATTTGTACAATTGTCAAATATGAAAAAACAATATGAAATATTTGCTGAAAATTATGCTTAAGTAATTAATTAGCTGCTGCTTTGATATTTTGCTTGTTGGTTTGGTTGTGTCTTACATAGGGATGTTAATTTAAAATATACATCGATGGTTTTTACGATGCGTCGGTCGGAGCGGTTGTATCGATGTTTTTAGATATATCGAATTGAAACAACGATGTTTTCGATGCATCGATAAAAAAATTGAGAACAAGTTTAAGTTGAAATAAATTCTATTCTATTAACAGTTAAAACAAAGGATAGAATAGAATTTCTAATTATTATAGTATCATTCATGAGAATACGTTATGAATTTAGTGCAATCGGATAAATGAGATACAATGTAGAGTTAATCAATCGTTTTTTAAAATATTTTTTCTTTTAAAAACTATTATGTTAAAAAAATATATAAATCCCAATATATTCGGTCTAAAGTTTGCAAAAATAAAATGTTAATAACACGCTTTCCTGGTATTCGGGTGCGCTGTTGTTTAGCAATTGGGAAGCTTTAGAAAAAAGTCTTTCTGACGGTACTAAAGCATACAAATATTTAACTTGCCACTAAAGTTAAATATTTATATGCTATTTTGTACAGCTTTGGAAATTGAAGTTTGTAGTCAGCCCAGACTTCTAAGGGGTTTTCTTTAAATCTGCTAACTGGTGTACATAAGTGGGCAGATATTAATTCGATATATCGATTGAAATACATCGATGTATCGTAAAACATCGACTACAACCGATGCATCGAAATTATATGATACATCAAAAGGAAAACATCGATATTTTCAATGCATCGATGTATATCGAGCATCCCTAGTGCTTACTGTCAAATCAAAGTTGCTTTTGTCAGCGGCGTGAAAAATATTTTAGAAGGAATACACCATATCTCATTTAGTATTTACTTTTGAAAAGCTTCAAATATGACCGAAACTCCAGAGGTAATAACTGACATCTGATCAGGAGATATTTCCAATTCAACAACAGTACTTAAATGGCAAATAATTTTGCATCGTCTATGGACACGTCGTCATTTTACAGGTTGGCGGTGGCTGGTACAAAATACAATTTAGTTACTACATCATATAAATTAATATTTAGAAACCATTTTTAAAGCAAATTTTGAGACCTTCAGAGATTTTCCAGTGCAACATCCAATTTTTTTTTTAAGAGTTACTTCAGTCGTTTCAAAATGTTTGTGATACAGTTTTATGTTACAGAAAATTTAGCTGAAATTCTATATGACTTATCCGTAATCTAAAATATACTAAAATCTATTTTCAGAATGTAAAAATCAACAAATGGGATGGTGCTGCTGCTAAAAATGCCATTGATGATGCTATTAGAGAGGTAATTGTCCAAAAGTATTATATACCAAAGTAAATAGGTCCATATTATATACAAAAATAAGTCTATACTTTCCTAAAGCTATTTCGTCATCCTTGATGGAGTTGGACTGTATGCTTGAGACTGCTTTGTAATAAGGTTCCAGGCATAGCATTAAATACAAAAAATAATTATTTTGATAAAAAAAGTCAAATAAAATTGACTTAAATTAAAGCCACACATAGTAGTACTAAATCAAAGCATATTACTATATGACCCCATACTGCTCAAAGGAAAAATTGGTGTTTAAATTTTAAACATAGTTTTAAGTTTTTAGTAATTTTCTTGCCACAATATGCTCTATGCAATGGAAATTAAAAAAGAACAAATATCACTTGCCCACTTGAACTTCGTTTTTGTGGTCTTTAAAATGTTTAAACATGTGACAAATAAATTTAATTTTCTTTCTTTCTTTATTTATGCCACACACAAAAACATTTTTCTACAAATATATTTCACTGTTGTCACTGTTTGGTGTATGGTGAATACTGAAAATGATTTCCTCTGCTCCCATATCACCTAGTATCTAGATTAATGTATGATTAAGAATCATTTAGGAAGAGTTTTGTTTTATTTCAGGTTCTGACAGGAGACTTGAAATGTAAAGAGAGTTTTGCACTAATTGATGGCCGCCTGTTCTTGTGTGCATTAGCAGTGGGAGTTGCCCTCTATGCTCTATTATGGGACTATCTCTACCCATTCCCACAATCCAGGTATGTGCAGCTGCAAGTGTATACAGGATGGTCAAAAAGTTGTGGATCAAACCTAACTTAGATGGGGCCATCAGCTGCAAAAAAAATTTCTTCAGAAGGTCCGCTAACCTAACTGAGTTTTATGGTTGGATTAACTTTGGCCTTGCTATGAATAATCATCCTCAAAAGATATTAAAGCCAGGCATAGCCATGTGTAATACCATTTTAGAATCTCTAATAATGCACCAAAACTTTAAATACAGGGTCACTTTTCGGTAGAGATATTATTTTTTCACAGTGGGGTCCATAGAAAATAAAAAGTTATGGATTGAAAAATTTATTTTTCGTTAAACTATAAATATGATCTTCAACATACCCAATAAACTAGCATGTCTAACGCAAGGAATCATCAGTACCAATCTAGTGAAAATTATAAAAAAGATACAGAACTTTGTCGAATTTTAATAAGAATTAGTAAAAAAGACAATATTCTTAAAAAACCATATAATAAATTAAAACTCTGCAGGGGTTGACCTTAAGGACCTTCCATAGAACAATTTTTTGCAGCTGATAGCCTTATCTAACCCCAATTTGCGTTTGATCCATGACTTATTGGCCACCCTGTATATGTCTATGTGTCTAGCTAGATATGCTAAGGGCACTTTAAATTTATGGGCTTCGTGTCGTAGTACTGAAGCGGTGCGTTTATCGTATTGCTGACGGACGGTCGAATGTTTTCATATAAATCGTTCGCTGCGGCAACAGTGCGATTATGGAAATCACCGCCGCACTGTTGCCGCACCGGATTCCAGAAAGTTATTGTTATACTACAACAAAGAATTTTGTTTAGAAATCATAATCGAATTCAATTTATTAAGGGTCCAGAACTTTTTTTTTCCCGGCGGTTGGGGACTGGCCGTACTATGTGGAGATGGTAAATTGCACCCCAACCTAGCCACTATGACAGGTTTCCCAGGCACGTCGCCCGCAGGCTCACTTAAGGCATGGTCTACAACTTGTAGTCATATTTTGAAACCTACATTAACAGCAATATACCAGTGTAATATCATTTCCAGACTGGTGCTTATAGTATGTGTGTCTTCATACTTCATACTCATGGGCATACTGACCCTTTACACAACATTCAAGGAGAAGGGAGTGTTTGTTGTCGCCAAGGAGAAGGTGGGCAACAATACCAGGGTGTGGGAGGCGAGCTCCTATGTTAAGAAGTAAGTTATTACATACTGTGTTGTTGGCCTAGGGGTTGGAGTGATGCCTTCGGATCACAGGTACCTGGTTCGATTCTGGGGTTGGGCAAGGATGTTTGTGTGAGTGCTTGGCCAGACTGCACACGCGGGCGCGGGGCGGTGGCAGCGCGGCATACTAAATATATGAAAATGCCCGCGTGCCGACTACGGACACTCAAATAAGGTTTCATATGTTTAAGTATGCCGCGCCGCGAACGCCCCGCGTGTGCAGTCTGGCACAGCACTTAACCAGAGGCCCGGCAAGGTGAATTACATGTTTGTAAACTGCCCCCGCGATGCAGGTTATACCAAGAGTGGGGTTATTTTTAAACCAAAAAAATTTTACTCAATATTATTGGTGACGCTAAATTGCTAAATTAGGTTAGGTGAGTTAAGCGTGTATCCTATGGAGGTTTAGAATGAATAGAACCTGCAATACATATCCTACTAATATTTTAAATGCGATAGTTTGTAAGAATGTATTGATGTCTGTTAGTGGTTCACGCAAAACCGACTGAATGCCTATTGATGAAACTTAAAATAATATAGCTTACATTATGTGTGTGATGTAATGATGATAAACTACCATAAATAGCATGTCTAACGAAAGGACTCATCAGTACCAATCTAGTGAAAATTATAAAAAAGATACAGGAAGTAGATTTTTACGAATTTTATCAAGTTTTAGTAAAAAAATGACAATTTCTCAAAAAAACACAAAATCAATTGTAACTCTGCAGGGGTTGACGCTAAGGACGTCCCGTAGTACAATTTTTTGCTGCTGATGGCCCTATCTTACCGCTGGTTTCGTTTGAGCAACGACTTTTTGACCACCCTGTATATTACGCGGACGAAACCGCGGGGCGCACGCAGCTATAAGGGAGTGATGGTCCTAAACTTACTGAGAGTGTTTAGATATCTTAATATCAAAAATAAGTTTTTTAGATAAAGTCGGTTTATTGTTTAAACATGATAAACGTATTTGTAAAAAAATATTACTAAAAATACTGTTACAACTGAAATAAACAGTGTGAGAGTTCGTATTTTTTAAAATGATTTATTACAATAGACTTTTCGATTAAGTAGTCGAAGATATATGTTTAATTTTCCCCTTAGCCCATAAATAACTGTTATTCTGACATATTACTTAATTCACAGACACGACGACAAATACAACCTCGTCTTGGTGCTCCGTGACTCCAACGGCAAGACTCGCGAGAGTTCCGTCACCAAATCTTTCACAAACTTCATCGACGTCAACGGCACTATCGTCCAAAACCTCGTGTTGAATGATATCACCAAACTGTACAATTCCCTCTCTTCGGAGAAGAAGGAGAAGTGATCTCTCTGTCACATTTACCTATGGATGTAATTCCTTTTTCATAATAAACCTATAGGTGAGATTTAGTGTTATATTATTTGGTTCATGCCCCAGAAGTATCAGTTAGAGTAATATTTCCGTGTAGGTACATATTGAATTAATTATCCGTAAAATACATATTGAAAAAAAAATGGTAATCATTGTCTCTGCTCTTAAAATACTCACAGCAGAATCAAGCCTCTTGCATTTACAAGGCGGAGAATGTAAGTAATGAGTGAGTAGATACGTATATATCTATAATATACTAGCGGCCCGTCCCGGCTTCGCACGGGTGCGATGTCAACCGCGGGTGACGACGCGGGGAGAAGCTCGTCAAAAAAAGTAGCCTCAGTTACAACCTATATCATCAGGGACCTATCAGTGAAAGTACCGTCAAAATCGGTCTAGCCGTTCCAGAGATAAGCCGGAACAAACAGACAGACAGACTAAAATTTAAAATGTTATTTTGGTCTATGCACTGTATACGTACTTGCGCATTTAGTAAAAAGTGGTTATTTTATTATTACAAAACAGACACTCCAATTTTATTTATTTGTTTAAATATCAGCCTCGGACGTCTTCTGCCGTGACAGGCCTTTCAAGAAGGCTACAAAACACGGACTTGTGCAAACCGCCATCTATCGACTACATTGTTACTTAAAAGTATACTAGAAAAAATTAACAGGTGAGTCATTGTGGGATCCCACATATAGCACCATTCCTTAAAAACAAATAATATAAAAACAGATAGTGTATAAATAGCCAGGTATATTAATTTTAATGAAAATGCTGTTTAGGTGTTAATAGAAGTCTTTTTACTTTTTTTACATTTTTTCTTCTTCATGTTGGCGCCAAAAACATACCAAGAACAATCTATGACCGCTGCGTTTATTTTTTTTTATTTTCAAACATATCCCCGCGCGTTGAAAGGACTCCTTTCAACCAGACGTATCATCTTCAGGCAGAGGACAAATTTTAGTAAAGGATCTTCGTACGATGCCAGTAGTCGTTTTAATGTCGTTTCCATTTGAGAGGTGGCACTTGATCCTCTTTCAGAAGAACTAGACTGTTGGGCTTCAAGGAGTACTTGCTGGATCGCCATTTTACTCGTTGTTGTAGTTCTGCTATGTACTCTTTGCTCCATCTGGTCCAATAATGTTGGCGAATCTGTTCAATTCGCTGAAAACGTGTCAATCTACTGGCCGCATGATCCTGGTGATCCTTTTCAGGTAGAGCGGTAACGGGTCGGCCGATCAGGAAGTGTCCTGGTGTGAGCGGTGTTAAATCTTCTGGGTCGCAAGATAGTGGAGTTAGCGGTCGGGAATTCAGAATGGCTTCAATTTGTACTAACGTTGTATTAAGCTCCTCAAATGTCAAATTACAATGTCCCAGCACTCTAACCAAATGGTATTTAACAGATTTAACACCAGCCTCCCAAAGGCCTCCGAAATGAGGTGAATACGCGGGAATGAAATGAAAGTTAACCCCGTCTTGAGCTGCACCGTCCGCCAAAGAATTACAATTAACTTTTAGGAAATTGGACAAGTCATTGTATGCGCCCACAAATGAAGTACCATTATCAGAATATATATGATTAGGTTTTCCCCGCCGGGCGATAAAACGACGTAAGGCTAGTAGATATTAATTACTTGTCAAATTACTCACCAATTCTAAATGAACTGCTTTGGTGGTAAAACATATGAAAATGGCAATGTAAGATTTTATAATTTTACAACCACGTCCTGAACGAGTGGCACATGCCACTGGTCCACCCCTACACTTGTAAATGGGTATCCACCAGGAATTAGACGCTGCTGTGGTAAATTTTCCATTAAAGGAGATAATATTTTCCCTTTCATACGACTACGATGAATACATTGGTAATAACACTTTTTGGCTAAGTTACGGCCACCAATTGGCCAATTATTTTCCCTAATTGTAGCTAACAGGAGCTGAAAGCCAAAAGAAAGAGCATGCATTAATCTTCGATGCTCATAATTACATAACAACTTATTAAATTTATGTGTGGACTGTATTAACAATGGATGTTTCTTCTCAAATACAAAATTGGAATTGTCTATTCGACCACCAATCCTAATTAACTTATTTTCATCAAGATAAATATTAAACTTAAGTAAAGAATTTTTACTTGGTAGTTCCTTATTTGAAATTAATAACTTATATTCAGGAAATGTTTGCATTTGCGATAATTTTACTAATAAAATTAAAGCATAATTGAGTTCATCGGAACTCAAGTAACTGAATCGACGATTAGTCTTGCATCGTTCTTTCAGATTATTTACAAAACGTAAGACATAAGCAGTAGCACGTTGAAGACGTGACAATTTTGAAAAACGACTGAAATCAATTAGTTCCGATACGGGTTTAATATCAGAAGAATATAGACAAACTTCAGCACGAATTTCAGGTAACTTATCTGTAGTAATTGGACTAACAGACCAAAATGACGAATCTCGCTTTTGGAACTCAGGTCCCTGCCACCATAAACTATTACCTTGCAAAGAGTTATTATTTTCTCTGCTCTGTTCACGTAGAACTCCGTGATGAGGAATAAAATACCTAGGTTCTTTACTAGAAAGACTCTCTGACATATGACCTAATGATTCATACTCAGACATGAAATCATGGTACATTTTAAATAACGAATCATTACCTAAGTGTTGTAAACATTGTTTTGCTCGCTGATAAGAATCACCTAACACGTCGGGTGTTCGTTTTAATGGGATTCTAACGCAGAAACGTCCGTCTGCGAGGCGAGTCATATTTTTGACGAAATGCTCTTCACATAATTTTTCGTCAGGAGAATACATAGTCGACTGTGAATCAACCTCCTCTATTTGCCAAAATCGCATCAGTCGAGATTGAATATCTTCGTTGTCAGTACAATAAGAATTATCAGAACCAATTTGCGATAACATACATTGAACATTATTCCGCAAAGACGGACTACTAATTGGCCCGGATATTATCCAACCAAGCTGAGTTTCATATAGAACTGGGTTGCCATGTCCTAATTTAATATTTTGAGTGCCTAAGATGTCCCAAAAAATATCAGCGCCGATGATTAAATCGACAGCTGCAGGCTCATAAAAATGTGGATCAGCTAAATTAAGGTTAGACGGAATATTAAGATTCTGCACATTTATACTATGCGCAGGAATGTCTTGAGTGATCGAAGGAAGTATGAAACAATTTAAGCTAGTATTAAAACTGCCGTTTAACGATTTAATATGTACGCGACACATCTTGTTAATATGTAATGTCACGTTATTAATACCAATTACCGATTTATCAACGTGGTCAGCAGCAATATCCAACCTTTTATACAATCCTTCAGATAACAGACACGATGTACTACCACTGTCAAGAATCGCACGGGCAACAATTTCTCGATTCTTATGATCATAAAGTTTAACTAAAGCAGTAGATAGTAAAACACCTCCGTGACTTGATTGACCCTTTGGTGAAGTGATATTACTGGTTAGCGTTATACTAGGACTCTGAACGGAAGTATGTGGTTGATCCGAAATATTTAAATCTTTATCACTGCTGTCAGTCAATACATTGTTAACATGCACAAGTGTATTGTGTTTACGCTGACAAACTTTACAGCCAGGTCTCTTACACGTATTAGCAAAATGACCGTCACGAAGACAATTGAAGCAAATTTTATAAGTTGGTAGTAACTTGTATCGACTGTCATTAGTCAATGCAAGAAAATTAGGACAATTATTAAGGTAATGTTTTCCATCACAATTCGGGCATGGTTTCATAGGTGACACTGCTTCAACTTTAGGCTTGCTATTCTCCAGAGAAATATAAGATTTAAGTTTTGGAGCCGGTTTGCTAGTTTGAGACATTTCTAAAGTCTCTAACAAGTCAGCTCGATTACGCACAAACTGTAAAAATGAAGTTAGACTTATAGGTTTACTATTATCTAAACGACTCTTAAATTCTTCCCATTCACGATATGTAATATTATCAAACTTACGGGTTACAATATAAATTAATAATGTGTCCCAATGACTAACAGGTTCACCTAAGGTTTCGAGAACACGTAAATTTTTATTGAGCTGATCAATTATCTGTTTTAATGTAGTAGAACATTCCTTAGTAATTGGTTTGATATTAAATAGAGCAGCAACATGGTTTTGTACCAGTAAACGTTTATTATCAAACCGCTCACAAAGTAGTTTCCACGCAATCTCGTAATTTTGCGCGGAAAACCCAATGGATTGAATTACCACAGCAGCTGAACCCTGTAAGGATGACCTCAAATAATGAAATTTATTAATATCTTCTATCGTATCATTGTTATGAATTAAACTCAAATACATATCACGGAACCCTATCCATGTTTCATAGGATCCACAAAAATTAGGAAGTTGTATAGTAGGTAATTTGACAAGATTATGTTTGTTTGTGTGTGAAGTCGATGAACTTTTAAACTTATCCTGATCCTTTTTATGAGATTCTAATATATCTTGAGCCTTAGCAAGTAACATAAAATATTGATCTTCAAACTCATCGCGTTCAGTAAATTGTGAATCTACACTATCAGTAAGACACTCTATTTTAAATTGTACTTCATCGTATTGAGCGTACAAATACTCCACCTTACCCATGCGTAATTGTAGCTCCTTGGCTTCACAAGTGGCCAAAGCAGACGCGTCTAAATTCGCTAAGTAGTTAGCAAATGCGGTGAGTCGACCTTTGAGGCTGGCTCGTTTTCGAATCAACTCCTTTTCCTGAGTCATATTGAGAGATTGGCAAAATCGTTAGACTTAAACAATTAATAGTACCTAATGACAACTCTTAAACAACAGCTAAATAGTAGTCAACTGTTATTATTAATTTGTTTACAAACAGTGCTTAAATGAACTCACAAAGGGTATGTAATACAGTTCAAATTATAAATATCAAGCAAGGATAATAATAATCAAACTCAATCTTAACATGCAAGTTCATAGGAAAATAACGTTATATTTTATAACAATACAATTTCAGTAACGTATTTATTTTGTTTGTCTACTAGTAGGACTTTGATAATAATGTATCCAAACAAAAGTACTAAATTAATGGCTTATTGTTGCCTTAGAACACGTTATATGTAGCTTGCAAATAAATTGATGATAGTTTGTCTAACAGTGCAAGTTACCCATACAACTTGCAAACTATCTACTCACCGTTTTTATCAAATGTTACAGCGAACTTTAAATAATACTTAATTAATAGGAAGCCAGATTGAATTAAAGATAATGTTAGTCAAAACGTGGAACAATAATCACGAAAAATAACTTTGACTAACTGCAATCTGACTTACCTAGTTTCGCACGTAATACAACATAAACGCACAAACAGTGAGTTAACTACAATAATAATTTAACAATTTTAAACAGCTAAATACTAATTATACCTGACTTAATAGAGTGCTGGGTGCACGTATTTAAAAGGATATAACGAAAGTCTTCTTTCAATGATGCATGATGAACAGCGCCCGGAAGCAATTCCCGCTGACACTGCATATTTTCTTGCAAATCCACAGGTTTTGTTTAATATTCTTATTATTTAACTATTTTGCTGGTATTTCTGACGATCCGGCGTAGTATAGGCCATGTATAAATAGCCAGGTATATTAATTTTAATGAAAATGCTGTTTAGGTGTTAATAGAAGTCTTTTTACTTTTTTTACATTTTTTCTTCTTCATGTTGGCGCCAAAAACATACCAAGAACAATCTATGACCGCTGCGTTTATTTTTTTTAATTTTCAAACAGATAGCAACTAATCTATCTAAAATAACAATTGGTTCAGTTTAATCCGCAAAGCTCGAGCAATATGCTCGTGCATGCAATATGCAGCTATATCCAGATCACTTGCGAAGCCCATGCTGTTATATGTTGCACATGATCTATATACGAAAGCGTTTTGGCGATAGTTGGTGGAAACTGTAGGAAGAAAGAATAAAGGGGTATTGCGCAGCGAACGTTTAGGGGCATTAAAATAAATTTTGTTAAGCAATAGGGGGAAGTCAATAGAAGCGGATAGTATACGAGAGAGAAACAGAATATCTAGCATGTTCCGGCGCGGTAGATTGAGGCTCGAATAGTACTTTCTGCGCCGCGTAGGCCCACATAACCCCCCGGCCGGGTATCCATGAGAATATTCCTAAGTAAAAAAGTGTATTATGAGTTACCTTACCTAACTTAAAGTGCGCGTGTTACCACCAGGCAGTAGTGGTAGGCGGTTAGTAGTATATCATGTAGATATATTATGTCAATTTCCCTAATGTCTAGATAGAAAAAATTGAATGCACAGAACTTCTCTATAACTTCACTACGTGAAGCAAATATTCATCATCATATTCGTGGTGCTAATATCCAGTTGACGACAGTAGTACTTCTCTCCAATAGTTCATGGAGTAACTAAAAGATGTCGCTACTTGGCATATTCTTGCAAATTGAACACATGTTCGCCATATTGCGGATTTTTCCGGAACTAATTGTGCAGTATGTATAGAGTTCCTAATCTCTCATTTCTGACAGTAGCGTCCTCGTTAGCCCTACTTTTATTTCTGGCATTATTTTCCGCATCTTCGACCTGAAGTTAGTGTTTCAATGTCACGAGAACAATGACTCACACACCAGATCGAAAACGCTACGGCCAGTCTCAGTCTGTAGGTCGGTCGTGACCGCGAAAGACTTGTGGGTGTGAATCACTCACGATTAGGTAATAATGTGCTAGAGTTAAGTAACAGTTCTGTAGTGCGAATAGTTTTCAATAAAGACTAAATTAAATAGTGATGTGAAACTAGATCGGTGTCACACCCACTCAAAATTGTAAGTGATTGCTGAAGGATTGAAAGTCGCCCTGCGCATACGAAAATTAGTTTAAAAATAAATTACATGCATTCGACGTAATTTTTTCGGACGTTATTCTCAGTTAAGGTGAGTAAATTTTTCGTATAATATTCGTCTTTTGAAAATAAAATAATGATGACTCAATTTCATGTATTAGAAAACTATTCTTTTGTTTTATAAAATCTCTAAGCTGAGCAGATTTAATTATATCTCCATATCTATGGTAAACTGGTAATATCGATCAATTAAAAACTACCGAAACAACCTGGTACCAAGGTCTTCTGAGATTATGGTACAAACAAGGTACCTATGTAAGGGGCTGTTCATTAATCACGTGAGGTTCGAAAGGGGGGGAGGGGTTCGGAAAAAAATAATGAAATATCACAAGGGGGTAGGGGTAGTAAAATATCACGTGTATTTATTTTTTCGTCAAACGCGTGATTTCTAAACCGTAAAGCGTTTGAGTGTAAGATTCTTTGTAGTACTAAAAAATACACGTGATTTTAATGGCGGGTAGGGGGGTAGTCTTAAACCTCACCACGTATCACCAAGGGGGAGGGAGCGGTTAAAAATGTTAAAAAAACATCACGTAATTAATGGACAGCCCATTAGGTGCGCACTAACTGTTACGTCTAAATATTCTGATCAAAACTCTATTAAGGATATATTTTACAGATCTCTTGGTGCAAAGATTGGAAAAGACCTGGTGTGTCGATAATTCTAAATATTTATGTGGAATAAATTAATACTTAATTAAAACATCTTTCGAAATCTTTATGACATGGGTTTATTCAAGGTCAAAGCGGTTGGGTAACTTATGGGCAAGCGCGGTCTATTTAAGACCACCTCTTCACTTACCATCAGATGAGACCGCGGTCAAGCGCGTATTTTTCCCTCATTAAGTCATTACCTGTACATATTTTTACATGAAAAATATACGAGTGTGTGTGTATTTCACCTAGGTATCTATAAAATAATCGTGGGATTGGGGATATAATGGATGCGATGAGATGTTACTTTAGAGAAATCACACAAGATATTATGACTCTGTTCATCCTGTAAGGTCTTCATGAACTAAATTTGATTGACCAAAATAATGATGCCTAACAACCATCAGCCAAAACGATAGCGTGGTCATTGTGTGACCGCCGAATATGTAATAAAGCAGTTCACCACAATTTTACTTGTTGACAAAATCTTTTGAGACAGCAGCAAGTATCGAGTTTATTTTATTATCCGTTTTAAAAACCTACAAACATACATATAATCATGCCTCTCTCCCGTAGGGGTAGGCAGAGACCACTTCTTTCCACTTGCTACGATCCTTGCATACTTGTTTCGCTTCGTCCACTTTCATTATTTCCTTCATACATGCTCTTAGGTCTTTTTAGATTTGGTCTTGAAACTTCCGCCTAGGTCTTCCCCTTCCAACACTTACAGTCGCACCCGCCATACACACTTTTATCGTCAATCGTTCTTAATTAATTCTATAGACCTCGTCCCAACATAGCATATGTATAGAGCGATAAATAGCACAGAGGGCTGATTGAGACTGACGATGCTACGGAAAGATTTAAACGCATAAGAGGATTCTGATAAGAATAACAAGGAGCCTAAATAATGGGACTATTGTTGTGTTGGTATAATTGGCTGTTAATGTCTTTCGATAATTATAGGTCTCAGGGCCGGATTAAGGGGGGGGGGGGGCAACGGGGTGAAAGCCCCGGGGCCTCCACAAGCAGGGGGCCTCCACAATAGACTTCGGAAAAAAAAATCTTTCAAATTTCAACTAGTAAACCTAGTAAACATCTTTTCCTTTGATATTTTTTTATTAATATCTTTAAATAATTCTTTAATTCGATAATTATAGGTCTACTCTTCTATTTTCATTTATTTTTAAATAATTATAGGTCTACTCTTCTATTTTCATTTATTTTTAAATAAATGAAAATAGAAGAGTAGACCTATAATTATCGAATTAAAGAATTATTTAAAGATATTAATAGACTTTTTGTTATTTTAAACTATTGCGTTAAATTTTTGCCTCATGGAATGAGGAAATCTTTGCCCTTACAGTTGTGTCAACCATTTTGTACAAGTAACAGTCTACGCCAAATATTATAATTTGAGCAATGCTTAGAAGTCGATTTTTGTGACGGGCGGTGATTGGTGGAGCTGCTCATGATTGGTTGATGACATGTTCGATCTTTTCCCCACTACGGCACTTCGTGCTCTAGTTATTTGGCGTAGACAGTATTTTAGTCAAAGATGACCTTAGTCTTACAGACCAAGATCCCAGGGACTTCAGAACTATCTTTTTTGTCAACGATACGATAAAGTAGTTTGTATTTACCCTCAATGTATGCGGGCCTAGTTAAATATAAATAAAATAAATACATAAATATCCTTGGACATTTCACACAACGCCATCTCGTCCCAAGCTAAGCAACTTAATGCTTGTGTTATGGTAACGAGATGATAAACTACTTATGCATATACATTTTTTTTATAAATACCTACATAATATTATAGATAGAAAACACCCAGACCCGGAACAATTACTTGTAGGTCGTACAAATATTTCTTCCGTGCGGGAATCGAACCCGCGACATGCTGCGCAGCAGTCGATAGCTCAACCACTGCGCCAACCGTGTCAGTTGCCTACTGGCTTGGATTGACCTACCATTTACCAACTACGACGCCCCAAGGGTAAATAAGGTAAACCCACATAAGATTACTTGTCAAGGCAAACTTTTATATAACGTGTTTTGTAAAAAAAAGTAAAGTAATCCCATCAGGCACTTCCCATTGTTGAAAGCCTCTGCCAGAAAGCTACCGATATTTTTTTCTATTTTAACAAAACGCAAACATTGGTTTTGGTTGAAGTTTATGTTAAAAATGAGATAAAGTGGAAAGTAGACTTTTTATGCGCAAAGGTATGATCATCTAGCCAGACAAGGTGGTATGTCTGGCTAGGGGTCGCTGCGCCTATCCCCCCGATATTTGTAGTCGGGGAATTATTAACTATGGAATTGCTCTTGAAATTTCGCTATCGCGGTGTAAGACCTTTTGGTAATTCTCGCATTTGTAGGCGATATTTCTTGATGCAATCAGTTCAGGTTTTTCGGGTAAACTGTAAAGTATGTAGCATGCGGTCGCTACAACTTCAATAGCAAATATAACAATATATCATGTTCCAGATTACGTTGTTTTCAGACTGTAATCACATGCTTTGTTTAACTCTCGGCATTGTCACCTGACTTCACTACCATTAAACTGACCACGAGTTTCACAACGATGCTATTTTAGTCCTGGCCTGAGTGTCGGCGAGTGGCTGGCTTACCCAACTATAGAACACATACAATAAATGTGTAATAATTTCATACATTACCTATGTACACATTATCTATAGAAGATGTAGCTGAGAGATATATGTATAATGTGAATGTCAAAGGTTACTTCGGGTACCTGTAAAGAGAATCCCCTATTCAAATATGTCAAATTAACTAATTAAAGACATTCAACAGAGGCAACCTACTAATTTACAATTTCCATGGCTAGAATAAAATAAGAATCATTGGTGGGAGATCTATTTATTGAATCTATCTTTGAAAATTTTAGAGACATCGAATAAAATAAGCCATTTTTTTCTGCGTCCGAATGATGTATGCAGGTCTGAATAGGACTGTCATAGGTTCTCACAGAGCATTTATTTCTTAGCAACAACTTCGTATTCTTCAAACATTTCGCAACTGTTTACTACGTGGTCGGGTAGGTATTGTACCACGCTGGGCTTACCAATTCCAGATCAGTGTTTCAACCCTTTGCTCTCCCAGCCATCCATTCACTGAACGAGCTACGTGCATTGCCTAACCGTCTCCATCGTAGGCCCTTGAAATCAGGTATAATACAGCTCTAATAAATAAATACAAAAGACACGTTGACACGGTAAATTTTCTATTTCAGATGACAATAGACCCGCTGATCGACTAACCTTGTAAATAGGCCCTTGAAATTTCGTGTGATGAATGCTTATTGCAAAATCGCACGCGGGAAGGTCAATAACCTCGTGACAGGCAGCTGACTCTCGCCTACGTCACTGTGTAGAGATTGCGCAGAACCGCGATCATACGCATTAAAAAAAAAACTTTTGGGCGATCATACGCCGCCGTGATGATGTGATGATAGAAAAGTGTATTGCCGAGCGCCCACCTTCCTCTCAAATAAAATCGAAAGTAGATTTAGAACCTTTGCCAATATTCGCTACTATCTCTACTGCCTGACATTGAACACTAGCTAAAGATCTAAATATATTGTGTATGCTACTAACGTTACTACTAGCTAACGTTCAATTTAAAAGCGCGATTCTAAGCTCGTAAATACCCAATTGTTCAAACATTTACAAGAAATTTCGTGGACGGAATAAAAAAAATATTATAAACATCGAATACGGTTCCCACATTTCGTCAGTGAGCGCGCGTTTTTACTTTTTTTTAAACTGCCGCAATTTTTATTTACATTCCGCGTATAATATGGTTGTGCGTAGCCCGCGAAATTCAAATTTTCATACGTTTTTTGCAATTTGCTGGTCAGTGCTAGGTTGTATGTTGATTAAAATGTTATTCGCGGCTGTAAGACGTATGTAGTTATAGAATTATAATCATCAAACTCATCAATACAACCCTCCAAGCTCATAAAGGTGCAAGAATGACTTTGAGCTTGAAAAAGTTTTTCTTGCACTAATTAGAAAATTTGAATTTCGCGGGCTACCCTGGAACATTCACCAAGCTTACGGTCCGTCTGGTGATACTGTTCAACCAGTGGAACCACAGGAAATAAACACTACCCTGGGTGGTATTATTTGCAGGGTGGAGGGAGATCCTTCCCCATTCGGACAGCGCCAGGCGAGCGGGTTAATCTACCTGTCTTTTAATTCTAAATCGTTTCAAATTCATTAATATAACAAGACATTAACAAGACATTGATATAACAGCTTCATTTTACGTAGACCATTCCAGGTTTATTTATAACTAGTGGCCCGCCCCGGCTTCGCCCGTGCATAGCGGGGGTGGGTTATACATATAAACCTTCCCCTTGAATCACTCTATCTATTAAAAACAACCGCTTCAAAATCCGTTGCGTAGTTTTAAAGATTTATGCATACATAGGGACGGACAGAAGAATGCGACTTTGTTTTATACTATGTAGTGAAGATCGCGAATGATAATTTTATATCACATTGACATAAATAATATTCCTACTTCTACTGCTTGGCCGTGTGGTGACGGATTTAGAATACATGGTGTCGCCACCCCATTCCATCCTGAGGGTGTCGTAAGAGCCGATTAAAGGAAATGACATGGCTGATAACCTAGCCGCAAGACAAGGAAAATCTGCCAACGCCAACGCGTCTGGGCAGCGTAGCACAGAAGACTAATAACCCACCAAGTAACTGGAGGAGGCTCTACTCAGCTGAGATAATATTAGTAGTAGTAATATACTTCTAATTATTTATTCACACTCATAAACCAATCATTGTTTTCAGCGATACAATTATGCCACAAGCATTTACGATATTGCGTTACTATAAACTTTGGCATTCGGCAACTAATAATGTGCGTTAATTTTCAAATTAGGCAAAAATCACTATCACATACGCTGTTATCAAACCGCCTTATTATGTCATGTTGCTATAAAATATATTTGTTGAGTGTAATTACGAAAAAAATCTGCTAACTAATCTTAACATAATCGATAAGTTGTAACATGAATTAAATTCTAATATGAAACCGTGTGTACCCTCCATGTTATGGGAGGAAGCCTCACTCAGCAGTGGCACATGTGGGGGCTGAATGGTATTAAATAGCCCCAAAGATGTAAGTTTGCTCCGTAGAAGATTGAAAAAAGAATATCCATTTCACATACTTTTTCCCGCGCAAGGGGTGCCCCCAGGTTCCCGAACGCGACCTCTCGAATATGTCACGCTTCGTGACCTTGTCCTCATCCTAAGTCCCCTGTTTCTAGGCCACGGGATCGGTACTCCCTTTGTTGGGTCGCGCATAGTCTATTCAGGTTATTTAAAACGAATGTAGGTTGCGACCGATTTCACTTCGACCGCTAAAAGCGTCTAATCACATCTGTAAGACTTATATGTAGTTATATAGTACAGAAGTACTGCAGTCTACACCGATTGAGTTTACAGGCGTGAAGATACATAAATAAATACATTAATAGGTATTTTTAACTAACGTCATGGGTCTCGGTCGTGGTTGAATTTGAATGCGAATACTTTTGTTTGACCGAGACGCAACGCCCCGCGACGTTTTGGCATGGATTAACGCCGTGATAGATAATATTTGTAAAAAACATATACCTACTAATATATTAATAAATAAATATCCTTGGACATTTCACGCAACGCCATCTCGTCCCAAGCTAAGCAACTTAATGCTTGTGTTATGGTAACGAGATGGATGCTATACAACTTAATATAATTTTATTTTGCATACAAATACTTGTAGGTCGTACAAATATTTCTTCCGTGCGGGAATCGAACCCGCGACATGCTGCGCAGCAGTCGATCGCTCAACCACTGCGCCAACCGTGTCGTCTCTCGATCGTCGTTTTACTGATGGCTTGGCATACCATTGCTATAATGCCATAAATCTTAAAACATCCGTGAAACGAAATTTTTTTGAGATAATAACGCGTTTATTTTCCGCACAGAAACGCGTATTACATAAACATGGAACATTAAAAAAAACGTGCGTAATGACCTTGCTTATTATCTTTGGACGATAGACAAGTCTGGTTCGATAAGCATTTACTACGTACGATACGATTATTTTATAGTTTATCAATTTGTTGCGTTAAGCTGAAGACAGGGTGATAGCGCTCTTTAGGGTCCTATGTCCAGCAGTGGAGTAGAGTGGCCTGATGATGATGACGAAGGAAATTTGTGCTGACGTCATTCACGCTTAATTATTATGGTATCCATGGCGATGAGGGAAATACCCTTTAAATCAGCGATATGGCAAAATCTATATGGCTCTTCTTTTTGTTGTGGGTTAAAAATTAGTTAAAGCTTAATATTTCATGGTTGCGTTCAAATCAGTTTGAATTTCACCTTATATTGCAATAGGTTTTTTTTCACCTACCTTTAAGTGCTTCAATGATGATAATTCAAAACAATGTTGAATGATATCGATTCGTTACCCTCCGATAAGAATGACCCTGACTCACTGCTCTATTACGTGCTATAAATTGTGACAACGCGTTGAACGGTCGCTTCCCGCTTGTTAAATAAATAAATGAAATAGTTTATTCACCAACAAAAGTTACAGACTTATTACAAACTTGCTGACCCGGCGAACTTTGTTCCGCTTTAAAGGCAATAAATGAGCAGATTTTGGATTTTATTAAGTTCAATTTTTTATTAGGATAATAAATATAACAGTTCAAATAATCAGTTATTTTAATGATTCTTCATTGGCCATATATTTTATTGCATGGGTTGCACTCTTCAGTGAAGGACCTTGTGAGAGACGGAATTTTTCGATCAGACGCGTGAACAAATACCGCAGATGGTCTTCCGATCCGTGAAGATGCCGCTTAAAATTGACCATTGGAAAAGCATGGATTCTAGATTCAGACCAGAAACTTTCCATGATTGGGAATGTGTTAATTAATGTACATGGCGAATGCAAGACGGATCGGAAATCATTAAAATTATAACGGTTTTCTTTTTAAACAGGGGAATCCTCTGATGAGAATTTCCCCACCTTCGATTTTTCTTTGAGTATATTCCATTGTTCATCAATTTACTTACCACCAAACGGGTTCCTTTCTCAATTTTTTTTGGTGTATGTTTGGAAGCATACTTACTACTGAACCAACCTTTATTCGTAAAATGTGCGAAGGTAAGCCAGACACGTCCAATGAGTCTTTTTTACATAGTCAATAGTTTTGAATTATAATGATGTCCGCTCCGTTTTTCTTTTTTCGGTATAAAAATCCTATGTCCATCTCCTGGTCCTAAGCTACCTTCCCACAAATTTTCAGCCAAATCTGTTCAGCCGTTCTTGAGTAAATAGTGTAACGAACGCGACTTTCTTTTATATATATAGATAGATGTTGAAAAATCCGTACAATAATTTTAATAACGCTGCCCCGTAAACTAGGACACGCACGCGATATGACGTGTTTCAATTTTGGACTGGCGGTAAATCGTCGCCTATCGATATTTGCCACACTGAAAGCTGATGCTCAACAATACATTACAAACCATACAATACATTTGCAGCTTCCAAGCAGAGGGCAATTGCTCTCTGCTTGTATTTGCTTCCCTGCTTGAGCTCTGGCTAACTTGTACACGCGCAGGAATACAACAGCATCTATGACGTTATTTGGTATCTATTCCGTAAGATGAAGGTTCTTCCCCAATCGACTGCCTTGTTAGATGTGCCGCCTTTGGACCCCGGGTTGATTCCGGGATCGGGAAAGTGTCTTTGTGCAAACCAGAGGCACTTGCTCTGGGTTTCACTTGTGTTCGTGAATTTCAAGTTTGTAAACTGCCTCCGCGATACAGGTTATACATAGAACAGGGGATTCGTTTTTAAAAAAAAAAACGGGCATTTCTGTGTGCACTTTGTCCTGTCTCTCGTGGAAGCACGTAATTAGTCGAGGTCCGTGCGCTATTTACCACATTTCCGCGCCCGGGAGTCCCACATACCCCGGTTAGTCTAACAAAAAACCTACCAATAATGTAGCACGAAGATTGTAGTGTAAAGAAATAGAACAGTTTTATTAATAGCCTACATAGCTGACGACATCAAGGTTTGTTTCAATTAGCATTCGGAGCGCGACACTTTGTTAACGTTGCATTGCGGTGTAACTACGAGTATATAACCTTAGGCGACGATCTTAGTCTGACAGCGTAGGTACCATCTACTACTTGTACTTGGCTTTTCATTTTTAACCCCAGATACGGACAATTACTCTTATTTGAAATTCCAAGGCACCAAACCTGTTATTTTCCATTGAAGTTTCCAACCGACATGGTACAATTGCTATGTTGGATAATATCTTAGAAACTGGTTTATAATTGATCAAAATATCTATAGACAGATAAAAAAAAAATTACTTCCTACACCTGAAAAGGTTGTCTGGTAGAAAGACAAGGCCTAGTGCGAAAAGACCGCCCATTATACATTATTTTTTTGCTATGTTACTTTTCTGTTATTGGTGTAAATTATAGAATAATAGCGACCCGCTTCGCACGGGTGCAATTATGACATATAAACCTTCCTATTGAATCACTCTATCTATTAAAAAAAACCGGTTCAAAATCCGTTGTGTAGTTTTGAAGATATAAGCATACATAAGGACGGACAGACGACAGCGACTTTGTTTTATACTATGTAGTGATTTAATTCTATTCTAGACATAGAACTTTAGTTGAACAAGATGACTGATGTTGATAACCGACATAAAAAAAGGAGGAGGTTCTCAATCCGGTCGTATGTTTTATAACGTTTGTTACCGTGTGAGTTCACGTGAGTCCACGTGTGAGCAAATTATAAACCGATTTGCAAAATTTATCACAAAAACCAATACCAATTATCAACAAACATTTGCATGACAGCAACATTTTATGTAATTCAACGATTTATTAGACTCCTCTAAAAAGCATATGCGCTAAAAACCTAAAAACAACAACTTTGTATAAAAACAAAACCGACTTCAAAACAGGCACTGAAAACATGTACTTAAATAACCTAAACCAATGAACAACCATCTGAAGTCAGGGCCAACTTAAATTAATTAGGATAGCCATATGCATGAATTGATGTTTACCTATTGGTCATTGTCCTCCTTGCTTGTAGCTCTAACACTGCCAAATTTCCTGTTTTTAAGCGACTATATGATTTCATTATTGGAAATTAATAACAACAATATTTTCTATATGTACATAAATCACAAAGAGGAAAGATGCTACATTATCCCTGTCTAGGATAGACTAAAAAAGTAGGGATCCCTACAAAATTATTCTCCGTTACCCGTACGAAGCCGAAGTTTTTCATCCAATTTGCATCGTGAAAAGTGACTGAGTCTGAATGAGTTTCACTGAGCATTTTGCACATATCATTCCCAAGTCCGATTCTTTTTTAAAAACATTTGCTTGATGCTTGATTTGCTGATAATGTAATATTTTAGAAAGGAGTTTAATTAGAGGTTTTAATGACATTTAGATATCTTGCTGCTAGCTAGGATCAATAGAAAAGAAAATCTATTTATTACTAAATTGCTACCGACATTACGAAATTTTCTACCTAGCCATAGCCTACACGCTATAGCAATATAATATCATCAAAAAGACGAAGGACAGATCATAAGATAAGATGTCGCTATAAATACTATTTTATCGTGATTACGAGATTGCGTTGTGTCTATCATTTACATGCGTTTTCCGCGCCTGATAAATATTTGATTGCTGATAAACAGGTAGTCATCTACTGATAAATATTTTCGCTGGAAAATACCAGTATAGACATCAAAAAGTGATTAGTGTTCCTTAATATTCGGGTAAGAGAAGGAAAACTTGAAATGAAACCCTGTGCCAACCCGTCTCGCCAGGCAGCGTGGCACATTAGGCTTATTACCCTCCCAATGATGGGAGGAGGCCCGACTCAGTAGGTGGTTTATGGCGTGAGTAGTAGTTGTATTTGGGCACCTACATAATTTAAAGTTTAAATTACAGACAACTACAGAATACAACTCTGTCATTCAGCATTTCATAATGTTATGTATTTTTTATCTGGACATATCGATTTTTTTTTTCGAAATTTTACTATAATGAAATTGCTTATCAGATTGAGGTCACTTGTTTACGTCACACGTCAGGCATTCATGCTGTACTATCGTGCTAGTGACGTCTTCTCAATGAGTTGAGTGTTACGTTATCAGTTGCGATAATAAGGCATTGATAATTTTAGGTGTATCAGCATGATAATAGATCTTTAGTGATCGTTTAGTAGCTACTTAGTCAGGAACTTAAACTCCCTTTGTGTAGTGACGGATTTAGAATATTTTTAAACATATATTGTCACCAACCTATTTCATGCAGTGGTTGTTATGAGAGATAACCAAAGCAATGAATAGGGCAGAAACTTCACTCCAGACGCAAAAGCTCACGCTACGGCTTTCGCATTATAATACTAGGAATCGATAAATTACTGTATGGAACTGCTTTCCCTTTCTTAGAACGCATAATCTATAAGATTTTTGGCATTGTTGTCTGACCAGGAAATGAATATTGACTTCATTACAGAGCTCAAACAGAACCCTGTTACATTATTAAGGCAGGCGAAGGGTGAAGGGAGGCAGATAGGGCGGTAGGGTGAGACCCCTGCTGGTGAGCTTTGAAACGGAGTTTTCCTAGATAACAAAGCATATATTATTTTAATAGAGTTGTTTTTAATGTTAAAGTTATGTTTAATATTGTTTGAAATAGTCTTGAAATGCAGAAATCTTCATTCATACGTATGAAACGCATATCCATGAAGATTTCTGCATTCTGATTTATTTTAGCATAATTCTGTTTTGTATCTACTTTTTTATTTATTGTATGTATCTAAGGATACATTATCTGTCCGATACCCGTGTAGTCGCTCAAGGGCCTAGCAGAATACCAGCGCTGCGTCATTTATTGTTATGATGTGGCATATGCTGAGCTATGATGTTTTTTTGTTCTCTTAAAACAGGATAATAAATTGTTATTGTATATATTTTGTATTTTTCCTTTTTTTTATTTGTAACATGTTCTTTTGTATCGCTCAAGATGTGAGAACAAAATAAACACGTTTCTTTCTTTCTTCTTTCTTTCTATATACTCCAACATAGAAAAATATTTTAATAACATATTTCTCACTTCGGATGACTAAAGAGTTTTGTACCGGTTTTTTTACCTGATTTTACCGGATTTTAACCCTGTACAGGATTATTTTACCTGATTTTAGTTAACAAATATTAAAAAGTTAAAAGTGTAATATTATATTTTGCTTTGTTTCAGAGCCATGTCACGTAGAAGACTGTTAGTTGGGGGCGCTGCCGGCGTAGTGGGAGCTGTTGCAGCGGCATGGGCCCTATCAGCTGATGATTCACCCGCGGTATGACAAAGATTACGTATCGCATTCAATCAAAAACAGAATCTTCCGAATCGGTTGGTAATTTAGGCGCAAAGGGATGATCATCCAGCCAGACGAGGTTGTGTGTCTGGGTAGGGGGTCGCAGCGCCTATCCCCCCGATAGCTATAGTCGGGGAATTCTTAACTGTGCGAATTGAAACTTCGCTATCGCGGTGTAGAACTTTTTAGTACTTCTCGCGATTTTCTTGATGTTATTATTTCCGCTTTTTCGGGTTAATTGTGTAAAATATGTAGCATGCTGGTCCTACAGTAACATGACGGAGTTGTGTTGTAACAAAAAAAAAAACAAAAGCATAATCAAATGAACATCAATTTTTTCAACTGGCATTTTTTTTTTAAATTTAATATTTCAGTAATTACGTGACTGACTAGGTTCTTAATTTACCCTTGATTCATATTAAGGAAAATGGCGTCAATATCACACTGGCGCCAGATTTACTCTGGTATCATATTTAGAAAAAAAAGATTGCCAATTAAGTCTGACGTATTTAGAATATTACGCATTGTCACCAACCCACGCCACACCTCAAAAAGGGTTTGGTTCTAGAGAAACTACATAGATAATACGACTGGCCGCACAAGATGAAACACCCTTCTTCTTCTGGTGGTTTCTAGGTAAATACTTGATGTATGTCGCCACCGAACACGCATATGTTCGGCTGAACGCGTATTCGGCGGCGGCGTGCTCGCTACTATCCACTAAAACCCCAGCAGTACACCGTCACATGTCTCGTTTGTGACGTCACAAGTTTGCAAAAATCTACAAGTTGCCTGATAAGGACAGCTAGGGACGGGGGTATCCCGGGTAATTCAGAAGTCCTCAGTAAATGAGGCTTTTGTCGGCGAGATTCCAACCAATATGGACTACGCAGCGGAGCACAGTAAGCTCTCCCCCATTGAATTGGAGGAAGCCCAAGAAATGGGTCATTGTTGGACAGAGATAAACGATACACTAGGTCTTAGGGTGTAACATCAAGTTAAAAATTAAATGTGTTTGGGGATCGAATGCCAGTTATGGTACTTAATTAAAGTTTTCAATAGTAGGGTCGCTTTGTTAATTATTTCGGTTACCATACATATCTAAAGATCATAAGATAGGTCTAAAGATGACTCATAGACAAATCCGCGATAGCTCGAGGAAATTCTCTATTACTGTGAGGGGACGCCCGTTAAAGCCGTGTGTGATAGATAACCTACACTCGCTAATCCACAGTAGGTATAGATAATATAACTCCTTATGTCACTTTGTTTTTACACAAGGCAAGTTATTTTATTACTGTTTTTTTAAAAGAGCGGTACATCAAAGCTGTCGTGTATTTCACGCGTCATATATCTTTATTTAGCCTATATTTGATGTATTACGTTTTTATGACAGTTATTCATGCATTATTTATGACGTGGTAATACCATCGACAATTTTCCGTGGTGGCAGTAATAATAAAAAAAATATTTTTGCTTTCACTTACTCAGCCCATAAATGACCCATTGCTGAGTCCTCCCATTACGTTAAGGGTTTTAGCCTACCGTGACACGCTGGCCAGGTGGGTTGGCGCAAGTTTTCGTATTCGTTTTCCTTCTTTTGCGGCTACGGTTTCGGCCTTTTCATTTCCTTATGTCGGCTCCTAAGACACCCTCGATTGGAATGGTGTGGTGACACTGTGTATCCGTTACCACATGGACGAGTACCGTTACTTATTCACCATTTATTTAATATACTTTTCACGAATTCCGGTATTATACTTGCTACAGGCTCGAAAGTCGACTTTAATTAAAAAAGAACAGATAATTGAGATATATGGTCGGTACTTACCTTTTTATTTAGTAGCGCACCTACTTCTATTTTGTATTTACACAATCAAGTGGTAACAAGACAGAATGTATTAATAACAAAATAATACGTATTCGGTTTTGAATTATTATATTCAATAAGATGGAATAGTTAATTTTAAAAATAGTCTCGATAAAAGTATACGATATTCATAACTCAAACAACTTAGCTCTCTGATTTATCGTTTACCCTTTAGCTGTGGTACAAGCCAACAGTGGCCGCTAAGACAGAACGCAAGAAGAGGCCGCTTCCTACCAGAACTGAGCAAGTGGCTAGCCTACAGGCAGGTCATGAGTACGATATACTCATTATTGGTGGAGGAGCCACTGGTGCCGGGTGTGCTCTGGATGCCACTACAAGAGGTTAGTTATCGTCAGTAACACGTAGGTAAGTGTTGGAAGCTAGCTACTAGCGGTCAGGTCCCAAACTTCCTAATTCAATAGAGTCAAATTCGACACTACTATTCAGCCCATTTAACCCACTGCTATGTCAGGCCTCTTCCAACTACATGGAGGGTAATTAGCGTACTTTACCACGCCACGCTCGCCAGACGGGTTTCGTATCAAGACTATACAACCAACATTATTGGATAGAGCTTGGTTTGACTGTGCCAATATGCAACGGGCTGAAGTAGTAATGGCTTTGAGGCTTCGCTCCGGACACATCCCATCCAATAGCTTTAGTTATTTAATGGGCAAAACTGAATCCCCAAACTGCCCTGACTGCAATATGATTGATGATGTATATCAGAGAATAATGGAATGTGTCAGGAATGAAGAGGTAAGGAGACAAATGTTACTGAACACCAGTTTAAATGTAGGGATATGCCAGAGTATACTGTCAGAACCTTTGTCAAAAGAAGCAAGTATAATTTATAAAATTGTAAAGACGGGCCTTATAGTATAAGCGGGGTTTTTTCAGTATGTACCTATGAGGGTGACATAATCCCCAGGATTAAACCCTCTATAATCTAATAAAGAAAAAAAAAAAAGTATTCCTTCTCTTGCGGCTAGGTGTTCAGCCTTATTATTTCCATTTGTCAACTCTTACGATACCCTCGGTTTGAAATGGGGTGGTGACACTATGTATTCTTAATCCGTCACTATACGAGATTGCGTGCTAAGTAACAATAACTGACAATCAGCGTGGTTTGGTGTTAGTAAATAACGGTAAAATTGTCTTAGGACTGCGGACTGCTCTGGTGGAAGCAGATGACTTCGCCAGCGGCACTTCAAGTCGAAGCACGAAGCTCATTCATGGAGGCGTCCGGTATCTTCAGAAGGCGATCATGCAACTCGACTATGACCAGTACAAGATGGTCAAGGAAGCGCTGCATGAGAGAGCAAACATGCTTGAAGTTGCGCCACATTTGACGAGGCCACTGCCTATCCTGTTGCCGGTTTATAAGTTAGTATTGTATTTTACAGGATTATACCTATTATACGGACTGCAGAATCTATCAAAGGTTATCCCAGTGGCGGTGTAGGTGTAGCATAGGTTGGCCGTTGTGACCGTTACCTATTCTCATCCGAAATTACCATCTTCAGATAGTTACCAAATGCAACTTGATGCCTTGAAGTTTGTATTGTTGTCATCAGATCATAGCTTGGTGCATCGCACCTTGGGGCTCAACGTCACCCCGAGCTTCTTCAGAATTTGCATACATTATTTTGCAGCTAATGAATGGTCCAAATAGCAGGTTATCTATTGGCAAGTACTCTGCACGTGGCTGTCTTAGATCTTCAAGTATATTGGAAAGCAAACGACGATACCGGTGCTTAAATTATAATTTGCTACCGACTGCTGATTAATAGACACATAGTTGAGGAATAGACACTGTACCCATTCCAGTTGTGGTCAACGTAGTTTTGCATGTTCCAGATGGTGGCAAGTCCCTTACTACTGGTTCGGCATCAAGATGTATGACTTGGTGGCTGGTGACCGTAATGTTAAAAGCTCCTATTACTTATCCAAGAAGAATACTCTCGAGTTGTTCCCTATGTTGAAGTCCGACAACTTGTGTGGTGGTATCGTTTACTACGACGGTGAGCATTTAAAACCTCGTAGAGTTAAAGAATTAAGTTATAGAGACTCCCCCAAACATTTTTGGACTCATAATTAGGAACGCAAATTATCATTGCATTGCTGAAAAGTATTTGTGTTTTACGGTTCATCTTGCTCAGGATAGCTGTATCTAACATTACTATCAATCGATTACGTTATCCATTTATTTTGGTAGAAGTCCCAAAACATTCGGAAACTACTTTTCTCTTAGATAAATAAATAAATAATAAAAATCCTTGGACATTTTTCACACGACGCCATCTCGTGCCAAGCTAAGCAACTTAATGCTTGTGTTATGGTAACGAGATGGATGATAAACTACTTAGATACATATTTTTTTTTGTAAATACATACATATTATAGATAGAAAACACTCAGACCCGGAACAAATACTTGTAGGTCGTACAAATATTTATTCCGTGCGGGGATCGAACCCGCGACATGCTGCGCAGCAGTCGATCGCTCAACCACTGCGCCAACCGTGTGCATGTGATTTAAGTAGTGTCCTTAGAACCTTGAACAATGTGCAATATCCTGGTTCAGCCAGACATTGCGGAGCAAAATAAGCATCTCGATATTCTAAGCGCTTGAGTAAAACTCCGGTACTTCCATGCTCATGTAGGTACGCCAAAATAATTAACACGTTACATAACATTTAAAACTTCTGACATAAAATAACAAAAATTTATAATTATTTTTTTTATTATGAGTAACATGTTCGTTACCAAAGTGAATAAAAAGAAGAAAGAAAAATAAAAAATATACTACGCTTTTACAGGCCAGCAAGACGATGCTCGTATGAACTTGGCGATTGCTTTGACTGCGGCTCGACATGGGGCTACGATCGCCAACCACGTTAGTTGTACGAAACTGTACAAAACAGCTGGAAAACTAAGCGGTGCTCGACTCAAGGTGAGGCCTGTTTCAATCGAGTCAAAATCTAGGTCAATAAAAATCATTCGGCATTTAAGAGTAGGACAAAGTATTTCTTACTACTACTAGTCAGCCCATAGATGACCCACTACTGAGTCGGGCCTCCTCTAGTTACATAGAGGGTAATTAGCCTACTGTGCCACGCTGGCTACACGGGTTGCCACAGGGTTTCGTTACAAGTTTTCCTTCTCTTGCAGCTAGGTTATCGGCCACGTAATTTCCTTTTATCGCCTCTTACGACACCCTCGGGAAGGAATGGCGCGGTAACACTATAAATAAATAATAAATAAATATCCTTGGACATTTCACACAACGCCATCTCGTCCCAAGCTAAGCAACTTAATGCTTGTGTTATGGTAACGAGATGGATGATAAACTACTTATATACATTTTTTTTTGTAAATACTTACATATTATAGATAGAAATGACACCCAGACTCCGAGCCAGTGCCTCTGGTTTAGACAAAGATACTTGCCCGACCCCGAAATCGAACCCGGGACCCGTTGATCCAAAGGCGGCACATCTAACCACTAGACCAACGAGGCAGTCGAGGCACTATGTATTGTACAGACGGTATTTCTTACATAATGAAGTTATTGGAAGTACATGTTTTAGTTTAATGAATTAATTACGAAAATATTTTGCAGGTAACCGCAAAATATTCGTAATATTTCCTGATTATATACTACACTGATGATTTGTGAACTTCTATTATTGTAAATTCTAGGACGAGCTTAGTGGCAAAGAGTGGGATGTAAAGGCGAAGTGTGTTATCAACGCGACCGGGCCTTTCACGGACAGCATTAGGAAGATGGATGACCCCACCATAAAGGATATCTGCTGTCCTTCCTCTGGCGTCCATATAGTGCTGCCAGGATATTACAGGTCAGAAAAATATCATCACTTCAAAATAAGTTTTTTAATTTAAATGTCTTAGGTTTGGAGTGGTCCCGCGACCCCGGATACTGCACAGCGTCTTGGTCAGTAAAATTTAAAAAACAGAACAGATAAACTGTCCAACCCGCTTAGACAGCGTGGCACAGTAGGCTAATTGCCCTCTATGTACAAGGAGGAAGCAGCAGTGGGTCATATATGGGCTGCGTAGTAGTAGCAGTAGAACAGTAAAAAAACATTTTTAATACAGTTGCTCAAAAAGAGCTCAAATATTGCAGGGACGTATAGCGTTCGGGAAGTGGGCTATTACACACGCGTGCTTTTTTTTACCATTCCCGCACTCGTGCATTTTCTTTCCCAACTGTCAAAATACAAGTTATGGTCCCTAGTCCCTCTTCCCCCGGTGTCCCTCTTACCCCACCTGACCTTAAGGAAAAACCAATCATGAAGTTTTTACTAAAAAAAATTGTAGAAGTTTTTATGATTCATGGAAATACGTATATTTCTAAAAAGAAACTACATACTAATTTGTTTCAATATCAGATTTAATGATTTGATTGAATGAGTTTCTGAAATGAAACTCATTCAATTATTCTATTTAAATTTCATTTCATATCAATAAAAAAATTCTACTGAAGACTTGGCTCTATGGGCATTGTTCCTTTTGCCTACCAGAATGGGTGAAGAAAAAAGTCTCTGCTTATATTCTACGGTCGGCGCCATTTTTCAGAAATGATTAGTTAGTTGAGTTTATTGTGTTTTTATTATTTTATTAAATTGCTTCATTTTTTCGCAACTGTATTAAAAATAGTCGTTCAGTACACGTGCGGAACCGTCATTGCAACTTGTTCCGACTGTCAACCCTCGCCTTCGGCTGAGCCGCGGCTCGGGTAGACATTTGTCGGAACTCGTTGTAATGACAGCCTTTCCGCACTTGTAATGAAATATACTATTTCATCTTTGTACAGTAGCTTATAAACACCATGAGCTAAAAACTAAGATGCCCTAAATATCCCCTACAGCGGTGGTTTTGTTTTAAGATGTTTGACGGCCACTAGGTATTCGGTGTGGTGTACTTATAATACATAGTATCACCACCCTATCCCATCCTGAGGGTGCTGTTAAAGCCGACGAAAGGAAATGACAAGGGCGAAAACCTAGCCGCAAAAGAAGGAAAATTTTATACGAAACCCTGTGCCGACCCGTCTGGCCAGCGTGGCACAATAGGCTAAGACCCTCCCTGTGATGGGCGGATGCCCGACTTAGCAGTGGATCATTTATGAGTGGTAGCAGTAGTAGGTGTCCCATCCCCCACGTACAATAGACTATTTATTTATCATATTTCTGAAATCATTGTTAACAGCCCCGAGCACATGGGACTCCTAGATCCAGCGACGTCCGATGGCCGCGTTATCTTCTTCTTGCCCTGGCTGAAAGGAACCATCGCGGGAACTACCGACCTGCCTTGCCAAGTCACGCACAACCCTAAACCTACGGAGGACGAAATCTTGTTCATCCTTACTGAAGTCAAAAACTATCTGAATCCCGACGTTGAAGGTAGGTTTGATTCATGTAATTAGACTAATTAGTAAACAGATTAGATTACTCATTTCTGATTGGATCGCACAAGGAAACTCCGAGCATAGCGCTCTCGATTGCCCTTCGAGAGGCGATTGCCCTTTAGCTGATTTTGAGCCTTCTGATGGAGCCCATAGTGAAAAGTATATATTATGAATAGCAATGTAAAACAGGAAAAACACATATTCTATTTTAAACATATTTTCAAGGAGCAAAAATAACTATGAGAATTGCCCGCACGTACTCGACGTATGTTCCAGAATATTACTTTGCTAATTTTTATGGAACGCATGTGTTTACATGCAACAGTGCGTATCACTACATAGTATAAAACAAAGTCGCTGTCGTCTGTCCGTCCCTATGTATGCTTCAATCTTTTAAACTACGCAACGGATTTTAAAGCGGTTTTTTTTAACAGATAGAGTGATTCAAGAGGAAGGTTTATATGTATAGTACGTGCATAATTGCACCCGTGCGAAGCCGGGGCGGGTCGCTAGTAATATACAAAATAATCGTCTGATATTTTTCATGACTAGGTAAATAAATTCATTTAATATAAATTTTTTTTCAAGTACGACGTGGCGACGTACTGTCTGCGTGGTCCGGTATCAGGCCGCTGGTGTCCGACCCAAACAAGCCAGACACACAGTCGTTGGCTAGAAACCACATTGTCCACGTCTCGCAGTCCGGTCTCGTCACTATTGCCGGTGGCAAGTGGACTACCTACCGGTCTATGGCAGCTGAGACCATCGACGCTGCTATTGAGAGTGAGTTTATTTTTATTTTTTGTATTCCAAAGACAAAGGTGCCGTTATTGACAACGTCAGAATAAAAGCATCTTGGACATCGGATATAGCGGAGTAATGTTGTTGTAACATGACAAGCCATTAATCTAAGAAGAAGAAGAAGACATCGGATATAATGTCTCTATATACTCTACTAAAAAAAGAGTAAGGATTGACAATAATTACTGGCTCCCTAACATGCTCATGCAATAGAGTGAAAACCGACAATCTTCTACGTGTTTAGCGTGTGGCATGCGATGTAAAGTCGACGTTCAATGCCTTTGGGGGCGACTATTAATTACGTTAGGTGATCTAGGATAGGGGATTATGCTAAATCTTTCCAAATCTCACTATATTAGCAAATATCGCGTAATCATTTTGCTAGTAGTTTTTTTTTTTAATATTTATTATTTGATTTAATATTCACAAATATGGACTTTATTAGCAAATATAGCGTAATGATTTTACTGGCAGTTTTTTTTTTGTTTAATATTTATTATTTGATTTAATATTCACAAATATGGTATTTACTCGTCTTCAATAAAAGTAATAGTCCAGGTTACGTTATTTTTAATAATCTAATACCTTTACAGCCGTAACATAAATTTTGAAGAATCTTGCCTGACATTAGGGGAAAATAATATAAAAATAGGAAAATCTTACGAAATCTCACTAAAGAGGGGGAGTGGTCGAAAAATTCTCAAATATGTCTCACGTAATTAATGAATATTCCCTTTGATTGTCGATTTTGACAATCGATTTTACTAAAGTATTAGTAGCTGACAGTTTTGGTCACCTACTAATACTTTAGTTTCAGTTCAGGGACACACGCTTTTCACGAAAGTAACAGGACGTGAACCGAGTAACAAGCAGGAATATCGTGGAACTCTTAATACTCATTCTATAAATAGTAGTAACGATAGCTAAACCGTTAATATTTTTCTGTGACACAGTCCCACATGCTATCACAAACGTTCGACGCCTGAAATTAAATATTTTGTTTTCATTTCAGGCGCCAACCTGAAGCCTTTATTCAAGGAAAGTCAAACAGACGGATTCTTGATTGAAGGTGCTCACGGCTGGACACCAACCATGTATATTCGATTAGTGCAGGACTTTGGATTGGAAATGGAAGTGAGTACTTATTTGAACCTAGTGAATCATAGCTCGCAGGACTGAAGCGCGATGGGGCAGGACCACGTGAAGGTCGCCGGATAACGATGCGGTTGGCCCATGACCGGTCTACGCGGAAATCCTTTTGCTATGTCCAGCAGTGGATGTCTTTAGGATTTAACCACACTAGTAAAATATAAGTTCATATTGTAGTTTCCGGCTCTGCTGGATGTTACAAGGATTTGATTTTTACATTATTTGTAAGACGCTGTGCTTCGGAGGGTACGCAATGTCGTTGGCCCCGGCTGCCTGTCTACCATCTGTTAACCTACTTTCGATAAAAATGGACAGCTATTCTAGCCATATAACTACCGATTGGCTGTCTATAAGGGTCGCAAAGGGTAGACGCATATGTCATTTCGCTCCGTTACTTACCTACAGCGAATGTCCATGTAAGTACTGGTGGTTAGCAAAATTACTGGTTCCGAACCGAATGAAATTGGGAAAAAAGGCGAGGAAAATATTTTAGATGATACATGGCTGTAGGGACACAATATTCGGTGTATCCATCCATTTAAACATAAAAACTGCTCTCTTCAACTGGGGCTCTACGATACATCTAAGTTACCAAATTGAAAACTGCACAGCTGGTTTACCTAAACGCCTACTTTTTTGTCGATGAAATCAACGATATTTAGTAATCCAATGTAAATGCATCACCACACGGAACTATGAAGATGATTGTATGAATGAGCATTTTTACGCCTAGGTCGCACAACACTTGGCCAAGTCTTACGGTGACAGAGCTTTCGCGGTTGCCAAAATGGCAGCGATGACAGGAAAGAGGTGGCCGATTATTGGCAAGAAAATGCACCCAGAGTTCCCCTACATTGATGCTGAAATCAGGTAATATTACACTAGTACATTTTCGTTCCTAAAGCGCTATCCACACATTTCCGGGTCCCTTCCGTGTTCCGTCAGGGGGAAAAAAGGGTTTTGTATCAAGTTATCCTTCTCTCAAGGTTAGGATTTCGGCCTTGTCATTTCGTTTTGTCAGCTTTTACAAATCCACCACGACGCATTATATCAATAAATTGGTAAGCAATGATGACGGTGAGCTTTCCTGAGGTGCTTATGCACAACGAACTATAATATCCAAACTGGTCTTTTCAAAACTTAAACGAAGTAAGCACTTTATACCGCTCGATAAAAGATGATGATAAAATTATGATGATTTTGTGTAACAAAGCTAATTAGCTTCAAAGGCAAGCTGTAAAACTCAAATATATCTTCCGCAATGCAGGTACGGTGTGCGTGAGTACGCGTGTACAGCTACAGACATGATCGCAAGACGACTAAGGCTCGCATTCCTCAACGTGCAAGCCGCAGCTGAGGCGCTACCTGCCATCGTAGATATCATGGCTGAGGAGCTCAAGTGGAATGACGCAGAGAAAAATGTACGAACTACCAAATAAATAGAACTACATACATCTTACGATGATACGGAGTCTTCAACGTCCGACCACTGGATGCACTGCTTTTATTTGTGGAAAAATATATTAGGTCAACACACATTATCGTACTCGTCCGATGAGTTAGTTCCGTTTCATAGAACCGCTCATAAGCTTCGGTTATCGCTGAAATAATATGCTGGATATTATGTTGGATTATATAGGAAAAACATACGGATGCGATTGATAATTTGAATGCATCTTTATCGTTGGCTATATTTACCTATAGCTGATGAATATGCACATATAGTGAGGCTTATTACAATAGCCGAGGTCAATTAGTATTTCTGTAAAAGGGAACAAACTGAATTTTCGTAAGTATAGCAATTCCAAATTTATAAAATTCCCAACATTTCTTTTGAGTTTTAAAAAATACAGTTGGTACCTTTATAGATCGAGCTTTACAATCTATGTTTATATAATAGATCCGACATGTCACAGTTTTAAACACAAACTTTCTCTCAATTAAAGAGACAAATCAAGATGGCCAGCGAGTTCTTGGCCAATGAGATGGGTCAGATGGTGAACCGCGCAAGTCGGGACAAGATCCCGATCAATCTCAGCAAGGAAGAGATCCAGACGTACATCAAGCGCTTCCAGATCATCGACAAGGATCGTAAGGGCTACGTATCCATCAACGACATTAGGAGAAGTCTCAAGGTATGATTCCAAAATAACTCTTACTGAGCAGTAAGTACCGTACCATAAACTAGCTGACTCGACGAAGTTCGTATCGTCATACTGTGAGATTTCACTTCCTTTTATGTATACACAAATTATCCTGACTGTAACAAATACACAACATGTTCAATTTGGTGCAGTAGTAAGTTATGAGAGTATTTTTTAATTTACCGGAAATTCGTTTAAATTTATATACATAACGGCTAGAATTGACTCGATGCACGTTGCCTTTAAAAATGCATCAGGGAATTAATTCTGATCCCTCCATGCAACTACAATACTAACTCAATAAAAAAAATGAATTTTTTATTTGGCAACTCATAAATTATTAGCTCAACTGCCACGTCTGCACGAATAATAGTTGAAATCGACGTTTTAGTACAATTTATTTGTAATTTATATTTGCGGATATGAATGTTAATTTGTCAAGATTCCAACAGGTGATATAGTTTATAAACTTGATAATATCGCAATTTGGCCTAAAATACTCAGGACCCAAGTCGTTGAAGTCCTTCAAACCTATCTAACCAAGGATCTACGTGCCTCTGATGTCCAGGGTACCTATATTGTTATTGCCACCATTGGATGAAATTACGCTCCTATTAAACTACCTGCGAATTCTAGAGTATTGGTCTGAAACCAACGGATGCGGAGATGTCGGCCATATTGTCTGAGGTTGACGTCACATACCACGGCCAGATGGAAATGCAAGACTACCTTCAGGTAGACAAAACACAGGAATCGGGTTCATTGGGCTTTTACTCGCTTATTATCCCAATAAATCGTTGGGATAATACTGATTATAAATTAAAATAATGCACAAATATTTATTTGCAAGATTAAATGACCTGGGTGCTAAGACCTTTAGGCACTCTTTACAGCGTCTGTGCACAAATATTTATTTCACGTATATCTGTAGTAGTTATAATATACTAAATTTATACCTAATGGCGTTACGTAGGTAAAAAATATTGTGCATAATTTTAAACAATTTGCATTCGAAAGGTATTATTGACGCAGTTTCTAAAGTCTGCTTTTCAAAAATAATGTTAAGCGGACGGTATTGATCTAAGCTATCAATGGTTCCTTTCGTATGACTTCTATGTGCCAACTATGTGCAATGTCCACGTAATGCAGAAAGCTTGTTGATGTCGGGTCGGTGTCCGCAGAACTACGGCGAGGATGTGACAGGCGAACAGCTGCACGAAATACTGAGAGAGATCGACACTAACATGAACGGACAAGTCGAACTCGACGAATATTTGCAGGTCTTTATTGATTACTGCTAATTTTTCACTGGCATAGTGCCACATATTTGATGAAAAATCTTCATATTCCCTTTTTTTTATAAAATTGACATGGCTACTGATACCTTCGTGACATACAGAATTATCTTTAAAAAACGTCTGTTATTAACAATTTATCGAATAAATTATAATCTTATTTATTATAACAGTAACTATATATTTACTAAACTCAAATTAAGTTACAAGAGTGAAAACACCAAGCGTTTTTAATTGTGGCACGTTATTACATTGTGCATGCAGGCCAGTTCTGTTGGACAACACTTTATTTACTTAATTAGAATAGCTTTCATGCAATAACCCACTTAAATAACACAGCTATTGTTTGCATGCTAACTAACTTGCATGGTAATCTCTTGTTCATAACCTTTTCGCAAATTGATGTGTCATAGGTACAAAATGTTTTACTCCCTCACTTTTTGGTGCATGTTTTGGTGGTATCCCATCTAATGTTTTCGACGCTTCGCATGAACGTATCGTCCTAAATGTATTAAACAAACATTAAAGGTTGAGGATGCAACAGAAAACTGTTCCCAATTGCAATTAGCATCGAAATGATGGGCACAAATAAAGAAATTGAGTATTTTCGAACAAGAATTTCCGGCTTACCTGTCTTGCACTTGCCTGAACCTAGACTATTATAAGTATATTGCCTTTTTCCGATTTCAATAGAGCAAGCACTATATTACCTTTTTCCGATTTCAATAGAGTAAGCAGATTTGGCTTAGTACCAGTATTTACATAAAGCGAATGCCGGCAGCCTTCGCGGCCCAGGCATTGAAGCTACCTGTAATTATATGGTTAGACCAGCTTTGACGCCACTGACTACGTGTAACGACTGCCACAGTGGTGGATTAGCAGCCGGGACGGTTTTACGTGCCCTCCGAAGCACGGCGCATGTCAAATATTGACACAACACAAATGACGGGCATGTTTGCGTTCAAGTATCTCCAAGGTTTCGTAACTTCGCATGGTTTTGCTGCCTAACAGACTTTATAAAACTATTTCATTGATAATGTTTATGTCCGCGGATAGATGATGTCAGCCATCAAGTCCGGCCACGTGGCGTACTCAAGGTTCGCGCGCATGGCGGAGTTAGAAGAGGAGCACCATGAGAAGGAGACGCTCAAAAAGAAGATCACAGTTGAGAGGAGCGGCGGCGGATTGTAGACATCACTTCACAAATGGTAAATTAGTTTTATTGTTATCCTCCATGCTCGGTAATAGGCGTTTCGTAATTAGTTAGGGTATTGCCATTGAGTACGTGAGGCATTTTCGGAAATATACCGACTCTTCGTCCTCCTCTGATGAATTTAACTCAACCTCTTCCCCATCCCCCGATGTGAATAAGACCTTTTTAAAATATTTGTTTTTAGTGTAACTGTGTAATTAAACAAATTTCTCAAAATTTTACTCCGGTAAGAGCTGACACCTCTCCCCCTCAGTGAAAGATTTCGCTTGACCCTCGCGTAATAAATGGACGCCCCCTCACTGATCTGAGGATTATGCTTTTTGTAATAAATAAAGGCTGATAAATACAAGAAAGTAGAAATACAAAACCCTTTCTATAGATCCAGCGTGGTATAATATGCTAATTTCCCTCCTTGTAGTCGGACTCCGACTCAACAGTGGTTTTTTTATGAGCTGCGATGATGAGCATTCTACTATCTTTGGTTAAGATTTTTTAATTAAGTGGATTCTAATATAATCTATTGTTGCAGACACGATGACACCATCTCTACAAAGTAGTTTTAAGTAGACATTATTAGTAATACTTCTGAAATTTGGAATACCGACCTTAATAAATTATGTATGTATTTATTTCTCCAAATCATGAACCTGTTACAAAAATAGTTGTTTAAAGAACTGGTTGATGTTTAAAATGCCTGGCAGTATTGCGTCCGAACAGAGAACTTGAACAACAGAATCTGAATAAGTAATAAAAACATTACCTATAATTAATTTTATCTTGTGTATGAGATAAATCAGAAATAGAACGATAGTTTATTAATCATTCAATATAAAATTCTGGAGTCTGATCTCTATAGTTTTAAACCCCATTGTTGGGACAAGTCTTTAAACTATTTTTCATTTCCGGCCCCAAATTACAAAACGGCCACTGCAATCAAAATAAGATTTAAAAAAAATTCGCTTCTTACCGCAATGCCAATGTTATCATTGATAGTTTTACGGTCTTTGTATTCTTAAAAATGCTTAAAGGACAATATTTTAAGAATTGGCATACCTACAGTAATTTAACCGAATAAAATCATTACAAGACATAAACATACTCTGCATTTAAAAATATTCGTTAGCCCGCGCTTTTATGTTGTTTTCTTAATTTACCTCAACAGTGAATTCGACCAGTATTTTTGTTTTTGATAATATATTTAACAACTACATTTTGTTAAATTTATTCTCGTAGGATATAATAATGAAGATATCTTTATCCAATGACAATCATAGTATAATTTGAACTTCTTTCCTAATGTTTAAGATTGATATAAAGTGATTGATCGTTTTATTTGTAAAAGTGTTTAATTTATTATTGAATGTTTTGTTATTATTATAACTTGTTAGACCTCTAATTACTCGAACAATCGACAAGCAAGCGATAATTATAGCACTTTTTTTAAATACCTAATAATATGCATAGATTGCCTATATATAGAGTAAGAAAGTTATTTGACAGAAATTCACCTGAAATAAGAGCACAAAATATTTATATTAAATAATAAACAATTTTGGGGTGTTTCGTAAAACTAATTTATTTAAACCTTGTACGAATGTGCCCTACAAGATTAAGTTTCAAAATGTTCATTTTATCCTAATTTTTAAACACTTTTATTAATAGGTACCGTAACAATTGCACATATTAGAAATATCCAAATGTTTTTTAAAGTTACGTAATTATTATTAAAAGTATCAAAAGTGCCCACACAATCTGCTAATTAATTGTTCTAGATCGCATTTTCTACAGTTATTGATTCATAATAGTACAAACGTTCCAATATATTAATACAACTTAATCGTATCCCTGAACGAGTCCAAATGACTTATTTTGTTTCGTGCATTAGGCTACGAAGCAATCTTTAACAAAAAGCTTGTTGCCTCATGACTCCATACAAGTAAATTAAAGGAGTTAGTTCAAACTGTACCTACTTGTTATTGCTCAAAGTATTTAGAGTCTATAACTTTCTAAACACTGCCTTTAGTCGTTTGGACTTTATTAACGGGAATAACTATGGAATCTCCGCAGCAAAACGTCTAAATTTGTGTTCGATAAAATGTATTTTGAAATTCTTATAAAGCAATAAACTGATTTGAAATCATAATACTATTTTATTAGTACATGAGGATTTTAGGTACCTACTACGTATTTATAAATTTTGGAAACCTATACCTAGATGGAGCGACGATCTGCGAATGGCTGCGGGCAGCGGCTGGATGCGTCAAGCCGAGGACAGGGCGCTATGGCGCTCTTTAGGGGAGGCCTATGTCCAGCAGTGGACTAATGTGGGCTGATGATGATGATGATACCTAGTTAGGTATACTTTAACAAGCAAGACCTTATTACTACTTCCGTTATTTATTCCATTTTTAATGAGGATGCCGTACGTGGCTTGGGAGTAAATGTAGCATCGAAAGGAAAACTTGACTACGAAACACTGCTCTTCTGGCATGTTAAATTTTCCATCGATCCCTCTAGGTCTGCCTCAGTAGTGTCTAATTCATGTGATGAAGATTGCTGGGTTGAGTCTACGTAAAGCAGCTTTTCTAATGAAATCCATTGTCACTGGTTATCTATATAAATATAAAAAAATATACTTTGATACTTGAATTAGAAACTTGAACGCACATTACATTCCTCTTTTAATACGACATAATAATTATAAATTGTATTCACAACATCGAACTGGGAACCTACGATCTAATTTAATTTATGAAGCACACTTGCAACTTAGACAGATCCATCTATCGGCTACCGATATGTACTACACAGGTTGATTTTTTTAAATGCGCGCGATGGGCCTAAATCGAAACTGGAATATCGAGAAACGCACAAATGCGTCTTGAGGCCGATTCTAAAGATAAAAAAATCTTATTAAAAGCCAGGAAACGAACGAGAAAGTATCGCATACAAACACTCCCTATTATCATTAAACCATCCCTAATATGGCGAGCTCCTGTCAAGGAACCTCAAGGAAAACATTTTTGGAACTAATGTGATATGTAAATTAGTAAAAGCTACTTTTTGCAAAGTACTTACGAAAACGTAACGTCGTTGGTGGTATTGTCACCCGAGAAAAACTTCTAGACCTTTTTTCTTTAACTTATCGACGAGGGAAGAATTTGTCAGTTACAACAGTCCAGAAATATAAAAACTGCGTTGGATAGCCGCATTATTTTTTAGTTCGTTAAAGAAGCGTGAAGATTTCGGCCTGCTGTAAATAGGGTTCCTGTATAAGCAGCTGACTAGAAAGTTGGGGCGACTAAGTTATGGGGCCTAGTCGGTACCACGTATGAAAAAGCACATTACATGGCTACTAGGGTTCATTCCCGAGAATTCTCGAGCCGAGAATTCCCGGGAAATCGTTGGGCTGTGTTCCCGGGAAATCCAGCTCGAGAACTCGAGAAATCATGTACGTTTGTAGAAAATAAACTTGCAGAGTTTTAATTTGTTTATATTCTATTAAAATGCCATAAATGGTGTTATGATTGTAATGTAATTATAATTTACATTTACTTTCTACCTGACTTTAAGATATTAAAGATTTCTTTCGTGTTTTATAGAAGCTATTTTGTTTACAAGATTAAGTTGTTTTTTTTTTTCTAAATGACCACCCCAAAATTGTGCTGTGATCTTAATGTAATGTAAGTTAAGATAATAGGTTGGGGAAAAAGTTTCGTCGCATTTTTTAAGAAATTTCAAAACATTTTTTAATATCGTTTATTTAAATTTAACTAAAGTATGTAGCTACCATTTTGTTCGATAACTTTTTGCCATCTTGTAGGTAGGCACATGATCCCATTGCTATAGACATTTTGGGACTACTGATCAAAATAGCGCGACAAGTGGTTTTGGCAGTCCTCTCGTGATGTTAACCTGACACTGCCTAAAGAATTCTGAAGAGACCGAAACATGTGGAAATCTGAAGGTGCAAGATCAGGGCTGAAGATTTTATTACAAGTTCATACATACTATAATGCGTAAAGACTTTTTCCCCAACCTAATATTTACGTTTTCTTTCATGTTGATTTTTTGTTTATTTTAAGTTCTAAATAAACAACTAAAAATGGTGCCATTAGGATTATGAGCCTGAATAATATTTTTTTCTGTAATATTTTATAAAAAAATATTTATAAGATTAACGTTTTTGAATAACATCGATGAAAGTTTTATAATTAATTTGATACTTTTATTTGAGAGGTAAACCACTGATTTTTAGACGCAATTGGAACCAAATAATATGAGAAAACGTACGTAAATGTAAATTTCTCGACAACCCGAGAGTCCCGAGAAATTAGCCTCGAGAATTCTCGAGACCCGAGAAATTGAAAAGCTCGAGAAATCATGAACCCTAATGGCTACCCATTGATGAGGTCCGACGTTTCGGTCACAAATGTAAATGAAAGATATGCATTTTTAAGAGAAACATAAACAACCAGAGATCGATAGTTGACTTATTAAATGATTTGACAAATCTTTGTTGGTTATTTACTTCCAGTCGTCTGCCAAACTAATGAACCGATTTCGATAAAATGTATGTGGGCCTAATCTGCAACCAATACCAAAAGATTTTTTGAATCGGTTTACAAGTGCCGGTTTAAGAGTTCCGCATAGAAATTAGAGAAAAACAATTACTGGATTGCGATCCTTTCAGTTGATTAGAAAGACTTATGGATTTACATTAGTGCAGGACGGTGGCTGATCCTAAATAGACGGTAAGTCCAGTTCACATCTTAACTACGATTTGTAATTGTGTAGCAACGTACCTATACGATATAATATAACGACCCTAAAGGGGTCGAAGCGGGGTCATTATAATCCGAAGTGGATACTTGCTACTCTGGCAGTTCTATATGTGTGCATAACGTGATCCAAAAGAATTGACAATTTTTTTAAGAATTCATGAAATGAATACCTTTTTTCCAATTCAAATTGGGGTCAGCAGGGCCTTTTTGGTTAGACCTTTTTTTTCATCCTATTGATTTTGTGTGATGACTGCCATAGACGATAAAATGGCGCTCGAGACCGATGGCTTTACGTGCTCTCTGAAGCATGGAGGGGATCAGACATTGATTTATCAGCACGTAGAGTAGATTGAAGCCAAGAGTGGCAGATTTGAACCAAACCTCTTTTTGCCTTACATAAAATACATTGGTATACCTTGTTTTACGTTGGAAATCTTCAGAGATACCCAATTAGCGCTCAGCTGGCGAGTAGGAATCTGGTGCGCAAAGCCCTGACCTACGCACAAACACTAACGGCGCTTCCTCGACTGTCCGAAAGGGCCACCGGTTTGGCTGCTCTGTGGGGGAGCTGCTGTCAGTATCAATTTTATTTAAGTTGGCACCGGATTGTGCAACAAAATTGTCTAATACAGAAAACCTTGCCATGTAATCAATGCCATTGGAATAAAAATATACAGATAAAAAAAACAGTGCTATGGGGCAGGTAACAACATTTAAAAACATATAAATACATTCGGCCGCCAGGGCGGGGATAGGAGGTGGGTAACGTTGCCTCCTCCTTCCAGCTTCTGCGGAGCGGGACAGCCAGAGCTTCCTCCTATCCGACCCACCCCACCGCCTCCATCTGCGACATAGTGGGCTTGCAGAAAGAAGCTACGGCTTCCCAGCCCTCGACTGCCAACCAGGTTTAGCTACCCGATCGCCCTATGCGGTGTACCGCAGCGGTTTAGAGATCGCAGCAAACTCTGAGAACAGAAGAGTCCCCGGAATCTCAACTAAAGCCTGGTCTGGAGTGTTGAACTTTCACCCAGGCAGCATTTTTTGCCGAGGGAAATAAAAAGAAATCGCATGGAGCAAATCTGGGCTGTTCAGAGGATGAGGTTCCATTTGTACTCCGATGTTGTTAAATAGTCCATGGTTCTGGCAGCCGTGTGAGCGCGCGCATTATTTTGGTAAAAAACTCAACTCCCGTAAACTTGAAGCAGACAAACTTTGCAATGGATACCAATCACTAGTTGAACTGTTCCACGGTATTACTACTACTGGTCCACTTCGTCGGTGTATACGGTAGGAATGCCTGCAGCAAGTAAAGACTCTGCTGGCTAATTGCGCGAGCTATACGTAGAACACGGGAAGCTGTATCGCGTTAAAATTTAAAATTTTTAAGTTAAAATTTTCGACGAATTAAAATTCTTATAAAATAATTTGTTTAATTTAATTTATTGTACCTAAGATTTTTGTTTATAAATTTTTGGGAATTTTATTCCCCATAATATATCGTTTCATTCCAATTCATTCAGTAATTTGCGCGTGAAGATGTACAAAGATCCACATAAACTCTCGGGTTTATAGTGTTGGTAGATTATTCCACTTCAGTATGACAAGCGCCAAATCGCTAGATTCGAAACCACTGGACCCTGCTGCATAGCATGTTCAAGTGAACCGCGCGAGAGATCAAAGCTCGGGTAGCCCGCTCCAATCGCTGGACGTGGCTTTGCACTGTTTACTTACTTGCACCGTTTACAAGCACCCTAACATTACAACGACTTTGGTTAACCTTGATACGCTCAGGAACTATTGCATGAAAATCCCGTTTATTGAGGAAGAATAAAGGCTATAACATCACGCTACCCACCCAACGGTTAGGAATCATGTCAACAATTGGGCTGACGAGAAGATCGTGAACGCAGGCGAAACTATTAACAATTTATTGACAGAAACTAATGCGTATCATGGACGAAATATTCAAACACATTCTAAGTATTAGTGTACATCTAAATAAATAATCAAGGATTTTTACTGAATTTATGGGTTACCTGCTTAACTATAAAAGATTTGTAACTTTAAAATTCGATAGTACCAGCAAATATACACGAGATAGTAGTAGTAGTTATTATCTAAGTCTTAATACCTAAAATACTTACTGATGATTGAGTGTGCATTAAAATGTAATGCACAGTGCACAGTCTTAGAATACGGGTAACACCACTAGCACCCCTAGTCAGAAAAAATGTTATTTCGTTAGGGGACCGCGTCCGAGCCCCGTCTTAAATTGATTTTTGTGCAAGCAATATAGGTAGTGCATTGTATAAATCAAACACTTTCACAGAAATGTAAATTAAAATATGCGAGCGCAAGACGCGGATATGTAATTTTTTTTAAATTAGTTTACTAGTACTACTTAGTCGTTTTAGTGCTACTACTTGCTACTTAATACTATTCTATGGATTTGTTTGCGTTGGTTTGTAAACCAAATTACGAAATAAATTAAAACTGTTATTTTATCAAAATTATATGTTTGCATCGTCCATGGTTGGTTTGCATGTTATAAATTTTGAACGCCAGAACGGATCTTAAACCTGCAAAAGCTCCCATAGACAAGTTTTGAACGAATGAGTAGTTTAAATTTTATAATGTAAATAATCAGCTGTTTTTAGTCAAGCTAGTTATTTGTAGTTTCATTGGAGTGGTTCCGTAAGGTTATAATGGTCGTATATTTTTCATTTTACGGATTACGATTAAATTTGTCTTTTGGGAAACAAATATAGGTCGAGATAGTTTTCAAAAGTGAAATATAAATTGTATACTAATATGAACAAATTTTAAGACAGAAAGGTTATCAACAGTTATTATTAAATTATGAGTAGGTACTTCATTTGCCATGGGTATGTAAATAAAAATGATTTGTGTAGATGTCAATGACTTGCAGTATCTTTTTATCATCAGGCGTTACACTTACATAGAAATAAAGTACTCTTTAGTGATGTTATTATTATTATTGCAGATGACATTCAATGGGTAACTGTGAAATATTATTTGGCGGGAAAAAGTATCGGAGTCCGGGCACGCTGAGGGCGGTGGTTACGCCCCCGCAGGTCGTTGTCGCGGGCGGTCGGTGGGTGGGAGCGTCACTTCCGCGTTCTTGTGCAATATTAACTAAAATATCAACGTGGACCTAAACAGATGTAGTTTTCCTTTATAATGTTATATCATGAATGAGAGTGATTAACAAAGTTTATTAATTGATTTTTCTTTTAGTTTAATATATTTGATCTATTTTACTAATTTTCGTTAATTTTTAGTACACAGTTTACTGCCGCCGAAAATTGCAGGATCCTATAAATTTTTTTATTGCTCTTGGTGTCAGACGAGCTAGCGGCCCACCTGATGGGAAGTGTTAACCGCCGCCCATGGACTTTGGCAGTGCCAGGGGCACAACCAAGCCATTGCCTACCGTGAAGCGAGTGCTCTTTTTAAACCTCGTTTAAAGGAGGACATGTAGTAGCGCTCGGGAAACACCGCGGCAGGTTTTCAGTATGTGTGACATTCATGAAAGGCGCGGGTGGCGTCCAACACACTCTAAACTTAAGCTAAGGTAAGTAGTATTCCTAAGCTTTAGTATATGCATTTCTAATATTAGTAGCACTTGCTTCGTAGGTTTTTAATAAACCAGGCTTAAAGTAGTGGTGTAATAGTTATATTTTAAAACCTTATTTGTTATAAATTGTTTTTTATAAAACCCCTGCACTGCGTATATAAGAACCGCGGGGCGATTTACTAACATACATTTCACGAACAGAAAGAACACCCAGATTCAGAACGAGTGTTTCTGATTTACACAAACACACCTGCTCGACCCCGGAATCGAACCGGACCCGTGATCTAAAGGCGGCACATCATACCCCTAGAGAAACAAGGCAGTTCTAGTAAAACATTCTATTTTTATGTATTTTCTGCTTTTTGATCTAGCGCCTAGCGGGACCTAGGGACCTGGCCTAGCTGTGTTTTTAACTTTGTTACCCCATAAATCTGTCATTTGTAAACCGATTCGAATGATGGTTTGTTTATCGCTTTGTAGTGCCTATTATGAAGTAGATTTTATCTATATCTACCATAGACTGTTTTCCACTTCTAGGCACTACCCAGAGACAATAATCTCTGTTCCTAATTCGCCATGCAATTGTGTATCATAGTTGCACAATAATTGGATGGCAGTTGCGTAATGCTATGACTGGTTTTATATCAAATTATCGCTCTTTCAGGACACGATGGTTGGTGATAAAATATAACTGCTCATGTTAACCACGCCACATTAGAACTAATAAAGTGATAAGAACAAACTTTAGTGATGGATTAGTTTCGATCGATTTAGTGTGAATAAATACTTCATAGTAGGAATTAACTATTCCATCCTGAGGGTGTCGTAAGAGTCGACAATAGAAAATGACAAGGCCGAAAACCTAGCCGTAACCGAAGAAAAACTTGATATGAACAACCCTGTACAACCCGTCTGGCCAGCGTGACGCAGTAGGCTAATTACCCTCCATGTAATTTGAGGAGGCCGACTCAGCAGTGGGTCATATATGGGCTGAGTAGTAGTAGTAGTAGCAGTAACAGGAAATAACAGTACTGTTTGACCAAACTACTTATATCTAAAGAATTAATTAAATTTGTAAGATATCCCAGTATTGCATTTTATGCCCTTAAATCACATTCGCCTTGATAAGAGCGTGAGCAGTGAAAGCTGCTGAAGGTCGCAAATGGATATTCGAAGGTGCTTCGGTAATTTTAATGTTATTGTTAATTTCAATATCGTAGAGATATAGGGTGTATATGAACACATTGCCAATTAGTTCTGGATGTGGCTTAAATTGTAAGAGTCAGGGCGTGTCTGGATGTGGGGGCGGGTGGCTCGGGCGGTGCGATCCGCCCACCGCTACTTCCGCTTCCGTATGCTAATGAATTCACTTTACTGATGAGATGATCATCAATAATGATTATTACTATAATTGTTCATTTGTGGATTCCTTTACAGTCCACCAGTAAAATACATGATGTACCTAGATGTAAACGTTAAGTTTCACAGTACACTGCGAAAAATAGGTACCGTTGTTGTTTTGCCCAGATATAAAGAATTGTGAATCGGACCATAAGCTTACATTAAAATCTCTTTCAGATATTGACATGGCAAATCAGGAATTTCTTTTTACAAAAAAAAGAAAAAAAAAAAAGAATTTCTTGATAGTAAATCAGATAATTTAGAAGCCGTAGTTGTGGTATCCGCCCGTAGCCTAGTAAAAAAAATGAAACAATTATATATCACTATCACTATAACTGTGTGGTTACTATTGAAGGATTAAGAATGCATAGTGTCACCACCCCATTTTATACTGAGGGTGTTGTAAGAGCCGACAAAAGGAAATGTCAAAGCCGAATACCTAACCGCAAGAGAAGGAAATCTTGAGACGAAACCCTGTGCCAACCCGTGCGTGGCCAGCGTGATACAGTAGGCTAATTACCCTCCAAGTTACTGAACTCCTTCAATTCCAACCTAACTCAGCAGTGATTACTGTATGATCTGATGGCTGATTAATAGTAGTCAACCATTTTGTATTTCTATTATGACTGACTATTGTATATCTAATAAACTACATTGATGACATTTAGATATTATCATACATACAATAGCTTTATTTAACAACGACCATAGCTGAATAACATAGTATTATCATTATTTTCAGATTTTTTTTAAGTCTAAAAGTTTCAACGTGTAAAGTCTAAGCTATTCAAGTCTTAAACTCATGAGATTTATTCCCTTGCTCCGGCGATACTGTGTGTGAGAGAAGTACAACTTATCTGTAAGCTGATCTTATTTATGGAGAATGTCTATAGATAATATTCGCAAAAAAAACTAGTTGGGTACTATATTTTTGAAATACGATATCCATCAGTAATTGGTTTTCCTGTTTTTATTGTTTACATGTGCAAAATATTGTGACCATAATTTTTACTTGATTATTAGATCAGACAATATTCTACATAAGTGTTATGATAAACGTAAATTAATTTACGTCTTACAGTGTTAGATAGTAGTGATATTTACTCTACCTCATGAACAGATATAAAAATTGAAGATAATTTCATCGATACTATTCATTCACTAATTAAACGGTCATACGTAAACAGCATCACGTCACCTGCTCCCGCTCACCGTGCCGTGCCACGCCAGCACGATACACCCATAATAGATTGTTGTCAATAGAAAACAGCTTATTTATTAAGTTATATGTTCTATTTTGAACTTTAAAACTTAAACATAAAACATGAAATTTATTGTAAGTAGCAAAGCAAATCACGTACACAAAATCCGTTTTTAAAATTAAGACACGTTGTAATATAAACTTTAATTCTTCAGAAATGTGATTGAATGTTGCTTGGCAAACGTTAAAGGTAATTAAGCTGGGGACACACGCTCTCTCGGGGCGGCTGCTCATTCGTGCATAATGGACTCGGGGCACAGCACCGCTGCTGACGCTTGACAAACGTGGGGCTACTTTCACTATCATTTCGAACCAGTATACACCTATTAATAATGGCCATGATATGTTCAAAGGATTGATGCGATAATGTTGCAATAAGTTCTAAGTAACTCCAATAGTTATCTGGGTGAATAGAATACTATTAGATATTTACTATTATTATTTAACACTACCCTACGTATAAATTTGTTTTTATTGTAAATATAATAATGCGTCCAAGTAACATAGTACATTTCAAGTATAACATGATAGGTTCTGATTTTATTGTAAGAAGTTCAAACTCGAAGTGGTGTCTTGTAAAAACAATGAGAGAATTCGATCCAACTGTGATAAGGAATTCTCAGAGTCAAGGAACGCGTTGTAACTTATCATACCACACGGAGTCAAATGAACAAAGACCCATGTGATTACAGTTCTCTTATCGTTTGTTTATAGGCCATGTCTTGTTTGAGTTTGACAACGTGGCCAGCGCGTCCACAAGCTCGACATGTGTGCATTTTTTTGCCCGCCCAAGGAGGCCGCGGGCGCGAGGTTATACACCCATTATTACGTCCTTCCTACTTTCAATTATTATTATCGGGCGGCGGCACCGCACCCGCGACGGGGAGGAGAGAGAGGCGCAGCTGCTGCCTACCAATAATCAAGACCTGCCACAAGAAAGGGATGGAGATAGCAGCCATAAAGTTAAGGATTGTGATTTCTAAAAATCATTAAGCTTTCCTCCAGTTACAGACAAAAATAAAGTTTCTTACTTGCATATTTGACATGATAGGCGAGTTTAATTAGCTCATGAATTCAAAATATTTACAGGAAATGTAAAGATACGAAATAAGTCCGAACGCGATAGGAGGCGGATCTCCGAGAACTGCCGAACGCATTCGTGGCGTCTCGTCAGTTTGCTCGCCGCAGTTTGGCGGCTGGTCGTGAGGATGGTGCTTTCTGTACGTGAACAAAGAAAAATAATTGTTTCTCAGTGTACAGTGGATAATGTCGTCTGAGTCCACAAAAGTGAAGGTGGAATACGTCAACGAGGACCAATCTAATAAGGTAAAGAGTGTAGAGTGAAAGGATAAAGTGTTATTGTGTAACATATCGGACGCCAGCGGGCAGCGGTCTCGTGTCGGTGCAGGGGGAGGGCGGGGCGAGTGTGGCTCCGGCCGTGTGGGGCCCGCCAGGCCACACGCAGGAGGTTGTGACCGTGTCACAAGCAACTCCCTTACCAAAATAGCATTCGTGACTTCCTAAATTTTTTCATGCCGATCTATCATTTATGATTATATTTTAAACCCGAATTTATTTTAATTCACTAACTGGTACAATGACTAATAATTTGAAAATAACAATTTATATTGCTACAAAATTGCTAGTAACCATTATGGATACAAAGTTATAGAGATTGTGAAATGCAAATACGTACTACGAAGTACCATATTAATTCTTGTAATTACTTCCCTATCGAAGTTTCATCGTAGCCCATTTAGCAGATGCATAAAAATCAGTCACGCGATTTGAGGTGGGTGGATCAAAGGGCGGCAGCGGCCTTGCGTGCGACGACTCCCGGCACTTGTTAGGAAAAGGCGTGTCGATTCACAACTATTACGATGTAAACTTAGCAAACCGTTGCAACATGAAAGTTTATCAGACTTTATTTTCCTAGAGTTACCAGAACTGACAATAATAGTAAATAATGAAAATTGAAAAAAAAACAGAATAAATTGCAAACATCACTTTGTATCCCTAAAATTAATTGATTTTGTCATAAAATGGATTAATGTGTGCTGTAAAGGATTGAATGAGTTAATTATCTATGTCACTCTATTAAACTTCAAAGACATAACTCATTCTTATTTCCGGAATTCAAACTTTCCCATAATTTGCATGTTTTTATTTTATTTTTATATAAACGTAAACAATAAACGTGGTGATTATTAGCTTTCCTGTAAAATCAGTTTCACGATTTGTTTCTTATGGTTGCGGCAGATATTTATGATGGCGTGAGTACATTTCATCAAGTAAAAATGAGTAAAACACATTTTTAGACCGAGGTATTACATTTAAAATTTCTGTTAATTTTGTATTGCCTGTTGGCAGTACAAAATTAACTTCTTGATAAGTTAATCAGTAAAGTTATCAAAATTTATTGACCTATGAAAAATTCTGGCAGTTTGGATGTTTCAATATATCTTATATTTTACTGGTGATAATCTATAAAATATATTTTATGAGTAAGCATTTTACAAATTACATTTTATTACATTCGCAGCTAATTTTTAAACATCAAAGATCCAGGATCCAGTAAACCAATTTGGATGAAACATCTTAGAAGATTCACCAAAGTCTTTCTGTAGGGAATTTATGTCAGCTTATTCAGATCTGTAACTAATGCAATAAAATAGTACCTACCCATTCCATAAAATTGATTGTGATATCTTAGAATTTCTTAATCTTTGTTTAAAATTCTAAATATATTTCAGATTTTGGATAGCCCTGACCAATATTCTTTATGTACATTCAGCCGTAGCCCATAGTAAAATGTAGTATTATATATTTATGATTAAGAAAAAATTAAAACAAAGTTTTTCATTTAATTCTGGATTCTTTGTATATCAAATTAAACAAGATGTAACAATGCCAATGAAACGAGGGCTAAAATGTTTTCTGTCTATATATATTGAAGTATCAGGATAATGTTTGATTCAGTGAAAATCAATGAGCTAGCTATCATTATTATTATTCCAAGCTTAGCCATTGGAGTCCCATCATACTTCTCGGGCCTTAAATTATACACTGCTGTGATGGGCCTCCTCCAACTATGTGGAGGGTAATAAGCCTACTGTGCCACACTGGCCAGATGGGCTAGCAGAGGACTTAGTAAGTCAAGTTTTCCTTCTCTTGCAGCTAGGTTTTTGTCTTGTCATTTCCAAAAGAAATGTGGATGTGTCAATGGATGCATACCACGCAAGCCATCAGCGTAAATTCATAACATCCCGCTAAATGTCAGAAAGAAAAGACGGATCGCAAGAAAAATAGGGAAATAAAAAAAAAAACCCAATGTTGACTCTTACCACCCCATTTACATCATAAGGGTGTCTCCCTTAGGATGTTAAAGGATATAATTGGGGTGGTGACACAATGTAATATAAATCTGTCACCACACGGATGGATTGTACTTCTTAGTTCTGTGATTTCTGTGCTTATTTTATGAGTTATGACACTGTCCAAACTAGCTGGTTTTTGGATTCTGAAATTATCTACACAGTATCTGTAAAATATCAATCCTTTCGGTATGGATATCCTTTTTGATACATTTTGTATAAATTGTTGCAGTGTGGTTTTTGTTATTGAATAATATACTTTTTACTAGTGACCCGCCCCAGCTTCGCCCGTGCAAAGCGGGGGTGGGTTATACACATAAACCTTCCTCTTGAATCACTATGTATAAAAAAAAACCGCTTCAAAATCCGTTGCGTAGTTTTAAATATTTATACATACATAGGGAAGGACAGAAGAATGCGACTTTGTTTTATACTATGTAGTGATAGTGATAGTGATGACACTGTCCAAACTAGCTGGTTTTTGGATTCTGAAATTATCTACACAGTATCTGTAAAATATCAATCCTTTCGGTATGGATATCCTTTTTGATACATTTTGTATAAATTGTTGCAGTGTGGTTTTTGTCATTGAATAATATACTTTTTATGTAAATCATTGTACAAGTGTTTGGCAAGGCAAAGCAAATGCAGAATGCTAAGCAGTAAACACCTTCATGCCTTATAGGTTTGTTATTTAATTATGTGTAGGTTTAACTGCTGTGAAATAGTACATAATATTATTGATAGAAACTTGAACAAATTTCCATTCAAAAATATTAGTTAACTTTAACATCTATTCCATTTCACATTCTAGTAAATTTGAATGTATAAATTAATTTTATGGATAAATTTCTTAATTAATTTTGTCTGTAGGTTTGATATATGTTTCAGGAAAATATTATGTAGTAGCTCTATCATAGCCGCTTTTGATAAATATAATTTGTTCAATACTTTGTTTCTTTTTATTTGTTCACTGTGTACAGTTCAAGAAACTGACAGTTCCAGTAATATTCAGTTATTAAAAGTTTCATATAAAATTTGCATTCAGAGTTTATTATAAAAAAAAAAGGAAACTAGTCCATACTAAGACATGTATCTTATATTGAAATACATATAATACTGAATTTTCCTTTAGACATCTACATATGTATTTTAAAACATTAATAAACTCTGGTTTTATCTAAACTACATGATAGCATAACATAACAAAGTCTCATAAATTATCTTGGAACTTCTGTATCTGGTAACCTTTCATCTTTCACTCTATCCTTACCACCATTGAAATTGACTGGATTGGTTCACTTTCTCTTGTGGTTTTATTGTTAAAATTGTTCTTAAGTTCCATTGAAACTATTTTATAAAGCAACAGGAAAACGAAGTCTAGAACACGACATGTCTCCTAATAAAAAACAGCCGCCACTGCCACCAACCGACGTCACGAGTGCCAAGTTTAGATACAAAACGACGCAGCTGGATATTCTAAATTTTCTCGACTCTATAGCTTTTACCATTAAGTTCAATATCTCAAAGCGGAACCATTGTAGGTTAGATTCGTTTCGCAAACCGACGTACAACTTTCGTTTTGGCTAATGGCGCCAAAAGCTATTTGGTTCAATTGGATTCGGGCTCCATTTTTAGCTTGGACAATGGTTTTTACGTACTTTGATGGGTCTGATCGATCCAAGGACCTCCAATAACAGGGCGATAATGTCATAAACGACTTAAGAGATTGTAATGGTTTCAGTCGGATAATGCTTTTACGTATAACGACCAATGCAACTTATAGGGCATGTGACAATGCAGATCGCAAAAGACTATCTAGCTTAGCAACAAAAATCCCCCGGTGTCCTTCTACAGTCACCCGAACGAGGCTACCATTTATCGTACATGACGCCATATCCGAAGAATGCGTGCAACTCCGTCGAGCACTGGCATTTTTTGGCTAAAATGATGAGTACGAGCTACACATGCATGCATCTCATCATCATTATGTTAGACCTTATGATCCACTGTCTGGCCTCCTTCACTAGGATGAGCAGAAATTAGCCTACTGTGCCATTCTCACCATACGGGTTGGCACAGAGTTTGGCACTTATTCCTTACGACCCCTCAAAATGTCCAGCTTGTTGACACTATGTGCTCAAAATAATTTACGGCACAGATGCATACCTAGGATATATTTCTGTACATTTTTGGGTGCGAAATCCTCTTAGCTATTTGGCAGTTTGAGGATTAGCTTGATTAGGTGGGACTCTAGGAAACAAGAATATGGCAAATTACGCCACGACCACCTAATAAAACCCACGACGTCGCCCGGCTACCCAATCGAGGGCCACGGGTTGCGCTGAAATCATTTCCTGCAAAGTGCAAAGATCGTGAAAACCTAATACATCATTAGCTGAAATATATTTTCAATGTGTGTTTTTTTGTAGGAAAGTAGCGGCACCCAGTCGCCGCTGGCTCTGTTGGCGGCGACGTGCAGCCGGCTCGGCGCCGCCGCTATGGGGCCCGAGCAGCAGGAGAACAAGGAGGGGCAACAGCAACATTACAGTTAGTGACACCTTTTTTAAAGTAGCCTGGATATTGTCCTCGCTATGATTCTATATTCTACCAAACGGCTATCCAAAATACCAAATGGACCGAGGGTCTGGGGGTGGATGTTTATTGACTACCGCCGAACTAAAGGAATAAATAAACACCATGCTCATCAAGCAGATTCCCCCAGTGTGTGGGAAAGAAAGAAAGATCGAAAGAATAGTATATTTCATTACAAGTGCGGAAAGGCTGTCATTACAACGAGTTCCGACAAATGTCTACCCGAGCCGAGGCGCAGCCGAAGGCGAGGGTTGTCAGTCGGAACAAGTTGCAATGACGGTTCCGCACGTGTACTGAACGACTACTTTTAATACAGTTGCGAAAAAATGAAGCAATTTAATAAAATATTATAAACACAATAAACTCAACTAACTAATCATTTCTGAAAAATGGCGCCGACCGTAGAATATAAGCAGGTTTTTTTTTCTTCACCCATTCTGGTAGGCAAAAGGAACAATGCCCATACAGCCAAGTCTTCAGTATATAATTTTTTTATTGATATGAAATGAAATTTAATTAGATGAAATGAAACTCATTCAATCAAATCATTAAATCTGATATTGAAACAAATTAGTACGTAGTTTCTTTTTAGAAATATACGTATTTGCATAAATCATAAAAACTTCTACGATTTTTTTTTAGTAAAATCTTCATGGTTGGTTTTTCCTTTTAATAGACATTATTTTGACAGTTGGGAAAGAAAACGCACTAGTGCGGGAATGGTAAAAAAAAAGCACGCGTGTGTAATAGCCCACTTCCCGAACGCTATACGTCCCTGCAATTTGCCACTTTTTGAGCAACTGTATTAAAAAAATATTTTCTTACTTGTGTATTATTTATTAATACCTCATTGTACCATGGAGTCCACGACACGTCAACCGGTCTTAAGCCACCAGCATCTATAGGATCCCGGTGTCTTTTACCAGGTCGTTGCTCTACGTTTTAGGATGCCTAGTCTTAAGGTTTAGTTACCAAGATAGTGCATCATGCCGCAGTTTAGCAGCATTTTTACGCATTATTCAAGCATCGTATTGTGTCATTTACAGGTCCACAGCAGCAGCAACAGGCGCAACAGCAGCAACAAGCGCAACAGCAAGCGCAACAGCAGCAACAAGCTCAACAACAGGCGCAGCAGCAACAGGCCCAGCAACAGGCGCAGCAGCAGGCACAGCAACAGGCGCAGCAGCAACAAGCTCAGTTGATTCAGCAACATGTTCAGGGTGAAGCGGCAACGATAGCTGCGTTACAGCAGCAATACTTGCAGCAGCAACAGCAGCAGCAACAACCGCAATTGCGGGTTATTAGTTCGGCCATAGTACAACAATTGAGGGCTCAAGGATTATCGGTGAGTCGTCGTTTCAGACCATAAATTACCCACTGCCCAAATTCATGGAAGGTAATTAGCCTACTGTGCCACGCCGGCAAGACGGGTTGGCACAGGTTTTGTATCAATTTTTCCTTCTCGTTCGGCTAAGGTAATCTGGCCACTTGCGTTCTTTTAATCGCCTCTTACGACACCCTCATGATAAAATCCGTTGCGTAGTTTTAAAGATTTAAGCATACACAGGGATGGACAGACGACAGCGACTTTGTTTTATAATATGTAGTGATGGCGAAGGTAAATACTTATTTTATCTACGATAAAACATACCTATTTTGGTTTCAATTTGAACGGTGGAATGTTTTTTTTAAACTAGCATTATATCTGGCCACTATGTTTTTGCAATAAAGTTATACATTGTGAATTGTGCTATTTTCAGGGGAATGAGTTGTCGGCGGCCATTGTGAATGCAGCAAACAGTGTGCCCAATGGCATCCAAGTTCAACAGCCACAGGTAAATATAACATGTGCTTTAGTACGGATGAGGACGGACATACAGGCTTAAGCCTTTATTTTTTTAAGTTGGAAATACTCATGGATACACCGCTAATCGCCAGCCGGGTTTTGTGCGACTCCGGGCTGCGGAAAGATACTAATTGTGCCCCAACCTACCAACTAAAACCAACCCAGTCACGCAACTCCCCAAAACAGGGCCTCGTGTGTCACTCCCCAATGGAGGAACACGCTCCGTGATCCTGATGAGCCTTGGTCCATCACGCTTTGATGGGGAGCAATACAGACATTAGCCTGATGGATCATCCACTGTACAGGCGGGTCGCACGTTCAATTTCATAGAGCCTAAAGTATGACATGCTGTCTTGGTACTGGTTATTTTTTATCAAACCCGGGACGCTCACCTAGCGGTCAACCTGTCGGGGCACCACAGGAGACCTCGTCTTACATTCTCGCGAACCTGAGGTGTTCCAAACACTGAGCTTTCAGTGTTCCCCTGAATCAAGCATTTTTTTTATATCAAGTTCCATTTGTCGGTTTTTCCCCTTCAACATCTGGCAAATATCTTGAGCAAAAGTGCATGGGGGAAATGGCGCATATCATTAACTTCTAATCTTGGTAGTTTCGCCTCCTTTCTCTGCCAGTGAGCCAGAGAAATCAACTTCGGTGTCAAGGTCAAGATATTTGCCAGTTATCGTTGTAAATACTTAATAGAAGAAAATACTAGTTTATCACAGTATACTTATTTCCCTCCGTGCAATGGAGGAGGCTTGGGTACGCATTGTACTATTTATGCAATGAAATTATGGTGACAAATTGTGAAATACATGAATTCAGATGTTTGCCATAAATATGATAAATAGTTTGGAATAATAAGTTGTATCATTTGTATTGCTTTGTGCAATAAAACTACCAATCTTTTTTTTTTCAATTTTCATATCCTATTTAGTGAGGATTTGTGTAACAACCAATCACACCATAGAAAACAATGATATCAATTGTGGTCCTCATTTAGGTAATATCCATGCAACAACTGCAGTCACTCCTGGGGAGTGGTGTGGTCTCTGGGGATGGTGCCACCTATCAGAACAGTCCGCAGCAACTGTTACAGATTCACCCGCAGCTGTTACAGGTTTGCATTCATAGCACATTACTAATTTACTGACATGTAACGCCATCTGGCGATGACTGAAAGATAATGGTTTTTTTTTAAAGATGTCTTAAGCCGTATTAATTAATTTAATAACTATTCTAATGGTCATAATTTAAATAACATTCAAAGATATGTATCAGATAGATTCAAATACGTATCCTATATGAGTTTTATATTGGTTGTTGTTCACACGCCTTGTTTGGCTAAGCATTGCAAGCAATGTTATTGGATCGCAGATGTTTGACTCCGGATTTGGGCAAATGTCTTTGTATCAGAGTCAGATTCAAAGTTCTGGATTTTAAAGCTGTGGATGTTATAAGAAAGAAAAAAAATATTGGCAAAATCTTTGACGATTACGACGACTACTTCTACTTCTTGAGGGTGTCGTAAGAGGCGACTAAAAAGGACGCAAAAGGCAGATCACCTAGCCGAAGGAGAAGGTAAACTTGAAACAAACCCTGTGCCAACCCGTCTTGCCAGCGCGGCGCAGTAGGCTGATTCTCTCCATGAATTAGGAGGCCCGACTCAGTAGTGGATCATTTATGGGCTGAAACGACGACGACTTCTACTTCAAAGCCTATAAATGACCCACTACTGACTCAGTAGTACGAAACCCTGTGCCAACTCGTCCGGCCAGCGTGGTACAGTAGGCGCTAATTACCCTAAATGTAGTTGGAGGAGGCCCGACTCACCAGTGGGTCATGTATGGGAAGTGAAACGAACCCAGACATGGTAATTGCAGTTAACGGCAATAAAGCTGTAAGGACGGCACATGATTGGTCGGAAATTTATCCAGATTTATTTTATTGGACAATAAAATAGGTAACAACTAAAAACTAAACATAATATCTAATACACGGATCTATCCTAGGTTGGAACCCTTAATTATGTTGACACATCATGTCGCAAAGTTACATAATATAGTACCTACAAAGCAACTATTATTAAAATTCATCAAATAATCTTAAAATGTCTAATATTTATCTTCAAGTTCTACATCTCTCTGAAAAGCACCTTAAGAATCGTATTATGGAAATCATTTTGGTTTGGCGAGAAGATATCTTGATTTGGGTGAATACAACATAGATCATTATAGAGGCGACACATTCTTGCTATGCGATTATAATATGACGTATTGGTTTTATAAATATTTAAATGAACAGGTCTAATAGGTTTGCGATAGATTTTACAAGTGTTAAAATTTAATAGGTTTAAAAGATAAGGTAATTTAATAGATTGACTACTAGCATGATTTATGTTGTAGCAACAAGCCGGAAGCGTGTACGGTGGATGCCTCGTGGGCGGCGTGGGTGGCGTAGCTCCCATGCAGGCTGTCACCGTGGACGGACAAGATGCGCTCTTTATACCAGCACAACATGCACAGGTAAATCAAAGATGAATAATAATAATAATAAATATCAAGTTGACGAAGTTATCATGACGAATAACTACCGGAGACATATCCTAAAGGATGGGACTGCCGACATCTGTCGAGCCTGTCATCGTCCAGGAGAGTCCATTAGGCATATCGTCTCTGGCTGTTCTCGTCTTGCTAACGGAGAATACTTGCACAGACACAACCAATTGGCCAAGATAGTCCATCAATAACTTGCCCTTAAATATAGTCTGGTGGATACTGAAGTGCCCTACTACCAATACCAGCCTGCGCCAGTTCTCGACAATGGTCATGTCACGCTTTACTGGGATCGATCGATTATCACTGACAGGACTATTCTCGCTAATAAGCCTGATATAGTGATAATTGACCGATTGGCGAGCCGGGCAATGCTTGTTGACGTCACTATCCCGCATGACGAGAACCTCGTTAAAGCCGAAAAAGAGAAACTCACCAAGTATCTCGATTTGGCTCACGAGGTTACCGCAATGTGGCATGTTGATTCAACAATCATTGTGCCGATAGTTGTTTCAGTAAACGGTCTTATTGCGAAGAGTTTCGACCAACACCTCAAGGAACTCTCGCTGGGTTGCTGGATTAAGGGCCTGATTCAAAAGGCTGTCATACTGGACTCGGCAAGGATCGTGAGGAGGTTCCTCTCTCTGGAGCCCTGAACCGTCGGTAGATTAGGTCATCGACCTCGTTTTCGACGGTTTTTCTCTATTTTTATGTGTATTTTTTTTTTAACATTTTGTATTTTTTAAAAAATATATGTAAAAATAAGAAATAAAGAGACGTGAGTCAATATCCTTGGACATTTCATACAACGCCATCTCGTCCCAAGTTAAGCAACTTAATGCTTGTGTTATGGTAACGAGATGGATGATAAACTACTTATAATTTTATTTTTTTTGTACATACATATTATAGATAGAAATGACACCCAGACTCCGAGCCAGTGCCTCTGGTTTAGACAAAGACACTTGCCCGACCCCGGAATCGAACCCGGGACCCGTTGATCCAAAGGCGGCACATCTAACCACTAGACCAACGAGGCAGTCGATAAATATATAAGAGTGAATTTTTCAAGTCTGTAGATGTTCAAAAGTCTCGAAGGATCTTTTTCAGTATACATTAAGGAAACTACATCATTGAATTTCTGAGTATCATCTGAAAAAAGATCACTATCGATATCTTTATCACACACATTCAAATGTGTCTCTAATTCTACTTCTCAGCCCATCAATTACCCACTGCTGAGTCGGGCCTCCTCCACATACATGGAGAGTAATTAGCCTACTGTGCCACACTGGCCAGACTGGTTGGCACAGGGTATATTATCAAGTTTTTCTTGTCTTGAAGCTAGGTTTCACAATAGCTAAGTAGCAAAAACTTGAAACGAAACCCTGTTCAAACCCGTACTAAAGTAGATTTATATCAATGTCAGTTATATTGAAAAAATATGTTTTGTGTTATCAAAATGTAACATAACAACGTTTGCAACAGAATTTCTCGGGGATGGGACAAGTGAGTCTCGTAAACGGACAACTAGTTCGAACGCCGGTGCTGCCCGCTGGATTTCTGCAGAACGTGATGCATTTACCCACAGGTAGGCACAGAATGAACATACAACGCGATACAAGTGATATACTTATTACCCTTATTAAATAAAATTTTCTTACGATAAAAAAAGAAATTTTGATTAATGCATTTCTTACGAGTACTAATACATTTAACAGTAACGATTAGTTTTATAAATAAATCTCTTTTCATCGTGATTTTGTTCCGAGATTTTAAGCGACTATTTTTTTAGCCTTGAAATTGAAGTTTAAACATTGAACAACTATGAAATCTGTTGAGCCGTTACTTTGCCAATGAATAACAAAAAATAATCACGTTTGTTAAAGATAAAGGGCCTTTTCAGATTCTTTTAAATGCCGTTGTTTCTAAAATGACACTAATTTCCGAAGTATTTAGGAAATCGACTCCATCGCTTATTGTTTTAGCAATTTACTTTTTAGCAATCTTATGTTGTAGGTATTTTTTTATTACTAATAAGGCTTAAAATATAAAAATTTTAAGTTTTTTTTTTAAATTAATAATAATTAATCATTTTAAATGATAAAAATCAATCAAATATTTATTTTTGATTTTAATGTATTTTTTGTAGTTTTCCTTAAAATACCTCTGCGTTTAGTACCTGTTACTTAGTAACAGGACAAGTTATGTTGACGTGAACTAGCATATAAACGACGATTTGATATTTTTTCCCATTATTTCACTATTCACATACACTTTCAAAGCTTATCGCCATAACTTTACATTCTAGCTTTCAGTTTGCTTTGGGATTAAGTTTCGATCAATGGCTTTGCTTTTTAAACTAAATAAACGGGGATTAAGAACACTATATTCAATAAGCTTTGTAGTAAAATATTAATCGTGTAAAAACGCATGTGTTTAATTAAAATTTTCTCATATTGGGGTTATTTCCACTTGAGTATGTCTCTTTGATTAATTTATAGTGTTCCGTATAGAGCGGTTTCAAATTTTATTTTTATTGAAACAGTTTTAAAACAAACAATCATTTTAAATTAAAATAAGAAAAAAAAAATTTGAAAACAGAATTCGTATTAGATAAGCTATTGACTGATTAAATTACGAAAATTGTGATAGCCATAAAAATTACAATGGTTTGTATCTATCTAAAGAGTATATTTAGATACACTAGATATAGGATATAGGTATATCTAGCGTATATACACAATCTAGTGCACAAATACGTTTAAAATAGAAAAGCAATTGGAACACGGGCATTTTGAGTACCCTTGGATTTTCCCCTCTTCAAATGCGTATAGGTTTTTTGGTTACACCCTACATACGTATCCTGGGCCAATATCGACCACTCTATACGGAACCAACACCCATCAATTCCCAAGCATGCCATCACTTTCGCTTATCGTACTACTCATACTAATCTGTGTTTTTCCGGCGCCCCTCCCGCTAACAGAACAACAGGCCACGGTTACCATTCCCGGCACTAACCTTACCATTCCCCTCAGCGCCCTCACGGGTGGCCAACACATGATATCTATACCCAACTCCAACATAACCCTCCCAGCTGGGATCCAGATCCCAACAAGCCAGACCATCACTATTCCCTGTAGCTCCTCGGCCGTTCCTTTGGCGAATGGGACGAATACGGCGCAAGGAGACTCCAAGAATGGGAAGGACACGAAGGAGCCCGCGAATCCGCAGGGACAAGGTTGGTCACAGGGTTTTTGGGTGTGAAGATATTTTTCTTGTGCATTGATTTCTAGGCACACACTTTTCTGGTGTTGGTGTTATGAATGAGTAGGGAAATTGCAAGTTATGAGAAAATTATTTAAAAATAGTTGCCCGCCCCGGCTTCGCCCGTGCAAAGCGGGGGTGGGTTATACATATAAACCTTCCTCTTGAATCACTCTATCTATTAAAAAAAACCGTATCAAAATCCGTTGCGTAGTTTTAAAGATTTAAGCATACATAGGGACGGACAGACGACAGCGACTTTGTTTTATACTATGTAAAGATAAAATAATATTTTTAATTGTGGGCGACCGGCATAGCGTTCAAAATGTTTATATTTTTATTTTAATAAAATTCAAATTAAAGATGTTCTCTGTATTACTTTTTCTATTGTTTTGAGTTGGATTTCCAAGTTTATGTAAATTCACTCCGCCGATTTTAACCAAAGCATTCGGCAAGTCCAGTTCGTTTTGCGTCGCCGTGTAGCACGAACTGGTCTTTTGTATGAGACCGAATGCAGCAGAAATTTCGCGACTGACAACTCACAAAATTACGCTCGTTTGGCCTCACCCTTAATGTTGATGAATTTTGTATGAAATTGACGTTTCTCAACAATCTATTCCAAATACCTATGTAGGTAATTTCCAAATAACTTGCAATAATATAAAAAATACCACAGAAAAATATCTCCACACGAAGATGATCCCAATTTTTCACATCCCAGCTTCAAATGTTTCTTTGCAATTACATTTACTTTGCTTGGTGTATTTTGTTTATCATGCACTGTCACTTTCATCACTCACTGGTTCCACTGTGTTCAATAGATGTCGTTAAACATAATTAATCGCTTGTACAGAGAAAACTAGATCTTAAGCACTAATACTATAGCTCATTGTTTGGTTTGGCGTTATCTGATGAGTAAATATTATGATAATCTCACAAAACGAACGTTTATAAAACACAGACGAATGAATATTTTATATTCTTAAATAAAGGTAAGCTCTGTGGTATTACACATTTTCTGATAATTGTTTATGTAGGAAATTGTGGTTGAACTGGCTTTTATCTTAGTATTTCATAATGAGACCAAAGCTCGTTTCTGAGATGTATTGGTTCTAAATGCCATCCAGAGGGGCTGACATAATGAAATGATAAGGCCGATAACTTAGCTGCAAGACAAAGAAGCTTTACACGATACCCAGTGCCAGTGTGGCACAGTACACTAATTACCCCTCATGTAACTGGAGGAGGCCCGACTCGGCAGTGGTCATCTTTGACTGAGTGGTAGTAGTAATAGGTGTTGCGTTGTAGCAGCTGTCGTAATTTATGTACTACAAACCTTTTGCATTCGACAGCTGTTCATGTTTGCACGTAAGCTTGTTACTTGGCCATTTGATAAAACTTGGTGCATCCAAAAACAAAACCATCAAACAATCCTGAGGGTGTCATAAGACTAAAGTACACAAGAGGCAGACAATCTAGCCATACGAGAAGCCAACTCGTCCGCCCAGCTTGGCACAGTAGGTTAATTTCCCTCCATGAAATTAGAGGAGGCCCGTTTCCTTAATGGGTCATTTATGGGATGAAATGATGAAGACTGGTCGGACAACGTAAATATATATTGTCTTCAAGAGTTCTTTTTCGCCACCGTCAAGCAAAACAACAAAAATTGGCGTCTATAATATTAGCATCCGCTGTTAACTAAATGACCGGAAACTTAAACGTTTAAAGGTACTGAGGTGTAGTAATGGAAGCCTCTTAGACCGGTATCCTTGATTATACAAGGTGAAAAAAAAGACTGAATACAAATGACGGAAGAATTGATCGTACGTACTACTTACTTACTGTTATAGTAAAATTTATATACATCGAACATTTTAAGAAACCACACGGGTTTGAATTGTGGTGAAATTACGCCAAATCGTCATCTACCAGCATTCAGTTCATACCTGTGATAGAACGACATGCGTCTAGTTATGAGATTAGTGATCGACTATGTACACTATGAATCCTTCGGAGCCGCCTTGGCTTAACGGGTCCCTGGTTCGATTCCGGGGTCGGGCAATTGTCTTCGTGTCCACCAGAAACACTTGCCCCGTTTCCAGCCGTGGGAACTAGAGAGTTACTAATTTATTTTAGTGTTGAAATTATTATTTGCTTCGTAAATGCTTCCGGGCGGTTCGGAGAAATTAATAGGAATAGCTCCAATGTTATGAAAAGGTCAAGTTGAGTGATTTCTACACAGGTGGCGGTGTAGCCGTGCGTGGGGGAGTGGGCGGTGTAGGCATGGTCCCCGTGCAGGTCCCAGTGAGTGTGTCAAACGGGCACACGGTGTATCAGACGGTACACGTGCCGATCCACGCGCCACAGCACTTGCAGATTATACCGCAGTTGCAACAGGTAGGAATTTGCCTTGTTAGTCTAGGTGTGGGACGCGCCGCCTTTGGATCACAGTTTGATTCTGGGACCGGGCAAGTTTTTGTGTAAACCAGAAACTCTTGCTCTGAGTCTGGGTGTAATCTAGGCCCCTTCTAATTCAAAAGAGTCAAAATCAACAATCACCGTTCCTTTGACTGACGTTTTGACAGTTTTGGTAACCTACTAATAGAGTGGAGACTAGGGTTCATGATTTCTCGAGCTTTTAAATTTCTCGGGTCTCGAGAATTCTCGAGGCTAATTTCTCGGGACTCTCGGGTTGTCGAGAAATTTACATTTACGTACGTTTTCTCATATTATTTGGTTCCAATTGCGTCTAAAAATCCGTGGTTTTCCTCTCAAATAAAAGTATCAAATTAATTATAAAACTTTCATCGATGTTATTCAAAAACATTAATCTTATAAATATTGTTTTATAAAAATATTACAGAAAAAAATATTATTCAGGCTCATAATCATAATGACAGCACTATTTTTAGTTGGTTATTTAGAACTTAAACTAAACAAAAAATCAACATGAAAGAAAACGTAAATACACTCGAGAGCAATGAATCCGGGTCACTTAAAGAATCCTAAAAATCTCGGAAACTAAAAATGCTAGGTTAATGCAATAAATCGTATTTAATAGACAATGTAATACTCCTTAAATGAAGGTATTAAAACTTCATAGTTATTGTAAAGTTATATCATAAAAAAATCAAACTTGAAAAAGGGCCACTTTCGAAGATGGAACTACGAAATTACAGCATTTGGTTTTGCTTTTGTTTGTAATCTGTAATTTATGTGGGTACATAAACCATGTTGATAGTGCTCTATATTCATTATTCAAGCTGAAATTATGTCGCTTACGCCTGAAGAATGCACCAGAATACTTAAAATGCTGGAAACCGGCCGGAGTCAGCGCGATACAGCCAGGACTGTCGGTGTGTCGCTGTCAACAGTACAAAGAGTTCTCCGACGTTACGAAGAAACTGGTTCTAACCTACGCAGACCAGGAACGGGCAGAACCAGGTGTACCACAGCACGAGAAGACCGATACTTGGTGAACAACATGCTTCGAAATCGCTTTCTCACAGGAACTGAACTCATAAATCAGTTTCGACGCCTCGGAGGAAGTAACCCAAGTGCATGGACAGTAAGACGTCGGCTTGCTGAATCTAACTTAAAACCCCTTAGACCTGCAAACGGCCCTAAACTGGAGCGTGGGCATCGTATTTCAAGACTAAGATATGCCCAGAGCCACGTAAATTGGAGTATTGAAGATTGGTCAAAAGTTATGTTCTCCGACGAATCAAAATTTATGCTCTACAAGCACGATGGAAGACACAGAGTGTATCGAAGACCAGGGGAAAGATTCAAGCAAGCATGCATCGAAGAAAAAGTAGCCTACGGTGGTGGGTCTGTACTTGTGTGGGCCGGAATTTCTTCTGAAAGTCGCACAGAGCTGGTGATCATAGAAAACGGCTCTTTAACTAGCGTAAGATATGTGGAAGAAATCCTCAATGATCACGTTGGTCCATTTATGGTAAATTTAGGTGAGGATGCTATATTTATGCATGACAATGCCCGACCTCATACAGGTAGGATTGTGAATGACTACCTTAAAGAGATGAACATTACTCGTATGGAGTGGCCAGCGCGCAGCCCGGATATCAACCCGATCGAGCATGCTTGGGACGAGCTAGGCAGATGCGTAAAACAAGGAAACCCTCCCCCAATCACGCTTCGTGAGCTCAAAATTGCTCTCACAGAGGAATGGGAGAATATTCCCCAAAATCGTATAAGGAACTTGGTGTACAGCATGCCAAACCGCGTAAACGCAGTAATGGAAGCACGAGGAGGCAATACGAAGTATTAAAATTCAAGAAAATCGTAATAAAGTTCAAAAATTTCATGTTTCCTATTTTTGTTTTAAGGAGAGATCAGCAGTTTTTTTCTTTATGTAATTTTGTGTTAATAAAATGTATGGTGACTCATATTTTTTTTACTTTCATTTAAGGAGTATTACATTGTCTATTAAATACAATTTATTGCATTAACCTATCATTTTTAGTTTCCGAGATTTTTAACATTCTTTAAGTGACCCGGATTCATTGCTCTCGAGTGTATATTAGGTTGGGGAAAAAGTCTTTTCGCATTATAGTATGTATGAACTTGTAATAAAATCTTCAGTCCTGATCTTGCACCTTCAGATTTCCACATGTTTCGGTCTCTTCAGAATTCTTTAGGCAGTGTCAGGTTAACATCACGAGAGGACTACCAAAACCACTTGTCGCGGTATTTTGATCAGTAGTCCCAAAATTTCTATAGCAATGGGATCATGTACCTACAAGATGGCAAAAAGTTATCGAACAAAATGGTAGCTACATACTTTAGTTAAATGTAAATAAACGATATTAAAAAATGAAATTTGAAATTTCTTAAAAAATGCGACTAAACTTTTTCCCCAACCTATTATCTTAACTGACATTACATTAAGATCACAGCACAATTACAATAGGGCTGGTTATTTAGAAAAAAAAAATCAACTTAAATCTTGTAAACAAAATAGCTTCTATAAAACACGAAAGAAATCTATAATATCTTAAAGTCAAGTAGAAAGTAAATGTAAATTATAATTTCATTACAATCATAGCACCATTTATGGCATGTTAATAGAACATAAATAAATTAAAACTCTGCAAGTTTTTTTTCTACAAACGTACATGATTTCTCGAGTTCTCGAGTTTTCTCGAGCTTGATTTCCCGGGAACAAAGCCCAACGATTTCCCGGGAATTCTCGGCTCGAGAATTCCCGGGAATGAACCCTAGTGGAGACGGATTTAGAATACACAATGTCTGAGAGATCGTGAGAGGCAACTAAAGGAACGTAAGAAGCTGAGCGCCTGGCCGCAAGAGAAGGCAAACTTGATAGAAACCCTGTGCTAACTAGTTTTGCCAGCGTGAAACAGTAGGCTAACTTCCTCACATGAATTTAGAGGGGGCCCCACTCAGTGGTGGGTCATTTATGGGCTGAACAGAACTGATACTGTAGTGTCAGGACGGGACGTCAAGCTTTTGGGGCCCCGCCACATAGGGAAGTGCAAGCCGCGGCCATGAAGCGAGTGGTCGAGAAACGCCGATGGTTTAGTGGGTAGATCAGTGTGCTAACTTCCGTCTGACTACGCCCCGGAGTGCTATAAACACCGGTTAGTCCACAACGGCCGGGTATCTATGAGAAAAAGGAACATAAAAAGATGTTGTTCGCGCTGTGTTGTGTCCTCGAATTACATAGTCCTTGCTATACAGGGCACCCATTGCGGATTACGAAAAATAAAATATTTTAAGTTTCTTTTTGAATGAATGAATGAGGTGTGGTTAGAAGAAGACAAAATATTTCATAAACCTGTTTGCTGTTTGTCATAGATGCAAGCTCAACCCCAAGTGGCTAACGTCTTGACGCCGTCTGGACAGATACAGCAAATACAGATAGCCTCTCTGGCGAACGTACAGGTAAGCTTGACTACTACGAATAACATTTTTTTCTATGGCAATTGAGCCTTATACTGCCCATGTCGCATAGATAAAGACTTTGCGGTTGTTGATAAGTTAATGAACGACATTAATACAGGGTATAAAATCTAATGAAAGAATACGGATTGATAAGGTGTTTGGTTGGCAATCACGAATTGAAGCAGTGAAATATGCCGTTTCTCTGGCGTAGGGCTCTAAATTTAACATATTATTTAGTTTATGTCACCTATGAAAATGGGTCACTATGCAGGTGATTTTCACTGCTCTCTGCTTGAGGACCCCATATTGCACTGGAAAAGGGAATTTTGTTTACGTAGGTTTTATCATAAAACGCTTATAAATCGTCATTATCTAAAATTACCATTATCATCTTACGGCCCTTGTCCCATGCTAGATGGTAGTCTCCATACACACCTATCCGTCGTCATGTCTACATTCACAACTTTCATACACAATTCCTCATTCTTACACCCATCAATCTCTTTTGATCTCCCATCATCAATTATTTTAACGCGATGTATGTATTTCCAACTGCAGCTTATGCGGGAAGTTATTCAGTCACTTTTAGAATTTATAAAGTCTATATGATACTGTATGGTGCTGTAAATAAGCCGGGTTTTGGTTTGGTAGCAGGGTGGCAACGCTCAGGGAGGTGCCAATGGAGCATCTACACCCGCCACTATAACACTACAGGTGAGGAAGTGCACGGTTATTTACCGACATGATTTTGTAGCTTAGGTTTTCTTCTTCTTCTTCTCTTAGTTGTCTGGCTTGTTGCGTCTTTTGACACGATTCCGCCAATATCACGTGTTGAAGATAAACGTTGGGGATTGATCAAAATTCACCGGGAGAGCTTAGGTTTTAAATATTGATATGAGAGAATGTCTGTCACGTGAACCTGGGTGGAACAAAGTCTGGGAGAGTTCGAGATTTAATTTCTTTGTTGGCTTACCGTGAAATTTCTACTCCCTGCCGGACAGGAGTGAGTTATCGTGGTTGACACAAGGTCCACGAAAGGTGGGGATATTTATATTGTAAAATATAGGCGACATTGTATGTAATGTTTTATTACAATACGCAATAAACACGTAAATTTTCTATGATATTGTTCCGTTGAACTAATTACACATTGTCATTGTGAGTCTAAGATAGAGTTAAAAGAAATTGTACATTTCTAAGTTTAGTTATAATACTGCAAGTTGTAACTTTAATTCCTGTCATTGTCGGTATCAATTAAATGTACATGTCATTGTAAAAACAAAAGAATCTTCGTATGTAAGATACTTTGTGGCAAATTAAATTAATAATAACAACGAATATGCGTTCGTGTACTAAAAAAACATATTTGTATCTATTACGCTGCTTGGATATCGGATAAGGCGGTTTCGAACCCCATGCAAGCGGAGTCTGGCATTCAACAACAGTCACCGCAGACGATCATCGCGAGCACTCCCAACGGACAGCAAGTGACGGTGATCCCCGCGGCGAACAATGTTCGCGCCGCGAATGTCGTTCAGGTGCGAACTGTCGTGCTCGCTACATGTCTGTTCATGTCTATGTTGTAATTGGTATATGACATTGCTTCCCAGAATATCGGAGAGAGTGCTAATACAGGATGTAATTTCATTTTTATTTCTTCTGGTTTTTTTTTCTGTCTATGAAATAAAATCCAGTTTTTATTTTTCATCAAAGTCAGACTCCTGACTCCTTAGAGGGGGTTTCGATATAACTTATAGTTTACATTTTACATTGTTCAGTATAATTTTCATTTTTTAAGTCGCTTACTAGGTATATCGTGTAGGTTACATGTTACAGTCTAAACACATAACCCGTCAAACTATTTTGATTCAAAGGCAAAATCAGTCGAAAATTTGGTTAGGTAGATTTTTAACAATAAGGATATTATGAAATGCGCTAAACTTAACTGATTAATAGTATATACTAGCATGCTACTCGCAGTGTGGTGAATTTACGCCAGACATGGCTAGAATATATTTGCTCGCCGCTACATGCAAAAGTTTTCAAAACGGTTGTTGCAGCGAATTGGCTACAAAAACCAGTAAAAACTACGTTACACAAATCTTCTAAACCAACTAACTACCTTTTACTTTTTCAGTCAGAAGTACTGATGACGGGCTATGAGTTTTGACAGTAACATACATGTACTAATTGGAGTGTAGTGGACTCTTAATTGCAGAATAAAATTGTCTACAATGAACTATGTATTTTAAGGTTGCATTACGGCGTGTTACGTACAAAAGCTAACAAGGATAAATATCTAATGGTTTGGGACAGTACTTAAAGTAAATGAATGTCATATTAGGTAATCGTGTTTTAGCTACGAGTGTGTTGTGTTTAGTTATTGTGTCTATTGCTAATTATATTCTACATAATTACTAATTTTGAAACTGGAAACATAGCGACCGCCTGCGACTTTCCTCGTGGAGTCCCTTAGGTCTGGGTTTCTACAACTATCACTACCATACGGCCTTCTAAATTGACGGTGGTCTCATTCACAAAGCCTACCCGTACACCTAATTTCATTGAGTGTGAAGCCCAACGAGCGTAATTTTGTGAGTCGCGTAATTTCGGTCGCATATATGCTGCCTAGCGTAGCAGAAATTCTGTTGGCACGAACTGGACTTTTGTATGAAACCAAATGCAGCAGAAATTACGCGACCGAAATTCGGCCGGGTTATGCGTGTGAGTCGGTTCACAACTCATTTTGCGTCGCCGCGTGGCACGCACTGGACTGGTATGAAACCGAATGCAGCAGAAATTACGCGACTCACAACTCAAAAATTACGCTCGTTTGTCCTCACCCTGAGAGTAAAAGATATCGTGGTGTCTCTTTTACTAAATTAAACCTATGTTAAAATATACCAATGGCTGAATATAATAAAGGCTTCGTTGGACATTGGCTGTGAGCGTTACGTAATCCTAATAAACCCATGCTAATTTTCAAGAAGATTCGTTTCCGTTGTATGTACCCTAATTTTCCAATAATAATTAGTTAAGTGCTTGTCGTAATAATTATTTTGGTCATAAGAAGTCGCTGCTGCACGCACATACGGCATGTAGAAATCCTTGGGCGACCAAAGGTAGCCAGCCACACAAATGACGTTAAAGCAACTTGAATAAATTATCTTGTTGGTTACGCAGATGCCAACTTTGGGAGTCGGGGGTCTGGGTGGCGCGGTGCAACTGGTCCCGGCTCTGGGCCTGCCTGGAGTACAGTTAGCGCAATTACAGCAGCCACAGCCGCAGGCGGCTCAACCCCTTATAGGTAAGTGTGTAGAGGGCCTTCGTATTTCGTAAGAGGCCAGACAATGTGATATTAAATAACCTCTAAGGTATGTATACTCTGGCCTATAGGCTAACGAGCAGATATATTTATTACTAGCTTTTGCGCGCGGCTTCGCCCGCGTGGGCTTCGAAAACGTGCATATTTTTTATGAACATAAAAACGGTTATTGTGACTAAACTATGATAGTTAGATATGTGCTCTCGCGGACTTTTTTGTAGATCTTTATAAGACCTACAAACCCGTAGTACATCATTTTGTTCTATTGTCAATAGTTTTTGCAGCGCACGCATAAATAGATTTTCGATTTTACACCTTGGTTTACAAAATCGCAATTTTCATAAGGATCCCTAATTCTTTTGAAAATAAAATATAGCCTATAACCTTCCTCGATAAATGGACTATCTAACACTGAAAGATTTTTTGAAATCGGTCCAGTAGTTCCTGAGATTAGCGCGTTCAAACAAACAAACAAACTTTGCAGCTTTATATATTAGTATAGATTAATCTTGTGTATTTTTTAGGATATTTTTTATGAACTCCATATAGAGCAAGAGTCCACGACAGCCAGACCTTCGTCACTACATAGTATAAAACAAAGTCGCTGTCGTCTGTCCGTCCCTATGTATGCTTAAAACTTGAAAACTACGCAACGGATTTTGAAACGGTTTTCTTTAATAGATAGAGTGATTCAAGATGAAGGTTTATATGTATAATACATGCACCCGTGCGAAGCCGGTTCGGGTCGCTAGTTATTTTATAAAAGCTGAAAGTTCTTATGTGCATAAGCCCTATACAGGTAAGAACGACCAGAGACTATACAGTTTGGGTTGTGGTTTCTTGGGCAGGTAACAGGTAGTAAAGGTGTATAAAATAGTGCCTATATAAAATAGTAAATTTATGAAATAACGAAGGTCTGGCCGTCGTGGGTTCTTAGGCTAATACGAAACTAAAAGCTTCATAGAATGGTGAAAGTGGAGGTGACGCCAGACCACTGACTTTAAACAGGTGTAACTAAAACCATAATCAAAAACAAACTTGCTACTAGGTGTTATAAATCACTACATAGTGTAAAACAAAGTCGCCGTCGTCTGTCCGTCCCTATGTATGCTTAAATCTTTAAAACTACGCACCGGATTTTGAAGCGATTTTTTTTAATAGATAGGCTGATTCAAGAGGAAGATTTTTAAGTATAATACTTGCATATAGTTGTATAGAAACACCGATAAATTTAGATGTTCATAATTGCACCCTTGCGAAGCCGGGGCGGGTCGCTAGTAGATAAATATGCAGAGATAACTGAGCATCAAAAGTTGAAACGTCTAATTCTTTAAATAAATAAATAAATAGAAACATAATTTAGAATACATACTTCTTTCGGGCTCTTTGCCCTCACTTCGGGTAGCTGTAAACTTCTTGTTACATACATCGCTGTAAAATATTCGATAATAAATAAATAGAGTAGATTTTAACCTACCAATATAACAGAAAATACTAATATATCAGAATCATCTATCTCCATAATCGAGATTTTTATTCATTTCCTCCTCTATCATTACAAATTACTCACATGCTCATAACTAGAAATTAAGAAACGTTACATTAACATAAAATTAATAAGTCATAACAAAAAAACCGAATCTATTTAGTATTATTATATTACTGTCGATATTTTTTACGGAACTATCAATATTTAACAATTATCGACTAGCTGAAATTTGCTGAATTGTCAATAATATCAATGTTCATAACGCTTTTTCATATTCACGGAAGGTTTTATGTTATGTCATTTCAAAAAAATGTCATCGTTATATTCTTTCAAAATTAGTAAGTGATAAACAAAAAAACTGATTCCTAATAATATTGATATTTTCGACGGAACTACCAATAGTTCACTAATATCGATAAACATGCCCGTCCTTAGTCTTAGTTACGTCAAAATTTACGAATATGGCCGGCCGACGAAAGATCTAACCTCAAATAAATAATATTTTCGGATATAATCAGTGTAAATTGTATTCCAAATTTCGGTTCTTTGTAAAATTCTGTGTTTTATAAATATTTTCTTTACTATTGGTCCGCAATGAAGCCAGATAAGCGTCGCCGGCGTAAAACTAGTGAAGGTAAATAATCAATTTACATATTCTCTTACGCCCATAAACCATAATATAAATAAAGCGGCTTTAAAAAGTTTAATACGCGAACTTCCCTAAATAATAATGTCCACGGTTTTTTCTATGATCAATTATTAAGTTTAACAATTCGTTTTAAGCTGTATCGTCCTAAAGCCTATGCTAGACAGTCCATAGAACCTTTGTGATATTATGCGAAAGATTTTCGTGGATTTGCTGTCAGCACCATGATATTGGGCCAGTTAGAGTATTTTTTTGTAATATCTGATCTTGCTTATGTCCTCTGAAACAGTCCTCCACGCTTTGGAGGACATGTATATCCAACAGTACTGGCTGCCTGCAGCTAAATATGTATAAATTTCTATAATTATAGATTATTAAGTTGGAGATAACTGTTCTGATCCTGGGTTTGTTGGTCTAGTGGTTAGATGTGCCGCCTTGGATCAAGGGGTCCCCGGTTTGATTCCGGGGTTGGGCAAGTGTCTTTGTCTAAACCAGAGGCAATGGCTCTGAGTCTGGGTGTCATTTCTATCTATAATATGTATGTATTTACAAAAAAAAGTATATATAAGTAGTTTATCATCCATCTTGTTACCATAACACAAGCATTAAGTTGCTTAGCTTGGGATGAGATGGCGTTGTGTGAATTGTCCAAGGATATTTATTTATTATTTATATGTATCTAAAAATCCTTTGCAGTGTCTAGTGTGGGGAAATCATATTACAATAATGTTTTATTGTCACTTAGGCCAGCAAATACAACAAGACCCAAATGAGCCCGGCAAGTGGCAGGTGGTCACAGTGAGTTCAGCCAGTAGTACGGGCACCTCCACAACAGTGGCGGCCTCTAGTGGCGAGTGCGAGGCAAAACTTCGTGCCGTCAGCCCCAACAGTGGCAAGCGACTGATGAAGAGGGTAGCATGTACGTGTCCTAACTGTGATCAGGGCGAAAAGTAAGTATATGGTAGACTGCTTGTCTATCTATTTGCATCGGAGAACGACAGAGATGTCCTGTGTTTAGTAAGTTTGGCATCTTCTTCTCAGCAAGAAATTACCCAATGCTGAGTCGGGCCTTTTTTTTTTCGGCCTCCTCCAACTAGTCTACTGTGTCACACTGGCCAAATGGGGTTAGTGACTTCTCTTGTGGCTAGGATTTCGGCCTTCCTATTGTGGACTACGACAGCCTTATGATGCCCTCCTTGTAATGGGAACCAAATCAGTGGGTCAATTATGGTTTGAGTAGTTAGGTTAAAGGAAGGCTAGTCAAATTAGAGTTGTGATTGTCTGTCTATAATAAAAAAATATTTAATCAATTTGGCTCTTAACAGCACTTTTGACAGGTCAAAATATATTTATCATAGTTTGGCTATGCTGCCCTACAGGGAAGAGCACACAAGAAACTTTAGACAGTTTTTAAAATTGCAATTTGTGTGACACAACAGAAATAAACCAGATTTGTGAGTGCAAGTTTGTGCAGTTTGTGTATCTAACTCTTAGTTAGTTTTCAAACATTTGTCCCAATGACCCAATCTGGTATACTTGTAGTTATGACAATACTCATACTGTTTGCAGCCGACTGATGGATCGCAAGAAACAGCACGTGTGTCACATAGCTGGGTGCAATAAAGTGTATGGCAAAACATCACACTTAAGGGCACATCTTCGATGGCATTCTGGCGAGAGACCGTTTCTCTGCAACTGGCTGTTCTGTGGAAAGAGGTATAGATAGATAGATGATACTCTTTATTGTACATTAAACACAACAGTAAAAACTTACGATAGTATACATTTTTAAGTCACTTGTACAATAGGCGGCCTTATCGCTAAAGAGCAATCTCTTCCAGGCAACCCACATGGCATCAAGGAGAGTTCTCTATATATAAATATTGTGGGACGTTTCAGTATAATCTTAAGTAAAACAAAAACAAATAAAGATAAATAAAAATAAAAAATGATAATAATTACTATAAATGAATTATACATATTTATGTACAATTCATTTATATATATATATATTATTATCATTATAAGTAATTAATATAATTATTAACATATTTATGCTTTAATTATGACTTTTAATTGTAAAGGTAATAATCCATTTCCCTTGAAGTACCAAGTAGGTCAAGACTACTACTACTCAACCCATAAATAACCCACTGCTGAGACGGGCCCCCTCCCATCACAGGAAGGGTCATTAGCTTACTGTGTCACACTGGCCAGACGGGTTGGCACAGGGTTTCCTATCAAGTTTTCCTTCTCTTGCGGCTAGGTTTTCGGCCTTGTCGTTAATTTTCTTTCGTCGGCTTTTACGGCATCCTCAGTATGGAATGGGGTGGTGACACTATGTATTCGAAATCCGACACCACATGGTCGTTAATCACCATGGCGCCAAATGCAACATCTTGGTGATGTCGATAGAATGCAATATAATTATATATTCTACTAGCGACTCGCCCCTGCTTCGCACGGATGCAATTATGGATACAAACCTTCATCTTGAATCACTCTATCTATTAAAAAAAACCGCATCAAAATCCGTTGCGTAGTTTTAAAGATTTAAGCATACATAGGGACGGACAGACGACAGCGACTTTGTTTTTATAATATGTAGTGATGCTAATTAAACAATAGTATTGCTAATATCTGTCTAGAATGGAAATTTGTTTTTTTGTGATGTGTTAGCACATATACTATATTCACGTTGTAATCTGTCAGAGCTACTGGAGAATTTAAATTAGAAATTCAAATTCAAATCATTTATTTTGTGTGGGTCACGATGGACACTTACAAATAGTCAACACATTGTCATATTATACAATAAAAAAAATCGACCGTCTACCACCAGTTCGGAACGCGACCACTGCTGAGAAGAACTGGCAAGAAACTCAGAGGGCTTGTCATTTTTTTTTTCATTGCGGTCCTATTTGACTAGTAACATAAATAAAGAACATAAAAAATACACTGACACTGAACAGCCTAGTCCCAAGCAGCTGGGTCGTTTAAATAATCAGCAATGCGGTAATATGCTTTTTTGAAAAGTTTTGTCTTAACAGTCTTTTTAAAGGCATTGCGAGGCAATTCTCTAAGTTGCATGGGCAATTTGTTATAAAAGTGTATACATTGACCCATGAATGAGTTACTTATTCTGCGGAGACGAGTACAATGGATAGCAAGATTATTCTTGTTTTTGGTTTGTGAAATTTGCATGGATAAGACATGTCTTTCATGGCTTGCAATGGCTTGCAGATTCACACGGTCGGACGAGCTGCAGCGACATCGGCGGACACATACGGGAGAGAAGCGGTTTGAATGTCCAGAGTGCCGGAAGAGGTTCATGCGATCTGACCACCTAGCCAAACACGTGCGGATACACACCAAAAACAGGATTACTGTGAGTCACTCTGTCAGTAAAGGTCTGGGCAAACAGCGGACGGGGCGGGATGGCGACGCGACGCTGGCTGGACGTGAAGAGTTGTAATGTACGCGACGCGACCGCTACTCTCGCGCCGAGCGCGACGGCTCTATGTGACCTATTCTACATTAACTAATACATTACAACTCTTCACGTCCCGCCAGCGTCGCGTCGCCGTCCCGCCCCGTCCGCTGTTTGCCCAGACCTTTACTGCTTTTATTTAGTGGTAACATGCATTAGAAATATCTCATTGTTAACTTAACCTATATACAAATATTTAGCAGTTTCTGCCTGTCTCTTCTCACGTTTTTTATATGTAGGATAGATAGATAGATTTCTTTATTGCCACTGAACTTAATTTTGTAGGTACATAATTTTATTTTTTTATTAATTAAAAAAATAAAAACAGAAAATTAATCGCTGGAAACGGGCGTGGGCTCAGCTATTGCTGAGGAAGCTGCATTTGGCGCAGCTTCACCCAGCGCTGGTTTACAGCCCAGACCTGACTACAAACAATTTACATATTTGCTTTTTCCCACATACATATGCAAAAACTTTGCATGAAATCATTACTTAATTATCATGACTTCTTGCTTAAACGATCTCTATTTGCTCACTTAACATTATTAGAGAATATATTATCATTGTAAAAAGAAACAGAAAAATAGGAGTTGAAACTAGGTCATTAAAGGAGTTTTTATGTAGCATAATAATGTACAATTTTGGCAAAATACACATCAGTGTTTCTTAGGCATGTAAAACCGTAATTTTAAATCGGTGCTGGCTGCTGTTCTACCATTTAAGGCCGTCATAACATGTAGTCAGTAGAGTGAAACCTGACAGCTGGTGTACTAGATCCTAATAGCAATACTACTCGGCCCATAGAAGACCCACTGTTGAGTCGGGCCTCCTCCAGTTACATGGGGGGTAATTAGTCTCACGAAGAAGACGCATTTAAGCTTATTAAAACTATAATAGTCTTTACAAGGTTGCATCGAAACATCTTCATATATGTATTTCGAATCATGCTACATACGAAAAAAGCAGACCAGACTATAAATTCCCAAAAAAAATCGTCTTAAAAAATAATGGTACCTGTCCGACCATTGAGTTTTCCTCCATTTCACAGGAAGTGGCAACATCAACCCAGTCTATGTACTCCGACTCCGGTGAAGACAGCTGTGATGAAAAGATGATGCTGACCATAGAATCCGTGCATACTGACGCGGACAATGAGGAGAAGCTGGTCATCCATTCTGGGCCTAAGATGGAGCCCGACCATGTGGACAGCTAGGATGACGACAGCGACGAATAAGTCGCTGTGAACTATGTGACTTAGAGTGCAGTGGTTAGTGAATTAAGTTTAAGAAATTATGGCCGGAATTAGTGTATAAGCAAAGACTAATTGTATTCATATTTGTTGTCCTTGTTTAGCCTACAGACACGTTTACGGCAACTGTAAGTGTCCATAATTGTGAAGAATGGGTTCTTAAGGGTTTTTAGTTGCTTTGTGTCTTGATTGGCCAGATTGCCATAGCGATTGGCTGATGACTGGTTCCCATAAAAGTCTAGACTAGACAAATACTCCATCCGCATAAAGCGCCTATTATCGCATACGCGATTGTGGATACCGAAGTGAGGTGCCGCTATAAAGTTGCTAAGTACAGTCCTCGCCAATCTTTATGGCCGCTCTCAATGTAGCCGCATTACGCTGCGCACAACTCCAAATCAGGTATCAGCGGGACGTACGCGGGGGGGGGGGGGGGGGGTAAGGGCACGCGCGTTTTTCACCGCTTTTCACCCGCCACCGCGACAGTTTGGCGAGGACTGCACTTTATTTAAAACAGCATATGTTGCAATAATAAAAATGTGTGAATGTCAATACATCAACAGATGTTTATGTGTTTAATATAAATATACCTATAAAATCGGAAATTGATATTATTTGCCTGTCTGATTTTGCGTAACTACACAAGTCAAAAATAACCTGTGCATTATACTTTGTTTTTAACACTAGAATCTAAGATATTTTTAATTTAAGAACCGCCTGTACGTAATTTTTTAATAATGTTTATGATCTTGCTAGAAAATTAATGTTTTATTTAATATACTTAGTAAAAAAAGTGATATAATTTAAATTATGTATGTTGGTTTAAAAGGATTGCCTTAATTGTTGAAAAATACAAATATACTAGGAAATATCTACCACTAACTAATAAAAATAAAGAAATTTAATTCTGAACAAGAAATAGTGTTGGTATAGTTATGAAGCCATGTGATATACGAAGGTGGAAGGGGACAAAATTAATTAATTTTACGTTGGATTTTATTCACTTTTATGAATAGAAAGAAAGTTGCCAGTTAAAAATAGTCATGTTACGCAACTACGTAACTAGGCTAAATGTTTTACTATAATACGACAGCATCTGTTTTGCGTATCTACTGTAATTTGTTTATACAATGTGTAACACGCTGTATTATAAACAGCAGTGCATTTAAATTAAAAAAAATATAAAATAAAATCATGAACTTTGAAAAAGCTGACACAATGACAAGCAAAAGAAGTGACTAGAAACACTGGCTACTTTTTTAGCCAAAGTTCCTTTAGTCACCTCCTACATATGTACATATTGTTTTGTATATCAAAAAAGCAACAATGGGTAAAAATTAAAATCATGTACGAAAATTGAGGAGTCAAACAATGTAAATAAACAAACTTAATTTAATGTATAATTGGTTAACTTTGTATGTACTTATTTGTAAATTGTGTATATTTTGTATTGAATTTGTACATTCTTATTTTATGTATATTGATCAGGTAAGAAATGCAGGGCTATGTTTTGTTTGGACTTGCTAAATAAAATTAAATAAAAATGTATCAATTAAAGCCCAAGTCCATTGATCTTTAATCCAAAAAAAAACTGCGATTGTGACTCATCAATACCAAAGTACCAAGATTTCATGATTATTTTATTTTTATCATTTTAGCAAACTACATAATTATGGTTATATAATTATAAATATTGTCCACATCCTTTTTTATATCGTCATGATCAGGTTTTGCCAACAAGGTTTTGACCGGGCCTATGTCCAACAGTGTATTGCAATGGGCTGAAGCTTATGGTGATCAGACAATTACATTTCGGTCAGTAAGGTAAGGCGAGATCAGTTTACTTCGAAGTGATGGCTACACTGGAAAGCATTCAATATATTTTTGGGATGAATGCACATTTTACAATTTAAAACAAATGAATGTAGTCTGCATCTATTTTAACATTGAAGCAACATTGGGTCCAATTGCTTCTCAGTACGTATTCAAGTAAATATATACCTACTCTTGTATTTATGTGGTCCTATGTTTTATGAATGTGGTGTAAATAATTTTATTGTTGAACTGGTTAAATAAAATATTTTTATATCTAGTCGGTATTTAATTTGTTACAGTAATAAAAACCCTATTAAAGCCATCACTTCATAGATTAGTGGCTTGTCATGCTACAACAATATTGGCATTGGCGGAGATGTCAAGTTGAGCAGATAAATGCAGGGGATAGGAAAATAATCGAAATAATTTAGATTTTTTGCTGGTTTATGTAGGATATCCTGTGCCAAACTTAAGTGGCAGTGGGCAGGGCACATAGCGCGCAGGACTGACGCCCAGCAGAAAAGTCCTCGAGTGGTGACCGCGTTCCGGAAAGCGCAGTGCTGGTAGGCCTCCCACACGGTGGACCGATGACCTGGTTAAGGTCGCCGGAAAACGATGGATGCCCAGGACCGGCCTTGGTGGAAATCCTTGGGGGAGGCCTATGTTCAGCAGTGGACGGCTTTCGGCTGAAATGATGATGATGTAGGATATAAAACTACAAATTAAATTAATATTATGTTTCCACAAAAAGAAAAAAATACCAAATACCTATTATAGCCATTACGACAGCATCGATAGTGTTACTGGGGATCGAACTGTCGAAAATGTCATTTCTTGAGAAGTTAGCACAGACTTAATCCAAGTAATTGTCTAGAAATAAGCACAGATAAATCAAAAATATAAAAAATTACTGATTAAAGCGTGGTAGGATTATAATAACTTAAGTTGGTGGATTTTCAGTGGGACTCGACGTTTTTTACGGAATTTAAAATTGTGACATATTATCATCATTTCAGCCAAAAGACGTCTACTGCTGGACATAGACGGGAGGCCTAACAAAAGTACTGTATCTCTTTACCGTTGTCTGTAATTACTTTTGAATTTAACAACCTAATGGTCCTTTCATCGTCGTTGTACCCGAAATCTACTGTAGGTAGGTAGTTTGTCCGTGTGGCAAGATTGGTAAAAGAGAACGAAGACACATTGATCAGGCTAATAATATATCCCCGAAAATCCCTTTCTAAAAGTCTGTGGCGGATCAGTGACGTCTAAGGACCGAGATAATCAGAGATCCTATTTATAGCCATTGCCCTCACTTCAGATGGAAATAGAGCTAATCAGAATCAGCTGTGTTTAAAATGTTTTTCTATCTTGAATTACTAAATGATATCATGTCCTAACTTAAGTGGGAGTGGGCAGGGCACTTAGCTCGCAGGACCGACGCCCGATGGGACAGAAAAGTCCTCAAATGGCGACCACGTTCCGGAAGGCGCAGTGCTGGTAGGCCTCCCACACGGTGGACTGACGACCTGGTTAAGGTCGCCGGAAAGCAATGGATGCGGGTGGCCCAGGATCGGCCTTTGTGGGGATCCTTGGGGGAGTCCAGCAGTGGTCGTCTTTTGGCTGAAATGATGAAGTAAAATCGTATTTAGCCACCTGTTTAGGCGCAAAGGGATTATCATCCAGCCAGACAAGGTGAGATGTCTGGCTAGGGGTCGCAGGGCCTATCCCCCTATGCGAATTGCGCTGTTGAAATTTCGCTATCGCGGTGTAGGTCTTTTTGATAATTCTCGCATTTGTAGGCGATATTTCTTGATGCTATTAGTTCAGATTTTTCGGGTAAACTGTGTAAAGTATGTAGCATGCGGTCGCTACACCTGCATAAAATACGCCTACGATATACCTCGTAACATAATTGGGCATAGCTGTGCAATGCGCAAGGATGAATGAACTCTTATGCCTACTCGAGATTCAACTTACTCTATTTCCGACACTCAAAGTCATTGACCAAACTTCCTTCAAGATCGCCCGTTTATCTCCAAATATTTTTTACGAAACGTTGAATCAAACGATGTTGGCGTTAAATCGCGTAGGGTCGACGTCCGCCATTTTCCGTGTCGCTACGCGTCTAATGGCAACCATTATTGTTGCCGTGAAATCGTGATGCCAACGGTTGCCCACAACACTTAATGCTCCATTTTTCTTTGGACGGATGCAGCGCATAGGCACTGACAACGTTGATTTCTTTCCTTGACTGCTAATTTGACCCCTATAGTTCGTGACGTACTTTGATTTTTTATCTTCATTAAAAAGTATAGTCTTTTTGCTAATATGCATGATCCAGAAGCAATAGATAGGTACCTACATATTGTCGTTTTGTTAAGCATCATCACCATTTCAGCTCCCAAAGGATCAAGCCGGGCTTCCTCCAAACGCATGGAGGGAAATTAGCCTAATGTGCCACGTTGGCAAGACAAATGCAATGAAAAAGCGCCCAGAATTACACTGGAATACAATGGAGTCGCGGTTTAAGGTCAAATTCTCCTTATTTTATAGATGAGTCTTCTGCTGCTGTAATTTCTTTTATCGCCCCGTAACAAACACGCAGTGTTGTTAACATAGTAGAAGACATACTTAGTTTCTAAAGTCATCACCACACGTGTATACAATCGTACCGGAACGTATTCTAGTTAGATTAGTGTAGGTGCGTATTTACATTAATTACGGGCAATATAGCACAACGCACACACTTCTACACAGACAGCCGCGTGGAAAGATCCCAAGATACAACATGGGGTAAGATGTACCGTTGATAGTGAGTGTAGTTGAGGCAAGAAAGCAAGACGAAGCTACGCGCTCCGTTGACTCTGCCACACCGACTGCCCAAGCTTCTAAAGATGCGATAAACTTTAATTACATCTGCCTGAATAATTAGCCTGTTGTTATGAAGGGACATCGGTATCAGAACGCCGAACGATAGGGCTGGCTCTCAGACTGCAAAAAGGTTTTTATTATTGATTTTGTGATTTCCATTCCTAATCTTGGCATTGTTGATTGAAGATGCAGATCTGCAGTCTTACAATGCATAAAAATAACAGTAAACTATGTATGATGCAATTCGCTGTAAAGTAAACCCCTGTTTGGTATAATGGATTTATCCAAAGGATGCGAGCGACTCAGGACCGGGCTTTGTGGAAATCCTTGGCGGAGACCAACGGAGACGGAGGCCATTAGAATGGCAGCCGGGACAGAGGGCTTTACGTGCCCTCCGAAACACGAAATAGGTCAAACACACAAATCAAGGACATCCATCTAACATCCAGCAGCGTCTGAGATCGATAGCGTTACGTACACACTTAAGCTTTACAGAATAAATATATTTTTAACCCCCGACGCAAAAAGAGGGGTGTTATAAGTTTCACGTGTCATTCTGTCTGTCTGTCGGTCTGTCTGTCTGTCTGTGGAACCGTAGCTCGCGAACGGATGAAGCGATTTCAATAAAGTTTTTTTTGTATGAAAGGTGAGTTACGGGCGAGTGTTCTTAGACATGTTTGATGAAAATCGGGTGAGCCGTTTAAAAGTTATGAGGGGTGAAAGTGGGGAAGAATAACCGAATGTCTGCAAATATAATCGAGTGGGGTCTCAAATGAAAGCGCATCACGTGCAATTTAACAAAATCTACATTATAATAAGTATGTACCTATAAAAAGTATAAAATAAAAATTAAATTAAAAATTTAAATAAACCCCCGACACAATAACCTTTAAAAAGTAAAAAATAAAAATAAATACTTCGCGTTGGGGGACCAGGGGTCAGGTAATAAATAAGTGGGAGTGTATTGTGAATTTAATTTTTAAATAAAACCAGTAAGTACACACTGTTCCAATACGATGGTTAAAGTTTGGCACCACGTGGCAGCCCTCTGGTTATCTAGCACCTAGATAACTAAGCGAAGTAGTACGCAGTCCATCATGCACAAGTCATTGACTGGTTCTGCACAATTTGATCAGATATAATGTATGGCTTCGTTTTATGGTGCGCGGGTGCATTGGCTGTTACCGGCAGTTATTCCTTACTTAGGTTTTTATTGATAACTTGATAATGTTGCATGTATGATGCTCAATGTAAGCGTAATCTTAATCCACCGACGGTGAACTGTATGAAAAACTGGCGCAACGATGCAAGCTAAACTAAACTAACTTATTTCAGCTGGGGTGGACGTTCGGCTTAAGAGTTTTGTGATAAACCCAACGAATGCATTATGCATTATGCATGCAACACTATCAAGTTATCCTATATACGTGTCCGACGCACTTAAAGTTACCAATATTATCTTAGGGCCATTGTCCCGTGCTAGGTGGTAGTCTCCATTCACACACAATTCTTCAATCTTACAATCCATCCATCTCATTTTATCTCCCACAACCCTTACTTCCACCCACATTCATGCTGAAACTACCACCGGTTCGGAATGCTTCTCTACAGAGAAGAGCCGGCAAAAACTCTGTGGTGGCTCCTTTTAGATAGTCGGGCCTCCTTCCTTGATATGGAGGGTAATTAGCCTACTGCGCCAAGCATTGGCTCGTGGTTACAAGATTCAAGGTCGTTTTATTTTAAAGAAATTTTTTGCGCTGCTTTTTTCGAGATGATCGCGAATTATTGTGGTTATTTTTTATTATTAATTTATGGTTATTTATTTGGACTATAATGGATTAAAGTAACAAGGAAAATGAGAGAAAGTTCGGTATCTATAGAGAATGCAAGAAACTCGATAGCTCTGATGTGGACTTTAGCACCCATCATTTTTTAATGTAGGTAAGTGTATTATACTAGTTGTGTAATTTTCTATGCATCATAATCAACATACGTCTTTACGTCCTAAAGGTCGTATTCTAGGCACGGTAGCGGCAGGTGAGGTCGAGGGTCCACCTGCAGGAGTCATGCACCTCAGTGCGCGTGCGCTGGCGCGTGGCGGTCGACGCTCCTTCATCGCGATGTTTCATTTTAATTACAATATCCTTAACCGCTTATTGTCTTACATCTTCATAAAAAGTAAGGCGAGTTATCTTTGGTCAGATATTATTTTGATTGTCCAAAGCCGGACGAGGAATGAGTCAATTATAATGTCAGTTTTGGACCCTTTTCCACTGTATACTTCCGTCCTCGGCTTCAACCACGTGGTTTTTGAGCCACTGTATAATATTATTTTTTTAATTGCACTGTTATATAAAATGCATTCCCAATTATGTATTATCTTCATCGTCTTCTGGATTTTTAAGGTTTTATAACTCATTGCGTCCTGAGGGTATCGTAAGAGCCGACAGATGGAAATAACAAGGCCGATATCCTAGAAGCAAGAGCAGCAAAACCGAATACGAAACCCTTGACGGGTTGGCACGATCCCACAATGCCGCAACAGGACGCGAGTTGGAGCACCCCGGGGAGGTTTAGTGAGTAGGCCCCCACTATGGGGGAGAGTCCCACACTCCCCTCGCTCTGGCCATCCCCGTGGCCGGCGAGGAAGTCCATAAAGGATTTTACCCAGGGCGGAAAAAAAAAAAAAAAGGCGTTTCGTTTCAAGTTTTGCACTTGCACCTCTTACGACACCCTCAAGCATGGGGTAGTGACACTATGTATTCTAAATCCGTCACAACACGGACATGACAATATATAGAAGAATAAATGATATAAGAAGCCATTCATTATGGTGCGCGTTAACAGCACTTTTACATACTGTGTACAAACACTCATAGTGGCGGGGAGGTTGGAGGCCTATTCTTTTTTTTGTGGGGGCATAATAATTTGCGGAATATTCACACCTGCCTGTGGTAAGGCCAGAATGGGATGTCCCTGGTCCGCCAATCAGAATATTAACGGCGTCCCTTTCATACCCACTAAACATCACCCCGGTGCACCGTACTGCGCCGCCTGACTTGTGGGTTCCGATCGTGTCTCCACCAGGTCAATCTATTGAGGAGGCCAAGGCTCAACTGTGGAAGCCTATGGCTGATAAATAGATTCATGAAGTTGGCCAGGTTTCCATATATTTTTAAAAAACTAGTAGAGCATAGAGCACATAATTCACGAACACAAACGAGGCCCAGACAACTACACTTGGCTGACTGTGGCTTACACAAAGACGTACACCTCGTTGATCCAAAGGCTTCATGTCCAACCTCCACACCAACAAGGCAAGATATAATACACGAAGAATCACGTGGTAGTACTCTATGGCATGTATATTTAAGCATTAATCCCCCGGGATGGTATGGCAGGTTCACCAACCCATACCATCCCGAGGGTGTCGTAAGAGGCGACTAAGGGAACGCAAGAGGCAAATCACCTAGCCAAAAGAGAAGGAAACCTTGATACAAACCCTGTGCCAACCCGTCTTGCCAGCGTGGCACAGTAGGCTAATTTCTCTCCATGAATTTTGAGGAGGCCCGACTCAGTAGTGGGTCATTCATGGGCGACGATACGTGTACTTCTAAGCCTCATTTTAAATTAATAATCACAATGTTAATCGGTATCAGAAACCTGTCTTCCCCTCTAACATAAACAGTGCGGTTGTAAAGGTCGCAGGTAATTAACACATGTAGGGTGCATTATAAATAAGTTTTTATCATTCCCGGCGATGGACCTGTAGTTCACGTAATAACGAGTCCATAGTTACACAACCATGTGGTCATGAATTTGTCTACAGGGTCATACGTTACCTTCTTTTATTACGTTGGAAATCCTCATGGATTATTTGGAACTCCGAGCCTCCGGGGCGCGGAAAAATGGCAATAGTACCCCCCTCTTTCGAACCTCACGTGACTAATGGACAGCCTCCTGGGTGTCGCTCCCCAATGGGGACACAATTACAACTAACAATTATCCATGCGACAGACTGTCACTAAACCAACATCAAACTTCACTGATAGGTAGCTGATGATTATAAGTAGTAATTTAGGCTACTTTTTTTTGACTAGATTCGCCCCGCGGCGTTACCCGCGGGTATCATCACACCCGTGCGAAACCGGGACGGGCCGCTAGTTATAAAATAAAAAGGGGTTCAATTAAGGTGGTACAAACAAGTCTGAAAGATTACATTTACACATACATATGACGGTGACGGATTTAGAATACACAATGTCACCAACCCATACTATCCTCAGGGTGTCGTAAGTGGAGAATAAAGGAACACAAGAGGAATATTAACTAGTCGCAATAGAAGAAGATCTGGCCACCTGGGCACAGTAGGCTAATTTCCTTACACATTTATTGGCTGAAACACTGTCTTCACGATCGACTGCTGCGCAGCATGTCGCGGGTTCGATTCCCGTACGGAAAAAATATTTGTACGACCTACAAGTATTTGTTCCGGGTCTGGGTGTTTTCTATCTATATTATGTATGTATTTACAAAAAAATATTATATAAGTAGTTTAACATCTATCTCGTTACCATAACACAAGCATTTAGTTGCTTAGCTTGGGACGAGATGGCGTTGTGTGAAATGTCCAAGGATATTTATTTATTGTAATAATGTACTCGTATGTTGGTTATATTCTTTTTGTTTACTTTGTTTATTAATTATTCTTAGATTAATTACAGAGGATCAATTCTTGTACAACGTGGTTCCCCAATATCCGCCATAGAGATCTACTATCACTCTACTCTCTAGGGATGTTCCCTAAAACTAGTGACGTCTTACATTACTAAATACCTTACATTTATTAAAGTACTTTAGCTCCGTAATTGAGGTTCTTATAATTTTCAAAGAATGAAAAAATAGCAATTATATCCAGTAAGGCAAGTGGTAATTAATAATCCGGTTTGTTCATATCCTTTATCCACAAAAATGAATTATTATGTGGCGTCCGACGCGGTTGCGCGGGAGTGGCAGCAGCTCGCCCGTGACGGCGGCGGTCGTTAACCGGGGCGGTCAGTCAACGAAAATTGTATGAAGAAATATATAAAAACGTGAATTATCAGCTTAACACGGCAGAACTCTTCAACGTTACTACTATCCTTTTTTCTACAAATTGGAGAAAAGAGACTAGCTTTGAGCTTTAAGGTGAATGTTCCAGGGTAGCCCGCGAAATTCAAATTTTCGTACGTTTTTTGCAATTTGCAGCTTGCAGCTCATAAAGGTGCAAGAATGACTTTGAGCTAGAAAAAGTTTTTCTTGCACCTTTATGAGCTTGGAGGGTTGTATTGATGATTTAGATGATTATAATTCTATAACTACATACGTCTTACCGCCTCGAATAACATTTTAATCAACATACAACCTAGCACAGACCTGCAAATTCGAATTTCGCGGGCTACCTTGGAACATTCACCTTATGGTTAGTGCCGACTAACCTCGATTGGCTCTAGCGTAAACCCAGCAATGCCCAGTGACTTAGTAGTACGTAGTACCTAATGGTAACACCATAGTACAGTCAGGAATGAAATTTTTAAATTTTCCTGAAAAATAATCACAAGTTAATAGCAATGTGTTCCGAGCACACTATTATAAGTAAATGCTAAGTAAAATATTTATAATTTTGTACGATACAAAGAGTACAACACCTATTAAAAGAGTACAATGTCAACAACCCATACCAACCTAAGGGTGTCGTAAGAGACGACGCAGATCACCTTGCCGCAAGAGAAGGAAAACTTGATTCGAACCCTGTACCAACTCGTCTTGCCACAGTGGCACAAAGGCTAATTTTTACCATTGAAATTGTAATAAAAAAATAAACTTAAGAGATTTTGTTTGCATTTTTTCTGTTGCATTTCAGACCCGCGTAATTAGTTAAAATCAAGTCTACATTATTTCTTAAAAACAACAATGAATTATTCATTTCATTCACATCAGTTGTTTCAAAATTAATAATTATTTAATATTACAATTAATAAAACCTGTCTTGAGTCTTGATTGTAGTTCGCTCAAACTTTCTTGAGTACGCGTTGACTGTATTAATTTGTAATAAATATATTTTTTAACAAACCCCGTTATCATACCAAAATATTCGGTGAAAATTTACACCCAACGATGTCATTCGGAGACTTACCTAAATGATATCGTCATCATCACGTCGTCACCCGGACAAATATTCAAGGAAACATTATGATATTTTTTATTCACGAAATGGAACAAGAAAATCCGCTATGTCTTTAAAAACTGAATTCACCTCGAAATACCTAGTTGTTTTTTGAGAATAAATTGAGTAACTCTGGTAAGTTGACCGTAAGGTAAAGTGGTTTGTGAAAGGCTAATGTTACGGTTGCAAAGATTCTTGCATAAAAAGAAGGTTTCTGTGGAAATTTTAAAGAATTTAAGCTTTACCAAATGTTAATGAAAGCGCTGAGCTTCAGAGATTTTATGTTTTATCAAATGCTTTAGTAAGGTCAATGACATACTTATGTCCGGGCGCTGAATTATTATCTAGAACTAGCTTATGAGCGCGGCTCCGCCCGCTAGGCTTGGAATCCGTGCGTTCTTCAGCTCCAATGTAGCCAAATGCTACTCAAGGATAATATAGCATTTAATGGTATTTGCTTCATTGCTTAAACTAACATAATCACTTAATTATAAATGTGTGTGACCGCCAGGGGCGTAGCTCGTAGGGACGGGGGCCCCCGACGTGCGTAAGCAAACATTATTAAAAACTTCCCAAATTTTTTATTATTTCAGAAATGACAAAAGTAAACATTTTTTTTTCTTTTGTGAGAAATTTTTACCCTGCAAAAAAGTTTTTATACGGGGCCCCACCAAGGCACGCTACGCCCCTGGTGACAGCATGAGTTCGTCTCAGCGCTATACCCCAGGTCTTGGCGCTTGTCTTCGGATGACCTCATTTCGTGATATCACGAGCGCTAACCTAGGCGGGAAAATATGTACTCAAAATTAAATCAAAACGAGAATATTATAGTAGGTAACAAAGACAATTATCAATATAAAAGCTCATCAGATCATTATAAAAGTTAGTGATAACAGAATACACACAGAAATATGGTAGTTTTTAAGCTTATTCGTTACAAATACTTACGTAGGTACTGCGTGTAATGTGCCCCAAATTCTACCTTATTAAGAAAATTTTGCTGTAAAGTAGGAGAAATAAGGACTTTATACCAAAGCTCTTAACTGGTCACCATTCCAATAATGTTGATATCCATTAGTCTGTGGGATTGCAGTGAATTCTTTAATTTATTGATTTAGAAAATTATGATGACTAGAAAATAATAGAAAATCTTATGGTCCATATTGGCCCACGTAAGTCAAATAACCTATGGTTCTCTAACTTGTTTTTTTTTCTAATTTCATTATATCATTGAAGTACCTAAATGACATAACGAAGTTACGCTAACCCCAGCTCAGGCGTGAACCATTTACCCTTTGTAGAAACGACTGTTACTGAACATTAGGATTACGAATAAATTTCTAAATGTCGTCGTTTAGTGAAGCAACTTATTGGTAGTCGTTGATTGCACTTACCCAAACCGCTTAGTCCCTAGAAAAACGAATAATCAATCTTAGCGCAACATACTACGGTTTATATTTGCATAAAATGTATTTTTTTAAAGAGTACAGTATTGTGGTAAATCGAAGCCATTTGCCGACACGAGTTTTCGTGATTTCATAAGCTCGCTTTTGGCTTTTTCTTGTGATGTCGAAAAAACTGTCTTTGGAGGTCTATGGCCGATCTTCAGTGCGGAACGGAGGCTACCAAGAGTCTGTCAGATGCGGCGTTAAGATTAACGTTGGTAAAATTAAAATTACGGGCCACGTTGAATAGTTTCAAGTTATTTTTTAGCGGACTCCATACACTGGTTCTTGTTGAACATGAACACTCATACTGTCAAGTGCAAACTAGGAAACGTTACAAAAAAAAATATAAGTTAGTACGTAGGTACGTGAACAGATTCGTTAGAAAGTGTATTCTGAACAAATATAAAGATTTTTTTTATATTTGAAGAAGAATATCTATTGGCTACTTGAAGGGCACTGCCGATGTTAATGGCCTGAATTGTTGACATCTGATTAAATATAGAGTTATCATCAAAATTTCAATATTTTTTATAGCTATGGCTACCTATGCAGCCGAATTTAGTGAATATTGTGTTGTTTTATTCAGTCTAAGCTGTATCGGGCTTTCCCCAATATAGGGAGAAGAAACTTCTGTGGCATAACAAGTTGTTTATCGCAACTAGATTTGATGCATAGTTATTTAGATGCTAGTCGTATCGCACGGAATGTCAGTTATAGCGTAAAAATCGAATTTCGGGTAGCACGTTTTCCTGTTTCTGTGTTAAGATTGATTTTTAAATTGGATTAAAATCATATCGTACCGTTAGTCAATTCTAAACATGTGCCGCTGTTTGGGGTTGGTCGGCTCACTGGATTCAAGACTTATAATTTTATTTTTAATTATTCTATCTTTTTTAAATTATATAATTCATATTTTAGTTGAGCGCCTTTCGTAACCAAACAAAACTAGTTACATAGTTATATGTACAGGATCATTGTATAGTGGCGTTTAAAAAAAGACAAGCTCACCGATTTTCTTCCAGGTCTTGTCGGTTGGTGCCGCGTTCCGACCTGGTAGTAGTATTATATAAATGATGTATCTGATGACGGTTGTGAACGCCATAATTGGTATGTACATTAAAGCATTTTTCTATTCTATTCTAAAGCCACTTTAATAATCTTCGTAAACGGACCTCCAGCTCCGGTGCGTAATTCAATGTCGTTGTCATTTGGACAAGCCATGGCTTTGTGGTTGAGTGGAGACCGGCTAGAAACTGTGGTCGCTTTCTTTTCTTAATTGATCTATGGCAAGTTGGAGCGTGTCCGTTAAGAACGAAATATTAGCGTAAGCCATAATTGTTATTCTTCACCATTTATTTTCAACTAGCGACCCGCCCCGGCTTCGGACGGGTGCAATGATGAACCTCTAAATTTATCAGTGTTTCTTTACAATATTATAGATGTATTATACATATAAACCTTCCTCTTGAATTACTCTATCTATTAAAAAAAACCGCTTCTAAATCCGTTGCGTAGTTTTAAATATTTATGCATACCTACATAGGGACGGACAGACGACAGCGACTTTGTTTTATACTATGTGGACGAATTACCTTAGGCTATAAGTGTACAGTATAGTAGTGATCGGTATCACTACTGTACTGTGTATACTGGTACAAGGTTTTCCTTTTTCCTGCGACGTTGCTTTGTACGAGATTCCGAGGAGGGAGCGTCTTCAACTTCTTTGCGATGGCCGTCTGCCCCTCGCTCCATTTTCTGGGGCAACTGGTAATTAAATGGTTAGACTAGACCTAACTCTAATCCTCTAATCTAATCTAAATTTAACTATAATCCTGTTTTTGTTTGTCGATTTTTATTGTCTTGATAACCTACTAATACTATAGCGACAGTTCAGAACCTATGCCACACGCTTTTGATACAAGAATTCAGCAGATTAAAGCTAGCAATTAAATCGTGCCGGATGAGCACTTCAATAGAAAGCAGCAGGTCAGACTTCGTGAGAGAACAGCAGTCAGGACCGATGAACGTCTCTGCCTCTGGAGCACGGAGAAGGTCAGATGTTACAAATGAGGATATCCAACCGAACCAGCATCCAGCAGAGCCAGACGTAAGCAACGTCGTCGCAAAAAAAGTGAAAAGGAAAACTACACTACTATATTATGCCACCAGCCCTTATATTGGTGGTATTATGTAATACTAGCTGACCCGCAAACATTGTTTTGCCATATAAATCGTAGAGGGGTGAACATTTAGGGTTGTATGTATTTTTTTATGATGTATTATAAATGAATAAAACTTCAAATAATAATATTTAGGGCTGGACCTAGGACCACCCTTAACATTTAGGGGGATGAAAAATTGATGTTGTCCGATTTGCAGACCTACCAAATGAGAATACAAAATTTCATCAAAATCGAGCCATTGTGTTCACCCCGTGTGGGGACGGGGCAGAATATAAAACATCCCACCGCACGCTGGGAAATAACGCGTGTTGTAAAAGTCAACAAAACCCAGCATCTTGGTGGTAGGACCCAATTGTCCACCCGCCTAGCTAGCACCCTCACATCTAAGCAGTTTTACTGTGTTTCGTCGTGTGTATGTGAGAGCCGGTGCCCGACTGGGCATTTCCTTGTATTGCCTGCTCCAACTTAGATCCTGGCGTTGCTTTCCATCACGCCTAGGGTCAAAGACATTCAAGTCACAGATAAAAAAGACATTTCGAAGGAGTTCAATAACAAACACGGTGACACGAGAATTTTATTTAAGTATTAGATTAATATTATCCATCCCACGTTGTTAACTGACACCTTGTTAACTGTTTGAAAGCTATCAATGGTTGGAAAGTTTGGAATCTCAATTCTTCACGCAGGTTGGTCGTACCGTGAAATGATCGGGAACAATTGAGAATCAGTCGGGGTAACAGTCACTCGTCCAAGCTTTGGATATTGGCCACACTTTTAGTTCTCACTGGCAGTTTTTATACGTGCTAGTTATCTACCAGAGCTTGGTAAATATGGCCCATTAATTGATTACACTTTATTAATAACCCAATTGTAACATCCAATATTATAACATACACACAAATTGGATATGATAAAATTGCACTGCTAACAGCAACTTCTTCAGGGAAACCATTTTACAAGAAATATACACATTGAGTTTTCAATGAATTGCAATGAAAGTACCTCAACAAATAAGAATTGCTATATATATCTAATTATTTGGAACTTCAGAATATTATTTATTTATTTGTTGTTTATTAGGTTACATATTTACACAATGTGTTAATTAGCTTATTGTGTGTGGTGACGGATTTAGAATACATAATGTCACCAATATAATGCCAACCTGAGGGTATCGTAAGAGGCGATTATAGAAAGCAAGAGGCCGTACCTGCTCGACTTTCCAGCTTGGCACAGAAGGCTGGAAAAAAACTTGGAGCAAAATCCAAGTTTTTTTTCGTCGTTTCGTCGTTTCAGCCCATTAGTGACCTACTACTGAGTCGGGCCTCCTCCAAAGTCATGGAGGGAAATTAGGCTACTGGCAAGACGGGTTGGCACAGGGTTTGTAACAAGTTTTCCTTCTCTTGCGGCTACGTGATCTGCCTCTACGAACACGAATTGGAGGAGGCCTGACTCAGTATAGGGTATTTCATGGACTGTGATGATGATGACGATATTTAGTTGATTAAAAGTAATGGAACAACATTATATCAACTTTTAAAGAGCATAGGAACCTTTTTTGATTAACGAAACTCTATGGGAAAATTATGTAGCTACATGCGCTGGTTTATTTTAGTGTTCATACAAAACCAGTTCCAACAGGCGTAGTTAAAAAGATTTTCTACGAATAAAGGAGATTTTACTCATTCCAGAGACCATTTAAAACTGGATTACTTGCATTGAAGTTAACATAAAAAAATAAATTTGGGTGAGAATTTATTTTTTTATGTTTATCTTCTTTATAACTACACTATATATACGTAACTCTGGCTATGTGTAACATACTCGTATTATATACCAACGACTGCCTCGTTGGTCTAGTGGTTAGATGTGCTGCCTTTGGATCAACGGTATGTGCTCTCACAGACTTTTTTGTAGATTTTAATAAGACCTACAAACTAGTAGTACTTCATTTTGTTCTATTGTCAATCGTTTTTGCAGCGCACGCATAAATAGGTTTTCGGTTTTACACCTTGGGTTACAAAATCGCAATTTTCATACGGATCCCTAATTCTTTTGAAAATAAAATATAGCCTATAACCTTCCTCGATAAATGGACTATCTAACACTGAAAGAATTTTTGAAATCGGACCAGTAGTTCCTGAGATTAGCGCGTTCAAACAAACAAACAAACAAACAAACTCTGCAGCTTTATATATTAGTATAGAGTATAGATTTGGGCATTATTCCGCTATAGTAAATAACGGCCAGCTCAGGCATACTGTGGATTTTTGGCCCTTTGTGACTATTGCGCGGGCGTGCTCTCACAAATCTGTGTTACCCCTACTACCCTGTAGTTGCTTTTTTTTTGCCCGCTCTTCTCTGTAGTGCAGCCTCCCGAACCAGTGGTGGTATATTGCCGTGTCAAAAGAGCTCAGATGAGCCGACTTCAATAAATAGATATTTGATTTTGATTTGATAAAAATATTAAGGGCAAGTTTGATATCTGCGTGGTAGAAAGCGCTGAAATAAATCTAATAAAAGTATAATATATTGGGTCTGAAAACCGGCGCCAAGACCCCATAACACCCAGCTGAGACGCGCCGGTTTTGGTACATACCGATTCACTTATAAACATGTATTTTTAGTTTCTGTGCTTGCGATGTATTTCCGCGCTGATGCCAAATAAATGTATTTCTTCAGTATTTCATCATGAAATGTTAATGCTCGAGATGATGATGGCCGGTTTTCGGTATGGCGTTTCTGTACTGTGTGGGATAGGGTTCATTCTCTAGGCTCGAGAATTCCCGGGAAACCGTTGGGCTTTGTTCCCGGGAAATCAAGCTCGAGAACTTAATAAATCATGTACGTTTGTAGAAATTAAACTTGCAGAGTTTTAATTTGTTTATATTCTAATTAACATGCCATAAATGGTGCTATGATTGTAATGTAATTATAATTTACATTTACTTTCTACCGGAGTTTAAGATATTAAAGTTTTCTTTCGAGTTTTATAGAAGCTCTTTTGTTTACTAGATCTAAGTTGATTTATTTTTTCTAAATAACCAGCCCAAAATTGTGCTGTGATTCTAATTTTATTGTAATTTAAGATATTAACGTTTTCTTTCATGTTGATTTTGTTTAGTTTAATAGCAGCTACTTTTGCTTCTAAGTTCTAAATAACCAGCCAAAAATGGTGCTGTCATTATAATTATGAGTCTGAATAATATGTTTTTCTTTATTTAAAAAAATATATATTCATATGTTAATGTTTTTGAATAAAATCGATGAAATTTTTATAATTAATTTGATACTTTTATTTGAGAGGAAATCCACGGAATTTTTGACGTAATTGGAACCAAAATAATATGAGAAAACGTACGTAAATGTAAATTTCTCGACAACCCGAGAAGAGCCGAGAAATTATCCTCGAGAACTCTCGAAACCCGAGAAATTGAAAAGCTCGAGAAACCATGAACCCTAGTGTGGGACGAAGCATAGGATGTTTTAGTGAATAGTTAGGGACACTTGGTGGTGGACTTGTGGTGCACAAAAACATGTGAGGTGAGGTGTCGTAAGAGCCTACAAACGGAAATGACATGGCCGATAATCTAGCGATAACGAAAACCTAGCTGAAGGAAAAGGAAAACTTGAAAAAACACCCTGTGCTAACCAGTCAGCGTGGCACGGTAGGCTAATTTACCCTTTCTGTAATGGGAGAAGGCCCGACTCAGTAATGGGTCATTTAGGGGCTAAGTAGTGGTAGTCCTTTAATAATTGAGAATCCTGGATCAAATAGGCTAAGCTTCCCTATCTTGAGATTTGTAATATTTGATGAATGAGATTTATAATATAACTAGCGACCCGCCCCTGCCTCACACGGTTGCAATGATGAATATCTAAATTTATGAGTGTTTCTCTACAGTATTATGCATTATTATATAAAAAAACCTTCCTCTTGAATCACTATATCTACTAAAAACCGCTTCAAAATCCGTTGCGTAGTTTTAAAGATTTAAGCATACATAGGGACGGGCAGACGACAGCGACTTTGTTTTATACTATAAAGTGATGATGATGACCGGGATGGGATATTCGGCCAGGACATTCAGCCGGGTACGAAAACTTATACGAAACGTTATACGAAATGAAATAATGTAACTAAAGAATTCCTTACGTGCCATAGGAACGCAGGTTCATCTAGTGTGGCGAGTGCCATCCATCATCACATTTGGAGCCACGCATTACGGATCGCATGTCCCGCCACATACCTCACGTAATGACTGCCGTTGGATCAAATTACAGGGTGACCATGCGGATTAAGAATAAGGAAAGTAGAAAGAATAAATAAAGAAATTTAAATAGAAGTAAAAGTTAACGATGTAAGCGTACGAAATATTAAAACCTATGATAAAAAACGCCTACATTTAAAGCGGGGGAACGGTAAAAATATAATATAACATTTAAAAATAAGCTACTTGTATAACTTGTTTAAAATTGGCTGCAAACTAAGGTAACAGGAGCGGAGGTCAGGTTAAAACCTACTTACGAGGCATTGACTCCTTGCGTTTTCAGAAGATAACGAAAGGCTGTATTAATAAATAAAATAAATAATAAATCACTATGGGCTCCATCAGAAGGCTCAAAGACACCCAAAGGGCAATGGAGAGGGATATGCTCGGAGTTTCCCTGCGAGATCGAATCAGAAATGAGGAGATACGCAGGCGAACCAGGGTCACCGACGTAACCCACAGGATTGCCAAACTTAAGTGGCAGTGGCAGCGCGCAGGACCGACGCCCGATGGGGCAGAAAAGTCCTTGAGTGGCGACCGCGTACCGGAAAGCGCAGTGCTGGTAGGCTAGGTGGACAGATGACCTGGTTAAAGTCGCTGGAAAACGATGGATGCGGGCGGCCCAGGACATGACATAATCATCATCATCATCAAAAGACGCCCACTGCTGGACATGGGCCTCCCCCAAGGATCTCCACAAAGGCCGGTCCTGGGCCGCCCGCATCCACTGCTTTCCGGTGACCTTAACCAGGTCGTCAGTCCACCGTGTGGGAGGCCTACCAGCACTGCGCCTTCCGGAACGCGGTCGCCACTCGAGGACTTTCTTGCCCCATCGGGCGTCGGTCCTGCGAGATATGTGCCCTCCCACTGCCACTTAAGTTTGGCAATCCGGTGAGCTATGTCGGTGACCCTGGTTTGCCTGCGTATCTCCTCATTTCTGATTCGATCTCGCAGGGAAACTCCGAGCATAGCCCTCTCCATTGCCCTTTGGGTGACTTTGAGCCTTCTGATGGAGCCCATAGTGAGCGACCACGTCTCTGTTCTATATGTCAGCACTGGCAACACACATGATTATGTATAAACGTATAATATATTTTAACTTAAATAATCTCTAAATGTGACTGTAGCATACGCGAGTTTATGATGGCGATTAATAAAAAGACAATTGAAACGGGAAAAATAGCCCTGGGTAACAATAACGTTACCTCAAAAAGTTTTTGTTTCTTTTAAGTTTATTTTATACAAAAATTTAGATCTTGCAATTATCGATTAAGGCAGTACGAATTCTGCCGGGTCAGATAATTTTAAATAAAAATAAGCAAAAATCATCTTAGAAAGCCAAAATAAACAAGTCGGTGCCAACTTAAATTGATATCTTTCTATTTAGTTATCTTTCTTCTTGTTACATAAGACATAGGTAACGCCCAAGCCGGAGTTTAAACTATTATTGGTTGTTGTTTATTGCTTATTTTTTGCTCTTCAATTTTCTTTTTATAAATCACCATCAGATACAAACTCGCGTACGCTACCGTCGCATTCAGACTAATTCAGAGATTAGTAAATTTCACAAATTTTAAAAAAACTTTCAAAATCGTTGTTTAAGTTCTCTTTAGTTTTCTTGTTTACTACATATTTTAACAAACTAACTAATTGATTAATACCTCTGACTTCAACTCTTAAGTTTTTAGTAAAGAACACGGTATTTTGGGGTCTTTCAAAAAGATGTTAGATATTCCCCAAAAGTATAAGACTTGGTCATACAAGTTATAAGATCAGTGTGCGCAGACGCATAGTTGCATTCCGCGGCCAGCGGTCACTTTGTCATTTCGCTGCTATGTACGTCGATAATGACGTCATCAGGGAAGTCTTGTTTCCGCGGTTTCCGTTTCCGTGTCTGATAGGGAACTGATAAGTTCTTTGGCTCTATTATTACATAAATAACAATACTGTAATTAAAAAAAATTTAGTATCACTGCGTGGTGACGGATTTAGAATACAAAGTATCATCCACCAGCCACACAGGAAGGTCAGCCAAACTTTAAGACCGGTGAAGTCTAACATCCCCCTACAATATGCTGGTGTGTATAAGCTTGACTGTGAGTGTGGATTATCATACATAAGGCAAACAAAGACAAGTATCGGTATCCGCATAAAATAATTCACATATGTTATTTGCTAAACTAGCTAATTATATTAGCTGACATGAAAAACAGACGCTCGACCAAATCTGCAGTTTGTGAGCACACATTCAACGAGACTAACCACTATGAATTTGATAGACCTCTAATCTTTGCCAACGAAAATCCGCCAACGAAAAAAAGAATGATCCGTTAGGGAGGCTATTGATATTAAAAATCATCCAAATTTCAATAGAGTGGACGGTTGGCAAGTGCCAACTGCTTGGGATCCAGTCCAATCTCAAGCACAACACTCATCTGCAAGACCTCTGGACACCGTGAGTGATTTCTGCGTGCACAGGGAACGTTATCAATAAAAGAAAATTAGTTATATTCGCTATATTTTAACTGTTTCTTTGTACTTTCGAAGACAACTGTCATCTAGTCTGTCTCGCGACCACGACTGCTGCAAAGCATTCTAACCGTCTCGGGAATTAAATAATGTAATATACACGCGATAAATCCGTTAAAAAGTGTTTAATAATCGCGAATACCTAAGAAATAATTAACATTTCAGTTCTTCACTATCGAAGGTAAAATACATTTTCGTCGACCCCCGCTTTTGAATTGTAAACCCCCATATTTTTTCAAGTCATAATTGACCCAATGTACTCTCTCGTAGACCCTGAGGCCACCATTACCACTTTGGGAACTAAGCAAACCAAACCCACGGTGGAACAGCAGATGGCGCACGGCAAATTAAAAAAAATATAGTTAAGATAAAGTGTATCTTACAAAGTACACCATGCGTGCCACGATGCAGTAAATATGATCTAGGTACAGCAACACTCTATAAAAGAAGTTATTCTAAATATTTCAAAATTAACATCCTATCATCTCGATACGCGTCGAATCGATCTGTGTCCGTCTATTCGATTCTTCAATCAATTCGTCGAGGGAGCGGCTTGAGGCTCTTCACTAGTTCATCGACCCCTCTGATTGGATACCTAGCTTTTGTCGACGGCCATTTTGCCACGACGAAAAACTTTAAAGTAAATATTTTCACGAGATATATATCTAGATTTACGAGGTCAATCTGTAATCATAGTGTAGCCGTGTAGCTAATGTGTTTTTTAGGTTCTGTTGGGCGATAAAAGAATCTATTTAGGTACCTACATTGTTGTTCGAGTATCGAATAACTTGGTCACAAAAAATGTATTGATGTCAGGCGAATATTGGGTAGCACACCTCGAAATTACACCTTAATATAAAAGCCTTTGATCATATTTGCTGTGTGTGAGTCATAGCTTAATGTTAAACCTCGGTGCAAGCACCAGTAGCTGGTATTTGATAGTCAATTACTCGATCATGAAAAGGTTGGTTCACGTGGTGACCTATTTAGAATAACTCAAACTTAAACTCAAAAGGAACTTTATTTACGTAGGTTTCATCACAAAACTCTTATAAATCGTCATATTTATAAACACCATTATCATCTTACTTATGTTGTGTCATCCACCCATTTCATAGTTGGGATGTGGTAGGAGGAATTTCCGTGTGGTGAGGGATTCGGAATACATAGTGTCACCACCCCAGTCCATCCTGAAGGTGTCGTAAGAGCCGACAAAAGAAAATGTTAAGGTTGATAACCTAGCCGTAAGAGAAGGAAAACTTGATACGAAACCCTGTGCTAACCCCTTAAGCCAGCGTGGCACAGTCGGCTAATTACCCTCCATGTAAATGGAGGAGACCCGACTCAGCAGTGGGCTGCGTAGAAGTAGTAGTAGTAGGAGGAGGAGTTAGGTATCCGGGAGCTACAGTAGACTGCGTCCTCGCCAACATGTGGGGTGCCAAACTGACATGTGAGAGTGAGTTTGGTACCCCACAGATGCATACAGCAGACCCCATCCGAGGGGCGCAACTGTATGCATCAAGCATTTCCCCAGCGAAACCAAAACGATTGGATGTCAAAGGATTCTGAAAATATAGCCATAGCCAGGGAAAACTGGTCATGAAAACATTCTTAGTAAAATTTATGGAGGCTCAACTCTTCTTCTCTCAAATTTAAGGTTAGCGGGTGGCAATATGAAGTTGTATTTCTCATACAGCTACAATTCATACCTATCTAGGTCTTGAACTGGAATGTTACTATCTGGATATGAATGACACAAATAGCAGAATCAGCGGCAGTACTTGTAACACCTATACCAGGAAGACGTCAGTTTGTTGTAGTAATAATATCTTCACCATGTTCTGGTGAATTTTCGGAGGGTACCGGAGCTTATTCCCCCTTAGGGATGAAAGAAGCTCCTGGATGGGGCAGTTAGAGGGAAGCTGTAGGGTTTTAGTGGGTAGGGTTGCGCTGCTACATATCATCGAGGTGAAAAGTGATATCCAAAATTAATCTGCTTGATACGAGTGGCAATTAAGGTTGTGTATTGGCCTGACCATAAGATTTCATTCACAAGTAAAACCATTTATAAAATACAGCAACCGCATTGATAATTAACCGTTACTGATACGAATTCCGCTAAATCCGTTCATTTTAACATGCGCAAGAACCATTAATAAGTCAATCAAAATTGTGACAGATATAAACTTAACTGTCGAAGATTTTAGCCCCTCTTACCACTTAGTGATACGAAATGGATTAAATGTAAAACGAATTTTATTAGTTTGCGTTTAGTAGATGCTATGGTATAACCGCTTTTGTTGGCAATTTAATATATACAAAGCCCATCCACACTAAACTTAGCCGTTCTAGAATGGATTTTATGTTATAAACATCGCATAATGTGTGTAATGGTTCTATATTGATATATATTTTTAATGCATATAAAAACCTATATTAGCATTCTGCACTTCTTCATAAACAATCTAAAACTCCTCCGTCCGCGCAATTGTTGTAAAAGGTATTACCTACAAAAATGTTGCCTGTCGTATTAATATATAGATTATAAATGCAGGAGAAAATGTAGCCTAAAAACAAAGTCAGGTAGCTAAAAAAAACATTACTTTTTAGATAACCAAAATTTCCTGCTGAGTTATAAAATTAGACCTAGAACAACAATCTTTCCGTCCATTAAATTAGAAGAGCCTTCAATCAAAGGTAAATCATATAAGAGCTGATACAAGTCATCATTAGGAATGGCAAAATATGTTGCCTACAATATTGTAGTTCTGTCTATGGCTGAATTAGATGGAAATTGACTCACGTGCCACCGTGGGACACTTCGTAATTCGCCTTCAAGCGTCAAGATTGTGAGAAACTTTCCAAACAGCAATGTGGTCAGAATTGTTTTTAATTTTGTTTCTATCGGTATACCGGGAATAATTTGACTTTCAATGTACTTTTACTGTCAGTATCAGTGATATTTTGTAGATAACAAAACGAAATACATCGTAAATTCGTTTTGCCTTTGTAATGTAGTATATATTCAGCCCATACTCATCTACTGCTGAGTCGGGCTTCCTCCAATTACATGGTGGATAATTAACCACGCTGGCTAGACGGGTTGGCACAGGGTTTGGTATCAAGTTTAACGTCTCTTGTGGCTAGGTTGTCGGCCTTGTCATTTCCTTTTGTCGGCTCTTAGGACAGGATAAAACGGGATGGGGACACTATGTATTCTTGTATTCTGAATTCGTCACCACACGGAATATAAGCAATACTCAAAAGCTGCGTTAGTGATAATAGTTTTTAAATAAATTTGATTTAATTTATTTAAAAACTATTAATTGGAAATTTACCTAGGGCATTAAACGTGTCTAGTCCTATAATAAATGAGAATTTTATCAACTTTATCTTGGATCAGCGAGGCCAAGCACCTTGGTCTTTAGATTTGTGTTGATTGTATATAAGATGCAGAGTATAATGCGACCATCCCGTTTCGGGCAGGAAATTTAGCCGGGTATGAAAATTTATACGTAACCCTACTCTGTGCCAACGCGTTTGCCCAGTGTGGCACAGTTGGCAATTTCCATCCAAAATGGGTTGTTTATGGGCTAAGACGATGATGATGAAATTACATTCCTGTTTTTTGGTTAAAATCAAGTGGAACGGATCAGAGGTATTTGTTGGAGCGCGGCGTGATCCAGCCTAACGAAGTATTCAGCTTGGAATTCCGTCCTGTGATGGCCCTTCCGGTGTCTTCGCGTAACACTCCCTAATGGATTTAAGAATGTCTCCGAACTTAGATGCTTGACAATAATTATAGACTAAACGAACTTACCTGTTGGTGAAGTTCAGACCTAATAATGACAGTTCAGACCTAACCTAACCTAACACACGGTTGACCAATGACCTGGTTAAGGTCGTTGGAAAACGATGGATGCGGGCGGCCTAGGACATGTACTTAAATGGTTGTTTAGTGGTTATTATTCGCATTTTATTATTTTTTGTAATAGGTTTACAGTGGTTGTTGACTTTTTGTTAAAATGTTTTTCTCTGTGCATAACTAGTATGTCGTCTAAAAATATCCAAATTTGCCTTTCAGCAAATAGTTTTATTCACTTATTTCAGGAGTTATAGAAAACTGCAGAACCGAGGTTGGTCACATTTCTATGGGACCAATTGGAAGGCGAAACTAATCCAATAAAATAATTACAAATCGAGAAATAAATGACGGAGCTATGCCGTAACACATAAACAACAAAAACCGCACATACGAATTGAGAACTTCCTTTTTTGAAGTCAGATTAGACCGATTATTTCGTATCACATTTATAAGGAAACCCAAAATTAATTTTCACACCTCGGATCACTTTACTTCCATTATTTTTCAGCTTTGATCCACATGTTGACAGTCCGGTTTTATAATATTACTAGCTTCTACCCGTGACTTTGCTAGAAAACACATATTTTATCTTTCTCAATCTTTCTTAATTTTTTTAATTTATTTTTTATAAAAAGACACTAACATCATCATCCGCCCACATTAGTCCACTGCTGGACATAGGCCTCCCTTAGAGAGCGCCTATGTGACTTACCTACTACTAATACCTCCAGAATATGTGTACGAAGTTTCACGATGATCAGTTAAGTAGTTTTCGCGTGAAAGCGTATCTAACAAACAAACGTATTTTCACATTTATAATATTATTAGGGATTACGGTACAGCCCAATTGCAAGTTTTCAACTGTCTCTAAAGTCCCTTCATAACTCAAGAGGTGCTGCCGTGGGAAAGTCTAAAATGTCCACGTCCGTGGCAATTAATCCCGCCGCTTCAAGCCATTTGCTTTTATTTCATTGCCGCCAGAATTAAGACTGGCTAAATGGATCGGTCTGCCTTAAATATTTTACAGTCATTTTTATTAAGACGTGATAAAGATATTGTGAATTTCATGTTTATGGAAATCGATATTAACTATATTCGGAAGACTAATTGGATGTTGTTAATTAGGCTGTTTTGGAGACATTAAATATTTTATTCTTGTCAGCCCATAAATGACTCACTGCCTAGTCGAGCCTCCTCCAAGTTATGGAGGAAAATATGTCTACCGACGCTCACCAGACAAAGTGTCATTTCAAGCTTTCTCTGCTTTGCGGTTAGGTTTTCAGCATACTCTCGAAAGGAATGGTTACCAATTATAAATCTGGCACAAGAGGGACTCATGATAATATTTGACGTACCGAATCCATGTCTTAGGAATAAAAAGTGACGTCTCTAAATTCCCAAATGGCGAATTTATTAATTACTAGCGGCCAGTCCCGGCTTCACACGGATGCGATGTTACCCGCGGATGAGGCCGCGGGGCGAAGTTACGCAAAAAAAGTAGCTCTTATTAAAAAGCTCTGTTAGACGTGTCAAATTGTCAGGTAGTGTTTGTTTTAATACTTCATTTGTTACGTTATCAGGGCCAGGAGCTTTATAATTTTTCTGTGTTCTGATTGCATGGTCTACTTCGCATTTTAGAATGGGTGGAATCTCCTCAGTATCATTATCCTCTAAGTCTTCATTACTGATACTTATTGTGCTTTGTCTTGAATATAAATCGCTGTAGTAGTTGGTTGCAATCTCAAGTATTGATTTTCGTGATGTTACTTGGTTTTTATTCTTGTCCATCATTTTGGGTACCCAGGATTTAGATTCCTGAAGTTCTTTCTTCTTCTTCAGTTCCTTCAGTTACTATTTATATAATCAGCTACCTATCAATGAAAGTCCCGTCAAAATCAGTACAGGCGTTGCAGAGATTAGCCGGAACGAACAGACAGACAGACAAAATTAATGTATTTTTTGGTCTATGTGCTGTGTATGCATACTTACGCATTTCACAAAAAGTGGTTATATTATTATTACAAACAGATATTCCAATTTTATTTATTTGTATAGATCGGTGGCAGATATTATTATTGGTAATTTTTTTAATTGCAGCTTTAATCACGTACATTCTTCACAAGTTTCTGGCAACCTTGCACGTTCCGTCGAATACCTCGAGGTTAACAGACCTCACACCACTGGTGGGTATTACGAGGCGGGTCTTACTTGGAATCGCGTAATTATCGCGTAACATCCAATTTGTCATTTCTGGCGAACGTGAATGAGTTCTTTGGAAGTATTGTTTTGGCTCTGGTTTTTTCGTGTTTATGTGGTACTACTTAGCGGTATCACGATCATTATTGGTGTCGAAGTCGTCTGGCTGAACTCTGGTCTGCAGCAAGTCTTATCCACTTTATATAAAACAAATACGGGAGAACACCGGACGGATTTTAATGATCCCCATTAGCAGATTAACTATTACAATATCTGAAAAAAAATAACGGAACATGCTTGAAATATACGCAGGTGGAAGTAGCGGCCAGAAGTTACCATAAGATTAAATCTCAAATTTAATTTATTTCCAGAGACGTATAACGTTGTCGTCCAACTGGGGAAAGACCTCAACCTTAAAGAATACCACAGATAAATAACATCATCCTTGGGTGGTTTTCCTTCTTGCACGTGAGGAAGGTCATCAGAGCTCTCTCAAGGGAAGCATGTTGTTGTCAGCTGAACGGATCCACTTGTCAGGGTTGGCAACGAAAGTAACATCTCCAAATTATCTATTTGCGAATTTATACATTATCGTTGGCTAATATTGGTTTATTCTTTAATTGCCACTTTAATCACGTACATTCTTCACAAGCTCTGGCAGCCTTGTACAGAGAGAGTGAGTGTCCGCTGGAGTTTAGCGCCACCCTTGTGGTATAAATAAATAATAAATAAATAAATATCCTAGGACATTTCACACAACGCCATCTCGTCCCAAGCTAAGCAACTTAATGCTTGTGTTATGGTAACGAGATGGATGATAAACTACTTATATACATTTTTTTTTTGTAAATACATACATATGATAGATAGAGATGACACCCAGACTCCGAGCCAGTGCCTCTGGTTTAGACAAAGACACTTGCCAGACCCCGGAATCGAACCCGGGACCCGTTGATCCAAAGGCGGCACATCTAACCACTAGACCAACGAGCCAATAAGAATGGTAAAAAGATAAGAATAGCCATTGAGTAAGATATGAGGGATTCTGGATTAAGCAGACCAAGTGATTCTACCTGAAGAATACGTACGCTAAAGAGTGAATAGGACCAACAAATTTGTACCTACTAAAATGTTTCCTATCTAAATTTAAGTTTGAAGAGACTAGGTTTTTTCTGACACTTGAGCAAGAATATGAGTTACGTGGCTGACAAGTCGAGTACCGACCGTGTTGCATCACTTATTGTTAGAGTTCATTCACACTGTTTCGGCGTCGTCGTTAGAAATCGACCATTTCGGCCCGTTTCGCGCTGAATCGCCACTTCAGAGTACGAAACGTGTCGTGCGTTTGATTGGCCGAAAATATTACTGGTGCTTTTATAGGCAAAGTAAAGTAAAAAAATAACAGAGCCCTATGAGTTTCTTGTTGGTTCTTCTCAGCTGTGATCGCGTCCCGAACCGGCGGCTAACAGTCGATTGCGTTGCTTTCTAAAATAATAATTATTAGTTTGATAAATCATTTAAGTAATAATTATGATTATTTGTCAGGGACCATTGTGTCATAAGCAAAATAAATGGTTACTTTGACATCTACTAGGACGAGAGTGAGACAACTAGAACTATATGGATATACGAGCCGCAAATTTTCACATTACTGACTTCCTGTAGTATGGTAGAGGAATAGGGTCAGCTTTACTTGTTCCCCCGAAGCGCAGAGGTTTAAATATTATGGACACCAATCGCACCTTCCACATATCCCTGCTATCCTTTTTTTAGGCTTTTGGTACCCATCCATCAATCCACCTATAACAGCCGAATTATATGCTGATTCGGGGACACAACATCGGTAAGGAAACAAAAAATCTTCTCTGTTTTTCGATTCGCTTCCGGGCACTGTTCTACGAAACCAGCAAACTCCGCTGGGAAAGCTACAACCAAATAAGTATGAACATAATTTAAGCTAGTCTAATTTAAGTTGTCCTCCTGTCAGCAGTGAGTCTTTGCGGGCTTAGAAGAAGAAGACAGAATTGTCAGGTCGTTCTCTATTCATCAATTAGGTTGAGTCAAGAATTTAATAGGGGGAAAATTGCCCATTATCCAAAATACTCGCTAAATCTCTTTAATACCTCCTTATCTGGTGGCTAAACAACATACCCGTAAGTACTTCATTTCTTTTGAGGTTGCTTAAAAAAGCAGTAAACAAAAGCGCCTAGCTAATTACTCGAGCATAACGTTTATACAATGGATGGGCTTCGATACAAACAGCTACCGAAAGGTCAAGTATTTAATTGCCACGTGTAATTTGTGAGGCCGCGTTCGCCTGACGCAGGTTGGTGAAAAACTATTAAGTGATTACCTTCTTGTGAATAGTACTGAACGCCATCAATCTGCATGTTAAGGGATCTGGTCCTGCTGGAGGTTGGATGGATGTGCATTATCACATCACATCTCTCATCTCTCTCATCACCGACATACCTCAGAGAATAAGCAGACTGAAGTAGCAGTGGGCTGGTCATATCTGTAGAAGAACCAACAACCGCTGGGGTAGACGAGTTCTTGAGTGGAGACCGCGAATCAGCAAGCGTAGTGTGGGACGGCCCTCTGCTAGATGGAGCGACGATCTGCGAAAGGATACGGACAGTAGCTTGGTGCGGCAAGCTGAAGACAGGGCGCTATGGCGCTCTTTAGGGGAGGCCATGTCCAGCAGTGGACTAATGTGGGCTGATGATGATGATGATGATCTCTCATCTGGCAAACTTGCTCTCACTATGCTGTTTTGTAAACATGTGATGGATGGATTGTAAAAATGAGGAATTGGATGGATTGTACGAAGAAGAAAAGGTGTGAATATAGGTATGACGACTGATAGGTGTGTATGGAGACTACTACCTAGCGTGGGACAGGTGGAGTAATATGATAAATATAACGATTTATAAGAGCTTTGTGATAAAACCTACGTAAATAAAGTTCCATTTGAGTTTAAGTTAAATTATTTGAAAAATCTGACCTCCGTGCTTTGGTTGCAGTTCTAGCGGTTGTTCCATAATTTGAATTAGCCTACTGTGCCACGCTGGCTCGACGGGTTGAACAAAGTTTTCCTTTCCGCTAGATGATTAACCTTTTGCGTTCCTTACGCCACAGGATGGTGTGGGTTGGGGCCTTTCTTACGCCACAGGATGGTATGGGTTGGGGCCTTTCTTACGCCACAGGATGGTATGGGTTGGTGCCTTTCTTACGCCACAGGATGGTATGGGTTGGTGACGTTATGTATTCTAAATCCGTCACCACAGGGAAATCTTATAGAATATCGCGGCATTATAACAGTAGCCTTGGGAGGTGTTGTGCTCTGTAGATAAGTTTACCAGGGGCAGGACTGTTAGAAGTCACCTTAAAATATCAAATATTTTATGACCCTCTGTATACTTCTAATTGGCTACATACTCGCACCTATGGTCTCATTTTTTTTCGGGCAATGGAATTCACAGAGCAGCGTCGTAATTAAGTTCAAATAATATTAATTAGTTTAGAATGCGGGTAACGCTGGCCCATCGAACTATGCTTAATAGCGCGCTGTGTGGTACCTTTTGGTAATAAACTGTGTTATATACAGGTTGTGACAAAATCACTATATGCGTGACGAAACGAACGATAGTACTACTAGGTGTACAACCCTTTGTTTGTTGCATGTGCTGCCTTTGGATCGCTGATCTGAGGGTCGAGTAAGCATGTTTGTGTTTACCAGGTATAAGTAGTTCCTCTGTGCCTGGGTGTCTCATAGCAAAAAATAAGCAGATGTTTTCTTAAAATTTCGTTCACGTGATAAAGAAGTATAGTCATTGTAATACTGTGGAACATATATACCGAAATATCCACCAAAACCATCTAATATTAAAAACGTGACAGGTTGTAAGAATGTACATCCAGTACTATACATTCTTACAAACTTTCGCTTCGTTTTTGTAACTTTGATATACTGTGAATTATCCAAATAAGTGTCTAGTAAATAGGAAAAAGTCAGACGAAAAATAAAATACTTTCTATCATCATTTTCACAATTTTCCATGACCACGCGGGTGAAACCGCAAGACTCAGCTAGTCTAGCATAATGATCTGCGCCAGTAGCCAAGTGCCTTTCGTATCACACGTTTTGGTAGATTGGAAAAACAAATGTATGGAATTGACGCGACCTGTCAATGTCAATCCGATACATTTGTTGTCTATGCTACCAATGCGTATGTTTCGGAAGTCACGTGGATAGGCCCCTAGGATAGATAGACGCTACAACTCCGGATCGTACGTGATTTATACTGTTTGTGATGAAAAATTGGATCAGTAAATGTATACAATCAATTAATATTTAGGCGCAAAGGGATGATCATCCAGCCAGACGAGGTGGTATGTCTGGCTAGGGGTCGCAGCGCCTATCCCCCGATAGTTGTAGTCGGGAAAATCTTAACTGTGCGAATTACTCTTGAAATTTCGCTATCGCAGTGTAGGACTTTTTGGTAATTTTTGCATTTGTGGGCGATATTTCTTGATTCTGTAATTAGTTCAGATTTTTCGGGTAAATTGTGTAAAGTATGTAGCATGGTGGTCGCTACATAAACATATATCTTACTGCACGATCAAAACCCTCACTTCGGATGACTGCAGACATTTTGTTACACGCTGAATATTAAAAAAAAGAACTAATTAATGCGGGTGGTACTGAGTGAGTCAGCACACGTGTTTTGGGATATGTTTATACCACTATAATATGTTACATGGAGTAAGCAGACTTTAATATAATCATTATAGACGGTAATACTACTCAGCGCTTAAATGACCCACTGCTGAGTCGAGCCTCCTCCTATTACAAGGAGGGTTATTAGCCTACTGTGTGACGCTGGCCAGCCGGGTTGGCACGGGGGTTCGGTTTGATGACACCTTCCGGATAGAATAGGATGGTGTCATGTATTCTAAATCCGTCACCACACAGAAAACAGATACAGCGAAACAGAGCCACTCTATGTGTAGAAGGAAATTTTTGAACTCCATTTCTGGGTCTACTATATCTACTATTACTATATCTACTATACCGCAGTGTCTGAAGACAAAAGTCTTCAACCAATCAGTGGCGTAGCTAGGTAACCAAGGGCCCTGGGGCAAATTAAAAAATGGGGCCCCACTGCTATGTAAACTGATTAGGTCTTATCAAATAAAATTATGAAATATACAAATAATTTAAAAATGCTAGTAAGCTACATAGGCTCTTTTTGTGCACTGCAGGGCAGGTAATATAAAAATATTAAACAGTAACAACATAAATTACAATTAAAGCTTGGTGTTGTAGGTTTGGCTAATAAAACGAACCTTGAAAGAAGATTCAAGGGTTTATTATACAGGGTGGTCAAAAAGTCGTGGATCAAACGAAACCAGCGGTTAGATGGGGCCATCAGCAGCAAAAAATTGTTCTACGGGAGGTCCTTAGGGTCAACCCCTTCAGAGTTACAATAGATTTTGTGTTTTTATGAGAAATTGTCTTTTTTTTTACTAAACTTGATAAAATTCGGAAAAATCTACACCCTGTATCTTTTTTATAATTTTCACTAGATTGGTACTGATGAGTCCTTTCGTTAGACATGCTATTTATGGTAGTTTATTGGGTGTGTTGAAGATAATATTAAGTTTTACGAAAGCAATAATTCTTAAATCAAAACTTGTTACTTACTTCGGACCCCACTGTGAAAAAAAAAAATACTCTACAGAAAAGTGCCACTGTATCACAATTTTTGGCGCATTTAATAGGGATTCTAAAAAGGTATTACACATGGCTATGCGTGGCTTCGATATCTTTCAAGGACGATCTTTCGTAGCAAGGCCAGAGTTAATTCATACATAAAACTCGGTTAGGCCTACTAACCTAACCTTACCTAAGCGTGATCGTTTTCCGGACTACAGGGTCTTTATCGTCGTTTCAGCCCACAAATGACCCACTACTAAGTCGGGCCTCCTCTAAGTTCATGTTGGGAGATTAGCCTACTGTGCCACGCAGCCAAGACGGGTTGACACAGGGTTTGCTTCAAGTTTTCCTTCTGTTGCGGCTAGGTGATCTGCCTAATGCGTTCAAAAGAACGCATTAGGCAGGTAAGAGGCGACTAAAAAGTCGCCTCTTACGACACCTTCAATATGGTATGGGTTGGTGACATTGTTTATTCTTTATCGTCTTCGTTTCCGCCCATAAATGACCCACTACTGTGTCGGGCCTACTCACAATTCATGGAAGGACATTAGCCTACTGTGCCACGCTGGCAAAACGGGTTGGCACAGGGTTTGCTGACCCTGAGTAGAGGAGATAAGCACACTGCTGATCGACTGGATGGAGATGCTGCGGGATCCCAGAGCCGGGCATCAGCTGGTGGGCGCCATTGGACCCATGCTGGACAGCTGGGTCACGAGGCGGCACGGTGAAATAACCTATCACCTCACGCAGATCCTCTCGGGGCACGGATGCTTCGGAAGGTATCTGTGTGAGAGGGCGGGGCGAGAGCCCAACACGAACTGCCATCACTGTGCCGCCTCGGTGGACAGTGCAGAGCACACACTAGCGGCCTGCCTGGCGTGGCAGGAGGAGCGCGCGACTCTCGTCGCTGTAATCGGAGACCTGTCTCTGCAAACGGTCCTGCGCAGAATGGCCGCATCTGTGGCGGCCTGGGACGCGGTCCGGACGTTAGCAGAGACAGTAATGCGAAAGAAGGAAGAGGCGGAAAGGGATAGGGAGAGGGCGCCTGAAGCGCACCCGATGCGGCGCGCTCGCACGGGGCGCCGCAGACTGGCGCACGTGCGCCTTCTGCCTCCCTAACCGGGGCCTCCGGGTGGGGGCACAGTGGATCGCCCCCCACCCAATGGAGATCGGGTCCCAAGGAGACGCCGTCCACGCACACGGCGAAACATAGGAGATCCCGGGGCGGGGTACGGGGATGTCTCGCCACACACAAGATCTGAGGGGAAGCGACGTCCTGCTGGGTGCTCACGGCAGGACGTCGAGTGCTCGTAAGGAGCCTGAGGAGAGGAGGAGGGCCTCCTCGTCTGCGGCGGCGTGGTTCTGCATCAGATCCCACAATGCCGCGACAGGACGCGAGTTGCAGCACCCCGGGGAGGTTTAGTGGGTAGGCCCCCACTATGGGGGAGAGTCCCACCTCCCCTCGCTGGCCATCCCCGTGGCCGGTGAGGAAGTCGATAAAGGATTTTATCCAGGGCAAAAAAAAAAAAAAAAACGATTTGCTGACCCGGTAAGACTCCCTCCATGTACGAATTATGTACGCACATAAAGAATACCATTCTAATAAATTTTCCGTGTGGTGTCACCAGCCCGTACCATATTGAGGGTGTCGTAAGAAGCGACTAAAAGAACGCATTAGGCAGATCACCTAGCCGCAACAGAAGGAAAACTTGAAGCAAACCCTGTGTCAACCCGTCTTGGCTGCGTGGACCAGTAGGCTTATCTCCCAACATGAACTTAGAGGAGGCCCGACTCAGTAGTGGGTCATTTGTGGGCTGAAACGACGATAAAGACCCTGTAGTCCGGAAAACGATCACGCTTAGATAAGGTTAGGTTAGTAGGCCTAACCGAGTTTTATGTATGAATTAACTCTGGCCTTGCTACGAAAGATCGTCCTTGAAAGATATCGAAGCCACGCATAGCCATGTGTAATACTTTTTTAGAATCCCTATTAAATGCGCCAAAAATTGTGATATTTTATCAAGTTTTAGTAAAAAAAAGGACAATTTCTCATAAAAACACAAAATCAATTATAACTCTGCAGGGGTTGACCTTAGGGACCTCCCGTAGAACAATTTTTTGCTGCTGATAACCCCATCTAACCGCTGGTTGCGTTTGATCCACGACTTTTTGACCACCCTGTATAAAGGTTGTGCCTACCAACCAAGTTTTCGCAAAAGTATCAATGACTTCGTTTAAATCCATGCTTGATGCGGTTTTGTTTTCAATTGCTATTAGCGATAAATGTCGGAGTCGAGTTTGGCCCATATTATTTCTTCAATATTTTTTTATTATTTTTAATTTGCTAAATGACTTTTCAGCTGCTGCAGAGGTGACAGGAATTGTAAAGAATAATAACATTGCTGTATCACTCCATATTTGCTCATTATTTCCTTACATAATTGGTGAACAGTACATGCTTGAGTTAGTTGAGGTAAAACTAGGTGGCAAATATTAATAAATTGAAGTGAAACACTAGGGCCTATTATATCTGAATATTTTCTTTGGAATTCGTCACACTTTTGCAATAAAGTTGCTTCATCAACATGTAATAAAAATGATGGTGTTAGAAAATCGAATTTAAGACAGACTGCAATGCAGTCATGACAATAAAATGTGTATCTAATTGAGACATTACTGTGTCTAGTACATTATTAAAATCTCAATTTTAAATCATTTCAATCAATTCATCGAAATATTTTTTAACTTTGTTTGCTTTTTTTCTTGAAAATGTATCAATACCTTATTTTCTTGCAGTTTCACTGGCTTTGCACTTGAATAATACGAAATCATTTCAATAAATTAGCAACTTTGCTTTGGGCTCTGCTAAAACTTTACTTGCCTCGTCGAAATTGATGTCGCAATTTGTAAAGTTTTGGATTTTTCAACCAACACTGCAGTTACCACATTATTTGAGTCACTATCAATATAAATATTTTGGCCATGTGTATTTGCAGAAGGTTGACTAAAAAACTTGTCAATTTTTGGCAATTTTTATTTACTATCTTCTTTCTCTCTTTCTTGGCGTTGTTTGCGTTTAAATACACTACTGGGTTTCTTCTTTATAACAATAATTTTAATTTACTAATTTAAACAATACAATATTAGATTGTGCTCGACTATGTAGGTACTCACTGTTCATTGACGACGTTAGAAGTAAAATAAAAGGTAATGATGACAATGATACGCTACAAGTGGGGAAACTCCGGAAAAGAATTATCAACGTTAGTGTTACCAAATTTATCGGTGGAGACCATGACCGATCTCCTGCCTGCGGGAATTAACGTATCAACTGCAGGGGACTTGCATTTTTTCACGAGATTTTGCGTTATACAATGAGTTGTAGCTAAAATCTATAGATTTGACACGATTTATTGACCTAATGGACATCAATATGAGTGATAAAATCTAATAAATTTAAACCATTATATTGACCAGTACAAAAAAGTTTATTGACATTAGCTTACTTACTCCGTTCCTGATACACAGTGCCGGATTAAGCAAACGCGGGGCCCGTAGTAAATTCTTTCAAAGAGCCGTTGATCTGCTATGGGTGATAGTGGTAAAAATACAATTCAATACTCAATCCGTTTATTTGCTATCTACATATAAGTTACAATTTTTGGGTAATTAATACATACCACATCTTAATAAGTTTCACTCAACAAAATACGCGCAGGCGTGAGTGGGTTTAAATATGCGGGGCCCCCCTTTTGCGCGGGGCCCGTTGCAATTGCTACTCTTGCTACGTGGTTAATCCGGCACTGCTGATACAGCATTAATTTTTAAACCGTTCTCGAAAAATATCTTAACTCGAATTAACAATAAAACGCACGTCGATGAATAATAAAACGCACATATCACTATCCGTCAAATTGACAACACTGCCAACCTACAGAAATTTAAGGGAATGTAGGGGAATCCCTTGGCATAACTTTTGAATTTCTGTCAACTGAGTTGTCATGATTAAAGTGGGGCTGCAACCTGTCATATTTATTTTGAAAATTCGATCGAGATTTCTGATAAGGATTCGAGGGCCCCCTGAGCTTGAGGGCCCCGGGACACTGCCCCGCCTAGCCCCTTGGTAGCTACGCCACTGCAACCAATGTGTGTTGCCAGTGATGACATATGGAACAGAGACGTGGTCGCTCACTATGGGCTCCATCAGAAGGCTCAAAGTCACCCAAAGGGCAATGGAGAGGGCTATGCTCGGAGTTTCCCTGCGAGATCGAATCAGAAATGAGGAGATACGCAGGCAAACCAGGGTCAGCGACATAGCCCACAAGATTGCCAAACTTAAGTGGCAGTGGGCAGGGCACATAGCGCGCAGGACCGTTGCCCGATGGGGCAGAAAAGTCCTCGAGTGGCGACCGCGTTCCGGAAAGCGCAGTGCTGGTAGGCCTCCCACACGGTGGACCGATGACCTGGTTAAGGTCGCCGGAAAACGATGGATGCGGGCGGCCCAGGACCGGCCTTTGTGGAAATCTTTGGGGGAGCCCTATGTCCAGCAGTGGACGTCTTTTGGCTGAAATGATGATGATGATGATTTCTGGGTCCACGCGAGCGTAGCCAAGTACAGCAGCTGGTAAATTATCATTTGTTTGAATTGCATTCAGGCCTAGGTAGTTTTCCTAATGTTCCAATTGCTGATAACTTCCTAACTGACCCTTCAAATACCATTAGGCAGTTTCGCATTTACTGAGGAAGCGAACCGATTATAGACTGCCCACATCCTGGCCTGCTGTTAACTTTTTTCTTGCTTTCTTTTACAATTTCCTTTCGCTTTAGAGCTTTGTAGCCGTTGACGCTGGCAATTCGCTGTATTTTCATCATCATCATGTTAGGTGGTAAATGACCCAGTGCTAAGGCTGGCTATTTCCAGTTCTTTCAGATATTAGCCTACTGTGCCGCTTTGACCAAACGACATTTAGCACGTTTGATAATTTACAATTTGTAATGGAATTGTTTGTAGAAAACACTCGTAAGTTTCTATACTAAGTATAAAAATAGAAAAACTTACTTCTTGCGAATATACTTTGGATATAAAAGCAGTGATATGTGAGATTCTTATTTTAATTGGTATGGGCTTAACGGAAAACTTGACCTTTGTATTCTTAAGGGCAACAATTTTATGGCCATTTCGCACAAATGACTAGGGTGAATCCATTAGTTTTAATTTTAGATTTTTTATGCTATGGACCGGTTGCGCAGAAAAGGTAAGTTTTTTAGGCAAATTTACTAAAGAAAGCACTACGGCCATGTTTTAAATAAGAGTTGAAAATTAAATGAAGTATTTTAGAGAGAATTTAAAATGCTTCAGGCCATTTATAAGGCCCCGTTTCTGCAGTGCCTCTGGCATGTTCGCACAGGCACACACCCATGACTGTTTCGCCATGGTGAGATTAAAAACAGCCTCACTATTGCAAAGGACGCGGGCAAGCCCAAATGGCATTCTGAGGATGTTATCGAACAAGCTTGACTCACCTATTCTGCAACATTTTATGCGAATACTGGTGAGGCAAGAATAGTTTTGTTTTTTTATTTATTATATTTCACTTGTGTTTTACTAAAATAGTTTTTAAACTGCCTGTCACTAACCCATGGACCTCTGTTGTCTGACAAATAAATAAATTATTATAACAAAGACTTTACGTACTACTGTGCAGTCTTTAAGTCTATAAAAATTAAGAAAACGATGAATAAACGTCTATCTTTTCATTACGCTTTACGAGGGATGCACTTTGTACATATAGTTTTTGTTATAGCGAACGCAGAGGCTTGAAATGGAATAAAATTTATAAAATCCCAAGTCATAGCAATTTTTTTTTATTTTCGTTAGATTAAATTAAACTATAATTCATGTCTAAAATGGTATGATTAGTTCAATTGCTACCATAGAGCACGGTATATAGATAGGCTTAATCACATGTGTTTATATACCGTGAAGAGGAACGGTAAAGAATAGTACTTATAGAAATAATTACTTATTACGAGAGGAGGAGCAAGTTAACCATTTTGTTTTTTAAGTATTTATTAACGTGGAGGTGGTTGGCAGTGATAGAACAATAAAGACATTGTTTTATTTATTTATTGAAACGTTTATGTTTCGATAATGCGATTTGTAATGAGAAATTTATATCACAAGCCTTTTTATGATCATCATTTCAGCCAAAAGACGTCCGCTGCAGGACATAGGCGGAGGCCCAAGACATACAAGCCTTTTAGTTAATTATAATTGTATTCATATAAAAATTGCATGTTCTGGTGCTGTTGTATTTTGAAGTGATGTTATGGACGTGTCAAAACGTTTGATTTTGATGACACCATCAGGATAAAATGGTGGCATATAAAAAAGTACCAATTCTAAATCCAACACTATACGGAATAAGCAAACGCAACTACCTATATCAAACGCAAATGTAAGTACTCTACAAAAAAATCAATTTGGCTTTTTGGCATAGAAGTCAGCTATACAGAAAAGTGCCGGGAAGGAACTTTGTAGTTATTTTCATAAATAGCCATTAACGGATGCGGGCGGCCCAGGCCCGGCCTTCGTGGTGATCCTTGGGGGAGGCCTATGTTCAGCAGTGGACGTCTTTTGGCTTAAATGATGATGATTAGCGGATACAAAGACGGAGATAAACAGAGAGGGAAGAGAGAAGCAAACTTACGCAATAGCCCGCGGCATACGATGTTACAATGAGTAATACCTGAAATATTTGTTTCGTTTACCAAATTACCGTAAGCTACTGTAAAATAAAAACTCTTTATATTCCTTATCTATTACAATTGCCCGACGCTCAATTGTGAACGGTTTATAAAAGTAATTGCGTTAAAATTATTACACGTTATTATATTATGAGAGTAATTACAAAATGCGGATATGCTGTCAGTTCTGTGGGCTGAATATAGTTAATTATACAATGTGTATAAAATCATTTTCCCTAAGCACGATTAAAGTGCAATCAATGATTAGGCTTTTATTTCAGCGGCATAAAGTTCAATGTCATTTATCATTTATTTGGTAACTTTTAAAATATTTGTATTTCTTTGATTCTACGTCATCCACCGGTTTTATTTGTCCATATTCCATTAAAATTAAAAAAAAATCGAATCTTTCTATTAATAATAAAAAAAAGTCATCATCATTTTAGCCAAAAGACGTCCACCACTGGACTCCCCCAAGGATTTCCACAGAGGCCGGTCCTAGGCCGCCCGCATCCATCGTTTTCCAGCGACCTTAACCAGTTCATCGGTCCACCGTGTAGGAGGCCTACAGGCCTACCAGCACTGCTCCCGCTAAGGACCGACCTCTGTGGATATCCTTGGGGGAGGCCTATGTCCAGCAGTGGACGTCTGTTGGCTGATATTATGATGATGATGATGACGAATAACCTTGTTGGTGGCAAGCGCCTTTAATTCACAGGTTCATAGGCAAAAAGAAAGTCATGGGATCATACGAATCTACAGTTAAAAGGTAGTATACTATGAAACTAGCGATTGTATCACTATTTCTTTTCGACTCAGAGTAAACCTTTAGGAACTGTGAATAGGCACGTGCGAGTATACACGGCAGCTGCGCGGGCAGATGTCTCTGCGTCTGCTGCTCTGGGCAACCCGCCTTTGGAACTGACATTTAAAAAACAACTGTTTTTTTTTGCCCGTAGAGTCCGGGCGACTTGGGTGTGCAGTCCGTTGATCTTAATTCTGAGTTCGTTCTTTCGTCTTGTTCAGAGGAATAAGTGAAGTTTAGTGTGTTTTAAACTTGAAACTTATTAAAGTATAAATCTTAAACTAACATACATATTTAATGAACCTAAGAATATACAATCAATAATATTGAAAAATCCTTAAATAATATAATATAATATAATATAATAACTAAAGGGGAGGCCTATGTCCAGCCATGAACTAAAATATGTATTATTAAAAGGAGTCCCTTCTTTAGGCAAGTTTCCGAAGATACTGGCAGCGTTCCCCCTCTGAATAGCTAGACTGATTCTTTGTCCGAGGTAGCTGCCAGCTCTTCGGTCTCCTGTGATGTCAACTAACGTTTTTGCTATTTCCTTAAAAAGGCTTATAGCGCTAGGACCCCACAGACCAAGGCTCTCGACAAAGTTGAAAGCCAAAGTCAATTCTAATAGTCTGTGCGGTACAGTAGGCTAATTTCTTCATAAAGTGGGTCATTTATGGGCTGGAACGACGAGTATAAATTAAGTCGCTATAAAAATACACCCTGTATCACGGGGCTCTTTAGAAATACAATAATTCATAAACATATGTTTTCTGTAGTTTACGTTTATATCTCCTTCTTCCTTCCTTCCTTCTCATCAATGCCAATTCATCATCCTTGGGATCATCGATTTCGGGGTTGGGCAACTGTCTTGGAGTTGACCACTTGCTCCGAGTATGGGTGTCACTTCCATACAGGTTATAGATAAAGCAGGTTATAGATACTTAAAGCAGAAAAAGTAAAGAAAATAATAAGAAGTTATGTCACGTAAGTATCTATAATGAGTCGCGTGCATATAATATGCAGCTGCAGACACAAATAGGTCGTATTCTATTGACCACCTTTAGTGGTGCTGTGTCGTAAAACTATTCATATTACTTAAAACGTAAAACTTTTTACAAACCTAATGAAAAAGACAGGTGTTATAAGTTTGATGTATCTGACTGAATGTCTGTGACACCAAACTCATGGACCCGCGAACCGATGCAATCATCTCTTACAAACGTCTAGGTATAGCCAAAATCTATCCTGCTTTTAAGTCGATTATCGGGTTTCTTTGGTGAACCATGCGATTGGTTTCGACTTGCGCGAACTTTCCCCCACCGCAGCCCCTTTGATGCAAGATGTTTTTAAGCTCATATATGTGGTTGTCCGGGTGGTGACGGTTTTAGAATACACAATGTCACCAACCCACACTATCCTGAGGGTGTCGTAAGAGGTGACTAAAGGATCGTAAGGGGCAGATCACCCAGCCGTATGAAAAGGAAAACTTGTATAAACCCTGTGCCAACCCATCTTGCCAGCGTGGCACAGCACAGTAGGCTAATTTCCCTCCATGAATTTGGAGGAGGCCCGACTCAGTAGTGGGTCATTTATGGGCCGAAACGACGATATGTCCGAACAAAATCTGTTTAGCCGTTCGCAGTTTACTACGTCATTTATTGGGGGTTTCTAAATATAGTGGTTTTTCGATAGTAATATGCTATAGACTGTTAAAACTATTCGAGATAACGATGAAGTACTTTAGTGTGATGATATTTTTAAATAGCAATAGTTACCAACTCTAGCTATCATATAAGTGTAGAAAGTGACTAAAAGGTACGATTACAAAATCTTCTGAAAAATAATATTCAGCCCCAAATGAAATCACATAATGACCCGCCGCCGAAAAGGAAATTAACCTACGGTGCCATGCAACCTGGCCACACAATTGAATAGAGTCAAAATGGGCAATCATACGGTGATTTTGATTGCTGATTTTGACAGTTTTGGAAACATCACCCAGACTCCAAGTGCCTCGGTTTATACAAAGACACATGCCCGACCTTGGAATCGAACCAGGGACCCTTATTCCACAGGCGGCACATACAACAAGGTATTCTAAATCCGACATGTACAAAATATTAGAGCGCCATCAGTGAATTTACATTATAAAATAAAATAAATAAATATCCTTGGACATTTCACACAAAGCCATCTCGTCCCAAGCTAAGCAAATTAATGCTTGTGTTATGGTAACGAGATGGATGATAAACTTACTTAAATATATTTTTTTTTCATAATACATACATATTATTTAAAGAAAACACTCAGACCGGGAACAAATACTTGTAGGTCGTACAAATATTTCTTCCGTGCGGGGATCGAACCCGCGACATGCTGCGCAGCAGTCGATCGCTCAACCACTGCGCCGTCGTGTCGTCAATTCTTTGTATAGTGTAGAATAGACGAGTTCATAAGTGGAGACGGCGAATCGAGCAAGCATAGTGTGGGACGGCCCTTTGCTAGATGGAGCGACGAACTGCGAAAGGTTACGGGCAGCCGCTGGATACCTCAAGCTGAAGACAGGGCGCTATGGCGCTCTTTAGGGGAGGCCTTTGTCCAGCAGTGCACCAGAGTGGGCTGAAGATGATGATGATGATGATAGTGTACACAAACGTGAGTAAATTCAGTTTCAAGTTTCGTTATTGTCTTATCAGATAAACGTCTGCTGTGACGTTGACATTGATACCTGTTGTGAACATCGTTGGCAGGTCGAACAAACAAACACATTTCCACGTTTGTAATCTCAGAATTAGACATTTTTATGGACTATGAAACGTTTTCAAAAGACTTAAGGTTTCCATTCGAATTAAATTCGTTAATTGACCCGAATTACTTACGAAAATCGATTAACCCACACCGATCTCTTTATTATTTTTTCTACTTTATTACGATGACACTAAGGAATATTGATCGAGGTATACTACCTAAGTGTTCTGATGGTTTCTGCATAGTCAAGTTCTATTAAGGGTCAGGAAATTTACCAGAAATCTATATCTATACTAATATATAAAGCTGCAGAGTTTGTTTGTTTGTCTTTTTGTTTGTTTGAACGCGCCAATCTCAGGAACTACTGGCCCGATTTCAAAAAATCTTTCAGTGTTAGATAGTCCATTTATTCGATCCATTTATTTCATTTTCAAAAGAATTAGGGATCCGTATGAAAATGGCGATTTTGTAACCCAAGGTGTAAAATCGAAAACCTATTTATGCGTGCGCTGCAAAAACTATTGACAATAGAACAAAATGATGTACTACGGGTTTGTAGGTCTTATAAAGATCTACAAAAATGTCCGCGAGAGCACATATCTAACTATCATAGTTTAGTCACAATAACCGATCGATTTTATGTTCATAAAAAATATGCACGGGTTCGAAGCCCACGCGGGCGAAGCCGCGCGCAAAAGCTAGTTACTCATATTTGGCCGCTGCGACCGCAAAGATTACTGGAAAATTTGTACCAAACATATATTTTAGATAGCGTATCTGATAAAAGGAAAGTCTTTCATATTGAATGACGAAATCACCTGGGCTTGTGGAAATAACAAATAGTTTTAATTGAAGCGCCCTTGTGTTACTACGTTATCATTATGATAAATTTGATAATACAATGACGTCATGGAGTGCATGTAGATTACTGCAAGGAAATAACATGATCCTTCACAATTCACTATGTCTGTTATAAATAAATAAATATCCTTGGACATTTCACACAACGCCATCTCGTCCCAAGCTAAGCAACTTAATGCTTGTGTTATGGTAACGAGATGGATGATAAACTACTTATATACATCTTATGTTTTTTGTAAATACATACATATTATAGATAGAAATGACACCCAGACTCCGAGCCAGTGCCTCTGGTTTAGACAAAGACACTTGCCCGACCCCGGAATCGAACCCGGGACCCGTTGATCCAAAGGCGGCACATCTAACCACTAGACCAACGAGGCAGTCAGAATGTTGAATAGTCAGAACGTCCTAATTACACAGGAGTATTAGAACTGTCGAAGTGACGGATTTAGAATTTATGATTTCACCACCCTATTCCATCCCGAGGATGTCCTAAGTCCGATAACATAGCCGTAACAGAAGCAAAACTTGTAATGAAACCCTGTGCCAACCTGTTTTGCTAGCGTGGCACAGTAGGTTAATTAACCTCCATATAAGTGGAGGAGGCCAGACTCAGCGGTGGGTCATCTGTGGGCTGAGCAGTAGTACAAGTTTTAGCAGTAAAAGTGAATTAATATTCCGGAATACTGAAAGCAATATATTCAAAACTATTTGTTACAGTTTGCTTCCAAGAAACCTGTACCCGTGCTATCGACTTAGTAGATAATTACTTGTACCACCGATCTTGAATCCGGGTCTGTTTCTAAGCCGCAAACATAAGGTTTCCCACAAGAATATAGAATTTCCCAACATTCTATGCCCCCAAAACTGTTGCATATAACCAGAATTATCCAAAAACTTTTTTTCACAATGACAATATATTTTAACCGGACATGAGTCTTGCCAGCGTGGCACAGTAGGCTAATTCCCTCCATGAATTTGGAGGATCCCCGACCCAGTAGTGGGTCGTTTATGGGCTGATACGAAGACAACGAACATGAGTGTTCTCAAATTTGTTCATTATCTTGCTGAAGTATGCTGAATTCAGTGGTTCCGCAACTGCACTATGCCAAAAGAACAGAGATCTATTAACTATCATTGTTGCGTCTCTATTTTGCAATCAGTAGATAGTCATCCATAACGACATTATTTCTTGTTCATTGGCTTAAAATCACGTGACCAAGAAACATTGGTTGCATCGATTACATAAATATGACCAAACGCTTCGGGCTCGGATGTTCATCCAATTGCGCCCCATTGTTTGTTTGTGCATCGACAATATGTTGAGTAATCACTTTTGCCAATTGTGGAAATTCAGGTGACGGAGCGTCGCCTGGTGTGTCAACAAATTCTTTATGTTTCACTCCAGCCGGTTTCTTCACTGTCGACGTCATTTTTATATTGAATTATGTTTGGCCAAACAATAGCTGTTTCGTGTGCGATTGTGCGAGCAAATTGCCCCGTTTAGGATAATAGCATTTTATCGATAAGCGTTATTGTTATTATAGTCTGAATTGAATTCAGTGTTGACGTTTCTTTTCTATACATTTCGATGAAATTTTCCTACACCATCATGCTGGCATTAAAGGCTCTAATATTGACAGCAATGTTTATGAATTTCAACAACATAAAATTGACATATATTACGTGGTAGGGACTTGAGAAGGAAAATGGAATATCTACCTCTCTATAATCTTCAATTTTCCTTCTATATGTATAGACTAGAAGATAAACTACACCATTGTTACACACACTGGTTAGATGTGCCGCCTTTGGATCAACGGGTCCCGGGTTCGATTCCGGGGTCGGGCAAGTGTCTTTGTCTAAACCAGAGGCACTGGCTCGGAGTCTGGGTGTCATTTCTATCTATAATATGTATGTATTTACAAAAAAAAAAAATGTATATAAGTAGTTTATCATCCATCTCGTTACCATAACACAAGCTAGTTGCTTAGCTTGGGACGAGATGGCGTTGTGTGAAATGTCCAAAGATATTTATTATTATTTATTTATTTATTATTATTTAAGAACATATTACTATTAAATACTACAAATACTCAGCCCATAAATTACCCACTGCTGAGTCGGGCCTCCTCCAATTACATGGAGGGTAATTAGCCTAATATGCCACGCTGGCCAGACAGGGTCGGGTCGGCCGCAAGATAGGGAAATCTTGGTTCGAAATCAAGATTTCCCTATCTTGCGGCTGGGTCTTGTCCTTTCCTATTGTCGGCTCTTACGATACCCTCAGGATGGTATGGGGTGGTGATACTTTGTATTTTAGATCCCTCACCACACGGAGGACAATAAGAACATAACTAATCAAAATGTTTGGAATCGTGAGAAATATTGCCGCTAGATTGGTAAATGTTTTGTAAATGTTAGATTTATTAATTTACATGCCCGCGACTGTGTACCAAATTTCATTTAAATCGGTTCAGTAGTGATGGCGTGCAAGCGCGACAGACAGAAAGACAGACTTACTTCCGCTTATTATTGAGGATATAGCAATAACGACATAGGTATCGGTCTGATGCAAAATCATGGAATTGATTATGATAGCACTGATCATAAAACGGGGTAGACGAGTTCTTGAGTGGAGACCGCGAATCGGCAAGCGTAGTGTGGGACGGCCCTCTGCTAGATGGAGCGACGATCTGCGAAAGGTTGCGGGCAGCAGCTGGATGCGTCAAGCTGAAGACAGGGCGCTATGGCGCTCTTTAGGGGAGGCCTATGTCCAGCAGTGGACTAATGTGGGCTGATGATGATGATGATCATAAAACATTGTCTGAAATACATGACAGCGTCAAGTTAACCTAGTGACAGTGACATCAACCTTGCGTCCTGAACTCCCACTTAACCTCTGCGCAAAGCAATCATAAATCATCGGCACGGGGGCTGGTTTCGGCGCATGAGTCAGGTGCAGAGTAAACAGTCGCAGGGCTCCCCTCGTGGGCCGGACCGGTGGCGCGAACATTCGCGGCACGTCCTTTGTTGGCCGTTTTGTTTTGGAGCACCATCCGGTTCCTAGTGGTGGGGGGGAGCGGGACAGGTGGGCGCAGGTAGCGCGCGCGGCGGCATTCAGTCCACCTCGGCGCGCCACGCTGCGCTAGCGCCTCGTCTGCGCCTTGCTCTATCCAATATGGAAATGGACAGTCATTCCGCGACAGGTGCGTGCCCGCGGCGTTCGTGCACGTGTGCTAGTGAGTGCGCCGGCGACTTCAACCAACAAACATCTACCGGTAAGTTTTCCATTCCCGTGAAAATTCCATACACGAAACCGGCGCGTTTTTGTGAGCGATTGCTCGCGCGCATCTGTCGCTGCAGCTGCTGCCGTTTCAATAGGTATCATGCCTTTCATACCGAGTCTCTTTGAGCCATACCCCAGTAAGGTACCAGCCCGATCGCCGGCCGCGTTCACACGCTCGGCATTTCGCGTGTTTCTGTTGCTAGAGTAAATATTGGTTCGATAACGTCCGCGAGTGCGTGCGTGTACACTCCTGTTATCGATTCCACACATGCGTCACTGCAATGGTTATCTTTGGCGGATCTGGGTCATTGTTCTTTTGTATTTCGTGTTTCATAATGTTGCTTGGAACGGTTTCTTTCATATTTCACGTTCTAGTAACATTCGTGGCTCCGATTAGCAGTTGCTACGCCAGTTTTCTCAATTTCGTTTTGATCAGGTACAAAGTTTTTAATTGTCTCTTTGCCGTCATTTTCAACATTGTGGCAAAAAGTAACAAAACCTGAATATGTGAACAAAAACGTTATTGTCTAGTGTCGCCGGTCGCGACGCGGTCGTCTAAGACACTCAATTACTCAAGTTAAATAGCTCTACATAGAGTTGTACAATGACGGTATGCTGAAGACTAAACACGTCTACTGCAAGTAAATTGCGTGTACGCACGCTGCAATCCGTTTGAAAAATAACTCTAGATAAATCGATAAAGGTGTTGAAAGTCAATTCTGAATCGTTCCAAATCGATTATGGTATTTAGGGGAACGAATCGTCAAAATCACCGACGGGAAATAGGAGGTAACCATAGCAACGAAAGAGTGGGCGTGGACAAACTTTATCGAACTAAAGATTTCAATGGGAGCTTTACTAGATAGATATTTAAAATGTCGATTTTTTTGGGGTAAATAAATGTTGATGTTTTAATTAAGAAAATACTATAAATCGAGAATCGAAATGATTTTAAAGAGTAGATTTTACCCTTAAAGAGAGGTGTATTTTAGGGAAATATTACATGTCAGTAGTTTTGACCATTTTTAAGAGCAAAAACATCAAGTATTTTACTACGTAAACTTACATGCTGACAAATATATTACAACAGAAATAGATACTAGAAATAATGCTGTCAGTACTTTTAAACAAAGACATATCTTTTAATAATCCTTTTAATAAGCCATGCCGTAGTTTTGCTTAGTATGATATAGACATATTCAAAGCTTCTTCATTTAATAGAAAATACTTTTTTAAAGTATTAATTGAGTGATTGATACATTAAAAATATCCTCTTGATGCCGAGATTTTGCCACCTGAGGGGGCCTGATCATACGAGGTCCTTATGGAAGACCTGGGCGTCCTTCCCAATTAGTAATACTAAGGTGAACCTTGAACTCATCACAATAATATTTTTACGAAAACTAATCCATAGTATCCTAGAAAATATCTGGACAGCAGCTGGTAAAGTCAGAGCTGAAGACAGGGTGCTATGGGGCTCATTAGGGGGGAGATCTATTTCCAGTAGTTGACATGGTGTAGGTTAAGCATGATGATTATGACGTAAATAGATGATATAAGATAATGATGATGTTAGGTACGGAGTGTAATATTATCTGTAGTGCCGCATCCAAATGACTGCAATGAGCTCACAGTTCTATTACGTCCTGTGTCTATTATTTAGTGAATAGGTTGGTTTTTTTCCTGTCGTTTCGGTCCAACGCACGCGAAGCCTCGTGACTGTACAAAATTAGAGATACCAAGTCAAACTGTTTTCCTTGAATATCGCTTAAAGTGTGCTCAATTTTAGCGGGAGGTTTTGACAAATAGTTTTTGTATCACTGCCTTTGCATCGCAAGAACTTTATTTTACATTTTAGAATTTGGAAAGTCAGCTATGTTTAAAATATGAAACGATGTTTTTTTAACCCACTACGTCTTACATCAACGTAGAACAATGAATGACAAAATAGGTCAGTCACGAATCGATAAATTAGGTACCACAATTTAAACAATTTTGCTCGTTCTTGTGAAATACTTCATATCATATTATAAAATACATTAGCACAACACCCGTACTACAACAATTATACTCCCTACTTAACAAGTTATACTTAACTGCTATTTTCGAGGTATCTGACCTTGTAGATGTTAAAACTTTGACCCCGACCAATGCCAAGGTTATAAGCACAATTTAACTTAAAACACAAAATCTTAACGAGGCATTACATATTTTGAAATGATTGATGTTGTGGCGTTGGAATTTTGAAATAAAATACAGTAGGAATACATTACATAACATAATTTAGTTTAAATATAATTTAAATTTGTAGCGTTCATACTTGGATGGTCATTGAAACTCTTTTGTTTCTTCATGTGTCATCATTATCAACCAACTTCAAAATAGCTACGAAGAGGCAATTTAAAAAACCTATTTGAATTCGGTGGCTTAGGCTTAGGTATACTTACATCCTAATTAACGTCGGTGTCAATTTAAGTTCGCACCGTCTTGAAATATTTTTCACCTTAGTCTTCCAAATATAAAAACATGCCATATATAAATAAATATAAAATTAATGAACTGATAAATTAATTGATTAACCCAACATCAATCGAATTACAAATAAAAAATTCGAATAGGTTTACTAGTTATGCGGTAAAAAAAAACATAGAATCGAATTGAGAATCTTCTCTTGAAGTCGGTTGAAAAAGACATGACCAATCTTTCGCCCCAGATATAATAATAACTAAGCTTCCGGTGAATATTTTGAATGATGCTCCGAATATGAATGAATATGAAAAAGGATTACCATCAGAATTAAAACCGGTATTACTGCCAAATTTTTTTTCTCAAATTAGATTTATGAATGCGTTTAAATTTAATTTTAGAAATAACAAATGCAATTGCCGATGTCAGAAGAGTTTCCACCGTGCTCTAAATTTTAAATAAGGTAAATAAATCTTAATCGAGTTGATCGTGATAGAGACGGGCAATCGACAGCGCTGGTTGCGGCATCCGAGACGAGATTTCTAATCGACATCGCGTCACGCGCCACGTCCTTCGGCCGGAACGAATTGTCGGAGATAAGCATCGATTTGAGCACAACACTAGTTTTGTTGTAGGGCTGCTCTAATAAATTAGTACCGATAGGTTGACATTATCAACACAGTGCGGCGGTATACTTACTAACATCTTCCTGAAATTCGTTTTGGGTGACTTAAAAAGTTATATCGCATGAATAGCATAGTTTTTGATGGTTAGCACCAATAGTAAAGAAAAAGTATTCAGTAACTAAGGGAAAAAAAGTATATTGAAATTGACAATGATAACCCTATCCTGGCTTTAAAAACTCTGGTCCAATCAGTGTCCGCGACAAATCGATCCGTATGATGAGGTGTGCAATGACTTGGCGATAACACTCATTGTTCACCGAACTCAGTCCCAGGACTTTTTGTCTTTCAAAAAGTAACGGATTTTCCGTTTTTGAATATATGTATTTGTGTTTTGGTTTAAACGAGTTTGCTTGTGTAATTTTTACCACTGTATTAAAAAAAAGCTTAGATAGCCTGTGGAAGGCTAAGAATATCAAGTTACCCCTGTTAATTATAATTGTCAAATAGAATTGACGGTAGTTTATGATATAGAGCATCATAACAGTGTATGCAATCACACGCCGTAGTCAATATCTGTCAACAAATAAATGAAAGCAATGAATAAATTCTCGTCAATCGTAAATAAAAATCAACAATCGCCGCAAATGATTGAAAATCACTACTGCCTCGTAAAGAAAACTAAAGAGCTAGTGAACAAGGACAGTTATTGGTGCTTGGGAAATAAACGAGAGCAGGAGGCGGGGCGCGAGGCACGGCTTAGCGTTCTCATAACCTTTTCTCGAGACTAATGTCTCTCCAAGATCACTGTCAGTGCCATAATGCTTGCCACATCAATGATAGATGCAGACAAAAAACACCAATTAGAACACCACAATTGAATAAGGAACGATCCTATCTTTTTTACCGCCACGCATTAAACAGTCATTAGCTTTGGAGTTTTGGGGCAATTAATTAATTCAATCTGTGTCTTATTCGCGCTGTATTGTTGTCGAAAATATGACGAATCTTGGCTGTTCGAGAGCATGAAATTGTGTGCACGAGGCGTATCGACAATTTGCGTCAGTTTTTTTTATCACAGTCACGACATGCCGGATTCCTCGAGGAGCCAATCGCTGGCTAGAGCCAGTGTAATTGGGAGAAACTACTCGGCCACCACAAATGCTTGAGTTTTGTTCTCGTCCAGTAGCGGAAGGCCTTTGTAGTAGTATCATTTTACCTCTTAGCTGTTGTAATCCGTGCGTTCACCGGGAGGCGGGGTAGGCCAAGTTAGAGTTGCTGCTCCATAATGACACGGTGCTCTTTTGCCGTTGCCTGTTACAACACTTTGCCTAACCGTTGCGTTGTGTCCCTTTTGTCTGGTCGATTTATTAGGTTTGTACGAAAATGTTTAATATTTCCCGGATGTTACGTCTGCCACCACACGGGTAACAATATATCGTTTCTGTAGAGGAAGAAGTAACTAAGTCTTTAAAAATTGTTTGGCCATTTTCAACTTAAGGTGCTGATATCTTAGGTTGAAAATTAATTACATAATTATGAACACTTACTTCATTCTCGCTCTACGGGGACGATATTTTTTTACTCAACACAATACCGATACCTTGTCAGATTATACCTACATAAGACTTATAATCTGGGTCAATATTTTGTATATCATCATCTATAATGACGGCAATTGCATACAAACTCCAAGAGAAATTTAAATAAAAAGAAACACAATTGTAAAGTACATTAATGCAGCTTTCCTCAGAAGTATTGAAACCATAAAGAGGTGTAGAAAATACTTAAGGCACATCTATACTTTTTCTATACTTGAATATATAAAGCTGCAGAGTTTGTTTGTTTGTTTGTTTGTTTGTTTGAACGCGCTAATCTCAGGAACTACTGGTCCGATTTCAAAAAATCTTTCAGTGTTAGATAGTCCATTTATCGAGGAAGGTTATAGGCTATATTTTATTTTCAAAAGAATTGGGAATCCGTATGAAAATTGCGATTTTGTAAACCAAGGTGTAAAATCGACAACATATTTATGCGTGCGCTGCAAAAACTATTGACAATAGAACAAAATGATGTACTACGGGCTTGTAGATCTTATAAAGATCTACAAAAAAGTCCGCGAGAGCACATATCTAACTATCACAGTTTAGTCACAATAACCGATTTTATGTTCATAAAAAATATGCACGGGTTCGAAGCCCACGCGGGCGAAGCCGCGCGCAAAAGCTAGTAGAGAATATAAAGGCTCATACTAGGCAGCAAAATTTATTTCAAGGAACTCTTTGAACGAGATTTATGTTACGCTAAAACTTGATGGTTGTAAAACGTGAGTCTTATTAAATCTTAATATATTATGTGCCCTAGCTACCAGTCTGTAAGGATACCTATATTATGTTTTGGAAGGTAGGTTTGCGCACTATATTTCATTTTATAGCCAACATAAGCTTAACAAACTGGAACGCTCATAAATAATAAACATAATGAAGAAATTAATTAAAGTCTTAGTATTGTGGCTACCAGTTGTATTCTTACATATTCCGAGATGCAATTAATATGAAGAAACGTTAAATATATTTGCAATTAAAATGAAGAAAACGTTAAATATATTTACAATTAAAATGGTACTTTTACTAGTGGTCTACGTTCGCTCAAAGTGAAGATTTATATCTGATGTTCCCGATCCTAAATCTATTGGAGAACAAGAAATAGAATGTTTTTGGCGGGAATGTATACTTTTGTATTTTAGTAAAACGTTTTCGTAATTTGCCTGTAGTTATAACACTGTTTTGTGTCTGTGGTTCATAAAACATCCGCTTTCTTGAGATCGGCAAGATTATCCCTGAATTTTAAACACCAAGATAAAACTGTGTTCTTACAAGATTTCATGCAATGCACAATAGCCTGGGTAAGCATGAAAAAAATAGTTGCGTGAAATATTTCGCTGTCTAGATTATTATCGATAAACACTTCTACGTTGACATTCACGGCATTCAACTGTCATAGCAGATACCGTAAATAATGAATTGGTGTTTAGTTAGTCACAACCGTTGGTTAATTGATAATAATGTTGTCTTATCTATCGACTGGTGAATAATAATAAATTGATATACTGTTAGAAGTGTTGCACGGCAGTACTTATGTTAAAATAGCTGTCGCCCACGTGCTAAATACTTGTTTGGATTTGATTTGGATCGGCGAATAAATTTAAACATTAAAATTAGTGCTTGCCTTCCAGTTATATGATGTTTGGGCCTATAGATGTAAGGCCGGTTTAAAACCAATTAAATCAATCGGTTTAAAACGAAAAAAAAAACGGTTTTAAACCTAAAAAGCCATTTTTTTCGATTTATAACGGTTGGTGTTGACTGTTGACGACTATGTTTTTCTTAAAATATAACCACATTTTCTTAATATTCCGAAGAAGGAATAGACCGGAGTAGGTATATATACCTATAAACTGTAAAATGAAATGTGTGATACCTATGCGCGCACGGGCGACATTTTGTCTGATCTGTTACAAGTCTATGTATGTGTGCGTAATAATATTTATTAATAAGTATAGTATTGTAATGTAGATAAAAGTATAAACTAATTAACTAAAACGAAACGTAACGTCAGGTGACCAAATATTTTCGATAATGAAGTGTAGTTCTTTTAATTTAGTAGGCGAGTTTTAAATCGTCTATAACGATTTATTTGGGGTTTTAAACCGCCTCATTTGGTTTTAAACGTTTATAATCGGTCTTTTTACATCTATATTTGGGCGTATTGCGATGCACAAAAGTCTATATATACAAACAATGATAAGTATCTGTTATTTCATAAATTTATTTGTGGATATTAGTTTTAATCCGTTGACGATATATTTTAATAATAAGCATATTAGCCTTTTTCATCGGAACATCATCATCTATACCTGGAAGATCGCCGGGTTTTGTGGGAATTTGATAAAAATAAAGACAGTTGATTGGTAACTACTTAAAAAGTTTAAAATTATATTGTAAAAACAAGCTCGTAATTGAAATAAACTAGACCGAGTAGTAGGTAAGTATTTCTATTAAATGAAAAAAAAAAAACCTCTTTATACTTTTAATTACCAATGCCTTTTAAAACAAGTGATTTAAATCTTACCATGCTTAAATAATTTACTTTTATCGGTCAATTTAATTAATTATCCATGGCTAATTTATTTCTTACTCAGTTATTCAGATAAATATTAAAACAAAATTTTCTCATGCTATTTTTTTTATACGCTACCACTTCTCTTTAATACAAAACAATATCGTCAAAAATAATACTTTCACTAAGATTAAAATAATCGGCCATTTTCTTATTCAAAGAAAGCTCTTTACGCACCTATGTACGAGTATATCGGTAAATGAACCGGGATATAACGTTATTGCGACATGTACCGAAACACGCTGTAACTACTGTTATCGCTGTAACCGTTTTAACGGAGTGAAATTTGTGCACTGGATGGTTGCGGATTCAAATAAAATGGGGTTGTTCACCGAAAAACTGACACTACGTGCATGCCGTCGGTTTTTCGGCATAAAAATAGGGTAAGTGTCGTCGAATACTTTTTAGAATACAATTAGTGTATACTATGTAGGTAGTTTGACTGCCTCGTTGGTCTAGTGGTTAGATGTGCCGCCTTTGGATCAACGGGTCCCGGGTTCGATTCCGGGGTCGGGCAAGTGTCTTTGTCTAAACTAGAGGCACTGGCTCGGAGTCTGGGTGTCATTTGTGCTCATGAATTACATGTTTGTAAACTGCCCCCGCGACACAGGTTATACGTTTTTTTATTAAAAAAAAAAAAAAATTAACATGCTATATATGAACCTCTATTGAGTCAATCTGTTCGCCAAGCTGGTAAGATGGGTCGGCTCAAGGATAGTATTATAATTTCCTTCTCTTGGGGTTAGGTAAACTGCCCCTTGCGTTCCTTTAGTCGCCTCTTACGATACCCTCAGGATAGTATGGGCACTATTCACATTTAGGTAACATTTTTGTTGTGGCAAGATAAACACAATAACTACACTGAAACTCTTCCGATTGATATGTTGGTGCATATCAAGCGGAATTATCTTATAAGAAATCGTCCTGGCTTCACGTATACAGTTTGCCAATACATTGTCCGTTACGACTGACATGTACATCCATTCCTACTTATACAACAAATAAGTAACCTATTACTACTCAGGCCAAAAATGATCCACTGCCTAGTCAGGTCTACTTTTATTACATGGAAGGCATTTAAGCAGGGGCGTAGCGTGCCTTGGTGGGGCCCCGTATAAAAAAATATGAGGGTTTCTTATGAGTATTCCTCACAAAAGAAAAAAAAATCTTCCAAACAAAATTTTTTCAATCAATTTATATTAAACTAGTGGCCCGCCCCGGCTTCGCCCGTGCAAAGCGGGTGGGGGTTATACATATAAACCTTCCTCTTGAATCACTCTATCTATTAAAACAAACAGTACCAAAATCCGTTGCGTAGTTTTAAAGATTTAAGCATACATAGGGACGGACAGAAACAGCGACTTTGTTTTATACTATGTAGTGATAGAGAGTGAATACTCTCCTTGCCTTTTTTCGGCAAACTGATTTATTAAATGATTTATAGCTAATGATGACTTTAGATTTTCTAATGTTTCTGCCTCTGAAATAGTAAAAAATTTGGGAAGTTTTTATTAATTTTTGCTTACGCACGGCGGGGCCCCCGTGGCCCGGGGGCCCCGTATAATTGATACGGCTGATACGGCGGTAGCTACGCCCCTGCATTTAAGGTACTTAACCTACTGTGCCACGCTAGCCAGACGAGTAGGCACAACACGTTACGTATGAACTTTTCCTTCTCTTGAACCGATCAAGGCCAAAAACCTTGTCATTTCCTTTTGTCGACTCTTACGACCTCCTCTGGATATAATGGGGCGGCGACACTGTGCCTTCTAAATCCGTTACCACACGGACAGGTACCATAGTTTTATAGGAACCGTAACATATTGTAACATATTTGTCTAGTCTAGGACTAGGTCTAGTGGTTAGATGTGCCGCCTTTGGATCAACGGGTCCCGGGTTCGATTCCGGGGTCGGGCAAGTGTCTTTGTCTAAACCAGAGGCACTGGCTCGGAGTCTGGGTGTCATTTCTATCTATAATATGTATGTATTTACAAAAAAAAATGTATTTAAGTAGTTTATCATCCATCTCGTTACCATAACACAAGCATTTAGTTGCTTAGCTTGGGACGAGATGGCGTTGTGTGAAATGTTGGACATTTCACACAACGCCATCTCGGATATTTATTTATTTATCATTTATTATTATATTATAAATAAAAAAGCGATATTAATTTTAATTTGACATTATTAAGAATTACGGTTGCCAGGCCAGGTAATAATTGCTTTTTATTAAGTGATAGGTCGCTGAACTGTGAATTTCCTGTTTTTTTTTTAATTGATAATGTTTGGTTATTTACAGGTACAAAGAAGTGTAAACAAGTAAATCATATTTTTTAAATAGACTCTAAAGTTGATAATGTCCTAACTAATCCAACCACTTCTTCATAAGTTAATAGATTACGTTTTAAGAAAAAAATTACAAGCAATTTATTTTTCTCCGCTGTCGTATATTTTATACCTGTTCTAATACATTACTGAAGTGACGTTTAGCGCACAGTGTACTGGTTTTCAATAAATTATTACTTTCGAAGCCTACGGCGATACAGTGTCTTACTTTATTTTAATTAATTTTGACTTCTGTACACAAGTAAATTTATTACATTGATCAGCAAAATTAATTAATTTGATAACCCATAAAATAACTTGAATTTATTCTGACGGATTTAAAATACAAAGTGACACTATCCCATTTCATCATGAGGGCGACATACGAGAAGAAGTTTAGTGATACTGAGTTGTAGTCATTTGTAGCCTACGATGATGATGACGAATTTTGTTTTATATTATTATGACTTTTTCTATGTAAGGAGGTCGAAATTGAAACTCAAATATAATGAAAATCATGCGTAGTCATAGCATCCATTCGGAATACCGTTAAGGCAATGACAGGCCTCCGATGGCCCACGCTTGCGGTGGGAGAACGACTGGTAATCTTCGTAATTTGACGGAGATAAAAAAGTCTTGTGGGAATGTGTTTAATGACCTTAGTGGAGGACTCAAGATAGAAAGTCAAATAATGGCATTACTAAAATATTACCGATATTTTCAGATATACCTGTGACAGTTTTATTAGTAGGTATATATGCGTTATTTTTTATTCCATCGGTTCTTTACAAGAACTACGTGATTAAAATATTTTTAAGCGACCGTTTTTAATTTGAAGTATTACTAATTACTTAAGGTGTAAATTAAAATAGAGAATACGTTAAATACGAGGTGTACTGAGATATAATATGAAAAATCATAATAACTAATATTTACATATCATAGATGTACGATGCAAATTAATATTCCCCATATTTCGTTATATATTTAGTTGAATGTTCAACGTACAACGCTACCTTTTCATGGGATTGGCCAAATCATCATGTGATGACAGCCAGTTATTATGAAGCAACAAAAAAGCGCAAAAGCATTAGGCGAAAACTTGGTAGCAATGTGTGAAGCCATTTGATTCAAATATCGTGGGTTAGGCATGTCGATATGTAGATATAGTGTCCGTAATCACGGCAATTTGTCGACAGCTAGACGAGACTCCTGCAGCGGTCACCGTGTGCGCAATTAAATATTCATTACAGAAACTGCCTGCGGCAACTGGCAGTTTCTGTCATTATGATGAAGATTTTCGTTGACAGCCTGAGTGCACACATGGACAAGTCGTAGTTAAAAATCATAGGCACGTGTACCGTGAAAATATTGCGTAGAAAATTAAGATTGCCACTTTTTAGTTTACGAACAGAAAACTTATAATACCTTGTTGTTTATTTGATGTTTTGTAGTGATCTACTAATGTGTGTAGAACTCAAACATTAATTATATTTTTTTCCCGTGTGGTGTTGATCTCTGCACAGGATAACTATGTATCCGTATGACTCGATTATAGGAGAAAAACAGGGTTGTTAAAATCAAGTTAACAATTTTGCTGTAAAAGCAATTTTGCTGTAAAAGCAAAATAAGTCTAAAGGAATCTCTATGCCACTAGTTGAGTTATTTACTCCAAACGATCAGAAGAAGGATCAAATTCTTGACATTCTTTATTGTGGCAAATACAAAAAAAAAATACTTAACCCGAGAAGCATTATGACATATAATATGCACATGAAAAAGTATTGTGAAATCCTGCCACATACCGACCCACACTCAGCATAATGCTGGTTGCCATCACATCAACCAATGCTCACCTTCCGTCGGGTCGGTCGACTGCATTGGCTTATATGCGCCTAGATAATATGTACCTGCAATTGACAACGTAACAATATTTATATCATAACTAGCGACCCGAACCGGCTTCGCACGGGTGCATGTATTATACATATAACCTTCATCTTGAATCACTATCTATTAAAGAAAACCGCTTCAAAATCCGTTGCGTAGTTTTCAAGTTTTAAGCATACATAGGGACGGACAGACGACAGCGACTTTGTTTTACACTATGTAGTGATACGCTTTTAATTGTATTTATGTACACAGTATACACATAAAGTGCTAATTCATTTTACTCTAGTGTCGGGTGTGTACGCTGCCTTACAATCTTAGGAGTGATGACTCAGAACCTCCAGGCCACAGAGTTATTGTAACAAGGCGTTCTCACGTTATTCTAGTTTTGTGTACAAAAAAATGTTAATTGCTAATGACAGAATTTTGATGAAGAGTTGATATTTACTTTAATATCTGAAAGATGTAATATATTTTTAATTATATGTTGGAAATTGGATACAATTTTTAAAGTCAGGACCGAAATAAAGCTACCGGTTATGTACCTACTTAATAAGTTGTAATAAGATTTTTTTTTCAATATAATATCGTTTAGAATCGTTCAGATATTTGTTTTCGTTCTAAAATTGAATAAAACAAGAACACATAATAATGTCAGAAAACAGTTTTTAAAATAAATCTATTTAAAACATTTTTAAGAAGAAAGAAAGAAACATTAGACATCTCTAAGATTTTTTCATAATATCATTAAGTATATAAAAAAATCATCAACATAAATAATTTATTTCGGCTAACACCGGGATAGATTAAAAAGTAATTCTAATGTAATTTTATACAAAGAACTGTATAGTTTTAAGTCTTGGTGAGCAGAAAGAGCAGAAAGATGCCACAGAAAGAAGATCGATTGTTGACTGACGAAACACGAAATCACAGATCATATTATATCCTACTTGTAATTCTGTTTGATTATGATTACAAGACGTAAGGCAATTACAGCACGATACACGGATATAATCTATTGTGAACGAACAATTAGCATGGGACTTGCGTCAGAACATATTATAGATATGTGGGAACGACAGCAAGTGTGAATCAACTATTATAATGTCGAAATTTGGAATGTAATCAGACTCTTTAGAATGAAATTCGTTGGATCGGAATGAATATTGTGTAAGATGTTTTTTGTAAAGTTTACGCACATCCTAGCTATAAGATCCATGCATGTGTGTTTAACTGATTCTCCTCGAGTAATCGTTACAATTTCTCGGACAAGTTGTTCTATTGTAGAGTAAAATGGAGAGAATAGCGGAATACTGATCCTTTAAACAATTGTGAGTGAATGAGAAAAATATGAGACAGTAAGATTGTACCCATCACTTCACGACAAAGTGAGCGATTTGTGCATGCGCAGGGAATATTATCAATGAAACAAAATTTTGGCGGTAGTTTTAACTGTCTCTTTGTACTTTTGAAGACAATTGCCAGTAGTAGCCCGTGACCAACGTTGGAAATTATATAATGCAATACACGCGATAAATCTTCAATGTGAAATAATCGCGAAAATTTAAGACATAGCGAAGATTGCATAATCAAATGTAGACACGTTGACAATAGACGAAAGACGAAGTTATTTTGATATGCGATAAAAGTTATTTTGTTTTCTCATCGCCATCCCGAACCTACCCATGGAAAGAAAAGAACTCATTTTCTTCGCTAGTTTATCCTTCTCATTTTTGTAATTTAAAAAGCCTACCTGTTTATTTTATCAACATTATGAGCATGTCGTGTATTTGTTGTTTAGAAAAAGTAATACGCTTTATACGCTTTACTAACAAGCATGTTCCATAAGTAAATGTTTTTTTTTCTTTCCTTTTGTCAATCAAATTACATATTAGTAAGACCATTTTGAAAACGTGGGAGACCCAGTCTGGTAATAACTAAACAAAATCGATGACGACATCTGTTGAGGTAAAGAGCTTAAACTCGGGGTTCAACGATCCTGTCCCACTTCCTCTAATTACTGCCTTCCCGCGCTCCTAAGGTTTGCATTTAATGCTCATTGAAAAAAGCCTTCAAATATAGGAATATACTCGTAGTTTTACGGAGTCTTCGGTAGAGTTTATTGATGGCAAAGGTCATTGGCAAAGCTTGTAGTTCGTCATCGTTTATCTTATAGTAGAGTATGTTGTATGCTGCATAACATTATTTAACAACATATTATTATAAGATTATCAATTTGATCCGTGTAGATTTTGATTCTCACACACACACACATTCAAAAGTACAGCTTTCTCCTATTTTCCCAATATGAATCTCAAGTTATATAAATGTATAATAAAATATGTTCCTGTAGAAACACAATTTTGTTTTTACTTGTAAATAACAATCTTGTGATTATTTTAAATAATAAATACATTATTAGTAGTTTATTAGAGGTGATATATTAATTTTTCTAAAACGTTCCCGCAATTTTGTTGACTGTATTATCACTCTTCCAATTAAAGAAACTTTCTCATTTATTACCATTACTAGTATTTGTATCATCTGAAGGTACGAAAACCTGATGCAATACTTATAATGTGTTCATGTTGGTAGGTGGAACGCGTCAGTTAATTTCCCATGGCTTCTGGCGTGAGAAAGATTTCTATCCTCTGTCGACATTCATTTTTGTGCAAAAACCCAGCCGCGTTCGGAAGTCGGCGCAAAGGTCACACGAGAACTGACAGCTTTTTGAAATAAGAAAAAGAAATGGCGTGAAGCGTGCTCTATTTCAAATAGTTTTGGTGTTTATTTTTTCATTTCTATTACATTTTTATGTCTCTTGGAAAGAGAACATCAACCGTAGGCAATGAATGTCACAAATGTCACAGACAGGTTCACATCAAAAACAGTAGAACTGTTTTTGATGTGAACTCATAAGGTGGCTTATTGTTTTATGTTGTTGTCTTTGTACACGTACGCACTAGCGGTTAGCCGCCTAGGCGGCTAGCCGCGCGGCCTTTCGCGTTTCTAATTTAATATGCAACCGCTTATGTTTGTACGCACTGGCGCGATGGCGGTTGAAAATTTGTGGCGGTTTAGTGCGTACAATCACAGGCGGTTGCTTATTAAACTGGATAAGCGGCTGGCCGCGCGGTTAACCGCCTAGGCGGTTCAACCGCTAGTGCCTGCGGGTACTTAGAGTTGCTAGATTTTTAATTTGATTTTGTTAGAATGGTATCTGCTTAAGATAGTTTCTGCTTTAGCACAGTGTTTGAATATTTTGAATTTTTGCGATTGCCACGCTTTGCTTGAATATTTTATCCACACATGGCGCTTCTTGTCAAATATGACAAATACACGAAAACAATTATCAAAGCGCAAGCATGAGATACATTATCCTTAATTAAGATCTGGATTTCTGGATTTGAATCATAATATAAATTAACCATACCCCCCATTTATCTGGTGATATGCAAGATAGGTACAACCCGCGGCAATTAAATCTTACCACGTTCATTAACAGTAGATGTCACTGTCTCAATATCCTATAAAATATTATAAACTCGACGTTAATGTGCAAATGACTGGATAATGAAGAAATGAGTTTTGTTAGTTGTCTATCATCACCTTTTTAGCCCATACACGACCCATTACTGAGTCGAGCCTCCTCCAAATTCATTAAGGGAAATTAGCCTTCTGTGCCAAGCTGGCAAAATGGCACAGGGTTTGTATCCAAATTTTCTTGTGGCGAGGTGATCTGCCCCTTGCGTTCCTGTAATCGTCTCTTACGACATCCTCAGGTATCGGTTGGTGATATTAAGTAATCTAAATCCGTTGTCAATGTTTACCTATACAAAGTAATAAATAAATAATAAATAAATATCCTTGGACATTTCACACAACGCCATCTCGTCCCAAGCTAAGCAACTTAATGCTTGTGTTATGGTAACGAGATGGATGATGAACTACTTAGATACATTTTTTTTTGTAAAAACATACATATTATAGATAGAAATCGACACCCAGACTCCGAGCCAGTGCCTCTGGTTTAGACAAAGACACTTGCCCGACCCCGGAATCGAACCCGGGACCCGTTGATCCAAAGGCGGCACATCTAACCACCAATAATTCATATAACTAATAAATCACAGACACACAAGTTAGTTAAACTACTTCAAAAGAAAGTACGATGCAATGAAACGATTAATACAAGCACGTAATTTATGATCCAAATATACAACGCTAGAACAGTTAGACTACAGTACATTGCTGTATCAGTTGTGGGCATCTCGCATTGTGCCCCGGTACAAAATTTTCAAAGCGGATTGGTGCTGAATATCGTATCAAAATACAGAGAAACTAATCTATACAAAACAAGGCTTATGTATAGAAACAGGATTAAAAGGTATGCAAACATAATTCTTATAACAAACAAATTCAGTCAGTAATGTAATGGTTAGGCTAAACTTTGGACTAACGATGATATAAAAATTCTAATGACGCAAAAAAAAATATCATGGCTAGCTTAAATATATGTTTATATGAGAAATAAATTATAATCATAGGATTATGGAACGCAAAACAAATGTGTTCCATTCTGATTTATTCAATGGACTAAATATAATATTTAAAGGTGTATTTACTGTACAGGCAGTGGATATTGATTTGATTTAAATAAATCTTTAATCTCTAGTGACACTTTCTCTCTTCATGCATTGTCTTTTGAACCTTAAAATTACTGCCCGATTTTAATTTTTTTTATGATAGTGAACAATAACAATCGAAAAAAAAACGCTGTCTAGTGATCGACGGAAGTATATTTATATATAAGAATAGATTCCGAAAATTGCGAACATCCACCTTATTTTGAAGTCTGTTAAATATGAGTAAGTAAAATATCCAATCAGATGGTAATATACTCGTATTATTCTACTACTATACCACGCAAGCCAGACAGATTGATCCATGGTAAGGCTTTCATTTCGCGAAGTTTCTAGTTATTTTCGTTATTTATTATTCTATACCGTCATCATACGGCCTACTCTTACCGGTGTTTATATATTAAATTAAACGAAACACGGGTAAGAGAAATGAAATATGGTAAATCGTGAACCATAATACATTCTAGGTACTCTGTACTCTAACAAATATCGGGTTCTAGTACAATGGAGGCGTAAAGGTGGCGAGTGCAGTGCATCACAATAGGGCCTGCCTGCTGAAGACTGGGGCGCTCGAATAATAGACCTATAAATTCTAATTTTGAATTAATAGCGTCTAACTAGTACTATTGTACGTTTAAGTTTAAATGCTAAATATCGAAGCGTTATTTTGAAATTAGATTATAGCAATTCCTTCTTTTCAATTAGATAGGTTAGGTTTCACAGACAATATAAATGAATTATTAAATTTCACAATAAATAATCGCTAGTTTGTTTAAACAAGAATTTATTTAAAAATTCAAATTTCAAAGTGTGATTTCGTTGTTGCTTTCGGTCAAACTCATATAAGCGAGTAAACTAAAGTAAGAAAATTGATCCATAGACAATGACAAAGTTTCTTTATTGGTGTTAAAATGTACTTTTAATCATTCAACTGGCTTACAAAACATTACCGAACTCAAATGTTAGCATAAAGACGCGTGCGTGGCTCTGTATTGTTCGTAAAAGTTAATATAATGCATGCCTACTTATTTGAAATGCGTTTAAAAGGAAATCTATGAATACTAAAAATAACCATTTAAAAAAATTCCTAATCTATTTTAATGTTGAACGTTTTTAAATGTCTAGTAAATAGCCATAGCTAATTATCTTATATGTTTTGTTACAGATCTTAACGTGAATTAAATGGATTCATATAGGCAGATTTTCATTGAAGAGTAAGTACCGTTTATTACTTTTAAGTTTAAGGTAAACCAGGCTTGCCAGCGTGGCATAGTAGGTACGATAATTTCCCTCCATGAATTTGGAGGAGGCCTGACTCAGTATGGGCTGATACGACGACGACGTATAAGGTAACGACTGATGGGGATTTAAACATTTCTGAAATAAAATTCGTTAAATAAAAAGGTTTGAAATTTCAAAGAAAAAGGCCGTCAGCCAATCGTACCTACTTAACTTATCAACATTGAGTATTCTCTTTTTGATTTGAAAATGTAGCATGTCATTCGTACTCTACTTAAAAACAACCTCGAGACAATCTTGTTTTTGTCGCTGACTGGGCAGCAACAATAAAATAATGGTCATACAATTTTGAAATGGGAACAACGAAACGCCGACTATTGTAAACCACGTACCTACTGGTTGTAAGCAGTTTTAAATTTTAGAATGTCATCGAACAAAATATTTATTTAAAGCAAATTGGGTGAATAATACTCAATATTTCATAATTTGCTAAAGTGATGTATTTATGCAATCTACAATACAAGGATTTTCCAAAAGCCGTTACAGAACACATCTAGAATTTTCTAATAAATTTGTTTAAAGTTTAGTTTTGAATAGTGCTGTGCTAAGAATGATAATCGAGGTACATGGCTAGAGTGACGTGTATCCAAATGTACTTGTCGTCACGCAACGACGGATGCCCCTACCATGGCACTTTCAAACCGTACTTCGTGGTGATTTTCTTTCGTTTTTGTGTACATTGCTGCGATCAGTCGTTTACCTGTTGCGTAGTGTTAAACTTGTGCACCAACGTACATTTAAACAATCGAATAATAGTAATGAATTTGTGAAAAGTGCCTACAATGGTGGTGTAATCGGAGTCCAAGGTTGACGTGTCGTCTGTTTTAGTTTGTGTAAGTAATTTTGGTGGAATTACACATAATAATTTTCGAGAACATTATATAGTTTTTCACGGCATGCTGCGGTCGTTTAAATTGCTCGTTAAAATCCTTATCACAGAACTGATCTTTACGTTTTTGTATTGTTGTTGAGATCTACTTATGGCTTATTAATATATTTTATTTCTTTAGTTAATTTGAAGTAGCTAATTAGTAACTTTGAAAGGAGGTTTTTGGCACCAGTACTAATAAGTTAACCACTTATAGTAAAGTAATAATTATACATTATATCGATTCTTACACATTTGTTTCCTCTTTTTCGTTGGAAATCTTCAGGGATACCCGGCTCGCCAGTAAAACTAATATAGTGTCTAGAGTTAAACTACCAACTGTAATATTAGCTATGAGCGTTATTTAAACTATGTTAGGAGGACTGTTGTGTCTTGCCAACATCGTATATTAGGTATGTTTAGTGATGTATGGAAATTAAACCTTAAATAACTTAAGACAGTATTCACCCTTTAATGATAATCTAGAGACATCAAACTGCTTAATTACGAATTAATTTTAACCAAATTGACCGATACACAGCTGGCAGCAACTTTCTGCAATTAACATTGTTCACGGAATATTCTCGCATAATCTCACTCTTAAATTTTAATATTAAACTAATTCGGTGTCTCAATAAGAGAATATTAAATTTTAATATAGATACGTAACATCAGACTCGAGATTATAAGGAAAGGAAAGCTTAGTAAAATAATATCGTAGCTGAGCTGCTTCGGCCACCTGACATTCGATATTTGAATCCCGTTCTCAGATTGGCTCGCGTGAGGTCGATAGCTCTTCTATATTGTCAATTAAAACTCTATATATTCTTCTTCTTATTTGGCATAAGTTCGTCAATTTGAGGCATAATTTTTTTTTTATTACTGTTAAAGTAATTATTGTTTAGGGGGGGATTTACAGCGAGAAACACATTTTCAAACCTCGATAACTTTATTGGGTAACATCGCTGTTATATAATATGTCTACATATTTGTCATTTGTAGACTTACGCGTTCCTTAATAAACTGGAAATAGTGGAAATCGGGTAATTAATGTTGTGATTGCCACTATCCGAACCGGAAGGACCATAAAAGTCAAAATGAAGTTAAAACTTAAGTTCCCTTGGCCATCCGGCCAAAATGTTTAAAAGTGAAAAGGTGCGGAAACATCAATTTACCTTGATTACGTCCGAAATGTGTATTTAGTTAATTTTATATGTTGTCAGACATTACCTGCGCTTTACTGAAGTGTGAAAGCAGTGAATACCGTTTTACGAAACACCTACTCATATGTGAAATTATATTTGATTAAATTCAATACTCAATATTTTAGCACGTTTTATGAAGGTTCAGAGTTAATTTTAATTTTAACTATAATATATTTTTTCTTTCACGGTGTTTGAGATGTCGCTCGGAAGTGATTGGTAATAATTCTTGTTTTTAATTCTTGTGAATGTTTGCACATCAATATCTTGATTTGTCATTCTAATTATACTAAATGTTTGAATAAGTATTAAGTGAAGAAATCAATTGCATGGGGCAATATCAGGTTTATTTCTCCTACGTTCCAATAGTTATTTCATATTTTTGCAGATAATAAACAACGGAAAAGCGGAGGTGAAACAAAACAAGCGCAAATCGTTTTTATAATATAACTGTTTTTTAAATATCTATGATCTATTCAGTGAAACAATTGTAAAGAAAACGTCTTACTTGTTATGGTAATGTTACTTTACACTCTAGTTTTTGCCAGTTTCCCTAGTTTTTTCCGCACTAGCATATGTGTGCCAGTGCAGTTGTGGTGCCACTTAACATTTACCTAGTTTATGAACGAGTTCTCGTGTGGTTCTTTCTAGTTATCGAACATGTGTAAATTAGTTTATCAACGTAGAAAGTTTTCGAGACCTTGAACTATTTTTTTCAACGTACTTTAGAAACCATGCTGATATTTTGATAGACGTGTATTACGTGTCATACGTAGTAAACACCTCTTAATTTAAGTTTAAGTGCAATTAATTTATTTTAAATTAAACAAACAGTAAAACAAAAATGAATAACATTAAAATACTTAAAAACACTAAAGACTAGGAACAAACTACACCTTAAACTTAAAAATAGAAAAACTTATTGTTGGAAATTAAAATTAAATATAAAATACTTCATAATTTATAATCGTTTTTTTGTGAACTATCATGCTTTTCTAGTATTTTAACAAACGAAACCACGAAATTAGGTATAGGGACAGCTGATACATATATAAAAGTTTTATAGCTCAGTGGATTACGTTGCCCTCAAGCCTATGGTTAATAACTTTTAAGGATGATGATATTTTTCTCCTAAAAGTTAAAGATATAAATTCGAGATCTGAAACGAAACACTACGGAGATTTAAGAAATAATAATAATAATAATAGCCTTTTATTCCTAAACTAGGGTTTACAAGAAGTCCCTAAGTTCGGTGTGCCTTTTGGCATAGGCCTCCTCCAATTCCTTCCAGTGGATCCTGTCCCTTGCTACTCTTAACCAGAATGGCCCCGCTGTCTGCTTCAAGTCATCTTCCCATCTCCTGACTTGACGGCCCCTACTTCTTTTGCCGACTTTTGGTTGCCAGAGGGTGACTTGCTTGCTCCATTTGTTATTGGGGTGGCGTAGCAAATGTCCAGTCCATCTCCATTTTTGGATGTCTATCCGGGTAAGAATGTCTGTGAGTTTTGTTCTTGTTCTTATGTCTACATTCCTGACTCTGTCTTTGATTTTTAACCCTAGCATGCTTCTTTCCATGGCACGTTGGCATTTTGCTAGCCTTTCCCTGTGGTGAAGTGTTAGTGACCAAGTTTCACAGCCATAAGTAAGAACTGGTAGAATACAGGTCTCGAAAGTTTTCTTTTTTATGTGATTGCCTAGATCCTTACTTTTAACTATTTCCTTCAGTGACCAGTATTTTCTCCATCCTTGGGCTATTCGCCTGTTTATTTCCTTTGTCATTGCATCTGTAGGGGATATTATCTGTCCTAAGTAAATGTATTCTTTGACATATTCGATCTTGTTGCCGTCTACCATAACGTCTGTTTCCCTTGAGTTTGTCATCAATTTAATTTTATTGGCATTGATTTCCAGACCAGCTTCTCTACTTTTGTTTGCTAGGCTCTGCATCATTTGTTCCATTGCTACTGGATCCTCTTCAAGAAGCACCAGATCGTCGGCAAATCTTAGGTGGTTTAGGCTAGCTCCATTAATGTTCAGACCTAAGTGGTCCCAGTTTAGCTGTCTAAATATGTGTTCGAGTACGGCATTAAATAGCGTAGGGGAGAGAGGATCGCCTTGGCGTACGCCCTTTTTGATAGGAAATGATTCTCCTATTGATTCTAGTTTAATACTGGCCTTGCTAGATTTGTATATACTCTTAAGTATTTCTATATAGTTACTCTGGACCCCTTGTTGTTCAAGGCTCCGCCATATGTATTGGTGTTTAAGGCTGTCGAATGCCTTTGAGTAATCTATAAACGCTAAGTAGATTTGCTTATTGTATTCGTTATACTTCTGTATCAATTGTTTTATTGTGTGAATGTGATCTATTGTGCTGAAGTCTTTTCTGAATCCTGCCTGCTCTATAGGTTGGCTTTCGTTTAGTGTCGATGATATCCTTTCCAGGATCACTTTAGCAAATACTTTATATATGTTTGATATTAGAGAAATTGGCCTGTAGTTCCCAATCTCTTCTCTAGGGCCTTTTTTATGTAATAGAATTATGTGACACTCGGTCCATTCTTCTGGAATTTTCCTTGTTTGTAAGATTTCGTTGAAAAGTTTTGCCAGCACAGGACTGATTTCTTCTAAGGTTCCTTTGAGCATTTCATTGGGTATCTTGTCCGGCCCTGGGGCTTTCTCGAGTTTTTGGGATTTTATTGCCTTAATTACCTCTGAGGTAAGAATTTCTGGCACTTCATCTACTTCGTTTTCTTTTCCTTCAGTCCCTTCCGGAATTGTGGCCAACCCTCGGTCGAAATTATCAGAATACAATAGGCGGTAATAGTCCGTGGCTAATTTATGTATTGAGAGTCGATTAGTTATGTAAGATTCGCGTTGCTTTAATTTCGGTATCCATTTTTTACCATGTTCATCTAGGTGTTTCATAGCCTTTTTTGTTCCTCCTGTTATTTTTATATTTTCTTCCAAAACTCTATTTCTTTTCTCCTTACGATCTTTCCTCATATTCTCCTTAATTTTCTTGCTCAGGTTTGCAATTTTTTGGCGTCTTTCTTTGTCCCCTTTATTTGATATTAGTGTTCTTCTTTCGTCTAATAGTTCTAGTGTCTCTTCGCTTAAGTAGCTTTCTTTACGTCTGGGTTTGCTGAATAGCATCTCTTTAAATTTGTTTTGTAATCTCCTGTATTTAATCCCAATTTCTACGTCGGAGGTAATAATTTCCTTGAGTGATTCTGTTGAGCGGGGATTAGTCGAATGACTGTGTTCTGCTATTGAATACAGCTTGTTATTATTTACTAGGCTTTTCCTGGATCTTTTGGGTTGATTTAGGCTTAGGCAGCTTCTTACCATGCGGTGGTCTGTGTTAAAATTGAGGTTCTTAACTATGTTGGTATCTGTGAACGCGTTTGCTTTATTGGTTATAATAAAGTCAATTTCATTATTATTACATTACAGATTTAAGAAATATCAATTTCTAAATGGTGACAGATATTTTTTAAATTGCTTTTAGTTAGAAAAGGTATTAATTTTATATTTTATGGAAGATCAAAACTTTATTATTATTTATCTTGAATATAAAGTAATCGGTTTTAAAATAGCCTTGGCAAACCCTTCCAGGTACTTAGCAAAGTACGAGTTTCAATTAACACGTGTTCGTAAACGGAAATGTGAACTATGTCTATGGGTTAATGCTAGGGGCTAAATCGCGATGATGCTTATGATATTACCTAATATATTCATAGCTCATTGTACTGTAATAATATTAAAGCAAACAATGTTTTTAATTTAAATGGAGATAAATGTGCCAGTCATGAAAAGGTTACAAGTTAAAAATCTAAAAGGATAAATGAAACCATCATTTGATTAAAATTGTTGTAATTACATATATGTATGTATAATTCCGCGAAACGATTGTATTCTATTATAACAAACAAAAGATTTCAATTGGCATGAACAATGTGCTTAACCAATTAATCTAATTCATGTGTGTTCAGAGAAAAATATACAACAAGGGACGCGTTTAACAACTGGCTATAAATCAAGAAAAGTAGAAATCATCTCAATTTGTATTGTGAAATAAATATTAGAGTATATTTTTAAAGAAAACCTATTAAGAACACCGTTAGCTTAGATAAGGGTTCCAAAGGTGGCATCTACAGATGCGCGGGGTTTGTTAATAAAGAAAAAAACTGTAAGGAGCACGTGTGCCGACCGGTGCCAGCGCAAAATGACATGTGCCCTGTACACCTGCGTTCTACATTTAGGGTTGGCACATTCATCAGCAATAAAGAAACGTTAAGCTTATTCGGACTAAAATTTTAATTCTCTTGTTACGTTTGGTTAACAAACTTCACTAAGGTCTCGCTACTTTTTTTTTTTTTTTTTCCTTCCTTGTGGCTCTCACGGTTTGTGTTCAGCCAATGTCAAGTTACTTTGTATCATTTCTTCATTAAGTTATTAGGTATTTGATAAATATAAAACGGGGAAACTTATTAAACGAAAAAATAACAACGTAAAATTTGGAATGGACGGAAATTTGGAAAGGTAAGGACTAGGAGAGAGAAGGAGAAAATATAAGATATAAAAATAAGTAACTATTTACAACTTTATATTATTTACACATATAAAAGATTCTATGGATTTATAAATATCTAAATGTTTGGATTCTAAAAGAGAGGATATACATGTGGGAAAGGGAACATCTAGAGAAGTTAAAGATTTATAAAAGTTAGAGCGATCAAATCGTGGGCACGACAACAGCGTGTGATTCAGATCACCCATTTCATAACTACATTCACACCTAGGACTGTTTATGATGTTCATTCGAAAGAGGTGAGAAGGACACACAGTATGCCCTAACCTCATCCGAATGATCATTTTGGTAGCTAAGTTTCCTAAACGTAAATGGTAAAACCACGGTTTCTTAAGGGTTACACTTTCTAATGAAAAATAGGACTTGGCACACGTTTTTGTGGTTACATACCAAAGGGAATTCCAAGAATTCTGCAAGTTATTGTTGGGCAGTGTTAAAAGATCGTGAGGATAAATTTTATAAGGAAACTTGTCTCCTGATAGACAAGCGTCTTTCGCTAGCTGGTCTACCTTCTCATTAAGTTGAATTCCAGTATGACTGGGAATCCAAACTAAGGTGACAGAGAAATCCTTAAGATAGCATTTAAACAGTAAATTACGAATTTCATAAACTAGGGGATAATGGGTTTTCGCGTGAAATGGGAATCTCTCTATGGCTTGCAAAGCAGACATGGAATCCGTGAAAATTAAAGATTTACGCAGTTTAAACATGAGTATGTACTCTAAACCCTTTAAAATGGCAAAGCATTCACCAGAAAACACTGATGTTTCTGGAGGCATTCTAATTTTCTGAACAATATCATATTGTTTGTGGTAAATACCTACACCAACACATGTTATATTACTGCTGGAGTTAGGTTTTGATGAATCAGTAAATAGTTGATGGCAATTTACCCAATCATGGTCTTCAAGGGACAATTGAAAGTCCCTATCACTTTTGATGGGCCTGCCGAAATTAAAATTAATAACAGGGGGCAAAATTAGTGAACGGAAATCGAATTTATATAAAGAAAAGGAAGTATTAATGGGAGAAGATAGAGATAAGAAATGTTTCAAACTGTTTATGAGAAAAGGGGAAGATTTATGTGACCAGTAAGGCGAAGAGGACATTTCATTAAATAATTTGATTAACTGTGGAAAAATGGGGTGATCGGGAAATTGCGAGCAACGGAATAAATACCTGTCAGCCAGATATTGTCGACGAAGTTGAAAAGGAGGATCACAACATTCAACCTGTAACGCATTAATAGGACTGGATTTCATGGCACCTGCAATGATTCTAAGGCACTTGGACTGAACGAGATCAAGTTTTTTGAAACCTGATTTATTACCAGGTTCCAAATTAAAGCAGGAGTAATCAATAACACTTCTTATCATGGCGTTATATACTAATTTCAACGAGTATGGGTGAGCACCCCACCACACACCAGAAAGACATCTCAGCATGTTGATTCGGCGCTCACACTTCGCAACCAAATATTCGCAATGCGAAAGACCAGATAACTTTGAATCTAATATGATCCCAAGAAATTTAACTTCATTCTTTATCGGAATATAAGAGGAATCATATGTAAGAGAGACATGTGGAGGCTTGCGTTTTCTAGAAAATAAAACAGTGGTGCTTTTAGAAACAGATAATTCCAGACCATGAAAATCTAACCATTTTTTAAGTAAAACCAGAGATTCAGACACTCGAGAATTTAATACATTAATAGAAGGATCAAATGAATAAAGTAACAAATCATCAGCATATTGAAGTACTTTGATGTAGTCACCACAAGAACTGTCAAGATCGTAAGTGTAAATATTATACAACAATGGACTCAAGACAGAGCCTTGAGGTAAACCTTTGTATACATTTCTTGAAAGAACCGACCCATCCTCAAGTGTCAATTGTATAACACGCTCAGAAAGCATATTAACTATAAAATTAACTAATATGAGTGGAACGCGAAGATGAAGTAATTTGTCTTTTAAAATAGAAATAACAACATTATCATATGCAGATTTTATGTCTAAAAATGCTCCCAATAAATAACTATTGTGGGTAAAAGCAAGGTGTATATCGGTCGTCAAAAGTGCTATATTATCTGTGGCACTTTTACCTTTACGAAATCCATATTGCGTCTGTGCAAGTATGTTGTTATTTTCAATGAACCACTCGAGTCTATTTTTAACTAAATGTTCAGCAACTTTTATTAGAACTGATGATAAGGCTATTGGACGATAAGAAGAAGCTAAAGATGAGGGTTTCCCGGGTTTGAGTATAGGAATAATTTCTTGTTTTCGCCATGCATTCGGAATATTTCCAGTCAACATTATGGAATTGACGAGATGTAAATAGTATTCCAGAGCGTTACCATCAAGATTACATAGAAACGAATAAGGAATACCATCTACACCTGGTGCTGAATCTTTTAACTTTGAAATAACCCCTTTAAGCTCTAATATAGAGAATAACGAATTAAGATCAGGTAGAAAGTCCATTGAACTTGGGAGATTTGATAATGTTGATAACTGGAATTGATCAACTTCTTTCATACCATATGGAGCAATACTGTCGAGAAAAGAATAAGACAGTTCTGGAGGAAGAGAAATGGTGGGTGGTTGAATAACAGCACATTTAAAACGTTTGATGTTTTGCCACACAATTGAAGATGAGGAATCAGGTGATATAGATGAGCAAAATGCTCTCCAACCATCAAACTTTTTTTGTTTAATCAACTTCTTGGTTGAAGCAATTATTGCTGACAAATTACAAAAATTTTCATCTGACATACAACTGCGATAAGTATGTTCAGCTTCCTTTCTCTTTTTTACAGCAATGGCACATTCTCTATCCCACCAAGGAGGAGGCAAAGGAAATTTACTAAATGGCTTCTTTTTTGGAAAAATCTCATCTGCTGACTCTAACAATAACTCTGAGAAACTTTCAGAGCAAGTGTTTTCATTGCCAAGCTGAACTGGAGGTAATTTGGAGAAGTTTTGATTAAATTTAGAACTAAACATATTCCAGTCTGCATTTTTAATATTATGTTTCAATCGTGGAGTTGAAACTGGAATTTTAGTTTTACTAGATGGAAAGGAAATTATTATTGGATAATGATCACTCCCAAAAGAAGAAGAGAGAGTGTGCCAAGACAGGCAGGAAGCAAGATCTGGAGAGCTTATAGAGAGATCAACAGCACTGATATTTTCATTTGGCCGAGTTAGCCTTGTAGGGGAACCTGTATTTAATAAACATAAATCTAAACAATCAAGAATGTCCATAATTTCTTCTCCAAAACAATTTGAATTGGAGCTCCCCCACATATTGTGGTGGGAATTAAAGTCCCCTAATATCAAACAGGGTTTGGGTATTTTGGCTAAAATATTTCTGAGTTCATTGAATACTTGGAAAGAAGGATGAGGAATATAAACAGAGACAAAATAAATATTATTAATACATATTGAAATGATGGATATTTCTTCACTATGTGAAGGAAGGGAGAAAGAAGTGCATAAATATCTATTATTTACAAGGAGGGCAACACCTCCATAGCCATCTGGTCTATCCTCACGGAAACAAGTGAAGCCAGGCATTCTTAAATGAATCCCTGGCCTCAACCAGGTTTCAGAGAGAGATATAACTGATGGAACATATTTATTTATCATATATATCAAGTCACTTTTCTTACTAATTATGCTGCGACAATTCCACTGTATTATGGTTGATATTTTGACCATTTTGGAAAGAATTAGATAACAAATTTAAGAAAGAGGCAGCGTTGGACGGTGGAATTAAATTATTCTGAGTCAATAAATTCACTAAAGCTAAAATTACTTCAGTGATATCTGGTTTTTGTTCTTCACCTGAAGATTCATTTGAAGAAACATTGAGGGCACAACCATTTTGAGAAGGTGAATAATTATAATCCTTAATAAGGTTCTTATATGTAACATCATTTTCTTTAACAGGATGCAACCTTGGATTGGATTTCAAAAATACAGTCTTTTTGTAGGACATGGAATTATTAGTTACAGGAATTTTGGGATTCTTGGGTTCACCAACAGAATTATTAGCAATCTGGTTCTTGATTTGGGAAGGGTTTTGCCGAACCAACACTTCTGAGAATAATCTTTGAGATGGAGGGTGCAATCTTGAGGCTTCAACATAGGAAATACAACTCTTAGCCATGGTGGTTTTAATGTCTTTTTGGCGGATAAATTCAGGGCAAGATTTATTTGTGGCGAAATGGAACCCAGTGCACATGCAACAAGATGCCATGTCTTCCTCTGTATTACAGGTTGAACCAGAGTGATCCTGGCCACATTTGTAGCACCTAGGCTTTGACCTGCACTGTAGTTTCGTGTGTCCGAAGCGGCAACAATTAAAACACTGAATAGTCGGATATGAGTATAGTTCTACAGGTAAAGAATTGTAACACATGTATATGTTACGTGGTAAAACCTGGCCATCAAAAGTGATAACGACAGTTTGTGTGGGCTTCCATACAGGGTTACCATCAACTACTACTTTGAAATTTAAACGTCTTATCTTAAGAATTTCCCCACATCCTAATGGAACATTAATGTTAGATAAAGTTTCTTCAACAGTCCACTCAGAAGGCACACCACGAACTAAGCCCATTCTGGTAACATTATATGAAGGAATAAAAGCTTTAAAATTTTTTGCCAGTAAGCTGTCACTATTTAAGAAATTGTTGGCGGAATCAAATTTAGAAAAGGAAAGAGAAATTCTATTTCTACCAATTTTTTTAACACTGCCATTTACAATATCAGAAAAACCACCTCTTTTTAGGAAATTACCGAACATTACTGGATGAATAGATGTTCCATCATTTTCAGTAGTTTGGATTTTTTGGACATGTACCAGAAACGGGCCATTATCAGAGGATGTATAAACTTTCCTAGGTATAAATTTAGGGTGATCCAAAACCACCTGTTCTGAGGCCTTGGGAGGAGCAGGAGTGGTTCTCTCCAAAGTCTCAGTGGGGACATCGGAAGATACTTGCAGTTCTAAATCTGCACATTTGCAAGATTCTTTATGACCCACAGCCATTTTGTTTGCTCGCTTTTTTTTGTTGCAATGTTTGCAAATTTTCTGTGCATGACGCCGTTTTCGCTGATTGCTATGGGCAACCGAGTTATCGGTGTCCATGCCAGATTCAGCTGAAATAACGCTAACGAATTCCGCTGGAAAAGGGACTGAACCCCCCGGGTCAGGGGGTTCCTCCATACTGCTGCTCACTCTACTAATAAAAATAAAAACTTACCTATATACAGCTAATTCACATACACTAATTAAAAATATACAAACTACTAGATATATTTACAAAACTTTTCTCCCCTGATCGCTTATTTTACAGAAATATTAAATAAATAATTTTCACCAAAATAATACCGATCTGCCAAATTCAAGGTTTCCCGCGCTTTTTTGGCTCGCTACTTTTTGAAACTGGTTCTATGTTTAATTTTTTATCTGTGTTAATCAACTACAGATACTATAGTATTGGTAAGTTACCAAAACTGTCGAAATCGACATCAATACCACGTTGAATGTCAATTTTGACTCTATTGAATGGGGTTGTTTTTTTTGTTAAATAAATGTATAAAGGCTTGTAACCCTATTGACTACAGGTAATCGAAACCAACAGCACGCTGTTCAACGCCTTGTAAAGTCCGTTACTCGGTCTTAAAGGTAGGAAGTAGTTATGTGTGTATTATTAGCTTTTTTAGGTAATTTGGCGCAGAAGCGGGATGAACTGTAAAGTATAAAAGTGGCCTAATACGTATAATTCCATTGCATTTGTCTTATAAAGGTGATCGAAAACACTTTGAAAGACATTGAAAGATCTACGAGTGAAAATCAGAGAGACTGATTACAGAAAACAGTTAAGTGTATAGTATAATTTAATCATTATTTTCAAAACGTATTTTCAAAAAGTATTGGCAATGTGTGAAATGCTAAATTCAATTGCTTTTGAATCGTAAATTTACCAAGTTCTTGGCCATAGGAGTTTTAACTTTAAATCAGTTTATTTGCTAAAATGCGATTTAGCCAAATTATCGGAACAATTAAACAATTGCTAAATTGTTCCGATAATTTGGTTTCAATGGACAGATATCTCCAATCAATCACTATATGTCTCGAACCATATGGCATGAGAGTTGAAATTTGGTAAGAATATGTCATAAGTGAGTATTTATTTATATTGCAACGTTTGCCGGGTTATCTAGTATTGTATATGACGTGATTAAAGCTACAAACACGGCACTACAAACAAGCAGAAAAGGCGGTGTTGTTCCTTTGTATTAAAAAAAATCAAATTAGCTGTTTATACAGCTGATTTGTATTTTAATATTTCATCATTATTTTCATGTTCTTATTTTCACTATCAATAAAATAAAAACTGACCTACCAATACACTACGTATCTGTTGGGGTTCACTGGAACAGGATCATAAAACTTCTATGCATAATTCGTGATTTAATTAGACACGAAATGATGGTGTCGTAACTCGTTAATAAGCCAAAATACTCAAACTCAAAAGGAACTTTATTTACGTAGGTTTTATCACAAAACTATTATAAATCGTCATATTTAAGAACTCTTAACTTCGGGAGTTCCATAGAGTCCAAAGCGAAAACTGCAGCAAAGAAACTTGGTATCCTATTTAAGGTGCGTCGGTACTTCACACCGGGACAGCTTCTCACTCTTTACCAAGCTCAGGTCCGCTCAGGTATGGAGTACTGTTCCCACCTTTGGGATGGCTCAGCCAAGTATCAGTTAGCCGCCTTGGATTCTGTGGAGCGGCGGGCCTACAAGCTCATTGGTGATACGCGGTTGGTACAGGCAAAATTGCGAGCCTCGAGCACCGACGACGAGTTGCTTGCCTCTGCGTGTTTTATAGGATACATTTCGGTGAGAGTGCGCAGGAATTGCACGAATTAATTCCACCATCCCCTTTCCATCATCGGACATCCAGGCGTGGGGAGCGACTTCATCCTTATGCGGTTGAAATTCCACATATTCGCACTAAGCGTTTCGCTTCCTCTTTCTTGATGCGGACCGCTAAGGAGTGGAATTCGCTTCCTACGTCTGTATTTCCAAGTAAATATGACTTGGATGCCTTCAAGTCTGGAGTGAATAGACTCTTACTGTCCCAGCGGGTTACACCGTCGGCCTCATCGTCACTTACCATCAGGTGAGATAGAGGTCAACCGTCAAGGAGAGTTAGTAATAAAAAAAAAAAAAAAAAAAAAAATTAACTTCATCATCGAATATTCCAATAATAATTCAAATAGGTGGTAGTTTCCATACACACCTATCAGTCGTCATATCTTCATTCACACCTTTCATACACAATTCCTCATTCTTACAATCCATCCATCTCTTTTGTTCTCCCACAACCCTTGTATTCATCCACATTAATTCAAAAATTAACATTTACTAAAACTCATTCAGTAATTAACGAGTTTTCAGAGTTTTGAAGCTATATGCAGCTCAGCCGACAATGTGGGAAATATTTTGAGTTGTTTGCTTAGAAGTACACCTTACAACATTGAAACAATAGTTATATTGTGATGCATGTATGCAGAGGTCGAATAACTTACCGAATACATCGCATTTCTGTTTATGGAACGGCCTGACTGCTGAATCAGCTACAACACTCGTATTTACCAACTCGGTCTCCAATCTACTATTGGTTGTAGCCTTTACAAACTTATATTTTCCGTTGTTTAAGTCCATAAGTCATGGATTTAAGGTAGTATATCACAGAAATTTAGTTTATCAATATTTGAAAGCAACATGATCAAACTTTACAATATAGTTAGCACTTTCCTATGCTGATACAAATGTTTGCTGAGAATGTAAAGTAAAATAGAATCATTTGTTCTTTGTTTCTTGTTTGCTTTGCATTTAATTTTGGAGTCTTGACATTTCCTTTTGCTGGCTCTTACGACACCCTTAGTGTGGAATGGGGTGGTGACACTATGTGTTCTAAATCCGTGGTATCTGTTATTTCGTGGTATACTCTTACGTCTATTTTCTAATGCGATTTATAAATAAGTAGTACTTAAAGATGCTGGCGAATTTTGTATACCCAAGCTCGTTAGAGCTGTCCGACTATTCAGTGGGTAATTTATAGACTGAGTAGTAGTCATCATCATCATCATCATTTCAGCCAAAAGACGTCCACTGCTGGACATAGGCCTCCCCCAAGGATTTCCACAAAGAGGACCGGCGTTTGTGGAGTAGTAGTAATTGTAGAGAATTCGATGTTGACAAACGAGGAAATAATATCGGAGCATGACTAAACCCTTTATTTATAGATCGATTAGTTCCTGCGTGTATGTTATCGGTATTATTTGGTATTTGTACGAGGGTGAATCAAAAAATTCTTGGAATCAATATTAAAAAATGCAAAGATTTAAATAATAATATTTTATTTTTCTACATAATCTCCCTTCAATGCAATGCATTTAGAATAACGCGTTTCTAACTTCCTTATTCCTTGTGAAAAAAAATTATTTTCTTGACTCTCGAAAAAGTCCTCTACGGCAGCTATAACCGCATCATTATCGTGAAATTTTGTTCCACGAATTTCCTCTTTTAATTTTGGAAATAAGTGAAAATCACTTGGGGTTAAGTCCGGAGAATATGGTGGGTGGTCAAGGAGATTGAAGCCAGCACAGCGGATTGCGTTGAGCGCAACTTCCGATCGATGGGCAGGAGCGTTATCTTGAAGGAACAACACGCCCAACGACAGTTTTCCACGACGTTTTTCTTTAATCGCTTCACGCACTTTCGGGATTAAATTTGCATAATAGGGTCCAGTTATCGTCTGGCCTTTTGGCATGTAATCAATAAAAAGGATTCCTTCACTATCCCAGAACACAGAGGCCATAACTTTGCCAGCGGAAGGAGCAACTCGAAATTTCTTAATGGATGGAGAGGATGGTCGTTTCCAAGACATGCTTTGTCTTTTAGTTTCAGGATCAAAATGGTGGACCCACGTTTCATCCATGGTGACAAGACGACGGCAAAAATTATCCGAATCACGCTGGAACATTTCGAGATTACGCTTGGAAATTTCCAAACGTCGCTTTTTGTTTTCGTCGGTTAACATTCGTGGCACCCATCTTGCAGACACTTTTTTGAACCCCAGTGAATCAATTAAAATGGATTGAACGCTACCAAAAGATATCTTTAGGATCTCAGCTATATGTTTTATAGTCATTCTTCTGTCTTCCAAAACCAGATTCTCAACCTTTTTGACATTTTCTTCTGTAACGGAGGTTGAAGGCCGCCCAGAACGCGGGTCATCTTTACAGCTTGATCTACCTCTTTTAAATTCAGCCACCCAGTACGCAACCGTAGAATAGGGTACAGCATCACCCCCGAATGTCTGCTGAATGTCCAAAAAAATTTCCTTCGTAGACATTTTTTTCAAACTGAGATATTTTATCACCGCACGTAACTCACTTTTATCCATAATTTTGACTTTTTAGCAACTCGTTGCACAAAAAAAATTATTACATGCGAACGAACTGACAAAAACAAGTGACAGTCTGCATAAATATAGTGTGATAGACACTCTTTAATTTGAATATCGAACTTGATCCAAAAAGGTTTCATATATATGCACTTCTAAGAACTTTTTGATTCACCCTCGTATATTACGTCTTAGAATAATTACTTGCCAAATAAAGTTTTGGCACTGTATGATTACTAATATTGCATGTATGTATTTACAACCTATTTTTACATTACTCAAGAAAGGCTGGACACACTTTAATGTTCCCTGATTTGTTGTAATCGTGGATAGCGGAATGACTATACTCGTAAAAAGATTGAATGCACGGCTGCATTTAGATAATAAACAGAGCGACCGGGATCCATCCATCCAAACCAATAAGACAGATTCGATTACGTTTAATCGTATCCCGTAGTTTATAATTATAACCTATATCGCGGGGCAGTTTACAAACATGAAATTCACCAACACAACTGACACCCAGACTCAGAGCAAGTGCCTTTGATTTACACATAGACACTTGCCTGGCCCCGGAATCGACCCCGGAACCTCGTGTTACCAAGGCAGACCCCTAGACCAACGAAGCATTCAGAGTGTATACTGAAGGCATTTTAATTAGATATTTACGGGCAAAGTTATTAAAATATATAAATTTCTTTTTGGTTTTCACGCTTGCGTGGGAAATCTTAACAATAGGGAGAGATCTTGAACTCCACACGACTATGTGAGAAACCGTGAGATCTGGCGTATGAATGGCAGATATCGGATTGTATTGCCTAGATTTAGTGTTCTGATCTAGGTTTTACGCAAGTGGTTTCAATTTAAAGATGATTTTTTTTTTCTTGATTAGGTTATATTAGGACGGTTAGAACGTACATAGAAACAGTTTTAGAAGCCGTAAAAGTAACCATAATTTTAATTGAACGACAAATCCTCTTGTAGTTACTTTTTGTTGCTAAAACAAGTCCTTGTTTATTTTAGCAGTTTAGAAGTAGAAGAGAATATTATCATCACATTTGAAAGAACACATTTTGTTGTGTTCGTTACTTCGTTTGTATGTTATACGTTTATCTTCTTTCTTGTTTCTTACGTACTGCTCTGCTATAATTGATTTACTAATACGTATCCGAATTTGAAGTTGAAACGGTATTTGTCACGGTACCATTTTGGAGGTAAAATTCATTAGGCGGACTCCCGCCCGGCTCATAAAAGCAGTTGCGGACCCGAGTTTCACCCTTGGGTGGTGTTAGTGACCCGCCCACTTAAAATGCTTCAATGTACCATCTCACGCCGACTGCCCCTTGGACGCCGACTGTAGCTTCACGGGGGCATGGTACCGTATGCCATTGGTATTTCAAATACAGTTCGTAGTACCGATCCCAATTATGCCAATTTCTAGTTTGGTCGCGTTCTTTCTCGGTAAGGGCGTGTAGTGTTAATGAGATTCAATCACAAATACTTCTGGGCGATTATAACAGTATTGAAGAAGCCATTGACCCAGCTATGGATAGCAGGGTATTACAACAGACATGTTAACTACTACTTAGCCCATGCATGACGCGCTGCTGGGTCGTGCCTCCTCCAATGACATGGAGGGTAATAGCCTACTGTGCACGAACGGCCAGAAGGTTTGGTACAAGGATTTGTACCAAGTTTTCCTGCTGTTGCAGCTAGTTCTTCGGCCTTGTTATTTCCTTTTTTCGGTTCTTACGACACCCTCATGATGGAGTACGGCAATGACAAAACATATTCTAAATCCATCACCACACCGTCAGAGATGCTTAGAGCATTAAATTATCACATTATTCGGTATGGTGTTCATTTAAAACAGCGCATAAAGATGAAACTTGACATTGGTTAATATTGTCCGTGTGGTGAATTAAGAATACATGGTATCATTGCCCCATTCCATTCTGAGGGCGTCGTAAGAGATGACAGAAGGAAATGACAAGGCAGAAAATTTACCGGCAAAAGAATGAAACTGGGGTATGAAAACCGGTGTCCCGTAGCACAGTAGGCTAATTCTTCCCCTTCATGTAATCGAAAATTTAAGCAGCGACACATAGTGATGCACAATCATTCATACCAAGTCCTTGTCATTGGATTTGTCCATGGCGAAGATTAGCATCCTCCATCAATCCGTAAATGTCTAAATCCGAGCGTGACCTTAGCCGTCGTGTGAACGAACTCATTTAGGAGTCAAAATGCTCTCTCAATAGCATTTGAGCTAGCTACAAGGCAGACGGTATTGATACAATGCAGACGTAACACTTTACTTGCCATTTCCAACTTAATTCAGGTATGGCAACATTTTCATCGCGTATCCAAAATACCGTAATGTTTATTCCCAAATACATGAATAACTCAAACTTCACACTACGACTTTTCCAAAGTGAACTTTGGATTGATAATATAATATTTATGAAGCTGTTATGAATGTAGAACAAACAACGGAGTTTTAAAAGCATTTTATGCTAGTACACTTGCAAATGGCCGAAAATATAAACGTGATAATTGCCTGATATATCTTGAAGGAATGACAAAGTGAATACAAATCTTTAATTACGTTTCGAATTTTCCAAACTATTTTATAAATATTGCCAGTGTGTTGCTGGTCTGCACAGTATTTGTAGACGTGACTGCGAAGACCAGACCCAGCAGAGGAGCATGCCGGATGCACATTAATGGATTGCGATCGAAAAGGTTGCGGTCAGTGGTCTTATTAGGAGCACTTTCCGTATTAAATTGGATGGTGTTATATGTATAGCTTACATTTTATTCCTTCCCAGTGTAATCTAGGACCTTTCTTTAAACTATCAGTAGGTAATCAGTCCTTTGTATCTGTTTTATTACCCTAATCCAAATGGTAAATTGTAATTATTTGGACGATATTAGATACTTTCGTTTACGCTATTTCTTTATTGATACACGCTTATCTTATAATATTTGCTCACGTAAAGATTACACAGAATTCAATTACTTATAGCAAAAATAATTGATCACTCTTTGCTCCTTTTAATATGAACAACTACACCGAACTTTTCAAATTTAGAAAAGTGTCATCCTTCTCTAGTTGAAGATGCACTAAAAGAAGAAGAAGAATCTGTTCGATAAAATACTATATTTTATCTAAACTTTGTAATAAAACACATTGTACATTATCGTAGCAAAACAGACCCGTCACTATAAACTTATCAACATTAAACAAGCACTCTAGTTGCGAAATATTTCCGTTCTTGTCACGCATATTTCTCAGCTAATCCAATAAATACCTCGACAAAGACAGACATAGGGCCGAAACCCTTCAGGGCAAAACAGTTACGTTCCTATTTCATTCGTACAACGTCCTAATCATTCATCGTTTTGGTTTCCCATAGTGTTGCAATAAAATATAGACTGGGACGACGAATACTGTGGCCGCGTTCACACGGTCCCGCGAGATTACCGCCAAGTCGTTTAACGCGGGTGATTGATGGTCAGAATGCTCAAGGAACTTCAAATGCACAGGCGTATACATACCGTCTAACCTGCCGACATTTATTTCGTTGAACGCAGTATCGCTGCAACATTCGTAAGGTTGTTATCAAAATGTTAGGGAATAAAGATTTGCGATTTAAATAATGCTTTCGGTGTTATGTTTTCTGCGTGTTTTGTGTATGACTCGTAGAATTCATTGTGCAGCATGACGTGTAACGCGTATTTAACAATTTGATCATTTCCGTAATACTCCAATCATAATTAGTAATGCTTATAATACTGTGATTGAGGTTACATGTGTGGTGCTGTCAACACCTACGTGGCTTAATTTTTTGTCCGATTGTGTATGGGCGTGGGTTTTTGGATCATACAGGTAATATCAATGAAGTTTATTGACTTGCAGATGAGAGGTTGGTTACTAAGTGGCCTAAACTGTTGCACTGGGACATTATTGCGTCTTGGACTCATTATGATGATATCCCTGTAATACTGCTAATTTTAGAAGTCGTGTTGATCTCACTGGTAGTTCCATAGATAATGAATAATTTCTTGTGTAAAATATACTGATTGCTGACTTTTAAAAGTTTAGATATCTAATATTTAGATTCAAACTTGTATTGCATGGAATATAATAGTATCTACAGCGCGCCCAGCGATCGAAATTCGACTGTGGAAATGTGGAAAATTTCGTGCGCCTCCGTCCGCGCAATTTTCTTAAACAGGCGTACAAAGTCGTTGATTCACGAATTATTATATAGATTCTTTAAACTATGATGCATTTTTTATGATTGATTAATCAATGTAACGTACCAAGCGGAGATCAATAAAGCCGACGATCAAGATCCACGATCCATAGATCGGACATCGGGATCGCGTGATCATCGCTCGTTGGCAGATATTAATTAATTTAATTGCCATACAAGTGTCCGGTGTAGTCGTTCAAGTGAAATGGTGATTTCAAAAAAGAAATTAAAGAAATAACCGTGGTAACTGTTATTTGGTTCGATTGAAATTTGAATTTGGCTGGTTTTGCATTGTCCCATTTCTTAAACGTGCATGGGACAAAAGGCTAGTTACCTACCGTAATATAGGAGGAGGCCTGCTAAGTCGCAGTGGCTCTTGTGTGGGCTGAATAGTAATAGTAGTGTAATGTTAGAATTAATGTTACTAGATGAAAAATTGGTGTATTTAGCCCGTATGTCAGTTGTTTATGATATACACAGGGTTAATTTCGAAAGAGTATCCATATTAATATCGGATATTTTGAATCGAAATACTAAAAATACATATGTTTTCGTGTGATGGACTAACATTGCGGTAGCAGTGGATTTCAATGAGTTTAATATGAAAACTTGTAAAATACTTTTGAGAAAATCGACGAAAATTATATTGGTTCTAGGGCCGTTGGGGTATATCTGCGATATTAATTAACATTTTGTTTTGATTTTTTGCCTCAAATATAGTAGGTAAAAGCGCTTCGTTTGACCTAAATGTACTTCATCTCTATGGACAGATTTGAAAAAAATACTCTGCAGATATTATCTATGTTTCGGACTGCAAGATACGATTACTTAAATATCATTTTCAATTAATTTTGACAAATCCAGTACGTGTTGAATATGACGAGTCAATAGACGTTATAACGTGTTGTGTTAAATGCCCTGTCTACTTATCTAACAAGATCTATACATAGTATTCAATGTATTAAGCCGCTTGTAAAAACCGCCGAGAGCTTCGTAGCCTTGATTTACATTAGGACACTCGTGTAGCGTCAGCAAAACTACAAACACGCGTTAAACTGTGTTTTCTTAATTACATACTTCTTACTAATATTATAAACGCAAAACTCTTTGTTACTCTTTCACGCAAAAAATACTGCTATGATTTTGATGAAAATCTACGTAATATGTACTAGCGACCCGCCCCGGCTTCGTACGGGTGCAATGAAGAACATCTAAATTGATCAGTGTTTCTCTACAATATTATATATGTTTTATACATATAAACCTTCCTCTATAATCACTCTATCTATTAAAAAAACCCGCTTCAAAATCCGTTGCGTAGTTTTAAAGATTTAAGCATACGTAGGGACGGACAGACGACAGCGACTTTGTTTTATAATATGTAGTGATAGCTCATCATTATATCAGAAGAACACATCGTTTATAATTTATAAAGATATTGTGTAGACCGAAACAAAAACATCGGCGGAATACCGATAATAGAAACAAGTTCTTCTGTAAGTGTAAACATAAAAAAAGAATTGAGAATCCAAATGGACAGTAGTTATTATCATACTCTATTACTGGCTCTACATTCTAAAATGTTGACTATTAGATGTTGATATTTTAGAACCGCTAGCAGATGATTGATATTACCTATATGTAGAAAATCAGCCTCTTGGTTTCAATAAGTTTTTTTTTATATTTTTCCCATAACGCCTTAAAGGACACGTAAAAATTGAAAAGTTTAGTATATTTCGTATATTGCTTGAAAAGATTAAACATTCACAATGTCGAGATTTCAGATCCATTTTAAGATTTCATATTATGATGTGTTTATAGTAACGAGATATTCGTTACTATAAAACTTTAGTAAAGTAAAATAATAATTATTATTATTATAACTAATAATTAATATTATAGTTCAAAGGTTTATATTTCTGACGGTATATTAACATCATTTAACACGCGTGACTACGCAGTCACGTGTTGACAGATGTTGTGATAGTCCCGATTAGGCAGCTCGAACAAGCTTTGTTATTAAAAAAAAGTATACTTATAAAAATTACGTCTGTTATATGTATCAACAAAAAGTTAAGGCCTTATCATCACTAGGTGTGCGTGAGTGGGTATCGTATGTTTTACAAGTGGAAAAATGGCTTCTGGTTTTACACTTTTTACTTAAACTACATCGTCCTGTTTCTCTAAATACTTAGTAGATATAAGGCAGAAAAGCTCTTCCCTTACCATAATTTTACTAGTTAAGATATTGTAGAAATGTACATTTACGACACATTAACCTATCAGCCATACTAGCGGAATGCCTGACCTATTTTTTTAATAAGATTAATTTATTCGGACATAAGCAACCTACTTTGTAGTTTTGGAATATCTGGCAGCCTTTAGTCGGTTTCAATCTCAAACTGTCAACATGATTGTATTTTGTTTCACGACGTTAGTGCCTACTGGATTTTTTCAATAAGAAGATGAATTTTATTTTATTTCGTTGTTAATGTGAGAAGTTTAGCAGGTAAAAATATTAAAAACTTTGTGACATAGTTATTTTAATTAATCAAGCACAGATAAAAGGTATTTTCATTAATATAACCCACTTGTATTTACCATCGTGAAGAAGTGTTATAGAATACAAATTATACTACAAATTTAATTCATATTTATTGGTTTCCCCAATAGCTTGAACTGTTCGTCAGTTATATATCTTATTTGAATACAAATATAGATACTTTAATTTTACTAGTGGCTAATTTACGTTTCTTTTTGTTACAGAATTCGGATTTTATGATCCACGGCAAACACTACGCAAATGGTAAGTTCATTATAAATTACCCTTGATATTAAAACACTCATTAGAATGTTATAAATCGACTAATACTTTCCTGTATGTTTCTCATATTTTAATGCGATACATTTTGATGATATAATCCACTATACTCACAAGAAAATAATTGAAGATTGGTAAGTTAGCATTTTGCTCTATGAAACAGTAGAACAAGCTTCATGATAATACATATAATGACTGTCGACAATGTTGGACTGTAACTTGTACCTACTGCAAGTGTGTCGACGGATCAACCCAAAAGGTCAAGACTACTAGTATTTTTACGACCCACGCCACAGTATACTATCTTATTTAAGTAATATCAACACAATTGTAAATGTTAGTAAACCCGACCAATTGGAGCTTCATTTTGACACAGATTTTACGCGATTTTACATTGGAGATTTGGGTTATAAGACTATGTATTCTTATTTCGTTGAGACCGGTAACTTGTTTGATCATCCTGAAGTCAAGTAAACACCCTTTTTATTACACCTTTATAAATTATGTGGTAGTTTCCGCTCGTTGAACTTTGAACTACTACTATTACTCAGCAGTGTTCCCAACCTGAAGCGGACTGATTATCGTACAAGGGGGCGTAAAATGCGTAAAATTATCGTACATCGGCCGATTTTTTTTAGACCTCCACTCTCGACGACTACCACGTTTTTAGACACGACCTTTTTTTAGACGTCAACTCATTTTTAGACGATTTTTTTTAGACGTCTAGGGCAAAATTATATATTGAAAATCATGATGAAAATTATTGTACAATCTGCAAAAATTATCGTAGAATCTGCGAAATCGAAATTATCGTACTATCTGCGTACGATTCTATTATGTTGTCGTACATCGTACGTAGGTCCAAATTATCGTACATGTACGATAATTATCGTACCGTTGGGAACACTGCTACTCAGCCCGAAAACGACTCACTGCTGAGTCGGGCCTCCTCCCGTTACGGGGCGGGGCCGTTGCCCTACTGTGTACTGTGTACTGTGCCACGCTGGCCAGACAAATTAACGCATGATTTTTATGCGTGCCTGCAACTGTTGTAAACAACATCGCCGCGTAAGACACCCTTAGAATGATATGGATCAGTGATAATGGATATTCTTAATATCAAATATCATTCATTATATTCGTAATTAAACATAACCTTTTAAGAGTTTTAATTGGGACATCAACTGTTTTATTTCCAACATAAAGAATTTTAGTACAACAACTATTGATCCAGATGTTATAAACTGTATGACGAATCGTGTGGCCCAACGTGTATGTAACTTAATAACTGTCAATAAACAGAATTATTGGCAAACACAGCTCTCGTACTTACTAAAACATTTATTCTTCTGTATAATCATGTTCCTACACGAACACCATCGGCCAACTACTTAGATTATAATCTATCGGTTAGTCAGCACGATTATAAAACCATCATTCAAACACTAATGTACCTTACAATTTTCTCGAATCTTAAACGTAGGTTGTAACAAAAACGCTAACTTCCAACCGAGCATCCGAGGTGAGAGCATAGAGACTATTAAAAGAATTACTCATAATAGCGAGAAATAAAAGTTTCTAATCCAGATTTTATTACAAAACATGAGTTCTAGTGAAAGCCAAACAACTAGATATTCTTATTATTGTCCTATAGTCCTTATTAATTTTATTAATGTTGATTTCTCAAGTTCTGACAATATGGTCCACAGCTGACCAAAATCTCAAGAAAAAGTAGTTGCTTAGTTTTGCCTGCTCTTTGCACACGGTATTTAAATCAGTATCATTAATGATCCTTTGGTTATGTATATAGTTTTTGTTACATCCTGTATTTTAATATTTAAGAAAATTTTTAGGTGCATTAGTGATTCATTTGGATATCTAGTAGAAACAACCTAAATGACGCGGCATAATTTCAAGTTTCTCCTAATTTTGCGTATTGCACATACATTTTCTCCGTACACGCGTGGTATGTAGGATGCACACTGCCACCAAGCTATTCTAGCTTAAGAAGCGACAAAAGAAACTATGTTGTTGGGCGGTAAGTGTAGTGTGTAAGCTATGGAAAATTTCATGTTACTCCCTATTCTCATTTCTATGTATATAATTATAGAGTGCTCTACAGCGACTCGTTTATGGATCGGAGTGTAGAAGGAGCACAATCTAAGTAAAGTTTAAACCTTGGTATAGTACCTTGACGAATTGATTTAAAAAGTGCTCAATTACGTACCGTTATTTTGCCAGTTGCTGGTTCTGCCAGTGTAATAATAGCTTCCAAAATGTCAGTTTTTAATTGCAAAAATGTGTGAATTTGCCATAACACTATCTACATTTTGATTTTTGATTTTTTAACGACTCTTTCGGTCGTGCAGTTTTTTCGATTCTCATGCCATTGTTCTCAACATATATAATACTAGCTTTTGCGCGCGGCTTCGCCCGCGAGGGCTTTCAAACCCGTGCTTATCTCTATGCCTATTTTTTACGAACATAAAAGCGGTTATTGTGACTAAACTATGATAGTTAGATATGTGCTCTCGCGGACTTTTTTGTAGACCTTTATAAGACCTACAAACCCGTAGTACATCATTTTGTTCTATTGTCAATAGTTTTTGCAGCGCACGCATAAATAGGTTTTCGATTTTACACCTTGGGTTACAAAATCGCAATTTTCATACGGATACCTAATTCTTTTGAAAATAAAATATTAGCCTATAACCTTCCTCGATAAATAGACTATCTAACACTGAAAGAAAAGAATTTTTGAAATCGGACCAGTAGTTCCTGAGATTAGCGCGTCCAAACAAACAAACAAACAAACAAACTCTGCAGCTTTATATATTAGTATAGATTGTATACCGTACTCATAATATTCGCGGTAAAGGTTGCGGCCAGCATCTGGATGCGTCAAGCTGAAGACAGGGCGCTATGGCGCACTTTAGGCGAGGCCTATGTCCAGCAGTGGATTAGAGAGTGCTGATGATGACTCATACTATAATACTCAGTAAAATATTGTTTGTAACCTGGCCATCATTGCTGGGAACTATATTGCAGCAGCATTAATATTTCCTGATAAAAAAACTCTGAGGAAACTTTCAAGCGGCCAGGATATTTAGAAATGAGAGTTTCTACGTAATAATTTAATTAAATAATATTGATCGCCTCGCCGTGTATCGATCTCGAATTTAATTTTAATTAATATTAATGAAATGAAATGTAATTGGTAACGGTTTCATGGTTTTGATTTTAAAAGTTATTATAATTTTACGGTTTCACTATATGAACTTTTACTTGTGATGAATTTATTAGATTTTTAAGTGTGTCTAATTGTTTAAACCGTACGAAAAAGTTGCGCGTATGTATAAATTATACTTACATGATTTAAAAATGTTTAGTACTTTTCCTTTGTCGTACAACTGTAAATGCAATTAGTCAATTTAAAATACCCAGTGTTATGTCTTCAAACTATCCTACAGTACAGAACCTAAAGTACAGAAAAAAATCCAAGGTTCTCTCTCGAATTGCTCTTATTGAACTGAAAACTGATAGCAAGACCCAGAATATTCTGAGTATTTTTTAGTATTTTGGTTGCTCATCTAGTGTTTTTTGTTCCTGATAACTTTGCCAATACTCGTTAGCTCATCAGAGTATTTCTCAGTTAATCTTTCGTTGTATTCCATACATCACTAAGATGAAGCAGATTTTAATTACATATTACCTAGAACTGTAGTTTCGACAAATGCTGTTGCAAAACCTGTCTCTCGCCGGATCATGTCCGTTTCCAGTCGTCGGTTCCGTTCGGATATCAGCAACCTTCCTGCCAAACCGGAGACACACCGGTCCATGGGTAAGGCGTCTCCTTGCTTAACCGGTCTCCCAGCAACTTGGCTTCCTAACCAAACTTTCAATCTTCTACATTGTAGACTTGTTTGTGGGTTATGGTGGCAATGCCATTCATACTATACTACATAGACAGTTCGTACATTCATCTAAATAAGTCATATAACTTTTCGTAATACCTCGTTCCTCGTTTCAGCCCATTATTGATCCACTACTGAGTCGGGCCTCCTCCAAATTCATGGAAGGAAAATAGCCTACTTTTCCACGTGGCAAGACGGTTGGCACAGGGTTTATATCAAGTTTTCCTTCTCTTGCGGCTAAATAATTTGCCTCTTCCGTTCCCTAAGTCGCCTCTTACGACACCCTCGGGATGATATGGGTTGGTGACACTGCGTATTCTAAATCCGTCACCTCACTGACCACTTTTCTTATTACCACTTAATGCATATTGCAGATATTAAAACCCATCCGAATCCATCTCAACCACCCACTGTTCCATGACTCATTACGCTTCATAATTCTGCACACTAAACGTTTTACGAGCTATCCACAAAAACATATTTTCCAAGATGAAAGCCTCCGATCACTTGGAAGTTTATTTTGAAATTAATTGTGTATAAAAATAAAATGTGAACGACGGGCATTAATGCTCTGTAGATAATCAGTAATGTGTCTGATAGCGGTTATTCTCACGCCTCAAGTTTGGGCCATTAGCTTTATGTTGGCCGGAGCAGCGGGTTCCCCAAAACCGCTAATGCTTCAGAACATTAGAGCTCATGTTACGCGTGAAGTACTTTGTACTCTGACATTTTTGTGAATTGTGCATGCGATAAGATCGGTAGGAGATGGCATAAATTTAAATTATGATCACGTATATTACTTGGATGTCTAAGGTACGGTTTTTACCTAATTTCTTAAAGGCCTTTAAGGTTGACTACACCTTGAGACTTTCAGTTCCGATTCCTTGTTTAAAGAAGATATCTTGTATGAAGATTTTTAGGGATCCTCAAAGCGAATAAGAATATTAGTAAAGGTTTTCTTAACCTTAACCTTATTTTAGGTTAAGGTACCAATGTTTTGCTTCAGATCTGAAGATCCTTCAAAACTCTAGCTGTCAATTCCACGCTGTATATTGAACACTACGTTATTCACAACTATTGTGTAGTTCTAAGTACCCCAAAACTCCACTCTTAGTGTGTCGTATTCTATGAATGTGTGAGTAAGTAGAATTCCTAGAAAAAGAGGACGGGCGACCTCTTAAGCATGTCGCCTACGACACACGCCCACAGACACACTGTCAAACTGTCTACCAACAATTAACCCGACGTTGCGGGAAATACTGGCGTCGGGATGACCTCTGACCTCGACTCGCTTAGTGAAATGTGACATGTGTGGCGTAAGGTCTGTCTCGAGAGCGTTGGGCTAAACCCACAATTGCAATTGCAGTTGGATAATTATAGATTGTGTGGCGACGGATTAAGAATACACAGCGTCGCCACCCCATATCATCCTGAGGGTGTCGTAGGAGTCGATAAAAGCATGATCAGGCCGATAACCTAGTCGAAAAAGCAGGAAAACTTAATACGAAACCCTTTGCCGACCCGTCTGGTCAGCGTGGCACAGTAGACTAATTACTTGTAGTTGGAGGAGGCCCGACTCGGCAGTGGGCCATTTATGAGCGGAGAAGAAGAAGAATTATAGTTTGGACGCCCGACTCGGCAGTGGATCTTGAATATGGAATATGGTTATGTTCAGTATTCAACGTCTGTGTAGTGACGGATTTGGAATACCTACATAGTAGGTATGGGGGTAGCCATACTGTCCTTAAGTTGTCGTAAGAATCATAAAAACCTATTGAGTGGGGCCTCTTACATTAGTCGTTACAGCCCATAAATGACCCACTATTGGGTCGGGACTCCTCTAAATTCATGGAGGGAAATTTGCCTATTATGCCACGCTGGCAAGACGGGTTGGCACAGGGGTTGTATAAGGTTTTTCTTCTCTTGTTTATTTGCCTCTTGCGTTCTTTTAGTCGCCTCTTACGAGACCCTAAATATGGTATGGGTTGGTGACATTGTGTATTCTAAATCCCTCTCCACACGGATGTACTCTTACATTCCCAAGAAGGGAAATTGCCAGGTTTTCTGTCTTGTCATTTTCTTTAGTTGCTTAATTAATTGATTTTCTTTAAGCTGATAGGATGTACTCTGGATAGAAGTGTATACTCTGTATTCTAAATCCCTCACCATACAGTCAATTAGTGTCACATAATAAGACCCAATCACATGTAGCCTTTACTTTCTAGGCAATATCTTAATAAGTTGACTTGAATAATAACGTCTATTTTATTGCGATGGTCAAGCTAAGTGTCCAATGCAATTTATTTATTGATAAATTTTCTGCCGAAGAACCGCTAAGTGAAGGATAAAATATTGCTCGTTTCCGTTCTTATGGCTGCAAAGCTAATTAGAATGTTTCATTAATAAATATCCTGTAACATATGTTAGTATTCCATTGTTTGATGGATTAAAGTAACCATTTATATCCTGAGAATGTCAAACTCGGAGACTCATGGAGATGATGGACAGAAACTAGCTACAAGATGAGGTTAACTTGTTAAAAAACCTTTGGAAGAGTGTTATATATAATAGACTGTCATTTCACATGATTATTCGTTTTCGCTATTCGTGTTTGGTATTTGTGTTGGCTGGTTTTCGTATTACTTTTCGACCGACATCAAAAAAGGAGCTTCAGTGCCTAGAAATATTTTTACTCGAAGTCGTCAAACCGATTTAAAAAATAAATAATATATATTAACCTGATATTATTTAGTGAAAATACATTTGAATAAGCTTTTAGTGACAGGGATAGAAAAATGGGATGAAACGTCACGCTCCGAATTGTCTGTGTTGTTTTTCATAATAATTTGAAAATATGAAGAAACAGTCTCCGCCACGCTTCCGCCTATGATGTCTGTGTGTTTTTGCCTACAGTCCTAACGATATTTTCTTTTTTTTAAAGACCAATTCTCTGCACTTGTTATAACCTGTATCGCAATGACTGTTTCTCTACTCTCTCAGGCAATAGATAACCCACTGCTGAGTCGGGCCTCCCCCAATTATGTGGAGGGTAATTAGCCTACTGTGCTGGTTAGCCTACGCGGGCCACACAGGCCAACCTGTGTGGCCCGCGTTCGTACAGGGCTTCGTATCAAGTTTTCCAGGGCCGTTTACAAACATGAACACCAATGACGCCCAGCCTCGGAGCAAGTGCCACTAGTTTACACAAAGACACTTGCCCGACCCGGGAATCGAACTGGAGGATCCGTGATCCATAGGTGGCACACACAGCCCCTAAAGCAAGGCAGTCTGCTTTGTAAAATTCGATCCAAATAAATTTACTTTAGAGGTAGAGTGCGTTCCGCAATATAAAACTCTGTTGAAACATCTCTCACTCTGAATCAACAGCTTATTCATATGTTGAGCTTAATGACAGGCGTAGCAAACGTTTGTGAAATTCCAAGTGTAAAATATGTGATTATATTACGAGTGTAAGAGCCGCGAAAGAAAGCTGTTAACAAGCAAGAATTACAAGACTAACATGATTATTTTGTTAAATTGTTGGAAAGTATACGTGGGTGCAATAGTTACTCATAAAAAAACATGGCTTTGCAGATTACACATTGTGCAATTTGTTTAGAAATACAAGTTTTAATAGTGATAGATTTAATAGACACAATGCCATCACCCCATTCCACACTGAGGGTGTAGTAAGAGGCGAGTAAAGTACGCATTAGCTTGACTACGACTTAGCCCATAACCCATTGCTGAGTCGGGTCTCCTCCAACTACATGAAGGGTAATTAGCCTACTGTGCCACGCTGGCCAGACGGGTTGGCACAGGGTTTAGTATCAAAATTTCCCTAATTTGGGCTTGGTTTTCGGCCTTATCATTTCCTTTTGTTAGCTTTTACGACGCCATCAGGATGTATCCATTTTCTCTCCATAAACTTGGAGGAGGAACTCAGTAATGAATCATTTATGGGACTAGGTCATGATGACGAAGTTATCAAAATAAACTTACTTAAATATGTTTGAATACAATTTGTTTTGAATTTCAAGCTATCGGCGACGGCGGTTTAATTGCTACTGCAAGAACTTCCTATGTTACTATGTTCATTTTATAGATTTTGGATACAAACAATAGTATCGTACACAATTTTGTATCTTAACTTTTTTTTTAGTTGCCGACACACAAAATTGTATATAAGTGTCGACATCCGAATATTTGCTGACAATATACCGAAGCCGCCGCGCGCGAAATTTACAAATTGGCTGTCGGCGTAAATAAATTTCAATAAAATGACACCGCATTCCCTAAATTGCTTGCAATTAAAATTTAACGTTGACGACTGCCTCCGTGATCTTGATAAAAAGCATAATTGGACTGAGTTATTCGAGAGTGTACCAATCCACAAATTAAAAAATATTACTTGGTGTAAGTGTCAAAAAAAATGTTTAGTAGACAAACAGTTCAATTTTTATTTACATCTTTATGTTCTTATTAAACAAGGACCAATGGTTTTTAATGCGGTTTTCATCTATCTATAGACCGGTCCCCATTCCACCCTGAGGGTGTCGTAAGAGCCGACAATAGAAGACCGAAGACCTAGCCGCAAGAGAAGGAAAACTTGATACGAAACGCTTGTCACAGCGTTTCGTATCAACTTGCCAGCGTGGCACAGTAGGATAATTGAACTTCATGTAATTGGAGAAGGACTCAGAGGTGGGTCATTTATGGGTTGAGAAGTAGTAGTAGAGTGGTTCCGTGGTAAAGTTAAGGACGAACAAGACGAAGAATGTTTAAATTTATTTATACCGATTGAGACAAAAATATATTAGGATGGAAATTGTAATTTTAACACACTAGAAGAACACTACCGTGCGAAACCGGTACAGGTGATTAGTACGACACAAAGTAGTACATCATTTGTCTTAGACAACTAGCGTACAATGTCACTAAAGGTTTCGTAATGATTAAGCAGTTGGTACATTTTGGCATAGCTTGATTCAATTTATATGTCCGAATAACGTGTCCGACCATGTGCGCGTGAGTCATGCGCCAGCGCAGCGCACATAAGAAGGAACCGGATCGACATTGAGCGACGAAACACGAGTCCCTACGGCAGTTAATACTTTTTTGTAATTAATTTGGTGTAATGATGCAAAAAGTCAAGTTGGCCCGTTGTTGAGTGCGTGTGTAAGGTTTTATGTAGCGTAATATTTTACTGGTGGTTTTAAGGGAAATTAGAGTAACTAGTAACTTTAATTAATACATATTGGTATTTCTTATGAAGACAAACATAAATTGGACATTGAATACGGAGGTATATACTAAACTTAAAGCTACAGCAATCATGAATGAATAATTTTACCTAATGATTTTAATTTAATTAAAAAGTATATTTTTTTTACTGATTTAATGATAATTACCACCAAACGGTTAGCATGGCATCGGAAATAATCCCTTGTTAAGGGATGATTTGCACTTATTTAATTTGTATTTATATGAACAAGATTTCCAAAACTAAAATTAATGTAAACACGACGCGAAATATTCTCAAATAAAGGGTTGTCCTTCCAAATGTGAGCTGTTACTTAATCCACTCACTAAATACAACAAAATGGTTGCATTATTTTGCCGAGTAACCATTGGAATAAATTGAATGTACTAAGATAAATCAAAATCAAATCCGACGCTTTTAAAGGCCAACTCTAATGCCTTGTCTTACAGCTCAATAAATATGTTAGTGCCAAAAATAATTGAATCATTTAATGTTATCACTTATCGTATCACTCAAAAGTGTTTAGGATTGTAGATAACGCTTTGATTTATTTTATGGTTTGTGTGACACTTGGCTACTTAATGCCAAGCACTTTTAATCGCTATCGGGGGTATTGGGATACCAATTAACAATTTATAACAAAGTGCTAATCAAATTTTATGCGTTTGTTTCTGCAATATGTGTCTTCTGACAAGTGACATTAGTGGTTAATTAGATGGGTCAAATTAGAGCAAATATTTGGGATATTGACGTTTAAAAAAGGTTTTATCTTGTGAAGTTTTAAGTTTTCTTTTTCAAAGACGTGTATTTGTATAATTGACATTTTTAACCTTCATACTCTGTCAATGAAGTCACACAAGGCGTTCAGACATATTTTTTTAAATGCCTACTACTTTATAAACTACGTCCTGATTCAATTTTAGCAAAACGACAAATAGGTTACAATACATACATAGCAGGCAAGTATATGTCTTAGGTTTTCGCGATTATTACACAATGAAATTAAACTCTTAAAAACTGATATATCGCATGTATTTAACATTATATAATTCCCCACGTTTCGAATACTTTGCAGCAGTTGTGGTCACGAGACTAGATGATAGAATAATGTGAAATACACTCTATAAATCAGTTTAAAATGTTTTAATTAAATGCCGTAGGTAAAGTTGCTTGAAACATTATGCGGTGTTAATGTTCACTCTTACTTCTTATGATGCTTTTATCTTTACTCTATGGTATAGAAATTGATTCAACGGACCATAAATTATTCAGATTCATGAAGATGTCGACCGCTGTGCGTAGAAAGACATATCTGCGATGTTCATATACATCGTCAACTTGCTTTTATTTTTGCTTATCTAGCTTTTACCTGCGACAGCATGTGCTTAACACTACCTGTTGTCAGCAAACCCCTATGATTTCGTATACTATGATACTATTACTGTTAAATTATACCTGTTTAGTAGTCATGACAAATTAGTTGGTTAGATTATAATGAATTATTTTTGAAACCAGAAATGTTTTTATTGGTTTCAAACATATTGAATACGCGCAACACGCAATCCAGTCGGAACTTAAGAAGGTCTTTTACATTTTCACATTTGGTGTGGCGCGTTAAATCCTAGTATTTTTCAATATGCTTTTAGTTTTCATATTTCTATCTTTTCTACTACTACTACTCAGCCCATAAATGACCCACTGTTGAGTCGGGCCACCTCCAGATACACGGGGGGTCATCAGCCCACTGTGCCACGTTGGCACAGGATTATCCAGTTTTCCTTCTCCTGTGGACATATTATCGGCCTTGACTTTTCCTTTTGCCGGTTCTTACGACACCCTTAGGGTGGAATAGAGTGATGACACTATGTATTCTGACTGATGTTTATACAGACGCCCAATTTAACCCATACTCAATTCTATTCTGTTTGACGTTCCAGTGTCTTTGTAATAAAAACTTGTATGGGATCAGCAGTTCAAGTGTGTCAATGTAAGACATAGCCACTTTATTGCTTAAACGAAAGATAAAAAAGTAAAACATGTTTTTTTTTCTGCTTTAATGAAATCAAGCTATGTATGCTCATAGATCCACATATTTTTTAAGTACGTATTTATCTGCTTGTTCCAAAGCTTCTTAACACAGCAAACTTGGCTGGGTTTAGCCACCTCTTAAGACAAATTACAACAAGCCATCGAACTAATTGACACGACATCATCAGCCGAATATAGCAGTCTGCGAACACAGAATCGGATACAAGTAATAAATCTATTCGGGTCCATTATGTCACCGGCAAGTGGCGGCGACGCCCGTTGCCGCTCGTACTCTATGAATATTCAAACCTGTTCCATACAACCTGTGGAACTCGTCCCGCGACCTGCGCGCGCGCCCCGCCTCCACTCCTAGTTCCGTGGATGCGACTACTCGGCTGAATGTTACTATTTCATCTGTGTTTGTACGTAAGGTCTATACAGTATACGGTGTTTATGGTCTCCATGAAACTCAATAGTCTCATAAAAAATCGCTATGATTAATTCAACAGGTGATTCTTTGATGTTTGGCATTGTGACGTTTAGTTTTTATTAGTAGTTAAGGGCTACGTACGCACTGACTTTTGAACAAACTAGCAAAAGTCGTGTTAGGTATAGACTTTCACTAAATTGAAATATTTTTCTTTAGTGCAGTCATGGACGTATAAAAAAAGGCGGACGGAACTCTCGCTAAGACAAAAGTGAGACGCCAAGATGGCGGCCGCTCTTTATGTGTGAGTTAATTTTGGGGTGGCCAAGTTACACAAAAATTTGCAATAACACAACAAATATTGAATATATATTTCGATGGTAAATGTAGGCCTCCTCTGGTTTTTAGGTATATTAACTTAAGTTTCTTTTTTTTTTTATAAAATCCACGTCTTGTTAGATTGCTAATTTACCTTTTGAGGTACTGCATAAGTAACAACACGCCAGAGTCCTCCTTTAGTTGTTAAAAGTCATTCGCATCAAAATGTATACTGCAAACGACACTGTATTTGTTTGGAATCCAATCGTTTTCACCATTACAATTTCTACTAAGTAATTTGAATTCAATCATTTCTCCATACTTAATTTTCCTTAGAATATAAAATAAAATACCCAGTAGTAACTATTAAATAATTAACCATAATAATATATTGATTTTTATAATAAACGAAAAATTGCCCATATTTCGGTTAATTAGCACAGGTGAATATTGGCAACACTGAACTTAAAATTAATTGTTTTGTTCGAGCAAATACAATTTGATTTTAATGTTTATAATCTGGAAATAAGTGATTGAATTATTCATTTACGTATGAAACGTGATTCCTGGATTGTTTTTCTTTCGGTCACTACGGTTTTTACACCATTTTACCACGCAAGACATGATTTATATTTTTTATTTTTTCGCCGCTTATTGCGTCTCAATGCATCGATGTTCGCGCGCGTAATGGCCGACTAATGTGTGAAAGTGTGCGTGCTGGCCTGTACATATAGCTGAGCTGGCCGACTATGATGTCACAGTTTTTAGTTAGCAAGACTCTGTCCGACTTTTTTTATACGTCCATGAGTGCAGTATAGAGTTTGTCTATAAATTTCAACGAGTCGTCTGTCAAACAGTCAAAGCGGCGGCGTCTATTTTCATTATTTGAGTTAACAGGTGGTCCTGGTCGAGTGCCGAGGCGTTGTAATGGTCGCATCCACGGAACCAGCGCTTTAACTATTTTTATAAGCTCGTCTCGAAAATAGGCAACAATTTGTTGTGTATCGTCCACGGTCGTAAAGCATTGTATGCGCTGCATGTTAAGTGGGATTACGAGAGGGGATAGCGAGCTCTCACAAACGGGATTTAGTACTTTCGAATAGATGCGAGATCTTTTTATGTTTTCATGTCAATATTCATATTCTTATTATATTGAGTCTTGTGTATTAATATGTTGTTGGATGTGGTCTTTATAGTTTATTGGTGTAGTGGTAGCCGGCTTTTTATAGCATGTTTGTAATATAAACAAACAGATTCTCCAATGTATTTAGATCCCGGTTAAGGATTTAGCGGTGGTATTGGAATCCCACGCGGACCCTTACACGGTGTGATTTTTAAGGCAGCCAATTTTGTGTACCTAAAGTAATATTGTGTACACTAAATTGATTGTATTAAAACATGTTTGCCTTAATACTGTATGCGTGGGAGGCGTAGATTTCACATTGTAGCAGATATTAATTTTATTTATATATGTAAATATTAGGCTAATTACCCTCCATGTACGTCTGAAACAGCAGTAGCTGGGTAGTGGTTTGTAAACATTGTGTCCGCAGATCTGATATAAGTAGTAGGTATTTGCAGGATTGCTTTACTTTTATGTTACGTCTTACTTTAATGATATGACTATATTGAATTTTAACAAAATAGCGTAGGTAGGTTCAGGTACAAGATAATTTATTTTGAAAATATGGGTACAGTGTGTAGTCTTATGTCAATAGTTAACAAAGTTCAGCCATATTCTGCTGTTCAGCTTGCAAAAAATCTCAAGTAATAATTCATAATGATTTCTCAGTCTCCCGCGAACACGACTGGTGCAAAGCATTCGAAATGTGATTGAAACGGGAATTGAATAATGTAATTTACACGCAATAAATCCGTTAAAAAGTATTTAATTTCAACAATAATTCATAATTCATTAATGAATAAGATGTCATGTACTGTCTGCCATTTACAAATAATAATTAAAATTCATAAAATGTCAGTACTTCCACAGGTTTTATGGAACAGGTTTGAATATTCATACAGTACAGTCTCTATTAGAGAAAGAAGTTTACCATTCTACCATCTATGGTCGACACATGAAGTCAGTGGTGAGAAAACTGACGACTGTTTTAACCAAATGATTACCTGTGTCATTTGTGGGCTGAAATGATAACTCATTTGATTAGATCCGTATTTTATTATTAAACCCCAAGATTTATTATCTGATGAACCACTTAGGTTGATTTTGCGACAACCTTTTTATGACACGTTAATAAATCGTCGTTTTATAATAAGGAGCGAAAAGGAATCTAAGAAAAGATATTATTACATTATATTACATCGATGAGACGACTTTATTATCCCAATAAAGATTCGGTGGTAGATTTATCTTATTTATTTATTGACTGCCTCGTTGGTCTAGTGGTCAGATGTGCCGCCTTTGGATCAACGGGTCCCGGGTTCGATTCCGGGGTTGGGCCAGTGTCTTTGTCTAAACCAGAGGCACTGGCTCGGAGTCTGGGTGTCATTTCTATCTATAATATGTATGTATTTACAAAAAAAAATGTATATAAGTAGTTTATCTGCCTTTGACTGCCTCGTTGGTCTAGTGGTTAGATGTGCCGCCTTTGGATCAACGGGTCCCGAGTTCGATTCCCGGGTCGGGCAAGTGTCTTTGTCTAAACCAGAGGCACTGGCTCGGAGTCTGGGTGTCATTTCTATCTATAATATGTATGTATTTACAAAAAAAAAATTATATAAGTAGTTTATCATCCATCTCGTTACCATAACACAAGCATTAAGTTGCTTAACTTGGGACGAGATGGCGTTGTGTGAAATGTCCAAGGATATTTCACACAACGCCATCTCGTTACCATAACACAAGCATTAAGTTGCTTAACTTGGGACGAGATGGCGTTGTGTGAAATGTCCAAGGATATTTATTTTATTTTTATTTTTTATCGAAAAAGTAAATGCAAATGTTTTTATTGATGTGTGTGATAATAATAATTCCTAGATGCGCAATTTATAAAGGCGCTATGTTGGACACACATAATATATATTATACTAGCTATTATACGAGGCTTATATTGATTGTAATGGGTCCAGCAGTTTTATGTTTATACAATTCCTCTTTATGTTATTATTAGATAACCTCATTATGTTTCTTTTTGATGAGCTAATTTGAACCAAAATTACATAATACATAGGTACTCGTGAATGAAAGTAAAAAGTCTATGAGTATAAAAATAAACACGCGATAAGTCCGTTAAAAGTGCTTATTTCCAATTGGTACTCGTATATGTAATCTGACATTGACAAAGTCTTGAAGGTGATGAGGACCCAGAAACGTTATTTTAGCAATCTACTCATATGAACCTCCATTTTTGCAGTGTAAACTAAATATTGTTTCAATAACAAAATATAGATTATATAAAATTATAAATACTCTTAAAAACTGATATATCGCATGTATTTAACATTATATAATTCCCCACGTTTCGAATACTTTGCAGCAGTTGTGGTCACGAGACTAGATGATAGAATAATGTGAAATACACTCTATAAATCAGTTTAAAATGTTTTAATTAAATGCCGTAGGTAAAGTTGCTTGAAACATTATGCGGTGTTAATGTTCACTCTTACTTCTTATGATGCTTTTATCTTTACTCTATGGTATAGAAATTGATTCAACGGACCATAAATTATTCAGATTCATGAAGATGTCGACCGCTGTGCGTAGAAAGACATATCTGCGATGTTCATATACATCGTCAACTTGCTTTTATTTTTGCTTATCTAGCTTTTACCTGCGACAGCATGTGCTTAACACTACCTGTTGTCAGCAAACCCCTATGATTTCGTATACTATGATACTATTACTGTTAAATTATACCTGTTTAGTAGTCATGACAAATTAGTTGGTTAGATTATAATGAATTATTTTTGAAACCAGAAATGTTTTTATTGGTTTCAAACATATTGAATACGCGCAACACGCAATCCAGTCGGAACTTAAGAAGGTCTTTTACATTTTCACATTTGGTGTGGCGCGTTAAATCCTAGTATTTTTCAATATGCTTTTAGTTTTCATATTTCTATCTTTTCTACTACTACTACTCAGCCCATAAATGACCCACTGTTGAGTCGGGCCACCTCCAGATACACGGGGGGTCATCAGCCCACTGTGCCACGTTGGCACAGGATTATCCAGTTTTCCTTCTCCTGTGGACATATTATCGGCCTTGACTTTTCCTTTTGCCGGTTCTTACGACACCCTTAGGGTGGAATAGAGTGATGACACTATGTATTCTGACTGATGTTTATACAGACGCCCAATTTAACCCATACTCAATTCTATTCTGTTTGACGTTCCAGTGTCTTTGTAATAAAAACTTGTATGGGATCAGCAGTTCAAGTGTGTCAATGTAAGACATAGCCACTTTATTGCTTAAACGAAAGATAAAAAAGTAAAACATGTTTTTTTTTCTGCTTTAATGAAATCAAGCTATGTATGCTCATAGATCCACATATTTTTTAAGTACGTATTTATCTGCTTGTTCCAAAGCTTCTTAACACAGCAAACTTGGCTGGGTTTAGCCACCTCTTAAGACAAATTACAACAAGCCATCGAACTAATTGACACGACATCATCAGCCGAATATAGCAGTCTGCGAACACAGAATCGGATACAAGTAATAAATCTATTCGGGTCCATTATGTCACCGGCAAGTGGCGGCGACGCCCGTTGCCGCTCGTACTCTATGAATATTCAAACCTGTTCCATACAACCTGTGGAACTCGTCCCGCGACCTGCGCGCGCGCCCCGCCTCCACTCCTAGTTCCGTGGATGCGACTACTCGGCTGAATGTTACTATTTCATCTGTGTTTGTACGTAAGGTCTATACAGTATACGGTGTTTATGGTCTCCATGAAACTCAATAGTCTCATAAAAAATCGCTATGATTAATTCAACAGGTGATTCTTTGATGTTTGGCATTGTGACGTTTAGTTTTTATTAGTAGTTAAGGGCTACGTACGCACTGACTTTTGAACAAACTAGCAAAAGTCGTGTTAGGTATAGACTTTCACTAAATTGAAATATTTTTCTTTAGTGCAGTCATGGACGTATAAAAAAAGGCGGACGGAACTCTCGCTAAGACAAAAGTGAGACGCCAAGATGGCGGCCGCTCTTTATGTGTGAGTTAATTTTGGGGTGGCCAAGTTACACAAAAATTTGCAATAACACAACAAATATTGAATATATATTTCGATGGTAAATGTAGGCCTCCTCTGGTTTTTAGGTATATTAACTTAAGTTTCTTTTTTTTTTTATAAAATCCACGTCTTGTTAGATTGCTAATTTACCTTTTGAGGTACTGCATAAGTAACAACACGCCAGAGTCCTCCTTTAGTTGTTAAAAGTCATTCGCATCAAAATGTATACTGCAAACGACACTGTATTTGTTTGGAATCCAATCGTTTTCACCATTACAATTTCTACTAAGTAATTTGAATTCAATCATTTCTCCATACTTAATTTTCCTTAGAATATAAAATAAAATACCCAGTAGTAACTATTAAATAATTAACCATAATAATATATTGATTTTTATAATAAACGAAAAATTGCCCATATTTCGGTTAATTAGCACAGGTGAATATTGGCAACACTGAACTTAAAATTAATTGTTTTGTTCGAGCAAATACAATTTGATTTTAATGTTTATAATCTGGAAATAAGTGATTGAATTATTCATTTACGTATGAAACGTGATTCCTGGATTGTTTTTCTTTCGGTCACTACGGTTTTTACACCATTTTACCACGCAAGACATGATTTATATTTTTTATTTTTTCGCCGCTTATTGCGTCTCAATGCATCGATGTTCGCGCGCGTAATGGCCGACTAATGTGTGAAAGTGTGCGTGCTGGCCTGTACATATAGCTGAGCTGGCCGACTATGATGTCACAGTTTTTAGTTAGCAAGACTCTGTCCGACTTTTTTTATACGTCCATGAGTGCAGTATAGAGTTTGTCTATAAATTTCAACGAGTCGTCTGTCAAACAGTCAAAGCGGCGGCGTCTATTTTCATTATTTGAGTTAACAGGTGGTCCTGGTCGAGTGCCGAGGCGTTGTAATGGTCGCATCCACGGAACCAGCGCTTTAACTATTTTTATAAGCTCGTCTCGAAAATAGGCAACAATTTGTTGTGTATCGTCCACGGTCGTAAAGCATTGTATGCGCTGCATGTTAAGTGGGATTACGAGAGGGGATAGCGAGCTCTCACAAACGGGATTTAGTACTTTCGAATAGATGCGAGATCTTTTTATGTTTTCATGTCAATATTCATATTCTTATTATATTGAGTCTTGTGTATTAATATGTTGTTGGATGTGGTCTTTATAGTTTATTGGTGTAGTGGTAGCCGGCTTTTTATAGCATGTTTGTAATATAAACAAACAGATTCTCCAATGTATTTAGATCCCGGTTAAGGATTTAGCGGTGGTATTGGAATCCCACGCGGACCCTTACACGGTGTGATTTTTAAGGCAGCCAATTTTGTGTACCTAAAGTAATATTGTGTACACTAAATTGATTGTATTAAAACATGTTTGCCTTAATACTGTATGCGTGGGAGGCGTAGATTTCACATTGTAGCAGATATTAATTTTATTTATATATGTAAATATTAGGCTAATTACCCTCCATGTACGTCTGAAACAGCAGTAGCTGGGTAGTGGTTTGTAAACATTGTGTCCGCAGATCTGATATAAGTAGTAGGTATTTGCAGGATTGCTTTACTTTTATGTTACGTCTTACTTTAATGATATGACTATATTGAATTTTAACAAAATAGCGTAGGTAGGTTCAGGTACAAGATAATTTATTTTGAAAATATGGGTACAGTGTGTAGTCTTATGTCAATAGTTAACAAAGTTCAGCCATATTCTGCTGTTCAGCTTGCAAAAAATCTCAAGTAATAATTCATAATGATTTCTCAGTCTCCCGCGAACACGACTGGTGCAAAGCATTCGAAATGTGATTGAAACGGGAATTGAATAATGTAATTTACACGCAATAAATCCGTTAAAAAGTATTTAATTTCAACAATAATTCATAATTCATTAATGAATAAGATGTCATGTACTGTCTGCCATTTACAAATAATAATTAAAATTCATAAAATGTCAGTACTTCCACAGGTTTTATGGAACAGGTTTGAATATTCATACAGTACAGTCTCTATTAGAGAAAGAAGTTTACCATTCTACCATCTATGGTCGACACATGAAGTCAGTGGTGAGAAAACTGACGACTGTTTTAACCAAATGATTACCTGTGTCATTTGTGGGCTGAAATGATAACTCATTTGATTAGATCCGTATTTTATTATTAAACCCCAAGATTTATTATCTGATGAACCACTTAGGTTGATTTTGCGACAACCTTTTTATGACACGTTAATAAATCGTCGTTTTATAATAAGGAGCGAAAAGGAATCTAAGAAAAGATATTATTACATTATATTACATCGATGAGACGACTTTATTATCCCAATAAAGATTCGGTGGTAGATTTATCTTATTTATTTATTGACTGCCTCGTTGGTCTAGTGGTCAGATGTGCCGCCTTTGGATCAACGGGTCCCGGGTTCGATTCCGGGGTTGGGCCAGTGTCTTTGTCTAAACCAGAGGCACTGGCTCGGAGTCTGGGTGTCATTTCTATCTATAATATGTATGTATTTACAAAAAAAAATGTATATAAGTAGTTTATCTGCCTTTGACTGCCTCGTTGGTCTAGTGGTTAGATGTGCCGCCTTTGGATCAACGGGTCCCGAGTTCGATTCCCGGGTCGGGCAAGTGTCTTTGTCTAAACCAGAGGCACTGGCTCGGAGTCTGGGTGTCATTTCTATCTATAATATGTATGTATTTACAAAAAAAAAATTATATAAGTAGTTTATCATCCATCTCGTTACCATAACACAAGCATTAAGTTGCTTAGCTTGGGACGAGATGGCGTTGTGTGAAATGTCCAAGGATATTTATTATTATTTATTATTATTATTATCATCCATCTCGTTACCATAACACAAGCATTAAGTTGCTTAACTTGGGACGAGATGGCGTTGTGTGAAATGTCCAAGGATATTTATTTTATTTTTATTTTTTATCGAAAAAGTAAATGCAAATGTTTTTATTGATGTGTGTGATAATAATAATTCCTAGATGCGCAATTTATAAAGGCGCTATGTTGGACACACATAATATATATTATACTAGCTATTATACGAGGCTTATATTGATTGTAATGGGTCCAGCAGTTTTATGTTTATACAATTCCTCTTTATGTTATTATTAGATAACCTCATTATGTTTCTTTTTGATGAGCTAATTTGAACCAAAATTACATAATACATAGGTACTCGTGAATGAAAGTAAAAAGTCTATGAGTATAAAAATAAACACGCGATAAGTCCGTTAAAAGTGCTTATTTCCAATTGGTACTCGTATATGTAATCTGACATTGACAAAGTCTTGAAGGTGATGAGGACCCAGAAACGTTATTTTAGCAATCTACTCATATGAACCTCCATTTTTGCAGTGTAAACTAAATATTGTTTCAATAACAAAATATAGATTATATAAAATTATAAATAACCATTCCGGATTGCCAAACACATAGCTCACAGGACCGCCGCCCGATGGGGCAGAAAGGTCCTCGAGTGGCGAATGCGTTCCGGAAAGCGCATTGCTGGTAGATGTTCCCACACGGTGGCCGGATATCAATGAACGCCGGCGGCCCGGCCTTTGTGGAGATCCTTGGAGAAGGCATATGTCAAGCAGTACGTCTTTTAGCTGAGATGATGATGATGATGATTCAGTGTTCTATTACACTACCCACATACTATAAACAGCATAACTGAAACTTTCTAAACATAAGAACCCAGAAGTGGCACAGCATAATGGCTAACGGTAGTTCCACCGAATCCCCGATCCAATCCAATTGGAGCAACATCTGAGCGGGTCACGGTGTACTGTGGTGGATCCCACGGTTCGGCACGGGCTCTAAGTCACGCCCGAACATAAAGCTTAGGGAGCGAGTTTGCATTTGAACAAATGAGGAAACTTGTCGAGGCAGCTCAAAGGATGAGCTCAGATTGACATCGATATAGTCTTTATAACCATGTACATAATTTAGATGAGAGATTGTTATGTGCTATATTTTAGATCTTGCAAATTCTATTGAAAATCTTCGTAGCAAGTTATTTTTTTCACGGTTTTTTGCGGTTTTTAAGACGTCAAAATTAAGTTGGCACTTCACTTGTTGGTGCAATTTTAAAGTCAGTTAACGTTATTTCCTAAAATATATATGTATTGTTGTTAGTGCAAATAAACTCATGTTTTGTAAAGTACTCGAATAATAAAGTCGTCAAAATAATACAAATATTGCCTTCTTCCAAATCTTTGTGTGATTCTTCATTTCAAGTTATCTACCACACTACTGAACCTCTTTAATTTATTTAGGACCAATCTGGAAATTCAATACCGATCGATAAAAAATACGTAACTTTGAAATAATCATAAAACTTATTCAAAAACTTCTTCTTTTTTAAATTGGTTAAACATATGACATGAAATCATAAAACAGTTTTCGATTCTACAAATGCTTACGCTTGACTTCATCTCGCTTGATGGAAGGCGAAGATGTGTTCTAGACTCCAGTTCTGAATAGCCATTAAAACAAATTCGGCGATTTCACTTTCCATAATCGGTTGACACAGCTTTAATATTATGCAATGCAAAACAGCTCCTAATCCGTGTAATGTAAACAAAGCCAGAAAACGGGCAGCAGTTGCCGCACGACCTGCCAAGAATGTTGGGAAAGTGCACTTCGCACACTGCTCCCAGTATGGCAAATTGAATACATTATAACTTAATGCCAGAACTATGTAGGCTTAAAATCAGCGCCAAAATGGGGTTTGAACGACTAGACTAATTCCTAAGGTGTTGACCCGGATTTAAAACTTTTAGCTAAGGACATTTTCTTCATTGGGACGACTCCAAATACCTCCCTTCCCCTCTCTGTACTACTATATGTAAACTATTCTACCCCAAACTAAAACCAGTGTAACCTGATTCGGGTGAACACAAGGAAGAATTCCCGTCTGCCCCCGTGACCCATCTAGGGGGACAGCTGGTAATTATACCTATGGTTAGACCAGCTGTCACTTTTCTCGCTATTGACTAGATATAACCTTTATATCGAAGTATGATAGAGCAATCCACAATATGTGAACCAACAAGCAACCATTATTATTATGTGTATTTAAGTGTTCCATTATTTTTCACTGTTTTCTGTTCTTGTTTCTCTATGCTTATTTCTCAAGAGATGAAATTTTGGATGAAATGTCTCTAATCTTATCTATACATAATTTATTATCGTATCTTTATCAGTAGTATATTCGTTTTGCATATTTCCGTAATATGTATAAACTACTAATTACGTGCTCTACACCTCTAAATATGTCTCGTGGATGTAATTGAAACACCATTAACCCGATTTAATTTAATCCTCAGTATCAAAAGTTTGATGAGTGAGTTATTATGCCCGGTGTTAGCGTAAGTTGGGAGCGGATGCCCCGCGGGGACACTTGGACTTAATTAAAGACTCCTGCGCACGGTAGCCGGACCACCGCACCAAACGTTACAACTTGGCTATAAAACTTGCCGTGAAATGCCGAGATACCAGTCGTGTCTTTTTTTTCTTGTCGCACTTAACCACCGACACTCAGGATACGTTAGGATTACCGCTTTCAACTTACAAGGCATAATGACGTGCTTAATTTTGTGTTAAATGACTCGTCGTCATCGTCTCAGACTATGCTAAGTGTTGAACGTGGCTCCCTCAATTCTATGGAAGGATTTCAACCAAAACAAAACTTTTATAGTATGCTACTTTTATAGGTAGTGTTATTCGTATATGCCGACATATTCTAAGTTGCCTCCGTCTTATTTGCAGTGAGCAACTGAGAACGTGGCAATAAAATTTTTACGAACTGTATTTTAATGAAATTTCTTTTGTCTTGCAGGTAATCTGATGTATTGAGCAGAACCGAGTCCTTAACATCTACAGAAGGTCTGTATTATGTTTAAAAATGCTAAGGATGATTGGCGGCCTTTTCTTGAGTTTATACTCGTATTATCAGAATAATTAGGATAAAGGAACTCCACTGATTTATAGTAATACTACGTAATGCAAATTATTTTTAACATCAAGTCGGTTATAGAGGGGTAAGTTTTTTTTAGTGATTAATAATTTCATTTCATCAGCAACTTGCAGATTCGCTGCGAATTTACGATCTTTACGATTTATTGTATTTTACAATGTCATTTATAAATATTGACGACATTTTTCAAAGGTATTTGAATTTTCTGTACTTGGCGTTGCAAGGAAGGAGTTATGATAAGTTGTAACATACAAATATCCACAACAATCTCTCAAAATCATTATAACTGAGATAACCCCTGGATAACGGTGAGCTTTACCGTTCATAAGTAATTTGCATGTAGATTTAGAATCCCCTCATTCCTATTTCATACGTGTTTAATTCAACGGTTTCGTTCAAATGTATACCGTATAATTCATTTGGCTTTCTGTGCCTTGTTGTGTACTTAGAAGATAATTTTAAGCAGAATTATACAGTAATAGGAATAAGTTAACTTTAAAGAAAATCTATAATCCCGTACTCACTTAAAATTATCAACCGGTAACAATTAAAATATAGATAAATAACTACTTATTGTAGATATATTGGTATACACGTCAGCATCTGCTGATTACCAAAATTATTGGCATAAACATTGGAAATTATCGATCCTGTTATGATAATTTGTAATGTCTTTCTTGTTTTTGAGATCATTAAGTATTTTTTTCTGAAATTAATCCTCAATGGGGAAAAGAACATTATATTTGACTAAATTTTTCGATAATAACATTTTTATTTGAGTCATTTATAAGTATCAACTGCTGTTCATGTGAAAACCTTTGCTGAGTAAAATCCTTGTTCCCAAATTGGTTTGCATTATACATTCATCGTCAGTTATATGAATATGAGTATGAGTAAAAAGTTCGAGTTCGCTGCCAAGATGTTGTAAGTATTTTTATGTACCTACATTATTTGTTTGCTCTGCACCTATCTCGGATATACTCTGACCATGGAACGACTGTAATGTACCTGAAGGCACAATAACTGTTATCTATTGATGTATCTGGATGCTCTGTAATTGGGCTTTCACTCTATGGTTACAAAAAATAAATGAGTGGCTTAATCTGGAACAATGCATCGTAGCTTTTCTTAATTTCATTGGGGTTTCTCATTCTATAACTACTATAATTTTGAGTATTACTGGTATTTATATGGAGTATGTGCATATGGTTGGCCTTCAAAATCCCTCCACGACATTATGAATAAAAACTTTGAAGACAGATTCAATATTTGACTTTACGAAACATAAGCGTTTATAAACTGACTAACATTTTTAATATTTCTTCTAATTACTAAGATGGCAACGTGAAAAGAGCCTAATATAACTTATGGCTAATCTGAAAGCAAACAAATCAAAAGTTAAAAAAATAAATATTGTTTATGGACGTTTAATAGATACAATAAACGTAAAGATCCATTTTTAATGCAAATAATGTTTACACTCCCATACGAAGACCACGACGCTGGCTGCTGGTAAATAAATGAATTGGTACCAGCTATCTCTCGATGCATCAGGCCGCCTGGTGACTGGCTCTCTTTCCATACGTAGTTATTTAGTTATACGCATCTATTTCCGCTGACAGCATCACCGATCTATCTCTCGGAGAAATGCAAATAAACCATGTTTCTCTTGTGTGAGCGCCGCTATCTATTAATTTAATGGATCTGATAAAAAGCTGTGAAGTTGTGACGTCACTACTGACGAGCATATTAATGGAATGGCCCTAATCATATCTACGGCGAAATCAAAGGCTCGGGCTTTTGGTAAATTGCAGTTCGAGTGATGGTAAAATTGTATGGTGCCATATGTAATTGTGCATTATGTGCAAACTGGTGTTAAGGTTCTGATGTGTGGCTTATTTATACTACTCATATGTATTTTTATACATACTACTACTACCTACACATCTAGGGTTGCCAACTTTTTTTACAAGAAATAAAGTATATTCAGCTCTATGAAGAATATTAAACAGTATTTTAGAAAAATGAACAGTATGTTATTTATTTATTGATTTAAATACATATTTTTAGAGCTTCTCGCACAAATTACTAATTTATAATGTTTTTTAAAAACTTTATTTGCCTCACCACACTTATAGCTGAAATTAAAATAAATGAGGAGCTCATTTTTTATTAAATTAAAAGATGCTCTTTTCTACCCTCCCGCCACGTGAGCGTCTAAGTATAACACATAGTAATGTGTTTGCATTTTGATGCTGAAAACAGTATTTTGTATACTTTATTTTTGTTCAACAGTAAAATGTATAATTTAGTGTAAAACAGTATAATACTGTTCAAAACAGTATAGTTGGCAACCCTATACACCTTAATAACCACCTTAAATAACCAACTGCTGAGTTGGGCCTCCTCCCATTACATGTTTGTACCTACATTGTTTTGTTTCATGTTTTACTTCTCTTACGACTAGGTTTTCGCCCTTATCCTTTCATTTTGTTGGCTCTTATGACACCCTCAGGATGAAATGAGTTGGTGACGCTATTTATTCTAAGTCCGTCACCACACGGATTTAATGCATATGTTACAATTTATTTTGCACTTATGGTTTGGCTGTGATACTAAGCATACATGAACAAAACCAGATATCGAGTTGTGTACCTATTCAGATATTTATGGTCGTTTCTAGATGTCTTGTGAGTATATGTTTTGTTTGTTGGCAATATTGACGAAAAGTATGTCTAATTTAAGCAATTCGGCCGACCCACATAATTTATGCTGACTGTGAAAGAAAATTATGAAGTGGCATATTTTTGTTTAATTATTCACCATTTTTAGGTACAATGCTGTCGACACACATCGTTGTCGACTCAGTTGAATGGCGGACTTTGTCCTAACATACATTAAACACACATTCAACAGAAGGTTTAGCAAATATGGAGGCACGAATGCGCACCGTCGCACTATCTGCGTTTGAATCTCAATTCATTGGGCCTGGATATCGATTGGTTGAATGGAATGAATGGCCAATTAGCGGAGTCTTTAGTTAATTACACACAAATTTAGTTATAAATACATAACTGGAGTGTGTAGTCTCATAGTTCTTTCAACAATTACAACTTACAATTTTCGTAAAGTCTGCCAATCATTCGGGTACAACAAATTACGCTCAAGGAGATTCTTTTAAAATAACATTACTTAGGGCATAACAATGAATAACATTATTTAAAAATAACATTCTTCATTCCCAAATTTTATTAAAAAAACCTATGTTTGTCCGTATTTGTATATTTACTAGATACAAATACGGACAAACATAGGATTTTTTTACGAACAAAAAATACGACACTAGGTTGAGAAACTATTTCCTGTGTATTTAATTTTTCTAAAAAACCAAACCACTTTAATAAAAATCAAGATGAATTATTATGATACTAATATTATAAACACGAACTCCGTCACTACTGAGTGAATTATCATAATAACCATAGGCTTTAATTTATAGTGTAAAGTGGCTTTGTACTAATCATGCGCAGAAAAAGACGCAGGCAGAAGGTAGTATATTATAATACAGACAAGATCCCAAAGAGACTAACGCAAAGTAAATTTATTGCACAATATTCAAAGGCAAGGACTATTATAGTGCTTTGCATCAAAAATAAATCGATCAGTAATCCTAGCCAATTAAAACAAACGATATCGATAGAAGCAATTTAAATCGATTCCATGGGAATCCTGGATGCATTTCCCATCGGATTGGCTCACCGTGGAGCCTGCGATAGATTCTCGCGGTACAGTCACGCTGATATTTAATGCCTCGCTCTCGAGTCGGGTCTCACGAAGTACCGAGTCTAACACTTTCTACTAAGTTAGTGTTACAGTTACCGTTAGTTTATAAAGTGTAACTTGCGTAAAGATTGAGGGATTGAATTGGAGACATGACAGTAACTATTATCAATATTTCACGTTTCTTAAAAAAATATTATCCCATAGGATGCGTTTCATTACCGTATCATAAAAATATTCTTCTAGACTTCTTATAGACTTCTTCACTATCACTACATAGTATAAAACAAAGTCGATGTTTTCTGTCCGTCCCTATGTATGCTTAAATCTTTAAAACTACGAAACGGATTTTGAAGCGGTTTTTTTTATTAGATAGAGTGGTTCACGAGGAAGGTTTATATGTATAACCCACCCCCGCTTTGCACGGGCGAAGCCGGGGCGGGCCACTAGTCTACATATAAATTATAGCCTATCTATGGGCTATTCTGATGTACGTGCTTTTTTTTTTTATTACCAACTGACCGGCGGTTGACCTCTATCTCACCTGATGGTAAGTGACGAAGAGGCATATATATATATATATTTTTTTTTTTTTTTTTATATATATATATATTTTTATATAGGGACGGACAGACGACAGCGACTTTGTTTTATAATATGTAATGAAATGATGATAAAGATTTGTACATATTTGAAAGGACACTCTAATCAATATTCAATGCTCTTGATTTTTTGTTCTGCATTTAACAGCCCATAAATAATCCAATACTGTCCAATACTGGGCCTCCTCCAAATTCATGGAGGGAAATTATCCTACTGTGCCACGCTGGCAAGACTGGTTTAACTTTAACTTAGAAGTAATAAACGGTACTTACCTACTCTTCAATTAAAATTTGCCTCTAAGAATCCATTTATGTCTCGATTTATTTCACGTTAAGACCAGGACTTGCTGACCAGGTAGGCACAGGACTTGTATAATTGTTTCCTTCACACGGGGCCAGGAGATCTGCCTCTTGGTTGGTGACTTAGTGTATTCTATTCTGAAAGCGTCACCACACAGAATCGGCCATTAGCTAGGCATTATACTACTCGTATTATAAATGAGATGGCTAACATAGATATGCTAAATGCATGTCAAAATAAACAAGCGCTGGGAAAAGAGAATTGGTATCAATTGAACAGCAATAACTAAGTGCGGATTTGCATTGTGCGTTTGACTTTGTCTCTGTTGTGCATAATATTACAGACTGGTCTGCTTTCTAGGCAGGGTTTAGTACGAAATATGCGCCATATTTTGTAAGCATCCTATTGTATCGAGCATTTTTTACGTTATACTTGGGTGTAACAAAAAATTTTAATGTTTCAATAAATAGTAGTGTTGCTTCAAACATAACTTATTTTATTGTGAGATAAAGAGAGAGAAAAGAGTTTGTAGATGAATTAGAAAAGGTTCAAACCCAACCCAAAGTCCTATAATTTTCTTGACAGTTCTTCTCAATTGTGGTCCGGAACTAGTCGTAAGCTGTCGAATACTTTCCATTATATAATATTTATTATTAACTAGCGGACCCGACAGACAGAAAAAATTGACTCTTTGACGTTAGGAACACACCTACATTGCTTAGACAACAGTGTGTGGTTGTCATTTAATATGAACTTTGTACAATAGCATTAAAGCTCAAATTGTCTCTACGTTTTAGTTAGAAAAAGTTTGTATGGGAAAAAGAAAAAGGCTGTTTTTAGGCTTTTCCCAGCAATTATTCGATATTTTCTCACCGTAAAACCATCATTGAACTTCAACGAACATTTAAAAAAAAGAATTGGCCAAATTGGTCCTGGCGTTGTTGAGTTATGCGGTTACCAACCCATTTTACGATTCATTTTTTTAATAGAGAAGATTTGTTGACTATTTGCAAGTGACCATTATGTCCTAAGCAAAATAACGATTGGACTTTAACATGAAGCGGCTGAGAAGATTGCAAACATAGCTGCGAATGTATATGGTGTATATCCACTACTCAGACCATAGATGACCTATTGCTTGCCTTGGCCACAAAATTATTTGGGTGTTTTCATTAATTTAAATTTAATTTCATTTAAATATCCCACATGTTCCCCAATTTAATATCTTATTATACGTGTATTATGTACAAATATGTGTGGCTATGTGCTACCATTTATGACTAGGAAGTGTTGCAATAAATAAACGTCTTATCGTTAAGCGGACAACTATAAATCTCGGTCGATCTGATAAGGCAGCTTATTTATATACGCCCTGTTAATGTCTATCGCTTAGGCCATGAATCAGTCATAATTTAGATATCTAATAGGTACATTATTGCCTACATTGAGATTAGAACATAAACAATTCTTATTAACTTGCTTTCGCTCGTGATATTGACTGAGCTCGTGGAATATTGATATAAGTCGAGATAATCGTTGGTATTACCGATCAAGCATAGAGTTCGAGCCGACAGCTTATTTTATGCCAGCAATACACGCTGGCCGAGCTTAGGCCAACGCGAGCGTAGGCAATTTAATACAAGGCAAGTGCTACTGCCTACACGTTGGGTAAGTGTATCGAAACCAACTAGGCGAGCGTCACCGAGCGATGGCCAGACAATGCAAATATACCGTCTATACTATACGTTGGTATTAGCGTTCACTCGGCAATGCTAGGCCAACGTATATTGCTGGCTTTAAGTTTACTTATATCGGGAGGGTAAATAATATAAAATACGATGTTTCGGCTTAACTATCTTTCTGAAAGACACTAACTAGACATACCTATCGGAATATCGTATTTGAAGCTTTAAATCGTCGGCTAATCTAAGCTTATTCAGCAATTTAGTTCCATTATACTGTTTGATATGTTCTCGCATATAGTTTAGGTTATTTGCATAATGGATAGGTGTATCGGATGAACATAACACTATGTTTTTAACTCTTGTTGTTATACAGTAAATATTATTTTTGAAGCTTGTTACGAAGTTTCTAAATTAGGACCTAGAATAATCTATTATTGTCATTTATTTAAACGAGAACTTAAATCTCTAGCCAAAACTTAAACTTAATGTAAAATGCGCCAGATTATTGTTTTGGTTATTAAATTATGACGTTTTTTTTGCATGTTTGACAAATAAGAGCAAGTGTAATAATTTTTACTTTTTTGTTTACTAATGCCAATGCAATGACTACAACGCGGATAGCAAAATGCCAACCTAAAAGAAAATACATTCGAATCTACCATTTGATGGCAACTTTATCTCTGTCGATACAACGAGGATTGCAGTGAAATTATTATTTAGTACTATTTCTCGTATGAAAGTTTCCGTTTGCGTGTCGGCATTTTAAGTATCAATGATTTCATCTATCGCGCTGCATCGCTTTCTGTAAACACCTGGCAGCTAGTATGAATTATTTTTATGTACTGCCAGCAACCAAATCGGAAATTGTTAGTTATATTTCTGCCGAAAGAGACACATGCCAAGATAGAACCTTAACTCTTAATTCTAATAAATATTAAATTAACGTTAAATAGATATACCTAAATTGTAAATTATGGGACATGCACTTATAGATCAACAAGGCATATAAATTACATACAGGCGCGAATGTAATAAAACAACATATCGAGAAATGGCTGTAAATGTTTGTTAAAAATATAGAGATGACTTCTTCGATTCTACTTTGTAAGTAGAATGAACCACTCGTGCCAGCATTCATTAATTTTAATTGCAAAACTGCGCGCGCGCCGGATAGCCATCTCTCAGACCCCAAACACGTAGAACTGACGCGGTGACAGCAGACACAATCTTTGTTAGTCGTTACTACCTATATGTTTGAGATAAACATTGTATGCAGTTGTCAGTGTAGTGGTACCTTAACGGTATCTGCCATCCATTTCAACCTGAGGGTGTTGTTTCGTACAACACTACGGGCAGAATGAATTATACTTCTATAGCATAAGATAGTAGTCCGTGTTATGACTGTTTTAGAATACATTGTGTCACCATCCCATTCTCTCCTGAGGGTATCGCAAGAGCCGACAAAAGGAAATGACACGGCCGATAGCCTAGTCGCAAGAGAAGGAAAACTTGATACGATATCATGTCCCAACCCGTTTCACCCAAAGGGCAATGGAGAGGGCTATGCTCGGAGTTTCCCTGCGAGATCGAATCAGAAATGAGGAGATACGCAGGAAAACCAGGGTCACCGATATAGCCCACCGGATTGCCAAACTTAAGTGGCAGTGGGCAGGGCACATAGCTCGCAGGACCGACGCCCGATGGGGCAGAAAAGTCCTCGAGTGGCGACCGCGTTCCGGAAGGCGCAGTGCTGGTAGGCCTCCCACACGGTGGACCGACGACCTGGTTAAGGTCGCCGGAAAATAGTGGATGCGGGCGGCCCAGGACCGGCCTTTGTGGAGATCCTTGGGGGAGGCCTATGTCCAGCAGTGGACGTCTTTTGGCTGTAATGATGATGATGATGAACCCGTTCCACCAGCGTGGCACAGTGGCCGGCCCGACTTGGCAGTCGGTCATCTATGGCTTGAATAGTAGTAGTGTGAGATAGAAGGCTAATTACCCTCCATCTCATAGGAGGGGACCTACTCTGCAGTGGGCCATGTATGGGCCTAACAGTAGTAGGTTATCATTCAAATTTGTAGTAGTTTGCCAAATAGGGGAATTTGAATTGGTTTATTTATTTTTCCAACACGGAAATACACGAAGCATTGAACGTGAAAACAGTCCGAGAGGAAATTAAACTGGCAGCCACTGAGTACAGGAAATGCTTTCAAACCACCCCAACACATTGGCCACAGCATTGTCCACTTTGACATACCATAGGCGACTCAAACGCCATACCATCCAAGAACTAAACAAGCGATGGTAAAGAAAGGGGAGACCTCTCACTGGAGGGGCACCTATAACACCAGAAGACATAGAACAAATCTGCTTATAGTCGAAGGACAGATTGTAGATTAAAAAGGAAAAAAAAAACAAATTCACAGTTTCTGTTTCCGGTAAGCTTGAGTTTTATCAATACCAGCGTATACATTCTCAGGTATATTATTAACAGATGTCAGTCCGTAAAATTGTTATTGCATTACCTGCATATTTGAATAGGTAATGATTTTTATAATTTCAAGTTAGCATTAAGCGGTAGTTTCTGATTCATCCGAATTCGGCATCAGAACATCAAGACTTCGTGTTCCCAGAAGATTTTAATCAACTTGACGATTTGAAGATAAGAAGAGAGAAAAACTCGCACCGCGCACAGGCAATGGCACTGGAAGAATTCACGGGTCTCATTATGATACTCCCGTGGTCTCTTAGTGGCATCACTAGTGCTGGGCGATACTGCAATTCATGCTTGATGGAAGACTGGCGAAGAACACTTCGTAGTTTATTTTTCGTTTATTTTATACTAGTGGCCCGCCCCGGCTTCGCCCGTGCAAAGCGGGGGTGTGTTATACCTATAAACCTTCCTCGTGAACCACTCTATCTAATAAAAAAAACCGCTTCAAAATCCGTTGCGTAGTTTTAAAGATTTAAGCATACATAGGGACGGACAGAAAACATCGACTTTGTTTTATACTATGTAGTGATAGTGATGCTTGTTATTGTTACCGTTGTTGTTATCCGTGTGGCGACGGGCGTAGAATACACATAGTCACCACCCCATTTTATCCAGAGGGTGCGTAAGAACCAACAAAAGGAAATGACAAGGCAGGTAACTATCGCAAGAGAAGGAAAAGTTAAAACGAATCCCTGTGCTAACCCGTCTGGACAAAGTGAGACAATTACCCTCCATGTAACGGGTGGAGGCCCGATTCACTGTGTTACCAAGATATCGTTACCGTGGTGATAAATACGAATTTATTTCAATAGAATATCGAACTTTCGTTAAAATACAACGTTATTTTGAGACGGCCACGAGCTTCTATATCACCGAAATACTTGAAAGAACGAGTTTGTTTTGAGTAAATATCTAAAATACTATGAAAATTGTTATTTACGATGACCCCGCGACCGGGTGCTAGTAATATTGCTAAATAATGAAAGAATATTTTATTAATGTTCCCAAGAAAGCTTAAAATATTTATTGCAACAATGATGCACTTTTTCATATGGATAAAGTCAGCGACAAAGCGCGACACCTATTTTAAATCACTATTATGTTAAAAGAATTTTATCATCATCATCATTATTAAACGGCCATAGAAGTCCACTGCTAAGCCCCTCCCCAAAGGATTTCCACGAATGCTGGTTCTTAGTCGCCATCATCCAACGGATTTCGGAGACCTTATCCAGGTCACCGGTCTACTTTGTGGGAGATCTATCGTCACTGCAGTTTCCAGTATGTAAAACGTTGTAATATATGAGATTACGGAATCTATTACAAAATTTTGCGATTGTATGTACTTAATAATTAAGGAACGTTATAAATATAAAATTAAAACATAAAATATTGCGTAATTCTAACAATAGAAAGCAGCACTATGATCTCGAAATTGACCGCCTTGTTGGTGTAAGGGTCGGAAGTGCCACCTTTGGTTCACAGGTTCCCGGTTCAATTCCGGGGTCGGGCAAGTGTCTCTGTATACCACAGGGATTTGCTCTGAGTGGGATTTGTCATTTGTATTCGTGAATTACATGTCTGTAAACTTCTCCCGTTATACAGGTTATAGCTAGCAAGAACTAGCTGAGTTTCGTTTAAAAACAGAGCCAAGATTTGAATATCGCTTTACGCTCCTGTTATGTGCCAAGCTATTATTGCGGTTTACGAAGATTTCTTCAATTATCTTCCGACAGTTGCAGCGATGCTCTATAACTCACGTTTGCAACTAGAAAGCGTTATAAAGTATACTATTTTTTATTGTGTACTCTGTTCACAATGGCGTTTTTGTTGGAGGAACTGGAATGAACACGACGTCTTTGTTAAATTTGAGAAAAACTTTATATTAGTTTTTATGAATTTAGACGGTAAAATTACGTAAACTTCATACCAAGGTGTATACATTTAAAATTAAATTGTATAAAAAGTTATACAATACTTTATGGGTGACGTGCCAATTCATTTCAAATGTTTGAGTTAATTTCTATCATCATCATCATTTGGGCTAGAAGACATTCGCTGTCGGACATAGACCCTCCCGCAGGGATTTCCTATTAAGACCCTAGATTTTATAAATATTTTTATTATAAATAGTTGCAAATAAATCAATCTAGTCGTTGTCCTTTCAGCCCATAAATGACCCACTACTAAGTCGGGCCCCCTCCAAATCCATGGAGGGAAATTGGCCTAATCAATCTATACTAATATATAATCTATACTAATATATAAAGCTGCAGAGTTTGTTTGTTTGTTTGTTTGTTTGAACGCGCTAATCTCAGGAACTACTGGACCGATTTCAAAAAATCTTTCAGTGTTAGATAGTCCATTTATCGAGGAAGGTTATAGGCTATATTTTATTTTCAAAAGTATTAGGGATCCGTATGAAAATTGCGATTTGTTATTATATTATTTGGTTATTACTCATATTATAGTTCCTTTTTTTTCCTTGTTAATTTCTGAGAGTATACTATCGATCATTTCATTATGTCATGGCTATACACGGCACAACGGTTCTGTTACACTTGTATAATACGCACGAAGTTAAACTATTTGCTTCACTACATAGTATAAAACAAAGTCGCTGTCGTCTGTCCGTCCCTATGTATGCTTAAATCTTTGAAACTACGCAACGGATTTTGAAGCGGTTTTTTTTTAATAGGAAGAGTGATTCTAGAGGAAGGTTTATAAGTATATTACATGCATTATTTCACCCATGCGAAACCGGGGCGGGTCGCTAGTTAATTATAATTTATGTACCATCACTATCACTCCTGATTTAGGTAGGTACTGACTAAGGTAACTGTAAAATTACAATAAAATTTCGCTATCAAACTCTGGTATTTGAAACCTCGACAATGGTTATGCGACACTACACAAGTGATTCGATTTTTTGATGACAACTCCATTACTTTTTTGAATGCCGGAGAAATCAATAGGTAAAAAAGATCTTTCTCAATATCACACGACGCAATGACACGGTGGATTTAAAGTTCCCGTTATTCTGTTGGTTTTTTGTTCAGTTTCGGTTAGCCAAACGGATCGTTTTGTTTTATTGCTGTTAATTTTATTGGACGATAAGATTGCTTTGTGGTAGAAATATCTGGCGGTTAAGAGGTAAAAATCTAAGGTTAACCGAGGTAGGCTGTCCGCTCGCTAGCCTGACTTGATGACTGTCACGTACATATGTTGGTTAGAAAAATGTTTCTTATTTAAAATAATGTTGTTATTGTACAACAAATAAAATTATCTTACTAAAGCAAGTCAATCGCTATCAAATACATACTTTAATGGATACTAAAAAACTAAGTCTAGTGTTTCTGTGATTCGTAATTTTTAATTTCTGTTAGATAGGCTTCTACTTCATCATATTTTTTATATACTTTTTATATACTCATATACTTAGTATATATTAAACACATACATATACAAAATAAATATCCTTCCTTGGACAAATAAATATAAATAAATATCCTTGGACATTTCACACAACGCCATCTCGTCCCAAGCTAAGCAACTTAATGCTTGTGTTATGGTAACGAGATGGATGATAAACTAATCATATACATTTTTTTTTGGTAAATACATACATATTTTAGATAGAAATGACACCCAGACTCCGAGCCAGTGCCTCTGGTTTAGACAAAGACACTTGCCCGACCCCGGAATCGAACCCGGGACCCGTTGATCCAAAGGCAGCACATCTAACCACTAGACCAACGAGGCAGTCAATGTGTTTACCGATTAAGAATACATAGTGTCACCACCCCATTCCAGCCTTAGGGTATTGTAAAGCCAACAAAAGGAAATGAGAAGGCCGATAACCTAGCCACAAGAGAAGGATAACTTGAAACTAAACCCTGTGCCAACCTGTATGGCCAGCGTGGCACAGTAGGCTAATTCGGCAGACTTAGCAGTAGGTCATTTATGGGTCTTTTATGAGCCATTTATGGGTTGAGTAGTAGTAGTTATACACACATATTTTACTGAATACTAAGGTTTTTTTTTAAAGTTTGATTTCATAAATATTTTACGGTATATGTTGAGACATTCAAGTTTCAAACTAGTGTTTGCGGAAGACGCAACACGAGTTGTAAACTTGCGAGGTAATACGTAGACAACGCTGGGCTATCTCAACTCCTAAAGAACATAGTCATGTTCATGTCACAGCGACACGGGACGCTGTATATTTGGCCTCGGAACATGGTCCCGGGGAGAGAACAGCGAAACCCCTTGGCAGCTTGTAATCCAATGTAGAAGATGTAGTGTTTCTTGTCATAAATTTAGGCTTGATTAAAACGTCAGTCAATACTCCGGTACATCACTACATAGTATAAAACAAAGTCGCTGTCGTCTGTCCGTCCATATGTATGCGTAAATCTTTAAAACTACGCAACGGATTTTGAAGCGGTTTAATCAAATAGATAGAGTGATTCAAGAGGAAGGTTTATGTGTATAAAACATGCTTAATATTGTAGAGAAAAACTCATAATTTTAAATGTTAATCATTGCACCCGGGCGAAGCCGGGGCGGTTCGCTAGTTATTAAATAAAATAGACAAGTAATCTAAAATATATACCTGTACCTACAAATGTTTAACGTAATGCCCAATGTTTGCAAATTAAAGGCTGGCTTTGAGTTTCGTCTAAATGAATGATCTGGTAGATAATGGTAGATAATGATAATGATAATAATAATATAATATATATAATATATATAATATAATATATATTAATATATATAATATATAATAATATATAATGATAATGATAATGGTAGATACTGGTAGATAATGCCTAATGGCATTAAGTCCGCCTATGTACCACGTTACATAAAGCATTTAAAATAAAAATAAATAAATAAATGATCCTGTACTACCTTGCGATAGCGAAGCGATAGCTTTGATCATGTTGGAGCGACCAGCATGCTACAGACTTTACACAATTTACCCGAAAAATCTGTGAGAATGTGTGAGAATAACCAAAAAGGCATACACGGCATTAGCAAAGTTTATAGAGCAATTCACAAGGTTAACGAATCTGCGACTACATTTATCGGGGGATAGGCGCCGCGGTCCCCTGCCGGACATACCATCCCGTCTGGCTGGATTAATAAATATAAATAAATAAATATCCTTGGATATTTCACACAACGCCATCTCGTCCCAAGCTAAGCAACTCAATGCTTGTGTTATGGTAACGAGATGGATGATAAACTACGTATTTTTTTTGTAAATACATACATATTATACGAGTAGATAGAAAACACCCAGACCCGGAACAAATACTTGTAGGTCGTACAAATATCTCTTCCGTGCGGTCGATCACTCAACCACTGCGCTAACATCCCATTGCGCCTAAAATTTAAAAATACCCGGAAAAACTATGACCTTATATATTATTTTTTCAGGAATATTCAGCGAGAAATTTTGACGGTTATGATTCAGTGTGCTTATTAACTTTAACGCCAAAGAAGCTTAAACTTACATCCCGTTATTGTCAAATAACGAATCTCATTTAACACCTGCAATACTAGTAAATCATTGTCCCTTTATTTAATCTCGACACAAGATATCCGCCAATAAACGCGGAACAGAAAAGCTATTAGTTAACCTGTAGTAAGTATAAACTGACAACGCGCGGGACAATTGACGTATGGCGATAAATAGAAAGCTGTGCTATTGCGGCGAGCGCAGATTATTTGCTTTGCTGTCGCTAATGTTGCCAGGATCGAATTATTTGTGAAAATTTGAAATCAAGAAGAAGATTGTGCATGAAATAGTCCATTTCTGGAACGATTACAATATACATATAACATCACTACTCATTCTATTGATAAGATTATTATTCTTTTGCCAGTACTGACTGGCCGAGTGACGAGATACCTTTTGATGCGAAACGTGCCGTCACGTGTCTCATTTTTAGTAAGTCATCCTTTGGTGTCTGTGGACCTAGATGAAATGGTGTAGTAGTAATGCGTGTGTTAGCGATGTATTGGGAGATGCTGTACCTGATCGATCGTTTTGACGCACATAAGCCAATGATGTCAAACATAATAAAGAACACTTTACAGTATAGCCTAGTAGAGCATCGGTTTGGATACAACAATATTGGGTTTATTATGAATGATTTATATTACTTTCAGGCTATGATATATAATTTAAAAGCGGACATGTCTACAATTACTTAAGTCTACGACACCATAGACTTTCTCGTACCTCCGTATCGATCAGCGTTTATCGATCGACAACGACACGTGTTAACAAGTGGGCCTTCTCGAAGTTTCGATAAGTCGTTATTTATTGCGCCCGACTATGGCCTTATGTACTTTGAGTAGATAGCTACTATAGGCCGTGTCAGAGATCAGACCATGTCACGGCGAGTTTGCGAGCAATTTGACTAGTTCGGTGTCTATCAAACAATTTTTTATCCTTTTCTAACACTTTCTATCTGTATATATTCTATGTTTTATAAAAAATACGAAAATGTGTAACAGATATTTTGAAAGAGCTAGTAGAATATAACTGTTTCACTGATCCTTAAAATTTTCAACAGAAGAATAGTAGGTACTTTACATCATTGTTATAATTTTGGAATTTGAATCATCTCATAAATGATAATAATCTTCAAAATCAACTAAAATCACTTTAGTTAACTGCTGGTCACAACTGTCCCCTTGCAGTAGTGACGTTTTTTCATCTTGACCAATCCAGCGCTGACTCACTCTTAGTCCACGCTTACCGAATCCAGAACGCATCTACCCGAACGGTTGTCGGTTTTTACTACAAATCAACATCATAATAATTTCAGCCAAGACGTCCGCTGCTGGATATAGGCCTCCCTCAAGGATTTCCACAAAGGCTGCTCCTGGGCCGCCTGCATCCATCGTTGTCCAGCGACCTTAACCAGGTCATAGGTCCACCGTGTGGGAGGCCTACCAGCACTGCGCCTTGCGGAACGCGGTCGCCACTCGAGTACTTTTCTGCCCCATCGGGCGTCGGTCCTGCGCGCTATGTGCCCTGCCCACTGCCACTTAAGTTTGGCAATTTTGTGGGTTATGTCGGTGACCCTGATTTGCCTGCGTATCTTCTCATTTCTGATTCTATCTCAGAGGGAAACTTTTAGCATAGCCCTCTCCATTGCCCTTTGGATAACTTTGAGCCTTCTGATGGAGCCCAATGCTTCTACAAATATGACCAGCCTAAAGCCTCTATATAACGAAATACCTTGATATCGAACTCTTGTGTAAGAATTTACTGATAAGTTAATATTTTCTAAATGTATAATAATAGTTTTGTCACAGTCCATTTGTAACGAAACACATATTATTGTTCTAAAACTACAATCTAAGGCACATGTATGTTCAGGAAAGTGGCGTATCGTGAAACGCAAATTTTTGCGATAAGACTGTACGGGGGCCTTCCGGAGTGACGTCGTCAGCAGGTGGTCTGAACTGCTGGTACTTGATAATGGGACATTTACAGGTTTTGCATAATGTGTCATATATACCTAATTGTAAGGGCCGTTTTTCAATGCGTCTATTGTTGATGCTATTTTAATTTTACATTTCCTTTTGTTTAAAGTAACATTGTTTCATATTTTGCCGTTTCTTTGACGTTGCTATGCATCAATTGATGCAATCAATTTACAACTAATATACAAGTAAATAGGCTGTATTATCTTAATGTACGAACTTAAAGACGACCAAATGTACGTTAATGGTCGATTTTGACAGTTTGGTACCCTTTTAATAGAATAGTGTCAGTTCAGTTATACTTACACGATTCGAGTAATTATTTTTTTGGTATTAACATGGTTTACTGAATTTTGCTTAAAAAAATACATTGAATTGTGTTTCAATCGATTAGTGGGCACGTTAAAATAAATTAGCAGTTTTTATCCCCAAGTCCCTTCTTTAGACCCCTAAACTTTTTTAAACCATTAAACTAAACCCTTTCTTTTCATTTCAATGAACAATCGCTACTTCAAACAGGAAAGTGAAATTGGTACTTTCAATAAAGCAATACTAGCACGTACCTTACCTATATCAGGCATCCTAGTGCCGACAGTTCATTGTCTACTTTATTAGTAAATCCCAAGAGATGCCCAGCGGGAAACGTGCTGGGCGGAAAGGACTTCCTTGGAGGGAAACTCATTCATATTTTATCGTTACGCTTGGTAGCGAAGCGATTTTGTTACTTTAAATTAAAATCCTACTGATATTATAAACGCAAAAGATTGTAAGAATGTCTGGATAGACGTTTGTTACTCTTTCACGCAAAAACTACTGAATGGATTTTCATGAAACTCCAATCCTTACGACCAAGGTAATATTCATATCAGCTTAATTAAACTACAATATTATACACTACATTCTCAAAATAGTCTCATCCAATTCTTTTATTTCTGATTTAGTTACTACTCGAAAAATGTAAAATGGTTGCTAGTTTGTTTCAGCATGTTATATTTTTAAACAGATATTGCAGATCTTAGTCTGTCTATTCTGGTGGTGGATTCAATTATTCTTGAATAACAATGATATTAAGATTACACATCCCTACCATGGCAAACTTTGTTATAAATTCGCCAAGAGGCTCCTTCGATCCACTTTCTGTTCGACCCAACGTTCACATAATACGATATGCCATTAGCGATATAGGACACTATGCCTACCAGAGTCACCACGCCATCAGGCCTCTTTAGAATCAGTCCGTTGCCCACATCGTCCCTGAAATGTACAAGCTTAATTCAAAACTATGCAACCGTGTTACATTTTTCATTACATAGAATGACAAGTAACGCCATCTGTTGTTTGCTTCACTGAAACTCAAAGTTTTGCAAATAAGCACAAATTGCTTAGTTGCAAAACTAAAAAAATTACATACTTATGGAGATGTCCCATGATTGGCTTTGTACAAATGGCGTTCGAAATTTCATTGCCAATGTTCTTTTGACAATCGGCTCTAGACAGAAGCACTTGTTTCGTAGCTCTCAAGCCTCGATATAAACTGAAGTCTGGCAGTTTATAAGGACGATTCACCTGTAATTAAACATATTACGCTGATAAGTATTAAAAATCTCTACTCTATTGTAGAGTAGAGATTTCATAACTCAAAGTGAAATTATTGGAGACGAACAAATATCTCGGAAAAATACCTCATCATCATCATCATCATTTCAGCCAAAAGACGTCCACTGCTGGACATAGGCCTCCACCAAGGATCTCCACAAAGGCCGGTCCTGGGCCGCCCGGATCCACTGCTTTCCGGCGACCTTAACCAGGTCGTCTGTCCACCGTGTGGGAGGCCTACCAGCACTGCGCCTTCCGGAACGCGGTCGCCACTCGAGGACTTTTCTGCCCTATCGGGCGTCGCTCCTGCGAGCTATGTGCCCTGCCCACTGCCACTTAAGTTTGGCAATCCGATGGGCTATGTCGGTGACCCTGGTTTTCCTGCGTATCTCCTCATATCTGATTCGATCTCGCAGGGAAACTCCGAGTGTCGCCCTCTCCATTGCCCTTTGGGTGACTTTGAGCCTTCTGATGGAGCCCATAGTGAGCGACCACGTCCACGGAAAAATACCTACATTCTTCTAAATGACCGATGATTTCTTAGAATACGATTCATCAAAGTGCAATCGAAGTTGGAACTACTACCACTACTACTACTCAGCTCATAAATGACCAATTGCTGAGTCGGGCCTCCTCTCTTTTTAAGGAGGATCATTAATCTACTGTGCCACGCTGGCCAGGCGGGTTGGCACAGGGTTTCGTATCAAGTTTTCCTTCTCTTTCGGCCTTCTTATTTCCTTTTGCCAGCTCATACCCTGAAGGTGGAATGCGATGGTGACACTATGTATTCTAAATCATAAAACCCAGACGGATATTTGTAATAGCTTTTATACAATCACTCACTTGCTGTTTTCCCCATCCGACAGAATACATCAACGTGCCGACAGCCGGCTGTTTCAAGTCCAGCACAATCTTCTTTATCGTGTGGCCTAGAGGCACAGGACTATCCAGGAACAGTACTGCAATATTATTATTACCAGTCCTGGGCTGATAACGCGGCGCTATCTCATAGCCTATTACAATTCTAGTCACAGTGGCATCCCTAGGGATCGTGGAACCAAAGTATGCTCGTATCATACCCTGTTTATTTTCTATCTCATCAACACAGTGGGCAGCAGTCAGTATTGTTTGGACAAAAATAAGGGAGCCCCCACACGATCTGGGTTTAGTTTCCTTTAATAAACATATTGTTGTCATTAGTACATCAAAATATCTGGAGTGGTCGGAGTGCCTGTATGATTAAGATAAGATTACTACACCAAACATCATATGATATTGGGTTTTATTCGTGTGAAGTAAGTATCTCTGTTTATTCTATGTTTACTAATAAAATAATAAAGTCATTAAGACTTAATTACGGTTAATTTGAGTAGATCTGTGATTTATTTTAAAGGTGGTTATTCGATTCAGTGGAATTATCGAGTTTGAAGCCATTTCATAGAACTTTATGTTGTTTCGTTGTAACGATTTCAACAATTTCCAAATTTTCTCTTCGCCCAGAAGTTTGTTTATCCTTTGTCCTTTGTGCTGTAAGGCCTCCCACACGGTGGACCGACTATCCGGAAAGCAATGAATGCGGGCGGCCCTTGACCGGCCTTTGTGGAGATCCTTGGGAGAGGCCTATGTCCAGCAGTGGACGTCTTTTGGCTGAAATCATGATGAATGATGATGATGATCTTAATGTCTGTCTGATCTTTCAGCACAATACAAAATCAAATAATTCCTCAAGTCACTTTATTGTCCTGAGAAATGCTTGACAACAGTGTACGGGTGTTTAATTTTATGTTTTCCTGTATTACCTGAACATGGAACTGTTCCTCCTTCTATTTACACTTTACGTCTTACCTCAATATGCAAAAATACTGCATAGGAATAATCTTCTATAAACGCTTCATATCCTGCGTATATCAGCGGTATAATATCATTATCACTACTAGTGTTTCTACTGGAAACTCCTGAGAATACTAGAAAAGTAAATATCGTTATAATCCAAAGCCTCATTGTGGTAATTAAGTTTTTAAATGGTTGTTACTAAGTCATTTTACTTCTAATTGGAAATTTAATTAGCTACAATTAGTGGTATTTTAACTTGAATGCGCATAAGGTTCACGATAACTTGGCAGTTGACTAGTTTTCGTCGTATAAAATATCTCTACTATATTGTATAAATAGGACTCGTCGTTGACCCACCACGAATTTGGAGGAGGCCAAAATCAGTGGAGTAGAAAAAAAAATGTGAACTCGTCTCCATTCTTTGTTAGTATGCCATAGGAATTGCCTTATTCATAATAGTTTAATAAGCCTTTAATAACTAAAACGTGTATTATAACTATTGCTGCCCCTTTCGTTTGGCTGTCTAAAGACAAAGTCGGAGAACTTTTTTTAAAGCTTCGAACAAATAACTACTATTATGAACAAGGCCGTAAAACTTCAATAGCTTTCCAACAATTGCCAACCCTTGAACTAGTCAAACACCTAGATCGGCAATCCTAGAACATAAGGGTCGGCAATTTGTTTCTAAGTAAGACTTAGGGCAGACTTACTGCAGTCTGCAGTAATGTAACTGGATGAGGCCTGAGCCAGCATTGTAAGCGTCTGTTGGAATACCTGGCTCAAACACCAGGTTATACGAGTATGAGATCCAACACAAATGTACATAAGCTAGCACTGCTAGCAGGTTCTGATGTAATAATTAGCCTACTGTGCCACTCTGGCCAGACAACAGGCTAGCATAGGATTTTGTATCAAGTTTTCCTTCTCCCCATTCCATCCTGAAGGTGTCGTAAGAGCCGACGAAAGGAAATGATAAGGCAGTAAACCAACCCGCAGGAGAAGGAAAACTTGATACCAACCCTGTGCCAACCTGTCTGGCCTGGTCTGGAAAGAAAGAAAGATAAAGTATGAAGCACGAAAGTACGAGAGGCACGATTGCGAGAACTGGTATGAAAGGATTTAGCTTAGTAATTACCTCTGCACAATTTTAGCAGAGATAGGATGTAGAGAAAAAAAAAACCTGTCTGGCCAGCCCGACTCAGGAGTGGGTAATGTATGGGCTGAATAGTAGTAGTAGTAGTTTGCTTCTCTTGCGGCTATGCTTTCGGCTTATCATTTCCTTATGACGGCTCTCACGACATCCTTAGGATGATATGGGGGTGGCGGCACTATGCAATCTAAATCCGTCACCTCCCATAATGTGTGAATTGTTATGCCGGCTCTACACTCACGCGTGACGTCGCGCCGAGAATTCACGCCGAGAATTCACGCCGTGAATAAACGCCGTGATCCACGTGTTCGCGACTATGATGGACGACAACGCGATTTCTAATGTCGGCTCTACACTCACGCGTGACGTCGCGCCGAGAATTCACGCCGAGAATTCACGCCGTGAATAAACGCCGTGATCCGCGTGTTCGCGACTATGATGGACGACAACGCGATTTCTAATGTCGGCTCTACACTCACGCGTGACGTCGCGCCGAGAATTCTCGCCGTGAATAAACGCCGTGATCCGCGTGTTCGCGACTATGATGGACGACGACGCGATTTCTAAAGCAAATCCTTTGACGCGGGCCAAAAAACCGACACTGATCGGGGAACGGTGCGAAGCGCGAACGAGAAGGCGTGAACAACATCTACACTCGTGATTCGCAGTTGTCGCGGGCTATCGCGGCAGTCCACGGCGCGAGTGTAGAGCCGGCTTTAAATGTGTGAAAATTAAAACACTTGTACAGACATATTTTGTCATTTGGGGCAAGCCAAAGACTTGGACTTTTCTTTAATCCAGTTAAAAAAATAGCTGACATTGGTATAAACAATCACGTGGTTTGCTATGTTGGCCAGTTTGTGCGAGACTATGCCAATCTGGATGTAATCGCGAACTATGAGTGCGCCTCCGCAATCACCACTGCAAAAATAAAAACAAAAAGAAACCGCTTTTATAGAAAATCTAACTAAAAAATTGAAAATAAATTTTAATAAATTTGAATTAAAAATAGTATCAGAAAAAACGTAGTTCGATTTTCAAAAAAAGTGTTTTTTTTAGTTTTTTTTAAACTATTAAATAATTTTTAGTTGAAATATCATAAAGCTATTGCTAAATAATCACAAAAAAATATAGCAATAGCTTTATGATATATATGACATCTCTATTAGCTATTGCATCGAAGAGCGGTGTTCCACGTTGATCACCGTTATTATTATTCTATTAATGATAATGGGTCAAAATGTTTAAAATATTGAATTGTCAACGGTCCTTAATAAGTATGCCAAATTTCGTGTTAATCCGACGTTTTTAACTGAGTCAAAATCATGTTCAAAAAAATTTAATGATTCGTCATCACCATTTCAACAAAGGCTGGTCCTGGGCCACCTAAGCCTACCAGCACTGCGTTTTTTACTTAGTAAGAATTGACAATGTCACCAACCCATACCGTCTTGAGGGTGACGTAAAAGGCGACTAAAAGAACGCAAGAGGCAGATCACCTAGCCGAAAGAGAAGGAAAACTTGATACAAAAACCCTGTGTCAACCCGTCTTGCCAGCGTGGCACAGTAGTCTAATTTCCCGTCTATAAATTTGGAGGAGGCCCGACTCAGTAGTAGTTAATTTATTGGCTGAAACGACGAGTAAGAATTATTTAGTTTTAACCTAGTAATGTTGAAGTCATTATAAATTAAAAATTTAAATAAACCCCCGACACAATAACCTTTAAAAAGTAAAAAATAAAAATTCTCACTTATTTATTACCTGACCCCTGGTCCCCCAACGCGAAGTATTTATTTTTTACTTTTTAAAGGTTATTGTGTCGGGGGTTTATTTAAATTTTTAATTTAATTTTTATTTTATACTTTTTATAGGTACATACTTATTATAATGTAGATTTTGTTAAATCGCACGTGATGCGCTTTCATTTGAGACCCCACTCGATTATATTTGCAGACATTCGGTTATTCTTCCCCACTTTCACCCCTCATAACTTTTAAACGGCTCACCCGATTTTCATCAAACATGTCTAAGAACACTCGCCCGTAACTCACCTTTCATACAAAAAAAACTTTATTGAAATCGCTTCATCCGTTCGCAAGCTACGGTGCCACAGACAGACAGACAGACAGACAGACCGACAGACAGACAGACAGACACGTGAAACTTATAACACCCCTCTTTTTGCGTCGGGGGTTAAAAATAGTAAGAAACACACACAACACTCTAGAATTCGACAGAATAAAATGAGCCTTCTGCGACACACTGGCCAGATGAGATGGAGATGGCCAGAGTCCGCAGAGAATTTCGGTTCAAGTAGGTCTTTATTTAGGCTGCGTCCACTACATTCTATTAAAAAAATTAAATTATAAATTTAAAAAAAACCCCGACACAATATATATACATCGCGTTGGGGGACCGCTCCCACTTATTTATTACCCCACCCCTGGTCCCCCAACGCGATGTATTAATTTTTTACTTTTTAAAGGTTATTGTGTCGGGGGCTTTTTAAAATGTTTAATTTAATTTTTATTTTATACTTTTTAAAGGTAAACACTTATTATAATGTAGATTTTGTTAAATTGCACGTGATACGCTTTCATTTGAGACCCCACTCGATTATATTTGCAGACATCCGGTTATTCTTCCCCACTTTCACCAGTCATAACTTTTAAACGGCTCAACCGATTTTCATCAAACATGTCTAAGAACACTCGCCCGTAATTCACCTTTCATACAAAAAAAAACTATATTGAAATCGTTTCATCCGTTTGCGAGCTAAGGTGCCACAGACAGACAGACAGACTGACAGACAGACACGTCAAACTTATAACACCCCTCTTTTTGCGTCGGGGGTTAAAAATAGGACCAATACTTACAAGGATGTAAACTTCTTGTTATCAGCATTTTTGGCACAGAAAGAACCCTCATGCAGTTTACTGATTAATTTTATACACATTCGACTGTCCCATATACGTTGGGATATAAAATGTAGATTATCCTCGTTTTGGAATAACAATTCCTGTAATTTTAAATAATACATTTGTCACAAAATTGTTACAATACACAATTTTTTATAAACACAGTTTCTGAAACAGACAAAAATCTGAACCGCCATCAAACAAGAAGTCTAGTCGCAGTCAAAGGTTAATTAGAACAGTCGGTTACTCACGTCTGTGATACCCCACCCAGCCACCATAGCCTCGTGATATTGCGGAGGATTTCTAAACAGAGCAACTCTTTTCGTGCTTTTGCCAAACTTTATTGGAGTTTTCAATCTCACTAGACCTACATCGTACGCTCCGATCTTCGGATGATAATTGTCATGAATTACGAAACTAAGTGCTGAAGATCTAAAACCCTTTTCAAAGTTTTCATGGCCTGTCATTATTGCTATTCGGCTTTGGGCCATGCATGTGTGAAGACAGCTCGCAGCTGTCAATATAATTTCCTGGTTTAAGATGGAACCGCCACACACCCATTCCTCTGCCTGTCCGCTTTTTTTCTTGCATTCCACAGATATGAAAGCTGCGTGCGGAAACTTCTGGATTGAAGCTGGATCTCCACCAACAACTTTCCATTCAATTTTGCATTGGGCGATTTTAAATGAAGCCATAATAACGTACAAATGATTAAAGAACATTACGTTTTAACTGTATTGTTAGTTTTTGGCTCTTTGTAGGCTTAATTAACTTAATGAGGAAATTAACATTACATCAACGTAATAACGGTTCGTTTCGCCATCTTACTTTAGTAGCTCTATTGATCAGGTTCATCATCATCATCATCAGCATCAGCCCACATTAGTCCTCTGTTCGACATAGGCCTCCCCTAAAGTGCGCCATAGCGCCCTGTCTTCAGCTTGACGCATCCAGCTGTTGCCCGCAACCTTTCGCAGATCGTCGCTCCATCTAGCAGAGGGCCGTCCCACACTACGCTTGCCGATTCGCGGTCTCCACTCAAGAACTCGTCTACCCCAGCGGTTGTCGGTTCTTCTACAGATAGTTATAGGTATTCTATTGATCAGGTTAGAGGTTCATGGTTCATTTATATTACGTTCACATGCATCTCACCAAATTTGGTGGAAAGCTACTTTATAGCATGGGATCGAATATATCGTATAAATGTTTTAGGCTATTCTCATAAAAAAATTCTGAAACATGGTTATTTATAGATGTTTATTCAAACTTTAAGATTTTCCGTAGCAGTAGAGCGAAATTGGAAGAGCAATTTGCATAAACAAGTAATTCCCTTTGACAAGCATCATTAAGATAGGCGTCTGGACTAACTTCAGACATTCCACCACATTTATTGTATGGTTATTATCATTTCAGCCGAAAGACGTCCACTGCTGGACATAGGCCTCCCCCAAGAATCTCCACGCGGCCGGTCCTGTGCCGCCCGCATCCATCGCTTTACGGCGACCTTGACCAGGTCGTCGGATCACCGTGTGGAAGGCTTGCCAGCACTGCGCTCGAGGACTTTTCTGCCCTGGACTAATTTAGTATACATATTTTTTTTATCACTATCCTCATCACTATCACTTCACTATCACTACATAGTATAAAACAAAGTCGCTGCCGTCTGTCCGTCCCTATGTATGCTTAAATCTTTAAAACTACGCAACGGATTTTGAAGCGGTTTCTTTTAATAGATAGGGTGATTTAAGAGGAAGGTTTATATGTATAATACATGCATAATATTGCAGAGAAACACTGATAAATTTAGATGTTCATCATTGCACCCGTGCGCAGCCGGGGTGGGTCGCTAGTCTTTATTAAGTAATCTTTTATTTAGTCCAATAAACTATAAGATTTTATTTAATATGGGTATTTTAGATTTTATTAGAGAGGTTTCTGACGTGTATACGCCTTGTTTAACAATATTGTTCAAATAAAATACTGGATTAACGCAAATCTGTTTTAATGTAACTTTCTTACATTCAACGAAGCGCACGAAAAAGGAGTGTATAGGGTTGCTAGTCCTACATTTTAGAATTCCCTATTAAATTGGAGTTACCAGTAATTAAATAATATTTCCTTACATCACAATAAACTACAAATTCTGCTAGCATTCATTTTTATACAGAGAGCTTGTCATAACTGGTCATATTTGTAGAAGAACTAATAATCCCTGGAATAGACGACTCATAGTGAAAGGTTGCTGGTAGAATCTGGATGCTCCAAGCTGAGGATAGTTCGCTATGGCACTTGTTAGGGGGCGTATGTGCAGCTAAAGTTGATTCCAGTTATCAGAAATGAACTAATTCTAAAAAAAATAATTGATACTTGTTAGTCTTACAAAAACTCGACAACGTCGAAACAGTTTTGGCACAGTTTGGTTTAGAAATATTTAAAAGTACAAGGAACGCTTAAAAGGTAAAATAACATAATAAATTGCAACGAAAGTAGTAAAAACAACTATTTTATTTCCCCATAAAAACTTTTCGTTGGCAGTACGAAGTTCTACGGGTCAACTAGTGACAAATAATTATGTGAATCTTTAAAATTTCAACGCCCACAAGCTATCGTTACAGAATTCTTTCGTATCCAGTTGAGAAAGTAAGAGACGTTGGTGTAAACTGCTACGTGGTTAGCTGCGTTGGGAAGTTTGTATGAGACGATACCGATCTGTATGTATTTGTGTACCATTAGAGCTCCGCCAGAGTCACCGCTGCAAAAATGCAATAAGAATACAGACAAACTATTTCAAATACAGTCAAACTATTTTGTAACTAACCTAATTAAGATTTACGCGAAATACTACAACAACCAATGTCCACGTGTGAACGTAATACGTAATATTTGCTATAGAATAGGATCGAATACATCGTACAAATATTTTAGGTTTGAATCCCGTTTTGTGAGGGACTGGGATTACGAGAGAGAGGAAGACATTGTAGGAGTATACTCACTAAGTTGCGAATCGGTTTCTATCATTGTTTTCAGCGCAGAAACAACCTGCATGTAATTTTCTTATTATTCTTTTACATTTCTGCGTTTCCAACACATTTTGTGTTATATACTGCAGCTCGTCATTATATATAGCGTTGTACTCCTGTATCGAATAATTAACGAGTTAACTTTCAAAATATTTATGTCAATCATCATTTTAGTCAATAGTTACTGCCGGATCCAGGAGGTATCTCCCTCATAGATTTCCTCCACGATTTGTCCTGAGCAGCACGCATAATTCGGAAATGGTAAATGATGGTTAATTAAAAATATATTTTAAATAGACTTGGCACATCGATCTAATCTATTTCTAGAACCTATTCTAAGGTATATTAAAAGTCTATTTCTAGACTAATTCTGTGTACATTTTAATCAACTTATAAGATTTGTCCTACTGCATATTTTAGATGTTTGACAAGGCCTCCCGAATCTGATGGAAGCAGGGAGATCGTTTCAATGTAACGCATTAGCGAGCTCTCAGAATTCTGTATTTAACAGTTATTTGTTGTCAAATTGAGCCAGTTGCAAAAGAGTAACTACAGATTTTCTTGCCGGCTTATTTTTATAAAGTAGCATTCCGAACCAATGATAACTTCACATCCGACGATTCAAAAGTATTAGTGCTTAAACCTAGGTGAATAAAGTTAATTTTGTTTTTTAATCGATCTCTGCGGAAATTCTTGTCCTATGTCCAGTGGATATCTATGGGCTGAAACGCTATGTCAACCCTTCTAACGTGATAGGATAAGTCCAATTTCCCTCCAACGAGTTAAAGATCAACGAAAATCGTTTAACTAACTGCTGCCTTAAATTTCACTCTCGTGATTTTCGGGCCAACAATGTACCCGACAAGAAGAGCCGTAAATTTTTCTGTGATAAGAACTATACTCTATTATGAACTCAATCTCACTAAAACTTAAATTTAATTTAGCTTGTACAAATCCATTCGGCTCATTTTAGCGTGATTGTAATACATCTATCCAATCATTGGCATCTATAATACTAGTAACAAGTACGATAGAAGAACTCACGTCTACCAGCCCCCACGCAGCCAATTGCGCCTCATCATAGAACGGTGGATTTCGAAGCAGTGCCACGCGTTGCATATTTGGTCCAAATTTGATCTGAGTTGTCAATCTTAGTAAACCTATGTCGAAGGAACTGTCTTTCTCTTTATATTTTTCATGCACTATGAAACTGCGCGTTGAAGATTTGAAGCCCTTTGTATTATCTTCATGACCAGTTATTATTATTATTCTGCTACTTGATGTGCAAATATCCAAACAGTGTGCAGCTGTCAATACTATCTCTTGGTTCAAAATGGAGCCTCCACAAATCCAGTCTTCTGCAGCACCGTATTTTTTATGGCATTCCACGGCAACAAAGGATGCATGAGGAAAGTCTAGGATGGAGGCGGGGTTACCACCCACTACGTGACCCTCGAATCTACATAAAATCAAACTAAATGAAGATATAATAATGAATAAACAAAGTATGTACATTTTGTCTAAATTCTGGCACAAAAGTCATTCAGCGCTTTTAGTAGTTCTAAAGTTATTTATGGGCAAATTAAACTTACTTCATTATTTCAACGATTAGTTCCGCCGTTTTCAATTGTAATGTTTAATTTATAATTAGTAGTCGGGTATGTCTCGTATGCCAATAACGGTCTTATTGTTATCATGGACGTTCGTGTGTACTGTACATCTTATAGACAGATGTGGCCAGTAATATAAAAGAGGAACAAGATTGAGGTAAATATTAATTCATTTCAGCATAAATTTGCAAATTCATGGAGGGAAATTAGCCTACTTTGCCACGCTGGCAAGACGGGGTGGCATAGGGTTCATAACAAGTTTTCCTCTTGCGACCCCTTCACTATGACGTGAGTTGGTGAAAAATGTTGTAAATATTTTCAAGTTAAGCAGTGGTGAATTTTCTTGAGACTCGCATCTATGATTCACCTTTTACACCTTCAGTAAACTTAAAAAAGTTGCGTTTGAGTAATTAGCTTTATGAGTTTTATCGCGGGATAATATTTTAATGATAACGAAAAAGTTTCTACTTCTGTAGGTACCTGCTCTGCATTTTGAGCTACATGTGTACCAAATTTGAACCCAAGTTACGCCCGCATTTTCTCATTTACTGGTAACAAACATCAAAACGTTCGCATTTATAAAATTACGAGTGATGAGATGAAAACAACATTCAGAAGCGGGGTACGTGGAGCATTAAGGCTGCGGGCACGAAACTTGCGACGGGCGGAGCGATGGCGGCAGCAGGGCGATGGCGATGTATACAAAAGCATTGCACAATATAGCAACGCAGTATAGCAACTGGGCAGGAATGGGGCGACGGCGGCGGAGCGGGGCGATCGAGCGATGCACGGGCGGCGCGTCGCCCCGCTGCCGCCATCGCTCCGCCATCGCAAGTTTCTTGTCCACAGCTTAACGCTTTCGAACGCTTTTTAGATCCTTGCGTCAAGTTGCTCATGATTTAATGTTTAAGTCATGGTTTGTGACATTATTTCGAGAAAAAGTGAAAAATCTTTAGTTGAAAGTGGAATATAAAGAATGACTGAATGCCTTTGGATTACGAGTGACCGGTTCGCTTCTGGGGTCAGGCAAGTGCCTTTTTGTAAACCAGAGGAACTTGCTCCGAGTCTAAGTGTCATATATGTTCGTGAATTACATGTTTGTAAACTGCCCCCGCGATACAGGTTATGCCAAGTACAGGGGCAAAAAATAAAAGTGTGTGTGTGTACTTGCTCTGGGTTTTTTTTGTTGTCGATTATGTCTTCATGCATAATAAAGTGCCCCGCGATACAGATTATACCTAGCACATGGGAGTAGTATTTTAGAAAAGAAAAATAGAGGATAAAGCAATGTCAACGGCTTCATTAAAATGATCATAAGAATATTTAGACAGCCCGGAAAAGATCAATGTCCCATTACTGACGGGTCTATAAAATTGTTTAAGTCGCAGTGTTGCTTAGCATCAGGTGAACTGGCAATCAAGCGTAAGCCTATCAAAAATAAAAAAAATATGTGGGACTTTGTTCGTTACAATATAAAACACAGTTTAACCGTTTATTTTCTTTATTAAAAAACTCACAAAGCAACAAGCATTGAAACAAACAAAAAATGACGTATAAAACACACCACATATTTATATTTTTCTAAATAAATCACCTCCTGGTATTGTGAGGAGTTATTAATATCGGTCTTGCATATTTTACGGATAAGAAAGTACTACGGTTTGTCTGTTAGCCTGTCTAAGTACCTTGCAAGCCAGCAATCTCGACGTCTGCTTAATCCAGTTGTAATAGTATGTGACGTTCGTATAAACGATAAGGTCATTAGCAACTTTCGGAATCTTGTAAGACACAATTCCAATCTGGATATAATTGTTGACCATCAGCGCCCCGCCAGAGTCACCACTGGGAATCAATATGCAGGATTCAAACTTTTTAATTAGTATTCGAAACATTGACACTCTATCTCTTTCCCGCCAATAGAAAAGAGAGAGAGACAAAGCCCCAGCACCAACAGCTCCAATTTTGAATTCGACCTCAAAGACAAACACGTTTGGAATTTCGTACTAACTACATAAATTTAGCAAAAAAGCAATTATGTCTTTTAATATAATTTATTGAATTTTTTACTTATTGTTGTATTTAAACCTAAATAACTATTTACTGCTTAAAAAACTGATATTTAACCTATAAATATTTAATTCTAGTTTCAAAAATGTTGCGTAATATATTTCATCTCCTATAGTGTTCTCGCTGCTGAAGTGAAAAGTTATGTGTGTTACACGAGAGCAAAGTTTTTTGCATCTTGTGCCTTTGAATCCCTCGCAACACTCAGGAATAAACTTTAGAATCACTCGCTACGCTCGTGATTCAATCATAGATTCCTTCGCTTGCTCGGGATTCAATATCAGCACTCGCAGCAAAAAACGACTTTGCTCTCTTGTTGCACAAATAACTACTGGCTCACTCAGTGAGCAAAATGCACCTACAGGTTAGTAGGTTTTCAGCCTTTACATTTCCTTTTGTCGGCTCTTACAACAACCTAGGAATGGAATAGGGTGGTGACACTATGGTTTATGACATTTATTTCCCACAAAGAACACTGTTCACTTAGCATGAGAAATAACAAGGAATTTCGACGATGGACATGTAAGCAAAAGTATTGGCTACTTTCCGTGATATTTATTGTAATAATTAACAATATAAGCGTGTTCAACAATTTTAAATAGAATCACTATGTATTCTAAATCCGTCACCACACGGAAGGTCTACATCTTTATAACTAAATATTTATAAATTATGGTCTATGTGCTATTCTGATATATACCTAAGCTATATTATTGTACTAGCGACCCGCCCCGGCTTCGCACGGGTGCAATATTATTGATCTATTATACTTAAAAACCTTCCTCTTGAATCACTCTATCTATTAAAAGAAACAGCTTCAAAATCAGTTGTGTAGTGTTAAAGATTTAAGCATACATAGGGACGGACAGACGACAGCGACTTTGTTTTATACTATGTAGTGAAGATTTCATCAAAATTTACTCAGAAGTTTTAGCGCGAAAGAGGAACAAGTACATTCTTACAAACTTTCGCTTTTATAATATAAGTATGATTAATATACTCACTAAGACACGTATCGCGTCTTGTCGTCATTTTTACCACAGAAACAGCCGTTGGCAAGGTGTGTGATTTTAGATTTACACTTTTCAGGCGCCCATATACGTTGTGTGAGATATCGTAGATTCTCATCATATAGGAAATAGGTCTCCTGTGTTCAAAAGTAAACAAGTTATTTATTTATGATATTATATTTCTAATGATACAATATTTACCGCAAGCTATCGATTTCTAAATAAATAAACATTTTTAAAATTATGAATACAAGCGACCCGCACCCGTGCGACGGCTTCGCACGGGCGGGTGCAGTGATGAACATCTAAATTTATGCATGTATTATAAATATAAAACCTTCCTCTTGAATCACCCTATCTATTATAAAAAGCTTCATAATCCGTTGCGTAGCTTTAAAAATTTAAGTATTTAGAGGGACGGACAGACGACAGCGACTTTGTTTTATCCTATGTAATGATGAGTAGGTATCTATAGATATATGAAAATATGATTGCATGTATATCCTTTACAGAATCGTATACTATGCATTTGGTCATGTGATGATCTTCAGCAAAGTGTTATGCATGAACCGAGGAAGGTTAATAATACAAAGAAAATAGTGTAGTTAATCAATGTTTTTCCTTCAAATTTATTTTTGTTAGTGGCGTAGCAGCGCACGCATTGTTCAGCTAGTCATTATATTTGACTGCCTTGTTGGTCAAGACTTTCTTTGTGTCAACCAAAGGCACTTGCCCTGAGTCTGGGTTTCACTTGTGTTTGTGAATCCCAGGTTTGTAGACTGCCCCCCCCCCCCAGACAGATAGGTTCGTTTTTTAAAACAAAACTTTGTTATATTTATTTGTTTTCTGAGTTAACATGGTATATGTAACATTTATAAAAAGGAAAAAAAAAAACTTTTCTTAACTATTTTTCGCCTTTTAGCACCTATTTCGGAATCTATTTACAAATGGCCTAGTTATGCGATATTAAACATACTTACAACTAAAATGAGATACTCCTCCATTTCAAAGTCGGTTGATAGGAAGAAGAAACATCTTCTTTCGTACGCTGGCCCGGTTAGCACAGGATTTCTTGCTCTTGCGGCTAGGTTCTCGGCTCTGTCATTCCTTCTTGTCGGCTCTTATGACACCCGCAGGATGGAATGGGGTGCTGACACTATGTATTCTAAATCCGTAACCACACGATCTATTTCCCATTTCTGTTATCCGTATATAATACTCACATCTATCAGACCCCAGCCAGCAACAAACGCCACATTTTTGGACGGTGGATTCTTCAACAATGCCACACGTTTCACGTTTAGGCCAAACTTAATCGGTGTCCTCATTCTTAGCAAGCCAATGTCGTTTATAGTATCTATATCATCGTATTGGCCATGTATGGTGAAGCTGTGTGTTGAAGATCTGAACCCCAACCTATTGTTTTCATGGCCAGTCATAATAGGTATGTCACTATATTTCGTACACCCAGCAACACAATGCGCCGCTGTCAATATAATTTGCTGATTTATGATGGAGCCACCGCAAACCCAGTTCTCAATATTTCCATAGCTGTTATGACACTCCACAGCCATGAAAGCTGAATGGGGGAATTTGCCAATCTCCGTGATATCACCCTCGACTATGTGCCCATGGAATTGACATTGAACCATTTTTAATGAAGTCACGATGATGTAGATATGATTCCAAAACATTACGTCTGAACCGAAGAACCTCTGTCAGTTCTTAAAGGGTTGAAGCACGTATCGTTCTAAAGCGGGTATTAATTAATCTCATGGATACATAAAAGGCAATGGGACGTAGTAAAGGCAAGTTCTACTTAATTAATCGTTTATTTCCGAGTCACTTTTTATTTCTTTCTTGTATGAGAGCTCGTGGGTAAAACAGTTATTGAGTGGAGATCAGCTAACATTCATAATAATAATAACTATATATCAACCTCCTTTACAAATCTGATAGTACCTCGGAACCGAAAAACTATGAACCAATTACTTGCTAGCCGACCATCTACAAGCTGCTTACATCCATTTTAAAATTCAAAATTAAGGAGCACATTTTGGCTAATAATATTATGGCGCCCGTACAAAATGGATGTAAGCCATGGTCTCGGGGTACTAAAGAACTCCTTCTTATTGACATGACCATGCCAACAAGTCCGTCGAGTCAATAAAAATATTTCCATGGCCTGGATAGACTACAAAAAGACCTATGATTCGGTGCCTCATTCATGGCCAAGTAGAGTATTAGATTTGTACCGTCTCCATCCAAATATATGCTCTTTTCTTAGCGTATGCATGAGCCAGTGGACCACACGTCTCTGTCTGCCAGACATGGCGGGGTTTCTGACTCCACAGGCTTATCACAACATAGTATAAAACAAAGTCGCTGTCGTCTGTCCGTCCCTATGTATGCTTAAATCTTTAAAACTACGCAACGGATTTTGAAGCGGTTTTTTTTAATAGATAGAGTGATTCAAGAGGAAGGTTTTTAGGTATACATGCAAAATTGCACCCGTGCGGTGCCGGGCCGGGTCGCTAGTTAAGGATAAAGCGTGGAATTTTTCAAGGCGACAGGCTGAGTCCCTTGTGGTTCTGCCTAGCTACGAATCCATTAAGCACACTACTAATGGATTCCAAGATAGGCTACCGACTCCGCAGAGATGGTGAGGTCATATCACATCTTTTATACATGGATGACCTCAAGTTGTATGCACCAAACAAATCTGATTTAGTATCATTATTAAAGATCACCGAAAACTTTAGTAATGATATTAAAATGGAGTTTGGTGTCGACAAATATGCGGCCATTCATGTACAGAGGGGCAGAGAGTTACAACTCTCTGAAAATATGTCACTCAGATGTCTCTCGGAGTCGGAAACCTATAGGTACCTTGGAATGGCAGAAGGACTAGGGTGTAGCTGACAAGGAGGTAAAACAGTCATTGATAGCATGTTTCTTCAGCCGCCTTACAAAAGTACTTTACGTAGTTTTTTGTCTGACGGTAATAAGGTTCGCGCTGTCAATGGCTGGGTTATGCCTGCACTTGCTTACTCATTTGGAATTCTAAGGTGGACTCAGACTGAGTTAGAGTCGACAATTGACCTTATATCGAATGCACCACCCTCGTTCGTATGTTATGAGTTGGAAACATCCCACGGAATTGTGGGGGACGTGGTTTTTTAAACGTCAAAAACCTACATATGCAACCTGCGGGAATACTTCTTGCAGTCAACACAGGGTGTGCACCGAGATATGGCCAATGTTGACAATTCATTCACAACTTTATCCTTGGCAAAACAGAATTGGCGCAAGCCCCAGGTGCTAAGCATTTCGGACCGCACGACTATATGGAAGAGCAAGGAGTTACACAGAAGGTTCTACAAGGCCCTCACTGGGCCGGACGTAGACCAACTCGCTTCTGTGGCTTGGCTACGCTTCAGTAATCTCTTCGGGGAGACTGAAGGGTTTGCATGTGCAATTATGGACGAAGTTATCATGACGAATAACTACCGGAGAAATGGCAATGCAATAATTCCGAACGCCACAGAAGAAAAAAAAACTACCGGAGACATATCCTAAAGGATGGGAATGCCGACATCTGTCGAGCCTGTCATCGTCCAGGAGAGTCCATTAGGTATATTGTCTTTGGCTGTTCTCGTCTTGCTAACGGAGAATACTTGCACAGACACAACCAAGTGGCCAAGATAGTCCATCAACAACTTGCCCTTAAATATAGTCTTGTGGATACTGAAGTGCCCTACTACCAACATCAGCCTGCGCCAGTTCTCGACAATGGTCATGTCACGCTCTACTGGGATCGACCAATTATCACTGACAGGACTATTCCCGCTTATTAGCGGCTCGCCGATCGGTCAATTACTATATCAGGCTAATAAGCCTGATATAGTAATTGACCGATCGGCGAGCCGGGCAATGCTTGTTGTCGTCACTATCACGCATGACGAGATCCTTGTTAAAGCCGAAAAAGAGAAACTTACCAAGTATCTCGATTTGGCTCACGAGGTTACCGCAATGTGGCATGTTGATTCAACAATCATTGTGCCGATAGTCGTTTCAGTAAATGGTCTTATCGCGAAGAGTTTCGACCATCATCTCAAACTCTCGCTGAGTTGCTGGATTAAGGGCCCGATACAAAAGGTCTGGTCAAAAGGCTGTCATCCTGGATTCGGCAAGGATCGTGAGGAGGTTCCTCTCTCTGGAGCCCTGAACCGTCGGTAGCTTAGGTCATCGACCTCGTTGTCGACGGTTTTTCTATTAATTTATATATTTTTTTTAAAATAACTATGTTTTTTTAAAGAATATATGAAAAAAGGTATGAAATAAAGAGATATATGTGAAGTCTAAAGTGGTTTTTAATCAGACGTGGATTCTCGAGTTTTAATTTATTTTGAGCAACAGTAGCGACATGTGAAAGGTCACTTCCTTTAATGATGGTTTAGGAGAACTATGGCTGCCACGATCGTTAGGCTTGTGAAGAGGCGCCGCTATTTGAGGCGACCCAACCGGGTTGCTAGACCTAGGACATTTTTCTTGATGTTTACTTTGTATTGTTTTAGTAGTCACGTTTCAGTTGCTGCCTTTCGGACCCAGAAAGAACAATTTGTTATAAATTTATTTACAGAAGAAATAATTTCTTGAACACAAACCTATTAAAACTGCATCGACGCAGTGCGAGGCGATGTCCACATATGTTTTTTAATTTTAAATCAGGCCGTCTTTTGTTTCTTTTTTTCTCTCTTTGTAAATAATGTGCACAATAAATGTGAATTTTGTTAGCTATCACTTTTATTTATTCCTAACATGACTAAGCGCTCTTACACACGAACGGCATGTTGTCTGTGCCGGTGACAATATGCCGTTCGTGTGTATGAGCGCTAAAAGTATCGACACATAGAATTGGCATAAAAAGACAAGTTCTCTGATTAATTTATGTTATTTTAAGACCATTAATTTCTACCTACTTTTCTCTACCTCTTTATAACAAATAGGAACAAGCGACAGTTTCTTGCAAGTTCTTCTTAGCAGTGGTCACGTTCAAAGAGTAGAGTATCAAAATATAGCGTCATACTATCTTCTTTTCCCCCGCCTTTTCCCAGTTTTATTGGAGTTGGCACAGTCAAACCTGGCATGGGGTTTCGTATCAAGTTTTCCGTCTCTCGTGGCTAGGCGGTCTGCCTATTGCGTTACCGGGCACTGAGAATGGTATGGGTTGGTGAAATTTTGTATCCTAAATCCGTCACCACACAGATATGACGATGCTACTGGTAGTTAGCTGGTAGTTAGTTAGAGTTGGCTAACGAAATTAAATAAATAAATAAATATCCTTGGACATTTCACACAACGCCATCTCGTCCCAAGCTAAGCAACTTAATGCTTGTGTTATGGTAACGAGATGGATGATAAACTACTTATATACATTTTTTTTTTGTAAATACATACATATTATAGATAGAAAACACCCAGACCCGGAACAAATACTTGTAGGTCGTACAAATATTTCTTCCGTGCGGGGATCGAACCCGCGACATGCTGCGCAGCAGTCGATCGCTCAACCACTGCGCCAACCGTGTCGTCTTGGGGAATAGGTGTGGAAGAAGAAGATATATTAGATAGATATCTGATAGATGAGGTCCAAATGTAGTGGACCTCAATTGTGGTAAGCCACGTGACTAGATCGCACTCCAAGAAATATACCTATGTTTGCAGTATAATACTTTATTTAAAACAATAAAAATGCGCCGAGACCTCCTTAATCCAACTGAGGTAATATGACACGTTGACATATACTGTTAAGCTCTTCAGCATTGGATTTCGGAAAGAGACGATTCCAATTTGTATGTAATCTTGAACTACAAGAGCGCTTCCTGAATCCCCTCTGTGAAAAAGAGCCCTAAATTATTGATAACTCTCTGTTACCCGGGACTTCGCCCACGTGGTATTTGTACAATGTGGAAAACTCAGTTACTATGGGCTGGAAAAGCCGTGTTAATAAAAGTAGCTTAAGTTACTCCTTGTTACATCAGCTATGTGCCAGTAAAAGTCTTCCCAAAATCGGTCAAGCCATTTCAGAGATTAGCACACCAGACTAACTAACTTTTTCTTCTTCGACTTTTCCCAGTTTTCATTAGGGTTTGGGACTACCAGTAATTACAGCTATAAGAATCTACTACAACAGATGCAAGAATGGGCGCGGGAAAAGACAGATGTACATCATCATCAACATCATCATTTCGGCCAAAAGTCATCGGACCACCGTGTGGGAGGCCTACCAGCACTGTGCTTTCCGGCACGCTGTCGTCACTCGGGGTATTTTCTGTCCCATCGGGCGTCGGTCCTGCGAGCTATGTGCCTAAACTTAAGTGGCCCACTGCCACATTCCCAATCCTGTGTGCTATGTCGGTAACTCTGGTTCGCCTGCGTATCTCCTCACTTCTGATTAGATCTCGCAAGAAAACTCCGAGCGTAGCCCTTTCCATTGCCCTTTGGGTGACCTTGAGCCTTCTGATGAGGCTCATAGTAAGTTTAACTTGAGGAACAGGTCAATCATCTGATCCATCTCGGTTGGGCAGCGTTCGGGAAGCTGCGAAAGATCTTCTCATCCACAATACCGCAGTGTTGGAAGACAAAAGTTTTCGTTCAAAGCGTGTTGATCTAGTGATTGCATATGGAAGACAGCTGTGCGTGTTCTCGGAAATATAAACTTTTATTAAAAATCATAATTATCGATTGTCAACTTCTTTTAATTGTTCCGCGTATTGGATTTAAAATACACAATGCCACCAATCCATACCATCCTGCGGGTGTCGTAAGAGGCTACTAATGGAAACAGTAAGCTAATTTTCATAATGACATCAAGTGCCATCCATTTTGAGGGCATGGAGCATACCAACCGTCGTTTCCAGCCCCTAAATGACTACTGAGTCGAGCCTCCTCCATTTTAATGGAAGGAGGAGGAATTAGCTTACTGCGTTAGCGAGACAAGTGGTACAGGGATTGAATCAAAGTTTCTGGGTCTGCCTGTTGCATATCTTTAATCACCTCTTACGACACATGGTGGAATGGATTTGGTGTTCTCATTGATGCATAACTTTGTATCCTAAGTTAAAGGCAGGTAGGCTGAGGTTCACAGGGTCGCGAAGCATAGTGCCCCAGCGGGGGAGCAAAACCTGTGGCCCTGTTTCGGGCAGTCGAGGATCGCCGTCGGTTTAAGTGGGTTGGTTCGGGCGCAACGTACCATCTCCACGCGCCCCGGAGTCCCTCATAACCCGGCCAGTCCCCAAATGGCCGGGTATACATGAGGATTTCCGACGAAAAAATAGGTTATGTATAGGTTACACAGATAGAGTACATACATTGAAGGGTAATCCCAGTTACGTTTGTTGCCAGCGCAAATCCAGCTGTTTGGCAAAGCTATTCTCCGTTGGAGAAGCCTTTTACAGGCTTCGTGGTTAATAATTGGTTGACTTACATACTTCAACTCATCGCCAATCTCTGTGTCGTCGCTCTACACATGGAAAATTAGACTTGGAGATAAGTTTATTCAGTTTCTGTCTACCTTTCTACGTTTAAATTGGTCCACGGCACATGTTAGCAGATATGTATGCATATCTGACCATAGATGACCCACTGCTTAGTCGGGCATTCTACAGTTACATGGAGGGCACAGGGTCCCCAACCAAGTTTTATTTCTCTTGCGTCTAGGTTTTTGGGCTACGTATATTAAAAAAACACGAAACCCCCTGCCCTGGTTCGCGGGGGCAGTTTACAAATATTTAATTCACGAACACTAATGTCACCCTGACTCAGAACAAGTGCCTCTGGTTTACACAAAGACTTGCCCGACCCCGGAATCGAACCGGAGACCCCGTGATCCAAAGGCGGCGCATCCAACCCCTTTTTTATCGTGGGGGAAACATTTTATAGATCTCCAGCCATGGGATAGGGCTGGGGTATCTAGGAGACCCAGTCGCGAGAAGATTGTGAGTTGCGACCGGTGTACCCACTAAAACCTAACCACATTTACTACACTTGGCTTTATTAACTTGTGGTACGCTTGGCGTAACCAATCCCTAGCTCACCAAGGCAGTATGTCTGGTCGGTGCCCTAGTTAATGACGGTATGATGAGAAAAGAAACCTTACGTTCACATATCCCCATCCAGCCACAAATGCTTGACCCGTTGGAAAGTTCGACACCAAAGCCACCCTGGAGACTAGTGGCCCATATTTCAGAATTCTCCGTATCTTTAGTAACGCTATGTCATTTAAAATTTCCTGACCGTCATACTTCGGATGCATCATAAAATTGACGACCAAGGATTTGAGGCCCTCTCTCTTGTTCAATGAGCCTGTTTTCGCCACTATGTAATGGTTTGGGTCATTTTTCGTACAGTCCTCGATACAATGGGCTGCGGTCAACAAAATTTGTTGACTGATTATAGAAGAGCCACACCCATTTGAGAAACCCTGAAACGAAGTACCATTAAGTTTATAGTTGAACTAGCTGACCAGGTAAACGTTGGTTGGTCACAACTATACAAATTATAAAATTTGAGTGCCTGTTTGTAATATTGAAATAGTTAACCGCTTTTTACTAAGTGCATGTGTTTTACCCGGTACATATACCAGCTTTTTTTACCATTTTTATTTGACTGTCAGTTTGTTTGGGCTAATCTCTAAAGGTCAAACATCAAACGAGCGAATGCCTATTCTATCTTCACTATAACAAATTATTTTAGTGTAAACAGGCGTAGAACATTATTTCGTGTTTCTTAGTGCGTTCGCAAAGATTCTATGGAATATTCTAAGAATGCTCGCTCGCTCAGTGTAACCGGCGCTAGAGCGCGCGAACAGCTGCTACAGCGTTCTTGCCCCTGAGCGGTCTCTTCAATCTAGCTTTCGTTTACACTAAAAGATTACGAAAGAATGCTTTTGTCCTAGTTCTAGCTCTTTGTTCGTTATATTTAAACGTTGAATACGAGTTTTCGTTTACACTTATAGATCAAGAAAGAATGCTCTTGTTCTGGCTATAGCTCTTTGTTCGTTTGGCTTGTTGGTCAAGCCAGGTTGTAAGTCAACAAGGAGTAACTTAGGCTGTTAATGACTTTTATTGACATCGCTTCGATTTTCCGGAGCCCATAGTTACTGAGTATTCCACATAAGCGCGGACGAAGTCGACAGCCAGTAAGAAAATATATAATAACACTAGTGACCTACCGCTGAAACCCATACCGTTCCTCTGCCTACGTTTTAAAGGGCTCACTCCCCACAACCGCTTCTTACCACATTCCTAAAATGGGTTGGTGACACAATATACGGCTGTGAAGCGTGTTCCACCGTTGGGGAACGAAACCCATGGCCATGTTTTGGACAGTTGCGTGGCTCCATGTGGTGACGGATTTAGAATACACATTGTCACCACCCCATTCTAGCCTGAGGGTGTCTTAAGAGCCGACAAAAGGAAATGACAAGGCCGAAGAGCTAACCGCATGATAAGGAAAACTAATAACATAGCGGGATCAGTACCCTAGGATTTATCAAGGATTGGAATTTCTTAAGGTGGAGGCTCCAGGGTAGCCCGCGAAATTCAAATTTTCTTACGTTTTTTGCAATTTGTAGGTCAGTGCTATGTTTTATGTTGATTAAAATGTTATTCGCGGCTGTAAGACGTATCTAGTTATAGAATTATAATCATCAAAATCATCAATACAGCTCTCCAAGCTCATAAAGGTGCAAGAAAAACTTTTTCAACGTCAAAGTCATTCTTACATCTTTAAGAGCTTGGAGGGTTGTATTGATGAGTTTGATGATTATAACTATGTAACTACATACGTCTTACAGCCGCGAATCCAATGTTCATCATCATACAACCTAGCACTGCAATTGCAAAAAACGTAAGAAAATTTGAATTTCGCGGGCTACCCTGGAGCATCCACCTTAAATTTGTGGCAATGCAGTACTTACACATCGGGCGAGTAGGTAAGCTGAATGTGGGAATTTCCCGAGTGCAGCATAGTCGCCACCAACTATATGACCTTCCATTTGGTGTTTTACACCACCTATCAAATTTAAATTCAGAACAAACAATAGTGTTAGCAGTATCATTTTATAACTACGAAATGACTGAATCTAGTTAATCGATAGGTATCGGTAATAAAATCGAATAATCGGTTTGATGATGTACAATTTTTATGGATCAGAATGCGGTCATTATTGTGGAATTAATAACGGATTGATTTCAATCAGTTGTCGTTTCACTGTTTACAGTCATGGTTGATCTGATTCCAATTGCATATCGACAACGATAGGAATTTAAGAAATCAGTTTGCAAAACGTTATTTTCTTAATTAACAAAATAAAGTGGGGTGTTGTGTAGATGTTAAATTATATTTCTGTGGTCAGCTTTAGTTCCACAATTAAAATCAAAGAAGTTGAACCTCATTAAAATGTTTCTTAATTTGGTAGGAATATTCTTTTCATCGAGTAGAGGTCAGTTAAGAAGAAAGGGTTTTTTTCAATTCCAAAAAAGGGGTTGCGGGTGTTTTATTATTTGGCAAAACAAAGTTTACGGGATCAGCTAGTATACCTATATATATATCCTTTCAGGAGACATGATATCAAAGAAACTCTCACTCCCCGTTGATTGAAAAATTCTGTTGATCAAAGGTTTATACATTCGATTCCGGAGTAAGCAAATCCTTACCTGACTGAACCATATGTATTTTGAAACTGATGTCTTTTTAACGGATTCATCGCGTGTATTTAATTCCCGAGGTTTCAAATACTTTGCGGCAGTCGTGGGAATCTATCCCGGACTAGATGACAGTTGTCTTTAAAAAACATAATAGTTATTTGTGCAACAAGAGAGCAAAGTCGTTTTTTGCTGCGAGTGCTGATATTGAATCCCGAGTAATCGAAGGAATCAATGATTGAATCACGAGCGTAGCGAGTGATTCTAAAGTTGATTCCTGAGTGCTGCGAGGGATTCAAAGGCACGAGATGCGAAAAATTTTGCTCTCGTGTAACACACATAACTTTTCACTTCAGCAGCGAGAACACTATAGGAAATGAAATATATTACGTAACATTTTTGAAACTATAACTAAATATTTTTAAGTTATATATCAGTGTTTTAAGCAGTAAATACTTATTTTAGTTTAAATACAACAATAAGTTAAAAATTCAATGAATGACAATAAAAGATATAATTATCATTTTTGCTAAATTTCTTTAGTTAGTACGAAATTCCGAACGTGTTTGTGTTTGTTGTAAAAATCGGAGTAACCCCATAACGAACTCCTTTCATCCAATCGAACTGTTGAAAGTACGTCTAGTTTGTGTTTAATCAAATTTTAATATAGTTCCCATAATATTGCTCTATCAATTTAATATTTATAATCTGTACTTTAATGCTTTGTATTGTTATCTATAGCGCTACCTGCTAACATTTAACTTCATAACTCTAACGCAACTTATAACCAATTAATTTAACTTTCATAATCACACGAAATTTCTAACACAACACACTTGTCATTGGCAAAATCATCGGTATAACGATGGAAGCCAAAACCTAAATGAAGAAGAAGAAGAAAAATCGGAGCTGTTGGTACTGGCCACTTGGTCTTTGTCTCTCTCTCTTTTCTATTGGCGGGAAAGAGATAGTGTCAATGTTTCGAATTAGAATTAAAAAGTTACTTTGTCTCACTCAGTGGGCAAAATCGCATTTTGTCCACTGTTTTCAGTGAGCAAAACCTACATGTTTGAGCTACTGAAGTGAAAAATGTATTTTTACTTGAGCTTGTGTGTTTTAGCGATATAGAAACATTATAGTCAAGTGGAAATTAAATGACAGAATGCACACTGTATATTGCAACCATTACGAAGCCAAGCGTCTAGAGAAATCCAACAAAAATAGCGTAATCAGAAAGTGGTTAAAACACGGTTTACCTACTAAACGAGCCAAAATAATGAGTTGTGTTACTCGGCAAGCGACGCGGAGCGTGATGAATGCAACCAGCTATGGGCCTACAATTGAAACTCATTTCATTATCGAAAACAAGCACTCGATCGATAATCCTTGTTAACTCATAACTATTAATAAATAAATTTATATAAAAAGTCGACACTTTTTGAGACCCACATAAACTTTGCTAATATGTACGTGAAAACGCACACGTATATTCTTCTGTCATCAGTTTTAATGTGGGCTCTCATCATCGCAATCAACGCCTAATACTTACTTGTATTAGGCAATAGGCTACTGCATTTATGGAAACTGGAGAATTTTGATACTTTCATGCAAGGAACGAACTTCTAAGCTGGGCAAACAAATGGGTTGGCACAGATTTTTTAAACCAAATTCACATGCATTTTTAATTCTCTGAGTCACCTGGTAACATAATCTCAGAAAAAATATATACTAACATTAAACTCATCTTTCGTGTGGTGATATTCCGTAAGTCGATAATTATGTTACAGTTCAATTATTAATCACTGAATAGTGAGTTTCCATGTGGTGATAAATATATACAACGACATTCTAGCTAAAGAAGTAATACCACAACAATGGACATCATCAACCATCATATTGCTCCATAAGAAAGGCGACAGGGCAGAAATAAATAACTATAGACCGATTAGCCTGATCTCCAACTTATATAAGATATTTGCTAAGATAATGTTGAACAGACTAAGCACAGTATTGGACGAAAATCAGCCGAGAGAACAGGCTGGATTCCGAAGCGACTTCTCAACAATAGATCATATCCATGTCGTAAAACAAATTATCCAAAAGTGCAATGAGTACGGGAAAAAATACTACTTGGCATTTGTAGATTACAGTAAGGCATTTGATTCTCTGAAACATATACACATTTGGGACGCTCTACACTCACAAGGAGTACATCCAAAATATATTAGGATAATAAAAAACATATACAAGGAATCAACAGCAAAAATCCAGACTGAAAGGAAAGGAGTGGCCTTCAAAATTAGAAAGGGAGTACGGCAAGGAGACCCCCTTTCACCAAAACTTTTCTCGGCTGTACTAGAACATTTATTTAGGAAAATTAATTGGGATACATTTGGGATAAACATAAATGGCAAAATGCTTAACCATCTCAGATTCGCAGACGACCTAATTCTACTTAACGATAACCAAGAAGGCTTAAAAACGATGCTTAACCAATTGGATAGAGAAAGTAAAAGAGTAGGCCTGACTATGAATCTAGACAAAACAAAACTAATGACAAACCACACAAAAACACCTATTTTTTTAGACTCCAATATAGTAGAATATGTGGATGAATACACATATTTAGGACAAATCATTGCCCCGGAAAATCAGATGCAGAAAGAAATATGCATCAGAGTAAATAAAGCTTGGAAAAGATTCTGGTCCCTAAAGGAAGTAATGAAGAACCCACACATACCTCTTAAAGACAAGACTCTGGTATTCAACTCATGCATTCTACCATGCTTAACTTATGGAGCACAAACCTGGGCCCTTACTAGTAAACAGAATGGAGCACTCAAAGTGTGTCAAAATAAAATGGAGAGGAGCATTCTAAACCTCAAGTTAAGGGACAGAATTAAACTTAAATATATAAGAAGCAAGACAAAAGTCACAGACGTCACTTACACTGTGAAAAAGCTTAAATGGAACTGGGTAGGCCATATGATAAGAAGCAAGAAGGAAAAATGGACAAAAGACGTTACCGAATGGTACCCTCGAGACGGAAAAAGAAGGAAAGGGAGGCAAAAAATAAGATGGGAGGACGATATCAGAAAGGTAGCTGGAACAACATGGCAAAGAAACGCCGCGAACAGGGATACATGGGAAAGCCTAGGGGAGGCCTATGCCAAACGGCAAACTGATAATACTGTTACTGATGTCGAAGAGAAAGATTAAACATTAATTATTAAAAGTGCAATGCAAATTATTATATTAAAATAGATATGAATTATAATTAATTGTAATATATTGCAAAACTATATACTACAAGCTAAAATGAAATGTATAAATATGAAATTAAATTAATTATCGGTATTAAAGGCTATTTTGATTTGATTTGATTTTGATGTGGTGATAGTTTTATAATACATTGTGTCACCACCCCATTCTATCCTGAGGGTGTTGTAAGAGCCGACAAAAGTAAGCGACAAGGCCGAAAACCTAGTCCCAAATAAAGGAAAACTTGATACGAAACCCAGTACCAATCCGTCTAGCCACCATGGCACAGTAGGCTAGTTACCCTCCATGTAATTGGAGGAGGCCCGACTCAGCAGTGGGTACTTTATGGGCTGAGTAGTTGTAATAATGAGTCGAGTTAACATGGTATCCCCCTTTGCAGTCAGCTATAAAGAAAAAGCGCTACAAACGCTGAAACCGTTAGGCGGAGGAGCTAACTGTTGTGTTCCGGTAGCGATTCACCAAACTGCACAGAGTAAATAACAGAAAAAGTTAAAGTAAATTGTAACTTAACCGCGGAAAAACAAATTGAAAAAGTTTGAACTGTTCTGGAAGTTTCACGTTGAATTTAGTGATGCGATTTAAATAGCTACCATTATGCAGGTAGCTATTTTGCTTTAAGAGCCACATTTTGAAAATCGTACAATATAGAAAGTACTGGATAACGTCAGAATAGTTAAGTTTATGTATCGAGTGAGTGACACTTAAAAAATATATCTATATGTATTAATAAATCTGATAAAGACACAACAAAAAATGACTCTACCATTGCTTTTTCTAAATGTTAACACCGTCTTTTAACTCTATTGCGACATCTATTTATCAAATATATATATATAATATAATAATATATAAATATATATATGTCCTTGGACATTTCACACAACGCCATCTCGTCCCAAGCTAAGCAACTTAATGCTTGTGTTATGGTAACGAGATGGATGATAAACTACTTGTACACATTTTTTTTGTAAATGATTTTTCCTGGCAAACTCGCTGTTCGATTGCACACGGGACCAGAAGTCTGGCATGGTACATGTAATTGGAGGAGGCTTGACTCATCAGTAGGTCATCTGTAGGCTGCTTAGATAATACTACTGTTTAAAACTCCGTATTATTAAAACACTGTCGTGTGGTGACGGATTTAGAATACACAATGTCATAAACCCACACTATCCTGAGGGTGTCGTAAGAGGCGACTAAAGGATCGTAAGAGGCAGATCACCAAGCCGTGTGAGAAGGAAAAATTGATATAAACCCTTTTTTTTTTGTTCACCCGGGGTAAAATCCTTTAAGGACTTCCTCGCCGGCCACGGGGATGGCCAGCGAGGGGAGTGTGGGACTCCCCCCATAGTGCGACCTACCCACTAAACCTCCCCGGGGTGCTCCAACTCGCGTCCTGTTGCGGCATTGTGGGATCTGATGCAGAACCACGCAAAGAAAGCGCCCAACGTGGGGCTCGAACCCACGACCCTGAGATTAAGAGTCTCATTTGATATAAACCCTGTGCCAACCCGTCTTGCCAGCGTGGCACAGTAGGCTAATTTCCCTCCATGCATTTGGAGGAGGCCCGACTCAGTAGTGGGTCATTTATGGGTTGAAACGACGAATAATAAAATAAACATCAGCCCACAACGTTATGTCAAATTGGTCTAGGCCTAAATCGCTTCTAACGGCACCTGTATCTGCAACTTCTGATAAACGTAGCCCGCTTCCCAGCTCCAACTGAATAAGACATAATCATAAAATTAGTCACGAGAGAACTCGTCTATTCTTTGAGCCGCGATCCCAAATGAACAAATACGGTACACAAATTCACATCACAAATAATAACTTGATTAGTTATTTGGGAAATGAACGCAATTGACTATTGTTACATCGGATGGACGTCGGCTTTTGTTGAAGAATATCCATAACTAGTTTCTGCCTGCGGCTCTGTGTTTATAGGGATGGATATAACCCATATCTAATGCTATATTTTAAATGCTTTTGATCGATAAATAAAGATTGTAATTTATGTCGTCGTTACAGCCTATTAATGACCCACTACTGGCTCGGGCCTCCTCCGAATTCGTGGAGGGAAATTATCCTACTGCGCCGCGCCGGCCAGACGGGTTAGCACAGGGTTTGTATCAAGTTTTCCTTCTCACACGACGAGGTGATCTGCTCTTACGATTCTTTAGTCGCCTCTTACGACACACTCAGGATAGTGTGGGTTGGTGACATTGTGTATTCTAAATCCGTAACCACACGGACATAATTTATGTGGTACATTAATAACACCGTCTTTCGTATACAATAGATTAGTGACAGTTATAGTTCCCTAACTATAATAAACCAAAGAAAATGTTGTTTGTACATCATGTATAAATAAATTTTATTTTCTTGGTGACGGATGTAGAATACATAGGGTCACCACCTCTATCCATCCTGAGGGTATAAATAAATAAATATCCTTGGACATTTCACACAACTCCATCTCGTCCCAAGCTAAGCAACTTAATGCTTGTGTTATGGTAACGAGATGGATGATAAACTACTTATATACATTTTTTTTTTGTAAATACATACATATTATAGATAGAAATGACACCCAGACTCCGAGCCAGTGCCTCTGGTTTAGACAAAGACACTTGCCCGACCCCGGAATCGAACCCGGGACCCTTTGATCCAAATGACGAGGCCAATAACCTAGCCTTGAAGAGAAGGAAAACTTGATACTCAGCTACCAATGATGATCCTCCGATGAGTTGGAACTCTTGTACATGATCCACCGATGAGTTGGAACTCTTCCAATTACATGGATGGTAATTAGCCTATTGTGCAGCCCTGGGCAGACGGGGTGGCACAGGGTTTCGTAAAAAAATTTCCTTCCTTTACGGCTAGGTTATCGGCCTTATTATTGCTCTTACGATGGAATGGGGTGGTGACACTATGTAATATAAATCCGTCAGCACATGGAAAGCACCTTATATATCAATCATCATCGTTGACTGCCTCGTTGGTCTAGTGGTCAGATGTGCCGCCTTTGGATCTACGGGTCCCGGGTTCGATTCCGGGGTCGGGCCAGTGTCTTTGTCTAAACCAGAGGCACTGGCTCGGAGTCTGGGTGTCATTTCTATCTATAATATGTATGTATTTACAAAAAAAATTGTATATAAGTAGTTTATCATCCATCTCGTTACCATAACACAAGCATTAAGTTGCTTAACTTGGGACGAGATGGCGTTGTGTGAAATGTCCAAGGATATTTATTATTTATTCTTACTATCATTTCAGCCAAAAGACGTCCACTGCTGGACATAGGCCTCCCCCAAGGATTTCCACAAAGGCCAGTCCTGGGCCGCCCGCATCCATCGTTTTCAGGCGACCTTAATCAGGTCATCGGTCCACCGTGTGGGAGGCCTACTAGCACTGCGCTTTCCGGAACGCGGTCGCTATTCGAGGACTTTTCTGCCCCATCGGGCGTCGGTCCTGCGCGCTATGTGCCCTGCCCACTGCCGCTTAAGTTTGGCAATCCTGTGGGCTATGTCGTTGACCCTGGTTTTCCTACGTATCTCCTCATTTCTGATTCGAACTCGCAGGGAAACTCCGAGCATAACCCTCTCCATTGCCCTTTGGGTGACTTTGAGCCTTCTGATGGAGCCCATAGTTATATATCAATACAGTTTATTAAATACAAGAGCACCACAGTTTTGATAGACATGTAGTATTTGAAATTCTATAAGCAGAATTCAATTGAAAATAAATAAAGAACAAAATATAAATCAAAATCGCCCCAGCACAGGCCTTCGTATAATTCCCTCATTTGGTTTTGGCCCGTTGTAAGGTAAGCTCGGTGGTGAAATTTCGTCGTGATGCAATGTGCCGTGGCGACACGCAATCGCTTTGGTGTGTTTAAGGTTGTACAGATTCTACTGACCGTTTTATCCTATTGCAAACCATGCTGTACTTGGTGAGGTTGTCTATTTTACCCTTTAGAACATTTTTTCATTGGTAGGTTTACTTTTTTTTTAATACAGAGTTGATATGACAGAGGGGCATTAAAATACACTAGTAATTAATTATTATTAATTACACTCGTACCGGTTCGGAGGAGTTCCCGAACCGGTACGACATGGCAACCTTCAAGAAACGAACCTATTCCTTCCTTAAAGGCCGGCAACGCACTTGCAACCCCTCTGGTGTTGTGGGTGTCCATGGGCGGCGGTGATCACTTACCATCAGGTGACCGGCTTGTTCGTTGGCCTCCCTCTTTCATAAAAAAAAACACTTCGTATGTGATTAGTATTTATTCGAAACGGTTAAAAAAAATACACGCGATTTTTCATGGGGATAACCTCACCAGGTATCACCAAGGGGGAGGGAAAGGTTAAAAAATGTTAAAAAAACATCACGTGATTAATGGACAGCACCTAAGGTTAATAAACGATGCGTTAGGCATAAACATCTGTTAGGAAAGATACATCATGTTCAAATGAGGCAAAAATTTTAAAAATCATTTGCGGCTAAACTATCGCTCCAATTTAATTGATTTTTGGTACAGAGCCTGGAAATGATACCTAGTATAGGCAGTTAAAAAAATGCCCCTAATGTCGTATCAACCCTGTATAATAGCACGACACACGAGCAGGCGGTCCACCTGATGGAAAGTGGTCACCGTCGCCCAGGACATCTGCAACCTAACGGGAGAAGATGCGTTGTCGGCCTATAAGATGCCTGTAAACACCTCTTTTGAAGAGGTAGGTCTTGTTACTTTTGCCAGATACGGTATATTTAGGTCTCGGGGGCGCGGAAAGAGTATACTTTGCACCCTCACCTTCCAACTATAACCAACAGCGTCCCTAGACCGCCTGCCACAGGGCCACGGGTTCACTTCCCAATGGAATGAGCAGTTGAGCAGCACTTTTTACAATGCTGCTTAATGTGGCTGCAAAAAGCTAAAACACATCCACTGTTAGACACAAGCCTGCCCAAGGATTTCCACAAATCCCGAGCCTGAGCCTCCATCGGATTCTGGCGACCTCAACCAGGTAGTTGGTCCACCGTATGGGAAGTCAATAAGCCCTGCGCTTTCTACGTGGTCGCCCCTCGAGGACCTTTCAACTACTACTACATAAGCTATTACCAAACATAAGCTAAGGAAGCACCTACTGAGAGTAGGTTAAATGAAACACCAATTTCCCAGGTGCCAAGGCGCAAGGTACGACAGACGAAAGAAAAAAAAAAGAGCAAATAACTACCATTCATTGCTAAAAAGAACACGGACTACAAGTCTGTGGTGTTGTAACAAAATAAATAATAAAAAAAAACTACTACTTCATATTTATTCGTGTAAGTGCGGAGGCTTATAATGGCTTATTGAAATGTATTTTCCTTTTTATCTACTCATTGTCGGCCGCAAGCTCCCCAAATAAAATAAAATAAAAAATAAAGTAACTGCTCTCACTAATCTGTCAGGCCTGTTTGTACCACCATCATTGTAACTCTTTTATTTAAAAGAGCAACAATGGCGTTTATTGCCGGCACTTCTCTGCGCTAAAAACTAAATGAATAATTATGTTTAATTTTAACTTTTGACTACTTGAAAGCATTCGCAAGAATTTATTCGAATAAAAAACATTTTGATTTTGACTACAGTACTGGGCTTCGTATCAAGTTTGCCCTCTCTTGCGGCTAGGCTTTCGGCCTTATCATTTTCTTTTGTCGGCTCTTAAGACACCCTCAGGGTGAAATGGGGTGGTGACACCACGACTAAATTCGTCACCACACGGCAACTCATTCGCGTATACATGTTGGTAACGTGTGACTAGCCCTTTACGAATGCACCACAAGACTTGCGGGCGCCTGTCCACGACGCTAGATTAATGCTAGTAGCTTTTATACATTGATTTATATTTTGGAAACAAACTTGTTCAAGTACTCCGTTTATGTGCTTTACTTAGTTTATTTAGTGTTTAGTGGTGCCCTATTTGCACCACTTAGTACTGAATAATAAGATTTATTCGGTATTCAACGTGATTGTTTGTCTGCGAAGGACTCCTAAACTACGTAACCGATTTTAGTCAAATTTGCACACCGTGTGATTTGATCCAACTTATAAATAAATATAAAGATCATTGGACATTTCACACAACGCCATCTCGGCCCAAGCTAAGCAACTTAATGCTTGTGTTATGGTAACGAGATGGATGATAAACTACTTATATACTTTTTTTTTGTAAATACATATATATTATACATAGTAAACACGCAGACCCGGAACAAACACTTGTATGTCGTACAAATATCTCTTCGGTGCGGGGAATCGAACCCGCGACATGCTGCGCAGCAGTCGATCTCTCAGCCACTGCGCTAACCGTGTCGTCAGTCATTATGTTAGCTCCAAACGATTCTAACAGATTTAAACAATAGCGAAATTGTAATTTGCTAAAAATTTCAACTCACAATGACTATTAATTAATTCTAGTATCGTCGTTTCAGCCCACAAACGACCCACTACTGAGACTGGATTCTTCCAAATTCATGTAGAGAAATTCACCTACGTGCCAAGCCGGCAAGACGGGTTTGGCGCAGGATTTGTATCAAGATTTCCTTTTCTCGCGTTATGGTGATCTGTCTCTTGCGTGGCTTTAGTCGATACTTACGGCACCTCCAGAATGGTTAGTGTTGGTGACGTTGTGTATTCTAATTCCGTCACCATACGGACATTTGTAAGAAACGTTGGGGTTGATTTAAAACAACACGATCGAAACCGCCAAAACAGCATTATATATAACGCAACGTGCAAGGATCCTGAAAACATTACCAATGACAAGTAAACTTAATCCTGTGTATAAAAAATAATATTTGTCTATGTGTCCTTAAAGAATCGTAAAATAAACTATGTATTTGTGTTGATCTTCAGCATAGTGTAGTGCATACGCCACGATTGAACAAAAAAAAATTAAGTTTAGTGTAATGTCTTTCCTATAAAATTATTTTAGTTAGTGGCGTAACAACGCGCTCTGGGTACATCTAGTATTTATTAATAATCAAAACGGTTAGCAAATATAGCAAGGTTCATCAAATAATCACGCTGCAATCACTTCATACATTCCAAAGAGAAGATAAATTAATAACGGTCCTACATAAAGCAAAAGACCACTCCCCCAGCGGTGTGTTCGGTCGTTAAGCCGGAATGCTTAAGTTTGGTTTCTGACAAATATTTTTGGATTCCCAAACATTTACTTTTGGATACCGCCAATTATAAAAAGTGTGATTTCACGCGTTATAAGGTCGGGTGGCATATCTTTCCTTGAATTAAATTATTTGGACATGTAGCCCGAAGAACGGATGGCCGTTGGGGCATAATAGGGGGCATATCTTGGAGTGGCGTCTCGTATGGGAAAGCGGCGTATGGGAAAGTGAAGCGTGGGAAGACCCGCGACTAGGTGGACGGACGACCTTGTGAGGTCGCTGGGAGTCGGTGGATGCGGTCTGCACGAGATCCTGCGTTGTGGAAATTTATGGGGGAGGCCTATGTTCAGCAGTAGACTTCTGTGGCTGACAGATAGATATCCAAACTTAGTTATATAAACGATAGTGGCTCTCTTTGATTGTTTCTGTTACAGTTTCAAATCTTTGGCTGATATTTATAGCTGATGCGATGATAAATTGGAACTTGTAAGAGTCCTCGTGCAATGCAAATGGGAATACTAAATTTCGAATAAAACCTGTCATTTTACTATCAAATAATGTCAAAACATTTTGGACTGCTATTAAAATGCGAGATGTAAGTAAGTTTAATGCAAAAATATAATTATGCTTTTTCTTACATAAACTACAAGCAAATCCGAGCTGACGATTCGTTCATTTTTCCATTCTATGTGTAATTTCTATCCGTGTGGGAAAACCAAAATTCTAACATTAACCGCTCATAAATAGGCCAGTATTAGATAAATGGAAATTTCACAATTATCTGTTTTTGTGCCTAAACAATTCTGAGGCATGAACTATTAGAGTCTAAGATTGACTATTAGGCTCTACTGTTCGGTGAAAGACGTGGTCAAAACCAGTAGCTTAAGTACATAATTGTTGTCACAAGTGCTCGTTTTTTAATACAAGTAAACCAGAAACATGTCGCTGCCAGTATCCTAATGACAGATTTAATAGTAATGGTTAGTTACCACAGGTGTGTACCAGCATTCCTTCGCATTACAGAGTAAATATAAGGAAAACAGTATGTTAACTTAAAATCATTTCTGCGAAAAAATGTTCTCTATTAAAATATTGGTTGGTGTGGTAACTGATTTAGAATATTTAGTGTCATCGCCCCATTCCAATCTGAGGGTGTCGTAAGAGCCGAAAAAAGGAAATACGCTAAAAACGTAGCCACCAGAGAAGGAAAACTTGATGAGACACCCTGTGCCAAACCAACTGGCCAGCGAGGCCTAGTAGGCTAATTACCCTCCATGTAACTGGAGGAGGCCCGACTCAGCTGTGGGTCATAAATAGACTAGCTAATGAGTAGTAAGTGTATGGAAATGAACGTTACTGAAAAATCATTTTCGTAATAAAAATAAATGTTGTGCCCTTCATTCAATAATTTGCGATGTGAAGCAATTATACCTTGTTATATAGCATTTTTTATGATCACTCGTGTATTGAGTTTCTAGAGAAGCATTCTGAACTGTTTCAAATGTAGTATTATATATTGCAAAAAATCTGTTGAAAGACTGTGTATACCACACAATTGTTATTGAATATCTGGTATTGGTTCGTGTCTGTGTGTACTGTACATCACACTAGTATGAGTGTGTGTCTGTTTTTCTGGACATTCGCATAAAGTTAACCTACTGCTCATAATTTTTCTACGACAATGGGTCTCCACTTTTTACCACTTCGAACTATTACATTTAAACACACATTCTCAGCAACTTATAGACTGACAGGTTCCACCAGTATTAAACTAAATATGTACTGTCAAGGTACCATACTCGTTGTCTTGACACTAAACTCTTTTAAGTTCTTTCTAATGAGCGAACCCCAGACGACCAAGTCTATATCTTCCCTTTAAGTCGCTTCTACAATCACCAGTATTTAACTGGTAGTTAGGCAGGTCTGTGCGACCGGTGAGGGATAAAGAATACATTGTGTCACGATCCCATTCCACCCTGAGGGTGTAGTTTGTGATATTTTTGAATATTTTTGTTGGTTGGTTAGGAAATAATTTCGCATAAATTGCTTTATTTATCAGTAGTAGCATTTATGTGGTTAAATACAATATTTATTTATTGCGCTATCGTACACAAAAATTACAATTTATACAATATTACTTAAACAAATTAAAACTTCTAACTATTGTGATTATTTATTATTACGAGTATAATATTACTTCACCTCTTACACTGTGCGCCGGCGGCCTACTCTTCCTCCGACTTACGAATTTTCGATCAGGCTACGTGTCCTGATGCGAGTTTGTCATTTTTATACCCATCCCAAAAAAAGTACTCAATGCCGCCAAAGAAGTTTTCACTTCAAACAATTCCCGTACCTGTCATGGAACTGATCTTCTTCTTCCCGAAAACGCAGCAAGCGTTTTAAGAATTTACTGCGTTAATTTCTAGAACTACACTTGCTTCGAAATGCTATGTAGCCTCATAAATACAGCGCTCTCATTACGTGGGCTTAACAAGTGGTAAAACCGCGGCTTAAACTAGTCGCACGTGCTACGATACATTATAGTGGAAGGCGTTTACAACGAGTAGTAACAAGTATACGTGACCATTCATAAGAAAGTCAGCTAATACTTAAATGAGCTTCATGTTTGTACTATATTACCCGTGACTTCGTTTACCACCCATAAATTATTACTGAATCGAGCCTCCTCCAGTCACCTGGGGGGTAATTAACCTACTGTGCCACGCTGGCCGGTCGGGTTGGCACAGGGTTTCGTATCAAGTATTCCCTATCTTCGGCAAGGTTTCGGCCTTGGCATTTCCTATTGTCAACTCTTACGACACCCTCAGGATGGAATGGGCTGGTGACAAATTTATCCCAAAAAGGTGGTACCTGGCAGCCAACCACCTCGCGTTGTAAGTTTTCGTAGATGTCTCTGGCAAGAGTCGGATCGAGTGGTAGTTTTTAGTGGGTATACCGGTCGCAACCCACCATCTTCTCGCGACCGGGGACTCCCACATACCCCAGCCCCGTCTCCCGGCTGGGGACCTATAAAAGGTAAAAAAAAGGTTGTACTTGCCAACTCTATTTTCTTATTTGAATCCTCGCTTTGGAGTTCCAGGTTAACAGTCTCCACATAGCACCAGCACTAAACTCGACGGTATTATATCATTTTCATAAACAATAGTTTTATTTTTCTATAGTTATTTACAGTTTGTAAATAAGGTCAGTGCTTTCAATTGATAAATGCTATCTTAATTCACTATTTGTGGTCCCAAAGTTATCAGTTCATTGAGACTTATTATTGCAATTTAATCAAAAAGGTTAAAGTACACACAAGTTTACCTACTAGAAAACAAACAACCACACAACTATACAAGTCACCATTATGAATAGAAGTGAAGTTAATACAGTAAACATGTCTTTATTTAACACTACTATTACTTCTCAACCCATAAATGACCCGCTGCTCAGTCGGGCCTCCCCCAACTACCTGGAGGGTAATTAGCCTACTGTGCCACGTTGGCCAGACGGGTTGGCACAGAGTTTAGAATCAAGTTTTCCTTCTGTTGCGGCTAGGTCTTCGGCGTTATAATTTATCTTATCTCTTACGACACCCTTAGGATGAAATGGGGTGGTGACACAATGTTTTCTAAATCCGTCACCACACGGATAATTATTTAACACTAGATAATTTTAATTTTGATATGTTTTTGAAGAACCGACAACCCCTGGGGTACGACGAAAATGTTCTCAGACGATAAACATGAAAAAAAGATTACATTTCGGTGTAACTTGGTGATAGTGTAGTTAGCAATAGTCAGGTATCATGCAATTGTGGTGAACGGCGGCAATTATTGACTTTCCTAGCAGAAACGCCGGTGGCTAGGTGTGTATCCTAGACCGGCCTACGTCGACCCGTTTTGTATATCCGACCCTCAAATTGTCTGCTATCAGTACATTAAGAAATGACATATTTTTGAAATAGGTTTTACTGTTAATGAAGTACCCATCAGCAGATTTACAAAATTGGTGTGTTACGAGTCCATCTCTTTTTTTTTAAGTAGCCCAAAAGGCAGATGCAGCTAGAGAAAGTAAACCAATGTTTAGAATTAACGGAGAATACTCAATTTCACCAACTCATACCATCTTGAGGGTGTCGTAAGAGGCGACTAAAAGAACACAAGAGGCAGATCACGTAGCCGAAAGAGAAGGAAAAGTTGATACTGTGTGCTATGCCAACCCGTGTTGCCAGCGTGGCACAGTAGGCTATTTTCCTTTCATAAATTTGGAGGAGGCCCGACTCAGTAGTGGGTCATTTATGGGCTGAAAACGACGATTCTGTTTTTCGGTCATTTTTAATTCCATATTTTTTTTCTGAAAGACGCACTGCTGTGTCGGGAAATTAGCGTACTGTAAAGCTATTGTTACCTCGCAAGAATACACTAATTTATAAATGCTCTTGCTGACATTTAGTAGCTATGACGCATAAAGAGATTGGCTTAATAGGCACCTGGGTACGTGGTGTATGAGTAACAGATTATGTAGTTAATCCTGTTATAGTCTTGATACACTTTATAGGACTGATATGAATCAGTCCTTTAAAGTGCAGTATCAACTACATCACTAATATGATGCTCTAACTTTGATTACTCAACATAGTGGCATAGGTTATAAGTTCCTTCTCATTTAAAAAACTAATTTTGATCTAGATTCGGTGTAAGAAGATTTTCAATCTTTGTTTTTATCTTTGATTGATAAGGTCATCTTTTCTTTTTTTACTTGTATAAGTCACTATTTATAAAAACATTGTGCGTGTTGAATGGTAAAAATGTTCTGACTTTATTAAATTACTTGATCTATACCGACGGGTTTCGAATAGTACTATATATATTTTTATGTAAGCCTTTTCAGTAGCACTTTTTTATCACCGACTTGAAAGCCTTTGACCCTATGCTTCCGTGGTGGAAAGCAAAGCCGGGGCTATGATGGAGCAGGCAATTCAAGGAAATGGCCTGACGGGCACCGGCTCTCACATACACAAGACGAAACTCAGTAACATTGCTTGTCGCCGGACTTAAATGTGAGGGTGGTAGCTGGGCGGACCATTAGATCCTATCACCAAGCGTGCTGGGTTTTGTTGCTTTTTACAACACGCGTTTTTCCCCAGCGTGCGGTGGGGAAGTGTGGAATATGGCCTCTTTCCGCTACTGTCTCCAATGCCATCTACCTGGAATCACGTTGCTCTGCCCTCTCACGGTAGACTGCCTCGTTGGTTTAGTGGTTAGATGTGCCGCCTTTGGATCAACGGGTCCCGGGTTCGGGCAAGTGTCTTTTTCTAAACCAGAGGCACTGGCTCGGAGTCTGGGTGTCATTTCTATCTATAATATGTATGTGTTACAAAAAAAAAAAGTATTTAAGTAGTTTATCATCCATCTCGTTACCATAACACAAACATTAAGTTGCTTAGCTTGGGACGAGATGGCGTTGTGTGAAATGTCCAAGGATATTTATTTATTTATTATTTATATTTACGTCATGCCCCGTCCATATGGTGATGATTGAGAAGTCATCAGCTCATTCCATCCTGAGGATGCTTTAAGAACTAAGGCAATGAAAGGTAGAAAAAACTTGCCAAAGAGAACTCGTCTCGACGCAATAATCTAATTTCGCTCCTGGAAGATTCCACAATATTTCTTTTAATTACCGAGTTTTCTAATAGACATCTTTTATACGAGAAGTCGTATATCCTTGCCTTGGTGGGTAAAAGAAACATTAATCTTAGTTTAAGGGCCGACGCTACTGTGGTGTAAATAATAACCAATTATATTATGAGAGGCATCTGGACTATTGCACCTGTTTAGAACGGTCTGTTAAGCGTCGTTAAGCGACGGGTGATTTCTATTAGTGATTTAAGGTCAAAGAAAAAGCCTCGAACGCGGGTGATTAACTAAGGATGGAATTATGCTAGTCCCCTTTTTGTTGGCAATCCTTATGGCTCCAGGACGTTGGGGAGTAGCCGGGATATGTAGGACTCCCGGGCGCGGGAAGATTACTAAAACCAACGGCGTTCCTGGGCTCAGGTTCAGGGCTGCGGGGTGCGCTACCAAATGGGGGAACATACTTTGCATTTTAATTTTATATGGTATTCTTTTTCAAGGATCAGGGGACACAGGCAACAATTCCGTGTGGTGTGGTCACCACCCCATTCCATCCTGAGGGTGTCGTAAGAGTCGACAAAAGGAAATGAGAAGGCCGAGATCTTAGCCGCAAGAGAAGGAAAACTTGAAACGAAACCCTATGCCAACCCGTCTGGCCAACGTGGCACGGTAGGTGACCCTCCCTGTAATGGGAGGAGGCCTGACTCAACAGTGGGTCGTTTGGGGGGCGAGTAGTAGTAGACAACCACGAGGAACCTAGTGAAAAGGGAGGAAATCAGGTTAAGCAATGACTGTCGCAGCCAAATTTTGAACCTTTCACGACCATCACGCAGGACATGAGAAGCCGTTGTTTAATGAGAACATACTAATCATTATCATCATTTCAGCCCATAAATGACCTCCTCCAAGTTCATGGTGGGAAATAAACCTACTGTGCCACACTGTCAAATACAGATACAGGGTTTGTATCAAGCTTTCCTTCTCTTGCGGCTAGGTGATCTGCTTCACGCGTTCTTTTATCGGCCTCCTACGACATACACAGTATGAAATGGGTTGGTGATCATTGTGTAGGTATCATAAATCCGTCACCACACCGACGAACGGAAAGTGATGAAGACGGATTTTTGTAAAAGGACACTGCATTGGGACCCCACGCCAAAGCGTTGCCACTCTAATCTTTGCTGCAGCTGCAGCGTGGCAGAACCGAGATGCTTAGAAGATGAGAAGGAGAAGGCTAGAATATCGAGGCACGTGGCATCCCAAACCAGCAGCTTTCCAATCGGTTTATTTCTTTCTGGTTTACCATCCGCTCGGCATTTAGAGGTCTGGTTGAAAACCAGCGCCAGGCACCCCGTCTGGCTTATGCTGAACCAGCGCCGTTTCAGCGCAATCTAGATTAGAGTTTAAGTAACTATAGTTAGTATTTAAAATTGCGCCGAATAAATTATTTTTCTTTCTTTCCGATCACTAAGCACCAACCAACATCTCTTTAAGGAAGATTTTTATTTTTCTCCAAAATTAAATACATATATATTCTTCTTCTTAGATTAATGGCTTGTCATGTTACAACAACATTACTCCGCCAATGTCACGTTGTACAGGTAAATGCAGGGGAAAGGAAAATATCAAAAATAATCTAAGTAATTTTGATTTTTGCTGGTTTCATGTAGGATATAACTACTACTAGATATAACTACAAATTAGGTAACAAAACACATAATTAACCTGTCATTTTATGACAGGCGTGATAGAAGGTAGATTGTTGAATAGACATTAAAGATTCCCTGTAAGTTTATGGTTTAAAGTACCTGTCTTGTAGCCATGCTCTGTAAAGCACAGAGCCCACAAGCATCGAACCGCGACGCTGTACTTGAGCGTTATGGTTTTTGAGAAAATAATTAATAAGTGGAATATTCAGTTGTCCGTGTGATCACGGATTTAGTATAAGTGTCACCACCCCGTTGCATCCTGACGGTGTCGTAAAAGCCGACAAAAGGAAATGATAAGGCCGAAAACCTAGCCACAAGAGAACGAAAACATTTGTCGGCTCTTACGACACCCTCAGAATGGAATGGGGTGATGACACTATGCCATCTAAATCAGTCTCCAGACAGATTAAACACATTATGTAAACACGGACTATTATAAGTAATTGAACTTTAATTCTCCTTCCAACCGAGCGAAGACTCTCCTTCATTTAAAAAGTTGTTGATAATATTACCATATTTATAGATATTATATTCAATGCACACATGTTCTTAATTTAAAACATTTTTTTATTCATTGAAAGAATTATAATCACCCAATGATGAAGTCAACCCCATTACTTCATATAAATCTTGGAGGGAGATTAGACAATACCAAACTTCATCGGTCATACAAGTAGCAACTTCATGAGGTCGTTTGCATTGTAACGTCATTCACCCATTATTTTGTTTTTCAAGTGAACTTATAGTTATTTGAATAGCCTAATATCGTGTTTGTATAGTTCCGCCGACATTCACCTAAATGGAAATGCCACATGAATTTCTTTGGAAATCTTGTCAATAGAAATATAACATTTTTAATTAATCCAAATCCCTGAAGAATTCACTCAGAATTTTAAGAGTTAAAGAAAGAAGGAACCAAGGGAGTCAGTTAAGTATATGTATATGCTGTAAAGCTCTATGTATATGCTGTAAAGCGGGGAAAATATTGTCTTTTTTTAAAGAAAACCGATGCACTTTATATAACCTGTACCGTGGGGCAGCTTACAAATATGTAATTCACGAACACAAAGGCACCCAGATTCACAGCAAGTGCCTCTGGTTTACACAAACACACTTGCCTGAACCCGGAATCGGCACCCGTGATCTAGAGACGGCACATCCAACTCATACAGCATCAAGGCATTCAAATTATATTGCAAAGAAAGAGTGAACTAAAACAACCTTTTTAATAAATAATGATTTTATAATAAAAAAGTAATGTACTGATAAAAGCTATAACATGAAGTTCAAAGGCCACGCTTTTTTATGTGGAGCAAAGGCTTTCAGGGCAACAAATTAATGTCTCCGCCTCTAAACACACGAAAGTGATTATATAGGACTATGTTCAGCGTAGGATGACACTTCGTAGATGTTTTTTTCATATACCCTAATCAATCAAGTTTATTCACCCAGCCGAACCCAATATTGGAGCCAACACTGGTGCCCAATCCAAGAAGAATGCTCACGTCTTGGAGGTTGGTGACCGCGTAGCAAGCGGAGCGGAGCCGAGGGCGACCCGCTCCGCCGCGCACCGTCGGGATAATGACATTGGATCTTCATCCAATCATATCTCACTACAGCCTTCATCATCATCATCCTATATAAATTAGCCTACTATGTCCGCTATCCGTGTGGTGAAGGATTAAGAATTTACAATGTCACCAGCCCACTCCATCCTGAGGGTGTCGTAAGAGCCGACAAAAGTAAATGACAAGGCTAATAACCTTTTAAAAAAGGAAATCTGATATAGGAGAAGCAAAACTTGATACGAAACCCCGTGTCATCCCGTCTGGCCAGCCTGGCCAGGCCTGGCCATAGTAGGCTAATTACCCTCCATGTAATCGGAGGAGGGCCGACTCAACAGTGGTTCATCTTTGGGCTGATTATATCGAGATAAAAACTACTAGAGATTAGTTCTGATATTCTTCAACCCGCAAATTTTAGTTTATACTAGCTGTCCCGGCAAACGTTGTTTTGCCAAATAATTAACCATCCCCCGCGCAACCCCCACCCCGCGCAACCCCCACCCCACGCAACCCCCACCCCACGCTCGTAACCCCCACCCCGCGCAACCCCCGCGCAACCCCCGCGCAACCCCCGCGCAACCCTCTAGAGGTGTTATGGTTCCAGAGATATCGTAAACATCTCCTATCGCAAACGTTGTTTTGCCATGTAATTAAATAGGGGTTGATCGTAGAGGGGTGATAATTTAGGGTTGTTAGTATTTTCTTATGCTGAATCTTAAAAAAATAAAAGCAAAAAATTTTCTCTAAAAAATAATATATATTTTTTACTCCCCCCCCCCCCCTTAAAATTAAGGGGGATGAAAAATAGATGTTGTCCTATTCTCATACCTACCCAATATGCTCACAAAATTTCATCAAAATCAGTCAAGCCTTTTCGGAGGAGTTTGGCATCTAAAACTGTGACACGAGAATTTTATATATTAGATTTCAAACCTGTTATAATAATACTCGGTACGCAATTTATTTGTTTTCTACGATATTCTACATAACAATATCTCTGCAATGTGATTGTAACGTATACGGATAACAATCTGTCACCTGTTACCTCACAAATATCCACACCATTGGCCCATCGAAATCAATCATACGATATAAACTAAACACGTACAGAGGGTGCAATCCATTCACAATTAAAAGATAATCTGGAATTTAGATCATCATATTTTTTACCACTGACTTGACTTGAGCCACCCTCAAATATACGGCTTGGTGGCTCAAACATACGACTTGTCACGTGTCACTGACCCTGTAAGCGTGACGCTGGTAGCAGAGGGAAAGTGGATAACTTCAGCTGCACATCGTGTTACCGCCTTTTTTGTGTGTGTGGGGGGGGTGCATTCCTTAATGGACTAATCACACTGGCCTGGGTAAAGCCTGCGTGTGGGACTATAGTACCGTGTTTCACCTAATAGTGCTCACCACCCAAGGATGTTATTTGGCTGTCCAGACTGAGGTAGGTCGGGCAAGTGTCTTTTCTAAACCAGAGGCACTGGCTCGGAGTCTGGGTGTCATTTCTATCTATAATATGTATGTATTTACAAAAAAAAATTATATAAGTAGTTTATCATCCATCTCGTTACCATAACACAAGATTTAAGTTGCTTAGCTTGGGACGAGATGGCGTTGTGTGAAATGTCCAAGGATATTTATTTATTTATCTGCTTAGCCTCATGCAAGTCGTAAGCTTGAGGGTCTAATGGTATTAATAATGTGATTGGAGGAGAGGGTGACCCAGTAGTGGGTCTTCTAAGGGCTGTGATGATAATGATGAATATTAAAATTTATATTTATATTATTAGTTTAATCCGTGGGGCGACGGATTTACAATACACATTGTCACCAGCCCACACTTTCCTGGGGATGCCGAAAGAGGTGGCTAAATTAACGCAAGAGGTATACCACCTAGCCGTTAGAGAAGGAAAGGTAGATACAAACCCTGTGCCAACAGCCTGGATGGCGTGGGACGGTAGGCTAATTTCCCTCCATGAATTTGGAGGAGGCCCGACTCGGTAGTCAGTTAAAAGGTGTCGATGATTAGTCTAATCTGTTACTGCCATAATCTATGGTCAAATACAGCAGGCATTACAAGCCGAAATTGGTTGGTTTCCAAACGTGTCGGCTCAGTCATTGGGGGCAGCAGAGCGTGACTAGAGGGTACACGGTCTGCTGCGCACGCGTCACTATGAGCGTTTGCGAGCACACCACTAATGGCACGTCTTCAAATTTAAAAATTCGAAAGCCGAGCGAACGTTCTAGAATATCGCTACAATCATAAACGTGGCTAATTCATGCTGGACTTAACTTGCGTTGAGTTCACATCCCGCGACAAGTACTAGTCATGTTTTTTTTTAAATGACGACTCATCCATGCCACGTGTCTAACGTGGGTGGAGCTCTTTTCAAAAACTAATTTTACGGCCCTCAAATTACTTCCATACTCAGGACAAGTCTTCTGGCGTACGCAACATTAACGTGAACGAGGACTTGGGATTAAATTGCAGAGGTATTTTGTACACCACAAATGGTGTTCACAATGGCTAAGACTCACTCAACGTGCGATGGAGACAGCTATGCTCGGAGTCACGCTTAGAATCAGAAATGAGGAAATCCGTAGAAGAACCAAAGCGACCGCATAGCTAGAAGGATTGCACAGCTGCAGTGTCAATGCAGGCCAGGTAGCACGAAGAACGGATGGCCGTTGGGCATACAAATCTTAGAGTGCCGTCCGCGTATGGGAAAGCGAAGCGTGGGAAGACCCCCGACTAGTTGGACGGATGACCTTGTGAAGGTCGCTGGTAGGCGGTGGATGGAGTCTGCACGAGATGTGCATTGTGGATATCTATGGGGGAGGCCTGTGGACTTCCGTGGCTGATAAATAGAGAGCTAGTTATTCCCAAGCTTACAACCCGCATGTTGTGAAACAGTAAGCGTCGCCCATGGAGGTTTGCAACACCAGAGGTATTACTAGATTGGCACTGGGTTGGCCAGTAAGCTAATGTACCTCTATGAATTTGGAGGAGGCCCGACCCAGCAGAGGGTATTTTATGGGCTGTGATGAAAATTATGAATATTATAATTTTATTAGTCGTAGGTAATATTCGTGTGACGGATTTAGAATACACATTGTCACCAAAGCACACTTTCCTGAGGGTGCCGTTAGAAGCGAGTAAATGAACACGAGGGACATACCACCAAGCCTAATAATATTACCTATGTAGCCTGAAAATGTCTTCCTAACTTGAGTAACTTTTATTCTGTCAAGTACGGAAACCCGGGCCTACGCCAGCGTAGCCGCGGGCTGGTTAAAAACAAAATTTATTTTAAGTAGTTACGATGCAGAACCTGTGTATACGTGGTTTATTATTACCTAGCGACTCGCGCACCGGCTTCGCACGGATAATCGCGGATATTTTAGCGGAGACCCTGTATTTCGCCTAAAATTAGCTAATAACAGGGACCCGCTAAACTGAGCCAGGACAAGACCGATAATCGGAAAACTTGATACCAAAACCATGTGCTAACCCATCTGGCCAGCGTGGCACTGTAGACATAGTAACCCGATGGAACTAGAGGAGCTCCAACTCAGCAGTGGATTATCTATGGGCTGAATGTTGTAAATTTATTACAATGGGAGAAATATATCACAAGCACTAAATGACGGAATGAAAGTAACTTACTTCACAGAAAGTTTGCTGAGGCAAGTGTGCCGCCCCAGTAACAGACCGTAACTAGCTACACGCTCTGATGATCCCAATTTATGACTATTCCACACGATGCAATAATTGTTAAACATCAGATAGATATGTTAGACTCATCGCCCTGTATAAAATGTGTATAGTACCGAATGGATCACACGAAGGAATTTTTCTATTTCTATAAATATTATATTTCATGTTATTTGTTTGCAGTATTCTATATATAGGGTGCTATGGGCTCCATCAGAAGGCTCAAAATCACCCAAAGGGCAATGGAGAGTCCTAAGCTCGGAGTTTCCCTGCGGGGTCGAATCAGAAATTAGGAGATACGCCGGTGAACCAGAGCTACCGACTTAGTCCACAGAATTGCAAAACATAAGTGGCAGTGGGCAGGGCGCATAGCTCGCAGGACTGACGCCCGATGGGACAGAAAAGTCCTCGAGTGGCGATCGCGGAAACCGCAGTGCTCGTAGGCCTCCCACACGGTGGAACGACGACCTGGTTAAGGTCGCCAGAAAGCGATGCATGCGGGCGGCTCATTACCGAACTTCGTGAAAATCCTTAGGGAAGGTCTATGTCCAGCAGTAAACATCTTTTGGCTGAAATGTGATGATGATGATTCTAAAAAGTGGAAGGCCTCATCCAGTCGGGCAGCCCCAGCAAGCGGGTGGTCTCTCCTTCATCATCTAAGGGTCAGGCTTAACTTGGTCAAATGTTTCCTCTCCAGTTTCTAATCTCCATTGTTTGACTTCTTTTACATCAGAGTTCCACATGGATGACCGGTCGTTGGGGCTGGCTGAGTTATGTGTGACCCCGGGGCCCGACCTACCTACTAAAACCGACTGCGATCCTCGACTGCCTGAACCAGGGCCACGGGATTCGCTCCGCGATAGTAGAGCATGCCACGCGAGTCTAGGGAGAACTTCTTCGACTCTATCAAACCATTGGATCTTGGATCTACTGCAAGTTCTGACGGCCTAACGTAATACCCACCATAAGCAGGGCTTGCACCCATGCTTTGCAATAAAACACTGGTTCAGAAAAAAATAGGTACCTCCATCAAACTTAAAGTTAGCAAAATATTCAAAGCACTGATTAGTTTTAACTATAACTACTCTTATTTTAGATGGCTATAGAATTTTTGTGACATACCCTTTAAATTGTAATTTTCATAGATAGGTATTTAAAAACACGCTTTTCATTTCTTCCTGTTCCAATTTCGAATCTTCAATATCAATGCATTCCTTAATCCATTCTAGGTCACGTAACACCTACTGGATATGACGTGAAAGCGTAAAGTGAGACGACCATTCCAGCAATTAATCCACTGATCAGATGATATATGAAGCTTCTCTAGTCGAATAATAAGGAAGCGCACAATTGAATTACTCACTTACACTTGGCTCTATTAATAGGGTTGTCACGACCAAACATCCTCTCCTCCTTTCTTCTGACAGATTGAATTTTTTTTTCACCATCAATGGCATTTTATCAAGTATATGGTATATCACTACTAAAAAATAAAAAGCCGGAAAGCTGACCCCGGGCGCTGAAGCGAGAGTTTGGGCTGCAACCGGGATACAAGGCTAAGATGATGATGATGATGGTATATCACTACTACTACTCTAGCCCTTAAATGACTCAGTGCTGAGTCAGGCCTTCTCCCGTTACATGGGGGGTAATTAAATTAACCTTTTGTGGGTTGGCGTAGAGTTTGGTATCTAGTTTTCCTTCTCTTGTGGCTACATTTTCCGCTTTATATTTTCCTTTTCGTATGCTCATTTCCTATTTACTGTATACTAGCGACCCGCCCCGGCTTCGCACGGGTGCAATGATGTACATCAAAATTTATCAGTGTTTCTCTACAATATTATGCATGTATTATACTTAAAACCTTCCTCTTGAATCACACTTTCATTTAAAAAATCGCTTCAAATTCCGTCGCGTAGGTTTAAAGATTTAAGCATACATAGGGACGGACAAACAACATCGACTTCGCTTTATACTATGTAGTGATGATATGTATACAGTCGCTGCTTTTCCCTGGTTCGATTCCAGTTTCACCCAGGGCAAATGGTATTCAGATTAGACAAAAGACACAACTGTTTATTGAAATCTGGGAGGCCACATAGCAATGCCAAGGATTTATATTAAAACAGAAGTTTTCCATTTTTAAGTTGTTTATTGGTGTGATTCAGAACACGTGCATTATTTAAAAATAGAATACATCTGTTATTTTATACACAGAGAAGTGTCTACCCTACTTATTAATAATCTTTGTTAATAGAACAATAAAATGTGTCATGTAGGTCGTAGGTCGCGTAATCAACACTGTGTCGCTGTAACAGACGCACGGGCTAGTCTGGCGGGTGTCAGCGTACATCTGAACACTTACGTTCGAATTTTAAATGTATTTTTTTATTTCGGTAAAGGAACTTTTTGCCTGCCAGGGTTTTATTGCAAGGCCAGTCATAGACAGTGCGTGTTTTTGTTTTAAGTGTAGATAATATTTTACATGGATGTGGCATTTTTTGGCGCGTAACAAGCAGGTAGCGGCAATGTTGGGTTTGCTCGCAGCAGCAGGTGCTGTGGTTTTGGTTTTAGCCACAAGGGGCGCTAGCAGCGCAGGCTATGGGAACCCCCCTGAAGAACCTGAAGATATTAATCCTTCGCCACATGTGTTTTCTTCTTACAGGTACGTTTCTAAAGCAATATTGTCTGCAGTAGTCAATAAAGGGAATAACGGTTTATATATTAATAGTACATAATATCTATCAAGTTAATACTTCAACACCATATCTGGTACACAATAACCGGGTTTGATCAATCTAATAATTTTAATACAGTATACAAATGTGCTGTATTTTAAATTTCCTATAAGGGCTTAATTCTATGTTTCCGAATTAACTCATCAGAGTGCTTCGAAACAGTCATCTAAGGTCCGGTTGCTCGTACAATACAGTAAATTAATAGTTAAAACTTAACTATTGTTAATTTTGACCTTGGTAAAGAAAGTTACATCGGTTATATTCGTATTCAGTTGCCCAAAGATAATTTTCGCGGCGGTTAAATTAGACGAGGGTTAAAAGAGTTGTCAGTGCAACTCCATTATGTTTCCCATAATTTTTGATGGGAAACTTTTCTTTCGGCTGTCAACAATGTCATATTGGCATTGTTTGTTCTGACTTGTGACGTATCTGTGGACCACTGGGATGTCACTAATGTCAAATCATGATTAAAAATCGTTGATATTATTATACACATATCTTTATTTGTCTTATTTTACACATATTTTTTCTATAAACTTTTATTTCACTCAAATAGCAACATGCAATAAAATATTATATACTATGTCTAAATAAATCTAAATTACACTATGCACCGCATCCTCACCGCTGCAGGGGTTTGCAAAAGTGCCCAACATGCTGGCAGCATTGCCACGCTGGATGGCAATGCTTATTCGCTCAGCAAAATAAAGTCCAGACCTCTGGTCATGCGTGCAGTTGAACAGTTGATATTTGTATGTGTTCAATGTTCGTAAATGTACACCACCATGTAGTGGTGGTGAAGGAAACTTACACCCTTAGCTCAAGTGGTAAAAGTGAAACCAATAATATATTGTTTTTTATTGTATTCTTTGTTGTTGTAAAAAAATATATACCCATTTGCTCATTTTTTGTTTTATTTTGTAGAATACTAGCGACCCGTCCCGGCTTCGCACGGGTGCAATTATATTATACCTATAAACCTTCCTCTTGAATTACTCTATCTATTAAAAAAAAGCGCTTCAAAATCCGTTGCGTAGTTTTAAAGATTTATGCATACATAGGGACGGACAGAAAAATGTGACTTTGTTTTATATTAAGTAGTGAAGTGATTGATGAAGTAATAAAATCCTCTGTCTTTGTGGGAATACTTGATCAAATATGAAATTATCATCAGAGGAACTATTGTCATTAATTAAATCCAAAACCAAAACGCTTTGATCCCATTTTAATATCTGTACTCGCAAAGAAATATTAAAAATAACCTAAAATCAGTAAACGATCACTACAATTCTACTAACGTTAAAATTTAAACGGCCCCCATACCAGCGGTTATTTTAACCGCCGTCAAACCTGAGATTTAACCCCTCGTTAAAGTAACCGTTGCTTCAACAACGCTTTTTAAATTAGTCCACCGGTTAATTTTACTTTAACCATAACTTTACCCTTCAGTTGACGTAACCGAGTTTCGAACAACCGGACCTTAGTTATGTTTTGTCGTCGTTTAACCCCAGAAATTATCCATTACTAAGGTCCGGTTGCTCGTACAATACAGTAAAATAATAGTTAAAACTTAACTATTGTTAATTTTGACCTTGGTAAAGAAAGTTACATCGGTTATATTCGTATTCAGTTGCCCAAAGATAATTTTCGCGGCGGTTAAATTAGACGAGGGTTAAAAGAGTTGTCAGTGCAACTCCATTATGTTTCCCACAATTTTTGATGGGAAACTTTTCTTTCGGCTGTCAACACTGTCATATTGGCATTGTTTGTTCTGACTTGTGACGTTTCTGTGGACCACTGGGATGTCACTAATGTCAAATCATGATTAAAAATCGTTGATATTATTATACATATTATTTGTCTTATTTTACACATATTTTTTCTAAAAACTTTTATTTCACTCAAATAACAACATGCAATAAAATATTATATACTATGTCTAAAACTAGTAGAAAAAAAGCAACTTAAATATATACTTAAAAGAAAAAAAAACAAGAAGATAGACTAAACACTAAATAAATCTAAATTAAACTATGCACCGCATCCTCACCGCTGCAGGGGTTTGCAAAAGTGCCCAGAAGGCTGGCAGCATTGCCACGCTGGATGGCAATGCTTATTCGCTCAGCAAAATAAAGTCCAGACCTCTGGTCATGCGTGCAGTCGAACGGTTGATATTTGTGTGTGTTCAATGTTCGTAAATGTACACCACCATTTAGTGGTGGTGAAGGAAACTTAACACCCTTAGCTCAAGTGGTAAAAGTGAAACCAATAATATTTTGTTTTTTATTGTATTCTTTGTTGTTGTAAAAAAATCTATACCCATTTGCTCATTTTTTTGTTTTATTTTGTAGAATATTGATGAAGTAATAAAATCCTCTGTCTTTGTGGGAATACTTGATCAAATATGAAATTATCATCAGAGGAACTATCTTCATTAATTAAATACAAAACAAAACGCTCTGATCCCATTTTAATAACTGTACTCGCAAAGAAATATTAAAAATAACCTTAAATCAGTAAACGATCACTACAATTCTACTAACGTTAAAATTTAAACGGCCCCCACCCCAGCGGTTATTTTAACCGCCGTCAAACCTGAGATTTAACCCCTCGTTAAAGTAACCGTTGCTTCAACAACGCTTTTTAAATTAGTCCACCGGTTAATTTTACTTTAACCATAACTTTACCCTTCAGTTGACGTAACCGAGTTTCGAACAACCGGACCTTAGTCGAGTCATCTCCAACTTCACGATGGGAAATTAGCCTAATTGCTAGCAAGATGGGTTGGCACAGGGTTTCGTATCTAGTTTTCCTTCTATTGTGGCTAGGTGATCTGCCCCTTACGACACCCTCAGGCTGGGTTGGTGACCTTGTGTATTCGAAATCCGTAACCGATGGAATAATAGTTGTCATGCTTACTACACGCTAAAGTATAAGAAACTCAGTGGTTTTAAATAAGTAATATGGATGATAATAATATGGTAATGATGATGCACGCAGTTTGGTACAGCTATGTTTTTAATTGGGGTACAGTATAGTACTATTACTAGAGGGCTGAATTATAATTCCGGGACAGATCCGCTTTTCATTGGGTGTCCATAAATATAGAATAAAACGAATATATTCACGTGATGTAATGTTTATCGGGAATACCCTCTTTCTTATCCAACTAATTAAAAAGACGGTTGACTTAAATAACTTTCTACTGATATGTCGTTCACACTCTAAGTGTTTATTATAACGTATCATCATACGTTGTAACGGTAGGTAATATGTAAATACAATGTTTGATTCGATATAAAATTGAAGATTTTTTAAATCTGGCTGTTGTATGAACGAAGACATAGTTAATATGCTTTTACCCACCACTGACTATTATTGTAGGTATCAAAGCGGTGTTGGTTTTTGAAGTCTTAAAACACCGTCCCATGATATTAACTGTTGTTAGTGCCGACTTAATGAAACGTCTTAAAGAAACGCAAGTTCGAAATATTAGCATGGTGTCATCAACTTTAGGTCCTCTAAGTATCAGGCCTCCTCCAATAACATGGCACGTAATTAGATTTTTTTTCGGCGTTAATGTCGTTGACGGAGTATCCACATAAGACCAGGGAGGGTCGGTGTAGGGCGTGTGGGACTCAGCTGCCCCCATACCTACCTTAAATACTACTTACATTGTTGGAGATCTCATCCAACATTAGATAACGCTGAATATTTATAAATGATGTATCAATTTTGTTTCCAGTTTACCTTCCAACGAACGTTTCATGCCATCGATAGGGAACGGCCACATTGCCACAGACGTGTTCAGCGACACTGTTTACATGAATGGCCTCTACAACGGTTTTAAGGGCTACAGTCATCGCGCAAGGATCCCTGGATGGGCGAACATTAGGCTGAACTCTACTCTGACTCGCAATCCTTTTAGTCCAGTATATAGCCTTGACACTAGAGATGGGGTCTTCAAAGTACGTGTGAACAGAGAACGATCAGTGGTGACGCAAAGGATATTTGCGCACAGGTTTTATACCAGAGCTATCGTCAACCAGATTCAAGTGGACTCTAAAACGCATTATGGTAATTGAGCTTTAATTAACTTCTATCTATGTATTGTCTATAACTATAACTCGTTGAATCCAATTTGGGCAGCGTTCGGGAAGATACGCCACATCTCATCCAACATACCTGAATATAATACTCTTCAAACAGAGCGTGTTGCGAGTTGGCTTATACATTGTTCTTAAGGGTCAGCGCAGACAGAGAGGAATAATCCTCGCGCGGTCTCGGGATTCCCGGGTATTTTCCGAAGCGCGTTTCTCCGGTTCAAGCATACATGCACTTTATTATAATATTTTTAAAGTTTATTTACAAGTGCGTTAATAAAATCCTCTCCGCTGGCCCTAACGGGGCTTATTAAGCGGCTGAGAGTCACTCGTGTATTGAAGAGAGCTATGCTCCAAGTTACTCAGTGTAATAGAATCAGGGATGGGGAAATCCGCAGAAGAACCAGTGCTATCTAGCATAGCTGGAAGGATTGTACTATTGTAGTTGTGGTGGGCAGGTCACGTAGCCTGAATTAACGGATAGCCATTATTGGGGCAAAAAGGTACAGGTAAGGTCTAGAAAAATGAAGTGTGGGTCCACCCTCGACTAGGTGGACGGACGACCTTATAAAGGTCGCTAAGGGTCGGTGAATGCCGTTTAAACACGATCGTTTGGCGTTCTATGAGGGAGGCCTATGTTCAACAGTAGACGTCTGTGGCTGATAGAAAGAACACTGCTGAAGAAGCCTAATTGTATATATTGCCAAAAAGTCCTATGTCTAATCTTGCATAAACCTTATTCGTTGATTTTCCGGAACCTTTAAAAATGATATAGTTGATATTTATAAATCCAATATTGAGTAATCATACCTTCTTCATTAAGGATAGTGCCTGTGATATAGTTATAGCAAACACGCCCCAAGCATTGCTATCATAATTTTAAATACAAAAAGTCATAAGCGGTTATGCATTACATACATTGATAGCATGCTTTCGGGCTATTAATGAGCATATGAATCTGTACCTTTAGTCAAGTTCTTAATTACGTGTTGTGTTGGATTCAGAACACACAATTTAACTAACCCACACCATAATGAGGGTGTATGAGGCGACAAATAAGTAATGTTTGAGGCAGACAACCTAGTCGCAAGAGATACAAAACTTTTAGCCAACCCGTCTGGCTGATATGGCAGTGGGCTAAATTCCCTCTACGAAATTGGAGGAAGCCCGACTCAGCTGTTGGTCAAAATTATGATGCTCTTACCACATCACATGGGACTGCAATTTATTTTACTTTTTATAAATACCGCTTTACAGATCCCAATTACATAAACCATGAAATATGGATAGCTATCAAGCTGATGCCGGGTCCCGCAAGCGAAGACATTGCTTTCCAAGATCCAATTCCTGAAATTATCGATGGACGCACAGTGTGGCATACTTGCGGACAGACTAGAGAGTCAGAAGACTTAAGATACCAGCCACTACCAGTTGAAGTCTGCGCTTACTGGACTTCGGTTCCTGATCATTTGGTCGTACCGCAGCGCGGATCTAGGGTGTTCACGTTTGCAATGACCGTAGACAATAACAAGACTGTAGCGAGAGCAGAGCTAGTCAAAGGTTCGTTTAGATTTTTGAGAACAATTTATGTAGACAAGCTTTTGTTTTTTAAAACCAACCACTAGCACTAGTTATAAGTTATAGATATAGATTATAGATAAGTCAATCGCTCTGTTTAAATTCTGGTAAGTTAGCCAAATCAAGTTAGACTGGAGCAGATGTTAAGAAGTTAAAAAGCAGTTGATAATAGGCGAGAAAGAATAGGCTAATTTCTCTCCACGAATTTGGAAAAGGCTCGAGTTGGTAGTAGGTCATATGTGGGCTGAAATGATGAATACTATGTGTGTGGGATGATGATAAAACAATGACATATTTGTAAGGAGCCCCTGCAATACAAGGAAGTAAGGGTCTCAACCTAAATATGCGAACAACCTGGTAACTGGGTATAGGGATATGAAGAAGGTACAGTTATTATTTAAAGCAACTGATGGTAAATTTTACGGTCACATAGTGTTACAGGAGGATGGCGAGGAGCTTTACCAGAAGCACGTGAGAAGATGGCATCAGCTGGTACAGCAGGGGGGCATTGACCTCGAAGGAAACGTAGAGTTGGTTAGTGCGTTTTATAATATTGTATGCCCTCGTGGTGGTGGACTTAAATTGTATACCTATTAACAACAATATATTGTACATCGTATTGTATTGTACAAAAATAAAACCAGTCTCCGTTAGATTATACGTCAGATATTACTTAAATATGAACTTTAAAATGATTTTACAATTTTATTCACATTCATCGTAGAATATTAATTTATATTTTTTTTCAAGAATTAAATGAAATTACGATATAATGAAGAAATCACCTTTTGCGTAGCGATAGCCAACTCGCAAACGACTGCGACTGAAATACATATAAATTGTATGCCCTGGCTTTTAGAGGAATTAAGAAAGAAACTGTGTCGCAGTTATACGAAAGTATCTGGCTATGAGAGAAAGAAAAGGTGGGCTCGCACCTCTTCCTCTTGCCTCTAGAAAAACATATGAAACCTACACAAAGGCTGGTCCTGGGCCGCCGCATCCATTGCTTTCCGGTGACCTTAACCAGGTTGTTGGTCCACCGTGTGAGAGGCCTACCTGCACTGCGTCTTCCGGAACTCAGTCGCCACTCGAGGACCTTTCTGCCCCATCGGGCGTCGGTCCTGCGAGCTATAACCGCTTAAGTTAGGCAATCCGGTGGTCTATGTCAGTGACCCTGGTTTTCCTGCGTATCTCCTTATTTCTGATTCGATCTCGCAAGGAAACTCCGAGCATAGCCCTCTTCATTGCCCTTTGGGTGACTTTGAGCCTTCTGATGGAGTCCATAGTAGGGGAGACTGGGGATACTTGATCCCCCGGGACACTTGATCCCTGGGTCGTAACTAAAAAACTACATATTTTTTTTAAATTCGATACATGCCACACTAATCATAACTGTCATTGTCAATGACCAAATGTCATTTTGAAAGTTTATTATTGACAATTTCAGAGCAGTGGCGACATTTTGTTTACAAGAGGTCGACATCTTTTTTTGTAGGTATTTTGATCGTTATTTTAAGGATTTCATATAAATAAATTAGGGATTACAATTATAACTGTTTAAACCTGATTTATTCAAGTGTATGTTGAGATGTTATTTGTCTAAATAACATTTTGATTTGATTACGAAAAATACTTGTTTATAAAATAACGGTCCAGGGTACACTTGATCATGCCGAACACGGGTAGACTTGATTATGGGATCAAGTGTCCCCTACATTCATAACTGCTTACAAGAGATGCATTAGATTTTGTTTTATTTATTAGTATTGACTCCAAAATGACGAGAACTTACAAAAGGAAGGACAGTGTGAAAAATACGCCAACCAGTATACAATATAAAGCATATGAACACGACTACCGACAGTCAAAAAATTTTTACGGATGTAGATGAGTCCGAGTTAGTCAAATACTTTGAAAAGCCAGTAAACTGTACCATGGTTTGTCCTCGCAGTCTTTATGGAAGCTAGCATATGAATAGGCTGTCCAAAACAATAATCCAGCTAATAAAATACGAAAATGGACCAATAATATTGCCACCGACGACTGGTTCTATGGTTTTATGCGCAGAAATTGACATATCTCTTTACGAGTACACGAAGCAACTAGCCTCAGCAGGTCTATCAGTTCTAATCACAATATTTCCATGTTTTTTCTTAATCTACGTTCGCACTCGTTCAATTAGAATTTTGGCCTGAGGCCATTTGGAACGTTGATGAAATGGGACTGACTACAGTCCATAAACCCAAAAAGGTACCTAGTGGCTACTAAGGAAGTCAATCAAATCGGAAAAATCATTCATTAGGCGAGCGTGGTGAATTAGTAGCCGTGTGTGGTGCAATAAATGCTATGATCATATCTACCCCATGCCATGATCAAGTGTCCCAGAACACGGGACACTTGATCCTTTTGTAGTCTTCAGGGAAAACGAAAAATAAACAGGTTAATACAAATATATTACATGATTAAATGATGCAAAAAGGTAGACAGATAAATTTCCTAAACAATCGTGAAAAAATATTCTACAAAGCTTTATTATTTTAGGAGTTATGAATGAAAATCCAAAATGGGGATCAAGTGTCCCCAGTCTCCCCTATACAGGCTACTATAACCTTGTTATGGGTTTGCAATATTAACTCAACCCAATTTTAAAATGTGTTTCAGGGTAAAATTGTGAACGGTATCTGGTACTATTTCCTAAGTGCGCTGCCATCGGAAGATTCGTTTCATCCTCCGGAGCGGTACTTCGGGCTGAGTCCCACTGGTCTCTCTAGGGGAGGCACTTTCGAAGATTACGAAGGTATGAACTTATAAATTCCCCTTGTTTTTGAATCGTGTTCAAGCACCAACCAACTGAAAAGTGACGAGGGTTGAGCGATTTTCTTGGTCACTTGTAAGCTGGAAAATGTTCTTTTCGGGTTCACCTTTGCCATCTGAAAACCAGTGCCGGGTGCTCCACACCAAGCTTATGCTGAAATGGTGCACAGACCAAATTAGTTTTATATATTATTTTTATATATTTATTTTTGTAAGTATTTGGTTTGTTGTTGTTGTTGTTGCTTTGTGTAAATCTGTCTTTGAAATTGGGGCACACCTATCATCTGTGTGGTGACGGATTTAGAATACATAGTGTCACCACCCCATTTCATCCTGAGGGTGTCGTAAGAGGCGACATATGAAACGTAAGAGGCAGATCACCTCGTCTCAAGAGAAGGAAAACTTGACACAAACCCTGTGCCAGCGTCTGCAGCCGTCTGGCCAGCGATGGCACAGTAGGCTAATTGCCCTCCGTGTAATTGGAGGAGGCCCGACTCTGCAATGGGCCTTTTATGGGCTGAGTTATTAGTATTCGAGACGAACCAAGTCCCCAGGGTCGCGAGGCATCTAACCCCACTGGGGAACCCAACCCGTGGCCCTGTTTGCGGAATATATTTGGTTTTAGTGGGTAAGTCTGGTTGCTAATTTCCATATTTATGCGCCACAGCTACTCTTCAAGACGTATCCATAAGGATTTCCAGCGTAGAGTATATGGGCTCCATCAGAAGGCTCAAAGTCGCCCAAAGGGCAATGGAGAGGGTTATGCTCGGAGTTTCCCTGAGGGATCCCTCCGCTCAATTGTAGAAGGCTAGATCAAGAGTACATTATTTATGGACTGCTATAACGATGGTGTAAGTTTCAGAAGGCAGTCTTTTAATTATCTAACATATGTTTCAGGTCACAACTTCTGGGACACTGAAACATGGATGTTTCCGTCCATACTTCTGCTGTACCCTCGCCACGCCAACAAACTCCTGCAGTACAGGCTAGACACTGCGTATGTCGCTGCCGAACTGGCCAAATTCACGGGCCACAAAGGTTACAGGTGTGTTCTATCGTTTAATTACTGGTTTCTCATTAATATTGGTTTTTAGTTTTGCTTTAAGAAATATTCAACACTATCGAATGTACGTACCTAATCCACTTTACGCGAACATCTGAACTGGCAGCCAGGGATGAACTGGCACATGAATAACAAAAACATTACGATAGCGAAGTATTCGCCGGCGAGCAGTTTCCGGTAACAGGACCACCCTGACAACAGCCAACAAGGGAATGGTGCCGCGGCCACATCAGGCATACCATCTTGTATGGCTGGATGATCATCCCTTTGCGCCTAAAATGTTGGGATGTTGCAAGATTGGCGAGGCTCTCTGTCTAATGCATTCTTTACAGTGCATTTAATGCGGGACCTATTACCTATCAGCTTGTTATAACTCCCTCTTGCTTTCTTTCTAACCTATCCCGACGTATCCATAAATTCCACCAATGTCCATCACTTAGGTTCCCATGGGAGAGTGCATACACGGGCGTGGAAGTGACCCAGCCCTGTTGCCCAGACGTCGCCTTGTACGAACAGCACATCAGCGGCTGCATATCCTTTGCTATCAGGCAGTACCTGGCCATGACCAGGGATGAAGATTGGCTAAAGGCAAGAAACTATTCAGATATCAGATTTTAAATAAGTTTTCACAAGCATTGGGGATGCTAGTCAATATCAAACCAAATTATTTGTATCTATTACTACGCTTACCAATACACAACAAAAAAAAAACAATATATATGAGTACTATCTGATCCCGTATGTATTATTATATGCTGTATAACAAAAAAAATAATACAAAAAAATTTCCAAAAAAATAAAAATTTGAACCCTTAACATTTAGGGGGATGAAAAGAACATGTTGTCCGATTCGCAGACCTAACCGATATGCACACAAAATTTCACGAAAATCAGTCGAGCCACTTCGGAGGAGTTCAATAACAAACACTGTGACACGAGATTTTTTTTAATTATATATCCAATGATTCCAATGACTGGGTATATATATTTACTTGATAGAGGACTTTCCATTTAAGGTGATCGCTCCAGGGTAGCCCGCGAAATTCAAATTTTCTTACGTTTTTTGCAATTTGCAGGCCAGTGCTAGGTTGTATGATGACGAACATTTGATTCGCGGCGGTAAGACGTATGTAGTTACAGAGTTATAATCATCAAACTCATCAATACAACCCCTCCAAGCTCATAAAGGTGCAAGAATGACTTCGACGTTGAAAAAGTTTTTCTTGCACCTTTATGAGCTTGGAGGGTTGTATTAATGATTTTGATGATTATAATTCTATAACTACATACGTCTTACAGCCGCGAATAACATTTTAATCAACATACAACCTAGCACTGAGCTGCAAATTGCAAAAAACGTAAGAAAATTTGAATTTCGCAGGCTACCCTGGAGCAATCACCTTAATTTGATTGCTTAAAGATTTGTTATTATTTTAGCATGGCGGGTGTGACATTGTGACAAACATTGCTGACTTTTGGGAGTCTCGCGCAGTCATTAACTACGACACGTGGCTTTACGATATTTCAAGTACGTATCTACATACAGAAGGGAAATTACCAAAATTAAAAAAAAACACTGTTTATTTAGAAACTCAACGAAAACATACAAAAGAAAATTTAATAAATTTGAATTAGGAAACGTTTTTAATAAACATATTTATCTAAAGAATAGTGTAAATAAGAAATCTTTATTTTAATGAAAAAAAGCCAATGTAAATATTTTATGGCCAGATATCAGTACAAGGATTATACTTACTTTGATATTTTAAAGTAAGTTAGCTAAAGTTTAAAAGTAATATTATTTTCATATTTGCGAAATCGCGGGATTTTTTTAAGTTCCTTTTTTCTAAGACCCTTTTCTCCAAGTATGTCTTCCGATTACAATTTTCTATTCACTATTTCTTCTCAGCCAATAAATTGCCCCCTGCTGAGTCAAGTTACCTCCTCCAACTACATGGAGGATAATTAGCCTATTGTGCCACGCAGCGGCTAAGTTTTCGGGCTTATCATTTCCTTTTGCCGGCTCTTACGACACCCTCAGGATGAAATGGGCTGGCGACACTATGCATTCTAAATCAGTGACGGATCACACGGAATACGAACGGATTCCTATACACAATACGATTAGAACATTGGAGCCACGCAAAGAAGCGTCCATTTGTGTGATGATGGTTTTAAAATACGCAGTATCACCACCCTATTTCGTCTTGAGAGTATCGCAAGAGCCGACTACATTATAAAATAAATACTCTGTAAGGTAGGCAGAAGATGTAGTCGAAAGAAAAGGAACCTTAAACACGAATTTCTTTTTACTTAGTAATTTTTCTTTTACTTTTACGGGCTGAAGAAGAAGAAGAAAAAGTACTGAGAGTCCATATGATCCATGAATGTAAGGTTTATCAATTTACAGATGTAATGGGCCCAGACGAAGATCACAGAAACGTCAATAATTCAGTATTTACCAATGTCATGGCGGGCTACTCTCTGTATTTGGCTCAGTAAGTAAATTATACTTTATGAAATACTTCACAGTATTCTGAAGACTAAGCAGGTAATAAATACGGTACTACTACTAATGAACGACCCAATACTGAGTCAGGCCTCCTCCCATCGCAAGGAGGGTAATTAGCCTACTGTACCACGCTGGCCAGACGGTTTGGCACAGGGTTTCGTTTCAAGTTTTCCTTCTCTTGCGGCTAGGTTTTCGGCCTTGTCATTTCTTTTTGTCGGCTCTGACGACACCCTCAGGATGGAATGGGGTGGTGACTCTATGTATTCTAAATCCGTAGCCACACGGACAACAAGCAGGTACAGTCTACGCCAAATATCTTGAGCAATGCGCTATAGTAGATTTTATGTCACACCGGGGATCGACGGAGAAGGAGCGTGTACCGAACTCTATTGGTTACACTATATGCTCAAGTTATTACCCGTGAGGTGATGCATATATAATATATGCTGTCACCACCCCACTCCGTCCTGAGGATGTCGTAAAAACCGACAAAAGGAAATGTAGAGGTGTAAATTTAGGGATGTACGTATTTTTGTATGCCGTACCATAAAAAAATAAAAACAAAAAACCGCTATGATGGTATTAAAACACGTTTGCTTAATGAAAAACGAATTTATAAACATTTTACTAATAATTTCCTCATGTACAGATATGTATCCTGTCTCTGCAAGTCTTATTACCTGGCTAAGGACCCAGATCATTGGGCAGACATCGCCTGGAGTCTGACCCTACCTTACGACCCCGACCACAATTACCACCCCCAGTACACAGGGTACGATTGGGGCGAGAAGATAAAGCAAGCCGATGCTGTTCTACTTGGGTATCCTCTGCAGTATGCCATGAACGAGTAAGTCACAATAAACAAAAAAAAAACATCGCCTTTTCCCATTTTTGGGATCGGCACCAGTCTTACGTTCGAAGTCCCATCTAGAAGCAAATAATGCATATTCTGGATTTGGAATACACAATGTCACCATCCTATTTCATCCTGAGGGTGTCGTAAGAGGCAGATCACCTCGTCCGAAGAGAAGGAAAACTTGACACCACCCCTGTGCCAACCCGGCTGGCCAGCGTGGCACAGTAGGCTAATTGTCCTCCATTTATTTGTGTAATTTATAGATCGACCAGAGTAAAGGACTTGGCTTACTACGAGTCAGTAACGCGGGATGATGGACCTGCAATGACATGGGGTATGCACGCAATTGGATATCTGAGGCTGAGGAACAAAACCAAAGCTGAAGCCATGTTCAATAAGAGCTACGAAGGTTTCGTTAGAGAACCTTTTAAGGTAACTATACCCCGTTCAACATAGCTTGATCGATTTGACAGACGGGCTAGTGATGGGAAAAGGAAAATATCTAGTAGTCCTAAAAATAACGTATTAAAATAGGTACTTGTAACAGTGACAAGTTGGCGTGGGTGTATTAAGTGTTAAATTCTTTATTGCACTAGACGTATAAAACAATAGGTAGATAAGGGATAGTGGGTCAATATTCATAATAAGTTCCTATCTAATATTACAGGGTTATTTTTTAACCTCCCGCCAAATTTAAATAGGTGGTTCAGACCATGAAAGTAAACAAAAAAAAGATAATAATAATTGTAAAAGTGTTAAGTTCAAAATTTTATATCACACTAAAAAAGTTTATTTATTCGAATATTGTCTTTTAAAGTGAAGTAAAAATGATAAATAATTTCACACATAATACACCCACACCATCTCGTCACAGTTACAAGTATTTTAAAACGTTATTTTTTGGACTAGTAGATATTATCTGTTTCACATCACTGTTTGTCATTTCAAAGTAAAGGTATGATTCCGAACTACGCTGCACACAGCAGTGCTACCGCAGCAGTGCTGTCGCGGCACTGCTGGTCCCCATACAATATTTTTAAAAGCTTATATGAGATTACATTCCGGGCCAGGCAGCAATGTACCGGTTGTATGGGAACCAGTTGTGCCGCAACACTACTGCTGCGGCAGCACTGCTGCATGCAGCGTAGTTCGGAATCATACCTTTATGTCGATTAGATAAATTGACATGTGTCAAATCGATCAAGCTATCGTGAACAGGGTATAAGTAGCTTTATATCAATCTGCCACTTTCGGCCATTTTCGGCCAAGTTATACAGGGTGTCCCAAAAATATATGTAAAGCGGATGTCCAGAGACAGAGCACCCCTTGGGGTACCCGAATCACCCCCGTGCATGTTCTGCGATTTCTCATAGTTTTCGTGTTAATTATTTTTTTCTGAATTTTAAATGTCTGCCATAACACCAATATTTTCATAATTTTGGTCAAAGTTACGAAGCTGATTATTGTATGCTTAAAAGTACAGTTCAAGATGGTACAGTTAGAGATTTAAAAAAAATGAAGTTATTTAGGTCAATAATTCAAAAATATGTAAAGGACGAGAACTAAAGTCGGCGGGCTTGTTAATCAAACATACACAGAAAAAATACGGTGAGAAAATATTGAAAGACTATCGCTACAGGTATGGAGTGAACTTCAACGCCCCAATGTAGGAGCCGTGAACTTCTTCACTGGGATGGGAGGTTTCCTTCAAACGCTGATTAATGGATACGCCGGCGTCAGCATACATTTGGATCGTCTGGAAATCAACAATCCTCAACTGCCCCCCAATGTCACCAAGTTGAGGATTAGAGGTAACTAAAAAAAACTATATAGTTTTTGTAGTCTATCTGTCGGCGCCCCGGTCTGATTTGGCAAACTACAAGTATTTACGACCACTCTCGTTAATTATATGGTTACCATCTGTCAGTTTCATAACTGAAAAGAAAACTATCCGTAGGTAGGTACTATTCAACTTCAAAAAAAGTCATTAGTGGATCCCGATAGGTATCATAATCCACTTGAAATAAATTTGCGCTGTTCTATTTTTAGGCCATTCTACCCCCAACCTCGAATAGTTAAACGTTTTTTTAAGGCGGACTACCACTCAATCAATTCGGAACTAATTAACATAGACTGGGGTCAGCTTTTCGCCACAGCTGATGTAGAAACTATGGTTGACAGTTTATACTCTATACTAAACTCGTTAATAGACTCATATGTTCCCTCAGTTAAAGTATCGGGCAAGCACAGCTACCCAAAATGGTTCCCACCAGCCTTAATCAACGCTATTAAAGAAAAATATAAAGTGCACAGAAAATGGAAGAAATATAATAACCCTAACGACTACGCAGAGTTTTCTTTACTAAGAAAGAGAGTAAAAGACTTGCAAACTAAATATTATAAAAAATACACAGCTAGCTGCGAGAAATTAATAAAAGTATCACCCAAGGAGATTTGGAATTATATTAAAGCTAGGCGAAAGTCCACGGGCTATCCATGCAATATGACCTATGAAGGGTCTACTCTGACTAATGGTATGGACATTTGTAACGCTTTTAATAAATACTTTCAGAGTGTTTTTAAAGTGTCGGACCCAATGCGCAGCAGTTCTACTAGCGTAGAATCCCCGCAAGGAAATATTGTCCACTCCGTAACAGTTTCAATTGAGACCATAAAAAATATTTTTAGAAAACTGGACATTAAAAAAGGCGCGGGCACAGATGGTATACCGGTAGTCTTCATTAAACAATGTGAATCGGGTTTGACTAGACCGCTGCAAATAATTTTCCAAAAATCTCTAATTGATGGTATATTCCCTAAACAATGGAAAGAAGCGCAGATTGTTCCAATTCACAAGAAAGGTTCTAAAAATGACATTAAAAATTACAGAGCAATATCGCTTCTAAATAATTTTAGTAAAATGTTGGAAAAGATCGTTTATGACCATATTTATATAGCATCGCACCATTGCATACCGTCAACCCAGCACGACTTCGTCAAATCTCGTTCGGTTACTACCAATCTTTTAAATTTAAGCAACTATATAACCTCACACATGAAAGTTGCACAAATAGATGTCATATATACAGATTTTGAAAAAGCGTTCGATCGAGTCAATTATGATATCTTAATTGCAAAGCTACATGCAGTGGGAATAAAGGGGAATCTCCTCCGTTGGTTGGACTCATATCTGAGAAACAGGCGCCAAGCGGTAGTGATGGGGGGCTATAGGTCAGACTTCGTAAACATCACGTCAGGCGTTGCCCAGGGGGGGTTTAATATCCACGCTTCTCTATAACATATCGATTTTTGATATACCTCTCTGCTTTCAACACTCAAAACATCTCCTATATGCAGATGACAAAAAAATATTTCGGAAAATCAACAGTATTGCGGATTGTATTTTGCTCCAATCGGACTTAGACAGACTAGCAATTTACTATAACCAAAATGACATCAAAGTAAACACCCAGAAATGCCAGTTAATAACCTTTACTAGGAAAAAACATCCCATCCACTATGAATACCACTTATGCGATGAAATAATCCCCCGTGTTACACAAGTACGAGATCTGGGGGTCATTCTAGACGAGAAATTCACCTTTAATCCGCACATTGAACATATTATTAGTAAGGCATTTAAAGCACTGGGATTTGTAATACGAAATAGCAAACCGTTCAACGACCCACACTGTCTTAAAGTGCTTTATTTCAGTTTTGTAAGAAGTGTGTTGGAATTTGCAAGCGTAATTTGGAGGCCGTTCTATAAAACACACATTGATAATATTGAAAAAGTGCAACACAAATTCATTAAACATCTTAATTACAAATTAAAATTATATACACAATCCTATGAAGAATCGTGTAGCCGCCATAAGATAAATACTTTAGAAGATAGACGCCAGCTATCCGACATGCTGCTTTTATTTGACATAATAAACAATAAATACGACTGTCCCGAGCTACTAGAAAAAATACACTTCAATGTACCTACTAAGCGCACCAGGCATACCCCATTATTACTTGCTCCATCATGCACAACCCAATACTCAAAGCTGTCCCCCTTTGTTCGCATTCCAGATATATATAATACGAATTTCGCATGTTTGGATTTATTCAATGGTGGACGAATCACTTTTAAAACAAAGTGCTTGAATCTTTGCCCGACTACCACCAAGATCAGGAAGTGAATGAAATAACAGACACACGCATACTCACACACACGCACACACACACATAATCACACACACATAATCACACACACACGCACAAGTCGTCTCTTTTCAATAAATTATTATTAATTATATAATTTTAGTTTACTCTCTGATAATCAATTAATGTGTACTTCGTAATTGGCGTATTGTAATAAATGTAATTATTTGAATTTATAATTTGTCAGCTGTGAAGAACCAATAAATAAATAAATAAATAAATAAATAAATAAAAAGTAGTCATGATGCTATAGAATTATATGAAATGTCGGTAATGTAATATAAAAATAAATAAACAATGATTTATAATATTTACAAAGTATAGAAATAGTTATTTGTTATACAAGAGTGCAAAGTTGCTTTTTAACCGCGTGTTCAATTTTGATGACCGAGCAAGCGAAGGATTCTAAAATTGAATCACGAGCGCAGCGAGTGATTCAAAATTAGAATCCTGAACGTTAGCGAGGGAATCAAAAGAGCACGAGGTGAAAAATCTTTGCACTCGAGTGCAACACGTAACTTTTCATTCCACCTCAGCGAGGAAATGACTAAATGCAAAAAAAAAACGTTTACAATCACAAGATAGGTACACTTTTATTTCAGTTTAGGTATGAATTACTACATTATGACAGGTAAGTATTACAGAATAATCTTTACTTTATTCTCTAGCGAATAAAAACGGCTTTTGCACTCAGATATCGAAGAGCAAAAATACTCTTTCCGAGATGGGGGGATGAAAAAGCATTTTCACTTCAGTAGCTCAAACATGTAGGTTTTGCTCACTGAAAACAGTGGACAAAATGCGATTTTGCCCACTGAGTGAGACAAAGTAACTTTTTAATTTTAATTCGAAACATTGACACTATCTCTTTCCCGCCAATAGAAAAGAGAGAGAGACAAAGACCAAGTGGCCAGTACCACCAGCACCGATTTTTCTTCTTCTTCATTTAGGTTTTGGCTTCCATCGTTATACCGATGATTTTGCCAATGACAAGTGTGTTAGAAATTTCGTGTGATTATGAAAGTTAAATTAATTGGTTATAAGTTGCGTTAGAGTTAGGAAGTTAAATGTTAGCAGGTAGCGCTATAGAAAACAATACAAAGCATTAAAGTACAGATTATAAATATTAAATTGATAGAGCAATATTATGGGAACTATATTTGATTAAATAGAAACTAGACGTACTTTTAACAGTTCGATTGGATGAAAGGAGTTCGTTATGGGGTTACTCCGATTTTTAATTCGACCTCAAAGACAAACACGTTAGGAATTTCGTACTAACTAAAGAAATTTAGCAAAAATGATAATTATACTTTTTATTGTACATAATTAATTGAATTTTTAACTTATTGTTGTATTTAAACTAAAATAAGTATTTACTGCTTAAAAAACTGATATTTAACTTAAAAATATTTAATTATAGTTTCAAAAATGTTACGTAATATATTTCATTTCCTATAGTGTTCTCGCTGCTGAAGTGAAAAGTTATGTGTGTTACACGAGAGCAAAATTTTTCGCATCTCGTGCCTTTGAATCCCTCGCAGCACTCAGGAATCAACTTTAGAATCACTCGCTACGCTCGTGATTCAATCATTGATTCCTTCGCTTACTCGGGATTCAATATCAGCACTCGCAGCAAAAAACGACTTTGCTCTCTTGTTGCACAAATAACTATTTCACTTCAGTAGCTCAAACATATAGGTTTTGCTCACTGAAAACAGTGGGCAAAGTAACTTTTTAATTATAATTCGAAACATTGACACTCTATCTCTTTCCCGCCAATAGAAAAGAGAGAGACAAAGCCCCAGCACCAGCAGCTTCGATTTTGAATTCGACCTCAAAGACAAACACGTTCGGAATTTCGTATTAACTTAAGAAATTTAGCGAAAATGATAATTATGTCTTTTAATGTAATTTATTGAATTTTTTACTTATTGTTGTATTTAAACGAAAATAAGTATTTACTGCATGGACGTATAATTACTGCTTAAAAAAACTGATATTTATCCTATAAATATTTAATTCTAGTTTAATGTTACGTAATATATTTCATCTCTTAAAGTGTTCTCGCTGCTGAAGTGAAAAGTTTTGTGTGTTACGAGAGCAAATTTTTTTGCATCTTGTGCCTTTGAATCCCTCGCAACACTCAGGAATCAACTCTAGAATCACTCGCTACGCTCGTGATACAATCATTGATTCCTTCGCTTGCTCGGGATTCAATATCAGCACTCGCAGCAAAAAACGACTTTGCTCTCTTGTTGCACAAATAACTATTTAGAGAATTTATATTAAATTCTCCATTCCATCCTGAGGATGTCGTGTGGGTCTTTAATAGTGGGTCTTTATTCGGCTGCTATAGTGGTGGTAAAAGTTAGCTAATCCAAATAGTCCGTTTTTTTTAACAAATCTGGTGTAATTTCAGGTATCAAATATCTGGGTGCCAACATAACTCTAGAAATTGAAGCAAACAGCACTAAGCTGACGGTGACGTCAATGGATGACAGTTGGCGACTGATCCTCAACGACGGGAAGTATAACATATCATTGGCACCTGGAATCACTGGTAAGGGGTTTTTAATTTATAATTTGCCTTTTGTAAACAAGACCAATAATTTGGAAAAAAAGCAACTACAAAGATTTTTTCCGGCTCTTCTCTGTAGAGCAGCTTTCCGAACCGGTGGTAGTTCCAGCATGAATGTGGAGGGAGATGGATGGAATATAGGAGTGAGGAATTGTGTATGAAAGGTGTGAATGTAGGTATGACGACTGATAGGTATGTATGGAGACTACCACCTAGCGTGGGACAGGGACAGTAAGATGATAATGGTAACTATAAATATGACGATTTATAAGAGTTTTGTGATAATACCTACGTAAATAAAGTTAAGTTTTGAGTTTGAAAACCTAAGACATCATTATGATGCTATAAATGTTGTTTATAACAGAATTCATTCATTTTTTACAGTGATCCTGCCAGGAACTGGTCCCTTCACAATCTTATCGGACCCCTGGAAGGAATGCAAACTACCAGCAGATATCATCGGACAACAATACCTTAGACCCAATGATACATAGCGGTACACTAAACTTTAGAAATACAATTAGAGATCTCTTTGCCTATGTCAAATGAAATAGCCACGTTATAACTTAAATAACGTTTAAGCGAAAAAATAAGGCCAGACTCATATTTCCGACGAAACTATTTCTTCACAACTGTGTCTATATCGGTTTTTACCAGTAATTCTAACTTCATTTAAGAACCTCTACGGGGTTACACCCGTGTTAGCTAACTACAATCTGCCTATATCAAAAACCATAATTAATTCATAATACACTCGTGAAGATAAATGTATTTATTTTGTGCTTATATGCTAATCTTAGTGAAAATATTTGTAAATACAAAATAGATTTTACTGATTTAAAACTTGTTGTTTTTCTCATAATTCTTCCGTGCAGTTTACTAATGCACACAGAAATTTGCAACAACAAAGGATTAACACTAGCACCACTAACTCTATGGTTTAAGATCTATGGTCTAAGATTTTAGTACAATATTATAACACGAGTAAACTCTATGGTCTACTCGTGTTATAATATTGTACTAAACTCTTAGATTTGCATTTCAAACATCAAATAAAAATTCGTATGAGCAGTTTTACCATAGAGACATACTTGAAAAAAAAATGTATTTGAAAATCGAACCGAGCGCGATTAGCTGGAACTTTTGATCTTTTCTTAAAAAAAAACAAAGTACTGCAAGTATTGCTGGTGGGAAATTCGCGAAGATGGTTTCTTTTTGTTTGTCCTAGCAATAAACTTCGTTAGGTGTTCAGTGTGCTTATAGTGATGAATATTTGCGCATTACGGACTTGCCGTGTGGTGACGGATTTATCATATTTGGTGTCACCCCATTCCATCCTGAGAGTATCGTAAGACCCGAAGGAAATGACAAGGCCGATAACCTAGTCGTAAGAGAAGGAAAACTTGATACGAAACCCTGTGCCAACCCGTCTGGCCAGCGTGATACAGTAGGTCATGTATGCCCTGATTAGTTGTAGCAGTAGTGGTATTTAGGTCGATACAATTCAAATATGTTGTATATCTACTGGTAATGTGTAATTAAATAGTTCAAAGTCTTGTTTGTAGACTTTGTAGAGCTTGTTGCGGAGTGTTCGTTCAAGCTGTGAAAAATATTTGGCAATAATCTTGGTACTAGTTTCAGGACGATGCTTTCTAGGAAATTTGACGTAAGAAGCATTGATGGTGTGCAGAGCAAGTTCCGCGTCATCCAAAAGTGTTTCATATTTACCTGGAATAAGACCGAAATTAAATATATTAGCCATTTACTATTTTGTGAAGCCTGATCGGTTTCCATTTCTGTCTAACAGTTGCTTTACAGAGAGCTGCCATTACTACATCTGAACGCATTCGATATCTATTTCGGGTTATAAATATTCCATAAAAAAACTGTTAAAAGTAATTTAAAACATTTAAAACGTCTTTCTACAATTTTCTAAAAGCAGCTTACGAGTTATTTAATATTAATACTTATATCAATCAAAAATCCATAAAAGATAAGAATACTTATAAATATATAATAATATGTCTCAACACTGAGGCGGGCTCCAAATTAAAGGAAGCATAAGGATTGTATCAATGTGTCCTTCCCTTGTGTTCCTTTGGTCGCCTCCAGCACCCTAAAAACCCTCAGACTGGTGTAGCTTAGACATTGTGTACCTATATATTCTACTCGTATTTGTAATATTAGATAGCTTTGTAAAAAACTATTGCATGGAGTTCGATTCCGGGGCCGGGCAAGTGTCTTTGTGTAAACCAGAGGCACTTGCTCTGAGTCTGGGTGTCATTTGTGTTCGTGAATTTCATGTTTCATTTAAACGAAATGTCGTAACCTAAAGCCACGACATTTCTTTTAAAAAAAATCTACATACCGACTAGAGTATAATTCACCAAGCATGGATGGCACAGATCAATGATCGGTTCCCAGTGCTCATTGATCACCATTTGCCTCAGTTTGACTGGCCTCTCTGTCAGGAACGTTGCAAACTCTTTAAAAGTGACGTCATTTCCATTCTTTAGAGATATCTTGGAAGCGTTGTTGCGGTAAAACTTGATAATATCACGGCCAATTGTTTTCTTAAACAATAATATAACATTTTAAGGTTTTTAGACTAATGTCCCCATACCCAATAATAGTTTTATTGTGTTTCCAGGATTGCTCTTTATTTTTTCTTTGAAGCCTACCGCGGGGCCAGAAATTGTACCAAACGGAGTCATGACAAGTCTAGGTACCACCGTTATACCAAACGGTAATGATATCGTCTGGATGGGTCCAAGACCGGACCAAACCAGTTCTTCGGCCCAGCTACTCCTCCTGCCTCTCCGAATGGAGTCTACAAGGTGGGAGGGCAGTACTGGTGCAGCATTTTTGGCCACACCAGTGGCCTGCTTTCGGCCCTCCTTCGCGCATACCACACAGCGCAGTTTGTTCCTGCAGCGGTAACAAAGACCACTGCGGTCCACCCCAACAGGATATACTGCTTCTACGTGTTCAGTGCCCAGGCACCGTTACACATCAGGGCGTGTTTGGGAAGTTCCATGGTTCCTCTGCGGTTTCACTCTTAATTGGTTGGGAATGATTGGTGAGTTTTGATGGAGACTGTATGTGCAGCAGCCAGCCAAATGTAAGTATTGCAGAGGACGGGGCGAATAGCTCACAGGACATATGGCCTATGAGGCAGAGTCTTTATATTGCGACCACGACATACTATGGACAGTGCTGTTAGATCTCCCGCGCGGTGGACATTATATTCTATTTAAAGTCGCTGGAATCCAAAGGCGTTTACGCGACAGTTATCTTGAAATTTTAGAGCATGCCACGGCTAGCATTGGATTTGCTTCGGCTAGAATGATGGTGATATTGTACGTACCTGAAACTCCTTGGCTGACCTAGTATTTCCAAGCATCTTATTCCTAAATGCTGAAAGAACCCTTTCAAACGGGTTCCTCACAACTATCATCTTATGGTAGTTCTTCAACATGTATTCTCGTTCTGACTTATTAACATTACTTAGCTTTTGAAACATGCCCCACTTGTGGGGTAAACTAGAAGGAATCTGTAAAGGATCTGTGTTCGGCCACTTTTTTACCAATATCATGAATACTCGCTTCCAATTTGTTGAAGCGACCTGAAATAGAAAATACGTGTTACCTATATATACATACCCGAACGGAAAGATAATCATATAAAAGGTACACGCAGTGCCGGATTTAAATTTGTGCCGCCCTGGGGCACTGAAGAATTTTATTCTAATAGTTATGATATCTTATTTTTTAAGGATTAGAATAACTAATTGATTGCAGATAATTTATTTTTTATATTTATTATTTATTTACTCATATATTATTTATTAATTATACTATAGTAATATAAAAAAAAATTGTATTTTAACTAATAATATTAAGACTTTTTTCACGCCCATCTTTTTGAATTGCAAACTGGTCGATTAAATCTTCACAATCTAAACACATGTGAAGCACATCTAATTCTATGCATAGAATAGCTACGCTATTGAGTCTATTTGTAGAACGTTCTCACTACCCCTAGTGTAAATCCACCACTGGGTACACGTATTTACATTTAGTATTGAGTCAACTTTTGAGCTAATCCGGGTCTCACATTAGGTAGGTATATGGTATCAAATAGATACCTGCAGCAAAACCTGGCCAAGTTGATTGTCAAAGCTTTTTAAAGTTTTATTTTTATTGAGGCCTTTATCTCATTAAGTAGTTCATCTATTGCATCATGAGGGTGTCGTAAGAGCCGACAAAAGGAAACGATAAGGCCGAGAACCTTGCAAGAGAAGGAAAACTTGACGAAACCATAGGGTTCAAAGGTAGGTACACTTTTAGCCTACTATGCTACGCGAGCCACACCCGAATGTCCTCCATGTAAATAGTTGCAGGAAGGCTGACTCAGCCCTGGGTAAACAGCCGAGTAAGTAATGGTAGTAGTTCATTTAGGAAACCCGTACGACATCCCTAGGATGAAATGACCAAGAACATCGGTATTAGCATTGGTAGTTTAAAAAAAGAAAATATATCAAACATTACCTTAGGCACGTAACAATATAAAAACTTGTGATTGCGATCGATCAAAATGTTATAAAATAATTTGGAAGGAATAGTTTCCAAACTATACTTAAAAGGAAGTTGTTTGCACTTTTCTTGAATAACCTTTTGCCTTATCAAATTAACCGATTGAATTAACGAACGTGTAAAACCGTAAGGTTGGATCTTTCTGTTACTGGTATTATTAGATTTCGCCACAGCGAGCAAGATCGACATTATTAACAAGAGTTTTCTTTGTTGAATTCGTTTACTTTGCGGCATATTATTAACAAACAGGCTTGACTTCTCTAGACCATCAGGGACAGTAGGCTTTTTCTTCCTTTTGCACAAGGCTCGGAAAAGTGAGAAGATACAATATCCCCCTATAATGCGGTAGATTGGTTCCGCTTTGTAGGACTTATAGGAATAACGCGTTTTTACGACCTCGTTTAATGCGTTACGTAAAAATGATTCATCACATTTAATTGATTTGAAATCGCGTAGTATGAAAACGCGTTTTAAGGGTACCGCATTTTATGGGGGATTACTGTATTTACTTTCTTTGTCCCCGTTTGTTAGTTAGGTAGTTTATTACTTTAGTGAGACAATATAGACACTTAAGTTGTTATTTATTGAATGTCACTGTTACTGTGATCGGATTTATATAAAATATATTTAGTAGGTAGCAGTTTCGTGTAGTAGGTACCTAATTAGAAAATGATTAGGAGGAGTAACACAAAACACCTGAAATTATTCCTGAATTATGTTCGTTTATAGCGATAAGATCAGTGGCATTTGTATGTCTTTGTCATGACTGTGTATTCTTTACTACCTATCCTTGAATTATCAATATGGTTACGCAACCACCAACAAGAAATATCGATGACATTACCCTTTTTAAAAACGGCAAGTGGTGACATAATGTTACCAACTCATAACATATTATGGGCGACTAAAGGAACGCAAGATGTAGATCACCGAGCCGCAAATAATGAGAAATTTCATGCAAGAGTTTTTACCACCAGCTTAAAAAAAACTCGCCGAGTTCAAGGATACAGTGGCGGCATTACATATTTGCCACCAGTAGGTTATTCAAGTTTTGCCGCCCTGATTTCTACAATTCAACAGATATGAATCAACATAGGAACGTCAGATAGTTGTCTTGTACCTAATAATATACGTTTTTTAAATTTTGTAAAACAAAAACTGCTGAATGTATTGATAATATAGGGCCTGATAAAAAAGACGATCTGGATTCGGGAAGGATAGTGTCAGGCTCCTCTCTCTGCAGGTTCGACTAATATTTTTAATTATGTAATTATTTATTTAGGAAATATTATCCTGATAATATTACCTAGAAATTGAGAGATATACTAATGACCTACAGTACGATTTTGCTCTTTAATCAAAACTAGCGGACCGCCCCTGCTTCGCACGGGCATTTAACAAAACAAATGTTTATAACATTTTTTTAAATATTCTATCGTATGTTCATCAGGGTTAATGTATGATCAAATCGGTCCAGTAGTTTCACATCCTGTTCAATGCAAACAAACAATGAAATCTTTCCTCTGTAGACTATTAGTTTAGATGACACTGACTGGTATTGACAGAATAATCTGTAATGAGTAAGTTATCTATTTAACTATTTGTTTTTTTTAATTAAAACATTTGTTCTGTGATGTAATCAATGAAATTTCTAAACGCTCGTATAAATATTTGACAACCAATTTATATTTCAACCCTATTTCAATACTTACCTACATAATTCTACATTTATACAATTTAACTAAGCCAATAAAGGATATTTCTTGTCAATTCGAAACCTTATATAAAAATTGGTACGTTTTTTTTAATTTGTGGGGAGAGTTTACCGTATCGACGGAATGAACATTAAATGTTTGAGAGTTACGAAACGCATTAATATGTTGTATGGGAAAATGTTTTTCTTTTATTTTTTTCTTTTCATCAATTTTCCAATTGTGTTCATAGTTATTTCTGCTATTTGAGACGGAGATTAATACAAAAGAAACAAACCCCATGAAAATCTGTTTAGCCGTTCTTTGATGGTTCGAACAAACCCGACTTTTAAATATGTATTATGATACGTAAGGAAATGCGATTTTCTAGAATACCTAGTATCGTTTGGCTTGAAGCAATCTCGGTCACGAATTCTAAAATACACGCGATTTAACCTTTTCAACTTGATTGCAATGTTTATAGTAGGTATCTACATATCTTATCACTGTATTAAAAAGTCAGAGTTCATCTAATTATCTTGGAAGTCGTTATAAAAAAATATTTGTGGGTGAGACGCCCGGTCCAGACCAAATAACAAAATATGAAAGAAAAGATTTACAGTGTGACTAGTTCCTGTGAACATTTGTGATATTTATACTTATTTAAAAAATTGCTGAGCTTACTTAAATATAAAACTAATTAAGATTTTCTTACTGATTTGGCCTGTAGATATTTTCGATGTGATTAGTGATAAATACGGAGTGAAACTATTAAATCTTAATCAAAAATCAGACTTAAAATATGAGTCTAGTGAAGTTTAAGTTGTTGCTTTTCAATGTTTTCTTAGTGCTAGGAAACCACGAAGTAGATGTTCTTGATACTCCGTTGGAATTTCTTCAGAGTGCGAATGTGGCTCGTCAGGAAGCGATCCGGGAAGCTTGTAAAAGTTATACGTCACAGTACAACATGGAATATATCCCACGCAGTTATTTCAATAACATCATAGTGGACCACAAACATAGATTTCTGTATTGTTATATACCAAAGGTAAGGTAAAAAGGGAAAAAAATGGAAAAAGAAGTTTGAAATGAAACCTACTTAATTTTTTTTTGTAAACGACAATGTGTGACTAAATGCACAATTAGGTACCTAGCCTAATTCATAAAAAATGGGCGGTAATGCAGCAGTTCCATCTTGCGATTACTTCCCAGCCCGTGAATGGCCCAAATGCTGAGTCGGGCCTCCTCAAACTACATGGAGGGTAATTAACCTGTGCTACGCTGGTTTTCAAGTTTTCATTCTCTTGCAGCTAGGTTTCCAGCCATAGCATTTCCTTTTGTCGGCTCTTATGAGACCCTCAGGACGAAATATGCTACATACTTTAGACAATTTACCCGAAAATCCTGAAATAATTGCATCAATAAATATCGCCTACAAATGCGAGAATTACCAAAAAGTCCTACACCGGGATGGCAAAATTTCAAGAGCAATTCGCACAGCTAAGAATTCCTTGACTTCAACTATCGGGGATAGGCGCTGCGACCCCTAGCCAAACACACCACCCTAGTAAAACACTAAATATTTGCGATTAATATAATGTAAACAGAGTACGAAAATTGACAGAACAATAGTAGCAGAAGCTGCTTTTAATATTAACCGCTTTTTTAAGCAAAATTAAGCATCATTAGAAAAAATTGAAGCTTCCAATTCGTTCTGAGGCTATGTAAATTGACCCTAAGTAACCATCTCTGTTGCAGGTAGCCTGTACTAATTGGAAACGCGTCCTAATGATATTGACAGACAAATGGAATGAAACAGACCCCGTGACTATTCCAGCCGACCTCCCCCATAGACCAAGGATGTTCACGCGTTTAAGCCATTACAGTCAGTACAGCCGCGAGTACATGTTGCAGAGATACGAAAAGATGGTACTAGTCAGGAACCCGTTCGAAAGGGTGTTGTCAGCGTATCGGAGCAAATTGGTGGGCAACAGTGGGACGGCTAGAGAATTTCAGGTACGTTAAAATGAGGTTCTTTTTCACAAAGTTCTTGTTTATTTTAAACTAGCGACCCACCCACATGTATTATAGCAATTATGCATGTATTATACCTACATATAAACCCTACATTTCTCTGGAATCAATGTTTATTAACAAAAACCGCTTCAAAATCCGTTGCGTAGTTTTAAAGGTTTAAGCTTATACAGGGTGGTCAAAAAGTCGTGAATCAAACGAAACCAGCGGTTAGATGGGGCCGTCAGCAGCAAAGTATTGTTCAATGAGAGGTCCTTAAGGTCAACCCCTGCAGAGTTACAATTGATTTTGTGTTTTTATGAGAAATTGTCTTTTTTTTACTAAAACCATCGATCTCTAATAAAGAACTAGATACACAATCAGTGACAAAAAATGTCCTCACCGAATGAGCGCCCACTCGAACATTTGGGTGCGCTTTTAATCTAGTAGCATTCGAACGCTCTAACGGTAAACATGCCTCAGTGCTCGTTTAAAAAGTGCAAAAATCACACATCCAGGACGCTAAAAAAGGATGGAATTTCATATTTTCGGTAAGTATTAATATTATCATTATTTAATTGTTATCACTGTATTGTAAATACTGATATTTTGTCAAGAAATAATCGTAAATACATTTTTTTAATTATGTCGTAATAAATAGCAGGAGTTATAAGGCATCTCAATTGTAAAGACGCCTACTAAACGTATTTAATCATACTATCGCATGCCCACTTAAATTGTTCGAGTTATGTGCGTTGACTCTGTTCCATTTGTTGGAGACGCTATTAAAGTAACATTTTATAGATTTTATCTTAAATATGTGCATGTAATAAAATTAAAGATGTAAGATTTTATGTTTTTTTTTGTAGCTTTCCTCAAGATGCAGTGGGGTGTGGAGAATGGATATCAGCTGTAGCACGTCAAATATGAACATTACGTCAAAAAATGTGGATAATAATATTCTTAGATTTTAAGAACCTTCTGTCCTTACTTTTTATATTATGTAAATATTGAATTTAGATTTAATTAGTTTGCCAAATAATATTTTTTTATTTTTGACACAAAATAAAGAATAACTAAATAACTATGACTGTTTCAATTACTAAATTAATGTGGTGCCCTATCCCATTTCTTAAAACCAGTTTAATAAAATTCTAAAATTTAAATTACTGTAACAAAAAATATTGGGCAGTTCGACTCCATTCATTCCTTGTCCAAGCGACTAGCCTCGGTCGTAAAATTTTATTGCACTTTTAATTCTGACTTTAAAACATGCGTGTAAGGTTGAATTTGTTTCGCAGCGAGTATCGGTCGTAAAAATTTATTGCTTTTTGTACGTAGCTTTGTGAATACAACTGTAGACACTGTGTATAAGGTTGAATTTAGATTTATTTATATATTTCAACTAGAAATTACGTCAAAACATTTGGCGACAGTTTTTAGAGAACTTTTGCATGGGATTGTGTATCTAGTTTATTATTAGTGATCGATGACTAAAACTTGATAAAATTCGAAAAAATCTACACCCTGTATCTTTTTTATAATTTTCACTAGATTGGTACTGATGAGTCCTTTCGTTAGACATGCTATTCATGGTAGTTTATTGGGTGTGTTGAAGATAATATTAAGTTTTACGAAAGCGATAATTCTTAAATCAAAACTTGTTATTTACTTCGGACCCCACTGTGAAAAAAAATACTCTACAGAATAGTGCCACTGTATCACAATTTTTGGCGCATTTATTATGGATTCTAAAAAGGTATTACACATGGCTATGCGATATCTTTCAAGGAGGATCTTTCGTAGCAAGGGCAGAGTTAATTCATACATAAAACTCGGTTAGGCCTACTAACCTAAACTTACCTAAGCGTGATCGTTTTCCGGACTACAGGGTCTTTATCGTCGTTTCAACCCATAAATGACTTGTGATTGCGATCGACTACTGAGTCGGGCCTCCTCTAAGTTCGTGTTGGGAAATTAGCCTACTGTGCCACTGTGCAACTTCTCAGCCCATAAATAGCCCACTGCTGAGTAGCTCTCAGCAGTGGGTTATTTATGGGCTGAGAAGTGGGAGGCGGCACTTAAGTATACAGTATACTGTAGTGCCACCGATATGTGTGTGTACTGTTTAAGCTAGTACACAGCGTTTACCACCGCTTATGGAATTTCACAACGCCGCAGCTGATACTCAAGTGTCACTGACCCTGTGAATTGCCAAATCCAGATCCTGATAGGTCTCTGGCCAACTCATTCGCAAAAACACAACATAACGCAAGAGATGGCGGTGTTCTATGGCCAACATCTGCGTAGACATTTCAGTTTTAAATGAAATCCTTGACAACAGTGATTGGGAATAGGCGCCGCCACCCTCTTTGCGCCTTAAACCTTAATCCGAACTGTAAACTTACTCCTCCAAATTAATGGAGGGAAAGTTGCCTACTGAGCTTCGCAAGCGAGACGGGTTGGCACACAGTTTGTATGTTGTTCTTCCCTTGCATCTAAGTGACACCCACAATTTTGTGTGCACGTACAACTTATATCATTATTATATTATATTATACATAGTATAAAACAAAGCCGCTGTCGTCTGTCCGTCCCTATGTATGCTTAAATCTTTGAAACTACGCAACGGATTTTGAAGCGGTTTTAATAGGTAGAGTGATTCAAGAGGAAGGTTTATATACATATAATACATGCATAAATTTAGATGTTCATCATTGCACCTGTGCGAAGCCGGGGCGAGTCGCTAGTAACATATAATTTTATCTATTTATCTAACTGATTTATAAGAATTTTATCTAACTGAAAATCAGCGCCACATTCATTGGCATCACAGCTAAGTTGGGGCCATTTGCAGGCTCACACCCAATAACTATATTTGTATTTATTCTTGATCTCTGTTACATTTAAGTAGTAGTTTTTTGTATATGCACATATTTAATAATATTAGTCTCTAGTTAGTAAGTAAGCATTTTTTTTACAAGATTGAGATATTGTGTGTGAATAATGTGAGCTGCATTAAAAATTATTTACTTTCTTTATTTCTATTTTCAGAACAGAGTCGGCCGTAGAATTGTAAGATATTTCCGGGAAAATCCCACCAACTACTCCTTGAGACACGGAAATGACGTCACTTTCACGGAGTTCACCAAGTTCCTTACAGAAAGGCCGGAGGAGCTGACTAGTATCGTGAACAACGAGCATTGGCGGCCTATGACCGAGTTGTGCCACCCTTGCCTAGTTAATTACACTCTAGTTGGTGAGTAATGTGTTAACCGTAGTATTAAATAGAAACAACTTTGTTTAACAGCGCCCGTATATTGACCGCTAAACTTATTGCTAGCAAGTCACTACAGAAAAAGACCCGTGCTATACTGATCGCACGCCTTATATACTGAGGGTAGCACACTGAAAATAATATTTAGCGGATGCTTCCTTTAAAATTGTGACCGGAAGTAGTCAGTCTTTAATACTTAATTTATGAAAGGGATAATCCAAACATAAGAAAGTACAAATAAATATTTTAAAGGAAGCATGTTGTAAGAATAACTTTTATAATCTTATAGGAACCGGAACTAAGCGTATGATTGAGTAATGACATGATTAACTAATAATTACATGGTGCTAATATTACAATAACTTATTTGAATATTTGAGGGTTAGTTGTTCTGCATTTGACTGTGGTGCACCACCAGAAGTTACTGCAGGTAACAAATGCATCAGCATCTTCGCCCAAAAACCGCTAAGTCTGGCCTTCTTATCTTTTTAGAAAAACGAAACCTCTGAACTGGGCAAGAGTATTCGTGTAAATGACTTCAAAAATCACACAAATAGAAACTTGCTCCAAGTCTGGGTGTCATTTGTGTTCGTGAATTACATGTTACTAAACAGCCCCGCGATACAAATCCTCCCGATACCCGGTTTGATTCCGGGGTCGGCCCACTATCAGGATACGGGCGTAATTTATTTATTATGCGTGGCTCTTTACCAATGCCAAGTGTGCGGTACTCGGCAATGTAGTGCGTCATAACCTTTGCCCAAATTTACATCCGAAAAAAAATAAAAATAAAAACAGGCTCATGGCAAACCTAGCCGTAGGACAACGAAAACACGACGCCGCCGGCCAGACGGATGGGCACACCCATCCGTCTGGCCAGCGTTTCACAGTTGGCTAATTTCCCTCCTGTAATTGGAGGAGGTCACACTCAGCAGTGGGCAATTTATAGGTTGAAATATTGATGATGATGATGGCTACATAAATAAAACTATAAAAATTACATATTCAAAATAGCTTGGAGACACGGTGCTCTTTTGTTTATTTTTTTTTCATCCCTCAGTTTTTACATAGACCCGTTTATTAATTTACAGGTAAATACGAGACCATAATGGAAGACGCCCGTCTTACCTTGCACAAGATCAACGCCAGCCACATCGCGTTCCCGCGACGGATTCGACCGTCCCCTACCCGCGGTCTACTCCCCTACTACTTCTCACAGCTAGACCGAACACTAATCAGGCGACTTCGAGACGTCTACAGTAAAGACTTTGAAATTTTCAACTACACCATAGACAATATAGGTCCGTTAGATATAGGTAATGAAATGTCTTCATTTAATTAGAAAAAAATGTTAATTGCATAAACGTAATTTTATGTAAAATATTTAATTTTCGAGTAGCTATTAACCGCAGCCATTGTTTGCGATGACTTTATATGAGGTTAGTTGCGTTTTTTTTTTTGCAAATAGATGTCACTGCTTTAATTTATAACACAGTATGATTGTTTACAAATTCCTACATATGAGTGACCGCACAGTTGTACGCGCTTAACGAATTTAAGTCAAGATAGCCTTGCACACGACTAGATTCGCAGTCAGATTTTATAGGATTTCATACAAAGAATTCTAAAACATTAGTTTTGATCGGCGCTTATAAAATTTTGTTTACTCTCTTTCAGCATTATAATAGTAGTTCCATTCCAGGTTACATAAAACAGAACACATGTAGCTATTAATTCCATATTAATATTAGTATACTAAAACACATGAATAAATAAGCACTATACTGTTATAATTCTAACGAGAAAACGCACTTTAAACACGTTCACGTGAATCTAATTGGTACAAAAACGCGACCAATGTGCTAGCCACCAGTCTTATTGTGCTGACTATATTGAAGTCATTAAGCACAATTTAAGTCTTGCAGCTAAAGTTAATTAGTTGTACTAAAATACTTTTACTGTGGTGACATAATTATCACAGTTAAGAAAAAGACTTTTTTAAAAGGTTTGTTTTTTGTCTTACTTTTTTATTTTAGCTTTGAAAAGCTTTCAGTTATAGAAAGCTTTTCAAAGTTACAATAAAAAAAGTTAAAATTACATAGTTTTACAAAATAGCTAAATATAAAATGTATATACATCGTGAAATAAAATGAACAATAAATTGGCATTTTATTTTACTACGAGCACAATTTAGGGGATCAGAGAAAATACATAAAAGTTATTGAATAAATGTATTAATATGTACATAATACCCTGTAAATACATTATATAAATTACAACCCTTTCCATCATGAAGAACTCAATACATAATAATGTTGCAACATATAATGTTATCGAGGTATTATAGTTTATATGCTGTGAACATTTTACTTCGTAAATTAATAATATTACAATACAACATATGAATACTCAACATATTCAAATTATATATAATATTTAAGTAATTAATGAACATTATGATGTACTTAAATATCCACCTAATCTCAATTTAATAATAGCTCTATAATTCTGCCCGTAGGAATATTGTTTAAAGACTTTCAACATACTTATAGAATACTGCTTTAAATTCCACCACAACTAACATGACGATTGATTTTTACTTTCAACTACTTATATATAATGTACATATGTATGTATATACAGTATACAGGGTGTAACATAAACCCTACATCCATAACGATATGCACTGATACAAATTCTGTATACAATTTTTCAATAAAACTGCGCTCGTAACTCTGTTGGCAATATTCCATTCCCAAAAATTGACTACAAAAGACATGGTTCTGATATCAGGCGTAGATTTACTTGATGAGCCAGGATGGACTGTCTATAGAATAAATTCTATATTGCATATATTATAATTTGTATAAAGAGATAAAATGATAGCTTTGGGGGATAGAATTCGTTTCTTACTTTAAACACAAGACTTATTACGGGCCGATCTTAAAGACAAATATTGATTCCCAAGCATAAATATATTTTCTAACTTAGTCGTTTCGGCCACGCGGGCATGACGGGTTGGCATACGATTTGTATCAAGTTTTTCTTCTTTTGCGACTAGGCTCTTGAGACTGCCTCTCGCGTTTCTTTAGTTCTTTACTTACGACACCCTCAGGATGCTATTGGATGCTGACATTGCGTATTCTAAATCCGTCACCACGCGGAACTTTAAAGGCTGAAACGACTCATTCAGTAACAACTGAATAAAATTAATTCTAGTCTCACTTTTAAAAACTTAATATGAAATAAATAAGAAGCATATTTCTAAGCAGTTACAATTTATGAAAAATGTTTTTAAATCGTCTAGAAACAAACGCCATAAGTATTATCAAATACGCTTTTGATGTTTGTCAATCATGTTTAGTGCATTAAACAGTTAGTAATAACAATAAAAACTTGTATCGATTTATTCCGATTTAAATTGTAGGTACAAGGTAGTAAGTACATTTTCGAATATAAGCCGATATTTTTTTTATTCTACACATATTTTAATATATTATACGTATTATAAGAGCGAGTCCTACAAAACAACGAAATAATGGAAACAAACGGAAATTTGCTACGTTGCTAGCAACAAGATTAGCGTTCCTAATCGTACATTTTCCTTACCGACTTATGTTAACAACACTTCGTATTACTATCCTCTTACAAGAATGTGTCGTTTGTATAACGAGATGTGTATGAATAACGCGGATTTTGACATTTTCAACCCTAGTCTTACCGCATTTAGAACTAGAATTCGCAACATTCTAAAACAACACTGTTAGCTAGGAAACATTTAATTTAATAACTATACTATTATAATGATGTGTCAATGCCTTTTGGAATTTGATCTAGCCCATACAACCAGTTGTTTATATATTTTGCTATTTATCTGATTATTTTCTGTTGCATTGTCCAAATAAATAAATAAACAAGATGTATATAAAATAACATGGGGCATACGATAGTTTATTAGACAGCAGTGTCTATTGTTTCTGTATTACTAAAATGAGTGACAACTCAAACGTCTTGTGTCCACTTCACCTAGCTAGTATTTAGGCTTCAATTATTAGTACATATTATATTTTGGATTTGATACAGGTCGTTATGATAATTGTTATTATTCCAAATATATAATTTGTGGAAAATCAGCGCGTTGCTGATTTTCCACAAATTTTAATTTTTAATTTATTTGTGATCCTAGACAGCAGCTCACATAAATAATACCAAATTATTAAAATTATATAATACTTAGTGTAGGTAAAATTAAATAAAAACCATACATTAGAATAAAATATAAAAGCTACATGTACAATATTTGTATGAACCTTTGATTATATTGATAAAAGTCAGTATATTTAATTGATCACAACCCATTAAAACAATCTGATAACCACAACGCATAGACTACTTCGTTACTATTCCATAAAACGTTATCTAGATATTGATCTAGAATAGTATCACTAATAATCTTAATGCTGTAAAAATCTAAATATAATCTTATCGCATTAAATGTATACACAACAATTAACTTAAAGCTTAAATGTTTAATGCAAACATAACAATATGTATTAAAATGCATGCTCACTTTATAATATTAGTAATTTTAGACCGGAACCGCAATAGTTCAAAAAATATAAAATGCCTGGCAACAGAATTGTCTGTTACCTATAGTTCAAATACAGCCAAATTAGAGTTCTCCCGCACATTTAGTTTTATCCTTTTCGCCCGTCTCTTTTTCACGTAGAACAGTTTTGCTGCTTTCTTTATTGCGGATCTTTAATCGTTTTACCGCTATCTCACTTGCTGTCAAGTCAAGTGAGCACATACAGTGGACGATGTAGCACGCATACCTATACGGCCAGTGGACCTAGCCAAGTGGCCTGTGAAACTCACTCTTTGGTAGAATAGACAAATGTATGGGATTGACATTGACAGGTCCTGTCAATTTCATGCATTTGTATCCCAATTCTATCACAGAGTGCGTTTCGAAAGTCACTTGGCTAAGTCCCCTGTTTACTCAAGGTTTGGAGACACCCAGATTATACACTCGGAAAAACAGACTCCGGTAATGCGATTCACTGCTTGGCAGTGTGGAAGCGAATTGCTTCATGTGCGACTGTGGAATATTTACTATGTCGCGCTGACGCATCCATGAGGCTAGTAGAGGACTACTAGACTCGTGGATAGCAGGAGCTAAAGAATGGAGATGGGGGAATTACATTAAATGCTTACCAAAAAAATTCTGTTTTTTAGTTACGCCGATTTCGTTCTAAAGGTGCGATCATCACAGTACAGTTGCATATTAAAATGTAAAACGTAAAGCCGGTTCTCCACTGGCGCCGCGAACGGCCGCGATAGCCCGCGACAACTGCGAATCACGAGTGTAGATGTTGTACACGCCTTCTCGTTCGCGCTTCGCACCGTTCCCCGATCAGTGTCGGTTTTTTGGCCCGCGTCAAAGGATTTTCTTTAGAAATCGCGTCGTCGTCCACATAGTCGCGAACACGCGGATCACGGCGTTTATTCACGGCGTGAATTCTCGGCACGACGTCACGCGTGAGTGTAGAGCCGGCATAAGACAACAGCACGCGAGCAGAAATCCGACATGTGACGAGTAGTAATTAACAGTTTGTACTAGGTTCCGTGTTATTTCTAGCAGCTTAATAATTTCTACAGAAATGTTTTGTTTCATACATACATGTACACCATGTAGATTAAAGGCATTACAGTCAGCATTAAAAACTGCAACATTAAACTTTAGCTAAAACGAATAGTCTAAAATTACTATGCATAAAATATTTTTTCTAATAATCTAAATTGAAGTTTGTACTATTGAAACTGCCGCCTGACCAGACGACGCATATTGGTACAAATTCAGACTCGTATGAACAAGTAACCCTGTTATTTCTAGCAAGCATACCCGGGTACCAGAAATACGACAACCAGTGCAAGAGGGACCCTTACTTTTAAGGTTACGAGTAAAATTCGTACAAAAAGCCTACTACGTCTACACTTACTATTAGTCTAGAATTACCCTAAGTCAAACCCAACTATATTGTCCAAGTCGTAGTCGAATAGTTTGTAGTCTCTGTTGTAGATTTTGTAAAGCCTCCTGATGAGGGGAAGGTCCAGCTGAGAGAAGTAGGTGTGGAGTTTCTCAGCTGTCCCCGAAGTGCGTACAAGCCTCGGGAACTGGATAAAGCCGGCGCGGATCATGTTGAGAGCGAGCTTGGAATCATCCATCAGCGTCTCGTACTTGCCTGGAAATCACAACGTTTATTTTAAATTAGCTGTTAACCGCGACTTTGTCCGCGTAGTATTTAACAATGTGGAAAACTACGGCCTCCTGAGAAGCTGGGGTCAATAAAACTAGAACAATAATATGTACAATAATAGAAACCTCTAGAGAGGAACAACCTTGCGATATTCACATATCTAGTTAGTATTTGTGATTTTGTGATACATATTACTTTTACATAACTAAAATGAGTTTTTGAGATTGTGCCTTCTCCTTAATTTACATTCTAAATACTTTATCTATTTTTATTTAATTACTGATTGGATACAGTCGGAATATTAGTGTATAACACATTTTAAGCAGGCATTCGTTGGTCCAACGAGATCCAAAGATCCAACGATAGTAATTAAGTTTTTGTCTGTTCCGACTACGTTTCCAAGCTATTATAATAGTATTAGACGTTTTTTTTGTTTCGCATCGTGCGCAAGGATGTCATGAGGTTTTGTATCCAAATGTGAACAGTGAACTAATTGGCGGCCATGCTGAATGATACCGTTATTAGAGAAAATAAAAGTTTGCTCTTGTTATGGAATGCTTATTTAGGCGCAAAAGAATCAGATCTTATACAGTCAGACGAGGTGGTATGTCAGCAGCGGGCCGCGGCACCTATCTCCCAATAACTGTAGTCGGAGTTTTCTTAACCGTGCGAATTGCTCTGTAAACTTCGCTATCGCGGTGTAGGACTTTTTGGTAATTCTCGCATTTGTAGGCGACATTTCTTGACGTTACGTTATCCTGTATGTAATATGCTGGTCGATACACTTACATTGACAATATTAGCATGCAGTTTGTCAAACTCAGAAAGTTATACGAGATTTGGATCTTTTTTTTACCGCTAGGTCGTTTTCAATACTATACGAGTATATGCCTGCCCTAATGAGTACCAGTTCATCACGGTTCATCCGCATCCGCAGTTTATCCATGTATAGTATAGCAGAGAGACGTCATAGACTACGTTTACCGAGGCGCGACCTTCACTCAAGACCTCCTCTACCCTATCGGCTGTCGGTTCAGTTATGATTAGCCCACTGTTTGTTTATTAATTTTCTACTTAACATTTGTTAGAGTTCAAAATGGTTTCAAAGCAGTATTGCAGTTAGGTCTTTATTCCTTTGAACGGACGACGTTATTAACCGCACAAGCGTCACTCTGTACAAAGCGAATGCATGACGCTGGTAGGAAAAAGGAGTTGCTTCGTTTGCCAACGCCATGCATCCCCTGATGGAACCCAGCCTGAATGTGATATTATTTGGCTATGGTATTCTGGAAGATGGAAGTTACAAATACAACAAGCCTCTAAGATACAATAACGTGGGATAACGCGTGGCCGAGACTAGCGACAGTTGGTTGGTATGTCTGCGTCGCCAGGGATCGTTAAATAAAATAAAATAAATATCCTTGGACATTTCACACAACGCCATCTCGTCCCAAGCTAAGCAACTTAATGCTTGTGTTATGGTAACGAGATGGATGATAAACTACTTATATACATTTTTTTTTGTAAATACATACATATTATAGATAGAAATGACACCCAGACTCCAAGCCAGTGCCTCTGGTTTAGACAAGGACACTGGCCCGACCCCGGAATCGAACCCGGGACCCGTTGATCCAAAGGCGGCACATCTGACCACTAGACCAACGAGGCAGTCAAAGGGTCAAAGGGGAGGCGTTATAAACGTGTTATACATGGGCACAAAAAAACACATAGCCAGAGCAAGAATTCCTAAAAAATACAAGTCCATAAACAAAATTTGGTCATACCTTGAGAGGATCGTAAAATTCTTTCGAGTTTTGCTTTTATTTTGTTCTTAATATAGCCGCCCTTTCTGTCTGGCTTTAGTCACTTACGAGCGAGTGTGGTTTGCTATGCAAAAATATTCCTAGGCGTCGCTGCCTTATGAAGAGTTAAATAACATATGGTCCACGAGTTTTGTTATGATTCGGGAGGTAAGATTACAGCCTGCTAGGCCATTTAGTTAAAGAGTTTTAAGTAATTATGCATCGACATTAAGTAACATGTAGGTGAGGTTTAGAGAATACTGCGTTATTTCACTTTCAACCGATTTCAAAAAGGAGGATTTGGAATTCGGTTGTAGGTATGATTTTTGGTACTGCCTCCGTAATTTATAAACTAATATGAAATTCTTATTTTCTACAAATAGTTGTTTATTGGTTACTTTTCGCTTGTTAGTGACATTTTTTTAATTGGTTAACATTTTGTGGTAAAAAGTTTATATCAGGCTTTAATGCCATAACAAACAGAATCGATATTTTAGTTGCGGCTACTCCTGGTTGTGGTAGTACTGCTGATATTGTCCCACATAATCACCGACCTCTCCCCCGGGTGGCGGTGGTATGCATAAAGCATTTCCCAAGCAATACAAAAAAAAAAAAAAAGTACTGCTGATATTGTTTTAGGAAAAGTAAATTCACGTTTTTTTATTTTAGGCACCGGCTAGGAGCGATAGTTTCGTAAATCAAGAAATGAGCACAGAACACCCAAGAAATATTATGGACCTCAGTTTCTTCAGCTTGTTACCACTACTCAGCCCATAAATTACCCACGGCTAGATCGGGTTTCCTCCCACTACATAGAACACGACAGATGACAGCTATCTCACTCATATGTCAAGATAGAGAAACATTTTAAACACAGGCGTCCTTTTATTTATCATCTCTATGTCCCCATTTTTTTTGTTAAAACTATATTTGCGCGCGGCTTCGCCCGCGTGGGCTTCGAACCCGTGCTTATCTCTATGCATATTTTTTTATGAACTTAAAAGCGGTTATTGTGACTAAACTATGATAGTTAGATATGTGCTCTCGCGGACTTTTTTTGTAGATTTTTATAAGACCTACAAACCCGTAGTACATCATTTTGTTCTATTGTCAATAGTTTTTGCAGCGCACGCATAAATAGGTTTTCAATTTTACACCTTGGTTTACAAAATCGCAATTTTCATACGGATCCGAAATTCTTTTGAAAATAAAATATAGCCTATAACCTTTCTCGATAAACGGACTATCTAAAACTGAAAGATTTTTTGAAATCGGACCAGTAGTTCCTGAGATAGCGCGTTCAAACAAACAAACAAACAAACTCTGCAGCTTTATATATTAGTATAGAAGTATAGATAACCTTCCTCGATAAATGGACTATCTAACACTGAAAGATTTTTTGAAATCGGACCAGTAGTTCCTAAGATTAGCACGTTCAAACAAACAAACAAACAAACTCTGCAGCTTTTTATATTAGTATAGACCAATATCGCGGGGGCTATTTACAATCATCTAATTCACGAACACAAATGACACCCAGGCTCAGAACAAGTGCCTAGTGTACACTAAGACAATTGCCTGACCCCAGAAACGAACCGGGACCCGCCAAATTCAGATGACTATAGAGTTTTTCTTACACCCTGTACAGGCGTAATGGTAAACATGAACACATATACAATTTTGAGACTGATAAACCGTAATTGCTGGTTCTATGTATTTGCAACAAAGACCTACAACCGAACATTGAACCAAAAAACGGGCCCGCATCGCTAACTCGCTTGTGTGCATGAAGCAAGCTATAAACGGGTTTATTGCAAAAAATCAACGACTATCAACGACGAGATTCCTTAGACGAATCCGCGCCACAAAATCGAAATCGGTAATTGGATTAGTGAAAAGGTAATATTTCCTGGTCGCAGAGGCGTAGTTCGTGTGCTGACGGATTTAGAATACATAGGTCAACACCCCATTCCTACCCGAAAGCCGTAGTAATAGCCGACAAAAAGAAATGACAAGGCCGATAACAAAGCTGTAAACAAGGGAATTTGAAGGAATTAATTAATTAAATCTTATATAAAAACTAAATTAAAAATTTAAATAAACCCCCGGCACAAGGACCTAAGTAACCTTTAAAAAGTAAAAAATACATTGATAAAATACAATACATGCGTTGGGGGACCAGGGGTCAGGTAATAAATAAGTAGGAGCGGTCCCCCAACGCATGTATTGTATTTTTTCAATGTATTTTTTACTTTTTAAAGGGTACTTAGGTCATTGTGTCGGGGGTTTATTTAAATTTTTAATTTAGTTTTTATTTTCTGCTTTTTATAGGTTATGATGTAGATCCCCACCACATATATTTCCAGATATTGGGTATCCCCCCTCCCTTTTACCCCCAGAGTTTTTTCAGGGCTCAACTGATTTTCATGGAACATATTATCTTGTAAAGTGCACGTGATACGCTTTCATTTGAGACCCCACTCGATTATATTTGCGGACATTCCGTTATTCTTCCCCACTCTCACCCCCCCATAACTCTTAAACGAGTAAACCGATTTTCATCAAACATGTCTAAGAACACTCGCCCGTAACTCACCTGTCATACAAAAACAACTTTATTGAAATCGCGTCATCCGTTCGCGAGCTACAGTGCCACAGACAGACAGATGGACACGTCAAACTTATAACACCCCTCTTTTTACGTCGGGGGTTAAAAATGACACGTGGGTGTTTCGTGCCACGCTGGACAGGTGGGTTAGCACAGGGATTCTCTTGTTGCTGTTCACATACCACTACTACTGCTACCCACTGCTGAGTCGGATCTCCTCCAATTACATGGTGGGTAATTAGCCTACTGTGCCACGCTGGCCATACGGGTTGGCATAAGGTTTCGTATGAAGTTTCCCTTCCCTTGCAGCTAGGTTTTAAGCGTTATCATTTCCTTCTGTCGGCTCTTACGACACCCTCAGGACAGAATGGCGTAGCGACATTAAGTAATCTAAATCCTTTCTCACCACACGGTCTATTTTTGCCTGTGTAGTGAATATTATAAATATCCTTGGACATTTCACACAACGCCATCTCGTCCCAAGCTACGCAACTTAATGCTTGTGTTATGGTAACGAGATGGATGATAAACTACTTATATAATTTTTTTTTTGTAAATACATACATATTATAGATAGAAATGACATCCAGAATCCGAGCCAGTGCCTCTGGTTTAGACAAAGACACTTGCCCGACCCCGGGACCCGTTTGATTTGAAGATTCTTTCTTATTTCTGTTCGTTATCGCAAGCTTTCTGCAAAATTTTACCTTTTGTTTCATTCTAATCGCTTCCGCATAAAAAAAAATACGGTAATACCAAAATAATTTCAGGGTAATTTCACTCTTACCGAACATCGCGGCTGAAGTCGCTGGCAAATGTAGTCAAGTTAAGACATTAACAATTACTTTTCCATTAGTACGAAGTTTTTATGATAACAGGTATTGTGCATTTTTTTTCCATTAGAATTGCGAACGCTAAGATTTATTTATAGTTTCGAACAAACGCTACAAAAACTTGCGAAGTCGATAAAATTACGCTGTTGATTTAAAATTTACCACTATTAGCTTGTTCCTGTTTTGTCTGCTTGTACACAACAATAATTACTACTACATATTTAGCCCACACATACTCCACGGTTGAGTCAGGCCTCCTCCAATTACGTGGAGGGTAATTAGCCTACTGTGCCAGGCGGGCTAGCATAGGGTTTCGTATCAAGTTTCCCTTCTGTTCCGGCTGGGTTTTCACCCTTGTCATTTCCTTTTGTCAGCTCTTACGAAACCTCAGAATGATGTGGGGTGGAAACACTACGTATTCTAAATCCGACACCACACGAAAACCTCGTTTTGGACTGCCTCGTTGGTCTAGTGGTTAGATGTGCCGCCTTTGGATCAACGGGTCTCGGGTTCGATTCCGGGGTCGGGCAAGTGTCTTTGTCTAAACCAGAGGCACTGGCTCGGAGTCTGGGTGTCATTTCTATCTACAATATGTATGTATTTACAAAAAAAAAATGTGTGTAAGTAGTTTATCATCCATCTCGTTACCATAACACAAGCATTAAGTTGCTTAGCTTGGGACGAGATGGCGTTTTGTGAAATTTCCAAGGATATTTATTTTATTATTATTTATTAACCCTGTATATTTTACTACAAATATAAGATTATTAACGTTCTGTCCAAAAACGCACCATCCGTACTGCGATCGCCAACCCGCCTGCCAAGCGTGGCGATTATGGCAAACACCCCCCAACACAATGAAGCACACAAAGAGATCCTAGGGGGAGGCCTATGTCCAGCAGTGGACGTCTTTTGCCTGAAATGATGATGATAAGATTATTCAAAGCTGCATTATAACTAACGTGTAATATATGTTATGCGATCCGTGTGGTGACGGATTTAGAATACATAATGTCGCCACCGTAATTATCCTCCATGTAACTGGAGGAGGCCTGACTCAGCAGTGGGTCATTTATGGGCTGGGCAGTAGTTGTATCTCAAGTTTGTAATGCACTTCACCCACCGATTCCATACTGCAGGTGTCGTGAGAGGGAACTTAAAGGAACGCAACATGTAGATGAAGATATGACGACTGATACATGTGTATGGCGACTACCACCTGGCGTGGGCCGTAAGATGATATTGGTAACTTTAAATATGACGATTTGTGATAAAACCTAAGTGAATAAATTTCCTTTTGAGTTTGAGACAACCTACCCTCAAGACAGGGAAATCTTGATACGAACCTGTACCGGGTGAAAAAACCGGCTCAACTATGCAAGCTAAACTAACTTATTTTAGCTGGCGGTGGAAGTACGACTTCACAGTATAGAACTAAATTATTTCAATGCTATTGAACCAAAACACAATAAAACGTACCTTTCGCAGTAAAAACTGGTAGAGCAGTAGTATACTTTACCGAGTTACACTTAATCAAGCTAATTAAGTTGATCTTTACACTTTAACGTTTTGCATCACGTCAACAGATATTACAACTGTTGCGAAGAATAAAGACTTATCTGCAACTAGTGGCCCGCCCCGGTTTCGCCCGTGCAAAGCGGGTGTGGGTTATACATATAAACCTTCCTCTTGAATCACTCTATCTATTAAAAAAAACCGTATCAAAATCCGTTGCGTAGTTTTAAAGATTTAAGCATACATAGGGACGGACAGAAACAGCGACTTTGTTTTATACTATGTAAAGATAAAGAAGATAATGCTTTGAGACCATTTTGAACTTCATATTTTATTATTCAAAAGAAGAATAGAGTTCAAAATGGTTTCAAAGCAGTAATGCAGATATGTCCTTATTCTTCGGAACAGTCGATTATATCTAAACAAGCGATAGATAGATCCATTTAATGGCAGTTAAACGACACGAGTGCACATTATTAACGAAATTAAAATGCAAGCTTAACTGTACTTTTTGTTTTATGTTGATTATTTACATACATTGATATAGTATCAATTGCGACGTGTCGATTGGGCACGTGTCGATAAAAAACATCAAGTTTCAGGCCTATATGGGAAAACAATACCATCTCTAATCCCATCGGTATATGTGGCACAGTAATTCATTTTAAAACACTGACCCAGTAATTATTATACGACGCAATTTAGTAGTTTATTAGCGAATAGGTAATGAATGACCTACTAACATTGAATTAAAACATTTTTGTGAAAAAATTTTATGTTTCACGGTCAACTCTTGGAGTATAGTGTTTTTGAATAATGCAATAACTTGCACGTAGTTCTTCGCCAATAATTCAAATAATTTTTCAGTACCTAAAACATACAATGACAAGGCCGACAGCCTAGCCGTAAGAGAAGGAAAACTTGATATGAAACCGTTTTTCTATAGTTGGGGTAACCTTTTATTCTTCCCCAGCCGGGGGGCGGGCTGTGGTATGTAGGAGTTCACGGGCGCTAGAAGATGGTGAAGTGCGCCTGGGTTATCCACTAAAATCAACTACCATTAAATAATCTATACTAATATATAAAGCTGCAGAGTTTGTTTGTTTGTTTGTTTGTTTGTTTGAACGCGCTAATCTCAGGAGCTACTGGTCCGTTTCCAAAAAATCTTTCAGTGTTAGATAGTCCATTTACCGAGGAAGGTTATAGGCTAAATTTTATTTTCAAAAGAATTAGGGATCCGTATGAAAATTGGGATTTTGTAAACCAAGGTGTAAAATCGAAAACCTATTTATGCGTGCGCTGCAAAAACTATTGACAATAGAACAAAATTATGTACTACGGGTTTGTTTGTAGGTCTTATAAAGATCTAAAAAAAAGTCCGCGAGAGCACATATCTAACTATCATAGTTTAGCCACAATAACCGATTTTATGTTCATAAAAAATATGCACGGGTTCGAAGCCCACGCGGGCGAAGCCGCGCGCAAAAGCTAGTAATAAATAAATATCCTTGGACATTTCACACAACGCCATCTCGCCCCAAGCTAAGCAACTTAATGCTTGTGTTATGGTAACGAGCTAGATGATAAACTATATACATTTTTTTTTTGTAAATACATACATGTTATAGATAGAAATGACACCCAGACTCCGAGCCAGTGCCTCTGGTTTAGACAAAGACACTTGCCCGACCCCGGAATCGAACCCGGGACCCGTTGATCCAAAGGCGGCACATCTAACCACTAGACCAACGAGGCAGTCGTATTGTTCGCATTGTTCCGGTCTCAAGCTAAAACATCTGCGGGAATCTTCGGAGACGTCATCAAGATAGGTGGCTGATACGGAACTCTGTGCCAAACCGTCTGGCCAGCGTGGTACAGTAGGCTAATTACCCTCCGGGTAAGTTGAGAGAGACTCAGCAGTGGGGCATATATCGGCTGAATAGTAGTAGTAAAACATACAAAATAGTTTAAAGTGATAAGAGAGTTAATTATCAATGTAATGTAATATTACAACAAGCTTTTAAACCTTTAATGGACTAGTACAATAAGGAAACGACTAGTTGAAGATAGTCTGAAATAGGAAAAGATTGAAATCTGGCCAGCGATCTAATGTTTTTCGCCATAATGTTACATGTGTCCTGTAAAACATACTCTAACTATATTACGTTGTGTGATGCTAATGATAAGAGCGATGCTATCTAAGGTAATAATACCCATTGTTTAGCGACGGTATGAACGTAACTATGGGTAACTTTTGTGACTAAACATACTCAGAAACTAACCTTGACCTAACGTGCCAAGCAAAGTGCCATAGTTGATACGTGTTACGTAGGATACGACGTAGCGAGAGACATGAAGACACTTTTACCAGATATTAAACCACACGTAGATCAAAACAGACAGACGGAAATGGATAAAATGTCGAGCAATGTATTTTGTATGATATATAAACTACTGGGAAGAGTTACAGGGAATGTCCACTGTGGTTTTTTAGACCAAGATGTCGGAACCATTGTAGCAGTAAACTTGTAACTATCTTGGGAAAAGGGCTCTGATCGTGGGATCAAGACAAATACCTAATTCTCTAGTTTGGTGGATAGAATATATACCTAAATATTTAGTTTGTAGGATTCAACATATTGCCCTTAGAAAAGAACTGTGAGGAATAACGTGAATCCGCTAGCCAATTTTACATGCAAAACGCATTTCCGCACAAAATTCAATTTTCTCTACAAACCAATGGATATACAATGCGAGAAATTGAACCACTTTTGTTGTTTACATCTGTGTAAATAGTCAAAATTTACTCAACACATTTTGTATTATACTGACAATAGCCCAATTGTTTAATAATGCTAATTTGTGGAAAGTCACCAGACAGGTTACGATGTTTTATCACTACATATTATAAAACAAAGTCGCTGCCGTCCCTATGTATGCTTAAATCTTCAAAACTACGCAACGGATTTTGAAGCGGTTTTTATTAATAGATAGAGTGATTCAAGAGGAAGGTTTGTATGTAAATTACATGCATAATTGCACCCGTGCGAAGCCGGGACGGGTCGCTAGTAGTACAGACAATTTAGAATACTCCGTATCACTGAATGACTCGCGGACAATATGTGAGCCTGATCGTATTGTAAGTGATTACAGGAGTAAAACAGGCAAAATAGCTGTAAAAGATGGAAACCTTGAAACTAAAATCCTACGCTAAAGCTGTAAAAGATTGCAACCTTGAAACTAAAATCCTACGCTAAAGCTATAAAAGATGGAAACCTGGAAACTGAAATCTTATGCTAAAGCTGTAAAAGATTAGAACCTTGAAAAGCTATAAAAGATGGAAACCTTGAAACTAGGAATGGTACGTAGTAGGTATGAAAAACCAAGTATATCCATGAGCTTGACTTCGGTACCTAATTATTTTGTGGTAATCCTTTACTAATCAGAATACAGACACAACTTCTGTCATTCGTAGTCACACTTGGTCACAGAAGTGACATGGTCACAGAATTCGCAGAAGTCACTTGACATGGCTCACATCAAAGCTTTATTGTTTACTAAAAAACGGCAACACAGCGTCAACGACTCAGCTCCTAAGCCTGATAGTACCTATGCAAAATTACATGTTAGCACAAATAGCCCTTCTGCTGAGTCAGGCTTCCTCCCATCAAAGGGAGGGTAATTATCCTACTGTGCCACACTGGCCAGACGGGCTGACAAACAGTATTGTTCCAAGTTTCCTTATCTTGCGGCTATGTTATCGGCCTTGTCATTTCCTTTTATCGACTCTTACGGGTGGTGACACCATGTATTCTAAACCCGGATACTAAACCTGATACTTCTATGCAAAATTACATGTAATTAGCAACCCGTAATTATTTACAGCATACTTATATTCGGGTTGCACAAACCTGCTTCAACATAGTGTGTATGGAGCCTAGAAAATTATTCAACGAATACGCGATCGTAAATTGCGTCGTCTGATGTTTAATTGACCAATCAATATCGTGGCTCGAAAACCGAGTGATGTAATGTACTAACAGTAAATAACCCGCAATAATATTCCGTGCATATGCAATATTAAAGGTATTGACCATAGATTAGCAAAATGAACTAGTTGAACGATTGGTAATCCGAATCCTAAAGTAGATTTAAGAAAATCTATTTAAATGTCTTTCCTTTGTAAAAATATTAAGAGGTTGTTTACGCACCATTACGCTAACATATCCGCTAAAAACGTGGCGTCATTTACTACTACAATCTATTTATACCCCAAATGCGTGTAACATATTGACCTGTCAGCCCTTGTCCAGATTAAAAATGCATCCTGCTATTCTACTGCTAGCTAGGAGAAACACGAATTGCTTTACCAATCTGATCAGGTTGATTTAGTAACCTATCTTTATCACCAACATATTTTATGAACCTTCGAATGTCATGGTCATGAGTCTAGAGTATAAACGATGGCTATATAGGATCATCTAGCGAGATTTTTATTGATCTAATTGCCTTGTTTTTGTCAGTATGTTGAATTAATAGATGACATAATAAAATTTTGTGCTGGACCGTGTGGGGCATTTTTTTTATCATTGACTTGAATGCCTTTGCCCCTAGGCATGCGTGATGGAAAGCAACGCCAGGGTCTAAGATAGAGCAGGCAATTCAAGGAAATTCCCTGTCCAGCACCGAATCTCACACACACACGACGTAACATAGTACTCGTAAAACTGCTGACTTAGATATGAGAGTGGGAGCTAGCCGGGCGGACTATTAGATCATAAAGGTAGATTTAGAAAACAATGTCACTAACACATTCCATCCTGAAGGTATCGTAAGAACCGACAAAGGGAAATGACAAGGCCGATAACGTAGCCGCAAGAGAAGGACATCTGATTAGCAATCCTGTGTCAACTTGTCCGACCAGCGTGACAAAGTAGGCTAATTACCCTCCATCTAAGTGGAGGAGGCCCGCCTCAGCAGTGGGTCATCTATGGGCTGAGTAGTAGTATAATAAAATAAGAACGCTATAATCTCAAGTTAATTGAGCAACATTTTAGAGCCTTGATCTCAACGCTAATTCTAGCAGAAATTTAATTAAAGCGGACTTACATATCTTGATGAGCTCAAAGCATTTATATAACAAAAGGAGGAATAACAGTTTTTTATAAATTCCAAAGTAGCATTTGATTATAAAAATCCTCCAATTGTAAAAGATCGCGAGTTTTATCTAAAAATCTTGATCTTAATCAATCGGCAAAGAACTTCGTACTACGATTTAAAAGTTAATAAGACAAATTGTACGTCAATAACAATTTTCCTAACAATATTTAGTTATCATTTGAAACAAAAATTGGGACTTGGGACATTTGCACCGTACATGATAAATGTTTATGGTGGAACTTATCCTAGGAACGAATTTGATGATAAATTTTAATAATCACTTATGAACTTCGTTGTGTTATAATATAGGCGAGCTACGACTATCATAAATACAATGTGGAATAATATACTACTTTCTTAATGTGGCTTCTTTTTGTGTGCTTGGGAAGTCTTTGACAAAAGCATGTCGCATCTTCATTAAAATGCAAAGTTGCATTATTTTCGGAAATGCAATTTTATATTTACTAATTTTAGGTATGAAATGTTACTGTCCCAATCTTCCCTTGGTTCGGAACAGATTTGGTCATGTTCAAAACATGTGTGACTCCAACACAAATCGGAAAATCAATTAGCTACGATTTACGTTTAAAACGTTACAATACGAGGCATGTAAACGCCACAAATTCAAGGTTAAGCGGGGTAATACCCTACTGATGATACACTTTAAATAAAATTACCAATGTTTAAGTAGGAATGCTAAGTAGGAACTAGCATATCCAAGCTAAATATTATATTTGTTTCTCACTCATTTGTCAAATAATATTTAGGAATTATTGCGCTGTGGAATCTATTGAACTGTATTACAATAACTATTCATACACATTTCCTTTGAAATTAAATGTAAATGAAAATTTACTAAATGACAAATCAATCGTCGATAGACATGTTTACCATAGCCACTAAACCGACTACAGCAATTTTATAGTAAGACAAGTTCGGTAGCGTTCGAAAGAGAGCTATGTGAATTCGTGCAAAGCCAGGGGAGTGGCTAGTATATGTATAACAACATAAATTAGGTTGTTTGGTAACACATCCGGCTATCCGTGTGGTAGCGGAGTAAGAATACTACCACCCCATATCTTCCCGTGGGTGTCGTAGAAGGCGACTAAGGGACAACAGACGTTGGGCAGCAGCGACGTTCTGTCAAGAATCGGCCATCCGATACTGCGATCGCCAACCCGCCTGCCAAGCGTGGCGATTATGGCAAACCCCCCCTATGACTGTCACAAATTTAAAAACGGCCCCCAGTCCCCGGCAGCCCTGCTATTCCTTCGGCCACGGTAGCAGCCAAGGTAACGGTGGGGCAGGGGGTGCGAACAATCTCCGGCAGAGATCCGGCTACCACAAAAAACGACGGCTGCACCTGGCAACATACAACACACGGACACTGCGGACTGACGAGAAGATCATAGAACTCGAGGAAGAGTTGAGCAAGCTGCGATGGGATGTAGTGGGGTTGTCTGAAGTCCGAAGAGAGGGGGAGGACACGATAACCCTCAAATCCGGCAACTTGCTCTACTTCCGGGAGGGCGACCAACAGTCCCAAGGTGGTGTTGGGTTTATCGTCCACAAGTCCCTTGTGAACAACGTTGTTAAAATCGAGAGTGTGTCGACCAGGGTGGCGTACCTTATACTCAGAATAACCAAGCGTTATTCGCTGAAGGTCATACAGGTATACGCACCGACCTCGGCACACCCCGACGAAGCGGTGGAGATAATGTATGAGGACATTTCCTCGGCCATACATGGCTCTAGAACGCACTACACCGTTGTCATGGGGGATTTTAACGCGAAACTGGGCAAGCGGAGCGGAGATGAGCTGCAAGTGGGGCAATTTGGCTTTGGACACCGGAACCAACGGGGCCAGACTTTGGCTGGTTTTCTGGAGAAGGAGGGACTCTATATGATGAATTCCTTCTACAAAAAACCAGAACAGAGGAAATGGACCTGGTTGAGTCCGGATGGCACCACAAAAAACGAGATAGACTTCATCATGTCGACGGAAAAGCACATATTCAATGATGTCTCCGTGATCAATATGGTTAAAACCGGAAGCGATCACCGCTTAGTAAGAGGCACATTGAATATCGACGTCAAGCTTGAAAGGTCGCGCATGGTGAGGTCTACGCTGCGTCCCGTGCCTGTTCAGATTCAAAACCCGGAAAGCTTCCAGCTCGAACTGCAGAACCGCTTTATTAGCCTAGGCGTTGACGTGGACGATAATAATGACGGGTTCGTGGAGACTGTCCGCAAAGTTGGGTCGAAGTTCTGTAAGACCCAACGCCAGAAAACGGCCAAAAAGCTCTCGGACCTCACCCTAAATCTCATGGACGAGCGACGGAAAATGGTCCTGAAGTCTTCAGATGATGCGACGCAGCTTCGGACGCTCAATAGACAGATATCAAAGTCCCTGAAGCGTGATATACGCCGATTCAACACGATTCGTGTTGAAGAGGCTATTGAACGCAACAGGGGCTCCAAGGTTTTCGCCAGGGATCTGTCTATTGGGCAAAGCCAGCTCGTCAGGCTGAAGACTGATGACGGCAGGATCGTCACGTCAAAGTCCGAGATTTTGGGTGAGGTCGAGAGTTTCTATGGACAACTGTACACGTCTACACACGAACCCGTCATAAATCTAGCAAACGACCCACGAGCTAGGTTAACCCGGCACTACACAGAAGACCTACCGGACGTCAGCCTGTGTGAGATCGGGATGGCTCTCGAGCAACTTAAGAACAACAAGGCGGCGGGTGATGACGGCATTACCGCAGAACTTTTGAAGGCGGGTGGAGAACCGATCCTTAGGGCCCTTCAGAAGTTGTTCAATTCCGTCATACTCGAAGGACGAACGCCAAAGGCATGGAACAGAAGTGTGGTGGTGCTGTTCTTCAAGAAGGGAGATAACACCTTATTGAAGAACTACAGACCCATCTCACTTTTGAGCCATGTCTACAAGTTGTTCTCGAGGGTCATCACGAATCGTCTCGCATGCAGGCTCGACGATTCCCAGCCTCCCGAACAAGCCGGTTTCCGAAAAGGCTTCAGCACCGTAGACCATATTTTAACGCTACGGCAGGTTATACAGAAGACCGAGGAGTATAACCTGCCCCTTTGTCTGGCGTTCGTGGACTACGAGAAAGCCTTCGATTCGATCGAGACGTGGGCAGTATTGCAGGCTCTCCAGAGGTGCCAAGTCGACTATCGGTACATCGAAGTGTTGAAGTGCTTGTATGAAAACGCCACCATGTCAGTCCGACTCCAGGACCAGACCTCGAAACCGATCCAGCTGCAGCGAGGTGTTAGACAGGGAGATGTTATCTCTCCGAAACTGTTCTCCGCTGCACTGGAAGATGTTTTCAAGGTTCTGGACTGGAAAGGGCTGGGCATTAACGTGAACGGCGAGTACATCACTCACCTTCGATTCGCTGACGACATAGTCGTAATGGCTGAAACCATGGAGGACCTCACTACGATGCTCGATGGCCTCTGTGGAGCCTCCGAACGAGTCGGCCTTAAGATGAACATGGAGAAGACGAAGATCATGTCTAACATCCATGTTCAAGCCACTCCTGTTAACATCGGAGGTTCTACCCTCGAAGTTGTTGACCATTACATTTACCTGGGACACACTGTCCAGTTAGGTAAGTCCAACTTCGAGAAAGAGGTCAATCGTCGGATCCAACTCGGCTGGGCAGCGTTCGGGAAGCTGCGTAAGATCTTCTCGTCCACAATACCGCAGTGTCTGAAGACAAAAGTCTTTAACCAGTGTGTGTTGCCAGTGATGACATATGGAACAGAGACGTGGTCGCTCACTATGGGCTCCATCAGAAGGCTCAAAGTCACCCAAAGGGCAATGGAGAGGGCTATGCTCGGAGTTTCCCTGCGAGATCGAATCAGAAATGAGGAGATACGCAGGAAAACCAGGGTCACCGACATAGCCCACAGGATTGCCAAACTTAAGTGGCAGTGGGCAGGGCACATAGCTCGCAGGACCGACGCCCGATGGGGCAGAAAAGTCCTCGAGTGGCGACCGCGTTCCGGAAGGCGCAGTGCTGGTAGGCCTCCCACACGGTGGACCGACGACCTGGTTAAGGTCGCCGGAAAGCAGTGGATGCGGGCGGCCCAGGACCGGCCTTTGTGGAGATCCTTGGGGGAGGCCTATGTCCAGCAGTGGACGTCTTTTGGCTGAAATGATGAAAATGATGATGTAACACATATGCGCGTATCTGTCATATTTGATATGTGTGGAAAATGTATCAATACAGGCATAGAGAAAAATAGCAAACACGAGTTACAAATACAGCATACCAATAGCGAACACGATTAGCCCTGTAAAATGACAGCAAATGTTGTTAGTTGGTTTATAATAAATTATAAATAAATATCCTTGAACATTTCACACAACGCCATCTCGTCCCAAGCGAAGCAAATTAATGCTTGTGTTATAGTAACGAGATGGATGATAAACGACTTATATAATTTTTTTTTTGTAAATACATACATATTATAGCTAGAAAACACCCAGACCCGGAACAAATACTTGTAGGTCGTACAAATAATTCTTACGTGCGGGGATCGAACCCGCGACATGCTGCGCAGCAGTCGATCGCTCAACCACTGCGCCAACCGTGTCGTCAAAATTATGGAATATTTAGCTGGTGTAAAAGTAATGCATTTAATGGTACTGTTGTAATTCGCCATAATTTGCTAATCATTCATTCGATGAACCATCAAAAAACTCGTTACGTACGCAACACTTTTTATACAATTAGTGGTTGCGTAGTTTATATTTCTTATACTCATAGAAATATTAGCACGGTGTGCGAGAACTTGAGTAGATGCATAATTGCAAAATAATTATGTATTTGTTTTCCTGTTACGTTCTACACTTAAATCACTAGGCAAATTTTGACGGAACAATGGTATACAGGGTGAACATTCACGCACGAAATTCGAAATAGACTTGACATTTAATTTTGAAATATCATTACGTTTTTTTAAAGCGAAATTCCTGCTCTACATTTAAACTTCGTGCTGACTCAAGACTTAAAACACAAATATACACAAAGACCCGACCCCGGAATCGAACCGGGAGACCCGTGATCCAAACGCGGCATAGCTAACCTCTAGACCAACAAGGCAGTAGGTATCTTATTCAAGACCCGAACCCGATGATATGATGGAAACACTTCCTGTAGAATTATAACTCCAATTCATAAGGTCGCTTGTCAATGACATTTTGTAATTTGGTTTGTAATCCACGCAAGCAGAGCCGAGGGCGTAAATACGCGGCGTTCAATGGTCATAGATTTGTTTCTTAATACACATCTCGGTTTGGCTAGCAACCCTCTTGGAATATGTGTAAACTGTTTTAGAGAGAGAGGTGAGAAATATGGATAACGGGATTGGCACTTATGATCCGGAGTGGTGTAATTGCCAGAGTGAGATGAACATAAGGAATCATTAGCCACCAATATACCTTATATTTACATTAGAAGTTTATAATAGTGTTATTACTTTCAGCTAAGGAAATTGAACATTATCACAATATTAACAAGTAACAATATCCAATTTGCAGTCTCCAATTCCGAATTCTCCAAATATGTGTGTATTCCACTAACAGATTTTTCAGATGCGTCATGAAGTTTTTTACCATGTAAGTTTGAGTAACTAATAAAAACATTACGTAGTGATGAAAAAGCTATATATAGGATTAGAATATTTTTAACATATTTTATTACTTATATTTTTTAACACATTGCAGCTTATAAACGAATGGGCCACAAAACGATATTATCCAAACATACTTTAATTTAAAAAATCAGGCTATCATCCCCCTTATTTTCACATTAGCAAAGACACTTGTCAAAATCAGCGAATTAAAAATAAATTAAAAGGCGGCGGGAGTGCTGGTAGGCCTCCCACACAGTGGAAAACGATGGATGCGGGCGGCCCAGGACCGACCTGTGCGGAGATCCTTGGGGGAGGCATAGTCATTGTGGTATGTTCGGAAATTGAACGTCTATTGGCTGAAAGTGATGATGATGATGGTGACAAAGAAACTAAATATTAATTTTAATGCTGATCCCCTTTATACAACATTTTGGGTTGTGGACCTTTAGTTTTACTGCGGCGATAAGATCCGTGACTTGGCTATTGAAACGCAGTGCACACACACAAGCCTTTACGGGCATTGTGCAACAATATGAAACAAAATAATTCCGAAGTGAATTTACAGTTTCAGATAAAGTAGGTACATCTATAATACTAGGTAATATTATGCATGCAACATTACTCCAAGATTGCTTCAAGATTGTTGAAGGTACAACTATAAAACATATAATAGGTGAGGTTTACTCACTATACCCCATCCCCCCTTGTGATATTTCGAGATGTTTGCCGAAGCCCTCCCCCTTTTGAATCTCACGTGATTAATGGACAGCCACTTACTAATATTATAAACGGGAAAGGTAATAAGAATGTTTGGATGTTTATTTGTACTCTTTCAGGCAAAGAACTACTGAATAGATTTTAATGAAAATTAACAATAATATAGCTTACACATCAGAATAACACACAGTGTGTGTAGTGTAGTGTGATTCATCCCAAATCTAACGATAAGTGTCAAGTAACTGTGAAAAACGTATACTTAACGAAAACATAAAATACTTGCTATTATTATTACTTATCACAATTTTCTATCACCACGCAGGTGAAATCGCGGGACGCAGCTAGTATTTTTAAATATTTATTTTAGAAGTACAAATTCGCGATTTTTCCAATGCATTTCGATAGCATTCGATACATTGATTTGAGTTTAAAGATTTGACTATTTAAAAGCTATGACTGCATGAGGAGTTAGTAAGTGCTTCAAAATACTGATAACGTATTCTCGGAAACGGAAACATAACGTAACTTTAGCTATAATATTTACCTAAATAACGACCTCACATTGTAACATTGGTTGAAAAACATTTCATTGAAGGCATCCGCAGCATCGAAGTCTGAAGGCTGCGCTATTGTTACAATTACGAATATTGTTTTACCTTTGAATTAACGGGTCCCGGGTTCCATTCCGAGGTAGTGCAAATGTCTTTGTCTAAACCATAGGCACTTGCTCCGAGTCTGGGTGTCACTTGTGATCGTGAATTACATGTTTGTAAACTGCCGCGATATAGGTTATAACTAGTGCAGGGATTTCGTTTTTTTTAACGAAATAAGAAAAAAGAAACAGTTTTACCTAATCTAATGGACATTGAATTTCTACAATTAAAGAATGGAAATTAGCGTAATGTGCCACGCTGTCCAGACGGTTCTCAAACTTTCGTTCTCCTGCGGGCAGGTCTTGTGTAACTTTCTTTAGGCGGCTCTTACTACAAACTCAGGATTGAATGGGGTGGTAACATTGTGTATTCTACCTAGGTGAATCAAAAAGTTCTTAGAAGTGCATATATATGTGAAACCTTTTTGGATCAAGTTCGATATTCAAATTAAAGAGTGTCTATCACACTATACTTATGCAGACTGTCACTTGTTTTTGTCAGTTCGTTCGCATGTAATAATTTTTTTTGTGCAACGAGTTGCTAAAAAGTCAAAATTATGGATAAAAGTGAGTTACGTGCGGTGATAAAATATCTCAGATTGAAAAAAATGTCTACGAAGGAAATTTTTTTGGACATTCAGCAGACATTAGGGGGTGATGCTGTACCCTATTCTACGGTTGCGTACTGGGTGGCTGAATTTAAAAGAGGTAGATCAAGCTGTAAAGATGACCCGCGTTCTGGGCGGCCTTCAACCTCCGTTACAGAAGAAAATGTCAAAAAGGTTGAGAATCTGGTTTTGGAAGACAGAAGAATGACTATAAAACATATAGCTGAGATCCTAAAGATATCTTTTGGTAGCGTTCAATCCATTTTAATTGATTCACTGGGGTTCAAAAAAGTGTCTGCAAGATGGGTGCCACGAATGTTAACCGACGAAAACAAAAAGCGACGTTTGGAAATTTCCAAGCGTAATCTCGAAATGTTCCAGCGTGATTCGGATAATTTTTGCCGTCGTCTTGTCACCATGGATGAAACGTGGGTCCACCATTTTGATCCTGAAACTAAAAGACAAAGCATGTCTTGGAAACGACCATCCTCTCCATCCATTAAGAAATTTCGAGTTGCTCCTTCCGCTGGCAAAGTTATGGCCTCTGTGTTCTGGGATAGTGAAGGAATCCTTTTTATTGATTACATGCCAAAAGGCCAGACGATAACTGGACCCTATTATGCAAATTTAATCCCGAAAGTGCGTGAAGCGATTAAAGAAAAACGTCGTGGAAAACTGTCGTTGGGCGTGTTGTTCCTTCAAGACGCTCCTGCCCATCGATCGGAAGTTGCGCTCAACGCAATCCGCTGTGCTGGCTTCAATCTCCTTGACCACCCACCATATTCTCCGGACTTAGCCCCAAGTGATTTTCACTTATTTCCAAAATTAAAAGAGGAAATTCGTGGAACAAAATTTCACGATAATGACGCGGTTATAGCTGCCGTAGAGGACTTTTTCGAGAGTCAAGAAAATAATTTTTTTTCACAAGGAATAAGGAAGTTAGAAACGCGTTATTCTAAATGCATTGCATTGGAGGGAGATTATGTAGAAAAATAAAATATTATTATTTAAATCTTTGCATTTTTTAATATTGATTCCAAGAATTTTTTGATTCACCCTCGTAAATCCATCTCCACACGGGAAAGTGTCTAATTAAATTGTAATAAATCCGTAAACATGTGTATCGCATACATACGTATAAATTATGTACTGCCTGAAGGCACATTTGAAACAACAAAAACAAAAATAAAACTTTAGGAAAGATATATCTTTACTTCGCCCTCCTGATGGGTAATTCGACTCCATTATGCTGCAGGAAAATTATCTGGTAAAATGGTAAAAATAAATGGTAAAATAAAACGGCGAAGTATCAAAATCACCTACTCCGAAAGTGACATCAGAAAAAGTATACCATATAAAAATATTTTTAGGGTTGCCCATTTATTCCATTACAGAGTTAGCGTGGCCAGACTCTACCTATACACAAAACAAAGAATTATTATAATATAAAATTAATGTCACAAACTGTAGTATGTTCGGTAATGTTATAAATGTAGCGATAGGCTACAAATTGTTTTTATGTCAAACTATGAACAAACCATTTAGTTATAATAATTTATCTTAGTTTTTAGTATTTTAAGGTAGGGATATGATTTCAAAGTACGGCATTGCCCCTCAATGTACCCCTACCTACGGCGTGGGCCACACTCGTGGACAACATTTGGGAGAAACAAGTTGATTACACACCTGTTTAGTGACATACAAGTCTAATTTCAACCTGAGCACGAGGCACGTGTATTATACTGGATACGTCACCAAATAATAATAAATTAAGGTCAATAAAACGCTGTAATGATTTCGGTATTGAATGCGCATTGCAGTAAACAGCTTCGAATTTCACTTGCGCAGAATTTTGGTATGCAAATGCTGACGTGAACGTATTTTTAACATAGTTTACGAGACGTTGCACTTTGCACCTGTCTTTCTAATTCATCATCATCATCAGCCCATAAAAGAATCAGTGCGTATTGACGAATCTTCCATTAAAATAGAGGTAAATTACACAAATGGGTAGTTTAATTTTGTGTAATAAAAACTGTGGTGACGGATTCAGAATAAATAGCGTCACCACCCCATTTCTGAGAGTGTCGTAAGAGCGTGGTGTGCCAAGACCGAAAAACTTAGGAAAAATTTAAAAACTTAAAACCAACGAATCTCCGTGCCAACCCGTCTGGCCAGTGAGGCACAGTAGGCTAATTACCCCACACGTAACTGCAAGAGGCGCGACTCAACAGTGGGTTAGCTATGAGCTAACTAGTAGTATGAAAGGTTGAACACGGTCCGAATATGTCTTTTATACTAATTCAAACAACACATACAGTATTCGCCAAACTTTATAGCCGCTCTGAATGTGGCCGCATTACGCTGCGCAGAACACAAAAAATCAGGTATCAGCGGGACGTACGCGGGGGTGGAGGCAGGACACGCCCGCACTCGCCATCTTCCATCCGCAAGTGTCCTCGGCGTTAGTGTGAGTGTGCTACGTTCGTATTGATTATGAAATGTACGATGCGCGAGTTCGCACCCAACACGGCCCACGGCTACATTCAGAGCGGCCATAAAGTTTGGCGAGGACTGTCAAAACCGGTTGGATTCGGTCATCTATATAGGCAAACCAAATGCTGTCTTGTCCTCTTGACTAGTGATTTTATCCACTTACCAACAAGGGAGTACTTGATGAGGCACGGGTGACACAGACTGCTGATGGGCTGCCAATGTTCATTGTTCACAACATCTGCTAGTTCTTCAGACTTGTTTGTAAGGAATAGCACGAACTCCTTAAACGTGACGTCATTCCCGTATTCCAGGGATTCGTTCGACGGGTTCTCCCGGAACGCCTTGATAATACGGCGCCCGACGCGATTCTAAGGAAGATATAAGATTTTATCTATTAGCTAGGTGTTTTATCTATACAAATTAGAATAATAGGTGTCTGTTTGTAATATTAAAATAACAGCTTTTTGCATTTGGATGTATACGCGGTACATAGACCAAAACTTTTTTTACCATTTGGCCGCCTCTCTGTTTCTGCTTATCTCTGTAAGGGGTGAAACGACTTTGAGGGGACTTTTGAGAGAGATATCTTATGTAACAGAGTAACTTATGCTACTTTTATTGATACCCCCCTCCCCCCGCTGTTCAGGAGCACATGGTTATTGAGTTTCCACATTGTTAAATACCACGCGGACGAAGTCACGGATAGCAGCTATATTAAGCAAGACGCACCTGGCTTCCCAGAGCGACTGTTGAGTAGAAAAGTAATGTCAATTTGGAAATGTCATTATAGTGTCAACACAATCCTTTTTCTAAAATATAACTCATGACTCAACTTATTTGGAAGAAAGAGACAGAAAATAACGTTTACGTCACATCTGAGAGAAGCAAATTAGTAAGATATCTTTTAACAAAAAATTAAAACAGTCTCCAACATCAATTAAAAATAAGCAATACCAACGTTAAAATTAATCATAAAAAAAGCATGGGTTTGCTACGTGTCTACGTGACTCAGTAATAAATAAATATTAATTAAGCACACCAAAATGTAGTTAGTTTAGTAAACGACTGTCTTTGTTGACGAATGACAGTTCACGGTTACTTTAGATAATGACAGCAGTCATGAAGATATAACGTATAGTCTGTTATCAATTAAACAATTAGAGGTCTGTAGGACCGCAAGAGATGGATTATCTATATGCTGTTAATGCTACGTCACGTTATCATCATCATCAGTTTCTCAACCCAAGAAATACTCAATACTTCAATTACATGGATGGAAATATGCTGTTCCACGCTGACTCTCTTTTGGTTACAAGGGGTTTCAGGTCAAAGTATCAAGATATCCAATTTCCCTTCTCTATAACCAATTTCTGGATTAAATTTTCAAGGGCTAAGTAATAGTGTGTTTAATACACAAAATCAGATGTGGGGGGAAAATACTTAGATTGCGTAGTCGTAGCTCTATTTTAAAACCAATGCGTTATGAAAACATTGTAAACTGATTGTGATTGTGTGCGCCAGATTTGGTTTAAACAATAGAGCATTTTTTATTATAACATTGTGTTTTTATTGTTTTCAGGCAGGTACCGATAGGAAATATACCAGTAGGCCATTCTTACGTAGAAAACAAATGGCTCTACTAGAAAGCTTTTCAGTTTTTTAATGTTAAAATACGGAATCATGTTACCAATTATTTGCCGTTAGCTTAAAAAATTAATATGAAATTTCATAAATTTACTGTCCACCGCTGAGTCGGGCTTCTTCCCATCACAGGAAGGTTAATAAGCCTATCGCGCCACGCTTGCCAAACGGGTTGGCAAAAGGTTTCATTTCAAGTTTTCCTTCTATTATGGCTAGGTCCTTGTCATTTATTTTTGACGGTTCTTACGACACTCTCGGGTTCAAATGGGGTGGTGTATTCCAAATCCGACACCACCCAGAAATGGCTGATTCACCGATTTACTGATGCAAGAAAACGGACACTAATACATTTTAAATTAAGCGAATCAATATGTATGGGGTTCATTCAGAATTTACTCTAGTTCCGATTAAATCCTCCGATTAAAAAATAACGGGTAATAAGTTTGGCTTGTCTTTCTGTGGCATTGTGGCAGCGGATAAGTTTGTTTAATAGATAATAAATAGAAAATATACATCCACATTCTATTTAAGCAAGCACGTTCGAGAGGAACCAGATGAAGTTGATGTCCAAGAACGTTCCCTATGCAGTATGTAATCTTTGGATTTGGACCACGAGGACTTGGAGTACAAACTCCAAGAACTCAACAGACGGTATGCAATCGAGTTTTAGTGGTTGGGTACACCATGATCACACGCTCTACAGCAGTGTTTCCCAACCTTTTTCAGGCCATGCCCCACTGTAACATTCCTAAATTTTGATAAAACAATTTTAATGGTCAAATATTATGTATGTATGTACATCATTTTTTACCTATAAAAATTGTTTTGTTCCCAAAAGAAATGCTTAAAGTCGTGTCGAATTCATTTTTAAATTTCCCCAGAGTGGGGCGTCGGCCGCACGTTGGGAGACACTGCTCTACATTGTTTAACGGGATTGGGTAAATAATTCCACCCTAGAGAAACAATGTGTTTCGCATATTGCGTACTCCGTTTAAGAGCGGCAGTGTCAGCTACCCGTCGCATACCACGTTTAGTGGAGCAGGAAAATACTATTTTCAGAAGAATAACATATAAAATTCGTAAATAAATTCACCCAAGCCATTGTATAGGTACCTTGCTTCATTTGTTTGCACCATAAATAATGAAAATATATGACTACTCTTTAAAAACTCTTCCTAGTCTCAGTAATGGCTCATGAAGAGAAAGTAAGCTGAACTAATTAATTTTGTGATTAGGAATTTCCTAATGAAAGTATGTTACACAGTGTGTGCAGATCTATAGCATTCATTCAGGTGCATTGAAGCAATCTTAGCTTTGTACAATTTGTGGGTAAAGGATAAGCTTACAAATAGCTCTGATGGAATAAAGTCTTACTCCAAGACAAATTAAAAATTGATCAACATTCGTTAAAAAATAATAATAATGGAAATAATATATGTAATTAAGTTTCAATAGAAAGAGATAGACAATTCTCTCATGTTCTCAAAAAAAGATGGATAATGGTTTTTAATCATCAACAAGACAACTATTTTACTTTTTAATTGTTTGGTATAATTTAGGCAGTCAGGTGCAGTGGCATGGGATATAATTCCAAACTTCAAATATTAAATTTAATTTTAATTACTCAAAATAAAAAAGGGAATGCATTAAGCATTTAATCATAATTGGAACACTTTCCTCTCATATGACATTATCATTGATTAAATTTGTACTAACCTGAAAGTATTTAGCACTTAGAGTCTCTCCTTCTAATTTATTTCTATATGCTGAAAGTATCCTTTCAAAAGGGTTCCTCACTATGATCATTTTGTGATAGTTTTCAAGCATGGCATCCCTGTCTGCCTTGGGTACTGAACTGAGGTTCCGGAACATTCCAGGAGTGTGAGCAAGACTTGCTGGAATAGCTAGTATATCTGTATCATTCCATTTGCCACCCAGGACCATGAAAATGCGCTTCCAATTTGTGCATGCAACCTTTATTAGGAAAAAGGAAAAAAGAACATTTTCTAAACATGGTGACAATTATTGGTTTAATTGATTGTTCTAAACCTGATTGAATGTTTTACATATAAAGAAAACACGAGAACTTTGCAGAAATAAATATGTATTTAATATAGATTATATAACATTTGGTCAAGACCCTTGGGTTAAATAAATTTGTTAAAACAAATTTTACTAAACACTTAGAAATTTATATTTATTCTTCAATGATTTAATGAATGAAAATAAAACATAAATCTGTTTATAAACATCTGTAATTATAATTAGTGGGAAAACTAAATCTTGTTTACCTTGAAAAACTTACCTTTGGCACATAGCAATACAAAAGTTTGTGAGCATCGTCGATGAGAATGTGTTCCAACTGATTCGCCGGTAGATTATCCAAGCTATAGCTCGAAGGGAAATGTCTGCACATTTCCTGGATCATCTCTTGCCGGGCCAAGTTCAAGGACTGGGTCAATTCCAACGAATGCCCACTTACTTCATTGTTGTACTCATCACCACTCACTAGCAGTAAGTTCAAAATCAACGCAAATTCCGCTTTACCGAGACTCATTTTATACATTTTGTACAGATTGCCACAAAACTTTCTTTTAAAAATCAGTAACTTATGTTTGTAGGGCACTCGATCAAACACATTTAACCCTTAAATTGGCAGACTTTTACTTTTTTGAATATAAACATAATATTCATAGCACTTAACCCTAACGACCAAAGGTGTCTAGAAAAAATACTAAAAAAAATAATCATGAAGGTAGTTTAAAAAAATCACATGTATCTTGTGGGATACATTGCCAAGAGAATTGATAAGTATATTACGCTAACAATGTATCTCTATAGATACATTGCCAAATTATCTATGACTTGAATAAATAATAATGTTTATGAAAATAAATATGAAAACCACGTTAATAATTAGTAGTTTAGTACAATTTATTTAATGACAAAAATAGAACTAAGATGTAAAACAAAAGTATTAAATCTGATTAATTTTATTAATTCACATTATGGAAATTGAAAAAACAGTTTCTATCCGGTAAATGGCATAGCCTCATGCCACATTTGAGGCATATGACTGTTGTCTGGCCTTTGCTGCATAGGTTGCATCGTCCTTTGGACCCAAGTGTCGGGAAATGAAATGAATACCCATCATATTTCATAGAATTTCAATTGATTTCTTTGTATAGGTGCAATATGCGTCTTACAGCAAGCCTTGGCTGTTTTGAGCGTGTATTTATATTTGATGGCGATGGTGAGGCTGCTACTATTGCTGGCGATGACTCTGGTGTTTCAGGCACTATTCGGTTAAATCTAGGCCTTTTGTTTCGACTAACATTTACAATGGCGGTTGGTGAAGTAGGTATAACCGAGCGAAGAGAATCTTGAGCTGAAGAATCCAAGGAAAGATTTTCAGAAGCTGGTGTCATTGATACTGAAGGGCAGGAAGCAGCAATTTGGGGCACGGTGAGGTTGTTTTCGTCGTCAGAAAATATGTGAAGATTTTCTTTTCTCTCTGAAGATCATATTAATAAGGAAGCGAAGGAGCAGATGAAGATTCAGAAAAATCACGATTTTGAAAATTAAAATTCTCAAATTCACTATTAGAATCCGAGCTTTCTTCATCATTTGATTATCGTCTGTGTTTTGGCACCAATGTGGGTATGTTGCTAGCTCTTGAAAGCATATAGACCTACAACCAATATAAAATAAGCCAAACATGCATAGGCACATGAGCAGTTAATCAGCTTGGCAGTGTGAACATACAGATACAAGACGATTGTGTAAAAGTTGTTGGTAAAGCTGGCAGTGTGTACCATGAGATACATATCAAATATATACAAAATTGTTAGTTCCTTGGCAATGTGCACGAGGAGATACATTCATTAAAAAAGTCAAATAAAGCATCAGCCAGACAATTAAAAAATGTCCAAAGTAATTAATTTAATGCTAAATATATTTTTAATTAATAATTTTATGCACCCATCCAGTAAATATGTAAAAACAAAATTATTATCAGAAATTACCTTACCTTCTTGCTTGGCACCATGTCGGAACTTGAACTAAAGTGAAGTTTGACAGCCTATCAGTCTGACCAACACAAGAAACTAAAGTTGCGTTCAAAATTAAAGAAATGGCCTAAACATTCATATAAAAATATCCAGCTTTTACTAAAAAATAATGGCAGTAGATTTTTTTAATTCTAATGTATCTCTACAGATACACTAACAAGAAAAGGGTTAAGACAACATAACTTAGCACTGTGTTGGATACTTTAATTTTTTTCACGTTATAATAAACAGTACGTTTCTGCTTAATGACACAACTTTTTAATACTTTTGTCGAAAAATACTTCGACGAAACTAAACACATTCAACGACCTCCCACTGTGACATCAAAAACATTACTGACTTGACTAACTTAACTGATTGAACTGAATGAATGAATGATAGATTCATTCGCAGCTTTTTATATTTGGGTAATTTTCGCTGAAGGGTTATCATAAAATACCTATTGCGAATAGCAATTGTGATTCAGTGATGCGACTTTGATGATAATAACTGTAGATGGCATGATTAAGAAAGGAAAACAATGTTAAATTACAATGAACATAGACTTGTAATTAATTCATAAATATTTTTCTTTGCTCGGTTTACCGATAAATCTTCAAAGTGTTTATAATGCACGTACAATCGGATAAAACGGTGTGTTCTTTAAATTAATTATAAACAAAGAGCTCAATTTTGGATCTAAACACAAACACATCATAATCAGTAGGGTATGAAATTAAAATATATTTTCGTTGTAATTTTTTTTATTAGGACTCTGTTCAGGTGAAGCAAAGGCACTCCACGACATAATATGTTAGTTGACCAATGAGCACCGATTTACACTAAGCAAAATATTTAGAGGGGCGAAATTCAAAGCGTTACAAATCCTAGAGCTATCAAAATCTGAAAAGCACAAAAAGGGTGGGAATTCCACAGTGCCCAAGAGAGGCAAATATGTAAAGCCTGAGCCTGGTTATCGTCAAGTCCGTGACAGTAAAATTGTATGCCACACTACGCAGCCGCACTAGTCTCGAGATATTTTTTTAATATATAATATATTAGGTATGTGTTTTTAGATGTGTCGATATGTTTGGGAACCTATTAAAATATATTTTATGAAGCACATATCTAATTAAACATTACCGATGCTAAGTAAATAAACTAGGCTCATTGACTTTAGGTTTAATAACTTATTAAACTTATTTGCTTTATCAATACAAATATTATTATTTATATGGTTTAGTGGCAGGTAATGTTGCTTGGCCTTAAATTTCTTCTCAATATGTTGATAGTTTTTCGGGTATGTTACTCTGAAACAATAAACACAATGTTTAACTTTTATCATCATCATCATCATCATCATGGGCCGAAATGACCGAAACATGACAGAAACATTTTACCCTCACCCTAATGAACGTGGAGGAGCCACGTTCATTAGGGTGAGGGTAGAGTGTTTTGTTTCCATGTTGGTTTCTGTTTCTTACGTTCCAGTAGTTCCTCAATATAATTAAGGGTTGATTCTGAATATTGACCTCATAGTTTTATTGTCATTAAAATTGAAAAAACAACCTACTTTTAATCACAGTTAAACATCCTGTACATACCCTTAGATGTTGAATATAGTAAACTTGATGATATTGATGGATAAGAGCAAACGCTTCCTCAGCAACCGGCAATTGATTATGTTGCCAGGCAAGAACTCCCAGACAGGCCCATAATGTTTCATCTTCGACGGTCCGACAAAGCTGTTAAAAGTTGAATGTAAATGTTAGATTCTTGAATTGTGCACACACATTGGGAACACACTAATTTATTTCTTAGCAGGAGACCCAGTGCATTGTGTGGAATTAGTCGGACGCGGGACGTTGGATTGTGCCCTTCATAGCTACTTCATACGCACGAACACCTCAATCCTGAGAATCCTGACTGAAATTTATGGCATTTGTCACACATAATTGGTATTGGTATAGATACCTGATGTAACCAAAGAATCACCCGCTAACCAAGTGATTGGGTCTCGGAGATCAGACGGTATTACTCCGTGCTAATACTGCTACTTGAGTCAATTTGTTTAGATGGTTAAGGCTTCAACGACATCGGAAAAGGTTCCCATCTCTAACTAAGAAATAAAAAAACTGAATACTTAATAATAGTATATCTTACTTGTAATGCAGCTTGCCACATATTTGAAGCTACTTGTTTTAACAACTTTTCAGAAAAAATTGCTATGGATAGATGCAGAATTGACCCATTTCCACGGCACACGCGCACAACTCCATCCTCTACATTCAAAATAGTTGGGTTTCTGCCCAGATCCCTACAAAATATGAGTAGAGTTTGAGTTTGACAAAAAATAATGCGTAAAACCTTCATCGCGTATATTTTGCATTATCTTTCATATCGAAGTTTCGAGTACTTTACCGTAATCTTGATAATGTGACTGTTGAAAATTATGCTTAACTAACTAATAAATTGAAATTAATTATAATTGCGTTAACCTGAGACTTCAAATGTATAATACATTATACGTAATTTATATTATATTAATGATTAAGTAAACTTACTACGTCGATACTAGTGTAACTAATGAGTACTAATAAATTGGTGATCTATTTTAATAATGAGTATAAGGTAGACTCACGCAACATCCTTGGTCACTGTAGTCAGACTCAACCAATCAGGTTGCATAGCTGCTTTGGGACAGCACCAAGCCACCACTGAACTAGCCCGTAAACCAACAAGCAAGTCTGTTTCAGAGCTCCACGCAATACTGAGGATTTGGGATCCTGGGAATTTGGTAGATACACATTCTTTATTATTTTAACCCACCCCGAAGCCTAAAGATAAGCATAATATGGAGTCTTACCCAACTTCACAAATTTTGGTTTCATTTCTTTGATAGTAACCACGTATAAATCACGATTGTAGTCCAGGATAGCCAGTTGTCTCTCATTTATTGGCCCTGTTTGACTCAAAGCGATGCTCAGTACATTCATTTTGTGCGTAAGTTTTGTTACTGTATTGTCTGTAGAGCTTCGAACTACTAGACCAGTCGGAAGATCGAATACGTGGATTACTGAAATAGACAGTAACATAAAGATTATGTATATTAAGGCTGCATTTACTGCAGCGATATATTACTTCGACGTCATGAGACTAATATTACTTTTTTTATCCCCTTGGTCAATTGCAGCTAAAGCATCAGGACCTAAGGATATAGCAGCTCTACCAAGAGTTTCAGGTCTTACGCCCCAACGTGGACTAGCAAGAAGACGGCCCATATAGTTGTATACTGATACACCTGCTCTCTCCACTATGCATAGGCATCTGCAAAAAGGTTTCTCAATTTCAATATCTGCATGACAGCACGTTTAATTCTCGCATTTAAAGGTTTTTACCTTTCTGCCAACAAAATCATGCTTATAGTTCCTTCTTTTAAATCAAACGTCACTGGTGTGTTCCACGAAGTAAGTTTATGAATGAAGCACTGTTTTACAGTTGCAGTGACCAAATGACTAAATCCTAGAGAGACTTGAATCACCCTGTCTGGGTAATCTAGTTGATCGGTCTGATCAGTAGCTATATCTTTGATGGAAATGACTTTGCGTCCCACTTGAGTGCATGTGAAGTTTTTCCAAGTGTATTCTCTGTAATGCCGTAAAAACATGAAACAATTAAGGAAAAAACACACTTATGACCTCGGAAAGGGATCGGCACCGTATCAACTCGAGGCGTTCAGTAATAATTGTATGAAACTCCTTACTGCAAAGCACACTAATCGGTATCGTAACCTAAACGCCTCGCCTCGGGACATGCTCACGAACGCCGTACGGCGCGTGGTCAACCAGCGGTCCCCGCGCTTACGGCTCGCCGTTCACGCACTTACGCCTCTCCGTCGCCGCGCTTGCGGGACATAACATATTCGTAACATTACTTTATTCTTACGGGCCATCCGTAAGCGCAGCGTCGCGTAGCCCTAGCGGAGACGACGTATCGGAGCTGCTGATCCGCTTTGGTTACGTGGTTGACGGCGAGTTGATATGTCTGCTAAGTCCTTAAATTATCAGATTGTAATGGCTTGTAAGAAAGGTGGCTCATCAATAGTTCGTGTTGCTAAACCAAAAGCTAGAAGCTGCACTTAATATTATCCTACTAGATTTTGAGGTGTCGATAGAGTTTAACTAAGTTTTATTTTGCAACTAATAAAACAACAAGTGTAAGAAAGATAAAATTGTTCAAATCATATCTAATAATTCGGCGTGTCATCATGAGGATCCTATAAAATGTAGCTTACTTGTCGATGATATGAGCAAACAAAACATGCCCATTGGCACAAGCAGCTGCCAGTTGCGTTCCGTCTGAAGACCAGGCTATATTATAAACACTTCCTGTAGTAGGTCGATCAAGGCAATGGGACCACTTAAAACAAAATAGCATGTTAAAAAGTAAAACTAATAATGTTTATTATGAAGGGAAACATACTTTTTTTTTTTTTTTATCTTTTTTTTTAAATTAAATCTCCGCACTGCGTATATCCTGTATCGCGGGGCAGTTTACAAACATATAATTCATGAACACAAATGACGCCTAAACTCAGGGCAACTGCTTCCACACACAAAGGGGAATTGGCGCTAAAGTGGTACTTCTATTTTATTTATATTCAAACAAAATTGATGTATATATATTTTCCCATTTTGGTATTTTCCTTGACAGCAGGGCCGGATTTAGGGGTCCAGAGGCCTCGGGGCAACAAAGGAGTGGAGGCCCCCTTGCCCCTGATCAAGGGGTCATGTTACATTTCGAGGGGGGGGGGGGCGAGTTAGCGGATAATTAAGATTAATATAATCAAATAATCATGTATGTATAAAGTACTTTAGGCTGTAGGTAAAGGTAAAAGCGAAAAAAAAATATGAAAGGAAATGATGTTTACTAGGTTTACTAGATGAAATTTGAAAGATTTTTTTTTCCGAAGTCTCTATTGTGGAGGCCCCCTGCTTGTGGAGCCCCCGGGGCTTTCGCCCCGGTTCCCCCCCCCCCCCTAAATCCGGCCCTGATTGACAGTTTGCTTTGCTGTTTGCGGCAACGTACCACGTTGGTGAAGCCAAGGCAAATCGATTAGTATGTGCAAAGTAAAATACAAGAAAAAATACAATATTGAGAACGCTTACCCCATTGGCATTACATAAACGGATCAAATTAAAACTCCCTATAACATACAAATCTCCTGCCGGCGACCAACTCACACTGGTTATAGGTTGATCGTGCTTGACGCTTACAGATATTTGCTGTCCAAATATATCCCAAATCTGAAGAAAAAGTTTACTTAGAAAAACATACCACTTGATTTATGAATCTAACAACTCATTAGCTACATACCTTTGCAAATCCATCTTCGGAGCCGGATACTACTAAGTTGTTATTGGCGTTCCAAGCAACAGATATGATAAGGCCTTCATGAGCTTTCCACTAAAAATATCAATAAAAATGTATTTATCACTTTACTACTTTTACCGGCAAGCGATGATCAAAATAAATCTACATAGTATAAAACAAAGTCGCTGTCGTCTGTCCGTCCCTATGTATGCTTAAATCTTTAAAACTACGCAACGGATTTTGGAGCGGTTTCTTTTAATCGATAGAGTGATTCCAGAGGAAGGTTTATCTGTGTAATAGATCTATAATATTGTAGAGAAACACTGATAAATTTAGAGGTTCATCATTGCATTGCGGGTCGCTAGTATATTATAAACTGTGCACAAAACATAACTCTATAGACTAAACATCAGAATATTCTCTTAATGTATTTATATTTTCAAGACCACGCACCCAATGTCCACGTTATGCTACTGCAACTACTCAACCCCTATAGGACCCAATACAGTGGGTTAGGTTCGAGCCTCGTCCAGATACATCGAGGGTAATTAGCCTGCTGTGCCCCGCTGGCCGGAAGCGTTGGCACAGGGTTTCATATCAAGTTTTCCTTCTCTTGCGCCTAGCTCTTGCTCTATCGGCATTGACATTTCCTTTCGTCGGCTCTTACGACACCTTCAGGCCACCATAAGCGGCTAATGAGGTGTTGACACTATTTATTCTAAATCCGTTACTACACGGACTGTAATCGTTTTCATCGCCAAATCTTTTTAATTTTAGTTTAAGTTTAAACCAAAAAAAAAATCAATTTAAGTTTATGGCATATTAAAACAATTACGAATCAATAAAAAATCAAATTACTTTAGTCACTTTGTTGCTGGAGTTAAGCTGCTTAATGATGAGAGAATTTCCTTTTGTATATAAAATAGCGCCGCTGTCAGGACTCCACACAGCGCAAAAACATGGAATATCGGATTGGACAATCGTTGAACGGAGAAGACCGTTGCGAGACCAAACTTTGACGAAACCATCTTCCCCAGCTGAAATAAACGTTAGATTAAGAACAACGATTTGGTTTTAGGACAATACAATTATTTGATTAAATAGTTACCGGTTAAGAGGCCAGCGCCATCGGGACTCCACTGCGCTGCTAAGCACGCACCTTGATGGGCAACCACAGATTTTTCTATACGTCCATTGTGGTTGACAATATGGAATCTAAATAATTATTTTTTTATTGTAAATGATTGAGCCTTATCCAATAAATTACGTATCATCATCATTAATCATCCATAAATTACCCACTACTGAGTCGGATCTCCATTACATGGAGGGCAAAAGGGCAATTACATCATCATTTCTAATTAATTGTTTTGTGCTTGGGATATTAAAACTCATTTTTTATAATGCTTACTGAACATTATTACAAGTAAATAAAGACTAATTAGTTTTTATTCTCGCAGCCAAAACAGGGATAGTAACAACTTGTTTCTTAGTGCAAATATATAAAATAATACAGCTACTGCACATCTTCAAACGAACTGCAATATGTACGTACTTGCCATCAGCCGTCGATATTAATATAACGTCATGTTGATGCTTGTTCCCGCTAAAATTTATCTTCGGGAACAAGTGCATTCCTGTAGGATAAAATTCATCAGGGAATGCTGTTACAAGCATGCATTCGTTGCTAACCAAATTCCATTTCAAAAGTTTATGATCGTCTCTGAAAATTAATATTCTAAATTAAAATGTTTCTATGTATGGCAATAAACTATCAAAACACATTTTTATCTACCCGCAGGAAAATACGTCTTCTGTATTGTTCCAGTTAACACAAACAACAACTCCAACATGCTTGGGTTCCTTAAATGATGATATTTTCAATTTCATGATAAAGCTTATCCTTTATTGGGCTTGTACATAATATAACATTTTTTATGACAGAAAATATACTATCTTTGGAAAATGCGAAACATTGTAACCATAGCAACCATCATGCAACATTAAGCAATCTATACGCTACAATTATACTACTAAAACGCGACGCCCTAACTAAATCGTGCGTTTAACATACGTCATTTTCGGTTTTGGAAGCTCGGAGTTTCTCTGAGATCGAATCAGAAATCAGAACATCAGTGGACGTCATATGGTGGAAAATAAGATGAATAAAATGAGGTGTTAGAAATTGACACGGTGTAGCCCCATGCTGTATAATAATGTAATATTGTGTATGATTCATTCAAAACTTATATTAGTTTGTACTTTGTACCATGCTTCAAATACTTATTTTTATGTATGAGTACAACTAATCTAACAAATAATTATTGGGCGTTTCTAATTGTCCTACACCAAATATTATTGTTGCAAAAAGGTTGACAACACTGTACGTTTATGTCACTGTCAAACTGTTAATCTGTCAATGTCATGTGTCACTACCAAGTGTCAAGTCATCCAACCAACAATCTTCAACCACATGTTTGCCGAAAACTGTGTACTGCTTTTACTTTTTCATGAAACTTAAGTAAAGACTTTTGTAAATTAATCGGGATTCTAATCGAATAAAATGTCGGACGTGCCAGATCTAAGCAGTGACGAGGAACATTTCGAAGAGGACGAATGGCAAGAAATGGAAAACAGTAACACCATGGCCCAATGCCTGTTCTGTTCAAGTATTTTATCAAACATTGAAGAAGCTCTAAGCCACTGCGATACAGTACATAGTTTTGACTTAAAGAAACTGAAAAATAAGTTTAATATGGACTGTTACTCATACATCAAATTAATCAATTACATCAAGACTTTCAAACCAGCAGCAGATATTATTATGAATGCCAGTGAAGTGACCTGGTCTGATGAAAAGTATCTTAAACCAGTTGACAATGACGAGTGGTTAATGTTTGATTTTGACTCCCTGGCGGATAAACCAAGCTCTCCTAAAACTTACCATGCTAATGTTGAAAATGGGTTAGTTACTCTGTCACAAGCACATTTCTTGGAACTTCAACGTACAATACAAACATTGACTGAGCAGCTTAATGAAGGCCGGGCACACCTGCAAATGGCTAAAGAAGACATTAATACTATGCAGCAATCAATGAAAAATATTGTTGAAGGTGGACAGGCAATGGGTACTTCTCAAGAGCCTGCCATGATTGTCAATTGTGTGTCAAGTGTTCCTTTAGAAAGTGATGAAGGGTACTTTAGTACTTACGCACACTTTGGTATTCACTATGATATGTTGTCGGATAAAGTTCGAACTGAAACATATAGGGATGCTATAATGAATAATAAGGATTCAATTAAAGATAAGGTAGTTCTTGATCTTGGATGTGGTACAGGAATTTTATCAATGTTTTCTGCTACAGCTGGTGCGAAAAAGGTGTATGCACTAGATCAGTCAGAAATTATATATCATGCAATAGATATAATAACAGAAAATAATCTTCATAATGTCATAAAACCTGTAAAGGCAAGATTGGAAGATACAAAGCTGGAAGAAAAAGTAGATATTATTGTTTCAGAATGGATGGGATATTTTCTCCTATTTGAAGGAATGTTAGACAGTGTCATTTATGCAAGAGATCACTGCTTAAATCCAGGAGGATTATTATTACCGAACAGATGTAATATAAGTCTGGTTGCTAATGGTGATGTAGACACACATAAGAAATTAATAGAATTTTGGTCGGATGTTTATGGTTATAAAATGAACTGTATGAAATCTGAAGTGGTACGAGAAGCAAGTATTGATATAGTAGCATGTAAACACATTTTATCTCAACCTTATGTCATTAAAGAAATTGATATTCATAGCTGTAATACTGATGTTATGGACTTTACATCTAAGTTCTCACTGCAAGTTTTACAAGATGGTACTCTTACATCATTAGTAGGTTACTTTGATACATTCTTTGATCTGCCGAATGCTATTTCGTTTTCAACGGGACCTCACAGCACATCAACACACTGGAAACAAACAGTGTTCTATTTTCGTGATCGCAAGGAAGTGAAAAAAGGTGACATTATTGAAGGCACTATAATATGTAGTAGACAGAAAACTGATGTCCGAGCTCTTTCCGTACAAATAAATATTTTTGGTAGGAATCATAAGTATATACTAAGTTAATTTTTTACTTGTTTTAATTGTACATGCTAAAAGTGCAGAATCAATGTGCCTTCAAGTTTATTATTTGCAATGTAATGTAATGACTACATAAAAAAGAAATAAAGGTGTAAAATATGATAAAGTAATGTTACCATTTTTTACAAAGTTTCATAGACTAGTTGCAGCAGGTTTGTTTAGCTTTAGATGCTTCCTATGACATAGTCAAGATATTTAAATGTATTCTAAATTTGCATTGAGACAACTGTTACAAATGCGTGCGAATCCCTTAAGCGCCTCCTAGTTAGACGAATGTTCATGTTTCAATGTAGTATTTTATCAGTATAATATTTGAGACTTGGGAGACTTGTAAAATAAATTCATTATGTTTTGTTATTTACAAGGAATATGTTGCACACATTGTACCTACTTACTTATTGATACTCCACTTAACTCCACTACAAACAAAGTGTTCGGTGGCGGTGGCGCCCTCTGTCTTGGCGCCTGAAAGCTCAGCACACTTCGCACATAGAGGCGGCGCGGACCTGCTGTTCAATAATCCTTCAGTTTTCAGTGAGTGAGGCTAAATGTTTCAATCTTTTCTTTTAGTTTTACAGAATATTAAATTTATTAAATATGGACTGCCTCGTTGGTCTAGTGGTTAGATGTGCCGCCTTTGGATCAGCGGGTCCCGGGTTCGATTCCGGGGTCGGGCAAGTGTCTTTGTCTAAACCAGAGGCAATGGCTCGGAGTCTGGGTGTCATTTCTATCTATAATATGTATGTATTTACAAAAAAAAATGTATATGAGTAGTTTATCATCCATCTCGTTACCATAACACAAGCATTAAGTTGCTTAGCTTGGGACGAGATGGCGTTGTGTGAAATGTCCAAGGATATGAACCCAACATGTTAAAATATTATGTTAAATGAAATAATAAAACACTTGGTAAATTTTACAAAAACAAGTTTTATGTCTTCTTCGCGTCATAATAAAACCATGTCTATTAGAGAAACTATTATGTAAAAAGTTAAACATTTATGTGAAGTGAGAAAGCACTGTCAGCTACAAGCACTTTTTTAGTTAGTCTCTTCTTTTTACTGATAAGTAAATACTTTTACGGATGATACTGTTGTTTTAAGTGCAAAAATGGCTGTAGATCTGCCGAAAAATCTAATTTAAACAATTTGTACCAATGTTCCAAGAATATTATTGAATATTTAAATTGATATACTTACGTGAGTATTGGTTTAACTTGCTAAGCTTAATAAAACGAACATGTTTTCTACGAAAATGTTTATTTTAATTTTACATACATAATATTTTACACATGTAACATAAAGATGTTTCTAAATCTATGTACACTTAGAAAAAGAATGTTTATAAAAATCATCTTAGAATTTGAGATTTCGTTTTGTTGGTGAGAAGCTTCAATTTATTATAAAGTTGACTAATTTGGCCAATTTAATTGTTTTTAAATACATTACATTGTTATTTCAACACACACATTGAGTCTTTATTTTCAGAAAATCCAGTGTTCCGTTTTTCAGTTGAATAAATTTGTATTAAGGTTGAAATATAGGTAACTATTTCAAATTTAGGTACCTAAGTATAAAATATGAAATCAACTGATTTCAGTGATAATAGTTATTGATGCTACACTATAATGTTAAAATGTGTTTATGACATGATAAATGCATTTCCTAATATTTAATTCTATTTTGTTGATATATTTTTTTACAAAAGGTATTGCATAATTCCTAGAGGCATTCCAAGTTTCGGAAATCGCTAATTAGTAAACATAGGTCCTGAACATTTACCGTTCCTGGGCTTAACTTGCTAATGTCGCCTAGTCAAAATTGACCTTAAACGTGCTATTGATTGTCAATTTTGACAGTCTTGTCACCTGCAAATACTATAGATAGATAGTGTAGTGTCCACGAGCACTTAGTAAAATCTTTTATAATAACGTGCTGGATATCGCACGTTTTTTTTTATAAGCTTGGGGCGCTGATTATTACTGTCACTCAGATATACCTACATACTTTTGTGTTGAATTTATCGCAAGATATTACTTCTAATTCACAGACATTCAGAAGTGCATAACTCTAAACGAAGTAAATGGATACAACGTTTTAGGCCTATTTTGGGTCATGTTTCCTTGGGGTATGATCTTGCGGACTAGACATTAAATTATATGTGTCTCTATCTAGTTCTGTAACGAGTAGTCTCTAACGAGTTTATCTACAGCATTTAGGATCTTAGGTTATAGTGATAAATATCATGATTTTCGTGAATCTTTGCAAAAAATGAGCATTAAAAGAATTTACACGTGTTAAATCCATTAAAAGTGAGTTATTAAATTCCCTACTTATAATATATTTTTATGACTTTGTCGTCACTTTTGTATCGGTACCTCTGGGTTACAAAGCTTCTCTTACGCCTAGATAAAACAATATTATCAAACCAGAACATTCGGAATGTATTACATATTAGGTACACATAAAGCAATGCAGATATAAAAATGTGTTAAAATTGTGCTGAAAACGATTAAATATCAAGGATTTGTTGAGCCATACATCGCTCCAAGCTGTATTACCATAGAAACAACAATAAAACATTCAGATAAGGCTCAGTATGCTAATTACTACATTTTTATAAAGCTATATTCCCAATTTAATGGCATTACTAAACTACGTTTCAAATCAAAGGGGGTACCTATGTAAATATACTTAATATTTACGATCTTTTAATCTATTCCATAGGTTTACTAAATGCACAATATACAGATAGATTATTCAATAAAATTTCTATTAAGTAATTAAAATAGTTGATAAATAGATAGGTATATAAAATTCTATTGGTAAATTTGACTACAGTAAGCGTCACCAGTTGTATAACGATTCTATAACGTTACCATCCCTGAAATCAAATAGGGACCTTAATTTATCATGATTATGGTTTGTTTTGACTTGATATTCATGAGAATGGTCCCACGTACCTACCAGGAATACCTACTAGGCCTTGGATATACAATAATGTTTGCTTATTTATGTTAAGAGTTTTCAATTCAGCGAACATTTGGCATTCATAAGTAAATATGGCCCATTTTATTATATTTTTATCCCCAATAATAAATTCCTGTATCCCCATTCCCTCAATATTAAATTCAGTTATTTGACCTCGACGTCACTGGGCATTCTACTTGTAGGACGGTATTTACTTGGATCCTCCATGGATTTTGTAGATATAATATTATGCAAGTCTACGTCTCCTTATTGTATTTCTGCTTATTTTGATATCAGCGAGTATTTTTTAAACACCAGTCTAATGAAGACGTATGCATCCTTTTCCCTTAGAGCTGAAGCTCAACTTTCTTTAATTGTGAGAAATATACATAAGTTTAACTAACAACCCTTACTCGTTTTTAAATTACAGACCGAAATCTTAATTTGTATCAAGAATAACTAACACATACTATCTACCTATTTACTAGAATTTGAGATGGCATATCATTTAGAAAATAATTTCATATTTAAATAACATTTGGTCAGGAATATCAAGACTCTCCAATTTAATCGGAAACATTAAAATTAATAAGCGTATTCATCATATATTATGGGTTAAGTTTAACACTATTAATATGCTACATTAAAGATATACATACAAGAAGTTTGATCGAATAGAAATGCGTGTGTTAATACTTAATTAATGGTTTGTTGCTCCGTCACCAGCGTTTGAAAGATATCTACACTTACATTGACAGTAACATTACTACCTGCAAAGGGTTGGGTACAGAATTTAAACATATTATATATTTTAAATTACTAGAAGAAATTATGGTTTATTTATATACATTTGATATAACAAGCCAACGAGCTTCGTCATAGTATTTTCAAGCGGAGTACCGCAAGGTGCAATACTTAGTCCATTAACCTTTTTAATACAAAATGTCACTGATCAAAAGCTTATGTATGGGCTTACTGTTATGCTATATTATGCTCTTACTAGCGAATGATAATGATTAACTTAAATCTACCCTCTTGCGGTAGATATACTACCGGTTTGAATTAACTCACTATGTTGTCTTCCACATAGAGAAACTTTATACATCAAAGCCATCGCGTTGTGCTTCAATTTTCATTTTTGTGCGTCACACACAATATACTCACATAAATTAGCAACATCCAATGAAGCTTGCACACTTGCTTTAGCCTTTCTTCATCAGTGCATAAAACATGTTGCAACAACTAGATTTAACACTATTTACAAATGTGGCTAAATATTATTCCTCTGTTGGCGCTGGAGGACAGTTGCTCTCTTCTTCTTGTTTAGCGCGAGCTTCTGCATCTGTAAATGAAACCAAACATTAATAATAATATAAAAACTTACTTGTTTATTGAAAGACTTAATTGTTTATTATACTCGTAAAATGGTTTCTGCCAAACTACAATGACTCCAGAATTCTTAGCGAGGGAACTACATACCAACTTTCTGAAATTTCTTCTATAATGTAAGTATATTTTAGATAACGGGAAATCATACTAAAAATAATAGTAGTTAGATCTATGTAATCTTATTTTCTACTAATCTGATCAAATGAGTTACCTTTTGTTGCCTGCTCTTTCCATATTTTCTTGTTGTCACTTAGGCATGCAACCCAGGGTTTCCTGATCTTGAACTTACTGCTAGTTTCATTTCCTGAAATGAACATATACGCTATGTTTATATATGCCTATTCCATAATCATTAGCAACTCGTAGATAATGCTGTTCAATTTATTCTTCAGCTGGTGCAGATGAGTTGTGAATTGTAAAGTAGTTTTTATTAAGGGATTTTGAAATCAGCTTTGTGACAAAGTCTGACTTGTCCTCATGAGGTTGTTAGCTTTGTTTTTATATTTTTATAATAATAAACCATTTTCTTTTCATAGGACAGCAAGTATCTCTTTTCTTTATAGTATTACGCCATGTTCTATGAATCTGGACAGAACCAATACCATTGAATGTTCTATATCATACATACAAAGTTATATCCTGTTACCTGAGTTCTCTTCGTTGATAGGTTCAGCGGAGCTAGTTGAGTTCTTGTTGTTGGAATGTAAGGGTCCCAAGATGCACTCAAGCATATCAGCACAAACTCCCATGCTGGGCTCTACGATGAACTCGATAAAACCGATCTGAGACTCTGCCACCAGAGTGTTATTTCTGTCACAGAGAGGACTGAAAGGCAATCCCAATTCTCGCTCCTTATCGCCTTGCAAGAAAAACTCGTCTAAAAGGCTCATTGTCCAACGGTGATGGAGGTCCCAACGCTAGAAGTGTAAAAAATATATTCATTATCCTTGCGATTACATGATAAAAGAGTGTTATCAATTAGTAAAATAGAAATAATCATATCATAAAATAATAAAGTAATCCATCATTATAGTAATACAGAGCTGCTATAATTTCGACTAAAAGTAGGTACTCTAGATATCTGATTAGGCACGATGTCCCGTTAAATAATCGAATTGCTATCATTATGTTAACCAGTCATAGCCATTCGGCTAATCAGACAAAATATAAATGTATGTATGCCTGACGTCGTAGACGCGACAAAAAGCAATAGAGATGTGATACTAAAAGTAAAGTCAATTATGTTCATAAAGTCATTTTTCTATTGTTACGGAAATATTGTTGTCACCTTAGCAGGATGCGAAATGTCACAGCAATGAAGAATAAGCGATGCAGCCTTTGACTTATCAACAGTGGGTTCTGCGAGTGAGAGCAGCGAACGCATATTCTTGAGTTGCTGGAAGTGGAACGACATATCAGTGGCTAGAACCATATCGATGACCAAAGTGCGGAATTCGCGGAATTCTTCTCTTGACAAATTTTGTAGTATGTTGCATTCTTCGTCGCGGATCAGTCTGGAATAGAAAAAAGTGTTGATGTAACTGAAGGTTGGTATCAGCTTAGTCGATTACCTACTGTTGTTAACCCCGTATTTTATGGATTTGAGAGCTAAAACTCTTATCTTAGCTTAAATATGTTCTGTGACTGTAGAGACTATTGGTCACGTTATCTGTTGTTAAAATTCCCTGAAATTTAACGTCTCTACTTTGTAATATAGATCATCTTCGCAGTCCATAAATTTGTCGGGCTTCTACTAATTACATGAAGGGTTTGGTATCAAGTTTGCCTTCTCTTACTAGATTTCTTTAGTCGGTTTCTACGGTTAAAATTAAATAAAGAATACAGCAGTCATCGAACAACTTGGGTTATAGCAAAAAAGTTTCGGGAGCAAAATAAGTTCCGTCGTATAACTATGTATTTTGGCAAGAACCGTCAACGGTAATAGGAATTGACATATATTTTGTAAAGTAAAATGCTATTTTCCATCATCAAAAGCTCAACACGCGGCCCACGTAGCCGTTGTCAATTAATGCCAATCATTGTGAAAAACAACATAGCTGACGCAGCTCACGTAATTTATGTCTGGGTCGCTCGTAAACAGACACTTGCAATTTATATTATAATGGACTCGACTTTAGCTGGTCCTAATTTTCTTTGCAAGATTCTCGTCAATATCCTTTGTCCGTATTTATTACAAAATCACTACTTCACTATCACTACATAGTATAAAACAAAGTCGCTGTCGTCTGTCCGTCCCTATGTATGCTTAAATCTTTAAAACTACGCAACGGATTTTGAAGCAGTTTGTTTTAATAGATAGAGTGATTCACGAGGAAGGTTTATATGTATAATACATATGTAGCGACCGCATGCTACATACTTTACACAATTTACCCGAAAAATCTGAACTAATTGCATCAAGAAATATCGCCTACAAATGCGATAATTACGAAAAAGTCCTACACCGCGATAGCGAAATTTCAAGAGCAATTCGCAAGGTTAAGATATCCCCGACTACAACTATCGGGGGTTAGGCGCAGCGACCCCTAGCCAGACATCACACCTCGTCTGGCTGGATGATCATCCCTTTGCGCCTAAAGTGGTGACCCCGACGTGATCTGAACACGCAAGATCCTTAAAGTGGTAACCCCCGACCTTGGACTCCAGAGCAACCTTCCGACGAGTCTGAAACAACCTCCTGCCTGGTCAACCTGGTAAAGTCGAACACTCCTCAGCAGCTGCTGCAGCCGTTACATAGCAAGCCAAGACGTCAGCCTTAACAGGACCACGCCCAGCCGACTCACCGTGCTACCTGGTTCTGCGGCACGACCCTCAACCGCCCAGTGAACTCCACTACACAGTTGAGGTGCTCAGTCTCGACTCACCGTAGACTCCGAGCACTCCTGGCACTTGCAAGCTCGTCACACTGCAGCAACTCAAGAGGATCGACCTCCAGTCTTGGGGGGGAGCCCTGTAGCGACCGCATGCTACATACTTTACACAATTTACCCGAAAAATCTGAACTAATTGCATCAAGAAATATCGCCTACAAATGCGATAATTACGAAAAAGTCCTACACTGCGATAGCGAAATTTCAAGAGCAATTCGCAAGGTTAAGATATCCCCGACTACAACTATCGGGGGTTAGGCGCAGCGACCCCTAGCCAGACATCACACCTCGTCTGGCTGGATGATCATCCCTTTGCGCCTAAACATACATAAATTTAGATGTTCATCGTTGCGCCCGTGCGAAGCCGGGGCGGGTCGCTAGTACATTATAAAACAAAGTCGCTGTCGTCTGTCCGTCCCTATGTATGCTTAAATCTTTAAAACTATGCCACGGGTTTTGAAGCGGGTTTTTTAATAGATAAAATGATTCAAGAGGATGGTGTATATGTATATTACATCCATAATATTGTAGAGAAACATTGATAAATTTAGAGGTTCATCATTGCACCCGTGCGAAACCAGGGCGGGTCGCTAGTAAATATTAAGCGAATCTTTATGGGTTGCGTAAAAGCAAACTGCTTTTATCTAGAAGTCTCTTTTGCACATATTTATTTATTTATTCACCATACAACAAATTGTCACAATTAGTATCTTAGAATTATCATATCCCAATTTCTTCGTACTCCTTAATGAGGTTACTTAAAGGTATACATAAATTACAATAATCGTATGATTGCGCAATTTCTACTATACCTAAATAGACCATTGAAATGTTAGATACATGAGCTTTGCTTTTGCTCTAACAAATGCAATATTAGGTCCATAAATTGTAACATTTCAATGGAATAAAAGTATTGCTTAACACTCTTAGATGTAAAAATTTATAAAAAAACAATAAAAATATTTTGACTTATTTTGATTTAAATTAATTCTTAACTATGATTAATTTTAAAAGTTTATCATAGGAATAATTTTTAATATTAATTTCGAAAATTCTATGTTTTTATAAATTAATATCATATTCAGATATACTCGATAAAGCATAATAATATTCAATAACATAGGTTTATAATGTTGAATTATAAGTATAATAAATTAATATTAAACATATTATTACTAAACAACACCCAGTTTCGAATTATTGTGCTATGTCACAAATAGTGTGTTGGGTTATGTACCTACGCGTACATTTATTTTTTTCATTAATTCTTACTAATACATTAAATCTTAGGTCAAACTTTAAGAATTGTATTAAATAAATAAAGATTTATTGAAAAGGACCTCACGACATTTATCAAATAGATTTTGGTCAAACTCACGTAAGCCCCCGGAGCCACATAATGGCTTGTCCCTTAGTAATTTAGTCTGCGGTCAGGGGTGACGTCAGACTGATTGATGATAAAGGGTCTATGATCGGCTGCAAACATGGACGATTTACTTGGGTTGTTTACGTATCTTTCGGTCCAATATATTTCTCCTCTAAGATATGGAAAATATAAAGTAACGGCCGTATCTACTGGCCTCTGATTTTTTTAATGTCAATGTATAGGACAACTTCAAAAGAACTAAATTGTTAAAATATTTTTTTGGGTTTTTTATAGATATGCATGCCGTGGATTGAAGTTGGTCGACACATATTGTGTTATGGTACATTTTTGGCGTCTCAAAATATATCTATACTAATATATAAAGCTGCAGAGTTTGTTTGTTTGTTTGAACGCGCTAATCTCAGGAACTACTGGTCCGATTTCCAAAAGTTAGATAGTCGATTTATCGAGGAAGGTTATAGGCTATTTTTTATTTTCATAGGAATTAGGGATCCGTATGAAAATTGCGATTTTGTAACCCAAGGTGTAAAATCGAAAACCTATTTATGCGTGCGCTGCAAAAACTATTGACAATAGAACAAATTGAACTACTACGAGTTTGTAGGTCTTATTAAAATCTACAAAAAAGTCCGGGACAGCATATCTAACTATCATAGTTTAGTCACAATAACCACTTTTATATTCATAAAAAAAATGCATAGAGATAAGCACGGGTTCGAATTCCACGCGAGCGAAGCCGCGCCCAAAAGCTAGTTAGGTTAGGTTAGGCCTCAATGCATCAAATCTGTTCCACTGTGTCACCCCGACGCGACGTGGCGCGCGCTATGTGGGCAAGCGACTGTCGGAGGTAGTCCCGGGCAACTGGGACGCCCTTAGACATTGAGGCTATGGTCGGTGGCGCGTCCCCCGAGTCGACACCGGCCTCTCTCTAAGGCGAAGGTAGAAGGGGGGAGACGTCACGTCTCGCTCCCCCGGCCTCCGACCGCGGCGCGGGTCAGCCGCGGGGGTCACGCCAGCCCTCGGATCAGCGACCAACCAGGTTGACCGCCAACCCGAGGACACTAGTGCAACGCATGGGTGACCCTGAGTCGTTATGTCCCCCACGGATCATGAAGGCACACAAGTCCCCTCACCACAACAAGGTAGCAGCACAGTCGAGGGGGATCTTGTACAAGGTCCTCCGTCTACCTAATCAGGGGAAATCCCATGCTTCGCTTGACAGTAGGAACGTTCTGATATAAAATCACCTCTTAATAGGACTGCCTCGTTGGTCTAGTGGTCAGATGTGCCGCCTTTGGATCAACGGGTCCCGGGTTCGATTCCGGTTCGATTCCGGGTTCGAAACCAGAGGCACTGGCTCGGAGTCTGGGTGTCATTTCTATGTATAATATGTATGTATTTACAAAAAAAAAATGTATATAAGTAGTTTATCATCCATTTCGTTACCATAACACAAGCATTAAGTTGCTTAACTTGGGACGAGATGGCGTTGTGTGAAATGTCCAAGGATATTTGATTCATTATTATATTTATTATTTAATACTGCGATCGCCAAGCATGGCATGTTGGGCATATCCTCCCATCATAAAGGCACTGATGTAGATATAAATCTACATCTAATCTAGGAGAGTAAATAATATACAAGCAAGAATTCTTGAGAGAAACTTATATTTTACACAAAATATAAAGTCACATAATTTGCACTTCGTAATGGAATGACATAACAATTTTTCTTCTTTACCATAAATGAGTTTCATCAATTTACTATTCGCAACCATACTCTGTAATAGGCACCAAGAAAGAACTTATAAGTTAAGCCAAAAATCAAATTGAAATAAACTGCATAAAGTAATAGTTGGTGCAGAAAATTAGGTTTATTATACTACAAAGTTATTACATATAATATTATTATACCAAAAAAAAGTTGAAAACTTTAGAGGCGAAATTTAAGCTTTTTATAGCTTTATTGATGGATTCCCATTAATTATTTCGCAACGCAATTTAATTAATAATTCATTTCCCCCGATCTTAGCTCCGCTTACACTCAAGGATGCCAGTTCATCTTATAATCTCCCTAATACAATGAGTAAATTATAGGCATAGAGTCCGGCGCAGTGGTTGAGCGATCGACTGCTGCGCAGCATGTCGCGGGTTCGAATCCCGGACGGAAGAAATATTTGTACGACCTACAAGTATTTGTTCCGGGTCTGGGTGTTTTCTATCTTTATCATGTACGAGTATGTATTTACAAAAAAAAATGTATATAAGTTATATCTTTACCATAACACAAGCATTAAGTTGCTTAGCTTGGGACGAGATGGCGTTGTGTGAAATATCCAAGGATATTTATTTATTTTTAAAGTGCATTGAACTGAGTTCCAATGGGCTGTGGATGTTCAGAGCCCATAATTATAATAGCGATTATGTGAAGTGACTTGGCTTTCCACTGATCGTGCCTACTTCTACTACTACTAAGTCTGTAGACAACCCACGTGGGCGTGACACGTATATGGAGGGCAATTGCCTACTGTACCACGCTGGCCAGGCGTCCAGGCCAGGCCAGGTTGGCGTGGTTCTGCACCAGATCCCACAATGCCGCAACAGGACGCGAGTTGGAGCACCCCGGGGAGGTTTAGTGGGTTGGCCCCCACTATGGGGGAGAGTGCCACACGCCCCGTGGCCGGCGTTGAAGTCCATAAAAGATTATACCCCGGGCGAACAAAAAAATGGCCAGGCCAGGTTTTGTGGGTATGGGGACGACGTTCATATTATTGCTTGGTGGACTCAGAGTCCCTCACAGCTATACGTCAGGATACTATGTGCTATCCTATATACTATACTTTATAAAGATTTCAGAAGTGTAGCGAACAGACTGCCAAATACTTTACACAATTTATCATCAAAAAATATGGCCTACAAATTCGAGAATTACCAAAAAGTCCTACACCGCGATAGCGAAGTTTACAGAGCTATTTGCACGGTTAAGGAAACCCCGACTTCACTTATCGGGGATAGGCGCCGTGGCCTCCTAATAATGTTTAAGTACGTTTTGAACGTTTGAATGTTTATTTGTGATATCCTCATTACACCCTCTCATAGGGTTTCGGCCAAGTTAGCCGCGGCAGCCCTACATTTTCAGGATCCTTAAGGTCAATGTTCCAGGGTAGCCCGCGAAATTCAAATATTCTTACGTTTTTTGCAATTTGCAGGTCAGTGCTAGGTTGTATGTTGATTAAAATATTATTCGCGGCTGTAAGACGTATGAAGTTATAGAATTATAATTATCAAAATCATCAATACAACCCTCCAAGCTCATAAAGGTGCAAGAAAAACTTTTTCAAGCTCAAAGTCATTCTTGCACCTTTATGAGCTTGGAGGGTTGTATTGATGAGTTTGATGATTATAACTCTGTAACTACATACGTCTTACAGCCGCGAATCAAATGTTCATCATCATACAACCTAGCACTGGCCTGCAAATTGCAAAAAACGTAAGAAAATTTGAATTTCGCGGGCTACCCTGGAACATTCACCTTAAGTATATTCCAGTATATCGGATTATAATTTATATTTAAAACGTGTACAAAAATATTTCCCGATAAATCGGTTCATATTATTGTGATAAATAATATTAGCGGGTATATTTTGGTAGGCAACCTAGTCAAATTCTGAGCGAGACGGAGGATCTTTTAAAAAACAAAATTCAATTATTAAAATTATTTATTAATTATTTAAAAGCGTACAATCGCTACTATGGTCAACTTAGAACTAACTTAACCTATCCGAATAACGTGCCACCATGGGAAGCTTATCTCAGCTTCGTCAGTGGTCCGATACAATTCCTACGAACGGATATGCTGCGGTTGCATGTAACCGATCGGCATAACAATTCCCGCTAAAAGATAGTGGGCGTATGCTGCGGTTGCATAGAACGGACTGACGTAACTCCTCCCTCCTTAAGTTCGAAGTTCTCTTCTGTGGGAGAACTTCGAAACCACGGTTTACACAGTTTATCATGATATTTAAAGATAGAGAAACAAACTATTAAAATAATTAAAATATAGAGTAACATGGTCCAAATGCTTATGCTATGCACTTCAATAATTGCCCTTTTGCTATCACTATCACTATCACTGAAACTTTTCTTCAGAGCGAATGACAGGAACTTCAGGTCAGCCAGGTCTACGCCTTCCAGGTTTACAGGTGGTGCGAGTCTGGTGTCTTCTGGTGACTGCAGTACAGGTAAGTTTGGAATTGGCAGCTTTGCGTACTCTATGTTTTCCGTGTCCATCTGGTGCATTTTCAGGATTACATCGTGGATTTTCACCTCGCAGGAGTCATCTAAGGTAAGTAAATACGTTCCTCGAATCTTTTCGCGAAATATTTCGTCGCTGCAGGTTCTGGTAAGTATCTCTTCTTCTCTACTATAGAGTATCCATCTGTTGGTCAGTACAAATTGGGCTCGGACCTTCTCAATATTTATGGGGATCTGGATGCAAGACGTCAGGTTCTCAGCATACGTCATCAAACTGGTAATGCAGGGATCGCGAACAAACTGGAGCGTCTCTTGGTCGGTGCAGAGGTAAGTGGACTCATCGACTTCTTCGCACTGGTGAGTGAGCAGTCTGATCTTCGACCCTTTTGCTAATAGGTAAGGATATTTAGGTAATATGACGACGGTGGATTCACGGCGTAGGACAGGTAAGGGAAATAGTTTATAATAGTTATAAGTATCTTTCTCGATTAGAGGTATTTCCAAAAGGTAAGTGATTCGTTTTTCTTTAAAATAAGCTTTTAATGTAATGCTTTGCTCTAACTTAACTAAGTTATCTAAACTAGGTGTAAATACTAAATTTTCTATCCTACTAATATTCTGAAGAAGGTATAAAAGTTGATCAGACTCTATAATAGACTGGTGTAAAACTCCTAATCTACTAAACGATACACTAGTTTCTATCTCGTCTAATTTTGTCTGAATTTGCTGAAAATTATGAATCAATAAATTGTAAGTATTCATGAACTGTATTTCTAAATGCTCTACTTTTAAACCTTCAAGCTTCTTCGCAAATGATTCCATCTTAGTGTTTAATTTAATAAGGTTATCATTTAATATAAATGTAGAATTTGTCAAGAGTTGCATCATTTCATTAATAATTGTTAGTTTTCTATTACTAGCATTCTGTTGAGTTTTAACTTCATTAATTAATTTCTCGTATTTAATGGCATCTTCACTATCTAAATTTCCAGTTATCATTTTAAGAAGTGAGCCAAGAGGATTAATTAAACCTCGCTTGATTCGAACGGTTGGAATAATTTGGTGGAACTTAAATATAGTCGCATTCTTAACATATTCTACTTGTTTTCTTATATCTATAAAATTGTATACAAAATTCTTATCAAAATTAACCTTAACTAACTTATCTAATTCAGAAAGACGTTCAATGTTAAATTGTAAATCGTCTTCTAATGGTTTAATATCTAACACTTTCACAATTGTCCAAATGTCTTTTCTCAAAACTGCGACACCATTTTTCACAGGTAGAACTCCAGGGTTTTTATTTAAATCCTGCAGTTGAAGGGCCTGCAGTTGGCTCATCATGGCTACTGCCAGGAGGACGTGGATGTGCCTGTGAAGGGCGTTTAATATTTTTTAATGGTGCTTTAGTTTGACGGTTTTTCACGCGTATGGGAACTACATTTCTAACAATTTCATCAGTAACTACTGCCTTTTGAAAACGTGGCTTATCTTTACTACTTCTTTTATTAACTTCTTTAGCAAATATTGTATCACCAGGTTGGATAGCAAATTGTGTCTCTCCACCTCGTTTTTCAATTATTTTCTCTTTCTGTTGAATGTTCTTTTCGCTTAAATGTTTGTATAGAAATTTAGTTCTCTTTGCATGTTCTTTTATTAATTGTTGCATGTATTCTCTTTCACAGTCTATATTAAATGGGTTTTTAGTATCTGTATGTCCTAATAAAACTTCAAATGGGGTAAAACCTGTTGTTGAATGTATTGAATGATTGTAAGCCATTATAGCGTACGTCATTACGTTTGCAGCGTCTGAGTATTTGTTCTCATACTTTGCTAGTCTGTAAATCTCTATCAAAGTAGAGTGGAATCTCTCTATGAGACCCATAGAGTTAGGATTATTGGGGGTTCCAATATGAAGTTCTACTTTATAAAGGGCTAAAAGTTCTTTTAAGAGGGCGTTATTGAATTCTGAACCGGAATCAGAGCTAATTTTTATAGGTACACCGTAAAAAGAAAAGTATTTAATAAGGGCTCTCACTACTTCAGGGGTAGATCTATTGGGGATTTCTAATGCTTGACCAACTTTGCTAAATGCGTCAATTACGGTTAAATAGTAATGTCCTTCAATAGAGAATAGATCAATAAAGATTTCTTCCAATGGTTTAGTTTGGGTCTGTGATAGTTGAAGTTTGGGTTTCAGCGGTTTTCTATCGTACTTCATCTTCTTGCAAATTTCGCATGAGTTAATAAAACTAGATATAGTCTGTTCCATATTATGCCAAAAATAAGTACGTCTAATATGTGCTAGAGTTTCTCTTATACCTCTATGACAAGTTTTTCCTGTGTGGTATTTTTCAACTATTTCCTTTTGTTCTAATTCGTCTTCTATATAAACCACTCTTTTAGTACATTCGAAGAATTGAACTGATTCCTTTTTGAATAAGAAAATTACCATTTGTGTAAACTGTTCTCTATGTTTATCGTCTTCAAAGTAAATGAAATATTTTTTATTGTTTCGAATATATTCTTTTAAAAATTGTTTAATAAGATCGGGATGATTAAGGGGTAAATGAACTTCTAAAATTGTTTGCTTTGGTCTGGATAGATTTTTGACTGATAGTCTATCGATTGACCATGAGAATACTAAGATTTGGTTAGGCTTTGTATCAATGGCTTCTTGTAAAATAGGGATACCTTTGGATTCAGTATCTTGACAAGAATGTGCCGTATCGGTAGATGAATTGTCGGCTGTCAAAGTTGAACTAGAAGGGCATGGTATTGAATAAGGCGAACGACATTTTACATTTTTATCTGAATCTGTATCTGAGATAACTATTGCCTCTTCATCGTCTGAAGATAAGGGTGTTGGTTCATTTGGTCGGCCTAGGGTTTTCTTTTGGATTCTACCTAAATTTTCAATTTCTTTTGTTAGTTGTTTTATGTGTTCATTTCTGTCTTCGTCTTTGTCAATGTTAACTTTAGTTGAGGTGTTGTCATCGTTACCTAAGGCGTTCGTTTGGATTCTTGATAAGGCGTCTGCGTTACCATTGCATTTTCCACTTTTATGGACAATTTCAAAGTTGTATTCAGCTAATCTTAGTCGCCAACGTGTTAATCTACTATTTGTTTCTTTAAGAGAATTAAGCCATGCTAAGGGCTTGTGATCTGTAACTATAGTGAATTTACTACCATAAAGATAGGGGCGGAAGTGTTTGACTGCCCAAACTATGGCTAATAATTCTTTTTCAGTAACACTATAGCGCGTTTCAGCATCATTAAGTGTTCGGCTGGCATAAGCCACTGGTTTGTCATTTCCAATTGGACCTTGAGAAAGGACCGCTCCAAGAGCGAATTCTGAAGCGTCTGTAGTTAAGATATAGGGCTTTTCTGGATCTGGATATTGTAATATGGGGGCATTTACGAGAATTTCTTTACATTTCTGAAAAGCTGCTATATAATTTTCATCGTCAATGGGCATTGAGCGTTTTTTCTTCAGTCTAGCTGTCATTGGTTGAGTAATTTTGGCAAAATCTTTGATGAATTTTCGATAGTATCCAATGAGGCCTAAGAAACTCTTTATTTCAGTAGTAGTACGGGGTAGTGGATAATCTAAAATAGCTTTAATTTTGTCGTTATTGGGTTTTAATCCGTCGGTCGTTATTGAATGTCCTAGGTATAATACTTCTTTTCTTAAAAACTCGGATTTGTCAAGTTGCACTTTTAGGTTAGTCTTTCTAAGTCTGTCGAAAACGGTACGTAATTTAGATATGTGTTCTTGTAAGCTGGATGAATATATAATTATGTCATCTAAATATACTAGGCAGTGAATTCCTTGTAGTCCACGTAGTACATTGTCAATTGTCCTTTGAAAAGTCGCTGGTGCTGTCTTAAGTCCAAAGGGCATACGAGAAAATTCGTAATGTCCAGAGTTTGTACTAAATGCGGTCTTTTGTCTGTCCTCTTCTGCTACTTCAATCTGATGGTAACCACTAGCAAGGTCAAGAGTCGAGAAGTAACAACTGCGTCCTAATTTGTCAAATAGTTCGGTAATGTTAGGTAAGGGGTACTTGTCGTCAATAGTAATTTCGTTCAATTTTCGGTAGTCAATTACAAGTCTATATTTCTTTTCGTTGCTAGCATCCATTTTCTTTGGTACGAGGTGCACGGGTGCACTCCAGGGTGAGTATGATTTTTGAATGATGTCGTTTTCTAGCATATTTTCAACTTGTCTATTTATTTCGTCGTTAATTACTTGGGGTTGTCGGTATGGTCTAATAAAAATCGGGTCTTCGTTTCTAGTTCGTATGCAGTGCTTTACTTCATTTGTAAAAGTCAATGGTAGTTTGTCGGAGTGGAATATGTCTTTGTATTCTAAGCAAAGGTTTCTAATACTGTCTCGTTCTTCTGCGTTCATGTGGTCTAGGCGTAATTTGTTAATATTTTCGGTTAAAATTTGGTCTATTTCTAAGTTATTATGGTCGTCTAATTTGTTCAGATTGCATTTTGTTCCGTCATATTTAGTCACTATAAATGGTCTTGTTATTGTTAGAGTCATTTCTTTGTCTAGTGTATTTTGTATGATCGTCGTTGCGTAACCATTTTCACACTTAACTAAAGCAGTAGGCATTCTAACACCTTCACAGAATAATTTATAATTTAGTATAGCATCTCCATTTTCTAGGTTAGTTGGTAATTTAACTCTTTGTTCACAACGTGGGGCTAATTTTATTTCGTTGCCAGGGTTATAGATAATAGGTATAGCTGTTGAATGGGTGTAAAGAATTTCGTTTTTCATATCAATTTTAGCGTCTAATTGTTTCAGAAGGTCACTTCCTATGAGGCCGTCGTAACACCCGTCGACGTCATAGATGTAAAACTTATGCGTTTCAGTACTATTGAGAGTTGGGAATAAAGGTATAACTATAACTTCATCATGTTGGCTAGATGCGTGGGTGCTAATAACTTCAAATGGTTCGTAGTGTTTATAATTTTGAAAATATTCATTTGATTTTTGTGGGCTGATAAAGGATCTTGAACTTCCAGTATCAATCATGAATTTAGCATTGATTTCAGGTATTATTACGTAAGGTAATTTTAATGTATTGTAGTTAAGCTTTATTATTTCAGGGGTTTGTTGGAGGCATCGGTTGGAAAATTCTCCATATTTTGTGTAGCTATGTCTTGGTCGTCTGGTTGTATATTAGTCTCGTAAAATTCAGGGTCGTTATTTTGGTCGTCATAGTCTTGGTAGTAATCTAGTTCAGAATGGTCGTCACACATGTAAGCATTATAATTATTTTCAGGTTCATTTAGGTAAAGTTCGTTCATACGTAATCCTTGAGGTTTAGGTTGTGGAGCTGTACGCATACTAACGTCAGTAGAAATGTGAGGTGGTAATTTTTGTGGAGGTCGGTAACCAAATTGTTGGCCTTGGTTAAACTGAGGTCGATAACCAGATGGTTGACCTTGGTTAAACTGAGGTCGGTAACCAAACTGCTGACCTTGATTGAGTTGGGGTCTATATCCAAATTGTTGAACTTGATTCAATTGAGGTCGGTTGCCAAATTGTTGACCTTGATTAAATTGTGGTCGGTAACCAAACTGTTGCGGTTTCTGACCGAACTGTTGAGGTTGCGACAAAGGTAATTTAATTTGTCTACTATGGGGTATACCAAATTTAAATTGGGGTTGAGCCTGATAATGATTTGCAGAACTAGGGTTGTTAAATTTATGATTCTGTTGGTTATGTGAAAAGAAAGGCTTCATACCAAATCTCTCTGTAAATGGGTTTTGGTTAGATGGCTGGGGCCTTGCTGGTATTACATTCTGAGATTTTAACATTCTATTGCGTGTGTTATATTGGTACATAAAATTGACTTCTTCTAGTACTATGCTTAAGGCATTTTCTAAGGAATTTACACCTTTTAATCTTACAATACGAAGTAAATCCTCCGGTAAGTTGTATAAAAACACATTCATTGATAAGTGATCGTATATTATGACTTTGCTTCGACGAAGATTTATGTCGTCGATCAGGTTCACCTTAGCAATTAAAGTGCTTTTAACATTTTGTATTCTATTGCAAAAGTCCAAATATGATTCACCATTATTAATTTTAAGAGTTTCTAATTCTATGGCTATGCACTCTTCTGAGCGCGGATCGCCGAAGTGCTGTTCTAAAGCAGTTTTTAAAAGAGGCCAGGTATCCAAGTCTTGGCGCTCACTAATAAGTGCGGCTGCTCTACCTGATAATCTTGATGTAATAACATGGAATACATAAAGATCCTGGTCGGAATTTCTGTCTACTCTACAACAATTAATAACATATTCACATTTTCTTATGAATAAACTAAGGAGCTTTTCATCCCCGTCAAATTTTGGGATAACGCTCGCAATCTCCTTCGGGATCTGAACTATATTATTCATATTTATTTCTTTATTATATTTATTTAACACAATTATTATATTATGTAATTTTTATATAATATTATATAGCTATTTATTTAGTTTCAATTTATTTATATAATTTATCTTTTAACTTATATGCTATTTAAAAGAACCACGAAACACTTTTCGATTTTCAGAAATAGCGTTCTAAGCTCTAGATTTACCTATAACTATATGAAAAGGATAGGACTTTGACTGGGAATAGCTATTTGGGTCTACTCACAGACTGCCCATGTCCCTCGGTTGAGTCTAAGCTTGTAGCTATTCTTCCTCCGGTAACTCACTCGTGATGCACTAAAAAGTTCACTTTTTAATGTCCTTGACAAAATTTATTTGGTTCGCGGATTTCCGTAAAACGTTAGAACGTACGACGTAACACTTACTATTTTCACAAGTTTTTCGCGTCGCGGAAATCCTACCGGCTGCGCCAGTCAAATTCTGAGCGAGACGGAGGATCTTTTAAAAAACAAAATTCAATTATTAAAATTATTTATTAATTATTTAAAAGCGTACAATCGCTACTATGGTCAACTTAGAACTAACTTAACCTATCCGAATAACGTGCCACCATGGGAAGCTTATCTCAGCTTCGTCAGTGGTCCGATACAATTCCTACGAACGGATATGCTGCGGTTGCATGTAACCGATCGGCATAACAATTCCCGCTAAAAGATAGTGGGCGTATGCTGCGGTTGCATAGAACGGACTGACGTAACTACCTCGAGAACATATCGAGATATTTGTATGTATAGAATAAGAAATAAATAAATAATAAATAAATAAACATTATTATATATCACCAAAATTATGAATATTACGTCATTCGCGTAAAGATTCTGCAGCCGGATATCGTACTAATAGAGTTTTAACGCCCTATTCATGTCCCTGGGATACGCGGGGTGGTCATCATCACCATTTCAGACAATAATTGACCCAGGACTGAGACGGACCTCCTACAAATTCAGGGAGGGCATTGGCAAGGCGGATCGGCACAGGGTTTGTATCAACAGGTAAAGGAACTGAGGTTTTAGTGGATAACCCGGTTGCACTTCACCATCTTGTCGCGCCCGAGGACTCCCACATTCCCCAGCCCCGTCCCCCAGCTGGGCGCCTATAAAAGGTTTCCCCCACAATAAAAGAAAAAGAGTTTTAACAAGTATCCCTCCTCTCGTCCTAGGTGGTGACATTATGTATTCTAAATCCGTATGAAGTGGATATGACTGCCTCGTTGGTCTAGTGGTTAGATGTGCTGCCTTTGGATCAACGGGTCCCGGGTTCGATTCCGGAGTCGGGCAGGTGTTTTTGTCTAAACCAGAGGCACTGGCTCGGAGTCTGGGTGTCATTTCTATCTATAATATGTATGTATTTACAAAAAAAATGTATATAAGTAGTTTATCATCCTTCTAGTTACCATAACACAAGCATTAAGTTGCTTAGCTTGGGACGAGATGGCGTTGTGTGAAATGTCCAAGGATATTTATTTATTTATTATTTATTTATTTATTAAATCTCCCCACTATCTGCATAAATTACTATGTACGACAATTATGTTAAAAATAAGCCTCTGAATGGTCTGGTCCACCTTACTATTAATTAAATGTTTATTAATAATTTAACCTTTAGCAGCTCTACTACTACTACCATTCGGGCCTCCTCCAGTTACATGGAGGGACATTAGACTACTGCGCTACCCTGGCCAAATGGGTTGGCACAGGGTTTCGTATAAGTTTTACGGCTTACGGCTAGGTAATCGGCCTTCTCATTCCCTTTTTTCGGCGGTTAGAACACCCTTAGAATTGAATGGGGTGGTGACAGTTTTGCTTATTAATATTTAACTTGAGCAGCCCTAGTGACTGGCCAATTTTAATCACGGTATTACATAAATTGACTTACAAGGCAGAAGTTGATCGGGTTGCCTGTTATTTTGATTTCCCAACGGACTTATAGGCGTTTTCCTAAACAAGAATACAAATTAAATGTGCCTTTAATTAAGATTTAGAGTTGTCTTCATAAATTGGTGACTATACCATTGGCTGACACATTATCATAGAGTTGGTGGAGTTAGTGGGAAGAGAGAATACTTGAATGGTAGCACCATATTTTCAGTATAATATGTGTGATTGTTAAATCGTAGTCCCATATTTTCTTTAATATAATATTACATTTAAAAACAAATAAAAGAAAGGATTTTTATTACTTCAAAATTACACAAAAATTATAGGCAGTCAAGGGGCGGTGAAAATGTCCCAGCCGAATATTTTAACGCCCCTCTCCGTATCCGAGTTGGTGTGAAAAGGACATGTTTGCGTATCCCTTGGGAAATTAAATTCAGTTATGAGCTCACTTCTTTTAGGAGCCGTTTCTTCAGTTTAAGTAGGTACGCATTTATTTTATTTGTTGCCGACTGGCAACCGACTTAATATATTATATATTTAAGTGGGTACCCTTGTCAGGATATAATTTACGATAATCTGTGTGGCTTTGAATAAATAGCCAAACAATTATTACAAATGTGGAATTGACTTTGTCAGTATGCTACGTTTTCTGCTTCGATTTTGGTAAATAGTCGTAGCACACGTGAACTTGGAGAAGAACGCAAAAATATAATAAGATGGTGAAATAGGGGAGTAATGTGACAAATGGGATAAACACAGGGCGAAATAGAGTCTCTTATAAGGTTGTGCGTCCTTTTAGTCGCGGGGCGGTCCCACGTTTCGTTTTTCTATACATATTTCCTCATTTCTGATTCTATGACGCAGAGTAACTCCAAGCTTAGCTCTCACCATTGCTGGTTGAGTGACTCTCAGCCACCTCACTGTGAACGATGCCATGCCTCGGATCCGTAAGCCATCACTGGCAACACGCTCTGTCTGTCTTGACGCATTATAGATGAGAAGATCTACGCAGCTTCCCAAACTCTATCCAGTCGTGTTGGATACGACGAGCGACCTATTTCTTGAAGTTGAACTCACCTAATTGGACTAATTATTCCAGGTAGGTAACATTCCAGTATGTTTATACTCGTCTCTAACTTGGACAGACCCATCTGCTGAGAAACTCCGTTGAAGTCTCCGAGCGTTGTGCTTAATTCCTGCAGCGACTCCGGTATGACCACGATATAGTCTGTTAATCGAAGCTTACACAGACAATCGAGGAGTATAACAAGCCAGTATGCTTAGCGTTTGTGGCTATGAAAAACCTACGATTCGTTCGAGACTTGGGCTGTGCTTCAACCTGTGCAGCGGTTCCGCATTGACCAACAATATATCGAAGTGTTCAAATGTTTGTAAAAAAACGCCACTATGTGTGTCCGAATATAGATCCTGAGCACTGAGCCTTTCCAACTGTAGCAAGGAGTTAGACAGGGAGATGTCATCCATCCGAAACTTTTCCGCTGTATTGGAAGATTTGTTCAAGCTGCTGGATTGGAACGGACTTATATATGATGATATATTAAAAACAAATTAAAGAAACAAAACTTTAAGACCTCTGCCTTATAATCTGTGTTTTTTAAAAACTAACGGCTCATAAAAGTAATTCGAAACTAATGAAAAGCGACAGTCGCCATTATCTTTTTACGACCATTAGCCATTATCGTTGCGGAATGATGTATGTATTGTGTATTTGGACAGAGAAAAGCTTTTGTTGGTACAAACGATGAGCGACGTAGCTTTTTTATTCTACCCTTTGCATTATATATCCGAAAGTTGTTTGTTTTATAAGGGTAACCATTTTATTTCATAAGGTTGTTTATTAAGATTTATTTAATAGGATTTAAATTTGTAGTAATAACACTTTGGCTCGCATTGTTGAAGTATCACTATCACTACATCATCACTACATAGCATAAAACAAAGTCGCTGTCGTCTGTCCGTCCCTATGTATGCTTAAATCTTTAAAACTACGCAACGGACTTGGATGCGGTTTTTCTAATAGATAGAGTTATTCAAGAGGAAGATTTTTATCTATATCATCATTGCACCCGTGCGAAGCCGGGGCGGGTCGCTAGTTAAGGTATAAATTAAAGGTGTCAAATAGGAAATATGTGTTTAAGTCGATATAAGCCTAGGCTTTATATTTGAGTTGCGCTCAAGCATAATGAAAAGCTGCTATTGTCGCCTATGGCTGTTTGCAACAAGAAGAAATGTCACCGATGTATCGACAATCCTGTTAAAATGAAAGCTGCTGTAATCCGCGTTGTGACGGATTTAGAATACAAAGTGTCGTGTCACCACCCCATTCTATCCGGAGGGTGTCATAAGAACCAACAAAAAGAAATGACAAGGCCGATAACGTAGCCCCACGAGAAGAAAATCTTGATCCGAAACCATGTTGCTACCTTTCTGACGAGTGTGGTACAGTAGTCTAACGACCCTCCATGTAAATGGAGGAGGCCCAAATCAGCAGTGGATCGTCTATGGGCATAGTAGTAGTAGTAGAAGATGCTGTAATCAAATGTGAGTTCCTACGGCTGCCAACACCACGCTCTGATAGAGCTCTTGAAACCTGTCTCTCCTGAACGGTTAAAAATAACAGTGATCATTTCATCATCATCATCATCATCAGCCCACATTAGTCTACTGCTGGACATAGGCCTCCCCTAAAGAGCGCCATAGCGCCCTGTCTTCGGCTTAACGCATCTAGCTGCTGCCCGCAACCTTTCGCAGATCGTCGCTCCATCTAGCAGAGGGCCGTCCTACACTACGCTTGCCGATTCGCAGTCTCCACTCAAGAACTCGTCTACCCGGTTGTCGGTTCTTCTACAGACATGACCAGCCCTTTGCCACTTCAGTCTGCTAATTCTCTGAGCTATGTCGGTGACTTTGGTTCTCTGAGTGATCATTTCAAAGAACATTATTTCCTTACCTGAAAGCAGCACTAATATGATGGTTCTCCAGTACAGCTCTATCGTTGTATAGCAGTGCTGTGTCAGAGCCCGACATGACGTGGAAGTTGTTGGTGGTGCCGGTGTGCTCGAAATCATGGACGATGGCTGCTACCAGCGTCGCGAATATTTCCAAGTCAGATAACCAGTTCTGTAATATAAAGATCATTTACTGGGACAGTTGGTATTTTTACATCTGACGTCTAGTATAGTCTAGTCTAGTCTAGCATAGTGTAATAGTACATCTCCCTCATCCTTTCCCCCGATTTCATTGTAATCAGCCCCGGTCTAACCCGATTTAGCTAACTACCGGTATTTAAGTAGAGAGCCTGCAGACCGCCCTCCGCGACCCATCTGGTAATTATATGGTTAGGCCAGCTGTCAGATTTCTCGCTATTGACCAAGTGCAACGACTGCCATAGGTGGTAGAATGGCAGGGTCCCAAAGGGTTTATGTGCCCTCGGAAGGAGGAGGTCAGATATTATGACATGATGGAGACCTATCCAATATCCAGATAAGCCAGACGCTGTTTACCCTGAAAATTTCCTTACGCAAAGGGATGCTGACACGAATAACCCCTATTGTCTTATACTATACGGCATATCGCAACAGTAGAATGCGCCCTAGCGAACCTGTGGGAGGCTATACCTCTGGGGATTTAGTAGGTAGTCGAGTGTTGTGGAGTTCCACATAGCACCTAAGTCCACTCCCCTAAAGCAGCGGTATGAATTGAGCAAATCCCGAGCGAAAGAAGAAAAATTTAGGCTGAAATTGCGCAAGAGCCTTCACCGAAACAGTTTTCGAAGCTAGTTACAATTTTAATATGATCAGTCATGAGAACAAAATACGCTAACTACGTTCCATTCACAAATTAATCAATAAAACACCCATATAAATGCGAAATCATATTAAGGTGGATGCTCCAGGGTAGCCCGCGAATTTCAAATTTTCTTACGTTTTTTTGCAATTTGCAGGGCAGTGCTAGGTTGTATGATGATGAACATTTGATTCGCGGCTGTAAGACGTATGTAGTTACAGAGTTATAATCATCATACTCATCAATACAACCCTCCAAGCTCATAAAGGTGCAAGAATGACTTTGACGTTGAAAAAGTTTTTCTTGCACCTATATGTGCTTGGAGGGATGTATTGATGATTTTGATGATTATAATTCTATAACTACATACGTCTTACAGCCGCGAATAACATTTTAATCAACATACAACCTAGCACTGACCTCTAAATTGCAGAAAACGTAAGAAAATTTAAATTTCGCGGGCTACCCTGGAGCATCCACCTTAAGCGGAATTCCTTTTCAGAAAAGGATCCTATCTGTATTCATTGCAGGCAAAAATTTGTTCAGACGACCGAATCCCTAAAAGTTAACCGCCTAGCTAATTCCTTTGTAACTTAAATATACCCCTGTATTAGCGTCAAATGAACTCAATTCAGCTATCAAACTTCTTATTTCTATCTTTTTTCCTTATTGTATTGGGGTCGCTGTCAGTGTAATCTAATTATAAATAACTACCAGCAACACGAAGCGATTGCCATCTGCTACAACTCAGCCCATAGATGGCCCACTGCTGAGTTGGGCCTCCTCCACTTACATGGAAGGTAATTGGCCTTCTGTGCCACGCTGGCCAGACGGTTTGGCACAAGGGTTCGTATCAAGATTCCCTTCTCTTGCGGCTAGAACCGCCGCATTTCCTTTTGGCGTCTCTTGTGGCACCCTCACTAGGGAATGGACTGGCGACACTATGTATTCGAAATTTATCACCACATTCTAAATGAATATAACTGCCTCGTTGGTCTAGGGGTTAGATGTGCCGCCTTTGGGTCAACGGGTCCCGAGTTCGATTCCGGGGTCGGGCAAGTGTCTTTGTCTAAAACCAGAGGCACTTGCTCTGAGTCTGGGTGTCATTTGTGCTCGTGAATTACATGTTTGTAAACTGCCCCCGCGGTACAGGTTATACCTAAAGCAGGGGTTTCGTTTTTATATAAGAAAAAAAAAAGATTCCCATTTAGAAATACCACGTCTCTTGCCAGGTAGGACGGCAAGAAGTTCTGTTTGTAGGCGTTTGTCTCAAAATACGTGAACGTAAATAAACACACAAATCTTTACTTACCATGAGTCCGGTCTGACAGAGCATGTAGTGGACGGTCTGTGCCACGTCGGCAGCGTGCAGGTTGTTGTGGTAAGGGTTGTCGAATTTGCAGTAACCCTCCTCTATCCTGCCGAGGAAGTTCTCCAAGATCGTTGACGGCACCTGTGGACATTTAAAAATACAAACCTACTTATAATAAAATTGTATCAGTTTTTTTTGTATTGATGATTTCATGATGATGATGATAATTACCAGTGTGTTTATTACTCAATGTAAACTTATCTTTAGATATACCGGATGTAACAAAAACTCTATAGACATCCGAAGTGAAGATTTGATTTAGTTTGGCTTTAATTATTTATTATTAAATTTATTAATTATGTATTGTTTTTTTATCTTACCTTAATTTTATTGTATTTGAATATCTTGGAGATTATGTCTTATACTACACGGATTCTTTGGCTGATTTATCATTAAGTGAGATCATTATTTTCGGAACGCATCATGAGCGAGACTGCAACGTTTTTCGAAACCAGAATTTTACTATATTACCTACTGCATATTATGTACATTTATAGAAAGTTAACAAACTAGCTATCATTATTCACATCCTACAAGCTTAGTACTTTGAGTATCATAACGTTTCTTGGCTTGTCCGGGCTTACTTCTCCACTTATGACACTGACGTCACAGTCACACAACTGACCAAAATTTTAAAAAGGTGGCCTTTATTTTCCTGAAATTGTGCATGCCTTACCTGGTATATCTTTTCTTTAGGGTTACAGAGTTCCAACCTAGATACGATCCGCCTATTAGAATTACTAGTATTATTTTATTGTTTTTCTATCATAAAAAAGTTTACTTGGTATCTGTTTTATTCTCCTATCAATGAATACAGGGTTTTCGTTACACTTATATGATGGACAAGTAGTTCATGAATAAAATTTCGTTTTTCATATTGTAATTTAATATTTTTTGCAAAAAATACGTACATATTTACTCGGATCATTAGATTGCCGAGAATCACTATGATATGTCAGAGCCTAGGATACCTTCCATCAAAAGTATCCCCATCAAACTTCATTAAAATTCTCCACCGATAAAGAATCGGTACCTACGCACAATTTCAAAGAATTCATGACAAGAGGTAATCAAAAACTTTTTTTTCTGCTTGGAGTTCGTTATTGAAACTTCAATTACAACGTTTTCGTTGATTAAATATTTTCCACAGGAATAGAAACTTTTAATGTACAAAAAATACCGTAAGCATTGATATTTGGAAGTCGCTTAACCAATAACATGGCAAAAATATTTTTTATGATAATTCTATTTATTTATATATATATTATATATATATAAAAAAATCCTATGCTCATTATGATGATACTCGATGTATCCCGTGAGATACATTGCCTAGTATGTAACAAATTTGCCAAATAAGGAAAATCAGTAAAATTCGGTTTTTAATATTTTTTATTAATAAGACATCATCAACCGTATTTAAACCGGGTAGATAATAAGATGCTTCTGCAATCTTTGTCTTTCCATGGAAAATTTATCGGTTGGTCAACATTATAAATAATGAGAATTACTTTAACCGGTGCTCCGTGGCCACTGTCCACGTAAAATAGTTCTCAAACTGCAGTACTCGTGTCAAATATACAAAGTGATTGATTAATTCAATTATGGCAATACATAATTGAATTAATCAATCACTTCTTCTTCTTCAAATCGTCTTACTTGCCCTTTTCCCAATTGTATTGGGGTTGGAACCAGTGTAGTCTAACCTGATTAGTCTAAATAACAATATTTACACGGAGTAATTGCCTTCTGCCCTCAATGACCTAGTGGGAGAACTGGTAATATTGTATCATGTTATTTTTCATGCTATTATTTATTATGAACCGTCAAAGGAAAAAAAATATTTTTTACGATTACGCGCCCGTAAAGATATTCCGAAGAAACCGACCCTAGTGAAAAAATGCGTTATTACCATACTATTATATTTATTCAAAAACAAAATGGGTTGCTCTTTGGCTAAACTGTATGTAATACAGTTACGAATAAACCTCATAAGCACCTGACTTAATGATACATTAAAAAGAAACGAGGAAAAGGACTATTAACTTCGGAAGAACCGACTCCACAAATTGGATTAAACTCTCACAAAGCGAACAGTTCATTTAACTTAAGAGTTCTTTTCGTTTGATTTCGTTTTACAAGAACCGTATCTTCTATTACTTCATGCGATGATCCAACGCCCTATTACACAGCGAATAGCCATTGAGATGAAAATATCTTAACAAATTACTTTAATGAATCTCTAATTTTGAGCGATCAACGGAATAACTTCATAGTCTATCTTCCTCGGCATTTTCCCAATTTTATTTAACTCGGCATTAATAATATGGTTAAACCGTTTCAGTTACTGGCACGAAGAAGGTCAACTATAGCTTTATTCAATTACAATATTCCGATTTCTGCGGAACACCGTAAACGGCGCAAATATATCAACCTTCACAAAGGATGTTTATTTGAGCCGTTTGCGGTGGAGACTTTGGATCTATGGGGGACGGGGGTACACTGCATTTTCAGGCATCTTTCGTCTAGACTGGTAGAAGCTACATATGACCAGAAGACCGGTACATACCCTGCTCAGAGGATTAGCATCGCTATTCAGCGAGGGAATGGTCTTCTAGACACTTTACCGAGTCTCACAGATATGCTACTTTCCCAGTTAGGATTTTAGTGCTTTTTATGTTTATAGGAATATTTTAATGTAATTATAGCATTGTAAATGTTCACACTAACTCGAATAAAAATGTCATCCCGTCGGTCTGTGAGTTTCTATGATTCCTACCTTAAAGCTACCACCTTTTCGGAATGCTGATCTACAGAGAAGAGCCGGCAAGAAACTATGTAGTGATGTAATTAAATAATTCAAGATCGTGGCATATTTTCCGTACGACATTTTTTTTCATTTTATTCACCCCTGTCTTATTATTATTTTTCCAAAAACTGGCACAATCTACGATCTAACTTCTGTCTATCTATTTATCAACACTTTTGTATTTACAAATTATTACTTAGAATTTTAATGGAAGGGTTCAGAATTCAAATCAAGACTGGGCATATCCGTTTATTCGATACGCAACAAATTTTTTACAGCCACTTATATTTATCGTAACATTTTGTTACGGAGCCCATTTCGGAATGATCTCGTATTCCCTTACACGGTAGGGTTAAAGGGATTGTGTTACAATATTTCACGCAAAAGGTCACATCTGTCAGCACGAGATACCGCTATTACTACGTGCGAACGATACGAGATATTATGTGAGACCGAGACTATTGATGGCTGTGTCATGTTATGTGATTTGAAATACTCTTTGCAAATATTAAAGATAGACTGCCTTGTTGGTCTAGGGGTTGGATGCGCCGCCTTTGGATCAGGGGGTCCCGGGTTCGATTCCGGGGCCGGGTCTTGGTGTAAACCAGAGGCACTTGCTCTGAGTCTGGGTGACATATTCGTGAATTTGTAAAGTGTTTGTAAATAACGATACGTTACAGGTTATAACTAGTGCAGGAGTTGTGTTTAAAAAAGAAAAGATAAATTACATTGGTTTTGTACTGGGCCAAAAGTACGTAATCTGCTAAATTCCAAAACGTCCAAATCGCCGTTGAAAGGCTAGAGTGTTGCCATTTGCTTATAAGACACTACCCGAAGTTATTTTAGGAAAACTGCTATGCGAGGTAAAGCGAAACTTCCCTTCTACAAAACACGACTAACTGACAAGATTGTATCAGTAGAACTGCCTCACTGTCAAAAGGAAACATCAAAAGGATCAAAGTCACCCAAAGGGCAATGGAGCGGGCTATGCTCGGAGTTTCCCTGCGAGATCGAATCAGAAATTAGGAGATACACAGGAGAATTACCGACAGCCCACAAGATTGCCAAACTTAAGTGGCAATGGGCAGGGCACATGGCTCGCAGGACTGACGCCCGATAGGGCTGAAAAGTGCTCGAGTGGCGAGCGCATTCCGGAAAGCGCAGTGCTGGTAGGCCTCTTACACGGTGGACCGACGACCTGGTTAAGGTCGCCGAAAAGCGATGGATGTGGGCGGCTCAAGACCGGCCTTCGTGGAAATCCTTGGATCCCATAAATCCCCTTGAGAAAAATCCCCTCGGTAAGCGTATGTCCAGCAGTAGACGTCTTTTGGGTGAAATAATGATGATGATGATTATGGACTTTAACTAATGCATGAGCAGGTATGAGCGTATCATGGAAAGAGCTAGAGAAGGGAACGTTGATATGAAACCCTAAGTCAAACCATCTGGCCAGCGTGGTACAATTGGTGCCATGTATTTGGAGGACACTTAACTCAGCAGTGGACCAGCGTCACAACTTTTTATGGTATAAAAAAGCACGACTGCTACTACTACTACTGAGCCCATAAACGACCCACTGCTGAGTCAAGCCGCCTCCTTTACATGGAGGGTAATTAAACTACCGGGTTCAAAGTCAGTATGATGAAAAGACTTTTTATTTACATTGGAAACCCTTTGGCGGCCCCTGATTGCCAGTTATGTTTTGCGTCCCGAAATGCAAGTGCCCCTCAACATCTTAACAACAACGTTTCTTGACTGCCTCGTTAGTCTAGTGGTTAGATGTGCCGACTTTGGATCAACGGGTCCCGGGTTCGATTCCGGGGTCGGGCAAGTGTCTTTGTCTAAACCAGAGGCACTGGCTCGGAGTCTGGATGTCATTTCTATCTATAATATGTATGTATTTACAAAAAAAAAATGTATATAAGTAGTTTATCATCCATCTCGTTACCATAACACAAGCATTAAGTTGCTTAGCTTGGGACGAGATGGCGTTGTGTGAAATGTCCAAGGATATTTATTAATTTATCAAGTTTTTCTATTATTAATTTTTTTTTTGCTTCAAATCTCTCCTTGTATTCTTGTTGCAATTTCTTTTATATTTTCCCCAACTGACTGCCTATTCAGTGAATGTTGAGTCCTGTGTGGACTCGAGGCTGACGATGATGAGATATTTCTCCAGTCTTACCTTAAACTTGTGAATCATGCCGTATCGATTGAGCAGCTCGTAGCCAAGATACTTGACAGGCGCTCCACCCGCTGCCTCGTGCAGGGCGAAGACATCGAAAGACCACTCGTCCAGGGTCTGCAAGAGGTGAATAGGTTACAAGGAGCTTAAGCAACACTAGTGTAGATGATATAGAGAAGATTGCCATACTTTTTTAATACCATTAGGGATCCCTTACTATTTATTACTACTACTCATCCCATGCATGACCCACTGCTGAGTCGGGTCTTCTCCAATTTATGGATACTGTACCACGCTGGCCAGGCGGCTCATTCAATTTCCGGTGACAAACAGATAGACGTGCAGATTTAAGCTATAGAAATAATTATTGCATTCTTTCAGATTTGGTTTTGGTTTTATATTACCACTGTAATTAAATTAAATTATTAATATCTATATAATAATTCTATATTAATATCCCGCTTTATTTTACAATATATTATTTGTTGATCTTCTCGTCCCCAACACCACAGTGTCTGAAGACAAAAGACTTCAACCAATGTGTGTTGCCAGTGATGACTTATGGAACAGAGACGTGGTCGCTCACTATGGGCTCCATCAGAAGGCTCAAAGTCACCCAAAGTTCATTGAATATTGAATAGAGTTTAGTTTAGTTTAGCAAAGGGCAATGGAGAGGGCTATGCTCGGAGTTTCCCTGCGAGATCGAATCAGAAATGAGGAGATACGCAGGAAAACCAGGGTCACCGACATAGCCCACAGGATTGCCAAACTTAAGTGGCAGTGGGCAGGGCACATAGCGCGCAGTACCGACGCCCGATGGGGCAGACAAATCCTGGAATGGCGACCGCGTTCCGGAAAGCGCAGTGCTGGTAGGCCTCCCACACGGTGGACCGATGACCTGATTAAGGTCGCCGGAAAAAGATTGATGCGGGCGGCCTATGTCCAGCAGTGGACGTCTTTTGGCTGAAATGATGATGATGATATTATTTGTTCATTATACTTGATTAAATTCCAAATTCTAATAATCTTTAAGATTTGCTATAAACATAGCTCAAAAAACGAGTGTTAGCCTTACCTAGTATAAAATTGGACAAAATCAGTTACCTAATATTACCTACTGTTGCCCATAGACTGAATGATCCAATGATTTACGATCCGTCAAACTTATTATAGGTACACACCTGTTTTTCTGTGGGGTTATCAAATATCTTCATCAGATACAAATCAGAACATTTGACTTTGTGGGGACGGGTCAGAATATAAAACTTCCCCACCGCACGCTGGGAAAAAACGTGTGTTGTAAAAGCCAACAAAACCCAGCACGCTTGGTGGTAGGATCGAATGGTCCGCCCGGCCAGCTACCACCCTCACATTTAAGTCCGGCGCCAAGCAGTTTTACTGTGTTCCGTCGTGTGTATGTGAGAGCCGGTGCCCGACAGGGCATTTCCTTGAATTGCCTGTCCCATCTTAGACCCTGGCGTTGCTTTCGATCACGCAAGCCTAGGGTCAAAGGCATTCAAGTATTTGGTAAAAAAAAAAAAAAAAAAAAATTTTCCTCAACAGCGTAGCGACACAAAACCTAATTAAGAATTTAATAATGAACCACCCGCGTAAATTTCGAAATAACAATGTCTATCTAAACATGATAATCTAATAGGAATGTTGCCAGCATTTCTACCGTCCCGACGATATAATAGCTTTGAGATCTTTCGGTCTATTGTTAAAATTTGACCATTATCTACAATGGTTAAATATTAAGGTCGGTAAGATTAACGAAACTTCTGGCCTTATAATAATAAACTAACTTCTCAGCTCATAATACTGCTTAGTCGAGCCTCCTCCCATCACAGGAAGATTAATTAGCCTACTGTGCCACGCTGGCTAGACGGGTTGGCACAGGGTTTCGTATCATCACGGCGAAACATAGGAGATCCCGGGGCGGAGTACGGGGATGTCTCGCCCCACACGGGATCTGAGGGGAAGCGACGTCCTGCCGGGTGCTCACGGCAGGACGTCGAGTGCTCGTAAGGAGCCTGAGGAGAGGAGGAGGGCCTCCTCGTCTGCGGCGGCGTGGTTCTGCATCAGATCCCACAATGCCGCAACAGGACGCGAGTTGGAGCACCCCGGGGAGGTCTAGTGGGTAGGCCCCCACTATGGGGGAGAGTCCCACACTCCCCTCGCTGGCCATCCCCGTGGCCGGCGAGGAAGTCCATAAAGGATTTTACCCCGGGCGAACAAAAAAAAGAAGGGTTTCGTATCACCCCCTCAACCGTGCTGCCACCTTGTTGTGGTGAGGGGGCTTGCGTGCCTTTAGGATCTTTTCGGGTCATACCAGCTCAGGATCACCCATGGGCCCACGGGGAGAGGCCATGCCAGACGAAGTCGTGGTGGGTTTTGGCTCTGGGGACTCCTCTGTCCTCAAAGTTGACTCGGAAGTCTTAACCTGCCGGGACACGTGGCGTGGTGAGTGCAGAGGAGGGCGGCCAGGCGTTAAGGCAATGACTGCCACCATTAACGGCAAAGGGACATCCAGGCTGGCGGGCCATGGCTGCCGCCGCAAACGCGTGGGCCAGGCGCCAGTTCATCCAGCGCCTAACGGGGGCACGTGTCCCGCACGTCGCGGAGTATGGGAGGAGTGAAAACCGTTACCCTGTTTCGGGCAGTTGAGGGACACTGTTGGTTTTAGTGTGTAGGTTGGGGCGCAAACTTTCCGCAACCCAGAGTACCACATAACCCGGCTGGCGTTTAGCGGCTGGGTATCCATGAGGATTCCCAACGTAAAAAAGGGTCTCGTATCAAGTTTTTTGTCGGCTCTTACGACACCTACAGGATGCAATGGGGTGTTGAAACTTTGTATTCTAAATGTGTCACCACACCGACATAATTATAATATACACAGCTAGAGGCGCGAGCCTTCAGTCTTTAAGGTCAGTCATCAGTCAGACGTCAGAGAGTGGTGAATCAGGTGTTCGGAAATTAATCTTGAATGAATTGTAAGAGAGATAAGTGGTTGGGTTTTGAGTGGAAACCAGAAAACGCGACTTGTCTCTCATATGAAAAATAATATAGAATTACTCGTTAGGCTTTATGATCTCATTTCGGGAGGCTGTAGCGTTTTACACCCTGTGGACTGAGAAATGAGAGGATTTCTTGCCTGAAGTTAAAGTCAAATCATTTATTTTGTATAGGACACAATGGACGCTTATACATTGTCAGCACATTAATAAAAATTATACAAAGCAATATATTTTAGTTTACCACCACTTCGGAACGCAACCACTGCTGAGAAGAACTGGCAAGATACACAGAGGGCTTGTCAGTACTATATAATCCGATTGTCTCCATGGCCGTCAGGTGTGTGTAAGGAGGATTCTCTTAAAAAGGCTCTCTGGGCGTCTGGAACATTCGTGTTCGTTAATTTGGTAAGGTGCTATAAAACAATGAATTTTGATTAAGTATTCAGAATACATGTGGCACTACCCCATTTCTGAGGGGTCGTCAGAGCTTGACAATAGGAAATGACAAGGCCCAAACCATAGCCGCAAGAGAGGAAATCTTGAAACGAAACCCTGCTGTTTAGTGCTTTTTGTAAACAAGACTAATAATTTTAAAAAAAAGCAACTACAGAGTTTCTTGCCGGCTCTTCTCTGTAGAGCAGCCTTCCGAACCGGTGGTAGTTTCGGCATGAATGTGAGTGAACGCAGGGATTGTGAGCGATCAGGGGAGATGGAGGGATTGTAGGAGTGCAGAGTTGTGTGTGAAAGGTGTGAATGTAGGTATGACGTCTGAGAGGTGTGTGTGGAGACTACCACCTGGTGTGGGACGGGGGCCGTAAGATGATAATGGTGTTTATAAATATGACGATTTATAAGAGTTTTGTGATGAAACCTACGTAAATAAAGTTCCTTTTGAGTTTGAGTTTGAGCCAACCCGACAGGCCAGCGTGGCACAGTAGGCTAATTACTCTCCCTGTGTTAGGAGGAGGCCATACTCAGCAGTGGGTCATTTATGGGCTTTGTAGTAGCAGTAGTATCAAACAAAGTCAGCTTACACTGTTATAATCCAAGAACGGGGGGACCGATATTAATTATCTACGAGTACCTTTTTTTTTTTTTTGCCTGGGGTGAAATCCTTTATGGTCTATCCCTGCCAGCCTGGAGATGGTCAACAGGGGGTGTGTGGGAGTCCCCTCCGCCTCTGTCAGGAGACGGAGTCATACCCACTAAACGTCCCCGGGGTGTACCGTCCCGCGCTTGCTACCCCTTGGGCCCTGACTTGGATTCGTTACTAGCTCTATCATGGTGTTATTGGGCTTGCGGAAATGGTCTAGCAGTTTTCTTTGTAACAGACAAACATACTTCTATATCACTAGCGCCCCGCCCCGGCTTCGCACGGGTGCAATGATTAACCTCTAAAGTTATTAGTGTTTCTCTACTATATTATGCATGTATTATACATAAAAACCTTCTTTTTGAATTACTCTACCTATAAAAAAAACCCGCTTCATAATTCCGTTGCGTAGTTTTAAAGATTTAAGCATACATAGGGACGGAAAGACGACAGCGACTTTGTTTTATAATATGTGTAGTGAGTAGTGATTAATATAGCAGAGTACTTATAAATCACTCATCATCAGCCCACATTAGTCCACTGCTGGACATAGGCCTCCCCTAAAGAGCGCCATAGCGCCCTGTCTTCAGCTTGACGCATCCAGCTACTGCGCGCAACCTTTCGCAGATCGTCGCTCCATCTAGCAGACGGCCGTCCCACACTACGCTTGCCGATTCGCGGTCTCTACACAAGAACTCGTCTACCCCATAAATCATTAGGTTAACCATAAAATAAAGAAAACTAAATTAAGGCCGGTGACGTACTTGCGGCTCCTGTGTAGTGTTGCAGGTGTGCGTCAATGGCAGTGATTAGTTAGCATTAGGTAACCCAATTGCACGTATGCCTAGCTTTTTTTTATTAAAAAAGAACTCGTTTGCTCTCTAGGCTAATACGCTACCGACACATTTCCTCTGGAAAATGTAGAATAAAACAATGCAATCCGCTTGTACTCGAGTTACTGAGACCGTTTCTAACCAGTTATTTAGTTAGCCTTTGTTCTCGAGTTTATGTCAAGTCAATTGTTCCCCTCTGCTACTTAGCAACCGCCAACGAACCCGCTTTCTACTCCGGGTTTTATTACGACGAGAAAATTCTACTATGCATATTAAGTGACTTTTTAATTAATAAGTCACTTCACTATCACAACATAATAAAAAACAAAGTCGCTGTCGTCTGACCGTCCAAAGGTATGCTTAAATCTTTAAAACTACACAACGGATTTAGAAGCGGTTTTTTTAATAGATAGAGTGATTCAAGAGGAAGGTTTTTAAGTATAATACATGCATAATATTGTAGAGAAACACTGATAACTTTAGAGGTTCATCATTGCACCCGTGCGAAACCGGGGCGGTTCGCTAGTGATATTCTAAAATACAATGTGAATCGGCAGTAATCTGCATCAATGTGTTTCTTTATCAGTGACTGCCTTGTTGTTCTAGGGGTTGGGTGTGTTGCCTTTGGATCACGGGTCCCGGGTTCGATTCCGGGGCCGGGCAAGTGTCTTTGTGTAAACCAGAGGCACTTGCTCTGAGTCGGGGTGTCATTTGTGTTCGTGAATTTCATGTTTGTAAATTGGTATTAGTTTCGTTTAAAGAAAATCGTCTGTGTTATCTATACTCCCCCTCGACCGTGCTGTCACCTTGTTGTGGTGAGGGGGCTTGCGTGCCTTTAGGATCCGTTGGGGCCATACCGGCTCAGGGTCACCCATGCCGGGCGGGCCCACGGGGAGAGGCCAGACGAAGAGCGGCACACGGAGTCGTGGTGGGTTTTGGCTCTGGGACTCCTATGTCCTCAGAGTTGCCTCGGAACCCTTAACCTGCCGCGACACACGGCGTGGTAATGCAGAGGAGGGCGGCCAGGAGTTGAGGACAGGGTGGCACCACTAGCAGCGGAGGGGCGGCCAGGCAGGCGTGCCACGGGTGCCGCCGCAACCGCGTGGGTCGGGCGCCTGACGGGGGCGTTAGCTCCCATCAAAGCGTGGGGTCCAATTGTACAAGCGGGCCAAGACCCCATCAGGGTCATGGAGCATGCTCCCCCATCGGGAGGAGTGAAACCCGTGGCCCTATTTCAGGCAGTTGAGGGATACCGTTGGTTTTAGTGGGTAGGTTGGGGCGCAACTACCAGCTTTCCGCACCCCGGAGTCCCACATAACCCGGCTGGCGTAAAGCGGTCCGGTATCCATGAGGATTTCCAAAATAAAAAAAAGTGTCATCTATACTCTATACTAATAAACAAAATTGGAGTGTCTGTTTTATGCAATAATAAAATCCGATTTTTACTAATTGCATTTGGATATACGTGTATACACGGTACATATACCAAAACCTTTTTTTAACAATGTGTCTATGTCTGTCCGTTTGTTTCAGCTAATGTCAGAAATGGCTGGACCGATTTAGAAGGGACTTTCACTCCCAGATAGCCGATGTAACAAGGAAAGAGTAACTTAAGCTACTATTATTGACAGGCCCCCGATTTTCAAGAGCCCATAGTTACTGTGTTTTCCACATTGTTAAATACCACGCGGACGAAGTCGCGGGCAACAGTTAGTCTTTTATAAATTCTGGTAAAGTAGAAAATGAACAACAAATGCAGTTGTAGCTAGGCGTGGTAGTTGTGTAAATAACATTATAATGTTGTTTCTGATTGGAAATGGAATGGATGAAGGCGATGTTATATAAACTGTGCTCTCAGAATATACTTCATTAATTTATTTATTTTATTTACTTTATTTTATTAATATACACAGACAAACAAAATTAACACTAACAATAAGAACCATATGAGCATTAGTACAATGGGCGGTCTCGTTGCAAACTGCAATCTCTTCCAGGCAACCTTAGGATGGAAAATTCAGTAGAGAGAAGTGGGCTAACCTTATGCCGACATAAAGTAAACTTGAATACAGTAGGTATTTTGTATGTTTTATATAAATAACTTAAATAAATATAACTAGCGACTCGCCCCGCTTCGCACGGGTGCAATGATGAACCTCTAAATTTATCAGTGTTTCTCTTCAATATTATGGATGTATTATACATATAAACCTTCCTCTTGAATCACTCTATCTATTTAAAAAATCGTTTCAAAATCCATTGCGTAGTTTTAAAGATTTAAGCATACTTATGGACGGACAAACGACAACGACTTTGTTTTATACTATGTAGTGATAGTGATGCATACTAATAACAAATGAAAATAATACCTAAACAGAATTAATATAATATTAACTATAATATGAATAGAAAGTAGGCTACTAAGGGAAAGTCTATGTAGGGATAAGGCCCGACTCAGCAGTTAAAAGTAAAATAGTTAAATCCGTTAAAAAGTGTTTAATTAGAATGCTAGAGGCACAATTAAAGTTTTAACAAACTAGTCCATAATTGGCTTTTAGACAGGCTCAGGTTGATTTGTTCCAACCATGTTACCTGGTGAATTTTTGATTGGCCTCTAGAAAGATTTATCGTCCGCTCCCTTGATTAATCTGTGACATTAGCCCTGTTTTGGACATTCACTGAATTAAGTACCCGAGTAGATTATTTGATTAGGGTACGGAGCCCAAGTGAGCGCCCTGATTGTATTTAGTTAGCTGGAACATGGAAGTTTTTGCGTGAAATGAGCCAAAATAATATCTTTATCACTATCATCACTACATAGTATAAAACAAAGTCGCTGTCGTCTGTCCGTCCCTACGTCTAATCTTTAAAACTACGCAACTTATTTTGAAGAGGGTTTTTGTAATAGATAGTGATTCAAGAGGAAGGTTTATATGTATAATAGGTACATGCATAATATTGTAGAGAAACACTCATAACTTTAGATGTTAATCATTGCACCCGGATGAAGCCGGGGCGGGTTGCTAGTTATGTATACAGGGTATACATTTGAACATCATGTATCTTTCCTAACAGATGTTTATGCCTAACGCATCGTTTATTAACCTTAGGGGCTGTCCATTAATCACGTGATGTTTTTTTAACATCTTTTAACCCCTCCCTCCCTCCTTGGTGATACCTGGTGAGGTTTAAGACTACCCCTCCACCCCCCATGAAGAATCACGTGTATTTTTTTTGTACCGTTTCGAATTCATACTAATCACATATAGTATTCGTAGTGTAATTTAATGCTCCTCTGTCATGTGTATGTCACTGAACTCTTCCTAAACGTCTGGACCGATTTAAATGATTTTTCTGTATGCGTTTGGGTGGCACCGAGGATGGTTTAGATTCACAAATCAGCCCGACAGATGGCGCTGCAGTCGGTAAACGAATAATAATAAATCTAAGCTCATTATCACACAACCTACATCGCGATAGCGAAACTTACAAAGCAATGATCAATGAATTATGAACTCCCCGACAGTAAAAGTGCTCAGAACCCGCCGTTTTTAAAGAGTGAAATAACGAAGTTATAGCGTTTTGTTACACCCTGTATAAGTATAAAGAGACAAAGTTGTCTAATACACTGATCTAAAGAAAAACTTAAAGACCTTTATGCATTGTATAGCCTGTTTTTGAGGAAGCATGTATATTAGCAAGGCAGTGGCACCGTAATTATAAATGTTAACAAATTACAGAGAGTAGGAAGCCGAGATAAGCGAAGTTTTTAAGTACGGACGAAGCCGCAGCAAGTAAGCTAGTTAAAAAAGTTAAAAAAGAAAAAATATCATAGACGGTAGCAGACCCAGTTCTGTACTTATATTACGCTCTCAGCACTAAGATGAGAAACTCGATCTCAAACCCTAGCAACTCGTCTAGTTTAAAACTGTCGCTGGTTCGGAATGCTGCTATACAGTGAACAAACTCTGTATTTACTATTTGAAATCGTCTATTGGTACAAAATATTGAGAGCTAGATCAGTATATAACGCGGAACACTAAAACCTTTTAACAAATAATATAAATCGACTTCGTAAATGATAAAAAAATTTAAAAAGTGGAAAATAACCAATAATGATTCAATCATCGTTTAGCATACCTATGTCGTGTCCTCCAAATTCATGTTATCCGTCCGATAAATGATTTTGTACACTTATTTCAAGTTTTATAGCAAAGTTAGATCGATTTGAATAAATTTACTATGGGACCAATCTGAAGACAATCTAAACTCCAAATCGGTTTAGTAGCTTAGCAGCAAGGCATGTAGATGAAAATATGCACTATAAACGACACGAAACCAGTTCTCTCTGGTAACATAGATTGCCCTTTACATTCACCTAACAACAAAGAGAAGTTATTGAATGGGGATGTCGTTAGAAGGTTTAATCCGAAAAGCAATTATTGGACTAAAAGGATTGGCGTATTTTTATTCGGTACCGAAACAAAATTCTGTTATTGACATACCTTGATACAGAAAAGGATAAAATGAGTACCGTGGAAGTAAAGTTTGTAAATGCATTGTAGATGAAACAAACAAAAACGTGTTTTCGAAATATGGCCGCAAATGACACTACTTTCTGTATAAAAATGTTCTTTTGTTTATGTTATTTGTTGAATGTGTTGTTAATTATATTGAATGCATGCAAATACAGGGATCTAGGCTCCGAATATCATTTTGCGCCATTCAGTGTCGAGACTCTTGGTCCGTGGGGTCCTAGCGCTAAAAGCCTTTTTAAGGAAATAGCAAAAAGGTTATTCGACATCACAGGAGACCGAAGAGCTGGCAGGCAAATAATCAATCTAGCGATTCAAAAGGGGAACGCTGCCAGTATCTTCGGAACCTTGCCTAAAGGGACTCCTTTTAATAATATATTTTAGTATTTTTTAGTTTTAGGTTCATTAGATTTTTTAAGTATTGTAATGTTATTTAAATTATGAGAAGAAATTAAATTACGTGAACTTAGATATCAATATCATTAATATCTAAGTCCACGTCACATTTTTTAATAAATTCTACTATTAAAGCAAAGGGAAGGAATTGTACATAATTTTTACTTAAATACTAATACTTGGAATATTGAACTTTCTTTGCTATGCTCTGGGTTTATCGTTTAAGATTTAAATAAAAATGTACCTTTTGCATTTGACGACGTCCTATAAATTCTCAGAGCATCGCTAAAAGGTCCTACCCTACATCCAAAGGTTCCACGATAACGTACTAACCTTCAACACTCTGATGACGTCTTGCGGGAACTGCATGAGCGCAGTACTGGTCACCCGCCTGTAGATCCTATCCACGAAGATTCCCGCCCTGATGGCGTGCGCCACCGATCGGAACTTCGGCTTCTCATCAGACTTCCGCTTGGCTGTGGCCAGCTGCCTAGTAAACGTAGATGCCAGCCACTCCCTGACTTCTGGAGGAACAGCATCAGGCTGTACTTCTGAGAGCTCATCGTCTTCATCCGCCAACCGCCTGTGATATGAGCATAGATGTTAGATACAGAATATCCTAGTACGACTCGTAAGCTTTAGGTTTGTTAGCATTATCACAACTGTCATTAGGTTCACGTTACCATTGAAAGCTGCGAAGCGAACTAGGTCGTTAGTCACAATCAATGTTGCTATAATGAAAAACGATCGACGATTCAATATTGAATTATTTGATGTTGCAACACACGTTAGTAAAGAGTCACTGTTTAACCGCAAAAAGGAAAACGAGTTACCTTCAGATCGTACATGTAAAAAACTTTATTTAGCTTACAATACTGTATAGGTGTTTCTATCTTTTGGCTACCTAATATGTAGTCCACCTGCGACCACAGACACTGCTAAGTGTCTGGCTAGAATGTTTGGAATTAAATAAAATCACACGATCAGAACCGTCAAGAAATCATTTCCTGCAATGTGCAAAGATTGTGAAAGCCTAAGACTAAAAGATTATTATTCATTACCTACTAAAAGATAGAAGTCTAGTTACTATGTTCTATACAATATTAATCTAGAATTGCTCAATTTATATCATCTTGTCTAAAGACTACTCTATATTATTAGGTGTAGGTATTTGTAAAAACGTGACATTAAAAATTTTGCATGTAGCTACTCTTATTTATATAATGTAAAAAGTGTTTTTTCTTGCGATACTCCCAAATATATGTGACAAAAATGTGAGGATACAAAATTCCATTTAGAAGATTGCCTATAATGTAAATTAACTAAAATATGTACAGACAAAATCATCTAGATGAATTTTTGTAGAACAATTTTGCAGAGTTGATTTGACTAACAAACCTGTTATGACTTTTAAAAACAAATGTTCTTATATGATCCTGGAATCAACAATATCGGTTTCCCCTAAAATAAGTGTTAAATTCCGATAGTATTAAGTTGACAATCCAAAATTTGGGTGAAGTGTCAGGTAGAAGAAGAATGAAGATCATGCTATTGCTGGGTTCACTAATTGACACTTTCAGATGCCTATGATGCATGCAGCGTGCTCAAGGATTCCTAATGCTGTTTACGTTGCTTTCCATTGCAAACGCAAAACTGAGAACTAACAAATGCTAGATTTAAATCACCAAATTCTATTTATGGAGATTTTAATTTCCAATTTAAAAAGTAGTAAAATATTGGCTATCCTATTAATGTTAGATTTTTTTTATATATCTATCTTCTATTTATTCACAACAGCAAAAATACTAATAAAAGCTTCGAATTATTGAAAGGCGTTGCCAACGTTAGTATAATATGACAAAGCAATTTTTGCAACATTGACCAAATTCCTCACCGATACGATCTCTACAGTTTGTTAATTAAGGCAATTATCCTCTTAATTCACTAATATTTTCTAAACAATAAACTCTATACTCCTCAAAATAAAAGCTAGCTTCAGAACAATGGAAAGCAACCCGGCACACAATACAAGTCACACGACATAACAAGCGAGTCTCAGGGGATGCTCAAGGTTAATTTGGGGTCGTACCATTTTCATGACCACTTGAATAAAACGAGAACATAGTTAAAGTAAATTATTAGGTTGGTAAATGTTGTTTACTGGACGTTCTGGTTTAATTCAAGTTGGAGGCTATAATAAGTGGTAACATCGACACACCTAAACACCAGGGTAGGGGCTGACTGCTGGCGCGCCACCGCAGGTCTAAAATAAAACACGGCGTCAATGGGACAATCTGGGATAGCTTATATAGGCAGAGCTATCGATTTTCCAGAAGTGTATCTATTAATTTATCAAAAATATCCGGTGGCCAAAAGGCGTAAAAAACCTGCTCCATTGAACAGGAAGATATGATATGGATAACCGGATCATTTTACTAACAGTAATCTAAAACCTGTAATATTACACAATTAAATTGGACGATATTTTGAACAATTCTTAACTTTTATTACGCTAGTCGTAAAAATAAAAAATAAGATTATTATCCATAAAATTTCAAGCGTGGTAGCAGCTAAAGTAAAATGACGCACATAAACTAATTATAAAAGGTTTCGTGAAGAACAAAGGGTGAAACCTCAAGTATGTTTTATAAGAGAAAAATAATTTTCAAAAACAAAGGATTAACACAATGGAATGATGGCTACGCTGGGTTCACCCACACAATTATAAAGTATACATGCCTAGAAAGGGACAAACACAGTGGATAGACGACAAGGGCGACAGTAGACACAAAGGAGCCAAGATGGAACACGAGGAATATTCCAGATCTAATCTAAACGCAGACAAAACTATTCTACATAGGAATAAGTCACGAGAGCCTAGTCATTAGCAACTTATTCCCCGGAAAAGGTGACAAACACAATTAACCTAAAGAAATTATCAATCGGCCCACAGTAAACCGGGATTGATAGGAACAGCAAATCAATTAGGGCAGAAACTAATCTAACAGGAAAGGTGACTGAGACAGTTCGGTACAACTGAAGCTTGAACAAAACGGAAAGACCTAATCGCACAGATCGGATAGAAGGGAGACGCGACTACTTGGCCACTGTCGGCGTTGGTGTAACGGTATTAACTTTGCTTCGTTTGGTTTCTCTACTGAGCACCTCGCCCAGCAAGGTGTGCGCAGACGTCGCATGTGCAGGGTGGTCTGTTGTGCTCTTGGCTGCTCTGCCACTCTCCTATCCCTGCGTTAGACATAATCACTGGCGGCGCGACGAAACACCCGCTGTATCAGCTATTAATTATTAACATTCTATAACGATAAGATACGCGCCTACAGACGCGTATATACTTGAATATGCATCAACATAAAATGAGTCTATAATAGGTTCATCTTTTGCTCTTATTTAACAGTTGAAGGCGAGCAAGATGACTGATGTATAACTAAAAATAAATAAAAACGCTTAATAAGATTTGTAAAAAGGTTCGCTTAAAATAAAATAAATTTCAATCTAAGTATCGATGTCAGAGCATTACGAAGCATGATATATGAACATTCTTTTCCTAGCAATTTCAAAGCCAATATTCTGTCGGGATTCATTTAATACTTCAAAGACGTCGGGATATTTTCTAGTTATAAGCTGTATGAAAGTAGCAATACTAAGACTTCACTGATCTTTTGAAACTTGTTTTTAATATTATGAATTTTGCAAGATATTTTTATGGGTGTAGTAGCTATGTCTCGGAAAATATAGTGTATTGCATTTTAACTTTCTGATTTCAATGGTTCACGCTAATCTTTCCATATGAATAAATGATAGACTATAGCTGTTTCCATATCTCACCCTCACACATTTGCGTTATTGCTGATACCGGAAAGTAAGAATTTGAACAAATGACTGAGGTTTCTACAGTTGGCTAATAAAATATATTACGTACTACACGCCTAATAATATAATACATTATTTAAAATGTTTATGATACTTTTTTCTGTTACAAACACATTATTTTAACCATATTTTAGTAGAACATATCGTTATTCACTTAAATTATCAATCAGGTTAACAATCATAAGAGTTAGTTAAGTCCGACAGTATACTTTTATCGTTTTGTACTACAATCATATACCTACAGGTTATTTTGTATTAGACGATAGTATTATATTATTATTGTTAATTAAACAATTTTAATACTTCAATATTAATTGTTAATAAGGAACTAATCATTAACCAGTAACTAGTTTTCATCTTTAAACAGTGTTTCGCGCTTTTACTTGGAAATTTGTTGCAATAAACACTACACTTTCTTTAGATACGTGGTGATTTTACTTTGTTCGTTTTTTTTATATTAATCATTCGGAAGGATATTTCTGAAATGTTGTATAATACAAATGCAGTTTATTTCAGAGATATCAAATTGTGTATATTATAGCTTAATTGCGTGTGAAAATTTGAATTGGAATTTAAACTTCTGCTGAAAGGAAATATACGTTTTACGAAGGAACTAGAACGATTTATAGCAAGCAATAATGAAATTTCTAGTGTATAAGTTGACATGTCGAGTAATATTTATTATATGGTAATATTTATTATGCAGTTAATTTCAGAAATATCCCTCCGAATGATTAATATAAAAAAAAACTTGCTTGCAGTGATTTGCATCTTTTCATTCATAAATATCGAAAAATAAAATCTTGGTAATTTGGTGATTATATCCAGTTATTCTTTAAAAAAGAATGTTTAAAGACCCAATGTTACTAAAATAGATATAAAACAAGAACAAAAAGTTATTTTGCTCTGGTCAAATCCTCAAGAGTTTCCTTTCCATTACTTTGAGAAAGGGGATACGGTTTTTCGAAGATACAATTGTGAATTCAAAAACTGCTATGTGACAAACAAAAGAATCTATTTCAGTGAAGATATAACTAAATTTGACGCTGTCGCTTTTAATGGACTCAGCTTAACCGCTTCTGATTGCCAAAACTTAGATTAATGCATCAATACTACATATATTTTAACACTGAGCCTGCTGAGAACCATCCTGTATGTAATGACACGTTCGACAACTTTTTTAACATGACAGAAAAATATCGACTTGATTTAGATTTGCTATTCCATTATTTTGACATTTATGATAAATCAGGGAAAATAGTTGGACCACAAATAAATGTGAGGTGGGTGAAGGGTAATACGAATCTCAAAGCGTCTTTGATAATGTCAACAAGACTAAGGCTATTGTGTGGTTTGTTTCTAACTGTAAAGCAAAGAACTCTAGATTGCAGTTAACGAAGATACTTCAGAATAATTTACGTCCTCATGACCATACAGTTGATATATTTGGACATTGTGGAGATAAGAAATGCCCAAAAAGCGATAGAACAATGTGTAACATAATGCTGCGTGAATATTATTTCTATTACAGCGCAGATAATTCGTTTTGCGAAGATTATGTTACGGAAAAAGTTTTAACTGCTTTGCACAATGATGCCATTCCTATTTTTTACGGCGGAGCAGATTATTATAGGTTGGTATTGGTATAAATAAATAATAAATAAATATCCTTGGACATTTCACACAACGCCATCTCGTCCCAAGCTAAGCAACTTAATGCTTGTGTTATGGTAACGAGATGGATGATAAACTACTTATATACATTTTTTTTTTGTAAATACATACATATTATAGATAGAAATGACACCCAGACTCCGAGCCAGTGCCTCTGGTTTAGACAAAGACACTGGCCCGACCCCGGAATCGAACCCGGGACCCGTTGATCCAAAGGCGGCACATCTGACCACTAGACCAACGAGGCAGTCATATATATTGGCATCCATTCATTTATCGTCACTTATTTGTTCACTCTTGGAGGTGTCTGTTAGTAGACTTGTTTTGGCTGAAATGATGATGACGAAATTATGTAATTTTTGCTATAAGTATAATTTTAATATATTGCTATTTTATCCTTTATAAAACCTTCACGCGTGGTATAATAACAAAAAAATCCTACATCTGAGTGTATATTTAACAGGTTTTGCCGCCACATTCCTCAATAGACTCACGCGCATACTCACCCAACGATTTGGCGCGTTTGATCGTTAAGTTGATCAATTCTCCAAAGAAGTATCGAAGCTATTTTGGATGGAAGAACTATTACACGTACAAATATGCCAATCGAGCGAGACAAATATGCGCAGTCTGTAAAGCAATTAACAGAAACCCCAAAACAGAACTTGTTTATGAACAATTTAGGAAATGGTGGCATCCTCAATTCAAAGGCCGATGCTAGCTTTATCGTCTATTGCTTGTACGAGTGATTTAAAGATATATGCATGTTAAAATTATATATATAGTATTGGTAGTTTTTATTATGCGATTTTCAACTTTAAATTTATCAAATATCCAACAATTATCGTCACTCTTCCAACCAATTGACGCAAATGACATGAACGTATATTATAGGTACCTGAACCATGACATCACACGAAAATCCATAAAATCATTTCGTAGATAACTTGCTTATATGACAACACTCTTAAATGAAATGTTTGTAGGTAATTGTAATACAGACATCATAACGGCATAAAATTTTAATCCTGAGTTGTAATTTTCTTAATTTTCCGTAATTATTTTCCTTGACAATAATTGTACCTTTTTTCCTTAATACTATGCCATAAGCTGGCCTTAATTCGAAGGCTATCAGCAATAATGGAATAATTCTACAAAACCATTAACTATGTATCATATAAAATTTACTGTTTTCAATTACACTACAACCTACCGAGAAGGATAACGTGATACAAACCAGCCATTAGGATAATTTCCCTTGATGAATTAGGAGAAGGTCTGATTCAGTAGTGGGTCATGTATGGGGCGAAAGATGATATTGGTAATTTTACTTAGGACGATAAATAAGAGTTTTATGATAAAACCTATGTAAATAAAGTTCCTTTTGAGTTTGAGTAGAGTTTCTTTTGACATAATAGAGTAGTTGATATATTTCTTCTAACAATGATAAGTTTTAGGTTGGTCCAAGTTTTCATCTTAGGGAAGGACATTATTTAACTGATTATTGCGAAGATATAAAACGACAAAACAGAACTTAATGAGCACAGTAAAATTAAGATATTGCACGGTAGCGGTCGCATGCGTAAACTTAATTTAAATCGACAAGCTCACAAATAAATACTGCATAACAACCCGTTTCTTTGTATAACCGTTTCTATTTCAGTTCAAACGGAAAATATTGCTATTAAAAGTTTATCTGGCTCGCTGACTTTAATTGCATTTGCTGTAGCGTGCTGACTTGTTATTGGTTCTATCAATGGTCGTTTCAGGTTCACCTCTAGTTAATTAAATGTTAGTTCCAAAGAAGTAGCTTGAAGCTAATTAAAGTTTAATAATTGGAATTATTTATATAGCTTTCTATATAACAAGTACACGGTCTGTTGTTAAGTGGTAACCTATGAAAGTTTGCAAGGTATCATAGTCATCATCTCGACATCTCAGCCCATAAAAACTAACTCTGCTGAGTCAGGTCTCCCCCAATCTCTCCCAATCTTCTACTGTGCCACGCTACCCAGACGTTGGCCAGGTTAGCACTGGGTTTTGTTTTCCTTCATTTGCCACTAGGTTTTCTGCCCTGACACTTCAATAAGTCAAGTCTTACGACACTCGGAATGGTGTCTGCACAGGATCATACTTTGCAGTAACCTCTGTTCAGCAGGGGCTCACAAATGTAATAGTTTCACAATTCTATCTGTCCCTTTTTCAACGTATTTAAACTCTTATCAGACCGTTCTTAATTGGCTATGCATGCAAATAGTTAAATATTGTGCTGCGCTGTATCTTCAATGTAGCCATTAATTTTGTTTGACATATTCAAAGAAACCTCCTTTATGTTGGCTAACAAACATTTAAACTGTTTGATGTGCATTTTTTGATAAGATATATTTAAAAAGTTCGCGTGGTGACGGCTTTATAATACAATGTCATCAATCCGCACTATCGTGAGGTTGTCGTAGGGAACAAAAACACGTCTGCGGCGGCGTGGTTCTGCATCAGATCCCACAATGCCGCAACAGGACGCGAGTTGGAGCACCCCGGGGAGGTTTAGTGGGTAGGCCTCCACTATGGGGGAGATGCCCACACTCCCCATGGCCAGCGAGGAAGTCCATAAAGGATTTTACGCCGGGTAAACAAAAAAAAAAAGGGAACAAAAGCACCTAGTCGCAAGAGAAGGAAAACTTGATACAAACTCTATGCCAACTCTCTAGGTTATTATTGCGCTAAATTAAATTTAAAAATAAACGGAATATTTAAAGCAGATAAACAATTCAGACCGTCCAGCAATCATTATCACGAAGAACTCGTCTTTTGTTGCAAGCATTCTAAAAGTCGCGTCGGACCGTGATAAATAAAAAGAAAGTATTTTGTTTTAATGTCTTAGGCACCTCAAAACTCTAAGATACTAAACTCATACTCAAACTCAATTGAAACTTTATTAGATCATCAATAATAAATATAAAAATGAAGGACCTAGTTGAGTTCCCTGGGGACACCCGGTTTGAACATTACAAGGGCCGAATAATCCTTTAGGTACATCAACCATACACCATCAAATAATTATGCACCCATCAAAAAATGTATACACGAAGTTATGAGGTAAAACTACTAGTTTACTAACTACGTGTATGCAATTGTTCGAGACACGAGACCCCTGGAGGGCGGGTAATGAAATCCTTTTGTTACGATACTGGGAACAACAGAGCACGTCAAACGAAACAAGGGTCGCTTGTAGGGATCATTTGGCAAAATCTTTCACATTCATGGGAAAGTTGATTAATCGTTTTCATTGTGCGGACAGAGTGGTTAGGGTAAAATATGCAATATTATTTGTCTTAGCGTATCAGTGACCCGATGTTAATGTAGCTTCTGCAATTTGGTAAAAGAAAATTCACAGAACATATTAGACTTTGCTCTATACTCTGTATTCTACATCTTACAGTTACCACGCATGAAATACGCTATGGTCTACGTTGTCGAAGTGTTTCTGTTTCATAGGTACTATTTATGTATATTAGTAGTCTGGCTATGAATATAAATAAAGACAGTAAGTCAATCTATCCTAAGGCGTTCACTGGCCGTGACTAGCGAAACTTTGCAGCCAGAAAATGAAGCCTCTACTTAAGTAAACCTTGGTATGAAATTCTGTGCCAATCCGTACTGTTCCGCAAAAAAAAACCTTTAATCAAATTGGGGGGGTCTCACTGGGCACTTTATGAGCTGAGAAATCAATAAACCACGAACTATTCATTTATTAATGATACTATTTACGAATTGGGTGTCTGGTAAAATGTCGATATCATTACCCAGATTCACAAAAAATAACACTTTTCATCTTATACTTAGTATTCCTTGGGGCAAAACTGTTAAAATCGAACGTAGACAACAATGAAAACTTTATAAAGCAGTTTGAACTCCACGTCGTGTTAAAATAAACTGGAATTTCATCATGGCGCATGGCGTGCCAACGGACGCGCGATGGTGTTTCATAAAGTGAAGCATCGTTTGGGCTTTGAAATAAAATCCTTTTGTTTCCACCAGCTTTGTTACGGACAGCTACTCGTATGAAATACAAATACTAGCTCCGTAATGTTTTTGGTTGAACATTTAATGTCGGAATATGAGAAAATGTGCTATCTAATTTTGAATTCCATTCTTTTCACTTAAAGTTGTTTATTGAGTTACAGTTGTTAGGAGATATTGATTTTTGCATTTTTGCTGTTCAATCCCTGCTGCTATTTACCCGCCCTCACGTTTCCGCACTTTAAATAAATTCTAAGGAGGGGTTTTAGAAGGCTCCATTTTTAAGAAACATTTGGTATTATTGTTCTTCTCTTATCCTTTTGGTATTTATCAAAATCTAAGCGGGTGACATGGACTAGAACAAAACTCATACACGATGAAAATCAATTAATCTAATAGTAAACCGCATTCTAAGCAGAAATTTACTCAAATTCAATGCGCTAACATACTCGTATCTCACGACAATATATCAATGAAGCTTAGACATGCAGCCTTATTGTTACAGCTAGCTTTGTTACGCTGAACGCGCAGACGGATTTAGAGTGCAGGTTGCAAGTGCAAATAGATAGTGCTGCAGAGATGTTGATGGCAGGAGCTTGTTTCTAAACGATTACTAGAGTTGTTTATAACAGAAAAAAAATCAGTTGTGACTAATGTTGGTTTATTATATAACTATATTAAAAAATATATATTTGGTTGTTAATTATAAAATACTAGCGACCCGGCCCGGCTTCGCACGGGTGCAATGAGGAACCTCTAAATTTATCAGTGTTTCTCTACAATATTATGGATGTATCATCACTACATAGTATAAAACAAAGTCGATATTTTCTGTCCGTCCCTATGTATGCTTAAATCTTTAAAACTACGCAACGGATTTTGAAGCGGTTTTTTTTAATAGATAGAGTGATCCTAGAGGAAGGTTTATATGTATAACCCACCCCCGCTTTGCACGGGCGAAGCCGGGACGGGCCACTAGTTATACATATAAACCTTCCTCTTGAAGCACTCTATCTATTAAAAAAAACCGCTTCAAAATCCGTTGCGTAGTTTTAAAGAATTAAGCATCGACTTTGTTTTATACTATGTATATACAGACGACAGCGACTTTGTTTTATACTATGTATATAGTGATTATATTTCAATTTGCAATTTTTTTTTATCAGTGTAATATGCAATCTGCCGTTGTTCAAGTAAATAAAGTGTAACTGTTACTAAATAGCTCAAAATAATTACTATATTTTGTACTATATTTAGTCAGTCTACATATTACCCATGGCTGAGTCGCCACGCTGCGTTAGCCAGACGGGTTGGCACGGAGTTTTATTTCAAGACTCCTTCTCTTGAGGCTAGGTTTTCGGCTTTCCTTTTATCGGCTCTTACGACACCCTCAAGGTGGAATAATGGGGTGTTCATACTATGTATTCTACATCCATCGCCACACAGACCTCTATTATATCTAACACAGCCTCATATTTTCTAATTAAGTGCCCATCCAACATGATGTAATTGCTAGTCTATCAAAATAAATAAATAAATGAATAAAATATCCTTGGACATTTCACACAACGCCATCTCGTCCCAAGCTAAGCAACTTAATGCTTGTGTTATGGTTACGAGATGGATGATAAACTACTTATATACTTTTTTTTTGTAAATATATACATATTATAGATAGAAAACACCCAGACCCGGAACAAATAGGTACTTGTAGGTCGTACAAATATATCTTCCGTGCGGGGATCGAACCCGCGACATGCTGCGCAGCAATCGATCGCTCAACCACTGCGCCAACCGTGTCGTCAAATTCTGCTAACTTGAAAACTTTTACATAGTGACATATTGTTTAAAAGGCTGCAGCTCGTCCTCATTAGATGGCCCTTGAATATCAAAATAAGGTAAAAACTTACCTGAACTCGAGGCGTGCGCAAGATCATGGAGGTAAATTAGCCAACTATTCAACTATTGTGAGACGAGTTCTTGCATCATCATCATCATCATCATTTCAGCCAAAAGATGTCCACTGCTGGACATAGGCCTCCCCCAAGGATTTCCACAAAGGCCGGTCCTGGGCCGCTCGCATCCACTGCTTTCCGGCGATCTTAACCAGGTCGTCGGTCCACCGTGTGGGAGGCCTACCAGCACTGCGCCTTCCGGAACGCGGTCGCCACTCGAGGACTTTTCTGCCCCATCGGACGTCGGTCCTGCGAGCTATGTGCCCTGCCCACTGCCACTTAAGTTTGACAATCCGGTGGGCTATGTCGGTGACCCTGGTTTTCCTGAGTATCTCCTCATTTCTGATTCGATCTCGCAGGGAAACTCCGAGCATAGCCCTCTCCATTGCCCTTGGGTGACTTTGAGCCTTCTGATGGAGCCCATAGTGAGCGACCACGTCTCAGTTCCATATGTCATCACTGGCAACACACATTGGTTGAAGACTTTTGTCTTCAGACACTGCGGTATTGTGGACGAGAAGATCTTTCGCAGCTTCCCGAACGCTGCCCAGCCGAGTTGGATCCGACGATTGACCTCTTTCTCGAAGTTGGACTTACCTAACTGGACAGTGTGTCCCAGGTAAATGTAATGGTCAACAACTTCGAGGGTAGAACCTCCGATGTTAACAGGAGTGGCTTGAACATGGATATTAGACATGATCTTTGTCTTCTCTATGTTCATCTTAAGGCCGACTCGTTCGGAGGCTCCACAGAGGCCATCGAGCATCGTAGTGGGGCCCTCCATGGTCTCAGCCATTACGACTTCTTGCATAATCGCAATATATTGTTTAAGAGGCTGCAGCTCGTCGTCATTAAATAGTCCTTTCATGTCAAATTATGGTAAATCTCACCTCAACTCGAGCCTTGAGGAAGATCATGGAAGTCAATTAGCCAACCATGCACATCCCTTGCCTGATTGGCATTTCCTGGGTTTAAAACTGCCAGTATTTAAACTAAGAAATTGTCGTCTGCCCCCCGAAACCCATCTAGTGGGACTACCGTTAATTATATAGTTAGACCAGCTGTCAGTTTTCAAGCTACTGACTACGTGTAACGACAGCTGTCATAGATAGTAGAATAGCAGCCGAGACTGATTGCTTTATGCTATTAGATGGCTTTACGTGCCCTCCGAAGCATCCAACAGAACCAGACACTGACCTTCAGATCGATTTTTTAATTATTTTATAACATTTTGTTAACATGCTTTTAAATATTTACTGCCATTAAAACGTGCCATTTTAAAGACAAAATACTGCCTTATTACAAATTGGAATACAGATAAAGCAAAACAAATATTGGTATCGCATACTGTGTAGATGAACTAAGTAAATGTACGCTTCTGCCAACACAACTAGAATTATCGGTTTGATGTTTATGAATATTGCCCGAATATCGCAACGCATGGCAGCTGACAAGGAATAAGCACGAAACCTCACCGCTGTAGCTGACGTAGATTGAAAATTGCGGTTTCGGATTTCCGAAATAACGCAGTTACGTCCATCCCTCTGAACCTGAACAAATCTTTGAATGTCCATTAAACTTCTATTGGTAAAAAAAGCAGTATACTTACTATCATTATTTCTAGGAATTAATTTTAATAAAAAAATCAGCGTGAGTCAGTAATATTAAGTATACTTTACATGGGTCTGAATCGCTGAAATATTGTGAAGGATATGTAATCAGAGTAGCCCGTCTTGGAGCTCAACTAAACGAGGCCGGCCAAGCCCCCAGGGTCGCGGAGCTTTCTCTCCCATCGAGGAGTGAATCTTGTGATCGGTTCCTGGGTTCGGGAGTTAAGGATCAACGTCCTTTTTAGTGGGTAGGTCGGGGTACAATATAATATCTCTAAGCGCCTTGGAGTCCCACATAAGCCATCTGCCCCCAACGGCTCTGCAGGCCTAACAAGATAAATTTTGATTTTGATGGGAAGGCAACATTAAATAATATATTGCGTTTATCTTTATGTCAAAGCAAAACTAACTGGTTAGCTACTAAGTGAAACTATTAAATCTATCCATTAACTATAAGGTCACGTGGAATTAGCTGGATTTCAAAGGTAAACGCTGCAAACCCTTTTAGTCTTGAATACCTTGCTCTATATTCTCTAAAGTAATTCGGAATTCCATTCAATTTGTCTAGGTTCTTCCAAGCGATTAGCGTTTTCGTAAAATTATTTTATACAATAGGTTCTTCGCCATTTCAACGTTATGAATAATACAATTTTCGGTTCTGCAATTTTATTCGTAGAAAACGTTTTATTGTTTGGTTGATTAGAGTGGTTTAATAGCTTTTGTTGTTTAACTAATGGTGTATGTTATAGATGAAGCTCAATTTCTGTGAGTACTATTGTACCAGCAATTTACTGGTCTTTTCAAGAAGTTAATTATGGTGCGTTGACCGTTACCTTTTTGTTTATTGTGACTCAAAATGCACAGTAATTAAAAGAACATTATTTGAAAACAGGTTGGTGTTGTGCTTAGGAACACTCTTTCGATGTCACAATAGATAATTTTAAAGATTCATACATTTTTAGTCATTAGGAAGATCAAGTTCAATCAAGAGCACTTCAACATAAGAAAGGAGCTATATTTAGGATTTAATAAACATATCTATATAAAATTCTGAATAACAGACCAATTTTTGTTTAAAAAATTTAAAGTAATTTTAAAAATGTTCGTAGCCTTCTTTGTACAAGTTATTTTTTATGGTTTAATGAGTTCAATTTCAAGTCCACTTGAATTTCTTTTTAAGTCAACCTCTTTGTTGGGTTTAGCGCGCATACTAGCCACGATGTTTTCACAACAACAGTGAAAGAAACGCAAATCTGGGAGTATCATAAATATCGTCTTCAGTTAAAATACTTTCTGCTTCAATAATAGCGTTCCCTTTATAGTTGCATGTTTAATTAATATTTTAAATAATTTATAAGCCAAGCTTTATGAACTCCTTGATGTGCACGATCGCTACAAAATAATTAATAGCTACTGATTAAAATGAGATGAAAGATAAATAAGATGGTACTTGCCGTGACACCTTAAGAAATGTAAGGCTAACGTGCAGCTAAAGGAAAATATTGCGGTAGTATTGTCATTTAGTTATAATGTTCCTTGACCGAGATATGAAATCGATAAGATGCGAATATCATGTTATTATGGTACAAAAGTAATTCTAAAGGTGCCAAATGAAAGAATTATACGAGACCTAATACAAAATTAAAAGTGTTGAATGCCAAGCTCGTAAACAAAATGTTCAGTCACATAGACAAATAAGTCAAACGTGAAGAAAATAGTAGATTATTCCCCAAGGGGATATTATGATGATGGATATTATTGGATCTTATGTCACGGGCGTACAATTGAATAGCGAGCATAACGAATGCTTCCACGATACATCCTAAGTACTGCAACGGATTCAAGCCTGTCCAAGACAGACGCTTTTATCCGCGAGGCATTTGTTTTTCACACGTACTGCAGAGCAATGAACTACAAATACTGCTAGAACTAAAGTAGACTCCAACACTGGTTCAGATATACACTTAACGCCTTTTGCAATTTTCCAATAAGAATAGGCCAATACACTTTCAAATATAATTCCTTTGACTTTTATCATAAAACCTAAAAATCCTCAATAACTTTTGAGGAATAAAATACATCAGAGTTTGTTTTATAGTTTGTAAAACTTATGTTACTGTTAATTTGCTTCTATATGCTACTTTTCTCAGCTGAGAATTACTTCCTTTCCTTTTCTGAGACAGTCTGACCTGTTTTGAGTCTCGTTTAGTTTATTTGGCCGGAAAATTTAAACAAATTAATAATGCAAACTGTACTTGTTGGTACAGTACTAACTCTGTTAGTATGCGCTTGTGTTTAACTCTCCAGCTCTAGTTAATTAACTTGTTTTGCTCCCTTATCGCTCGCTCTGTAATTTTCGTCTCCCTTCGTATTCGTGTTACGCCTCAGAGAGCTTTCCTCAACGGTTTTTAGTTTGGCTTGCTCTTTAATTTCGTGTTCAGTTGGCCTTACTGTAACGTCGGTGTCCCAATTAGTATTTAATTATTATATGATGACGGTGAGTAGTTTGTACTTTATGATGTTAGATAAACACAGTTTTTGAGATGTTAAATTGTAAATAGTATTAAGTCTACGACTATATTGATATATCAAAAGACGAACCACCTTGAATAATTGGTTTTTGATTTGATTTGACATGTTCACTCAAATTTGCAGTCGTTTTGCCAATACAAAAAACACAACAAAGAAATTAATCTTACAATAGACAATATTTGAGATATAATTGTTATAAATGTGAATATTTTTTAACTTAAATAGGTAAAGGTGGAAGTTGGTCATACCTAAGAAAAGCTTTATTGAAAACCATTTACATAAGCTCTATGTAAAGAAAATGCTCCGACATCAGATACAAAAGAAAAGAATACTGTAGATAACAAAGGAAATATTTTAAAGCGAACGGAATGCTTTTATATAGCACAAATGGAAGATGGACGGTTTATTGGTTTTCATTATGAATAAATATTACAAACACGAAGAAATTGTTATTTACCAGGTGAACAATCTGCAACATAAAGTTTTAAAAGTATTCTCGTATCGATATAACATTTTGACGAGAAAAACAACGCTTCGATGTATTTTGAAATAGTTTCAAGTTTTTAAATTGAATAATGATAGCAACTTAGAGCCTGCTAATTAACGTTTGTATTCGATATCAGTGAAACAAGAACTCTTTTGTAGTAAATCAAATTAATTTTGTAGGTGAATTTTAAACCTATCTTAAACTTTACTTTTTTTGAAAGTTGCTTTGTTTTACTGGAAGCGTGGTGTTTCTCTGCTTATCCTTTAAATGTATTTACATTAGTAATAGAAAAATATTAATTACATACTTAGTTTCGTCGATATACACCGCTTCGAGAACTTTGGCGGCATACTGAAGATTTTTTTGCAAAGTCTCTGCTGATATTTCACCTCTGTTTAATTGTCTTAGGAGATAGCGTAATCTGAAAAAAAGGAAATAATATAATTGTAAATAAGAAGTTATAAGCCACTAAAGTATTAATCAAATATTTCAGAACAGTCCAAAATATAGACGATATGCTGTAAAACTAATTAATTTTGCTCACACGATTCCACGATGGCTGTAATCCCTATAACACCCCTGAGGTTAGGATGGTATAACTGAAAACCAATTAAGTCTAGGGTATTTCGTCACCCTTATAAAACTATCATAAAAACTAAAACTAAATTACGTTTATATATGTTTGAAAAACGTTATTTAAAAAGGTATATGAAAAATGCGTCATATTTCCAGTCTCATTCAAACAAATCAATAATTTATTAATGTCATTTTAATCATGGTAGATAACGTTAGCTGTCATACTCGCGCATTAAGTGTGAAAAGCATTGAAATCAAGTCTCCCTTTGACAACACCTATTCCACCACAAATGAAATCACAGAGAAGTGCCAATCACCTCTGAAAGGTTATCCGAAATTGCCTTCCAGCAATGTACCCGACTAAATTGGATTAGTTGCCTTTAGACACAGTTGAGCACACATCTTACACGTCTTTAGTCGAGTCGATGGTTTAGGTATTATTGAGAGCTAGCTCACGATAAGGATTTGTGTCTATCATGTCCATCGTGTCCGTCATGTCTATCGTGTCCGTCATGTCCATCGTATGCTTGCCAGTTCTTATCAGCAGTGGTCGCGTTCTGAACTGGTGGTAGACGGTAGACCTTTTTTATTATACATAATATCACTATTACAAAAAGTCAACACATTATTCATGTGTTGACCTTTTGTAAGTGTCCACCGTGACCTAAACAAAATAAATGATATGAATTTGTATTGTTACGTTGTAACATGGTTAAAAAATATAAACCACTTATCAAATATTTTTAACAAACAAACCACAAGTTATTACTATCAAGCGGAATCCGCGCGCATTAACTAGTGTTGGCATCTTCATAACCATATAAGGTGATCGCCGCGACCGGAAGGCGAAATCTTCCTAGAACACCTGTTTAGTAAACGCCCACAAATCATAATATGTGCATTGGTCATAGGTATTAATGAGAGCTAGCTCACGATAAGAATTCATACCGGAAGCTAGCTTATAATAAAATTTCAAACTGACCATCGTTAATAATTAGCTATTGGAATTCATATTTCGAATTCAGATGTGCCGCCTTTGGATCAACGGGTCCCGGGTTCGATTCCGGGGTCAGCAAGTGTATTTTTCTAAGCCAGAGGCACTTGCTCCGAGTCTGGGTGTCATTTGTGTTCGTGAATTACATGTTTGTAAACTGCCCCCGCGATACAGAATATACATAGTCAGGGATTTCGTTTGACTAGCGTAGCACATTAAGTAACTTTCCTTCCATGTAGCTCGAGGATACCTGCCGTATCAATAAAAAACCCTGTGGATTGAGATAAATGAAAGATGTAAGAGTAAATTAACGACATATTTTGTAATTTAATTACTTTTCAAAATTTTAAGAAAAATAAATTTGAGTATTATTTCCTGAAATTTTGCAGGACTAGCAAGACTATCTTTTCGGTTCTCTAATATAAATAAATAAATATTCTTGGACATTTCACACAACACCAACTCGTCCCAAGTTAAGCAACTTAATGCTTGTGTTATGGTAACGAGATGGATGATAAACTACTTAGATACATTTTTATTTGTAAATACATACATATAATAGACAGAAATGACACCCAGACTCCGAGCCAGTGCCTCTGGTTTAGACAAAGACACTTGCCCGACCCCGGAATCGAACCCGGGACCCGTTGATCCAAAGGCGTATCATCTAAAAAATCAATAAAAATAAATAAATATCCTTGGACATTTCACACAACGCCATCTCGTCCCAAGCTAAGCAAATTAATGCTTGTGTTATGGTAACGAGATGGATGATAAACTACATATATATATATATTTTGTAAATACATACATATTATACATAGAAAACACCCAGACCCGGAACAAATACTTGTAGGTCGTACAAATATTTCTTCCGTGCGGGGATCGAACTCGCGACATGCTGCGCAGCAGTCGATCGCTCTACCACTGCGCCAACGGTGTCGTCAAATCCCATCATCGTCACCCATTGTAAGGGGACGCAACAGACAGATAACTTAAACCCATGAGAAGGAGATCTTGATAAAGATCCTACGCCAATCCGTCGTTTATTTCACTTCATAAGTTCAATAAGACCTGACTCAGTAGTGGTTAAGTAATGGGGTAAGATGATGACGATGATAAAATATGTATTTCCTTGTAAGCAAACATGGAGAACTTCCGAACCGGTGGAGGTTTCGGCATGAATGTGAGTGAACGCAGGGATTGTGAGCGATCAGGGGAGATGGAGGGATTGTAGGAGTGAGGAGTAGTGTGTTAAAGGTGCGAATGTGGGTATGACGACTGATAGGTGTGTGTGGAGACTACCACCTAGTGTGGCCGTAGGATGATAATGGTATTTATAGATATTACGATTTATAAGAGTTTTGTGATGAAACCAACGTAAATAAAGTTCCTTTTGAGTTTGAGTTTGAAAACTGTCAAATAAGCCATAGATAATATTTAGCTTCATATTATTCAAGTCATTCCGTGTGGTGACGGATATTGAATACATAGTGTCACCACCCCATTCTATCCTGAGGGTGTCGCAAGAACCGATAAAAGGAAATGAGAAGGCCGATAGTCTAACCGTAAGGCCGTAAGAGGAGTAAATCTTGAAACGAAACCCTTTGCAAACCCGTCTCGCCAGCGCGGCACTGTAGGCTATTTTCCCTCCCTGTGATGGGAGGAGGCTCGACTCAGCATTGGGCCATTTATGGGCTGAGTAGTAGTAGTATTCAAGTCAACTTAAGTCATGAGCCTCTAATTGATTGTGGGACAATCCTTCCCTATTTCTGTTATATTTGTGCTTTAATAAAAATGATTAGATAAGTCTATGAAGCGTCTATTTACATCGCTCTTTTAACAAAAGTAGCCTTAAACCTACTGAATGGCTTGTTCTACGTAATGGAAAACATATATATATCCATTTAGTTGACCTCAGGTCTATCCCAGGAGTTTGGATTGTTGTTCTTTTGTTTTTACGGAACTTCTTGCTAGAGATACCATAACATCATTTTCTCTCGTAAAATATTAACTATTAAATTTTTCTTTTACTTGTTATTCTACAGTCTTCTTTTACAGACTTATTATAGACACTACGTTCTTAAGGTTTCTGTGATCGCCTATTAGTTCAATTTTTTTTTAAAACAGTGCAAAGTGTTATCTATATTGTTGGCTATTATCAATCTAATGCTGGGTAGTCGCGGTTGAGAGGTGAAATTTGCTGCAATCCCATTATCATCAGCTTCTCCATTGCTCCACTTTTACATTTTGCTCGGATTCTAACACCTATGGCCAAAAAGATATCCCCTCCTGTCTTTATATTGCTATACAAACTATAGTTTTTATTGGGAGACTATTCTGTGATTGTTTAATAGTAATTTGTCTTCTACCTAAAAAAATATGTACGATAAAGATTTGAGATGAAATTGTGAACTTTTAATAAGTTTTAGTATTACCTCTTAGTTTCTATAGGAGTATTGTAAAAATCTTATACTATACGACTCGTAAAGTAAATGATGAGTACCACACTCTTTTTCTCCAACAAATTTACTACCTTCTACGTTTTATTAGCCTATTTAACTTTATTGAGACTGTAGCCCTTCTGAACAGCCTGTGCTTATTTTTATCTATATAATGGCGTGTCCATTAAAACCAAGAGGCTTCGGACGTTATAGGATCTGTTTACGATTTTCAAGACGTTTGTACTCATATAAATCAGAAACAAGTGAAATGTTTACTGTTAGTAGCAGTGACAAAGATGTAGTGACAAAAATTGAGAAAGGTATGATGAGATGGTTTGGTTGGAGAGAATGAATGAAGAACGATTGACGAAAAAAGTGTTTATGGCGAGTGTGAATGAAAGTGTTAGAAGGGGAAGACCTAGGCGAACGTTTCAAGATCAAATCAGGGACGTCTTGAAAAAGACCAAGTCAAGAGTACTCTAAACCGATTAGCATGTATGAAGGGAATAATGAAAGTGGACGAAGCGAAACAAGTATGTAAGGATCGTAGCAAGTGGAAAGAAGTGGTATCTGCCTACGGAAAAGAGGCGTGATTATAAGTAGTAGCAATAGGAACAAAGTAACCGAGAACCGAAACCGAACGGATCTTAGCGAAATTTCATCGAAACAGATCCCACTGTGTTACTATGAGTACTGCAAATTAACAGTGATGTCGAGATTGGGACAAATAAATAAATATCCTTGGACGTTTCACACAACGCCATCTCATCCCAAGCTAAGCAACTTAATGCTTGTGTTATGGTAACGAGATGGATGATAAACTACTTATATACATTTTTTTTTGTAAATACATACATATTACAGATAGAAATGACACCCAGACTCCGAGCCAGTGCCTCTGGTTTAGACAAAGACACTTGCCCGACCCCGGAATCGAACCCGAGACCCGTTGATCCAAAGGCGGCACATCTAACCACTAGACCAACGAGGCAGTAAAAGCAAAAGTTTAAACTACAATCATTTTAAAAACATTGCTTGTTATATTTTCTATTTTCAGATGGCTCCTTACTAGGTATGCCTCAATTGCAGAGACTCCTTAAAACAAGTACATGTATATTATCAAAAATCGGTCTGGGGACGCATGATTCAAAGACACAGATGATGGAAGAAAGAAAATTGACTGTGAGTGCTATTTAAAAATGTGTGTATTAGTTTGAATGACCCTTTTTGTCTGTAGTAGTAAATGTTCGGTTTTTAAATCAATTGATAGACATTAGGCAAAACTACTTTTTTAATACGGTTTCCGATCTATACATTGAAAAAAAAGTGTTTAAATTATCTAAGCTATAATATACACATGTCTTAGAAATTTAAATCAAATTAACTTACTTTCTTAGAACATATACGAGTTGATCTTTGCATGAGATTAATCAACATTTTCATTGTGGTGACACAAATTTCACACGTTTTTTGGATTCCTAATGAAATTGAACTCTAATGGAAGAATGGAAAGCAAAATCTCACCTAAGGGCGGCTTTGTCGCAGGCATCGGGTGTGTCGACAGCGGGCAAGTGTTCTGTATCCAGGTCTATAGAGTCTAGTTGCTCGTCCGTGGGGGTCGAGCAACTCTCGGCTTTGCTCCGGCTAGAGGAGCGCCGGACTATGGTAAGTGCTCCTTGTTCTGTGGACAACAGTTCCTTAAATAAGTTACATAAGTCTGGAAGAAATAGATGCTCTTTCCCTTTTAGAATCAGAAGATTAAAAAGAGAAGAAAGTAATAGAATTCGTGGCATAGTTTGTTCAACGCACATGTGTCGCGTGTTTCTCTCCGAAGAATGCTGTTTGGTGCATTTTTTGTAAACAATACCTATAATTTGAAGAAAAGCAATTACTGAGTTCTTTTTCGGCTCTTCTTTGTAGAGCAGTATTCCGACAAATGGTAGTTTCAGTGTGAATTTGGGTGGACGTAAGGGTTGTGGGAGAGATAGTTAGATGGATGGATGGTGTGGATGAGGAATTGTGTATGAAAGGTTTGAATATAGATATGAAGACTGATATGAGTATATGGAGGCTACCACCTTGCGAGGGTCAAAGGCCGAAATATGAGGATGGTCAATTTAAACATAACTATTAAAAGAGTTTTGTGATAAAACTCTTATAATAGTTACTCTTTTAATATTATAAGTCCAAGGCTATTATGATCACATCAAAGAGCTATAGTTTACAGCACACACCAAACAATTGAGACTACGATCAAAGAGTGTTTTGTTTTAAACTCCGAGTTTCCAATATCTACTTCTCAGCCCATAAAAACCCACTGTGAGTCGGGCCTCCTCCAACTACATGGAGGGTAATTAGTCTACTGTGGCACGATGGCCAGACGGGTTGGCACAGGGCTTTTGAAATAAGCAAAAAAAAAACTCGCTACTATAGTAATATAATAACTTCCGCGGGATTTTACAAATGACATTCGTTTGTAGAGCGCGCTGTGTTTGTATTAAAAGGTTCAGAAAAAAATAACACGATATACGTATAAACGAAGTAGGTACAGATAATAATATTTTTTATTAGCTGCTCGCATAAAGTACCGTCGGCAAATATGATTACATTCCCAAAAACATGCAACATGCCTGCAGATGACCGTGTTTTACATATTAACACTGCAATATTCTTAACCTTAATATATATAAATTACGTTTGTCCGCGATGGACTTCTTAACTACTTAACCGATTTTAATCAACTTTGTACACCGTGTGTAGTTTGATCCAACTTGAAAGATAGTAAAGCTTACATCTCAATGTATAGTCGTAGTATAATTTTATTACAATTTTTTTTGTGTATCAGTCACAATTATTATGTTAGATCCAGACGATTCTAGCAGATGGCGATATCTGTTGCCTGGTTTGAGTATTCAATAGTTATATATTATATTAAAAGTTAATTAAACATACATTATCTATCACCTTTTGATAAATTTCAATTATATTTGCCTTGTTTCAATTATATTTCCAAACCATTTAAAAAAAAGTTTTTAGCCAAGTGGTTTTCGTGTCGCACGCTTGGTAGAATAGAAATACAGATGTATGAGATTGACAGTGACAGGTCGTGTCAATTCCATACATTTGTTTGTTTATTCCATAAAAGCGTATGATACTAAAGTCACTTGGCTACAGACCTAGTTAATTTGCGCGTTACTGTTTTTGTGTAACAACTGTCAAACTGATCAATTATCGTGTTCAAATAATAAGACAATAATTTTGATAAAGCAATATTTTTATTATAGGTAACTTTTTTTGATAATATTTAGATATCATATTTTATTAAAATGTTTTATTATTTTTATAAGAACACTATTGTCTTACGCATTCGTAGTATGACAGAACACTTGACCATGCAGCATTATGAAAATAAATAATTGCACAATTATTTTTCTCGGTAATAAAGCTACAATATTCAAATGCCACACGCCTTTAGACCATTTCTGGACAATCGAGATGCTATCGGTTTCAAAGCTTTTGTTGACGGTACCCGGTTGCCATGGCAACTGAAGGGAAGTTCACCGGAATTGCATTGCACGTTGGACAAATTGAAATTGTAATTTCATTCTATTCTGTTATTATTCTGAATTTTGTATTACGTGCCGAGTCTTATTCAAAGATATTTAATTTGTGTATGTGAATTGGATTTGAGATTACCTTTGTTATTATGTGTAATAGTAGATAGTTTTCGTTTAGGTAATTTAATTTAATTGCATAAGTATTTCATATACAATAACTACAAAATAAAAAAGTTTTTCAGTAGATAGTAATTAATTTGGTCTTGTTCATTGAACAGAGTTTAGTTCTAAATAAGGGCAATTGGTTTGTCTTCTTTTATCTACTAGAGTTAACTGTCGTAGAACTGACGGCCGCTGGGGCAAATAGGTGCTACTGTGGAGACCAAGTACTGGCAAACGTAGGGTGGGACGCCCCCCTGCTAGATGGAGCGACGATCTGCGACGGGCAGCCGGCAGCAACTGGATGCATAGAAGCGAAGACCGGGTTCAGTGGCGAGGGGGAGGCCTACGTCCAGCAGTGGACTGAAATAGGCTGACTATGATGATAATCTACTATAGGTTACTATAGGTTACTGCATTCCATCCTAAAGGTATCTTACGGGTCGACCAAAGGAAATCACAAAGCGGAAAAAGATCCTAGCCGCAAGACAAGATATAAGCTCTTCAGCAAGCGTAGCAAATTTTTTCCATGAAGTTGAGGCCTGCTTAAGCGAAGATGATGTTGATGACGTGTCTCATCTACTTCGTACTTTTTTTGTAAACAAACAATATCATTTGAAAACAAGCAACTACTGACTTTCTTGCCAGCTTTTATCTGTAGAGTAGCATTCCCGAACTATATCAGTTTCAGTAGGTATGTAGTTAGACGCAGTGGTGACACAATGTATTATAGATCCGTATTAGCGCCGCAGATGTGCCGCCTTTGGATCAACGGGTCCCGGGTTCGACTCCGGGGTCGGGCCAGTGTCTTTTTCTAAACCAGAAGCACTGGCTCGGAGTCTGGGTGTAATTTCTATCTATAATATGTATGTATTTACAAAAAAAAATGTATCTAAGTAGTTTATCATCCATCTCGTTACCATAACACAACCATTAAGTTGCTTAACTTGGGACGAGATGGCGTTGTGTGAAATGTCCAAGGATATTTATTATTCTAAATCCACATGGACAGATGGTAGTTTTAAATATGACGATTTATAATAGTTTTGTAATCAAACCACAAAATAAATAAAGGTCTTTTGAGTTTCATGGAACCGTGTTTTATATTTCGGAGGACTGGAAAGTGATACAGCGGTGATAGTTTTAGTACATGAACGAGACGAAAATATCCCACCATCTTACTGGAGAAAATCCCATACGCACATGCATATGCAATATACGATAATCAGGTTATTTCTGGTAGTTGATCAAAATAATAACGGTATTCACTACAATAAACTGAATTTCGCTATTCTATTGGCAAAACGTTGAATATCCAACGCGAAAATTCTATTCAGCCTTCATATTCGGTCCTTTGTTGTGCTAAGGTATTCTCAAAGGGCATCAAAAAGTTGGGCAGGAATGGAAATCACAGAGAATAATAAGAAATTGCCCCCTTTCGAATATCGGTGTTTATGACAAGCATGCTATCATTACCTTTGAGATTAGTTCGTGATTAATTAATCACGTTTATGATTCCAAACATCTTGCATATGTAGCAACATTTAAAGTTGCCTTTAGATGTTGCCACCCTTTGGTGACGGGTTTAGAAAACATAGTGTCACCACCCCATTCTTTCCTGGGGGTGTCGTAAAAGCCGACACAAGGAAATAAAAACGCCGAAAACCCAGCCACAAGAGAGGGAAAACCTGAATCGACACCCCGTGCCAAGCCATCTGGCCAGCGTGTCACAGTGGGCTAATTCCCTTCATGTAGTTGGAGGAGGCCCGACTCAGCTGTGGGTCCGGGGCCCGGAAAGATCGTAATTAGCTTCGACCTACCCAGTAAAACCAACGGCGTGCCTCGACTGCCGCTTCAGGGCCGCAGGTTGCACACTCCCCAATGGGGGGAAATAACTCAGTGGCACTTGTAGTATCTACTATGCATTAACATTTGTCTAATATGTCACAAATAAATTCGTATCTTGCATATATAATTTCATGTTCAAAATTTAAATACTCTTTTAGTCTGTGTGTTAAACTTTTTAATCAAACCTTATTTAATTTTAATCTACTTGAATTCCAACGGTTCTAAAGAGAAATCCTTTTTAAATTATAGAAATGCCTGGCACTGGAATGAAATCGGGAGTATTTCCATTTTGCGAAATGTTTACAATTCTTATCTGCGATTCGACGAAACTTGATGGATGGAAAGATCACAGGCCAGAACATAAATATCAAAACTCGCAAAGGATCTCAAATCTACATTTGCAATATAAATGTGGATGATTCCTTAAAAAACACAATTAAATAAAAAATAAAACCTAAACCCTTTCCACACACAGGATAAAGGTCTCGGGATTACAAGAGCTACCTTTAGATCACAAGTCTCGAGTTCGATTCCAGGGTCGGGAAAGCAGCTCAATGTCTCATGACAAAAATTAAATCTTTTTAACACAGAATGTATGCCAAGTTCAGAAACAACTTGAAAGCGATATCTATATCCAATAAACCTGTGTGGGGATGGGTCAACTTCTCCACCGCACGCTGGAAAATAACGCGTGTTGTAAAAGTCAGCAAAACACAGCACGCTTGGTGGTAGGATCTAATGGTCCGCCCGGCTAGCTACCACCCTCGCATCTAAGCAAGCAGCAAGCAGCTTTACTGTGTTCCGTCGTGTGTATGTGAGAGCCGGTGCCCGGCCCGACCGGGCATTTACTTGAATTGCCTGCTCCATTTTAGACCCTAGCGTTGCTTTCCATCACGCAAGCCTAAGGTCAAAAGCATTCAAGTGATACTGATAAAAAAAAACAACAATTTTAATAACTCACTAATGAGTCCGGCTTCCTCCAAATTCATAGACGGAAATTAGTCTACTATTTCACATTGGCAAGACGGGTTGGCACAGGGTTTTTATCAAATTTAACCTTCTTTTCTTTCTTGTGTAGCTAGGTTGTCTGCCTATTGTCCCCGTTCAATTCTTACGACATTCTCAGGATAGTGTGGGGTGGTGACATTACTTTTTTGTAAACAAGACCATTGATTTGAAAAAAAAAAACTACAGAGTTTCTTGCTGGCTCTTCGCTGTAGAGTATCCGAACCGGTGGTAGTTTCAGCATGAATGTGGGTGAACGCAAGGGTTGTGGGAGATCAAGAGATATGGATGGATCGTAAGAATGAGGAATTGTGTATGAAAGGTGTGACTGTAGATATGACGACTGATAGGTGTGTATGGAGACTACCACCTAGCGTGGGACAGGGGTCGTAAGATGATGATAATGGTAACTTTAAATATGACGATTTTTAAGAGTTTTGTGATAAAACCTTCGTTAAAAAAGTTCATTTTGAGTTTAATCTTAAATTTTGGTTTTGTTACAAGTTTTTATTGTTTTGCAGCTGGGTTTTGGACTTATCATATTATTTTTTAGGTTCTCACGACACCCTCAGGATATAATGGGATGGCGAAACTATGTATTTTATATCCGTCGCCACACGGAAGTCCTATATGTACGCAGTTGCGTAAAAAGGAATCGAATTTTACCCTCCGTTGCTATGACAACAATCCGTATATGCCCGTAGCCTCAACAAGTTTATCTCTGTGCTTATTCACTCAATAATAAAATATCTTGACATCTTTGAAATATTGTCTATTGGGAATATCATCATCATCATCATTTCAACCCATAAATTGCCCGCTACTGATCAAACCTCCTCCAAATTCATGGAGGGAAATAAGCCTACTGTGCCACGTTGGAAATACGAGTTGGAACAGGGTTTGTATCAAGTTTTCCTTATCTTGGAATGTGGTGTGCCTTTTGCATTTGGGAAAGTCATAGTTGTTTATTTTATAATCATTAAAAGCGACCCGATTTAGTCCATTGCTGGAGACTGTAGGAGAGTCATTATTTCAACCCATGGCCCTCTGCTGAGTAAGGCTTCCTTCAAACTCAGCGAGGTAAATTGACTGACTCAGTAGTGGGCCATTTATGGGCTGAAATTTTACGGGTATCGAACTTGGGAATTTGTGATCTAGTTAAAACCCGTTTACGACTTTTTACCGTCCTGGTATTCGCAAATAAGCTTCAAGCGTACTCTGGGACGATGTAACAAAATGCATTAGACACGAGTAGGTAGCAAACAAATCTATATTGAAGAACTCTCTAGTCAAGAGGTATCGAGTGTCAGTGGAGCTCCGTCTCGGGTGGATGGCCGTGGAAAGATTTATCGTTCTGTTCATTGAAAATGGTTAAGACATTTTATTCACTTACGTAAATCTTTGTTGTTACGTCTATATGGTGACGGGTTTAGAATACATTTTTTTATAAAACGAAACCCCTGCACTATGTATCGCGGAGGCAGTTTACAAACATGAAATTGTCGAACACAAATGACACCCAGGCTCAGAGCAAGTGCCACACACATAAAGACACTTGCCCGGCCCTGGAATCGAACCCGAGACCCGTGATCCAAAGGCGGCCTCCGACCCCTAGACCAAGAAGGCAGTCATGACGTCACCACCCCATTACACCCAAGGGTGTCGTAATAGCCGACAGAATAAAATGACAAGGCCAAATACCTAGCCACCCGGTAAGGCAAACTTGATACGAAACCCTGTGTCATCCCGTCTGGCCAGCGTGGCACAGTAGGCTGATTACCCTCCATGTAGTTGGAGGAGGCCTGACTCAGCAGTGGGTCATTTATGGGCTGAGAAGCAGTAGTAGTAGTAGACATCAATCATGAAAGAATGTAGAGTTACTGACCGCGGGTTGTATCCTGAGTTTAGAAGTTAGTTTTACATCTTATATGTATACTCGGATATCCTGATTAAGATCCGCGCGAGTGTAGCTGCGGGAGGCAGCTAGTCACATATAAATGTGCCGATCTTGTTAATATTATTTTATGCAATTACTAGTGGCCAGCCCCGGCTTCGCACGGGTGGACATGGTTTTTTTCTTGCAATCAAAATAGCTTTATATACTATTCAGTGATAATGTAGCATTCAAATGGTGAAAGATATTTTAAAATCGGCCCTGTACTTTTTGAGCCTTTTCGTTACATCCACAACATACATACACATCTTTCCTTTTTATAATACCTATTAGTAAAGGTATTACGAGTAATGATAAAAAAATATGAATTATATCTCTCCAAAGAAATATTCTATTCATACAAACCATTTCTAAATTTTATGTTCGAATATACATTTTCCAGTGGAACACTAAAATGCGTATATTTTATTGGATTCGTTTTTTATACCTGTTATAAAATTGTGAGAGCGGTTACTGAATAAAAGCATTGTAACATTTAACAATGGTACGTTAAAAACTGTGACTGATAAAAATTACTATTTACATATAGTATAGGTATGTTATAATTGCCAAACTTAAGTGGCAGTGGCGTGCCCTGCCCATAGCGCGTAGGACCGACGCCCAATGGGGCAGAAAAGTCCTTGAATGGCGACCGCGTTCCGGAAAGCGCAGTGCTGGTAGGCCTCCCACATGCTGGACCGATGACCTGGTTAAGGTCGCTGGAAAACGATGAATGCGGGCGGCCCAGGATCGGCCTCTGTGGAAATCCTTGCAGGAAGCCTATGTCCAGCAGTGGACGTCTTTTGGCTGAAATGATGATGATGATGTTATAATTTGAAAACAAAATAATGTTTCCTGCAAATACGGGTAATTAATATCAAAGTTCAGTGTGCAACATTCGTATTTTAGTTCGTAACTACGGCTTTGGGAATTAAATAAAGATCGAGAAAGCAGTTAGAGATTTTTCTCGAATTTTGTAAATTTTCGAGTTTTGTAACAGATGCTTTTTCGTATACATAATATTATTGCTACGCAGCCCATTGATGACTATTGAACCCACTATTGAGTAAGGGCTCCTGCAGTTACATAGAGGGTAATTAGCCTAGTGCGCTACGCTGCCAGTCGGGTTTCGTATCAAGTTCTCTTTCTCTTGCAGCTAGGTTATCGGCCTTGCCATTGCCTGTTGTTGGCTTTTACAACACCCTCAGGATGGAATGGGGTGGTAAAACTATGTATTGTAAATCCGTCACCACATAGATATAGATATGTCAGTGAAATTGTGAATTCAATATTTAAAATCGAACTTCATTATGGGTGTGGAACGTTCAAGCAAATTTACATTATTGAAAACAAAAGACAATTACAACTATTTTCAATTTGGTTTGAACGCTGGAGTAAAACAATCGAATGGTGAAATACAATATTTGAATGTAGTATTTGTATGAGTAACCTATATTAATACCAAACGTGATAGATTTAAAGTACACAAGGCACAAACTCAAATAAAGTTACATGGAAAACAGACTGTTTTGCCTAAAAACCTTTATGCTGGCTGGGCAGCTCGATTGAGATAATTTTCTATCATCAGATCACAAAATGTAATTTCTAGTCTGCTATAATCAATAAACTAATGGTCACAGTTCACATTCACAATAACACGGCGAGTTTGAAAGTAGACATACAGAGTAGCTATATTACCAGTAAATGAAACAAAAATGCATTCGTTAACACAATTCTTACAATAAATAACGCATCGCACTATGAAATGATTACCCGCACCAAACACAATAGGAGATAAATATGACAAATAACACAATATTAAAGCTGAAGGTTTCTTTGTGACACAATTGCGTTGTGTTATGAAAATGGCCAGCTTTGATATTGGTTGTAATAAAAAATAAAAAGAATCAAGAAGACAATTGTAAAAAGATATAATCAAAACGAGAGTATATGAAACGTGTCAAATACAAGCAAAGAAGTGCTATAAAAGAGGTAAAACTTCAAAAACGTGCACGAAAGGATTTGGCGGTTGTCACGGCTGCAAATAGGAACACAGAAAAAAATCAATGATACCACTACAAAATGACCATCGAACGACATGTAAGGTTAGAGAGTTTAGATAAATTAAAAATATAAAAAGGTCTAAGCATGATTCAAGTAAAAAGGACTGCGAAATTTTTAGTGAATGTTTCGCTCATAAACTTTCATGAGCTCAAAAATAACCTGCGCCTTTCATCATTAAAATCCCAACGCCTGCCTGCGTTCTTTGGAAGATGTAAAGTAGTGACTGTGCTAGACCAAAAATATTTTTGCAGAACTGTTTTAAGCTTGCATAATTTATACACAATTCTAAAGAAAAAAAATATTAAAAGACCATTCATTAACTTATATTAATTCTGTTTACTTTAGTAATGACTATACTATTACTTTAGTTTTTGCTATTCGTAGATAGAAGGGAATAATTCCTGCAATTTAGCCAATAATATAATTGACAGTAGAATTCTAGAATGTATTAACGTTCTGTGACCGCTGTGAGAACGTTGTTAATCTGGTTGAGGTATCTCTAGTTATCTTTTAAGAGGACCAACATGTCTAATCCACTAAGATTGAACATGTCTAATCTTAGTAGATTAGACATATTAGTGCTCTACCTTAATGTATGTAACGTGTGTACACATATTAAATGATCAATTAGAATGATATTTTGTGATAATATATTATTTAGCATCTCCAGCTTCCATGAGGACCAAAAGAGCGTCATCAAAGTGAATTTAAGAGCTCCTTTTGTTACCAGCAAAGTAAACTAAGTGTGAGAAATGAGTCTAAAGATATTCTTACAAACTCTCTTTTTACGTTTCAAGATAATTAATATCTTGATAGACCTCATAAAATTTCACAAATTGCCTCACTAACTTCGAGAGGAAAATTGTTAATACGTTTCTGCTAAAGCCCCTTGGGGGCATTAGTTTTTACGTAAATGCGCTCATCCATAAGGAAATGAAAAATAAGTGCTTGAGGTATACCTCTGGAATTATAGTTATGAGTTTAGCAGATCTAGCAAATTGTAAGTTTAGAAATTTTGAAATCATTTTGAAATTACTATATCATTTAAAAGAAAAATACATCAAAATAAATACTGTCTTTATTCGCAAAACAATGAGACCAAGTTAATTTTATGTCGTTCGATGATGGAACGTGGTTTTAAGAAAAGAATTTCAGTAGAGGCCAATTTTCAATAGAGACCGTATAGTTGAAACAGTAAATGGTCTAGAAACAATACCATGCATACATGAAAAGTAGAAATAATTTGAAAACCACGCCGATCGCGTACCGTAATTTAAAATGGAATTGGCGTAATGTTTTCTATAGATAATGATAAAAGTCTTATGGAATATAAAAAGCTAAAATTAACTATATCGTGACAACCGCCAGTTCTATCTAGTCGTGCTTACTGGGAGGGGTGCCGTTGCGTGGCGCGGGGGGAGGCGGCGGGCGTGGGGCTTCTTCCCTGGGTGCGCCCGCGCCGCCAGGTGGACTCGCCACTGGAACATCAATCACAATCTTAAAAAATGTAATCCTTCAAATGCAGTCAATAAATCCTCCAGTACGATATAAAATGGTTAAATAAGCCCGATTGTTGCTAAACTGTTGGCTAATCTTGCGACCAACATCAATACTTCAGTAGACGAATTAGAATTTCATTCAAAATACTTTGAAGAAAATCGTTATGTATTTGGAGAAAGTTTGTAGATGAAAAAAATCCAATACAATTAAAGTTATAAAATTTACAGAATGTTACAAAAACCCGGGAATTAAATAAAGTTCGATTCACGCTACACCGGGCCGTCCGGGGCACGGTCGAGCATTATTGGTATACATTTTGTATGAAATGATCCATGCTTGAACGTGGCTCGGCGGTGCCCCGACAGGACCACTTCATACAAAATTCTCGCGACACGTTGCAGCGTGAATCGGGCTTTATGTATCTATCCGTAGCGAGGGCATAGAATCTGTTCTGTGTATATATATATCATGTTTATAATTATGTTGAAAAGCGCGTGAGATATTGGTTTCTGTAATTATTTTCCGAGTACACCACTACATTATATATCTCTAATCCTTGCCATAGAAAATAAATCGTGACACAGTCTCAAAATATCCAAATTTCAATAGAGAGGATGGTTGCACCTGCTTGGGATGATAAAATCTCAAGCTCCACTCATCTGCTACACCTCTGGACACCGTGAGCGATTTCTGCGTGTACAGAGATCGTTAACAATAAAAGTAAAATATGGACAGTAGATTGAACTGTTTCTTTGCACTTTGAAGACAACTGTCATCTGTTCTCACCCGCGACCACGACTGCTGCAAAGCTTTCGAAACGTGGGGAATTAAATAATGTAATATACACGCGATGAATCTGTTAAAAAGTGTTTAATTTTAATTGTAAGTAGATAATATTAACGAAATGCTGACGTAAATCTAAACATTTTGAGAACTTATAGAATTCTCAAAGAGCTGAGGATTTATTTAACAGAACTCAAAGAGAAAGTTAGATTTTCATAAAGTTACCAGTTACAGGGTTGATGGTCTCTGTGAAATGTTGAGACGAAAAGTTTAAGGTATGCGCTTATAAATCGAAGATAATAACTAAAGATACTTTGTCATTGCACCCATCAAATTTGTTGCTGGAATTAACAAGAGCGTACAACACGTTTACCTCATTGAGAACATAAAATGCTCGAGTCAACGCCTCATCGAACTTTAAAAGTGGTAAATTGTTTATTGGTCTTTATTCATCATTTCTTACTACTCAGCCCACAAACGACCCAATGCTGAGTCGGGCCTCCTCCGATTAAAGGCAGGACTATACTACTGTGTCACGCTGGCCAGACGGGTTGGCGGGGTACGGGGATGTCTCGCCCCACACGGGATCTGAGGGGAAGCGACGTCCTGCCGGGTACTCACGGCAGGACGTCGAGTGCTCGTAAGGAGCCTGAGGAGAGGAGGAGGGCCTCCTCGTCTGCGGCGGCGTGGTTCTGCATCAGAACCCACAATGCCGCAACAGGACGCGAGTTGGAGCACCCCGGGGAGGTTTAGTGGGCAGGCCCCAACTATGGGGGAGAGTCCCACAATCCCCTCGCTGGCCATCCCCGTGGCGGGCGAGGAAGTCCATAAAGGATTTTACCCCGGGCGATAAAAAAAAAAAAAAAGGGTTTCGTTTCAAGTCTCGTACGGCTAGGTTTTCGGCCTTGTCATTAGATTAGTTAATGCTGAAATTCCGTGTGGTGACGGATTTAGAATACATGGTGTCACCACCCCATTCCATCCTAAGGGTGTCGTAAGAGTCAACAAAAGGAAATGACAGAGCCTATAACCTAGCCGCAAGAGAAGGAAAACTTGGTACGAAAGCCAGTCCCAAGCCGTCAGCACGCGTGGTAAAGTGGCCTTATTACCCTCCATGTATCTGGAGGAGGCCCTACTCACCAGTACAGGGGTGAGTTAGTAGTTAGTAGGTAGTAGAAAAAAATATCTGCTTAGCCCCTCTACATAATATGTGTCAAAGATGTCATGTATCTGGAGGAGGCCCTACTCACCAGTACAGGGGTGAGTTAGTAGTTAGTAGGTAGTAGAAAAAAATATCTGCTTAGCCCCTCTACATAATATGTGTCAAAGATGTCGTTATTTTTTAATTATTTTTTTTTGATATAAATCGTTTAATTGATGTCCTAGTACTCTAGTACTAGGACATTGGGTACTTTGCCAAGTGGCCAATGACTGCCACTTGCACAATTAAACATTTTATAAATTATTAGCAATAGCGCCGCGCACGTTGCTATGCCACTAACTAAAGTAAATTTGATCATCATTTTTTTTTGTATACAAATTTGCGTGGGTTCAGCACTTTGCTGAAGATCATCACATAATCAAATGCATGGTTTACGATTCTATGAAGAACATACAGCTAAACATTCATTTTTAATGTAAATTACGTATTACTAGAGACCCGCCCGGCTCCGCACGGGTGCAATTTATGCATGTATTATACACATATAAACCTTCCTCTTGAATCACTCTATCTATTAAAAAAACCTCTTCATAATCCATTGAGTATTTTTAAAGATTTAAGCATAGTTACATAGGGACGGACAGACGACAGCGACTTTGTTCATATGATTAAGTTACAGTTTATTAAATGCTTTTTTTATAAAAAAAAGGTTCAGATGATGTAAAGCTATGTTATAAAATCATTTGGCAAACATATTTTACAACAGTGTCCCAAAACAGATGTCAAATTAGCTTCGTTGTGGGCAGGAATCCGAAAAGCCGTTTGTTAAGCGGCTTACGGAGTGATACAAATGGAGTTCCTGGTTACCTTAATGAATGAACCTGACTACCCTTGTCATCACATCACATTCTAAAATTATTTTATTACTAGCTGCGCCTCGCGGACTTACCCGCGTGGTAATGGAATTTATTTTTTAATAAAGTTGCTCAAAAAGTGGCGTATTTCAGGGACGTATAGCGTTCGGGAAGTGGGCTATTACATACTCGTGCTTTTTTTTTGCCATTCCCGCACTAGTGCGTTCTCTTTCCCAACTGTCAAAATAATGTCTTTTATAAGGAAAAACCAACCATGAAGTTCTTGCTGAAAAAAATCATAGAAGTTTTTATGATTCATGCAAATACGTATATTTCTAAAAAGAAACTACTTACTAATTTGTTTCAATATCAGATTTAATGATTTGATTGAATGAGTTAGGTTAGGTTTCATTTCATTTTATCTCATTAAATTTTCATTTTCATTTCATATCAATAAAAAAATTCTACTGAAGACTTGGCTGTATAGTTATGTATATGTATAGTATAGGGCATAGTTGCTTTTGCCTACTAGAATGGGTGAAGAAAAAAAAAATTTCTGCTTATATTCTACGGTTGGCGCCATTTTTGTTTAAAAGTCATAAATGATTAGTTAGTTGAGTTTATTGTGTATTTATTATTTTATTAAATTGCTTCATTTTTTTCGCTGTATTAGAAATAGTCGTTCAGTACACGTGCGGAACCGTCATTGCAACTTGTTCCGACTGTCAACCCTCGCCTTCGGCTGCGCCTCGGCTCGAGTAGACATTTGTCGGAACTTTCCGCACTTGTAATGAAATATACTATTTTCTCATTTTTTTTTTCTACCCATTTAACACTTATTGTTATATGTTGGACAATTCACACAATATCTTCATAAATTGTAGCCCATTGACATTTTTATGTATAGGCTTATTTATTGTAAAGTTTCATTAAAATCCATTCAGTAGTTTTTACGTGAAAGAGTAACAATCAATACTTATAAACATTTGCGTTTATAATATTAGTAGGATGAATACTTATTTATTTGTGATGTGCTACATTACTTTGACTTTATATTTTGTAAACTAACTGTCGCCCTCGACTTCTTCCGGCTATTTAACAGTGTGGAACACTCAGTGAGTATGACTCCTGAAAATTGGGGGGGAAATATAAATAATAACAGATCTATTAAATCAAACGCTCCTCCTACAAGGGTCTCGTTTTAAAAAAATAAATAAAAAAAAAAAACTATTTATAAGTGTCCAGCCGGGGGACAGAGCTCGGGTATTTGGGAGTCCACGGGAGTCGGGTATTTGGGCGCGAGAAGATGGTGAAGTGCACCTAACCCAGGTATTCACAAAAACCTACCACTATTGTTCCGATCTCGAGCCGATCTGCCTACGGGAAGCTTCGTAAACTTCATCAAGATAGGATACAAACCCTGTGCCAACCCGTCCTGTCAGCGAGGCATAGATTAGCCAATCTCCCTTCATAAATTTGGAGGAGACTAAACTCAGTAGTGGTAATAGTGGGTTGAAATTATGACGGTGATGTCATTTCCCGAGCTCTGTTATCCAATGCCTCTCAATATAACGTATGAGCAGATCTGTCCGCATCCAGTTTCGTGTTGAAACTCATTAATAACTCTGACGTGCTATTTATCACACATAGTTCAGTTTAGTTTTCCCGCGCTAACAGGCTATTGTATACAGGATGATATACCGGATGTATACAATAGCACTAATGCACGAATGACCCAATAGACACGTTCTATGTACAATATTGACTTACCACTACTCTTCCGTGTGGTGACGGATTTAGAATACACAATGTCACCAACCCATACCGTCGTTATGTGCAAGAGGGAGATCCCCTAGCCTAGAAGCAAAACTTGATACAACTCGTCTTGCTCGTAAAATACAGCTCAGGTCTATTTTAATTTTAAGATCTATGTCATGTGTATGTTTGTCAATGTATTTTTGTCTCTTGCCACAATAAAGAATATATCTATGTCTTGCCAGCGCGCGTGGCACAGTAGGATAGTTTCCCTCCATGGATTTGGAGGAGGCCCGACCCAGTAGAGGGTCACTTATGGGCTGTAACGACGACGATGACTACTCGTCGCGATGAGGGATTTAGAATACATAGTGTCACCACCCATTCAATCCTGAGGGTGTCGTAAGAACCGACAAAAGGAAATGAAAGAAAACTTGAGACGAGACCCTTTTTTGGTCAGGACAGAGGAGTCCCCGAAGCCAAAAACCACCATGCCTCTGTGTGCCGCTCTTTGTCCGGGTTCCCCCCAATGGGCGCGCCCAGCATGGGTGACCCTTAGCCGGAATGGCCCAACGGATCCTAAAGGCACGCAAACCCCCTCACAACAAGGTGGCAGCACGGTCGAGGGGTTTGAGACGAAACCCTGTGCCAACAAGTCTGGCCAGCGTGCCACAGTAGGCTAATTGCCTTCCTATAATTAGGGGAGGCCCGACTCAGGAGTGGGTCATTTATGGGCTGACTGGTAGCAGTACTACTACTTAGTCCATACATGATACACTGCTGGGCCTCCTACTATTGCATGGAGGCTAATTTGGCTTCCGTGCCACGCTGGCCAGGGGAGGCCAGGGGAGGCCAGATGAGGAATACTAAGGTAAAAAATATATAGCAGGACTAAAGCAAGGCAAAAATGAAGTAAAACTGTAACAAACCGCCAGGGAACCATTTTAAGGATACTGACTCATCAGTAAGTTAGTTATCGATAGTTTTATTGTGATGTTGGTTTACATGCCCAGATAAAAGTCAACGCATACGAGATCGCAGTTAGCCTTAAGATCATATCACCAGTCCACACGATCCTGAGGGTGTTGTCAGAAGCGAGGTAAGGAACGCAAGAGGCACTTAGACGCATGGGAAAGAAAACATGATACAAACCCTGTACCAACCCGTCTTGCCAGCGTGGTACAGTAGACTAGTTTCCCTCCATGAAATTGGAGGAGGCCCGACCCAGTAAAAGGTAGCTAATATTCAAATTCCGAACAAATATTTTGCTTACGTCACGAAACACGTTTACAAATTGTAAACATATAATTGGTAACATTTCGACAATTTACTACCAGTCCGGAACGCGAAACGCTGAGAAGAACTGGCAAGAAACTCAGGGCTTCTCCTTTTGTTTTTGATTGCGGTTTTCATATATGTATTTAGAATCATAATCGTCATCATTTCAGCCAAAATACGTCCACTGCTGAACATAGAAATATTGACAATAATATAAATACAATATTTTGACACTGAACGAATCAATGCAGTAATAAGCTTTTTTTAAAGCTTTGTCTTGACCGGCTTTTTATAGACATTGTGACGAAATTCTCAATGTTGTATATGACCTACGTCGCAGTCATATAAAACTTGAGCAATTCATATTATTATTCGAATAATATCTGAATACCGTCCGAAGCCTTTCAGAATGTTATTCATAAAAATCAATAATGGATTCTTTCTGTCAAAGGGAATCCTTATACCAATGCCTGAAGGAAGCTTATCCCTTGTCACGTGGAGAGATAAAATGGAATGGGACGTTGGAGCGGCTAATTTTACAAATTGTACGATTTCACGAATATTCGATTGGTTTCCATTGTTACTTTTTTCGTGAGAATATTTTTATATCATACAATTTAGGTTGGTAGATCTCTTCCAAATAAATGACCCACTGCAGGCTTGGCACAGTAGGCGAATTACCTTCCATGTATCCAGAGGAGGCTCGACTCAGCAGTGGGTTATTTATGGGCTGAATAGTAGTAGTCGTTATTCATCATCATCATCATTTCAGCCAAAAGACGTCCACTGCTGGACATAGGCCTCCCCCAAAGATTTCCACAAAGGCCGGTCCTGGCCCGCCCGCATCCATCGTTTTCCGGCGACCTTAACTAGGTCATCGGTCCACCGTGTGGGAGGCCTACCAGCACTGCGCTTTCCGGAACGCGGTCGCCATTCCAGGACTTTTCTGCCCCATCGGGCGTCGGTCCTGCGCGCTATGTGCCCTGCCCACTGCCACTTAAGTTTGGCAATCCTGTGGACTATGTCGGTGACCCTGGTTTTCCTGCGTATCTCCTCATTTCTGATTCGATCTCGCAGGGAAACTCCAAGCATAGATTATTGTTACTATATAAAGTAGGACAGCAAAGTAATAAAAAAAACTGTACTATTTTGCATTTTATCGCTAGGCATGTTGACAATTTGTAAGTGTCCATTGTGTCTTAAACTATATAATTTAATACGTATAATATTAACGACTAGCGACCCGCCCCGGCTTCGCACGGGTGCAATGCTGAACCTTTAAATTTATCAGTGTTTCTCGACTATATTGTGGATGTATTTTAAATATAAACCTTCCTATTGAATCACTCTATCTATTAAAAACCGCTTCAAAATCCGTTGCGTAGTTTTAAAGATTTAAGCATACATAGGGACGGACAGACGAAAGCGAGTTTGTTTTATAATATGTAGTGATAGTGATAGTATTAAAACGTAGATAATATTACTTTTGAATTTCTTTACTTATCGAAATGAAAATTATCAGCGCAAATGTCTATTACTAACATAAATGCAGAATATATATTTTTCTATATGATAATCTATGTTTATTACATGGATTAAATTAGCATTGAAATTAAACACTTTAACGGATTGATTTATCGCGTGTAGTAGTTATAAATTTAATCCCCGACATTTCGAATGCTTTGCAGCAGTCGTAATCCCTTAAATTAATATATTCAAAACTAAAATCAAAATATGCATTTGTCTAGTTAATTTGGTAACTTGCATATTAAGAAGTTAAAAACTGGTAACTTGCATGAAGAAGTTAAAGCTTGTTCTTCTGTTTAGCAGCCCATATGTATGTTACATGTGCTACACGCAATTACAGCGGCGATAACATGTAAGAACAACTTCTCGGGACTATGAAAGGGAAAATTTGCGGCAATTAAGAAGCTGGGAAAGCAAACGGGGCTTAAGGGGAACAATTTATGGTACTCTAAGGCTGTGTGAGGTTGCGAGGGCGCTATTCTATGGGATTGGACCCCATTAACGGCCGTTTATTGGACTGGAGGTTCCTGGAAATGTTGATTGGAGGAAGCGCCTTTATGAGTACATTTCAGTTTGATTACTTGTCTACATTTACAGTGTCTGGATAGAATGCGGCGTTGATATTTTATTCAGTATATCATACTTATACAGGGTTTAACAAAAACCCTATATTCATTCAAAGAAGAGACATGGAGCCAATCAAGATAAGCTATTCTATGTTTAAATGTTCCTCTATTTTAAAATATGAGTGTGTCAACAAAAGAGATTATACGTAACGCAACAAAGAACTTCACTGCAGTCACTGCACTAAACAACTGCAGTCAGCTCGCGACCACGGCCATTGTAACATGAATTAATTCAAAAATTCAAAAAACAGGTATTAATTCTGTGCGCGATAAGTCCCGATAAGTTTTTAATTAAAAGAACTTCACGTCAAACTTGCAATTTCATTATAATTTCATATGATCATGTTGTATGAAATTATTTGGAAGCTCTATTACCTACCTGGATTAAACACTACTACTCAGCTCATATATGACCCACTGCTGAGTCGGGCCTCCTCCAATTACATGGAGGGTAAATAGCCTACTGTGCCACGCTGGATAAACGGGTTGGCACAGGGTTTCGTATCAAGTTTTCCTTCTTTTACGGCGAGGTTAGCGGCCTTGTCATTTCCTTTTGTCAGCTCTTACGACACCCACAGGTTGGTATGGGGTGGTGACACTATGTATTCTAAAGCCATCACCACGCGGAGCGGTTTAAACACAGTCAAGATAAAACTACATCTTATCATTTATCCACCTCGGTCCTCACCCATGGACAGAGTGTATCTATGTTTTACTGAACCTTATTTTTATCACAAATCACAGGTTCTTGTGAAAACCAAACAACTAGCTATTGTTATTATTATCTTCCAAGCTTAATGATCCGATTCGATTATATTTCTTGGAGTTACTGAGCTTAATTATCAAGTAAAGAAACGTTAGTCGCCAATATTCCAAGAATAAAAGTTGTTTTTGTTTTCCCCGTTTTTTGTACACATAATCCTAATCAGAATGTGTATCGATACTTTTGTTTTAATTATAGGTTTTTTGTTACATGCTGTATAAGAGTATTTGTTATTTAACTGGAAGCTTGTAGAAAATTATGGTTACATTTGTTTATTTTTTTAGTGGCCCATTGATGAAATTAGCCCAAAATTTCTAAAAGCACATTGCCTTCTTAAGGATTAAGATTATGCAGTTAGAATCTGTATAACTTACTTTTAATGCGGTAAACAGACCCTGTATTAATTGAATCGTCGTTGTTTCAGCCCATAAATGAGCCACTACTGAGTCTGGCCTCCTCCAAATTCATGGAGGGAAATTAGCCAGCTGTGCCACGCTGGCAAGACGGGTTAGCACAGGATGTATCAAGTTTTACTTCTCTTCCGGCTAGGTGATCTGCCTGTTACGACACCCTCAAGACGGTATAGGTTGGTGACATTGTGTATTCTAAATCCGTCACCACACGGGTAGGTACTATAATCCTTTTTCTTATACCTAGCATTGTCTCTACAAGCGTAAATTAAAAATTAACGACAAACTGAACAGAAAAAGATAAAAGTCAAAGCTGTTATAGATAGACACTTACTGTCAGGACGTTGGTGTACAGAACATTTTATTTCTTCGCCAGAGTAAAATATGGCTCGCCATCTTGATTTGCAACCTTGTAATACATATTTATGGCTACTTTAAAGATAAAAATGTATGGGATTTATTGACGATTGTGTGAAACGTGAATGCGTACAGGGAAGAACTAACAAAGTATTTAAATTTTACTTTAAAATATTTTAATTTGTGTAACAAATAAAATAAATCTTGACGAAAATTATAAATTATCTGGAAGAGCATGATTGCCAAATAAGTGATAGTTGATTTTGAGAAACAATCCATTACTATTTAGTACTTGTTAATATGTGTGTTGCCAGTGATGACATATGGAACAGATACGTGGTCGCTCACTATGGGCTTCATCAGAAGGCTCAAAGTCACCCAAAGACAGGGCTATGCTCGGAGATTCCCTGCGAGAACGAATGCGAAATGAAGAGACACGCAGGAGAACCAGAGTTACCGATATAGTCCGCCCGACTCAGTGTAGGTCATATAAGGGCTGAAACGACGATATTTATACATAGTATTATAGTTTAAGTATGAGTAATTTAATGTCAGCAGAGGGCTAGTCCTTTCTCCTGAATGTTCCATCGTAAGTTTGCTGAAAAAGATTGCAGTTTGCAATAATGCCTTTTTTAATTTTATTTGTCTGCATATACAGTATATAAATGAAAAAATAAAATTGCATGTATACACGACTGTCCATGTGGTGACTGATTTAGAATACATAGTGTCACCATCCCATTCAATCCTAAAGGGTGTCGTAAGAGACGACAAAAGGAAGTGACGGCTGATAACCTAGCCGCAAGAGAAGAAAAACTTGATACGAAACTCTTTTTTTTTTTTTGTGGACTATCCCCGCCGGCCTGGGGATGGCCAGCGGGGGTGTGTGGGACTCTCCTCCGCCCTTTAGAAGAGACGGAGGCATACCCACTAAACATCCCCGGGGTGTACCGTCCCGCGCTTACTGCCCCGTGGGTCCTGACTGTATCTCCACGGGGTTGATACGAAACTCTGTGCCAACCCTGTGCCAATTACCCTCAATAAAACTGGAGGAGGCCCGACTCAGCAGGGTTATTCCATTTGATATACAAATAATTATTTAAGCACCCACTGGTATTTCAAATATCAAAAGCAATGAATATATAAATACAAGCCATTTTCCCAATTGTAATCCGCCACTATATCACAACGGAAATCTCGATCCCAGAGGGATTAAAACAGTCGATATACGCGTACGAAACAATGATCATAGAAAGCCAGATGGAACTAAATCCTGGTTTATATCCTCTGGTGCGACGAGCACAGTATGTACGCTGCTGTAAAAATGCCAATAAAATATTTTCGTTTGGTCCATGTTGTGTGTACAAGCGGTATTTACTGAGAAATAATGAGGTTGTCCTAAGAAGCAACTAAAGGAATGCAAGAGGGGACCACCTAGCCGCAAGACAAGGAAACCTTAATTTAAGCCTTATGCCAACCAGGTCGCACTGTAAGCGAATTTCTCTCCATGAACTTGCACTTCACCAACTGAAATTAAGTGATATGAAGGAAGCTTACTTTCGCATCTTTAAAAATAATACAACGATGAACAATGTTGAACATTTTTATTAGTCTCTCTCTTTATCTCTCTCACGCTGTCTCTATATATGTCTCTTTAAGATTATCCCTCTCTCTCTCCCTTTTTCAAATTAAGAAAGGTCTAAAAACCAACATATTCAAAGGTATCCTAAATCATACCTCTAAAAATAAAAACTGAAATAGATATCGCTTCACCTATACGAGGCCTACGTAAGCCCCAGTCACACAGTTCCGCAGATAAGCAAGTCAGAGATATAACATTATCAGGCACCCCAATGATTGAACCATCATTCAGTGAGCTTTAGGCTTTGATCCAAATTCCGCATCCGGCGCTTGAAAGATGCACCTACACTATCTCGCACATGTATTTTTCAGCGCCGGATGGCATGGCACCTGAACCACGGTAGCGATGGCAGCCCTTTTTTTTTGGTTTGGCGGGAAAAAATTCCTGACCGCACATCCCGCGTCCGGGGAGACTACGGGGTAGTGTGGGGCCCTCACCCACTAAAATAACCCGCCGTGCGCCGACACCCGCCCTCACGCGCGGACCACGGGTACCGCGTACGTTGCTACCGTGGTCCGCAGGCGGCAGCCCCTTCGGGCACCCTCTCCCGTGCGACGTCCCGCGCACTTGGACGTCACACCTTCGCGGTAGGCTATACCGGCGGACGGTGGGCTGGCGATGGCAGCCCTGGCCTAAGCCTCTAGACGCTACTCCAATCTTGTTGGAAATCTGGCTAAGGATTCGTACCCATTTGGCCAGTTTAAAAAAACCACCACGCCGAGTATCGCGGCAGCTTACGGATTCCAAGGTAACTCTAAAGACAGAGGAGTCCAAACTGGTATGACACCAACGGATCTCTCGGAATTTACGTAAGGGACAGCAAGGTGGCGGTAATAATATAGATAGAAACAACCCATGTCATCCAAAACTTGGGAGCTTCGGGATTGCAGGGATAGGGGATTTCAAAAAACCTCACCAAATATCTTGCTAGAGCTACTCTCATGACTTACACCATGGTATCAAACGTTGTACTGAGGCGAGGAATATTTCCCTCAGTTGTGAACTAAGCTGTGCGATGAGATCTCGAGCTCAAGTTATGTCAGTGCGATTTATGCAGTACTGTGTTGCTATTTCCAGAGGTACCGAGCAATTCTGTTGTGACAGTACTATGAAGTTTAATTATCTATAGCACGATATAAGAAGTTAGTTATTTGATTCTACAAGTTCATTAAACTGCAAGTACTATTAGGTAAATTCACCTTTTTATTAACATGACATGGGTTTGAACTGGGATTCGTAATTCATACGACCTGTTCCATGCCAGTTGTTCCAACCTATTTATTCCGGATAACTAGAAATAAACCAATAGCCTAGTTGTAAACATCCAAATACAAAGTATAAATTTAGACTCGTACGTTGTGTTCTTATTAATCACCATCATCAGCCTATTTTAGTCCACTGCTGGACGTAGGCGTCCTCTAGCACGTCGCTCCATCTAGCAGCGGGGCGTTACCCAACCCACCCTACGTTTGCCAGTCCGTGGTCTCCGCTGTAGCACCTGTTTGCCCCAGCGGCCGTCAGTTCTACGACAGATGTGGCCAGCCCATTGTCACTTCAGCTTGCTAATGTCTATAAAATCTGTACTAATATATAAAGCTGCAGAGTTTGTTTGTTTGTTTGTATGTTTGTTTGTTTGTTTGAACGCGCTAATCTCAGGAACTACTGGTCCGATTTCAAAAAATCTTTCAGTGTTAGATAGTCCATTTATCGAGGAAGGTTATGGGCTATATTTTATTTTCATAAGAATTAGGGATCCGTATGAAAATTGCGATTTTGTAAACCAAGGTGTAAAATCGAAAACCTATTTATGCGTGCGCTGCAAAAACTATTGACAATAGAACAAAATGATGTACTACGGGTTTGTAGGTCTTATAAAGATCTACAAAAAAGTCCGCGAGAGCACATATCTAACTATCATAGTTTAATCGCAATAACCGCTTTTATGTTCATAAAAAATATGCACAGAGATAAGCACGGGTTCGAAGCCCACGCGGGCGAAGCCGCGCACAAAAGCTAGTATTATATATTTGTGACACGGATTTCAATCGCGGAAACACCTTTATTTGCCCTACGTTTCTGCGTGGATTGCATCAGCTGTGGTCACAGGCGCTAGAGGCTACTCCCACCCGTGTTTATGAATGTACTAGAAGAAAACCCGGCTCCGCTCGGGTGAAATGTGACTCATAATACTCATAGTACACAATGTAGGTAAATATTTCTGTATTAATCGGTTCTCAAGGAATATTAAAGGTAAGCAAGCCATAGATTTGTATAGATTCGTTCATTGTGTTTAATAAATAAAGTAAAGAAAAACTGCAATAGTTATTACACAAATAAATTTTATTTTAAATCGACATTCAAAATAAACTAACATAAATTAACAAAACATATAACTTTTAAAGTTTATTATCTGTAAACTTCTTTGTTTTAAGCACGCAGTCTTTTCTCTACTTTGGCGGGTAGGTAAATACTTCCTAATCACTACATAGTATAAAACAAAGTCGCTGTCGTCTGTCCGTCTCTATGTGTGCTTAAATCATTAAAACTACGCAACGGATTTTGAAGCGTTTTTTTTAATAGATATAGTGATTCAAGAGAAAGGTTTATATGTATAATACATCATATAGTAAAGAAACACTGATAAATTTAGAGGTTCATCATTGCACTCGTGCGAAGCCGGGGCGGGTCGCTAGTTATAAAAATAAAAAATGAATTTGTGGTTCTCTATTCAAATCGGCTAAATCAAAAATAATATTAGGAAGTATGTAATTTGTAATTTTACAATGAGAATTCTCACCAGAGAATTTGGCAAAGACACTTTTAAAGGAATTTTCTCTATTAAAATTATCAGGTTGATTATTATAAAATGTCTCTATATATAAAATGTTTCGTTAAATATTTATCACCTTTCAAGCCTTGTTCAGTGGTATTGGTAATTTGAATTTTTACATCATCGAATCTTCGAACTCGAGAGAAAGCAACATACGGCTGGCCATGGGTGAACACAGGATTAGGTAAAAATAGACCGATTTTGTCGAAAGTTTATCCCTGGCTTTTATTAATTGTCATAGCGAATGCTATGCGAATGGGAAACTGAAGCCGACTAAATTTAAAAGGCAGTTGACTGTCTGCAAACGAATTGGAGGAATAAAAACTCTGGTTCCCACATGGCTACCACAAATAATTTCGGCATCAATGACACGTGAATTACCATCTTTACGAAGAGCCCTTCGCTGCATCCACTTTCCACAATTGTGACGATGTTTACCAAATGCAAGGAGATACGGCTGTTAACAGAATGATATAGGTATCATAAAACAAAAGACCAAACAAAGACAAAGACACGACCAATGAAAGATTTTATGAAATGCTTAAGATTTTAGGCATAATGTGTGTAATCCAAACAAAGTAAATCACTATGCAAAACTAAATGACATTTGAACTAAATCTTCTACTTATAGGGCCCCCGCGCATTTAGGCGGCCAGGCCGCGCGGCCAGTCGCGCGGCCTGGCCGCATTATGCGCGGATTGGTCGCGGCGGCCAATAGGCCGCGTATGTGACGCGACGTTTCTCGTTGGTCGCGCGACCAAAACTTGGCCGCGCGGCCTGGCCGCGTAATGCGCGCAGCTATATACATCGTAGAAGACTTAGGGCCCCCGCGCATTTAGGCGGCCAGGTCGCGCGGCCAGTCGCGCGGATTGGCCGCAAAATGCGCGGGGGTTCGCGGCCACGTCTGCGGCCACATTTGTCAGTCGAATCAGTGTTGCCATATATACAGATTTATCTGTATTTATTTGAGATTTTTGACCACGTTTTTTCTAACTTTTATATCTATACAGATTTTAGGATGAGGATGTATTTTTTGAAAAAACTAATTATTAGGTATCATTTTTTATATATTTTATATTATAGTTAAACGCCGCAGTATATCGTCAGTGATACACATTGCGCAGGCGTTTCCCAACTTAATCGGAAAAAATACGCAAAAATTAGATACTGAATGGCGTCATTTAAGAATGAACAATAGCTTTTTGGAATAAAGTGAAGAAAATCCTGAATTGTTTTGGCATCAAGTCAACTGTGCAGAATAGAAATATGTTCTCTTATCGAACTGGTTTCTGCATTATTATGCCTTCTTCACTCCAGTGCTGCGGTTGGAAGGATATTTTCAGCAATTAACTTGATTATAACTAAAACAAGAAACCATTTAGGTAATGAAATGATGGAGGGACCAATTTTAACCAAACAATTACTCAATAATTAGACATGTTTTAAGTTCAATATCGATAACAGTTTGATTTCCAAAATGAATAAAAATATGTACAAATGTAATAAATAGATGTTAAATAGGATAGTCCTTATTTTGTCAGTTTACATAGTAATGTTGTAGCTTATTGTTCCCATACAGATATTTGACCTTTTAATTCAGATTGATGGAATTGGAATGTGGCAACACAGAGTCGAATTCACATGGTGCTCCAAAATGGACGTCGAAGAAGACATTATTGTTGCGCTAGTTTGTTCTTTATTACAAAAGCGAAAGAAAAAAAGGACCAAGAATTTATTTTGGATTCATCCATTGTTACGGGAGAGGCTTACAAAAGGAATATATAACACATACTTTCCAGAGGTACTGCAATATGAAAATAAATTTTTGAACTATATGAGAATGTCTAAAAAAACTTTTTACTAATTACTTTTTCTAATTATTTTAATGGACAGACAGACTCGACAGACTTCGTTTTATTTATATACCGCTGTAGAGTTCGCGCACACGAGTCCTTTAACAGATTCCGTGCGCGGGTTCTATGGCAACCAAATTTATTGACTGTCACCTTTAGCTATTTTCTCTATTCGGTTATATTTTACATTTTTATTGTTTTTATTTCTTTCTGCTTTGCTGTCCTAACTCCTTCTGTAAATATATTAGAATTGTAAATACTAAACGGAGTTAAATTTATTTGGACTCAGATAGGATTCTTTGTCCCACACGTTACACCTACTCGTATGTAGCAAAACTGTTGTAATAAAACAAAACTAAATAATAAAAAATATTTACCAAGTTCTCCTTTTTCTTTTTCTTCTAAATTTTCCCCACCGAATATATTAGTCACTTCCAACCATAATTGCCTTTTTAAATTTTTGTCCGAGTAATCATCCGATGACTGGTCCCATAATGCCTTTCTGTTTTGAATTTCAACAATGAAACGTTCAGTATCAAACACCATCCTGTACATACAAAAAGCGTGTGGCCGCTGCGACCAGTGCGCGCACAATGAGCAATTTCATACAAATTGACGTATCTCGTTGGCCGCGGCGGCCAATGTGACGTGATGTTTTTCGTTGTCCGCGCGACCAAAACATGGCCGCGCGGCCTGGCCGCGTAATGCGCGCAGCTGTATACATCGTAGAAGAATTTGTTGGCCGCAGCGACTTGGCCGCGCGGCCTGGCCGCATAATGCGCGGAGGCCCTTAGTTGGCCGCAGCGACTTGGCCGCGCGGCCTGGCCGCATAATGCGCGGAGGCCCTTATGGTTATGGTTAGTATTCTTTTTCTATGGTTGTTATCGCAATTAGCCAATCTCAGGTTTAGAGAAAGAACACGTATAAAGAAAGAGTATGTATAACATAAAATGTCAAAATGAATATTTTCGCGAAACGTCGACGACTGAAGAAATGTATTTAGTTTTTTCTTCTTTGGCGTGACGCACGCCATGTCTCGATGTGTTTATTGGCGAGGGTTATCTAGGAGCTAGTATGAAACGGAACGTGAAATAAGTGAAATAAATATTCTTGAACCATTATTTCAAACTCGTTCCGAAACGATTCTGGTCCCAACTGTCATGCAACTGTCATAACTGTTACGAAACGCGGCCATAATAACTACCCAAGATGGCGACTGCGGTTTGTTTGTCAGTGCCATTAGAATTTAACGAAATTCTCCATAATCCGAATTTTGCGGATATATGTTGTCGACTCGAAATCAATATTTTTTTATGTTTTGTTATTCATATAAGGTTTCGATCGAGTCTACCGTACCCCTTGACGAAATTATTAATATAGAATATAGATAATGTGTACAAACTGCATGAGTCTAAAAACATGTGAAAAAATTGGTCGCAATTATTTGGTATAGTAAATTTAGTCTGCTGTTCCTATATTGAAAGTAAAAAAAAAGAAGCAGTGTACCATCTTGCGCGTAATTAAATTAAAAGTCTTAGGTCATTAATTGGAATGTGGTTTTTTGTAGATTTCCACAAAACCTTCATGCACCTAGATATTATATACATAACTTACATGTTGTTGCATCATGTTTGTAGTATAGAATCTGCTTACGTAGTAAGTTTTCTACTCAAATACTTTAATTCTAAGCTGAGATTATCGCAAATTGTGTCCAGTTAGTAACAGTAACTTTCCTGATGTCATGTAAAAATGGTTTAAACAATTTGTTAGCTTCGCGAGTTTCCATCTAACCTAACCTATCCAGTAGAGCCATATAAATGTACACAAAAGAACCCTTTGGGCGATCCTCACAAATTGCTCAACATCTTGGTTTAGCACATTATGGCCCCATTATCCTATCCTAGCCAAGGATTGCAGCGCTAAAGATGTCGACCGTATCAGCTCGTAAATCTAGACACCCTCGCCCAGCGCCCGTAAATATATCGCCACGGCTTGTTATCGAGGATCTGCTTCGCTTTAATGTGATAAAAGACTGTTCAAATGCTGCATAAGGTATTTTTGGAACGAAAACAGAAGTGCATTGTGAGCACAATTTTCGTATTGCAATGTACATTGTGATGATAAAAGAAACTTGCTATATTTTCATTAGTTTCGATGTCTTACTTTAGCTTATTTAGCTATTTGAATTTTATGTAACGCCTTGTTACAGATTTTGTATTCAAGTTTAGGGTCCAGATTTGTGTATTCCCGAGATATTTGCTTGAAGTCTAGGTGTCATTTATTTCCTCAATTAAATGTTTGTTATATGAAAGCCTGATATCAGCCAAATATCAACCCTGTCCACTAGTGCTTTAATTTGGAAGTAATTGCCACAGGTTTGGACACATATTACAAAATTTGTATTTAGCTATGACGAATTCTACGTGGCCCAGAAAAATGTGGTCTCTTTATTTTGATACGTTTAACAAGCCGAGTTGAATACTACTTGTTCAGAAAATTAGTAGTCAATTCAATAGAGTCCAGAAGCGCGATACAACAGCATACTGATGTCGGCAACAGGAATTTAATCCGTTTAGTCAGCACTACTTGAATGCAGTATGGAATTTCACACCTCGCAAGCGTTTGAAATATTTAAATCATGCAGTAGGTTAGAAATAATTTTGGTATTTAGCACTTTATAAGAGACTCAAAGATTGGTCGGCTCAAATAGTGTTTATATATTGATATTAATAGGAAACGATAAATATTAATAATGCGTGTATGCCAGTTCCAAAATACCATAGAAGGCGATTTAGTAGAGGAGTAAAAAAAAACACCTTGCACCAACCCATCTGCCCACCATGACTACAGTGCGCCAATCGCCAGTTGACTGCCTCGTTGGTCTAGGGATTAGATGTGCTGCCTTTGGATCAACGGGTCCCAGGTTCGATTCCGGGGTCGGGCAAATATCTTTGGCTAAACCAGATGCACTTGCTCGGAGTCTGGGTGTAATTTGTGTTCGCGAATTACATGTTTGTAAACTGCCTCAGCGATACAGGTTATACCTAATGCATGGGTTTAGTTTTTTATAAAAAATAACTGTGTGTTGGTGGCTTTTTGGACTAAAGATAGCCTGTTTTCAGATTTAAAGCACTGTATAAAATCAAGTTGTAAAGGAGTTATTGAGTGGTACTACATGCCTAATGTAGGACGCCCTAGGCATAGCCCCTAAGTATATGGCTAGCTAGATGCTCAGCCTGAAAAAATGACGCCACGATGGTCATACATAGGTATGGCAGTGGACTAGAGTCCGCTGATGACGATGATAAAGACAAGAAAATGCAAACTTTAAAATACAGTTATTTATCCCTCTAGTATATTTTTCGGATGGCTTACCTGTCGGGAATTTGGTCTGGAATGCTGACAATTTATTTCTGGATGCCATAACCTCCTCCAAGTTTTTTCAACTTTGGCAAAAGGAATATTGTTATATAACAATTCTTTGGCGTTTTGGGAAACCAAATTATAACATGGACATTTTATTTTTTACTATGCAAACCAGCCGTTTATAATCTTTATTGGACTTAAAGATTAAATCTAGGAATGTTTTGACCTATTTCGGTGCTCAGCAAAGTTTGCTAACAAGATTTGAGGTCTTGATACCTTATTGATTATAATAATAGGCTCCCTGTCTTTACTTTGTAGTAATTTTCACTATGAATATAAACTAAAATTCCTATAGCCTAAACTTAATTGTATATAACATTTATTATTTAAAATTTCTTTGCTTTATTTTGTTTAACAACAGATAAAGTTATTGTGGTAATGTGTATTATGAATTATTATTTTAATAAAGTACCCATTTTAACATATGTAGAACTATTCTTGAAGCTCGACCTTTCGAATTAAGAGACACAATATATTAAGCTAATGGTGGAAAATAACGCGACCAAAAACCGTTAAACGTACTGCTGTCCGTATCTTCGGAACCTTGCCTAAAGGGACTCCTTTTAACAATATAGTTAGTTAAGTATTTTTTTAGGTTCATTGGTATTTTTAAGTATTTGTCCATTTTTTATGTTCTAAATATGTCAAACACTATCATCACTATCACTACATATTATAAAACAAAGTCGCAGTCGCCTGTCCGTCCCTATGTATGCTTAAATCTTTTAAATTACGCTACGGATTTTGAAGCGGTTTTTTTTAATAGATAGAGTGATGCTAGAGGAAGCTTTATATGCATCCATAATTTAGTGGAGTAAATACTGATAAATTTAGAGGTTCATCATTGCACCCATGCGAAGCCGGGGCGGGTCGCTAGTATAATATAATTGTTATTTTATTCTGTCTTGTTCAAAATAGTTATTCGTCATCATTCTATGAGCTTAGTAACATACTCGTATATTGCATCATATTCTTTGACGTTTGGGTTATTTTTTACATTTCTTACATTGAAATAACTTCAATGAAATTTTAGTTTTAGTAGTTTTTTCTTGTAACTAAGCAGTCAGAAGGTATCTTGTATTATCTATTATCGATCCTGTGGCCTCGATTTGTTGTCCTGTATGGAATTGTGAGCTGAGATGTTAGATTGAGTTGAGTCACCATCTGTGGATCAGAATTTGTAAAATCTAGGTATACAAATTAAACGCCAAAATGATGTTCGGACATAGCTTCTGAACGAGTGCACCAAAATGTATAACTAAAGATTTTTTGTGGTTTTCGTTAATGTCAGGACAAAGCTTGTATAAGATTTTTACACAGTTCAATGTTGGCAGTGTCAGCAGTAGTAAAGAAATCAAAGAATACTCGGATCGTAGACATTCAGACATGTTGTACGAGTAGATAAGCAAGCTTTCGAAATGGCGCGGCGGTAGAAACAATGCATAATATTATACGACAAGACATCGGTAGATAATAACAGAAAATGTCTGAAACACACAAACCCGGAGTTGTATATTGTTGGTGTGTACAGGATTGGGTATTGTTGATGCAAGACGCAGTGCCTACATGAGTGGAATACTGATGGTGGCCCGAGTAAACTGAGATTTATTTATCTTTTTGTTTTTCTGATACAAAAGGTCGATAGATAATGTTTTATAGAGAGTTGTTCAGACAATTTTCACCATTCGTAAAAGAAAGTCGAAATACGTCAAAATTTATTTGTTACATGAGATTCTGACATGTTGAACGTAGGTACAAATAATTTTTGGCATGTTTTTGGACGACTCCCCTTTTTTTGGTGTCGCTGGAGAAATGCTTTGTGCATACCGCCGTCCCTCGGGTGTGGGTAACTACTCGTCCACCCACTAAAGCCCCAGTGGTATACTCTCCCACGACAGTCTTGGGGCGCTACAGGTTTGCGTAAACGCATTCCACCGTGACGCTCCGATGAGGGCATCCCGGGAAACTGGGATGCCCTCAGTCACTCCCCTGCACTAGACATAACATGTGTCGTAAATTTTTTTTTTTACACTTCTGCACCAAATGTACAACGGCGGACTTAATACCTTAGGCATTTTCTGCCAGTCTACCTTGGGTGGTGCAGAGACAAAGAGTGGTAGGTGTAAATTTTTATAAATATACCTGTATACTACATATATACTACATACATACACTACGTACATACACTACATACATACACTACATACATACGCTACATACATACATATTTTATTATATTAATTAACTAGTGGCCCGCCCCGGCTTCGCCCGTGCAAAGCGGGGGTGGGTTATACATATAAACCTTTCCATTGAATCACTCTATCTATTAAAAAAAACCTCTTCAAAATCCGTTGCGTAGTTTTAAAGATTTATGCATACATAGGGACGGACAGAAGAATGCGACTTTGTTTTATACTATGTAGTGAAGTCATACAGATAGTTGATGATTCTTTTTACTTTTCTTTTTTATTACTTTTCTATTTCTTTTCTTTACTTTACGTTTATAGTTCACAAATAAAAATAAAACGTAGACCCTGAGCAAGAATATCTTGCTTACAGGAATACCAAGTTTCTTTCAATGTGTCTAAGTATCTCGCCAACCAGACACGAACCAGTAACTCTCGATACAAAGGCGGCGAGACGTTTATGTTAGTATCTCTAAATTACACAAACACACTTGTTTGGCCCGAAATGAAATCGAGGAACAAATAGTAAAATAATTAGCGTTCAGTGTGAAAATCTTAGCTTATCGTGGACCTAAAACCCACGCGCGCTATGAGGTCTGTATCTATTGGCAAATGTCTAAATATGAAGGAATAATATTTTGGGTTACTTTCATATAATTTGTTTGTAGATTTAACCATTGTTGCTATATGTACATATACTATGCCGTTGGCCTACCGCTCCTGAAGCCATCAAATCGTTCATGATTAAAAAGTCTTTCGAATGCAATTGTGATATCCTGTCCCCCCTGCGAACGAAGTTTATTACTTATAGCAAAACAATGTGAAAAATATACTTGTAGCAATTATATTCAGTCGAGTAGGCACCATCCAAACATTCTACGAATAAGGATAATCTTCTAACTTGTTGAATGTATGGCTCAGACTTTCCGAATGTTTATGTCATTGGTTGTTAAATTACTTGTGAATTGATGATGGTGAAATTCATTGGAGCGTACAAATGTAACGATCAAGTATGTTATCGTACGTTCTAGCTAAGTCATGTTTTTATGTTTACTTTCCTTGTATTATTAACTAGCGACCCACCCCGGCTTCGCACGGATGCAATGATGAACCTCTAAATTGATCAGTGTTTCTCTACAATATCATAGATGTATTATACATATAAACCTTCCTCTTGAATCACTTTATCAATTAAAAAAACTGCTTCAAAATCCGTTGCGTAGTTTAAAAGGTTTAGGCATACGCATAGGGACGGACAGACGACAGCGACTTTGTTTTATAATATGTAGTGATAGTGATAGTGAAGTGATAGTGATTAAAAGCACAGTGTTAACCTCCGGTTAAACACTTATTTAGTCCTCAAATCCCGTCTCGGGTCTAAATAAGTTACTTTCCCCTTGGGTAACAGTACTATTACCGAATAGTTTGTTTATTTGTAAGTGATAAAACCTTTACGCAAACGTTCATACAATCAAGTAAAATAAATAAATAAAATATCCTTGGACATTTCACACAACGCCATCTCGTCCCAAGTTAAGCAACTTAATGCTTGTGTTATGGTAACGAGATGGATGATAAACTACTTATATACATTTTTTTTTTTGTAAATACATACATATCATAGATAGAAATGACACCCAGACTCCGAGCCAGTGCCTCTGGTTTAGACAAAGACACTGGCCCGACCCCGGAATCGAACCCGGGACCCGTTGATCCAAAGGCGGCACATCTGACCACTAGACCAACGAGGCAGTAGAATTACGTTCCCTTGTAGTAATAAGTACATCGTATACTACTACTATTAATAGTACTCAACCCATTGCTGAGTCGGGCCTCCTCCAACTACATGGAGGATTATTAGCCTACTGTGCCACGCTGGCCAGACGGGTCGGCACAGGGTTCCTTATAAAGTTTTGCTTCTCTTGCGGCAAGGTTTTCTGCCTTACGATACCCTCAGGATGAAAGGGGGAGGCGACACTATGTATTCTAAATCCGTCACCCTACTCCACAACGTATACACATGCCTCAAAATGCGAAATAATATTAAATAGAGAAAGGATTTGTGATCAGTGCGGAAAATAGAACAAGACAATTCGTTTGTTCAACTTTAATACGAGTACCTACTCGGGTAAAGGTTTCTAGAAACGTCCAATATACTGCTTATTCAAAAACCAAGCTTTAAATAATACTTTAAGGTAATATTTTGCAGGAAAACAACGTTTTATGAATAAATATATTCAGTTCAATATATGAGTTTGTATACTTTTATGCTCTGTCTACACATTTTTCATTTTGATACGAATATTTATCTGCAATGTTTTTTTTCGCTCTCGCGAGTTTATTAATTCAGTAATGATAACGTAACAATACTCTGTTTGCGATTAGTTCATTTAGGTCGGTTTGTTTTTTAATTGCAAACGGTTATTTTATTAAGTACAGTCTAGGTGGCTTTCGTTATTTTGTATTTTTAACCCCCGACGCAAAAAGTGGGGTGTTATAAGTTTCACGTGTCTGTCTGTCTGTCTGTGGCACCGTAGCTCACGAACGGATGAAGCGATTTCAATAAAGTTTTTTTGTATGAAAGGTGAGTTACGGGCGAGTGTTCTTAGACATGTTTGATGAAAATCGGGTGAGCCGTTTAAAAGTTATGAGGGGTTAAAGTGGGGAAGAATAACCGAATGTCTGCAAATATAATCGAGTGGGGTCTCAAATGAAAGCGCATCACGTGCAATTTAACAAAATCTACATTATAATAAGTATGTACCTATAAAAAGTATAAAATAAATATTTATATTATTGTTGTAAGTCTTTTTTTATTTCTAATTCCTATTTTGTATTCTATAGTTTCGAAAATATACAGTGAAACAGTTATATTTCCATCAGCTTATCATCATCATCATTTCAGCCTATAAAAGACCCAGTGCTGACTCGGTCCTCCTCCAGTTAATGGAGGGAACTTTTTAGATTGGGCCTTTATTTCTCCATAACAGAAAAAGATTCTATAATAAGATTTTTTTTAATATTTAAAGATTTTTTTAATATTAGGTAATTGTATCTAATTAAGTTACAAGATGGTCATATTGAAACTCAAAGCAAAGTCCATGTGGTTACGGACTTAAAATTCTCGATTAAACCATCTCGATTTTTTGAGAAAAACTATTTTAATTTCATTCAGACGCTCCTCTTAAAAAATCTATTTCATTACCTAGTTCAAATGTCATAGCCTATACGAGCCTTTAATCAAGTGAATGGATGGCGACAAAGTGCCATGATGACAGGTTCTGGTGGCAAATTGCTTAATAGTGTTGAAAGCCCACGTGTATAGGTATATTTGTGGTCACAATTATTTTTTTCCAATTGACAAATGGACGGTTTTAAAATTTTGTCGAATCGAGGTTCAATGGATGCAACAGTAGGGTACAATTCCTCGTCCTCTCCCTTACCTTCAGGGAAGGGTAGTCCCAAGGGCACCTTTACTTAGGTAGGCGGAGTGGGGGAACATTTGTGCTACCACTAATACTACTGAGCCCATAATGACCCACGGCTGAGTCAGGCCTCCTCCAGTTACATGAGGGTAATTAGCATACTGTACCACGCTGGCCAGGCGAGTTGGCACAGGATTTCGTATAAAGTATTTCTTCTCATGAACAGTAAGTATCAGCCATTGACAATAGGCAAATCATCATCACCATTATCATTTCATCCAAAAGATATCCACTGCTGGACATAGGCCTCCCCCAAGGATCTCCACAAATGCCGATCCTGGGCCGCGCGCATCCACTGCTTTAAGCAGTAAAGCAATTATTATTTGCCGGTAGCAGACAAATACATTTTTATAAATAATCTGTAACTTACTACAACCCAGTCTAGGAAACTAGGTAGATACTAGGAATCAGTGATAATGTAGCATTCAAATGGTAAAAGATCGAATCGAATTTTAAAAAATCGATCCCGTACTTTTGATAAATTCGTTACAAACATACATACAAATCTTTCCTCTTTATAACTATAGTACTGTCAATGATGTCACTTAAGTGGCAGAAGCCAGGACACATAGCGCGCAGGACCGACGCCCGATGGGGCAGAAAAGTCCTCGAGTGGCGACCGCGTTCCGGAAAGCGCAGTGCTGGTAGGCCTTCCACACGGTGGACCGATGACCTGGTTAAGGTCGCCGGAAAACGATGGATGCGGGCGGCCCAGGACCGGCCTTTGTGGAAATCTTTGGAGGAGGCCTATGACCAGCAGTGGCCGTTTTTTGGGTGAAACGATGATGATTATCAATGATGCGTCTCTTACGCCACTTTCGGGATAGGACCTGTTCGAAAATTTACTGCGATGTGTTTATATTACTTCAATTACATATTATTAGAAGTAATATATCTCGGCACGACGCCTATGTGACGATAACCGCCTATATCGCGATGGGGAAACGCCACGCCTAGACGGTTGGGGGTTCACGCCGATAAAATGGGGAGTGCCCGTGATTACAATGTGTTGCACTATCAGACACGTGCTTTGTGGGTTGTGTTAGCTATCAGACAGCTGTTATTGTTGCCAGTAAATGGCTAACTTAGTAATAGGCAATGCTTTTTCGCAATTTCGTTTGAGTTGACAACAGTTAACTTGATTTGGATAAATATTGTGTGATTGGGGGAATTGCCAGTGTGCGTTGCCAGTGATGACTTATGGAACAGAAACGTGGTCGCTCACTATGGGATCCATCAGAAGGCTCAAAGTCACCGAAAGGGCAATGGAGAGGGCTATGCTCGGGGTTTCCCTGCGACATCGAATCAGAAATGGGGAGATACACAGGTTAAGTAGGGTCACCGACATAGCCCACCGGATTGCCAAACTTAAGTGGCAGTGGGCAGGGCACATAGCTCGCAGGACCGACGCCCGATGGGGCAGAAAAGTCTACGAGTGGCGACTGCGTTCCGGAAGGCGCAGTGCTGGTAGGCCTCCCACTCAGTGGTCCGACGACCAGGTTAAGGTCGCTGGAAAGCAGTGGATGCGGGCGGCCCAGGACTGGCCTTTATGGAGATCCTTGGGGGAGGCCTATGTCCAGCAGTGGACGTCTTTTGGTTGAAATGATGATGATGATGGATGAAGACAAGGAGTGTTGCTGAATCTGCTTGATATTGGTCTGGTGGGAAAGGCAATGAATAAAAAGACTACCTATATTTGCTTCAAACGATACGCTGGACAATACAAACGCAATCTCAAAAAGAACTTTATTTACGTAGGTTTGATCACAAAACTCTTAAAAATAGTCATATTTAAAATTACCAATATCAGCGTACGGCCCCTGTCCCACGCCAGGTGGTAGTCCCCATACATACCTATCAGTCGTCATATTTACACTCATACCTTTTAAACAAAATTTCTCATGTTTACAACCCATCCATCTCTTTTGATCTCCCACAACCCTTGGGTCCACCCAAATTCATGCTGAAACTACCACCGGTTCGGTATGCTGCTCTACAGAGAAGAGCCGGCAATTTAACTCTGTAGTTGCTTTTTTCAAATCATCAGTCTTTTTTGATGGAGACCTATTAAAAAAATATCTACGAGATGTAAGAAAACTAGAGTTGAATTTTGTACAGAGATTGACAGACAGATTTATTATTATTCAAATTTAAATAAACCAAACAGTTCTTATCACCTATTTACTAAAAATAATTTTACTTCCAATCACGTGTTTGAGGGCCACACGAGAGAAGCCGCGCGCTCAAGCTTGTGTTAAGATAACTTTACATTGACAAAGCACAAGTGTAAACTGTAAAGGGCTACAAAATTAAATCAACAACGTTGTTCTACAAACTGTTAACTATTACTGTGAATTGCGTTGATCAAATTCACTTAGCATTTAGAACTAACTCGACCCTCCGACCTACTTCGCAATGTTTAATTGGTTCGTCTAAACTCATTAGTACCCGACCTGGTTCCAGTATCTTTAACCCTGCACAAAAAGAGGAGTGTTATTCGTTTGACGTGTATATGTTAGACTCGTACAGGGTGATTATTTTTATACTGGCCAAAAAAAGATCGGGGCCTTTCATCATCATCATTTCAGCCAAAGGACTTCCACTGCTGGAAATAGACCCCCCCCCCCAAGGTATTCCACAAAGGCCGGTCCTGGGCCGCCCACATCCATCGTTTTCCGGCGACCTTAACCAGGTCATTGGTCCATCGTGTGGGAGGCCTCCCAGCACTGCGCTTTCCCGGCGATGTTTACGCCGCCAAAATAAAAGTAAAGTAAAGTGAAAACATTCACTTGAAAATAAAATAAATACATAGCAAGTAAGTAAGGTAGGTACTTTCTAAAGTTTATTTTACAAGTGTGTAATGTTAAAGTCAGCCAAATTCACTGCTAGTTGCATCATACATCATAAAACCTGTTTTTCTTTCAAAATCGAAAGTATTATCAGTTATTAGATGTAGTGACAAAAATTGAGAAAGGAATGCTGAGATGGTTTGGCCATTTCGAGAGAGTTAAGGAAGAACGATTGACGAAAAAGTGTATAAGGTCAGTGGTAATGAAAGTGTAGGAAGCGGTAACCAAATGTGGGGTAGGCAAACGTTTCGTGACCAAATCGCGGACATCTTGAAAAAAGGCCAGGTCAAGAGTACCCTAACTCCTACTCTCGTAGCACTACTACTCCTCGTAGCAAGTGGTAAGAAGTGGTCTCAGCCTACCCCTACGAAAGAAGTGTGATTATATGCATTTAAGTAGTTAAAGTATATTATATACAAAATTATAGATCGATTGTAGATTTGTATCTATTTGGCTACCTTTGGCTACCTTTGGTTCACCCCGTGTTCTGTGACACCGTAACGCCTAAACGAATGGAGCAAGTATAATGCCTTGTATATTGACTGTCTAGGCGATAATATTATTATAGGCATAATAAAGCATGATACTTAACTAGTATTTGCCAACATCCTTCAATCCACATCGCCATGGATCGATCTTAAGTACCATAGGTGTCATTATGTTCAGCCTTTACGGGTTATTGCGTATTGTATGGATAATGGTGCAATTATTCAAATTGTTTGTACCTATGCCTTTGGGCAAGGCTAGCAAGGCGATGCGGAATAAAAAATCTTCCATGCAAATAAATATTATTTGAATAAGCGTTTTTTTATACTATTTACTAATTTCTTCGTTGTGCTATGTCAAACTGCAATTTTTTTTTGGAAAAACAACTCCTTGATATTTCTTGTTATATGTAACTTTATATTAAATAACTAGCTGACCGGGCAGACGTTGTCCTGCATGATATTTGTTTACCGACTGCAGCGCCATCTGTCGGGCTGATTTGTGAATCTAAACCATCCTCGGTGCCACCCAAACGCATACAAAAAATTTCATTCAAATCGGTCCAGCCGTTTAGGAGGAGTTCAGTCACATACACACGCACACAAGAAATATATATATTAAGATATATATATTATTTTAATTTAACAAACACTCGTACGCATACACACACGCACACATATTGTAACATCGAGTGAACAGTTTATTTTATCTCTTTGTTTGTCCCGGACTATTTATGTCGGACTTGAAAAAGAAGCTTTTCATTTCGTTGGGATATTTTAACAACAAAATGTCTCCACATTAAAACCTATCGAGCAGTTATTTATATATATTTCACATTATTTTATTCAGCGGTTAACCACATCTGCAAACAGACCATTTGGTGACGGATAGATGGTGTCACCACCCCATTACATCCTGATGGTATCATAAGAGACGACTAAAGGAAATAGCACGGCTAAAAATAGTTATGATAGAAGGAAAACTTGGTACGAAACCTGCTTTGCCAACGTGGCACTGTACGTTAATTACCCTCTTGTAATTTGATGAGGCCAAATAACACTAAAAAGTTTCAAGACAATAGTCTTCGAACAATGTGTGTTGCCAGTGATGACATATGGCAAAGAGTCGTAGTCGCTCTCTATGGGCTCCATCAGAAGGTCACCCAAAGGGCAATGGAGAGGGCTATGCTTCGATATTCAAACCAGGGTCACCGACATAGCCCACAGGATTGCCAAACTCAATTGGCAGTGGGCAGGGCCACAGCGCAAGACCGGCACCCGATGGGGCAGAAAAGTCCTCGAGTAGCGACCGCGTTCCGGAAAGCGCAGTGCTCGTAGGCCTCCCACACGGTGGACCGATGACCTAGTTAAGGTCGCTGGAAAACGATGGATGCACGTGGCCCAGTTTGTGGAAATCCTTGGGGAGGCCTATGTCCAGCAGTGAACGTCCTTTGGCTGAAATGATGATGATGAAATAACAACATCGTTGGTGGTGTTATGTTTCTGCGTATAAATAAGGCTACATTGGATGTAGAAACTCGTTTTCCCTTCCCATAATAGTTCCATAAGTTTGTAATGAGTGGTGTCAAAGAGAAGAATCTGACTCCAAATAAATTCGACTCCATTTAGTATTACAATTAAAATATATTTACAGAAGGTGATTTATATTTTATATTTCCAGAGGATTTTTCTGCCTCTGTTCTACAGAGACAGAAAAATAAAAGCAATAAAAATGTACAAGACAATTACAGTAAAGAGAAAAACCAAAAGTGACAGTCAATAAAATTTGGTTGCCATAGAACCCGCGCACAGAATCTGTAAAGGACTCGCGTGCGCGAACTCTACGGCGGTATATATATAAAACAAAGTCTGTCGAGTCTGTCTGTCCATTAAAATAATTAATTACACAAATTAATTTGAACTTAAAATATGTACATGCTGACACGCCACAAGTTCACGGGGTATGCCAAAGACAGCCAGAGACGACAAGCTTATGACACCCATTTTATGACGGGGGTGAAAGGCAAATATAATTGAGCCGTCACCTGGATCGGCCACTCCGTACAGTACACGATTAGCTAGCGCTATGTTTCGTACAAAATATAATATGGGAAATGGACTGTGAACTAATACGTGAATAGTCTGCCCCATAAAGGTTGCTATGATTAGGTGAATACGGTTCATGTATGTTGGGTGTGATTTATAAATAAAACTCACGGTCGATGTGTTTTTTAATTTTCTTTATCATTTTTGACTGCCTTGTTGGTCTAGGGATTGGATGTGACGCCTTTGGATCATGGGTCTCTAGTTCGATTCCGGGGTCGGGCAAGTGTGGATGCGTTGAGATAAAAAAACATTCCTTTTTGTCCGTGTGGTGACGAAGTAAGAATACGGTCACCAACCCTTACCATCTTGAGGACGGCGTAATATGCGATGGAAGACGCGCAAGTGTAAATGAGTACTTGAAACGAAACCCTGTGCTGACCAGTCTGGCCAGCGTGGACGTAGGCTAATTTCCCTCCGTAAATTTAGAAGAAGCCCGACTCAGTACTAGGCCATGAATGGTCTAAAGTGATGATGATTCCTTTAAAGCCCCGTTTTACCGAGCTTCTGCAATACACCTTTGACACACGGAGCTTCAACGCCTTGTTGGATTGTTGGTGAATATAACTTAAGCCAGGTTAGATATTGCCGCCTTTGGTCCTAGGTAACGGTCCGGGGCGTCACAGTAGAATGCGTTTACGCAAATATGTGGCGCCCCAAGCGCGTCGTGTGAGGGTATGCCACTGGGGTTTTAGTGGGTAAACGACTCTTGGGTAGACGACCCTTGTCGGAGTCCCACATAATCACCGACCTTTCCCCGGGGTGCGGTGGTATGCATAAAGCATATCCCCAGCGAAAACAAAAAAAAAATGGTCCTAGGTAACGGTGGGGTCAGGGAGGAGGAGGCAACCCAACGCCCTGACACGCCACCGACGACGCCTCACTGACCCTCAGTCAGTCCCGTCCCAGTTGCCCGGGAAGCCTTCCAATAGGCGCTTGTCCGATAGTGGAATGCGTTTACGCGAACCTGTGGCGCCCCAAGCGGGTCGTGTGAGGATATACCGCTGGGGTTCTAGTGGGTAGACGAGTAGTTATCGGAGTCTCACATAATCGCCGACCCTACCCCCTAGGGGCGGCGGTATGCATAAAGTATTTCCACACCCAAACCAAAAAAAATGTCCTGGGTAGGGTAACGAGCAAGTCTATGTATTTCTACGCCAAAGATGCTTGTTTCAGGTTTGGATGTCGTTTGTGGTTGTTAATTATGTGTTTGTAAAGTGCCCAAAGATACTGGATTTACACCTAGTGCTGGGGAACACAAGAAACATTGGAGCGAGAGGATATTTATAAGAACAGTCATCTTTATATTGCGATCGTTTCCATTCCCATTTTGTACAGTTTTCCTTATCGACCCAAAAAGTTGGTTACTAAACAACAGCCGTTGTTATTACGAAACGCGTTATGGAAGCAATAATAGAACAACTCCTAAAATTGGATGACAAGTCACGTCGTATGTGGGTCAACGTTTTCATTACAGCGGTCATGTGGTCGGAACAACCTTAACTAGGGTTGCTATCTCTTTATCAATTCTAACTATGATCGCAGACGCAGACCTCAACAGGTCGCCACTAAATATAGTCCAATGCTTTCCTGTGTTTGGGCTGTCCAGGGTTTTACTGCCTCAACAGCCAAACGTTGAGTTAATGAAGTATGCGTGGCTTTCCTTTTCACCTTCTCTTTGTCCGTTACGTTGCTATTATACTGAGCAACTCTTAAATTTGGGTTAAACTTTCAGTTTGATTGAAGTATGTTATGGTTTTTGTGGAGATGCTTTTTTTTACATTATCTGGCCTATCATATGGCCTATGTCTAGACGTCTTTTGGCAGAAATGATGATGACGTACCAAATTTTATGTAAATTTCCACAAATCTTTATCCAAGTGAGCATAAAAATGTAACTACTACTACTATTCAGTCCATAAATGCTGGAGGGTAATTAGCCGACTGTGTCACGCTCGTCAGACGGATTGGCACAGGGTTTCCTATCGGCCTTCTCATTTCCCTCTGTCGGCTCTTACGACACCCTCAGGATGGAATGGGGTGGTGACACTATGCATTCTATATCCGTCACTACATGGATGTAAATCATCATCATCATCTGCCCGCTTCCACTGCTTTCCGGCGACCTTACCCAGGTCGTCGGATGTAAATATCTTTAAGTAAATGTCTTGTCAATGTATCTGCCTTAGACATATCCACTCGTATATGCTAAGTAACGTCGGTGTTAGTTTATTTTGGCACCCACATTAAATGGTTGTTTATTTATCGGTTTTAGTCTTGGTTTACATATTTTATTACAACATTGCTATTTCACGAATTTAGTGCAAACAAACGTATGCTCTGCAATGACTCGAAAAACAGATTTATCACATAAAACAATTTTTTTTCACGTCTTTATTGATCACTATTTTCAAGTTTCCTGCCGAACTACTCTACCGATTTCGGTAAAATTTATGAGACCTATTTGAAACCAATACCAATCAAATAAACCCCCTCCTTCTGATGAAGGATGATTCCTTTAATTAAAAGTAATTTAAAAGTAATTTGAAAATATGGAAATGGCTTCAACTTATATTCTGGGATGTGAATGTCAACCCTAAACACCAGATATAAATAAGATCCTATCCTATTTCACAGCGGGAAGTTGACTGGCAGTACATTTATTTTGTATGATACAAGCCTCGTACGTAAGCATCTTGGTATTGACCGCTGCAAGCCATCGCCCATTACCAAGCCCACGATGAAAGCTATGTAACTTAAAAAAAGTCACTGTAGAAGAACCAGGTTAGATGGAAGCTTACGCTTATATCATCATCAGCCCGCTGCAGTCCACTGCTGCACATAGACTCCCAAGGTACGCCACAGAGCCCGGTCTGCTGCTTTACGCATTCAGTCACGGCCCTCTTTTAAAAGTCGTTTGCAATTAGTATGCTTTTTCTTTTTTTTAAATAACGATACCCTTGCACTAGGTCTAACCCGGGGCAGTTTATGAACATGAAATTAACGCACACAAACGACACCCAAACTCGGAGTAAGTGTCTTTAACTTTCACAAAGAGACTGGCCCGGTCCTGGAATCGAACCCGGGACCCTATGACCTCGTAGACCAACAAGGAAAAGTGCCTATGCTAAAATGTGTTTACCTCAACCTTTCCCTACTTGGGTGAAACCTGGTTTACGTAAGAAACAGTTCTTACGTGGAGCGATTACTGTCTGCCCGCTGCGAGCAACTCAGGGAGAGCACCAGTAACTATGTGGAGTTATTTTTCACGCTACTGACTACATGTCCAACGGCCTTACGTGCCGCCCGACGCACGGAGGCTGTCTGATGTCATAAATGGATGTCTATCCATCCAACATCCAGCCGTTGCTTAACCTGATGATCGTTGGCGTTTCACACTATCCGTTAGACTACGACCTCTTCTATAATAAAAATAATTGATTTTTTATATTGGTCGGTTTTCTTAAAAAACTGATAGCCGCCATCTATTGTTTAATCTATGATGATGGCAGCAATCATGAATGGCAATCATATAAATTTACCACGACTGCTGCAAAGCATTGCAAAGCATTGCAGCAGTCGTGGTCGCGGGTGAGACTAGATGACAGTTTCTCCAAAGTACAAAGAAACAGTTAAATCTACCATTTATGATTTGGTTTATTTATAACGTGCCATGTGCACGCAGAAATCGCTCACGTTGTCCAGAGGTCTTGTAGATGAGTGTTGATCTTAAGATTTGATCCTACTTAAGAAACCTTTATTCATGTAGGTCATCACAAAACTCTTATAAATTGCCATATTTAAAACTACAATTAACATCTTGTGGGCCTTGGTCCACGCTAGGTGGTAGTCTCCATATACTCCTGATGGCGTCATATCTACATTCATGTGTTTCGTATGCATGTTCTCCTTTACACAATCAAATCAAATCATATCAAATTTTACCTTACTGGCTTTTCATCTGTTATAATGAACAGACAAAACAGTATGTAGTCGCTTTAAACGAATACTTTAGTAGTGACGATACTGTATCGTCATAATCAGTCACAACTCGAACAATTTTTAATATGAAATATAAAAATATAATTTATTTTTAATTTTGAAACCTGTTTCCGACACAGCCTAACTACGTAGTTCAACAGTGGTATCAGATTGCCCGAGTCTTTGTCGGGGCCCCTTTGATATCCAGACGCTTGGTTCAGCACTGATAACTTTGAGCGGCTAGTAAACAATATACTATGGGTTGTAGTATATAATTAAAACGATATCTACGTTGGTTATAATTACATAACTAAGCCGAATTTTTTTATACGTCGGATAGCCATAAGGACCCCTGGGCACATAGAGATGGTGAATTGTGCCTCAACCTACCCACTAAAACCGACGGCGATCCTGGACTGCCTGTACCTGGGGCACAGGATTCGCTCCCAATGGGGGAGCACGTTTCGCCACCTTTTTTTGACCAGAGGGTAAATCCGTAATGGTCTATCCCCGATAGCCTGGGGATGGCCAGCAGGGGTGTGTGGCAGTCTCTGTGAGGAGACGGAGGCATAGCCACTGACCCACGATTGCTGCCCTGTGAGCCCAGACTGTATCTACACGGGACGCTCCGCCACCCTGTGGGCCTGAGCTCACCTCGTTTAGAGGATCCCCATGCTCCCAGGCGAGCTTAATATAATGCAGCAATTAAATCGATCTGCAGGTTAAGTAGCATCTGGCGCTGTTTAATGTTGGAGGGGACTATCATTTGCATTAGCTTCTCTCCTTCGTGCTTCGGAGGGCTTTAAAAGCTAAAAAAAGAGCTAAAATCGTTGGTCCCAGCTGCCACTTTACGGTACTTCTACAGTAGTAGTTACACGTAGACAGCGTCCGTGTGGTGACGGATTTAGAATACACAACGTCACCAACCCTTATCATGTTTACGGTGTCGTAAGACTCGACTAAAAGAACGCAAGAGGCAGTTCACCTAGCCCCAAGAGAAGGAAAACTCGACTTGCCAGCGTGGTACAGTAGGCTAATTTCCCTGCATAAATTTGGAGGAGGCCCGACCTAGTAGTGGGTCATTTAAGGGCTGATACGACGACACGTAGATAAAATAAATAAATAAATAAATATCCTTGGACATTTCACACAACGCCATCTCGTCCCAAGTTAAGCAACTTAATGCTTGTGTTATGGTAACGAGATGGATGATAAACTACTTAAATACATTTTTTTTTGTATAAACATACATATTATAGATAGAAATGACACCAAGGTAGATAGCTATCTAAGCTAATAATTACCAGTTGTATCACTAAATGGGTTGCGAACAGCAATGTTACCGTACCACGGTCGCCAGATGCCTTGCCACAGGGTTTCGTATCAAGTTTTCTTCTCTTGCGGCTAGGTTTTCCGGCCTTGTCATTCCTTTTATCGGTTCTTATGACAGGATGGAATGTGGTCACTATTTATTCTAAATCTGTCACCATGCGGTATAATTTGCAATATAAAGCATTTGGTCACCAAAAGAAGTGAAGAAGAAACATTATTTACGTAGCTTATATCACATATCGCTTATAAATCGTCATATTTAAACTGTAACATTATTATGTTTCGGCCCCCAGATGGTCTCCATAAACTCCTATCGTTCGTCACTTTCATACACATTTCCAAATTCTCGCAATTCATACAACTTTTTATAATTAGCATAAGCAACAAATGTTGTTTTAGTGATGAATACAATATTAATCCGATTAATGCTTTGTTAGTGATTTCACGGCGAGCACACTAGCGAATCTAAATTACTATTCAAATATTCCTGTAGCTGGCTATCAGAGCATCAGATAGATAATTCATTCATTTCGCGTAATATGCAAATCTGTATGAATAATTTTGATGTTGGAGCATCCATAATCCATAATGAAGATTATAAATTATGTTCAAAGGCAGGGTCGCTGGGGGCGCTGTCACGCTGGTCGTACGGTTTTGCATAGGGTGTCGTATCAAATTTTCCTTCTCTAGCGGCGGAGTTTTCGGCCTTCTCATTTCCTTTTTAACCCCCGACGCAAAAAGAGGGGCGTTATAAGTTTCACGTGTCTGTCTGTCTGTGGCACCGTGGCTCGCGAACGGATGAAGCGATTTCAATAAAGTTTTTTTGTATGAAAGGTGAGTTACGGGCGAGTGTTCTTAGACATGTTTGATGAAAATCGGGTGAGCCGTGAGGGGTGAAAGTGGGGAAGAATAACCGAATGTCTGCAAATATAATCGAGTGGGGTCTCAAATGAAAGCGCATCACGTGCAATTTAACAAAATCTACATTATAATAAGTATGTACCTATAAAAAGTATAAAATAAATACTTCGCGTTAAGGGACCAGGGGTCAGGTAATAAATAAGTGGGAGTGGTCCCGCAATGCGAAGTATTTATTTTTTACTTTGGTGGTGACACAATGTATTCTAAATCAAGTCTATTTCTCATATTTCATTTATTAGTTATTTTTTTTTAATAATACATTAAATTACATCTATATATATAAAAGAAAGTCGTGTTAGTTACTTCACTTATAACTCAAGAACGGCTGAACCGATTTAGCTGAAAATTGGCAGGGAGGTAGTTTAGAGCCAGGAGAAGGACATAGGATACTTTTTATCACGATCAAAAAAAATATTTTTCAATATTAAGTTAATGCAAATTATTTGGTTTTTATTTGACATTCATAATCATATGTTAGCTCTAACAATGGCGATATCTGTTGACAGGTTTGTAAATATTGGAGTAAGTATTGAATAGATGGCGCTTTGTTAAAAGTAAAAGAGGTTTATTAAATTAATTAAAAAAATGAATTCATAATTCTATTTTTTTGTGTTTGTTATTGCCACGGCAAAGTTTGTACAAACATTTAAGAATATCAAACCGCTATAAAAAGTATTTCTTATTCAACCTTAACCATAATGTAACCTCATGACGTTTGTCATAGAATTGTCTGAATGCGAGCTGCAAATATCGTTAGAGAGGATGTAATAAAACGAAATATCGTTTAAAACAGATGCTTCGGTTCGAGTTATTTTAAAGATAAAATACATGTTTATTAATTAATTAATTATTCCTAACAAAAAGTATGTAAGAAAACCGAATTACTCAGTGCACATCATGGTTAGGTCAGATCAGTCATCATCATGCCTAATATTAAAAGTTGAATGTAATATGGTGTTTTGGTACGTTTGGATAGACTAAGGCGGCAATATTACGCATTGTGCAATATTATTGACTGTCTAAGGTTAATATTGAAGATTGCGCAATGATTGAACGTAAGTTTGAGCGAGTTTAATTTTTATTGCACAATATTTTTCCATGGCATCGTGAAGGGTCAATACTATTCTCCGACTGAACACGAAAACATTGCGCAATTCGTATTATTGTGCAATATAATTGATCGTTTGGATTCAAAGCGCCTTTCAATCTTATTGTACAATAAAAGTATTGTACAATGTTATTGTAGGTCTAGGGGCCCAACATAAACGTAACATAAACGTCATAAACGGCCTAACGTAAACGTTGATATTTGGTTTTTCATTACTTTACAGTTAAATTTTCTACATATTTTCTCTCGAAATAATCACAAAATTGACATCAAAGTTGATAAGACGCCTTCAGGACAACACGTTATAATGCGCTAACAATTAGCTGGGTCCACACCGGACGATCCGTTTTGGATCGGTGATCCTGCGCATGGATCGCGCTCCTGCCGCCGCGCGCGATCGGAGCGTGATGGATCGTCCGGTGTGGACCCAGCAAATGACGAAATCGCTATTGTCGTTGTGGGTGAAAATTTAGAAACCCGAGATATAGGGTGTTTTGCATTGGCGTAGCAATCGACTGCAGCGTGTGTCCGGAACACATCGATTATATCATCATTTCAGCCAAAAGACGTCCACTGCTGGACATAGGCCTCCCCCAAGGATCTCCGGGGCCGGTCAAAGGCCGGTCCTGGGCCGCCCGCATCCATTGCTTTCCGGCGACCTTAACGAGGTCGTCGCTCCACCGTGTGGGACGCCTACCAGCACTCAATTAGGATGGATTATATGATGCTTTACAATATCCTATCTTATTTTGGAAAGGTGAAGATGGATATCATTTTTCAATGAAGATGAGAACTCCGGTTACAGTTTCCGAAACTAACAAAAAACAACAACGGGTTGCACTCCGGGAGTGCCGGCAGAAGTAAAAACTTGAACCTTTGTAGTTTATAGTTAGGATAGGACAACGTCGGGTAAGCTAGTATAACATAAAAACACTAAACTCACCAGCCACACCACCTAGTCGCAAGGGAAGGAAAATTTGATATTATGGAATCAGGTGCGTCTAGCCACGGCTAATTACCCTCCATGTACTTGGAGGAGGCCCGACTCGGCAGTGGGTTATTTATGGACTGAGAAGTAGAAGAAGTAATCAGAGATGATGATAACTAATTAATCGTAGACACGTTTTTTACCCGTGTGGGGACGGGGCAGAATATCTTCCCCACCGCACGCTGGGAAAAAACGCGTGTTGTAAATTTCAACAAAACCCAGCACGCTGGTAGGATTGAATGGTCCGCCCGGCTAGCTACCACCCTCACATCTAAGTACGGCGTCAAACAGTTTTACTGTGTTCCGTCGTGTGTATGCGCGAGCCAGTGCCTAGCAGGGCATTTCCTTGAATTGCCTGCCCCATCTTAGACCCTGGGGTTGATTTCCATCACGCAGGCCTTGGTTCAAAGGCATTTTAGTAATTCGTTATAAGAAAAAAAAAACAGGTCTCACGTGGAACGCACAACGGTGGTGCAGGTCTGTCTAACCGATCAAGGTTTCGGAAAATTGCTGTTTGTGAACAACCAATTTCGATATTTATGTGTCGATTTCGGCATCTTGTCCATAAATAAATATTTTTATACGATAAATAGCTAAAATTATGTATAACCTAACCTACCTATAATCTACGGGAGTTTTACATATTCGGAAACAGAATCGAGTACTAAACTCAGTACTAATAATTTTTGACCCGGGGTAAACTCATAATGGTCTGGTTTTGGACTATCCACGCCATCCTGGGGATGGCCAACAGGGGGTGTGTGGTCCCCTCCGCCTCTGTGAGGAGATTGAGGCATACCCACTAAACGTCTAGCCACCTGGTAGAATGTTTAATAATTAAGGAAAGGAAGGAAATAACGGTTTTTATATCAGTACATTACGTGGAATTAAAACAAGAATTGATTTGTGCTGAAGTATTTGCCTCATGAAAGCAGTGGTAGAGATAAACGTACTAATATTATAAACGCTAAAGATTGTAAGTATGGATGGATGGATGGATGGATGGATGTTTGTTACTCTTTCACGTAAAAACTACAAAATTGATTTTAATGAAACTGTACAATAGTATAGCTTATACATCAGAATAATACATAGACTACAAATTATAAAGATATTGTGTGAATTGTCCAAAATCATAAATAGAGTGATTAAAGAGGAAGGTTTATATGTATAATCCATCCATAATATTGTAGAGAAAAACTAATAAATTTATAGGTTCATCACTGCATCCGCGCGAAGCCGGGGCTGGTCCCTATTATAACAATAAGTGTCAAGTAACTAGAATGACGCATAAAAAAAAACTGACGAAAAATTTAACTCCATAACCACGCGGGTAGAACCACGGGGCGCAGCTAGTCTATATTATAGTAGCTTGAAGCCCTTTGCACAGAATACATATAGAAGCAACTGCAGGCATGAACCAGTTTAATCTAATAATGAGCACACTTAAGCTCGCAATTTTCTCACGGTAACCTCTATAACTGCGAGACAAAGATACATAGTTTAATAACGTTGTTCGTTGCGGGATTCTAGCATGATATGAGGGTTATTTTTCTGTTTAATCTCCGGGATTCGGGGAGCACTCAAGATTAAATATTGTACGAAGCGTAAGATTACGTTGTTTGACGTTGACAAAATTAGGGGATTATAAATAAAAAAAGTAAGACCCATACGTGGAGGTAGACTGTAAACTTTTCTCGTTTATTTAACAAAATTAATTGGCATTCAACACTTAGGCACATTAATAAATTATAAGACTGAGAGGGTCGTAGCCGACTGTGCGTAACTCAATCTATCTGGTGGTTAAGGTTAATTGTGCAGTAAGTGAAAAGCAACAAAAGTAAAGCAGATAATTTCGTGACGGTGTTTGTTATCTAAGGCCTCCAAAACGGCTTGACCGATTTTATGTTTATTTTTTGTGAGGTCTGAGGAATAAAATTTTATATTAAATCTATTTAATTGTATGCAACATGTTTAAGGACGTAGCAGACATATCAACTCGGAAAGGGATCGGCACCGTATCGCCTTTCGCTTCGCCGTCAAACAGGCGTCAACCTAACGTAAGCACGGAACCAAAGCGGATCAGCAACTCCGATACGTCGTCTCGGTTACGGCTAGGCGACGCCACGCTTACGGATGACCCGTAAGATAATGTAACGAATTAGTTATGTCCCGCAAGCGCGGCGGCGGAAACGTAAGCGCATGAACAGCGATCCGTAAGGGCCTGGCCACAGCTACAGGCGGTGCGTTGCGCGGTGCGTTGAGCGGCGCGGCGGGCGGCGCGATTTGCGGTGGTATGTCACAGCTAGACTAGTTGCGACCGCGGTGGCGTGGCCAGGCACGTATTTAGAGAACGGCTAAACTATTAAAATATCGAAAGTGGCACGATATTGCCTTGAAACAAGTGCGTTCTTAGCTGAAGATATCATTCAGTCAAAAACGTTAAGTTTAACGTTAAGTTAAGTTTAAAGTTAAAGAAAATAGAAATATTCTTAACGTAAATTTGTTAACGTTTAACGTTAACAAATTTACGTTAAGAATATTTCTATTTTCTGTATCTTTCTTGTTATAGTGTGCAATAAAGAGTTTATAAATAAAAATAAACCAGAAAAGGAGAGAATTTATTATGAGTTTAAGAACTATCCCGATATTTTTTTTATTATACGCGTGCAAGCATAGATACTTTTGATTATATACTCGGTCACATACATGAAGACTTAAACTAAAGTTAACTAGGTACCACCAGGATTTTTTTGTTTTATTTCGTCCAAATTTTTTGTTTAGAACATGGTTTTAATTATGATGTGGTTTTTGACATCCATATTGCTGGTCTAGTACTAGTATTTCACTAAAGAACTATTCCATATCCATTATTAATTAGCTCAACGCGCGATAAAAACAAAATAATTTGTTTCGGTCGCGCGATGCCTCAATACGTCCACCGAAGCCGCCGCGCGCAAAGCTCTGAGCTGTGGCCACCTCGATATTGGCTAGTACATTTGTTTCACTCGTATATCGCGCAGCTCGTCGCAGCCGCGTACACCGTGCCGTTAGTCGCTCCGCAAGACGCGCCGCCGATCGCGTCGCCGGTAGCTGTGGCATACTTCATAGATGACAATCTATGAAGTATGCCACAGCTACCATTTGTTTTCGCCGCTCACCGCTTACCGCGCCGCAAGACGCTCCGCAATTCGCACCGCTGTTGGCTGTGGCCACGCGGTAAGCGCGGGGACCGCTGGTGGACCACGCGCCGTACGGCGTTCGTGAGCTTGCCCCGAGGCGAGGCGTTTACGTCACGACTCCGATTAGTGTGCTTTGCAGTAGGGAGTTTCATACAAATAATACTGAACGCCTCGAGTTGATACGGTGCCGATCCCTTTCCGAGTTGATAAGTGTGCTTTGTCCTTTATGTGTATAATTGCTTTCACTAATCTGTCAGACTTGTTTGTACCAACATCATTGTAACCCTTTAATAATTTAAAAGAGCAACCATGGAGTTTCTGTCTGGCTCTTCTCTGTGGAATAGCACACTCTGACCCGGGGAAAAAAAACTAAATTATTAATTACTATTAATTTTTCTTTTTAATTTTTATGTTATAATGTTTGACCATTTGAAAGCATTCGTACGAGAATTTATTCGGAAAATAAAAGATTTAGATTATGAAAAAACATAGTTTGCTGGTTCAGTTAATATGTTATATTATTGGGAACGTGTTTGAAAACGCGGACGATGCCTCTGGGAGAACCTATTAACAAATAAACAACCTTTTCTATCTTCTAATCTTTCGTATGGGCATAAAACATTACATTCAAGGCAGGACGTTCAAATGCTCCATTATAAGTAGTTACCCACACCATGTTTTATCAACTAGCTGAAATTAACAACTCCTTAATTCTTCACACGTCCCCTTATTAACCCTTAGAATCCCCGAGAAGCATTTTATGTGCAAAACGTGCCGAAACTCGGCACAGTTCACCTGATCTTTGGAACTAGTTTCAGTAGATAGTTATGAACTAGATGTTTGCTTGAATTTTCATCTTAACACTAGGTACGCCTGTGTCTTGAGAAAATGTTTCTACGTGAATGTGACTACTAAATGGAATATCATCGTAATCTCAGCCTATAAAAAACTTACTACATAGTCGGGCTATGCTACAAATAAATAAAATTGGAGTGTCTGTATATAATAAGAAAATAACGACCTTTTACTAAATGCGTAAGTATGTTTAAACAGTATTGAGACCAAAATAACATTTTTTTTAAATATTTATCTGTCTGTCTGTTTGTTACGGCTAATCTCTGGAACGGCTGTACCGATTTTGATGGGAGTTTCACTGATAGGTAGCTAAAGTTATAAGGAGTAACTTAGGCTACTTGGACTAGCTTCGCGTCACTTGGCCAGCGTGGCACAGTAGGCTAATTACCCTCCGCGTAAATGGAGGAGGCTCGATTCAGCAGTGGGTCATCTAGTTATTACTTTAGTAGGTTATAACATTGGTCGAATTGGTCCAATATTATTTTAGGCATAATTTGACCTCGTAACTTTCGGGCAAGCAATCTGGAGTTTGATGAAATTTTCCGTCTGTTTCGATATACTTTGACAGCGTATCATGCCTCACGGGAGGGAAATGTTCATATTAAATGAGCGAGTTTTGGTTTTAATAAATTGCCAGCGGGTTATACAGGCTCTGGCATAATAGAGGTGCTAAAGGGTATCGATCATCTGTGTGGTGACGGATTTAGAATACATAGTGTCACCATCCGGTAGACAAAAGGAAATGACAAGGCTGAAAACCTAGCCACATGGAAAACTTTATACGAAACCCTGTGCCAACCCGTATGGCCAGCGTGGCACAGGCTAATTAATATCAATCCAATCTATCTATCTATATTATATGTATCAATAAAAATTAATAGCTGCTCGTTAGTCTCGCTAAAACTCGAGAACGGCTGGACCGATTTGGCTAATTTTGGTCTTGAAATATTCGTGGAAGTCCAGGAAAGGCAAAATAAGTTTTTTTTATTATTTATTAATTCTGAGACGGTACGAAGTTTGCCGGGTCAGCTAGTTTTAAAATATGTATTCTGAGTTAACACGGTGGTGATTCACGGACAGGGTAACTTAGGGGCTGTCCATTAATCACGTGAGGTTCCAAAGGGGGGTAGGGGTTTGGCAAAAATCACGAAATATCACAAGGGGGAGGGGGGTATAGTAAGATATTACCTATGGACTGCCTCGTTGGTCTAGTGGTTAGATGTGCCGCCTTTGGATCAACGGGTCCCGGGTTCGATTCCGGGGTCGGGCGAGTGTCTTTGTCTAAACCAGAGGCACTGGCTCGGAGTCTGGGTGTCATTTCTATCTATAATAAGTATGTATTTACAAAAAAAAAATGTATTATAAGTAGTTTAACATCCATCTCGTTACCATAACACAAGCATTAAGTTGCTTAGCTTGGGACGAGATGGCGTTGTGTGAAATGTCCAAGGATATTTATTTATTATTTATTTATTTACACAATGAGGGATTGTTATGTTTTGCTTAAATTAGAAAATTATCGCGTTCCAATCAGTTATTGGATAACTGCAATTGCTAGTAATTCAATTAGTAATTCAACGATTAAATAGCTATATCGTCACAGATCGCTTACTTTAAGCGATTGTGGTTATTAGTAGTAATTGAACGAGCTTGTAAATCAATTCCAGTTAACGATAGTTACAGACTGTTCTGTTTTAATCCAAAAATGCTTTTCTTTACTAGTGCTGTTCTTTTGGTAAGTCTAATTTTATCTAAGGCCCTTCGTACACAAGGCTACGCAAATCTTCAATACTCAACTATTTTAGTCTTCAAGCGACTACCGCCATAAAAATCCATTGAGGTTCGTACACGAGTCGCGTCGAGGACGTCGAGGACGCGGGACGAGTTGGTGTATTGAGACGCTTGAAGACTCAAACAGATGAGTATCGAAGATTTGCGTAGCCTTGTGTACGAAGGGCCTGAATGTTAGCTTCTAAAGGGTGTCTCAACAACTAGTGTAATACTTTGCCCGCAGGCCACCGAAAATCCACATTTGAGTCGGACCTCCTCCAGTTACATGAATATTTTGATTAACAGACTATGTATTATTTTATGTTTTTTCGGAATAACAAACAGTGGCAATATTAAGAGATAATATTAAACATATATAACTAAAGCTATGATAATTGTCCCACCAGCACCGTTATCCTTAGTTTACAATAATACATAGGTTATGTGTACCTGAGACATGGTTCTTAAGATAACTATTTTAAATAACAAACGATAAATTTGACTAATGCTAGCACTGTTAAAAATAAATAAGAAAAGTAAGAAAATATTTTTTTTTACGTATTTAACGTCTGTGGATATCTTTCTTTATGCAAGAAAAAAAAATGAAAATGTGTGTGAAAATGAAAAGGTTAAATATTAATACCGTTTTTTAAATTTTGATTAACAGTTTAGCGTTGTACAAGTGAATACTGCAGGAGATCAGATCATTGACTTATGTAAGCATTCTGAAAAACACTATGTGACTTTGAAATTTAACACTTTTTAACGAATTTATGCCGTTTAAATTACGTTATTTTTAAGTTCCCAACGTTTCGAATGCTTCGAATTGCAGCTGACGCGACTTTTTCGCGGGACAGGAGTCGTCCAGTCTCATAAACACTCTATAATTCCACTAAAATGTCTTTAATTTCAATGTATAATAATTGCAAAAACGTAAGAAATCATTAACACATGTGAATATTGATATGGGTATTTTTTTTTTGTTGGCAACCCTCTTGGCTACCCCGCTGTTGGGGTTTAGCTGGGGTATGTAGGACTCCGGGGCGCAGAAAGATTTTAATTAGCATCCCGACCTACCACTAAAACCAATGCTACCCGCTTTAGCGCCGTGGGTTAAGGAGTACGTAGCCTACCTGATATTACGGAATGTGTTCTGTGTTTTATTCATATGTGAAGGAATCCCTCGACTGCTGGCTGGATATAGGATGGGTGACAATATTTTTTTATAAACATACTAGCGACCCGCCCCGGCTTCGCACGAGTGCAGTGATGGATTATCTAAATTTATCTGTGTTTCTCTACAATACTATGCATATATTATAAATATAAACCTTCCACTTGGATCACTTTATCTATTAAAAAAAAAACACTTTAAAATCCGTTGGGTAGTTTTAAAGATTTAAGTATACATGGGGATGGGCAGACTGCAGCGACTTTGTTTTATAATATGTAGCGATATATTTATAGCACGCAAACCTGTTGGCCCCAGCTACTAATCTAACATCTATAGCAGTCGTTATTCACAGTCACTAATCACACACATAGCTGGTCTTACCACACAACTACCGCAGAGGACAAATGACAGTCGCTTTTAGAAAATACTGGCAGACGCAAAGAAGAACAAGAAAATTTTCGAGTTCATGATCGATTGGTTTAGTTTTTTACTAGAGTAAGAAGTTACTCAAAGTAAGATTGTTTTAACGTTGTGCTATTAAAACACGATTTTATTTCAGTGGATTACATAAAACACGAGATCCCACAGGATTCCTCGGACAGCGAAGCAGAAAGCAAAGGTGCATAACTTGAGGATGATTTTAAGCAACCGAATGGGATCGGATCTCATTTTACAATATTTAAACGTTATTATATTGCGTATGTGTACCTATGCCGAGACGTGGACACTCACGGTGAGACTAGTCCACCAGTTTAAAGTCGCTCAGCGTGCTATGGAGCGAGCTATGCTTGGAGTTTCTCTGAAATATAGGCTCCGCAACGAGACTATCCGACAGAGAACCAAGGTCACCGACATAGCTCAGAGAATTAGCAGACTGAAGTGGCAGTGGGCTGGTCATATCTGTAGAAGAACCGACAACCGCTGGGGTAGACGGGTTCTTGAGTGGAGACCGCGAATCGGCTAGCGTAGTGTGGGACGGCCCTCTGCTAGATGGAGCGACGATCTGCGAAAGGTTGCGGGCAGCAGCTGGATGCGACAAGCTGAAGACAGGGCGCTATGGCGCTCTTTAGGGGAGGCCTATGTCCAGCAGTGGACTAATGTGAGCTGATGGTGATGATGATGAGATTGTGAATAGTAAAATAGTTAACAAACTTGTTGGCGATATATGGATTTTCTTGACAGCGATGTACCTTCTGATACAAGTCTGGTGACATAATGTAACTTTTTTTATAGGCATTGAGTACCTTTAGTGATATATCTGAAACGATTATGTCGTCATCAATCAAAATCAACGTATAGATGAAGTTCCAAATTAATTCCACAGATGGCGCGATTTACTCTGCTCAATGATTTATTTATTGGTTTGCTTAAGTTGTGGTTTTGGAATAGCTTCTAATTAGTTTTTTAATGCAATTGTAACGATATAACTTTTTGTTGAAACATTTGCAGTTACTATCTGCGCCCCGCGGTTTTACCCGCGTGGTGATGGAATTAATCTTTTCGTCATATATTTTTTCTTCTTAGTTGACACTTATTGTTTTATTTGAGACAATTCACACAATATCTTTAAAAATTGTACTATGTAGTATGTAAAGTTTCATTAAAATACACATACTACACTTACCTAGTAATAGGATGTGCATGTTGGCGCAATCACAAATCTTATTAAAACTAAAAATGCTACGGTACACTAACGCGCATAAACAAATACCGCACAAGGGCGAGGTTAGTTGTTTGCGGTATTCTATAAGGTGAAGGACCTTCCTCAGTCTGGCATTTATTATTTATTAAATTATTCAATTCTTAATATAATGAACCTGACATTGAATAATAAATACTACGATCAAACAACGATTTATTGTAATTTTTATTCAATGTCAGGTATTTAGTCTTTAATGCTATATTATTTTTACAGAATTAGAGAAGTTGCATAAGTATGTAGGTAAGTTTTTTAAATTTTACAAAAGATTGAATTAGTCGTATTATTCAATTAACCTTGAGTTAGTGGTATTAATCAATTAAATTATAGAACGCTTTAGATACTTACTTCTCAAAAATAACAAAACGCTTTTTATATGGACTTTGCAGAGGCTTCGCCTCTGTTATAGTCATGTATTTAGTTGTTTTCAAGTTCAGGCAACCAACCCGCTATTATAAATGAATAATAAATAAATATCCTTTGACATTTCACACAACGCCATCTCGTCCCAAGCTAAGTAACTTAATGCTGCTTGTGTTATGGTAACGAGATGGATGATAAACTACTTAAAAATCTATTTTTTTTTGTAAATACATACATATTATAGACAGAAAACACCCAGACCCGGAACAAATACTTCTAGGTCGTACAAATATTTCTTCCGTGCGGGAATCGAACCCGCGACATGCTGCGCAGCAGTCGATCGCTCAACCACTGCGCCAACCGTGTCGTCATAAAGAGTTTGTGGAAAAAAATTACATCATGATTTTACCAATGAGGCCTCTTTTTGATCTCGGGTTCGGGCAAGCCCTTATTGTTATCCAAAGTTGTTTGCTCGTTTTCCAAAAAAATACTGCCTCATTAATTTTATTTTTAAATCTACACCTACAATATACTTTTAGTGGACCGAAACGTAATATAGTTAACAGTTCTCAAAGGTAAAGCAGTGGTTGAAAATTCCACTCATTTGGATGCAGCACATATTTTAACATATTACTTTTTTTTTTGTAGAAGAGATAGAGTCCAAACTTTACAAGAAGAAAGTCAGTAAGTACCTAAACATAACATCATATTTTGAATCTCTTCCGTCACTACTTTGAAGCAATGAAGATCCTTGAATTAAATAGATAAAACTGCTGTATAATCGTCTATTAATACAGTTTCTTTTTTTTTTGTTCAATCTTACTACTACATTTTCTAAACCAAGCACCAACTGAGAATTACCGGCGAAAGAAACTCAGTGGCTTGTTCTTTTTAACGCCAGTAATTATATTTAAAATTGATTTACTAAATATTAACATTCGTAACTATTAGTTCCGAAAGATTACACTATGTTTTTTTTTCAAATTAACATAATTTATATTAACTTTTTCAATGTTAGTTTGCGAAAGTGATATTTAAAGTTGCATTAAATTATCAAGACTATTTTTCATGTCAAATGTAAATAAAGTTAAATTGCATCATCATCACTACACAGTATAAAACAAAGTCGCTGTCGTCTGTCCGTCCTTAAGTATGCTTAAATCTTCAAAACTACGCAACGGATTTTGAAGCGCTTTTTTTAGATAGAGTGATTCAAGAGGAAGGTTTTTAAGTATAATTCATCCATAATATTGTAGAGAAACGCTGATAAATTTAGAGGTTCATCATTGCACTCGTGCGAAGCCGGGACGGGTTGCTAGTTTGCTATAAAACACGATAATTTTTGTTTTCTAGGAATTGCTCTTTTTTTTCAAATTGTTTGCGTGTTCATTATACTACCTAAGTTTGGCTAAATGTTAAATGTCTAAACTTATTAAAACTGCGTTCATATTTATTATTTTCAGAAAAAGAACTAAGTGCTGAAGGTTGGTTACGATTAATAACAATTAATAAAGGTATTTCATTTTGATAATAGTATAACATATTAAAGAAATCATCATTACAGAGAAAAATCAAATGAATTACTTCAAGGAATTACTCTATCAAGTAAGAAAGTTGAACAGTAAGTATCAGCCATTGACAACTGCCAAATACATTTCTTTAAGTAATCTGAAACATACTACTACTCAGTCCATAGATGCCCCACTATTGAGTCGAGCCTCCACCAGATACATTCAAATCAAATCAAATCAAAACTCATTTATTCAAGTTGGCTCATTAGAGCTCTTTTGACAGTAGAAACAAAAAAAATAAAATTTACAATTTACCATTTAAAATTAATTATTTACCATCTACCACCGGTTCGGAATGCACCTCTACAGAGAAGAGCCGGCAAGAAACTCTGTAGTTGCTCTTTTTAGATCGCTATTTGAGTACAAGGCTGGTTATAAGACAGATTTGTGAGAGCAAACTCGCGCAATAGTTCCAAAGGGCCAAACATCAGCCAGATCTAGTCGACAATAGTAACCTTGTAATGCCCAAAAGCCAACCGACCCCCAGCAACGGCACCTGTTCACAAGCATGACGCATGCGGCAGCCATCGCCCTCCTCAACCATATTGCAGGGAAGAGAACGACCCACCGCACGCCACCATTGAGGAGGCTACTGTGCCACGCTGGCCATATAGGTTAGCACAGGGTTTGTATTAAGTTTTCCTTCTCTTGCGGCTAGGTTAGGTTAGGTTAGGTTAGGTCCTCCTGCCGGAACCGGTGCGCCGTCCCTCGCTGGCGGCCGACCGAAGGAGGGCCTCCGTCCGATCGACGGAGCCGGTGGAGCCCGCTGTGCGCCCCGCAACCGCCCCCGTACGGAGGCGTTCGGCCGCCCCCGCAGCATCGCGCTCCCGCACTCCGGTGCCGACTGAACGCGCCGTCCCCCCGACGGCCCCGACGGCCTTGCCTGCGGCGGCTGCCCCTGTGCAGAGCGCCGCCAGCAAGAAGCGAGAGAAGAGGAGGGCCGAGAAGGCCCGCCGCGCAGCGGCTGCACAGTCTGCTGCTGTCGCGGCCCCGCGGGCCGCCCCACGGGCTACCCCGCGGTCTGCCCCTGCGGGGACCCAGCCGCCGGCCCAAGAGGGTGACGGCTGGACCACCGTAACTAGGGGCAGGGGCCCCAGGGCGACGAGGGCCCCCGCGGCTCAGCCGGCTCCACCGGCTGCACCCGCAAAGGCCAAGGGTCGAAGGTCTGTGCGGCCTAAGCTCACTGAGCCATCCACGGCGGCGGTGGTGGTCTCACTGCTGCCGGAGGCCGTGGAAAGGGGGGTGACCTACGCCCAGGTCCTCCAAAGAGCGGAGGAGCAGGTCAGCCTGGCTGAGCTGGGGATCGAGGGGGGCCTCCGAATCCGCAGCTCAGCAACTGGTTCCAGGCTGATGGAGCTGCCGGGCACCCAGAACGGGGACAAGGCCGACCAGCTGGCCGAAAAGCTGCGTCCGGTCTTGGAGGGGCTGGCCGAGGTCATCCGGCCCGTGAAGTGCGTTGAGGTGCGCATTTCGGGGCTGGGGGACTCGGCCACAAAAGCCGCAGTCACGGTGGCGGTGGCCAGGGCAGGGAAGTGCGCCCTGTCCTTGGTAAAGACGGGGGAAATCCGTCCCGGGCCCGGCGGGGCGGGCACTGTCGTCGTACGGTGCCCGATCGCCGTCGCCAAGGCCTTGTCGGAGGTCGGCAAGGTCCAAGTCGGGTGGAGCGAGGCTGGGGTCCGGGTGATGGACCAGCGCCCGCTGAGGTGTTACAGATGCCTCGGCATGGGACATACCCGGCCTACGTGTCCATCCAGGGTGGACCGGGACGGACTTTGTTTTAGGTGCGGCCAAGAGGGTCACAAGTCCTCCGGCTGCACAGCCAAGCCGCGCTGCGCCGTCTGCGCAGACGCTGGACAGCGGGCCGACCACGTCATGGGGGGGAAGTCGTGTAACCCCCCCGTGACCAAAGGAAGAGCGACCGCCGTCGCCTCTACCAGTGCCGGGCGCCCGCGGGCGCAGGAGGAAGCTGACATGTCCTCATGAATAGGTCCGGGCATGTCACTTTCCTCCAGGCGAACGTCAATCGCTCCGCCGGGGCTCAGGACTTGCTGATGCAGTCCATGGCGGAGCGACGAATTGACGTCGCAGTCGCCTGCGAGCCGTATTACGTCCCCTCCCAGGGCCACTGGGCTGGGGACCTAGACGGCGGCGTGGCGGTCGTCGTCAGGTCGGACGCTGCCCCGCCCCTCTCGACGATAGAGAGGGGCGAGGGGTTCGTGGTGGCGGGGTGGGGGGAGTACCGTATTGTGGGCGGTTACTTCTCCCCCAACCGACCCCTGGCGGAGTTCGAGACGTACCTCGACTCCGTCCGGGGCGCCTTGGATAGGCTGTCGCCGGGGCCAGTGGTCCTCCTCGGCGACCTTAACGCCAAGTCTGAGGCGTGGGGCAACCCCGCCACGGACGCGAGGGGTAGGGCCCTACAATCTTGGGCCCTACTGGCCGGTCTGTCCCTACTGAACGTAGGGACATCGCAGACATGCGTGCGCCACAACGGCGGATCCGTGGTGGACGTCTCGTTTGCCACGCCCGCCGTCGCGCGCAGAGTCTCCGACTGGCGAGTGGCGGAGGGGGTCGAGACGCTGTCGGACCATCTGTACGTTCTGTTCAGCGTCTCGCCCCTCCCAGGCTTCAGGCCGGCCCGTAGGCGGGCCAGCAGGCTGCCTAGGTGGACCTTGAGCCGGCTCGACGTGGAGCTGGCCAAGGAGGCGGCCATCGTCCAGCGCTGGTCCTCCCCTGCTGTGGGGGCTGGTGCGGACGTGGACGAGCTGGCCGGCCGCATGCGCGCCTCACTCCAAGAGGTGTGCGATGCGGCCATGCCGAGGGTTCGGAGGGGGCACCAGGGACGGGAGCAGGTGTATTGGTGGTCGTCTGAGATCGCGGAGCTCAGGGCGGCCTCCAACGTGGCCCGCCGCCAATACACGCGGTGCGGCCACCGCCTGCGGAACAACCCGTCCCTGGAAGAGTTAAGGGACCGGCTGCGGGGCATCTATCGAGAGGCGAAGATGGCCCTGCAGCTGGCAATTAGTCGGGCCAAGGCCGCTGCCAGGGAGCAGCTGTTGGCGGATCTCGATAGGGATCCCTGGGGGCGACCCTACCGCGCAGCGCGTGACAAGCTGTGCGCGCGGGGAGCCCCCGTCCTGGAGACTCTGCCTCCCGACCTCCTCGAGAGGGTGGTCGGGGAGCTGTTCCCAGCCGCGGCCCATCACTCTCCGCCGGTGATGTCGCCGCCGTCTCGCCAGGTGGCTGGCGGGGACGACGATGTCCCGCTGGTCACCGAGTCGGAGATGGAGACGGCGCTGGCCCGACTGCGAGCCAAGAAGACGGCCCCCGGGCCTGACGGTGTCCCGGGCCGCGTGGTGTGCGTGGCCTCGGAGTTCCTTGGGGGGGGGCTTCGGGGACTGTTCGACAGGTGCCTTCTGTCCGGACGGTTCCCGAAGCTCTGGAGGGAGGGGAGGCTATGCCTCCTCAAGAAGGAAGGCCGGCCGGAGGACTCCCCCTCCGCGTACCGGCCCATCGTGCTTCTGGACGAGGCGGGCAAACTGTTCGAGAGGGTCCTCGCTGCCCGTCTCGTCCAGCACCTTGAGGGAGTGGGACCGGGGCTCAGCCCGGTCCAGTTCGGCTTCAGGGCGGGGCGGTCGACGATCGACGCGCTCGACGCCCTGAGGCGCCTCCGCGAGGAGGCGGTGGAGGAGGGGGAAGTGGTCCTGGCGGTGTCGCTCGACATCGCCAATGCGTTCAACAGCCTCCCCTTCGAGACGCTCGAGGAGGCACTTCGGTACCATGAGGTGCCTCCTTATCTCGGGAGGCTGCTGAGCGCATACCTCCGGGACCGCGAGGTCCTGTGGGAGGGAGCGGACGGCCGCATTCAGCGGCGGACGGTAAATTGCGGTGTTCCGCAGGGCTCGGTTCTAGGCCCTGTCCTGTGGAACATCGGATACGACTGGTTGCTCAGGATGCCGCTACTGCCCGGGGTGGGGCTGCTCTGCTACGCAGACGACACCCTCATCACGGCCAGGGGCGGCACCTTCGCCGAGGCGGCGAGGAGAGCAACGGTCGCGACGTCGCTGGCTGCGGACCGGATCGGCCTGCTGGGCCTGAGGGTCTCCCTCCCGAAGACGGAGGCCCTCCTCCTCCACGGGCCACGCCGGGGTCCCCCTCGCGGTGCGAGCATCACCGTGGGGGGGACGGTGATAGAGCTGCGGGCCCAGATGAAGTATCTGGGCCTGCACCTGGACGGTCGGTGGAGCTTCGGGGCCCACTTCCAACAGATGGCCCCGAGGCTCATACGGTCGGCCGCCGCCCTGGGCAGGCTGCTGCCCAACGTCGGCGGCCCGGGCTCCGTCTGCAGGCGCCTGTACTCCGGCATCATCCGGAGTATGGCCCTGTACGGAGCCCCCGTCTGGGTCGGAGCCCTCACCGCTCGCAACAGGGCCCTTCTGCGGAGGCCGCAGAGGGTCATAGCGGTGAGGGCGATCCGGGCTTACCGCACGGTGTCGTGGACGGCTGCCACGCTGCTCGCCGGGGACCCACCCTGGGAGCTCCAGGCGGAGGTGCTGGCGGCCGTCTACAGGTACCGTGCGGCACGGAGGGAGGAGGGAGCGCTGCCCCTCCTCGACGGTGGTGGTGCAAGGCGGGTCAGGGACAGAGCGCGAGAGGCCCTGATCCGCCACTGGGAGGAGGATTTGGGGTCCCCAGCCGCCGGGCTGGCGACGGTGGAGGCGGTCCGCCCCCACCTAGATCGCTGGCTGTCTCGGCGGCACGGGACCCTAACCTACAGGTTGGTGCAGGTGCTTACCGGGCATGGCTGCTTCGGTAAGTACCTGCATCAAATCGCGGGCCGGGAGCCGACGCCGGTCTGCCACGAGTGTGGCGCGCCAGTCGACACGGCGCGCCACACGGTGGAGGAGTGTGCCGCCTGGGTGACCGAGAGGCGGGCCCTGGCGGCACGGGTCGGAGGAGACCTCTCGCTGTCGAGCCTTATCGGACGGATGCTCGACAGCGAGGAGGGGTGGGAAGCAATGGCCTCCTTCTGCGAGGACGTCATGTCGCAGAAGGAGGCCGCGGAGCGGGTCAGGGAGGAAGACGTCCTGGCCGACCCGCGCCGCAGACGGAGGCCGGGGAGGAGGAGGCGACTGTACGCCCACCTCCTTCCCCCGCCATAGAGGCCGGTGGTGGGTCGGGGGACCCGCCACCGACGAAAGCCTCGATGACTGAGGGCGTCCCAGTGTACCGGGGCGCCCTCCCTGATAGTCGCTTGCCCGCATAGCGGGCACCTCGTCGGGGCGTCAACGTCGACTGCGCTCGCGCGAACCGTTGGCGCCCCAAGCGTGCCGTGTGAGGGTATACCGCTGGGGTTTTAGTGGGTATACGGGTTCTGTCCCGGGAGTCCCACATAACCACCGACCTCACCCCCGGGGGGCGGTGGTATGCGTAATGCATTTCCCCAGCGAAACCAAAAAAAAAAAAAAAAAAAAAGGTTAGGTTAGGTCAGCCTTGACACCCCCTCGACTGTGCTGCCACCTTGCTGTGGTGAGGGGGCTTGAGTGCCTCAATGATCCGTGGGGCCATACCGGCCAGGGCCTCCCATGCCGGGCGGGCCCACGGGGAGAGGTGAGACGAAGAGCGGCACCCAGCGTCGTGGCGGGTTGCGGCTCCGGGGACTCCTCTGTCCTCAGAGCTGCCTTGCGAGTCGTAAACCGCTGCGGCGCACCATGAGGTCCTCGGGTTGGCGCTCAACTTAGTTGGCCGTCAAACCGAGTCCTCACTCAACGCCCTTGGGTTGTCGAAAACCCGAGGGCTGACGGGCCTCCTTCTGCGGGGCCGATGTCGCAGAAGGGGGCAGCGGGGCGGGTCGCCAGGGAGGGAGCTCCGGGTGACCCGCGCCGCGGACGGAGGCAGGGGTGGAGGGTGGTTCGTGACGGTGCGGGCCCCTTCTGCCCTCGCCTAGGAGGCCGGTGGTGGTTCGGGGGAGCCACCACCGACGAAAGCCTCGATGACTGAGGGCGTCCCAGTGTACCGGGACGCCCTCCCTGCGGGCACCACGCCGGGGCGTCACAGTAGAATGCGTTTACGCGAACTTGTGGCGCCCCAAGCGCGTCGTGTGAGGGTATGCCGCTGGGGTTTTAGTGGGTAAACGACTCTTGGGTAGACGACCCTTGTCGGAGTCCCACATAATCACCGACCTTTCCCCCGGGGTGCGGTGGTATGCATAAAGCATTTCCCCAGCGAAAACAAAAAAAAAAAAAAAAAAAAAAAAAGGTCAGCCTTGACATTTCTTTTTCTCGGCCCTTCTATAGGATGGAATGGGGTGGTGACACTATATATTCTAAATCCGTCACCACACGGTTCTGAAAGTTAATCACATTCAACTGGCTTCACCCGCACGGCCTTTGAACTCATAAATTACTCAAATATGTTTTCATTTCGTATTTCATCTCCTACGTGATTTTTTTCTCGTTTTGTGTATAATATCGCAGGTTTCTATGTATTTCCGCAAAGCAATATACAAGGGTCTTCACCATATGGCTATGAATTTGGACTTTATATGAAAAGGCAAAAAAGTGAAGCTCTCGAGTGCCGAGGGCAGTACGAGAAAGCACTGGAGTCGAATGTTGCTGCAATTCGCCTCCAGTCAATTTTGAACTTCTTGAAACAAATAAGTTCTTGTCGCCTCTGCTCGTTCCTTGTTTATAAGCAAATGACGATGATGTATAACAAAAACATTGATTAATCTACTAATAGTGTCATCAGTCTTTTTTGCGCCCCAAATTTTGGGGAGCACGTACTCGTATAAGCTGTCGGTCCCGGCTATCTTTGGAACATCTACGTCAGTAATAAAGGTTGTTTTTAACAAACTTTTTAACCAGTACTATTGCTCAGCCCAGACATTACTTTGTGCTGGCCAGACGGGTTGGCACAGGGTTTCGTATCAAGTTTTCCTTCTTTTGCGGCTAGGTTTTCGGCCTTGTCATTTCCTTATGTCTGCTCTTACGACACCCTCAGGATGAAATGGGCTGGTGGCACTATGTATTCTAAATCCGACATCACAAGGAAAAAAAATTATAAACAAACTTCAAAATAGGCACAGGAAAGCAAAAACCATTTCAAGTCTTAAAAATACATTGGCGTATCCATCGTAGTGATGTTTTTCAAACGGATCTCTAAATTTACATATTAATACATTTATTAAGTTCACGTCATTGATTATTACAACGTTATTTGCACTCTCTTTTATTTGCAGGAGAACCATAAACGGATATTTCAACGGTAGACCAGAAATAAAAAATTAATAAAAGTTATGGTTTCCAGCTTTCATTCATCGCTTACCTTCGCCTTTATCCCAATTCAATTGGTTTCGACACCGGTCTAACCTGATTTGGCTAACTGCCAATATAGACAAGGCAAGCGATAGCTGTCCGCCCTTTGCGACACGTCTAGTGGGACCACGGAAATTATACGGTTAGACCAGCTGACAGTTTTCACGCTAGTATTGATAGTAGAATGGCAGCCCAAACAGATGACCTCGCGTGTGCTCAGATACACGGACGTGGTCAGATATTACACACAAATGATGGAGATATCCGTCCGTATGGAGACGGTTTCAGAATACATTGTGTTACCCATTCCACCCTAAGAGTGTCGTAAGAGCCGGCGAAAGAAAATATCAAGGTCGATAACCTAGCAAAGATAAAGAAGGAAATCTTGATATGAAATCCTCTGCAAACCCGTCTGACCAGCGTGGCACAGTAGGCTAATTACCCTCCATGTAATTGGAGGAAGCTCGACTCCGCAGTGGGTGATGTATGGCCTGAGAAGTATTAGTAATAGTGTTTTAAGCCCTATCGAAGCTTACAAGAGGGTTCACAACACAACCAGTTCATATCAGACTTTAAAAATTAAAATTCATATAGTAAAGAATATTTATTAACTTGGAATCTCTTAAACCGATTAAGACATCATCCAAGTATACATCGATATTCATTATGTAGTTAACCCATAAAATGGTATTTTTATTTCAATTTTGAAAAGTTATTACATATATAAATTAGCGGAGTACCCGAACAGCCGTTTTTGAATTTAAAAAGTTTATGAAAAGCACATAATCAAGTTATAAAAACTGCCATGGGGATTAGCTGAAACGTTTGGAGTGAAGCCAGGTCGTCGGAAGCGGTTCTGGAATTTGAATACCTTTCTCGTTTCATTAGCATAACGTGCTCGCATTACTGTAGGTGCTCTGTGCAAGGACTGGCATTTATAGCGTGAACCAAAATAAATAACAGCTAAATATTGTACGCTTTATGGATTCCGTATTTAAAATTTAAAAATAAATTGTTTGGTTAAAATTCAAAATAAATAAGTCATTTTTATGTGCGTATGTGTTTTAAGAACATAGTAGTGTGTTTAATGATTTCTTTATTAATTATCTTTTGTATGAAATATATTGGTTTTTAAAATAAATATTAAAAAAGAAAATATTATGGTACACTGTGCATTAAAAATATCAGATTAACAAATCTATACGTTAATTTAAATTTTGCACATTTTCTGGCTCTTACGACACCCTCAGGACGGAATAGGGCGGTGATACTATGTGTTGTAAATCCGTCACACACGGATACAAAACGTCTACTATACTAAAAATGCTTTTGTTGTCATTTATAATATCGGGGCGATCTTTACTAAGGTCAATAAGATAATTTGACGTCATAGACAATCCTGTTACCTTGTTATAGTTAGCTGAAACAAAACATTCTGCAATACGACACAGACTAATTACGATAATAACTATCATAAAAGATATCAATTACGCAATTAATTGGCTGAAGTGGGTTCGACGTATAATGGCAGGATCAAAGGTGGAGAACAATATTTAGGGTCTCCGTAGGTAGATAAATCAAAGAAAAATTATCGGAGCTCAACGCAATGGCAAACGGCAAGATTTAGCTTGGAGCTTGGGCTGATAATCGCAACAGAAGAAAAAAAGTGAATTGGGGGTGAAGTGTAAAGTGAATAATTTTCCGACTTGCCAACGTGGCACAGTAAGCAACTTTTCCTCCCTATAATTGGAAGAGGCGCGACTCAACAGTGGATTTTTGATGGTCTAGATTCGATCGATCCATCGGGTAGCAACTTACCAGATATTGTGGAACTATTTGGGAGAGGCATATTATGTGCATAAGTGGAATTCCATATAACTCGGAACCAACTTCTTGTAATTGAACCAAGAGTACCCAAATATATTTATTTTATTTTATTCTTCATTTACATAGGCGGACTTAATGCCAAGAAGCATTCTATCCCAGTCAACTTTTGGGTAGTGCAGAGAGGGGTTTACGGCTTAAGCACTGGAAAATGGCGAAAGTATGGTTTGGTATATGATATCTATTAACCTAATAACATAAATTAACTTAAAAATAAATAACATACCTATACAACATACATAATGCAATTTAAATATATAAATGTATTTATTAAATACACCTCTCATATCAAAGATTTCATAAATATATAAAATATATATTCCATTAGTAACCTGAGATATGACATGAGACGAAACCATTTTCACAATAAACTCAATGCTTATTGTAAAAATGGTTTCGTCAGCCATCTTGATTTCAAGGGGAAGCGCGTTCCATAAAAGAACAGACTGCACGAAAATGTTGAGCCTTCCGTCAAATAGTTTTATGCCATTGTTCCAAGTTTTATAGCAAACTTCTCAACCTGGACCGGGATTAATTTGAAGACAATCGAATGAAAGAACAATTTTCTTGCGGTAACACAAGTAGAAAAAATACATACAGACAAACTGATAACCTCATCCCTTTTTGAAGTGTGTTATTAATGACCATGACTTAACACTTGATACTCAACGCTTATCACTTGATACGTATTGCAAAGTTTAGAATCAAGCCTCCGGGGAGGTGTAGGTTACAAACTTACAGTATTGTGATTCAAATACACCGATAAACCAGACCAGCTTTGAGTCCTGGCAGTCCTGAGGGAATTATCGCAAACAACGGGAAAAATGTTGTCTCAAACAATATCAGCAATTGTTTGTGTTCTTTGATAACACTAGCTGAAAAATACGTTTGTGTTCATGCTCATCATCAGCATCGTCTGTGTATCATCCTCAAGATGTAACAGACATAGCTTGTACCAATACTACTACTCAGCCCATAAAAGGTCCATTGCTGAGTCGGGCCTCATCCAATCACACGGAGGGTAATTAGCCTAGTGTGCCATCTGCCTGATCTGCCTCCACCATGTGCCAAACCATGACGTTCCATTAGTCGCCTCTTACGACACCCTCAGGATGACATGGGGTGGTGACTCTATGTATTCTAAATCCGTCACCACATGGACTAGTTTGTATTGTTTCAGTCAATCATTGCCAATGACCTGGAAAACAACGTTTCAGTTAATTACCACGCTGCCTAGGGTGGACCGTTAGTGGCAAAGCACTGTTTGTTAATTAATTAATTAATTTCACATTCATGGTTCTTGGTACGTTAGGTTAGCGTAATTAATATACCTACTCCGATAAAAAATAGGTTTCGTTTAACAATTGTTGACTTAATCAATAGTTCTGAGGTTGTAATTCTGAGTAGTAGTATTGTGGTTCTGAGGCTCGCAGGACTGACGCCCGATGTGGCAGAAAAGTACTCGAGTGCTGGTATGCCCCCCACACAGTGGACCGACGACCTGGTTACGGTCGCCGAAAAGCGTCGGATTCAGGCGGCTCAGGACCGGCCTTCGTGGAATTGTTTGGGGGAGGCCTATGTCAAGCAGACTGGTGCCCCAGCTGCGGTACCGGTAGCATCTGATGGGTATTTAGGTGCAAGTGGATGATCATCCAGCCAGACGAGGTGATATGTCTGGCAGGGGAATGCGGCGCCTATTCTCCGATAACTGTAGTCGGGGATTTCTTAACCATGCGAATTGCTCTATAAACTCCGCTATCGCGGTGTAGAACTTTTTGGTAATTCTCGCATTTGTAGGTAACTGTGTAAAGTATGTAGCATGTTGGTCGCTACAGTTTCAAACGGTACTTATATGGTTAGAACAGCTGTCAGTTTCACATAACTGAGTACGTGTGATGACTGCCATAGATGAAAGCTGAGCCCGATGGCTTAAAGTGCTCTCCGAAGCACAAAGGAGGTCAGATGTTTTGACCAGTTATTGAATGCCTCTGACCTTACGCTTGCGTGGTGGAAAGCAACGCAAGGGTCTAGGATGGAGCAGGCAATTCAAGGAAATGCCTTGTCGGGCACCGGCTCTCACATTCACATGGCGGAACACAGTAAAACTGTTTGATGCCGACCTTAGATGTGAAGGTGGTCGCTAGCCGGGACCATTCGATCCTACTACCAAGCATGCTGGGTTTTGTAGACTATTACAACACGCGTTTTTTCCAGCGTGAGGTGGGGAAGTGTAATATTCTGACCCGTCCCCACACGGGTAAAAATTACGTTAACAAACATTAATGTAATCACATTTAGCAGACCCAGACGTTGTTAAACCTGCATATCAATGGCTTCCTACACTGACAGCTAGGCAGCGACTGCTTTAATATAACAAGTCAAAAGAGACAGATAATTTCTTCTTTTGCGTAAAATTATCATCTCACTTGTACCTCATTCTTCGAACAAAGGAAAATCATTTCATATTCCGAATTTAGCACGCGTTTAACAAAGTTCCATAAAGCGCTTTGCATAAACCAACCGAACGACTTAATACTGTGTTCGCTAAAATATACACGTGTTCCGGGCGGCAACGGATTTAGAATTCATGTCGCCACCCTATTTCATCCTGAGGGTGTCGTTAGAGCCGACAAAAGGAAATCAAAAGGTCGAATACCTAGCCGTAAGTGAAAGAAAACTTGATACGAAACCCTGTGGAACAATAGTAACAATGACAATGAAAATTTAATGTTTATTGTTAACATTAATTTAACATTTCGTATTATAAGAAATTGGCCACTATAACATTTATTGAGATGTCGAACAATATTTTCATCTACCAAATGACTGGACTTAGTGGGAGAAGTAGCATTAGTAACAATGACAATGAAAATTTAATGTTTATTGTTAACATTAATTTAACATTTCGTATTATAAGAAATTGGCCACTATAACATTTATTGAGATGTCGAACAATATTTTCATCTACCAAATGACTGGACTTATCCATTAGTCTTGCTGTTTCCATTAGTTATCTTATTTCACGTTTAAAATAAATAAATAAATATCCTTGGAAATTTCACACAACGCCATCTCGTCCCAAACTAAGCAACTTAATGCTTGTGCTATGGTAACGAGATGGATGATAAACTACTTATATACATATTTTTTTTGTAAATACATACATATTATAGATGGAAAAACACCCAGACCCGGAACAAATACTTGTAGGTCGTACAAATATTTCTTCCGTACGTTCTTATCCCTAATTTCATGCGGCATATTTTTATATTTTTTTACCCATAAGCAGAAAATACTATCGCTGTGTATATTACGCAGCAATGTACCTGACTCAGCGGTGGGTCATTATGGCTTTACCAGATACATCAAGGAAAGTACCTTTTCATTTCAAAAATTCATAACAACGAACCCCCCAATTTCCTTTACAGCACTATAGCGTGCTTCCCGAAGCTACACCATAAAATATTGGAGTATTAAATCGAGTAAACTGGCCCAATGCACTAGCTACAAATAAGCTCTGGGACACGAACATTCTGTGAATGCATTTCGCAAATCGCAACGGTTTGCGGGCGGCCTGCAATGCCTCTTGGGATATCGCCAACATGCAAATAGCCAATGTATGTTTGTGCTTCGAAATAAGGGTTCTTATACCGTGGTCAAACTCCTTACGCTTAGCGATTTAGAGTTTGAAGCTATATAACTATTGACAGTCGACTTTAGCTTAAAAACAAAGAAACAAAATCTAGCCGCAAGAGAAAGAAAACCACAGGTTCGCGCAAGCGCAGTCAACAGTGACGCCTGGGCTGGTGCCCGCAACGTGGGCAAGCGACTATCAGAGATGGCATCCCGGCCAACTGGGACGCCCTCTCAATCAACGAGGCCTTTGTCAATGGCGGGTCCCCCGACCCACCACGGGCCTCCTAGACGAGGGCAGAAGGGATTCGCATCGTCACGACCACCTCCACCCCTGCCTCCGTCCGCGGCGCGGGTCAGCCGGAGCTCCCTCCTTTGCGACCCGCCCCGCAGCCCCCTTCTGCGACATAACGGCCTCGCAGAAGGAGGTCCGTCAGCCCAGAGGGCGTTGGTGCACCGCAGCGGTCCAGGACTCGCAGGGCATTTTCCCTCCTGCAAATGGAAGAGACCCGACTCAGCAGTGGGTCCTTTACTGGCTGTGTAGTAGAAGTATAAAGAAAAAAATCATTTATCCAACGCCACAAGAATAATTACGATATATATCACGCGAATATATTATCACGAAATTTTCCTTATTAGTCGTAATATTCAAGTCAGTGATAGGCCGATAGAACGTGACTTACTTATTATTCGAAACTGGTTCATTTTTATAATAATGGCGGGTGTGAAGCGTCATAGTCATTTAAAAGTACTTTTAGTGGCTCGACGTTTCGGCATGGCATGATTACGACCAAGTCTGCCGACGAAGATAATCTAGAAGAAAATACTTTATTTAACATAGTAATAACTAAACTTCAACGCTTTATTAAGGATTTAAATTTATAAATAAAAAATCACTTAGTAATGTTTAAACAGTCAAACAGACTTACTTCAGGCATAGCTGAAACTTCGGGGCGTCAACGTGGACTGCGCTTACGCGAACCGTTGGCGCCCCAAGCGTGCCGTGTGAGGGTATACCGCTGGGGTTTTAGTAGGTATACGGGTTCTGTCCCGGGGAGCGTTGGTATGCATAAAGCAATTCCCCAGCGAAAACAAAAAAAAAAGGCATAGCTGAAACTATCACAAACAAAGCACCGTATAAGCTATGAAATAATTAATAAATAATGATAACCCACAAACTGAATGACGGGAACTGTGTATGTCTTATTTTTTAACTAGTGGCCCGCCCCGGCTTCGCCCGTGCAAAGCGGGGGTGGGTTATACATATAAACCTTCCCCTTGAATCACTCTATGTATTAAAAAAAACCGCTCCAAAATCCGTTGCGTAGTTTTAAAGATTTATGCATACATAGGGACGGACAGAAGAATGCGACTTTGTTTTATACTATGTAGTGATAGTGATAGTGATAACTACTTATATTTTGGTTTCATAGTTAGTTTCTTCCTTTTGTTTTTTTTTCTTTATGTTGCCACATTTATGTATGTATAGAGGATATGAGAATCATCATCATAATCATCATTTCAGCCAAAAGACGTCCACTGCTCTACTTCAATATCCACAAAGTCCGGTCCTGGGCCGCCCGCATCCATCGTTTTCCGGCGACCTTAATCAGGTCATCGGTAGGCCTACCAGCACTGCGCTTTCCGGAACGCGGTCGCCACTCGCGGACTTTTATGCCCCATCGGGCGTCGGTCCTGCGCGCTATGTTCCCGCAGCCACTTTCAATAAAAGTGGCCTAAGTTACTCCTTGTCACATCAGATAACTGCCAGTAAAAGTTCCGTCAAAATCAGACCAAGCCATTTCTGAGATTAGCATGTCGCGGGTTCGATCCCCGCACGGAAGAAATATTTGTACGACCTACAAGTATTTGTTCCGGGTCTGGGTGTTTTCTATCTATAATATGTATGTATTTACAAAAAAATAATGTTGTTGTCATGTTGATCATCCATCTCGTTACCATAACACAAACATTATGTTGCTTAGCTTGGGACGAGATGGCGTTGTGTGAAATGTGCAAGGATATTTGTGCAAGGATATTTAGTCACTCAAATTAAATTTATTTGTATAGATTATTATTATATCACAGTTTGATAAAGACCAGTAGACACGAACAGTAGCCTAGTAACTTTAAAAATACCCCAGACATAAGTTTCAAAGAAACTATTATATAAAACCCGATAATGTTTCGCACGTACATTAAGTAAGTCCTTCAATTGCCGCTTTCTTCGCAAGTTTTTCGAACAATGCGGGAAGTTCTAGGGGTAAAAACTGACGGGAATTTCATCCAGGGCCGAACTAAATGGGCGATAAATTAAATTTTTATACGCAAAATTCCGTATTTTCCCGCGTCGACGACACTATACCGTAAAGCCAGACTTTTCGTGATTCAACACATTTTTATGCAAGAAAGTTTATAAATAAATTTAGTGTAGGTATGAAGTCATGGTTTTAGTGGTCTCCTAATAGCTTTTTTAACGATACCCCAGCACTGTATGGTGGGGGCAGTTTACAAACGTGTAATTCACGAACACAAATGACACCCAGACACCGACAAAGAGCCTCTGGATTACACAAAGCCACTTGTCCGATCACGGAATCGAACCCGGGACCCGTGATCGAAAGGCGACACATCCAACCCTTAGACCAACAAGGCAGTAAAAGTTAAGATCAATGATATTCACAATATTTTATATATTTTCAGATTTATAAAGAATATGAATATTTTATATTTTCTTTACATTGATAAATGAATTATAAGAAAACATATAGAGAAAGATATCGATTACCTACATTGTCTCGGCACTCAACTAGCGCCATCGCGCCTTTTACCAAAAACTTACTTTAAGAATATTGAATATTATCCTTTTTCATGTACTGTAATGTAATGTCTGAAAATCTGATATTTGTTTCTTCATATCTCTATATGAGTACGTCTGAAATCGGAAATATGATTTTAAGATTATGCCTTTTATTTTGGCCTGGCCTGGCCAACGCGGTATTGTAATAAGTACTCTGTCTAAGTAGCGCCTTAATAGTGGGTCATGAGGTGGTTTGTGTGGCGCTAACTGCGGCACCTTTTTACTACGCTTTTAATAGCTTCAGACGTTTGTAACGGAATTTGGATCAACGGGTCCCGGGTTCGATTCCGGGGTCGGGCAAGTGTCTTTGTCTAAACCAGAGGCACTGGCTCGGAGTCTGGGTGTCATTTCTATCTATAATATGTATGTATTTACAAAAAAAATATTATATAAGTAGTTTATCATCCATCTTGTTACCATAACACAAGCATTAAGTTGCTTAGCTTGGGACGAGATGGCGTTGTGTGAAATGTCCAAGGATATTTATTTAATCTTTGAACATGATTTTGACCCAGTTAAAAACGTCTGATTATCTCGAAATTTGGCACACTTATTAAGGACCGATTACAAATCAATATTTTTAACAGTTTAATTCGCTATCCTTACTAGGATAATCAGGATTACCGATGTTTTGTTTGAAGAATCCGTCAAGGTGAAACACCGCTATTTTATGCAATAGCTAATAGAGATGTAAATATCATAAAGCTATATTTTTTGTGATTATTTAGCAATAGCTTTATAATATTTCAACTAAAAAAATATCAAAATAACTCGTCTACTCATAAGTGTTCTTAAAATGTTTATAACTATTGATACCATGCACCCCACGATTTTTTACAATATAAACATTTTTTCTTACACTATTTTTAATTCAAATTTATTTTCTATTTTTAGTTCGATTTAAAAGAGTATTTTTTTAAACGATTATCATTTCTTATCCTTGCGAATTGCTCTGTAAACTGCTTGCTTGCTTGCTTGCTATTGCCATCTTTTGTTTATTACCCCGTTTCTATGTAATATTTCTTGATGGCGATAGTGGGTCACATATTTGCGCAAACTATGTACTCGTACGTAGTATTCTGGCCGGTCCAATTTGTATAATTATATCAAGGTAATCCTGCGACGTTATTATGCATAAAACAGATCGTGATTTTTGTAAAGAACGAAATAAGAACCAACATATAAAACACATGCACAAAATGAAACAAATATACACAAGAACTCCTCGGTCTACCTAACTTTCACACAAAAGTAGGTCAATGATGTTCATTTACATCATCGGTTCAGGAGGTGTGCTCATACTCAAACTCAAAAGGAACTTTGAAAAACTCATATAAATCGTCATATTTAAAATTACCATTATCATCTTATGGGCCCTTTCCCACGCTAGGTGGTAGTCTCCACATACACCTATCAGTCGTCATACCTACATTTACACCTTTCATACACAATTCCTCGCTCCTACAATCCATCCATCTCCCTTGATCGCCCACAACATTTACGTCCACCCACATTCACGCCGAAACTACCACCGGTTTAGAATGCTGCTCTACAGAGAAGAGCCTGCAAGGAACTCCTCTATAGTTGCATTTTTTTTCGAATTGTTGGTCTTGTTTACACTGTTTCTTGGCTGCCACAAGCACACCAAACTTTTACTATCCTTTTAATTATCAGGGCTCAAAATAAAATTGGTTCGTCGCGACAGCTCGTTAAAATGAATTCATTTGTATTACTACTCATTGTCATAACAGCGTTTGTTACAAGCAACATGAATCAACATTTGCCGTATAAAATATCAACAAATCAGAGGTAATATCAACACCCATTGAAACCTATTGAAGCTAAACCGTTCACAGCACCATCATATCAACAAACCTGTTACAATGACGATTAAATAATCGAGGCGTCACTCAGTATGACGTCACAACAAGCGATGACGTCAGAAAGCATTCGTCAGGGTTTTCGAACAGTTGATAATGTTAGTAGTGAATTTTTAAGCGGGTGCTGGATGAAAAGGTCACGATTTTATGTATACCAAAATGGTACGGAAGGGCAATATTTACCGGAATACAAAACAAATAAAATTATACTGGGACTGAAGTAGGCAAACATCACAGCTGCCTGAAAAACAATATATGATTCTTTTTTCTCTTATCGATCTGGTCATCTATGCCATATATGTTTTAAGGTGTGCCATTTACTATTCAACCCACAAATGGCCTAACGGGTTGGCATAGGGTTTCGTTTCAAGTTTTCCTTCACTTGCGGTGGAAATTACAAGGCCGAACACTTTTCAGCCTTGTAATTCCTGTGTTTTTCTTGTAAAATCTTCTGACTGCGTTTTTGGTCCAGGAGTTAGATGTGCCGCGTTTGGCTCAACGGCTCCCGGGTTCGATTGCGGGGTCGGGCAAGTGCCTTTGTCTAAACTAGAGGCCCATGCTTTTTGCACATTTGTGTTCGTGAATTACATATTTGTAAACTGCCCCGCGATACAGATTACGCCAAGTGCAGGGGTTTCGTTAAAAAAAATATCGATGACCTTCGTTGTTATTGATTTAAGATGTAATTTCCTAATTTGTAAGGCTCCTCAACATTACAATTTAGTAAACAATTCACGAAGAAATTAGGTTTACAATCTCTGCCTTTAGAGATGGGCCATTAACTTCTCCGTACGAAAAGCGAATTTCAAGCACGTCGGCTAATCGGGTTATTTTTCAGAATGCTTACAAAAGACGCAAATAGCACACTGCTTAAGTAGGAAATTTTAAAAAAAGAAAAGCATTTTAATTAACATTTTCATGAGATGGCAAGATAAGGTTATCTACCTGCAGACTACTGAATCATAAAAATTAAAGTAACACAACATCTATACTCTATAAAAATAAATAAAATTGGAGTGTCTGTTTGTAATAATAAAACAACAACTTTTTACTAAATGCCTAAGTATACACAGTACATAGACCAAAATAACTTTTATTTAAATTTTTGTCTGTAAAATTGGTCCAGCCGTTCCACACATTAGCCGGAGCTAATCTCTGGAACGGCTGGACTGATTTTGACGGCACTTTCACTGATAGGTAGCTGATGATATAAGGAATAACTTAGCTTTTTTTGACTAGCTTCGCCCCGCGGCGTCACCCGCGGGTAACATCGCACCCGTGCGAAGCCTGGACGGGCCGCTGGTGGTAAATAAAGTTCTTCTGAATTAGAGTTTGTGATTATGATCCGCTGGCCGGACGAATGGAAATATAGCTTTAAGTCAATTTCATCTTTATTTTTATCTATATTTTGAATAATATTATTAGTTTCTTTAGCCAGTTACGACCCACATGATAGAAATAGTTGATGCATTTATATATTCTAGACTAAGTGTACAAATATATATTCAAGTTATTGGTTATCTCCTAAAAGTATACAATTCAGTTGAACTGACTAATGGAATTTGAATACAAAATATCACCAACACATCATTTCCTGAGGGTATCGTAAGAAGCAACTAAAGGGAACACAAGAGAAGGAAAATTTGATACAAACCCTGTGCCAACCCGTTTTGCCAGCGTGGCATAGTAGGCTAATTTCCTTCCCAGAATTTGCAGGAGAACCGACTTACAATAAGGCCAATAGTCCGTGTGGTAACAGATTTAGAATACATAGTGTTACCACCCCATCCTGCGGGTATCGTAAGAGCCGACAAATGATATGACAAGGCTGAAATCGTAGCCGTAATGAAATTCAACCCACTTGGCCAGCGTGGCACAGAATGCTTAATATTCTCCATGGAATTGGAGGAGGGCCGACTCAGCAGTGGGCTGAGTAGTAGTAATCACTATCATTATCATCACTACATCGCTATCACTATCACTATCATCACTATCACTACATATTATAAAACAAAGTCGCTGTCGTCTGTCCCTATGTATGCTTAAATCTTTAAAACTACGCAATGGATTTTGAAGCGGTTTTATTTAATAGTAAGATGATTCAAGAGGAAGGTTTCTAAGTATAATATATTCATAATATTGTAGAGAAACACTGATAAATTTAGAGATTCATCATTGCACCTTTACGAAGCTGGGGCGGGTCGCTAGTAGTACAATAAAGCAAAACATTTTACTTGGCAAAAAAATGCAGTTTGATAATAAAACGTCCCACTCAAATGTCAAATGAATATACTCGTAACTCATGCTCCAAACGACCTTTTCCTATTATATTTTACGGCTTAACGTTGCCACTTCACACGGCTATAAAAGTAACTTGTAAGTTCCCATAAAATATTAAAATCCTGGGTCACACGTAACTTAATCCCTAAAAGGAAGATTAGAGGAGAACACATAAAATATTAATAGTATATGTGGCTAAGAGGCTGGACAAAATGTATTAAGTCCAGGACTCACTGGAAAAACCAATGGGAATTTTCCGACCACGACCTTTATCAAATATGTAAAACTAGCGACCCGCCCCGGCTTCGCACCGGTCAATGATGAACATCTAAATTTATCAGTGTTTCTCTACAATATTATGTACTATACAAAACCTTCCTCTTGAATCACTGTATCTATTAAAAAAGCTTAAAAATCCGTTGCGTTGTTTTAAAGATTTAAGCATAGATAGGGACGGACAGACGACAGCCACTTTGTTATATGTATTGTAATATGTAGTGACAGTGATAGTGAAGTGATGACAGTGATAGTGATGATAAATCACAAATACGAGTAGTACTTTAATTGCCAAAGTAGCTTTTCGGCTTGAAACATTTTTAGATTCAATTTATCGAAACGCATCTATAGGGTTCCGGTGACCTTAACCAGGTCGTCGGTACACCGTGTGTGCAGGCCTACCACCAGTGTGCTTTCTGCCCCATCGGCCGTCAGTTCAGCGAGCTTTATGCCCACTGCCGTTTCAACTAATAAGTGATCCACTACTGAGTCGGTCCTCCTCCAGTTACATGGAGGGTATTTAACCTACTGTGTCACGCTGGACAGACGGGTTGGCACATGGTGCCGTATCAAGTTTTCCTTCTCTCGCGGCTAGACTATCGGCCTTGTCATTGCCTTTTGTCGGCCCTGTCATAACTTTCAGGATGTTATAGGCAATGCAGGATGGAAATGTACTAGCTCAGTGCCTTATTTATTGTTTTAAAATAACAAATAGACAAATGTCATTCTAAAAATTGCATGGCCAACATAATCCTTTTTATTTAAATATGTGTCATTGTATTATTTTTACTTTTCTGTCTCATTCTGTCTGTTTGTTATTATACGGTATATATGTATATTAGCGAAACAATGTTTTACTTTCTTCAAATATGGAGTACTCTGCAAGAGGTAGATCACCTAGCCCCAAGAGAAGGAAAACTTGATACAAACCCTGTGCCAACCCGTCTTGCCAGCGTGGCACATTAGGCTAATTTCCCTGCGTGAATTTGGAGGAGGCCTGACCCAGTAGTGGGTCATTTATAGGCTTAAACAACGACGACTACTTCCTATACTGCCGCTCTGTGGGACTACGGTTTCACAATCATAATGCCAAAACCCGATACAATGTAAACGAATCTCATTTTTTGAGGCAAAATGTAGATAATCATTTTGCCTCAAAAAATGGGAACGTTACTTAGTAACTTCTGAAGATAATACAGGCCCCATAGTATAGCTATACCGTCCATTGTGTGTTTGGAAGTTACTTCCACTTATACGATCATTGGAAGGCGGAACTCAAACAAAGGCAAGCTTAGTAACGAAGTTCTTTTTAAATTGCGACACAATAATGTTCCCTACATTAAGGCTACTTACGAAGGATCCCGAAACAAATTACGTGTGCTTACCTGAAACAAGAAGAAAGATTTAGTTTATGTGAGCAACAGATGTACTTTGCGTGTAGTGACGGATTTAGAATACAAAGTGTCACCATCTAGTTCCCATAAGATGACCCACTGCTGAGTCGGGCCTCCTCCAGTTATATGGAGGGTAATTAGCCTACTGTGCCACCCTGGCCAGACGGGGTGGCACAGGGTTTCGTTTCAAGTTTTCCTTCTCTTGTGGTAGGTCATCGGCCTTGTCATTTCCTTTAGTCGGCTTTACGACACCCTCATGATGGAATGGGGTGGTAACACTATGTATTCTAAATCCGTCACGATACGGATAATACATTTATTATCTGATGACAAATAAATTAAAAACATGAGATTTCACTTGGGCGTCCTAAGAATGGTATAGGCGCGATATAGTGATGGCGGTCTTGTGAAGTTATCACACTTGTTATTGTTTTTAATCCTTTCAATTATTTTAACAATAGATGTAATCTAAGCTACCGATATTTTAAATATAATTGTTATTTGAAACCAACGACTATTTAAACCTTTACAAAAATGTTTATCATTTCATTTGGTGTAATATATCGAAGAGGTAGCATGTGCCTTCTGTGAAGATCGCTTTGTGAAACATATTTTACGTGCTTGATAAGTGAATTTGCAAACTTAAGAGTTTGGCAACCGTATCTTGTGAATCGTATCTTTTGGGTAAATATAAACATAATATAGACACCAGATTTCAGCTGAGCGAAACAGCATATTTCCGCTGAGTTTGTGGCACAATATTCGCCGACTGTGCTAGACAGACTGGTCCAAGGATGTTTAAAAAATAATCCTTTTCTTGCGACCATATTTTCTGCTTTATTAATTGGGTCTTAGGTCGCCTTCAGTCGTGGATTGGTGGTTACAAAGACAGGATAGACAAATCCAATTACAGGAAACATTTGTCTCAAAACAGTGCATCGTTTATCAACAATGTGGAGCACATTTTTCATAATGCCGAATGATTAGTTGTCACTCAAGTGTGGCGTTGAGTGCTGTTGTAATAAGATTAGCTGTTTTTCATTACGTAAATGAAAAACTTCTATTATACATATTAGCTAATTTTCTACAACAAATTATGGGCGATGGTTGTGGAAATTTTATCGTGTAAAATAAATCACACAGACGCGCATATAAATTAGCATATATGAATTTAATATTAGTTTATGAGAAGTGAATGAGATACAATAAAGAGTATTTGAGCTAATAGTTTTTTGACATTTTCTAGCTATGTGGCAGATAGTATTGTTAAGTTTGGTGCCTAAATTGATTCAAGGAAGATATGAGAATGTTAATGTAAAGTTAGATTGGTGGGAGACGGCCGTGTTTTACCAAATTTATACAAGATCCTTCATGGACAGTGATGGTGACGGAATAGGTGACCTAAATGGTAAGTATTATCAATAATATCCTATAGTCATAACAATAAATAGAACAACATTGTTCATTTATAGAAACATTAGAATGTTCGAGAAATAAAGTTAATGGATGGCTTCTAACTAATTTTACATAACATTTCAAACCATTTTTTACCCTCTACCTATTAACATTTCGAGAATGTAGCTTATTCCCTTATGAAGGTCTATTCGACTCAACTTCAATTATGTTATAGTTACATTTACAATTAAATTTGCATCAACTTTCAAATAAATTTTTCTTGAATACAAATCTTTAACATTTTTCGTGTGTTGCGGGAGCTACGGAAATGGGTCAGGGATTTCTTTTCCTTTATCTCTTGCGCCCTTTTCACCAATCGATCTCTATTATATCGAATACGATTTATAAAAAAATTGAGGAATATAAAGTCAAGTTGTGCAGAAATGTCGCATTTTACGCGCAATAATAGGAATTCTGGATATTACGAAATGGTTATGGAGGGGAAAACTGAGGCCATAATCCATAGAGCTGAAACGTATTAAAAAAACTATAGTAGCGTATCTTCGGCATGCAATGGACCATTTTTTCTTTAATATGTTAAGAAGGTTTAACAAAGTTACACCGACAATATTGAATACATCACAAGAGCTTTTAATTTATCTAGCTCTAGTAAGATTGTTTGAAACACTAAAACGAACGGGCTGATAATCTAAAAACAGGAACGCGTCTTTTTAATTTAATCACGCTCTTTTTAAGTCTAAAAATATAAACTAAAATGATAACTGACCTTTTTATTGTAGGCATAACGTCCAGATTGGAATATTTGAAGGAATTAGGAGTGGATGCGGCATGCTTAGCACCATTATTTAAGTCACCTATGAACGACTTTGGGTATGACATATCAGAATATTATACTATACAGCCGGAGTATGGAAGTATGGATGACTTTGAACAGCTGCTGAAGAAGGCTGGTGAGCTAAGTAAGTAGATTTTGGTTTTAATTTAGAATTATTATTATCTGGTAAACGTTTTAACTGCTGCATTTCATGAGTTTGATCATCTACTACTACTCAACTCATAAGAGACCCACTTCTGAGTCAAGCTTCCTCCAATTACGAGTACATAGAGGGTAATCAGCCTACTGTGTCACGCTGGCCAGACGGGTTGGCACAGGCTTTGTGTCAAGTTTTCCTTCTCTTGGGACGAGGTGATCTGCCTCATACGTTCCATTAGTCGCCTCTTACGACACCCTTAGGATGAAATGGGTTGGTGACACTAAATCCGTCACCACAGGGATGATGAGTTTGATTATGCTATGTTATAATAATATACTGTCTTCAAATTTGCCAATATAATATAAAAATATCTTCGCATACATTGACAATTATTATGAACAAGATTACGTTGCCTTATTAAAATTTTCCAAGATTTTTTGCTAAGCGATATACTTTCAAGTATTCTAAGGAACAAAGGTTCTCAAATTAATTACATTTATTTACCTAATTTTTATTAAGTTTAAGGAAGGCCATAAAACTTTTTTCATCTAAAATCGCTTTAACTTATCAGCATTTGCCAATCAGGTTTCAGGCGTATTAGCCTGGGATTTAGAATACACAATGTCACCAACTCATCCCATCCTGAGACCTGTGCCAACCCGTCTTGCCAGTGACAAAGTAGGGTAATATCTCTCCGTGTATTTGGAGGAGGTTTCAGTTGTAGGTAATTTATGTACTGAGACGAGATGATAGGTAGGCCCTGGCTTATCCCAATGCTAGCTTTGGGTTAAGGACCATTTTGTGTGTCCTTTCTAACCGAACTAACCTAACCTTGTGAAGAGCTCCGCGACAAAGGTAGTAGGTATTTAGAAAAACGTAAACTGCAGAAAAGAGCTTTGAACTTTGACTTCTGAAAATTAAGTGCAAACAACAGCAAACAAGTTTAGATATTCGTATCCTTTCATAAATTTCGTTACAAAATCCTATACTTTGATTGTGGTATTTTCATGATCATTTAGAAGCTGTCGATCCCGAGTTGTAATTATTTCTGGCGGGAAAAACATAACAGACATTTAACAAGTTCTATGTAAATATTCAGTGAAGTTTGCTTATCGGATTTCAAATTTAATCAAAGTTGTCGATTATACTCGGAGTATATAATAGAGTCTTGGGCTGAAATTATGATGATGATTGCAATACTCGTAAACTGAAGAGAATTCTCTGAATTATGACGATTGAGATTGACAGAAATGACTGCCTCGTTGGCCTAGGGGTTGGATGTGCCGCCTTTGGATAACATGGTCCCGGGTTTGATACCGGGGCCGGGCAAGTGTCTTTGTGTAAATCAGAGGTAGGTACTTGCTCTGAATCTGGGTGTCATTTTATCTCCGTGTTTGTAAACTGCCCCCGCGACACAGGTTAACCTAGAGCAGAGGCTACGTCTTTTAAAAAAAAATGAATTTCTTATTTTTACAGTGTATTATTTATTACAATTCATGGGACAATTCAAACGTAATAATAATCAAATTAGAATACATATTTTGTAACTTTACGGCAAAATTTCCTTGGCCAGACATATTGGCAAAGGCTAGATTCTACTTGGCTAGAGCTACAGGGTGTAAATAAACCCAAAGGGTCTCATTAGTACTACCGCTATATTGGATCGATATATTATATTCCAAATTTTTTTAAAATAATTATACGAGTAGAACGTACAACTCCTTCTGCGATCTATTGTAATCCCATCGGATGGTAATAGAGTATTAGCACACCCTGTTTATCACATTTAACAGCGTAACGTCATTATGACATTGTATTTTTTAAATTGGATAAATACCAAGCATTGTTTTGTTTAGATATCAAAATTGTGTTAGACTTCGTGATCAACCATTCCAGTAATGAGAGTGACTGGTTCCTGAAATCGGCGCATAAAGACGAGTATTATAGCGACTGGTACATTTGGGAGAGTGGACATTTCAATGAACAGGGACAAAGGAGTCCGCCAAATAATTGGGTGAGTATCGGCGTCGAAGGCGCTCAGTTGTTTACAATTAATAATTTCGCAAATCAATCAGATACAGATAGATACAGAGGAGTATTTCAATTAAGGCAGGCGAAATTGTATCAAGAGGCATTTTCAAATTTGACAATTGTTGTTCATTATTGCGTAGTGGTTCCGTGTGGTGACGGATTTAGAATACATAGTGTCACCAACCCATTACATCCTGAGGGTGTCATAAAAGCCGACAAAAGGAAATGACAAGGCCGTAATCCTAGTTGCAAGAGGAGAAAAAGTTGATACGAAAAACTGTGACCAGCGTGGGACAGTAGGCTAATGCCCCTCCTTGTGATCGAAGGAAGCCCAACTCAGCAGTGGGCAATCTATGGGCTGAGTAGTAGTAGTATTTGATGATGGAGGATATCCCATACTATCCTGAGGATATCCCATACTATCCTGAGGATGTCCCGTACTATCCTGAGGATGTCCTATACTATCCTGAGGATGTCGTAAGTGGCGACAAAGGAACGCAAGAGGTAAATAAGCTAGTCGCAAGAGAGTATAAAATACTGTACCAATCCTTCATGCCAGCGTGGTACAGTAGGCTAATGCCCTGCCATGAATTTGGAGGAGGCCCAACTCAGTAGTGGATCATTTATAGGCTGAAACGGCGACGAAGACGATTATGCTAATGTATAGTGTACCTAAATTGGAATTTATTATCGCTCACTGACTGTAATTCCGTCCAGACAACCTATCTCATTCAGAAACATTAGTGCTACTAAATTTCGCTCAAAGAATCTCATTCTTTGGACATGGTCTGCGTTGGAATAAAGATATTTTTTAACTGGGTCGTCTATACATAAAATCTAAAAAATCATTTAACTTACGATGTAAACCGACTTCTAATCTTCTATTTTTATAAATAAAAATGCAATAATTAATTGCTGTTCGTTAGTCTCGCTAAAACTCGAAAATAGATGGACGGATTTGGCTAATTTTGGTCTTGAAATATTCGTGTGAGTCCAGGGAAGGTTTAAAAGGTAAGAAAATATGAGTTTATTTATTGATTCTGAGGCGGTACGAAGTTTGCCGGGTCAGCTAGTAAGTATAGTAGTAGTATATTTGGGACCGACGTTAATTAACGGATTTAGGTATACGCAAGGCGCCGACTTCAAATAATTTCTTGTAACAATATATTTTTTATTATCTTTATTTGGTTGACATATTTGTTTTTTTTTTTTAAGAATATAACTTATAACTCGGAACCAAAACTAGTAAGTCATCCAAGAATATCAAAATTTTCCTTCCAATATTTATTAATTTAGGAGTGAGGCAGTACAAAAAACATACAGACGAACAGAGAACCTCCTCATTTTTTATTCGATTTATAAACAAAACTGTCAGCTTCGTTCCCTAGGGCTTGGAATATAACGATATAATCGTATGCTTGCAGAATAATTATATTCGATTTTTTATTCTATAGATAAGTCTGTTCCGAAAAAGCGCATGGACATACTCTCCGAACAGGGATCAATTTTATCTTCATCAGTTCGGTGATGCTCAACCAGACTTTAACTTTCGAAATCCAGTCGTTGTTGACGAAATTAAAGTAAGTGTTTGTATTGTTATATGAATATCGATACCGTGTGGTGACGGATTAAGAATACACAATTACACCGACCCAATCTTGAGGGTATCGTAAGAGGTGACTAAAGGAATGCAATCGTGCTGAGAACCTTTTGTTTGAAGTCGGTTAAAAATGAGAATCTGCTAAAATGTATATAATATACACTAACTATCATGTACATTTAATGCAGCAATATACTCGGGTGAATCAAAAAGTTCTTAGAAGTGCATATATATGAAACCTTTTTGGATCAAGTTCGATATTCAAATTAAAGAGTGTCTATCACACTATATTTATGCAGACTGTCACTTGATTTTGTCAGTTCGTTCGCATGTAATAAATTTTTTTGTGCAACGAGTTGCTAAAAAGTCAAAATTATGGATAAAAGTGAGTTACGTGCGGTGATAAAATATCTCAGTTTGAAAAAAATGTCTACGAAGGAAATTTTTTTGGACATTCAGCAGACATTAGGGGGTGATGCTGTACCCTATTCTACGGTTGCGTACTGGGTGGCTGAATTTAAAAGAGGTAGATCAAGCTGTAAAGATGACCCGCGTTCTGGGCGGCCTTCAACCTCCGTTACAGAAGAAAATGTCAAAAAGGTTGAGAATCTGGTTTTGGAAGACAGAAGAATGACTATAAAACATATAGCTGAGATCCTAAAGATATCTTTTGGTAGCGTTCAATCCATTTTAATTGATTCACTGGGGTTCAAAAAAGTGTCTGCAAGATGGGTGCCACGAATGTTAACCGACGAAAACAAAAAGCGACGTTTGGAAATTTCCAAGCGTAATCTCGAAATGTTCCAGCGTGATTCGGATAATTTTTGCCGTCGTCTTGTCACCATGGATGAAACGTGGGTCCACCATTTTGATCCTGAAACTAAAAGACAAAGCATGTCTTGGAAACGACCATCCTCTCCATCCATTAAGAAATTTCGAGTTGCTCCTTCCGCTGGCAAAGTTATGGCCTCTGTGTTCTGGGATAGTGAAGGAATCCTTTTTATTGATTACATGCCAAAAGGCCAGACGATAACTGGACCCTATTATGCAAATTTAATCCCGAAAGTGCGTGAAGCGATTAAAGAAAAACGTCGTGGAAAACTGTCGTTGGGCGTGTTGTTCCTTCAAGATAACGCTCCTGCCCATCGATCGGAAGTTGCGCTCAACGCAATCCGCTGTGCTGGCTTCAATCTCCTTGACCACCCACCATATTCTCCGGACTTAGCCCCAAGTGATTTTCACTTATTTCCAAAATTAAAAGAGGAAATTCGTGGAACAAAATTTCACGATAATGACGCGGTTATAGCTGCCGTAGAGGACTTTTTCGAGAGTCAAGAAAATAATTTTTTTTCACAAGGAATAAGGAAGTTAGAAACGCGTTATTCTAAATGCATTGCATTGGAGGGAGATTATGTAGAAAAATAAAATATTATTATTTAAATCTTTGCATTTTTTAATATTGATTCCAAGAATTTTTTGATTCACCCTCGTATATGTAATACATATCCAGCCAATAATATGATGTTAGTTTAGCACCAGGAACACGCACGCACATTTGTTTTCGTTAGTCGCTCAGTGTAGTGAAGAAGTTTGTCGACAAATCTCAATCTTCACTAACTGATATCGATAGTATCTACCTATTTATAAAACACGTGGTCGCCCAGCGGTCGAAATTCGACCTTAAATAATTTAAATTATAGTTCTATTCAAAATTTGAGCAGAGACTTTAACAATGATCAATAGAGTTACTTATATGCGTGTGTGTGTCAAATATATTGTGTGCGTTACGACTTTTTGTATTGAATCATTTAAAAAAATATTATCATTTTGCACTCCTTCTCAACGTAAACTATAAGCGTGGGAAATCTTATACTCCTCCGGCTGCGCAATTTACGTAAAACTTAAATTTTTGCGTCACGCATTAATTTAATAATTTCCACACACACTAAGAACCAGGAAACAGGATTTTTCTCTAAAAAACAAAAAAACTTGCCTATATTTGGCTATAATGGCTGCTGGGAACGTTCTTGTCCAATTTCTTGGAAGTAAATAAGTTTTTAGGGGCCACTCAGATACATGGCTTTTAATACTTTCCATTCAAAGTTTATTTGATTAAAGGCCCCCATGATCTAACGGCTGCATACGTGTGTGTATCTGTTAGAATACATAGTGTCACCAACCCGTTCCAACCTGAGGCTGTCGTAAGACCTGATAAAAGGAAACGACAAGGTACATAACCTAGCCGCAATAGAAGGAAAACTTGATACGAAACTCTGTGCCAACCCGTCTAGTAACCGTAGCACAATAGGCTAATTACCATCCAAATTTAATTGCTGGAGGCCCGACTTAGCAGTGGGTCATTTTGACTGGCTCGTTGGTCTAGTGGTTAGATGTGCCGCCTTTGGATCAACGGGTCCCAGGTTCGATTCCGGGGTCGGGCAAGTGTCTTTGTCTAAACCAGAGGCACTGGCTCGGAGTCTGGGTGTCATTTTTATCTATAATATGTACGTATTTACAAAAAAAATGTATATAAGTAGTTTATCATCCATCTCGTTACCATAACACAAGCATTAAGTTGCTTAGCTTGGGACGAGATGGCGTTGTGTGAAATGTCCAAGGATATTTATTTATTTAAAAATATTTATTTATGGGCTGATTAGTAGTAGTATTAGATCGAAAGGCAGCGCATGGAACACCGATATAAATGGGTCTTCAAATAAATTTAATTACATTACTGTTTGATTTAATTTCAGAACGTTATGAAGTTCTGGCTCGAAAAGGGAATAGCAGGCATGAAGATTGATTCTATCAACTACGCTTTCGAAGTGGATAAGGACCTTTATGGAGGACGGTATCCCAATGAGCCCTACACTGGAACACCGGGAGTAGGACCTTCTGATTATGGATATCTGGATCACGTGTACACTAAGGATCAAGAAGAAACCTATGAATTAGTTTCCCAATTAAGAGACGTTGTTGACGCCATTTCTATTAGAGATAACTTGACAAGGTAATTTAAGATTTTTTTTTACACATGTGTTGCCACTACTCGACATTGGCAAAAGTTGTTGAAAATATCGGCAGATTGCCAGAATAAAAAAATTAATGAATTATCGAACTTAGTAAGATAACTAGCGGCCCATCCCGGCTTCGCCCGGGTGCGATGTTACCCGCGGTTATTGTCGTACCGCGGGGTGAAGCTAGTCTAAAAAAGTAGCCTAAGTTACTCCTTATGATATCAGCTACCTATCAGTGAAATTCCTGTCAAAATCGGTCCAGCCGTTCCATAGATTAGTTTGATTAGTTGAAGGGTTGGAAAAGCCCTTAGTATATCTTTAAAAACACGCCCTTTAGGTTAAAACGGGAACTTTCTTGTTCGCGGGGGGATAAAGGGCTATCACACTTTAAAAGTTCCTTTATCGTGCCGGGACTTTTTCAGTTTTATCGGCACGCACATTTTATCAACTTAGTTATATTATATATACTAGCTACCCGCCCCAGCTTCGCACGGGTGCAATTATGCATATATTCTACATATAAACCTCCTTCTGAATCACTCTGTCTATTAAAAAAAAGCGCTTCATAATCCGTTGCGTAGTTTTAAAGATTTAAGCATACATAGGGACGGACAGACGACAGCAACTTTGTTTTATAATATGTAGTGATAGTGATAATGATGTTTGTGTATGAACGAACCACAATGTTCACCTTAGAGGAGGTGGAGGCCTAAGCAGTGGATCTTTTATGGGCTGCAATGATAAATGTCCACTGCTGAACATAAGGGTGATATTCTTTGACCACATAAGAATATTTTGTTTCGGCCTCTAGAACACTACTGAGTCGCGCCTACTACAAATTCATGGAGGGAAATTAGCCTTTGTCTAGATTTCTTTGTCTTACGGCTCGTTTACTCGCCTCAGGATAGTATGGTGACATTGTGTATTCTAAATCCGTCACCACACGGAGCAAGAATATCGAATCGACCCAAATATATGGGCACCGTCTCTTATTGCGCTTACCAATATTATGGCCACCAGTTAAAGATTAACCCACCGGCTGCACTAGGTAGCTTGTCCCTAGTCCCCTAAAAAATACAGGTTACATATGTGATTGTACAAATTTTCAGCTCAGCACCATTTCTTTCACGTTAAGGTGGATGTTCCAGGGTAGCCCGCGAAATTCAAATTTTCTTAAATTTTTTGCAATTGCAGGTCAGTGCTAGATTGTATGTTGATTAAAATGTTATTCGCGGCTATAAGACGTATGTAGTTATAGAATTATAATCATCTAAATCATCAATACATAAAGGTGCAAGAAAATCTTTTTCAACGTCAAAGTCATTCTTGGAGTTTGACGTTGAAAAAGATTGGAGGGTTGTATTGATGAGTTTGATGATTATAACTCTGTAACTACATACGTCTTACAGCCGCGAATAACATTTTAATCAACATACAACCTAGCACTGACCTGCAAATTGCAAAAAACGTAAGAAAATTTGAATTTCGCGGGCTACCCTGGAACATTCACCTTAAATACGCTCAGCAGAAACATGTTGTTAGGAATTCTACAACTTCTCAGCCCATAAATGACCCACTGCTGAGTCGGGTCTCCTCTCAACACCGGGAGGGTAATTAGCCTACTGTACCACGCCTACCAGACGGGTTGGCACAGCGTTCCGTAGCAAGTTTTCCTTCTCTTGCAGCTAGGTTATCGATCATATCCTTTCCTTTTGTCGGCTCTTACAGCACCCGCAGGATGGAATAGGTATTCTTACTTAGTATTCTAAATCCGTCACCACACGTAATAGCCAGCCCATAAATAACCCAGTAGTCAATATTTAAGAAAAAAAATTCTTCTCTATTTATTTATTAATGTATTTTCTAGCATAATTTCTTTCACAATAAAAAATACGCTCAGCAGTAATGTACTTAAGAATTCACAAACCGACTATCCTATCGTATTTATTTCCAAGTGCATTATTGTGCTTTTTTTCACGTTTGCGTTCACAATGGGGCTTATTAGGCGGCTGAGAGTCACTCAACGTGCGATGGAAAGAGCTATGCTTGGAGTTACTCTACGCGATAGAATGAATGCGATCAGAAATAAGGAAATCCGTAGAAGAACTAAAGTTACCGACGTAGCTAAAAGGATTGCACAGTTGAAGTGGCAATGGGCAGGCCACGTGGCCCGAAGAACAGATGGCCGCTGGGGCATAAAAGTCTTGGTGTGGCGACCACGTACGGGAAACAGAAGCGTGGGAAGCCCCCGACTAGGTGGACGGACGACCTTGTGAAGGTCGCTGGGAGTCGGTGGATGCGGTCTGCACGAGATCTTGCATTGTGGAAATCTATGGGGAGGCCTATGTTCAGCAGTGGACTTATGTGGCTGATAGATAGATATTGTGCTTTTTTATTAACCGTCATATTGGGTACGTTTCAGAATATTGATATCCGAAGCCAATACAAACATCAAGAACTCCGTAAGGTACTATGGTGAAGGTAACCACAACGGAGCCCATTTGCCTGTTAATCTAGCTCTTATAAATGATTTACCCAAAGATTATGATGCCAGAGATTTAAAGTATATAGTAGACAGGTGGATGACTTATAAGCCTTTGCGTAAACAAGCTACATGGATGGTAAGTGGGACATATATAAGCGTAATTTATTCATAACAGTCCAGTGCTCAGGAAACCTTTTGCAAAAAATGTTCTAAGAAAAGACGTTTTCTCAACAAAATTCATCATCATCATTTCAGCCAAAAGACGTCCACTGCTGGACATAGGCCTCCCCCAAGGATCCCCACAAAGGCCGGTCCTGGGCCGCCCGCATCCACTGCTTTCCGGCGACCTTAACCAGGTCGTCGGTCCACCGTGTGGGAGGCCTACCAGCACTGCGCCTTCCGGAACGCGGTCGCCACTCGGGGACTTTTTTGCCCCATCGGGCGTGCCTGTCTTGTCCCTGCTCACTGCCACTTAAGTTTGGCAATCCGGTGGGCTATGTCGGTGACCCTGGTTTGCCTGCGTATCTCCTCATTTCTGATTCGATCTCGCAGGGAAACTCCGAGCATAGCCCTCTCCATTGCCCTTTGGGTGACTTTGAGCCTTCTGATAGAGCCCATAGTGAGGGACCACGTCTCTGTTCCATATGTCATCACTGGCACCACACATTGGTTGAAGACTTTTGTCTTCAGACACTGCGGTATTGTGGACGAGAAGATCAACAAAATTAGTATACTACTATTCAGCCCATAAATGACCCACTGCTGAAGCTGGCCTCCTCCAACTATATGGAGGGTAATAAGTGTACCACGCTGAACAGGCGTGTTGGCACAGGGTTGTGGCTAGGTTTTTAACCTTCGCATTTCCTTGTGTGGGCTCTTACAAACCCCCAAGATGAAAAGGTTATCAATAAAATAAGTGTCTTCATATTTTTCTCCCTTTGATGTGTCAAACCAATTAGATGGCGGAATTGATATATGCTTCTTTTTAACCCCCGACGCAAAAAGAGGGGTCTGTCTGTCTGTCTGTGGCACCGTAGCTCGCGAACGGATGAAGCGATTTCAATGAAGTTTTTTTTGTATGAAAGGTGAGTGTTCTTAGACATGTTTGATGAAAATCGGGTGAGCCGTTTAAAAGTTATAAGGGGTGAAAGTGGGGAAGAATAACCGAATGTCTGCAAATATAATCGAGTGGGGACTCAAATGAAAGCGCATCACGTGCAATTTAACAAAATCTACATTATAATAAGTATGTACCTATAAAACGTATAAAATAAAAATTAAATTAAAAATTTAAATAAACCCCCGACACAATAACCTTTAAAAAGTAAAAAATAAAAATAAATACTTCGCGTTGGGGGACCAGGGGTCAGGTAATAAATAAGTGGGAGTGGTCCCCCAACGCGAAGTATTTATTTTTATTTTTTACTTTTTAAAGGTTATTGTGTCGGGGGTTTATTTAAATTTTAATTTTTTTTTTTTTTGTATTTATTCTTATTTTGCAGCCAAATATTTTGTATATCTAGTATTGTAAATAATACGTATTGTTTGGTGGTCAAAAATTCATCTAAACAGACCCGTAAGTTAAAGAAAAAATATTGTTATTAGTCCAGACCACTTTCATTTTCTTGGAAGTGAGTGACAATAACCTCGCAATAGAATTAAATCACTTCTAGCAGACGTCACTTCATAGTGATAATATAAAAAGACATTAGTGTAAATCTGGTAAAATAATTAATGAGATTTGCAATTTCATTTCGGTCAAGTTCTTTATATTGGCCCTATAAAGCGGTTAATATCTTTTGCCTGTCTGGACTTATATTTGTCCAATTATTCTCATTTAGAGCAGTCACGTATCTATAATAATCCTTAAATAAATTATGAGTGTGCAATTAGAGTTGGAGATTTAAATCTATGTATACCTACATCTATAATCTGGCCTTACTTTCTATGTTTGAAGCACTTAATATCACAATAGCTATCATTATTATGATAGATGTGATCATTATAACTTTTAAATTGAATTCTGTCAAGGTTCATAATAATGGTATCAATATCGAGTGATCAGTCACGACTAACTCGTTTAAATGAAATTAGTTTATTATCAGATCGAAATTTAGTAAATTTGGTATACAATTTAAAAAGTTGTTGTAATATAATATATTTTATAATATTACCCGATTATGCGAATGTATGAACACAACTGTTAGATGAATTAGGGCCCCGTGCATTTAGGCGGCCAGGCCGCGCGGCCAGTCTGGCGGCCAATAGGCCGCGTATGTGACGTGATGTTTTTCGTTGGCCGCGCGACCAAAACTTGGCCGCGCGGCCTGGCCGCATAATGCGCGGAGGCTCTTACAGTTGTGGATTGTCCACAGCTCTTGGTAAAATGAAGTAATTAATAAATCAAAAATTAATCATTTTATGTTGATTATTCTCAAAAAAATCCAAAACACTGTTATGAAAAGTTTATCTCTTGGCAGCGTGGCACAGTAGGCTAATTTCCCTCTATGAATATAGAGGAGGCCCGACTCAGTAGTGGGTCATTTTTGGGCTGTAACGACCACGAACGACGTCACCCAAATCCATTCGCGTTCTATGGCTTGTAATGGCTTTGTCAATTCTACACGTGCTTAAGTGCCATCAGTCAGGTCAAATAAAATACGAAATGCACCCAAAGGACTTTTAATATTTATGTCTTATTCTTATAAATATCCTTGGACAAATAAATATCCATTTCCACAAGGACATTTCACACAACGCCATCTCGTCCCAAGCTAAGCAACTTAATGCTTGTGTTATGGTAACGAGATGGATGATAAACTACTTATATAAATATTTTTTTCGTAAATACATACATATTATAGATAGAAAGAAATGACACCTGGACTCCGAGCCAGTGCCTCTGGTTTAGACAAAGACGCTTGCCCGACCCCGGAATCGAACCCGGGACCTGTTGATCCAAAGGCGGCACTTCTAACCACTATGCCAATAGTAATACTACTACCACTACTCAGCCCATAGATGACCCACTTCTGAGACTGTGCCACGTTGGCCAGACGGGTTGGCACAGGAGTTCGTATTAAGTGTTTCTTTTATTGCGGCAAGGTTATCGGCCTTGTTTCCTTTTATCGACTCTTACGACACGCTCCGAATGGAATTGTGACACTACTAGTAAACCCAAAAATGTCCCACTGCTGAGTTGGGCCTCCTCCAGATAAATGAAGGCTAACTATCCTACGGTGCCTCGCTGGTCACACGACTTGGGTTTCATATTAAGTGTTCCTTTTCTTGCGGCTATTTTATCGGCCTTGTTTCCTTTTCTCCGCTCTTACGACACCCTCCTAAATGAATGGGGTGGTGACACCATGTATTCTAAATCCGTCGAAACGCGGTAATAGTATTAAAACGGGCTAACTTATGTCAAGTATTTCTAATCTTTAAGTACATAACCGCTTTGTAGATGCAGCTGTTTAACTAGATATTTTTTTTCATACAGTACATAACTGTAATGCTACTGCAAACTTGACGGTGGACACGGTGGACCGATGACCTGGTTAAGGTCGCTGGAAAACGCGGCCCAGGACCGGCCTTTGTGGAAATCCTTGGGGGCGGCCTATGTCTAGCAGTGTAGGTTTTTTGGCTAAAATGATGATGATGACTGCAAACTTTATAAGCCTTGTACTAATATAATGCTTTTTACTCCGTCAGCGTAATTTTTATATTGCGATATTATTTTACAGACTGGCAAACATGATACCAGTAGGGTGGCATCTCGTTTCAGACCAGAACTTGTGGATGCTTTTAATATGCTGGTACTATTGCTTCCAGGGATTGCTTTCACTTACATGGTGAGTATTCATAACTGATTGTAAGGTGATTTTTGTAGCTTAGTGATAAAAACTTGGATCAATATTCTAACTATAATTTTATTCAAAGTCAAATCATTTATTTTGCATAGTACACAATAGACATTTACAAATTGTCAACAAATTAATAAAATTTATACAAAGCAAAGTAATATGGTTTACCACCAGTTTAATTCACATAGGAAAATCAAATCAAAATCAAAACTCATATAATCAAGTTGGCTCATTAGAGCTCTTTTGACAAGTCAAACAATAAAATAAAATTAAAATTTACCATTTGAAATTAATTATTTTCCATCTACCACCGGTTCGGAATGCACCTCTACAGAGAAGAGCCGGCAAGAAATTCCGTAGTTGCTCTTTTTTATCGCCATTTTTGGGTACAAGACTGGATATAAGATAGATTTGTGAGAGCAAATACGCGCAATAGTTGCAAATGGCCAGACATCAACCCCCAGCAACGGCACCTGTTCACAAGCATGACGCATGCGGCAGCCATCGCCCTCCTCAACCATAATGTAATGTTAGTCATAATTATGAATTTAGAAGAACGTCACTAAACGGCAGAACACACTAGTATCAGCGGCCTCCCATTTTGATTCTGAGCACTTCAAAAATGTTATAGTCCAACTGTAATTCTAAAAAAACGCCTCCAAAATTATATTTTGTCATAAAACACATTGAATTTATTCGTAGATAAGGACAATTGTTACTTTCCCAACTATAATATGTTTTGGGAATTAAATTGATCATTCGCACTAAAATAAAAAAGCCTACTTTGACCTATTTGGCAACACCAACTATAGACTTTTTTTCACTACAAGACTCGCTAAAACCATAAATTCTACTTTAAGGGCGAAGAAATAGGGATGTTAAACGGATTCGTGCCTTGGAGCGAAACTAAGGACCCCCTGGCCTGTAATACGGACGACCCTGTCAACTTCATTGAAGTGTCCCGAGACCCTGTCAGGACCCCCTTCCAGTGGAGCAGTGGGAAACAAGCAGGTAAAAATTACATCTAAATTAGGGCTTATTTTTTATAATTCAATAATTAATTGATAAATGAATCACAATCAAGTTGGTGTATTATATATGACGGAGAAACAGCCTCGGTTGCATTTTTAAAAAGTGTTTTCTATGCGATCACTCATCTTCTATTTTCAAAGAAAACACCAAAAGTATTACCAAAGCTTCGTTTACTCAACTGACAGCGTAACGACTTATGAGAGAGGTCCGCACTGTTCAACGGCTCGAGCAAGAATGCCCCGATCGTGGGCTGTGCGGTCGTATTTATAGTGTCCGAGCACGTGTTTACAATGTTCAGGTTGAGTACTGAATAATGTGAATTTACGTTATTTTTACATTGTAATAATCATAATTAAATTAATTAACGGGTTATACACTAGTTTTAACTCGAACAAATGATTAAACAAGTTACTTAATTAATAATCTTCTTTAAAAAGTGCTGAACCGTTGCTGTTGCGCCGATATACTCGTATATATACTATGGAAGTATATATTAAATGAAGAACCCAATTATGGATAGAATAAGATTTATTAAAAAAAACGTTTCAAATTTTCTTTCGTTTAGTTGCTTGCTTTATCCGTCTACTAGCGACCCGTCCTGGCTTCGCACGGGTGCAATGATGAGCCTCTAAATTTATCAGTGTTTTTCTACAATTTTATGGATGTTTTATACATATAAACCTTCCTCTTGAATCATTCTATCCATAAAAAAACCGATTCAAAATCTGTTGCGTAGTTTTAAAGATTTAAGCATACATAGGGACGGACAGACGAAAGCGACTTTGTTTTATAATATGTAGTGATAGTGATACTTCTTTCACGTTAAGAATGCATGAAGCCGTCATTGTCTACCGCCTTAGCCACGCCCCAACCAACCAAATTGTTTCAAATTTAGAACACCAAGTTCACAGTCTCTGGTTGAAGGCGTTCTTTTTATATTCATATACATTCTAAACGCGAAAGAACTATACTTGCTTTACACAAAACTCCCAGGCTAAAATGTGCTGGTAGCGCTAAATAAATTAAGTAACAAAACAATATTATCAAGAAATTGAGGTTTTCAGGGAAGTCAATGATCACAATACCCACACTTGAAGATTTTAAGAACTGCTGAACCCATTTGTAAAAAAAACATGTCTCAGATCAAACACTAGTAAACCTGCTTTAAAATTTAAAAAAACAATCCGCATAATCGTCGATCCATCAGTTTATGCTATAACCAGTTACGTCAAACTTATAACAGCCCTCTTTTTGTAAGGGGCTACTAATACTCGTCGGTAAATGCTTTTAGACTTTTCATTTTTTAACCCGCAAACCGGCCCTTCATTTGTAGTCCGGTGCCCACTGACCTGCCGTTTTGAATATTTGGCTTAGGCACGCGTGAATAAAATACGCGTCCGTGACGTCAGAAAGGAAACCCGAACAAGGGGCTTTCATGTTTTCCTTTAATGTTACATGAAAAGCGGGGGAACTGGTTGCAGCAATGTGTTTTAAACATTAAACGCGTTTAGAAATCATTATTCACTCTCGGACCATTACATTTCGCCTCCATTAAATGCACAGCACACCACATGAAATTAAATAGTTAAGCAATGTCTGCTTCAGTCGATTGGTGGAAGGGTAACCATCCTATGATCACATTTAGCGTCATTAGAGCTTTAGACGGTACATAATGCTGTCAAAGAAAACTTTTTAATATAACCTGGTTTAATTTATTTAACACTAGCGACCCGCCCCGGCTTCGCTCGGGTGCAATGATGAACATCTGAATGTATGAGTCTTTCTCTACAATATTACGCATGTATTATACATATAAACCTTCCTCTTCAATCACTCTATATAGTAAAAAAACTGCTCCAAATTCGGTTGTGTAGTTTTAAAGATTGACGCATACATGGGGACGGACAGACGACAGCGACTTTGTTTTATACTATGTAGTGATGACTACGTTATAGACAAACATACATGATCTAGTAAATTCTAACGTCCGTATCCATAAAGTTTAATAAGCCTAAAACATGTATTATATATCTTGCTGTCTGTTTCGTTAGACTGTGATATATACAGGGTGTCCCAAAAATAGCACGCCACAGCAAATAGCCCTAAGTCTATTCCACTGTTATTGTTGGCAATAATATGTACCTTTCCACTGCCAGGTTTCTCATCATCCGACAACACTTGGCTGCCAGTCGCTGATGGGTTTGAAAATGTGAACGTGGCTGCCCAGAGATCCGCTGTCCGCTCTCATTACCAAGTCTATAGAACCCTAACAAGCCTACGCATCCGCCCAGCGTTCCGTCTGGGCCGCTACGAATCTTTGGCGTTGAACAATGATGTGTTTGCTTTTAAACGGTGAGATTTATGCAAAACTGATCTTATAAAGAAAACAGTGTACTACTACTCAGCCCATAATAGACCCACTGCTGAGTCGGGCCTCCTCCAAACCCATGGAGGGAAATCTTAAAAGTTATTTAATCTATTATATTTAAAACAATGAAAACCTTAAATTATTAACCTTAATAAACTTGAAACCATAAATGAAAAAAATTAATGAAGTATTGACAAACTAGCTGACCCGGCGAACTTTGTTCCGCATTATACATATATATTTAAAACAAAAAGAAAGTTGGACATAGGATACTTACCTGAGATTTATATCCCGTCCGTATAAAACCTACTTTAACAAAACGCAACTGACAGCGAAACGTTATGTTGTCTATAGTTTAATATTAATATTAATATTTAATAATAATTAATATTGTAACAAACCGAACTACTGTCTACTAAGTCGACCCGTTTAAACGCCGGGATTAAGGGAGTAGTTCCCCAATGTCCTAAATAGATGGCGCCGGCGTCGAGTTACATCTCGCAAGCGTTTGCTCGACGGGGAAACCTAAGTAGCTAATTGAATAATTGTTTGTCATTACACTCACTAGGGACTGTATGGACCATAGTTTTGGATTACCAAAACTATTACCACGCAGTATCTATCACATTGTAATTAGTATAGTAAGTTATACAAATTGATAATATACCGCACTTACTTGAAGTTTCCGCCTTTGACTGAAGACCCTTTCGTTACGGCGTAACACTGGCTGCCCAACGTGAAGCCGAATCGGACCCGGAAGCGTGGAAGAGGCAATTTATGTCATCGGAGGAACGTGTGAAGTCTGAGACATCAACGCCGACTAAGTCGAAACGTAGAACATCCGGACCCAAACTTGTCGTGCCAGCTGGTAAACGCGCAGCACCTACACCCCGGAGAACGCGCAAAACCGACGCAATGTCAATGACACTCTCGGATACACAATTTGAGCGTATGCTAGCGGCAATGGCACCAAAGAGCGGATCATTTACAACTTGTACCCTTACCTACGATGGCCGCAAGGAGTCAGACGTACTTGAATCATTCCTAGCTGCCGTCAATACATTCAAGAGCGCAGAGCGAATTACCGACGGGGATGCGTTGATGGGCCTTCCTCTTCTCCTCAAAGACGACGCAGCGACGTGGTGGCATGGGATGAAGGGCAAAGTATACACCTGGGACGATTTTCAGTCGCGTATTAGGAAGACATTCGCTCCAAAAGCACCGGCGTACATCATTTATCGTGAGATAGCAACAGTGGAGCAGGAACCTGGAACTACCACGGAATCCTTCATAGCTCGAAAGCGCATGCTCTTTTCGTTGCTGCCCAAGCCAGAGCTTTTGGAAGTCCAGCAGTTGGACCTGATTTTTGGACTGGTGAGCTTAGAAATCCGTAAAAAGGTCTCGCGAACTTCTTTTACCACCTACGATGGCCTCTTGGAAGCTGCTGAAGAGGCGGAGCAACTATTGAAAAGCATTAAGACCGCTACCAGTATTGTAACACCGAGCACATCGTCATTAGCACCGCCACCGAAACCCCAAAAAGTACGGTGCAAGTACTGCAGGCTAACAAATCATACAATTGAAAACTGCCTCAAAAAGAAAAACGCAGACGCGAAACGAGCGCAACCGGCGTTTCCGATCATTGCAACGGAGGCTGAAGTAGCACCAACACCAGCACCCACAGTAATACCAACGTCTGTTAGCAAGTTCTCGTGTTACGGCTGTGGCACTCCCGGCGTGACCCGTATCAACTGCACGACGTGTTCCAAGAACAGGAAGCCTCCTGGGAAGGTGGGTTTCTGCAGCATTGACTCTACAATCGACGCCAGAGCCAGACCCGTAGTATTTGTCACAATCGAGGGAAAGACCGGAGCGGCGTTCATCGACACATGTGCTAAGACCAACGTGGCTTCGTATGAGCTATACCAACATCTGCGTCAAGCTGGATGCCCTCTAAAGGAAGAGCGCGCCGTGGTAACCCTGGCTGACGGCATCCGAAGGCAGCAGAGGGTCATCACTGCAGTAACCAATGTCACCCTCGGCCACCGCACAATTGAAACAACATTCTTAGTTCTACCGGACTCCCGAGAGAACCGCACTTTATTAGGGATCGGCTTCATTCAGGATTCCCTGATGATGCCAAACCTCGCTCAATTCACATGGAACTTCCTGGATGACGAGACTTACGTCTACGAACTCTACAGTGAAGACTTCGTCACCTTTAAGGATCGAGAAACTCGTGACGGTGACGACCGTGCTCGAAACGATCGGAGTGAGACAGCGGCGTTACCTGAGCCCAGTCGTACAGCGGACCAGCCCAGCGAGAATCGGCCCTATGGCCCGCAAAAACGCATAGAGCTACCCTCCCCAAAGCGGAAATGCGCTAGGGTGCCCTTTGATGGTGCCCTGTCTTACCTGGATTACATGCAAGAAGATGCGCGTGCTGCTATCAACGATTACAGTGCCGAGCTGTCCCCGCAATCGGCCAGCTTATTTCCGAGCACGGAAATGGCATCCATTGAAATAGCGAGTTTAGAAACAGAGGCAACGACAATGAGCGAGTCAATAGAGAAGTTGCTGCAAATAAATGAAGCCGTCTTCCGCTCCAATGGTCAACCGACCACCCAAGCTGAACATATTATCGACACGGGTAATCACCAACCAATAGCGGTACCACCCTATCGATTGTCACCCGTCAAGAAAGATATTCTACAGAAAGAGGTAGCTAAGATGCTGGCTGATGGAATAATAGAACCCTGTGTCTCCCCATGGGCTGCGCCAACGGTCTTAGTCCCCAAGAAGGACGGTACCACACGCGTCTGTATAGACTACCGCCGCTTGAATTCTATCACTACACCGGACCACTACCCGCTCCCGCGGATCGACGACCTTTTACACAACGCGCAACGAACTCCGTTCATGTCCACTCTGGATCTCCGAGCAGGATACTGGCAAATTAAAGTCCGGGAGGAGGACCAGTTGAAGACTGCTTTCGTAACGCCGTTCGGTATGTTCTCATTCAAAAGAATGCCTTTCGGTCTGAGGAATGCACCAGCCACCTTCCAGCGCTTGATGGACCGTTTCCGCATCAGGCTAAGCCACATCAAGCTTATAGTCTACCTGGATGACTTGGTAACCCTGTCAAACAGCCTCGAGAGCCATCTGCGGGACTTACAGGAGGTCTTTGATCTGTTGAAGGAATACAACCTTACCGTGAACCGAGAAAAGTGCAGGTTCTGTTGTCCCAAAATCAAATACTTGGGACACTACATCACCCCTGAAGGTTTAGAAACAGATCCCGATAAAGTGAACGCCATAACCCATATGAATCAACCAGCCAACCTCAAGCACCTTCTCTCATTCCTGCAGATGTGTTCATGGTATCGTAGGTTTATATCCAATTTTGCAAAAGTCGCTGAACCCCTCACCCGCCTCACAAAGAAAAACACTACGTGGGTATGGAAAGATGACCAAAAGCGCGCTTTTGATAATTTACGGGACCTCCTAGCCAAAGCACCTGTCTTAGCCCAAGCCGATGGCAGCAAACCCTTCATAATAAAAACAGATGCGAGCAGCTACGCCATAGGGGCAGTACTAGTGCAGGGGGAGAAGGAGGACGAGCATCCAGTTGAGTACGCCAGCCGCCTGTTGAAACCCGCCGAATGCAATTACTCCACAACAGAGCGCGAGGCACTGGCTGTGGTTTGGGCGGTGGAGAAGTTTCGCGGCTACATAGAAGGAGCCCCAATAACCATACTAACCGACCACCAAGCTCTCAAATGGCTTATGACTTTAAAATCACCGACCGGTCGCCTCGCACGATGGGCTCTGCAGCTACAAGCATACGACATAACTATCAAGTACATACCTGGGCGAACTAATGTGGTAGCGGATACCCTATCACGGCCTAACTGCACTCCCGAAAGCACGAACACGTGTGGAGTGTGCTCTATCCAAATAGACGTACCCACTGTTACCGCTGAAGAAATAAGAGATAAACAGCTTGCAGACGAAGACATCCAGAAGATAGTGAACGCCTTTGAAGGGAGCAATGAGGAAAATGCGATCTACTGGAGTAAGAAGGGCTACCTCATGAACAAGGGGTTACTATACCGCTACGGTCCTGATGTCGATAATGAGGACATCCAATTGGTAGTACCTAAAGCGGAGCAGATAGCCATTATATCTATCTATCATGATGCCCCTACAGCGGGCCACTATGGAACCCAGAAAACACTGGATCGAATAGCACGACGATATTTCTGGAAAGGAATGAGATCACAAATAGAAGCATATGTGCGTTGCTGCGTGCAATGCCAGAGGTATAAGCCATCGAACACTAAACCAGCGGGGCTTCTCCAAACTACTGCAACAGGGCAGAGATTCGAGATAATCGCTTTTGACTTGTTTGGCCCTTTACCGCAGACTGGAGGTGGACACCATTGGATATTCATTGTGGAAGACCTAGCTTCAAGATGGGTGGAACTTTTCCCTCTCAGACAAGCTACTGCCGAAGAATGCGCTACAACCCTGGTAACGGAAATTGTTCTACGGTATGGAACTCCCCGGAGAATTATAAGCGACAACGGAACCCAATTTGTTAGCAGCGTGATGCAGAAACTCACGTTCTGCCTAAAAATCAACCACGGACTCACGCCCGTGTACCACCCGGAAACGAACCCAGTAGAAAGAAGGAACAGAGATCTGAAAGTGCAGTTAGCCATACTCGTTGAGCAGGATCACACCACCTGGGCAGAGATGCTCCTCAGCATACGATTTGCTATGAACACCGCAGTCTCAAGTGCTACTGGTTTCACCCCTGCCTACATAACATTTGGGCGAGAACTGCGCACCCCTGATGATGTGCAACATGATCTGAGAGACATCATACAAAGTGAAAAGTTCATACCAGAGATCACTCCCAAGCTGCTTTTAATGGCAGATACCCTTGCTAAGGCTAAAGAGGTTCAAGAGATGACGGAAGAGAAGCGCAAGGAATACGCAGATCGAAACCGTAATCCTTGCCCGGCTTACAAACCCGGTGATTTAGTTTTGGTGGACACTCACCCGCTAAGCAGAGCTGGAATTGGGTACAGCGCCAAATTTGCCCCACGCCGGGACGGCCCGTATGCAATAAGCCATAAACATGGACCAAGCTCCTACAAGATAGCCGAACCGACTCAACAAAACAAAGTAGTCGGTGTGTACCATGCGTCCGCGTTAACACCCTACAAAGGAGGCGATACGCCGGTACCAGCCCCAGTACGACCGTTGAGGAAAAGGGGCAGACCACGCAAAGATAAGGACTAACCAGAAGAACCACTAATCCTGTCTCCCTCGCCGAGACGTCTTTAGAGACAGAGGGGGAGACTGTAACAAACCGAACTACTGTCTACTAAGTCGACCCGTTTAAACGCCGGGATTAAGGGAGTAGTTCCCCAATGTCCTAAATAGATGGCGCCGGCGTCGAGTTACATCTCGCAAGCGTTTGCTCGACGGGGAAACCTAAGTAGCTAATTGAATAATTGTTTGTCATTACACTCACTAGGGACTGTATGGACCATAGTTTTGGATTACCAAAACTATTACCACGCAGTATCTATCACATTGTAATTAGTATAGTAAGTTATACAAATTGATAATATACCGCACTTACTTGAAGTTTCCGCCTTTGACTGAAGACCCTTTCGTTACGGCGTTACAATATTAATTAAATATTAAATTAATATTAAATATTAATATTAAACTATATTTAAATATTAATATTAATATTAATTAATTAATAATTAATAATTAATAATTAATAATTAATAATTAATAATTAATAATTAATAATTAATAATTAATAATTAATAATTAATAATTAATAATTAATAATTAATAATTAATAATTAATAATTAATAATTAATAATTAATAATTAATAATTAATAATGAATTAATTAATTATTAATATTAATATTAATATTAATATTAATATTAATATTAATATTAATATTAATAATTAATAATAATAATTAATATTAATATTAATATTAATTATTAATAATATATAAAGCTGCAGAGTTTGTTTGTTTGTTTGTTTGTTTATTTGTTTGTTTGTTTGAACGCGCTAATCTCAGGAAATACTGGTCCGATTTCAAAAAATCTTTCAGTATTAGATAGTCCATTTATCGAGGAAGGTTATAGGCTATATTTTATTTTCAAAAGAATTAGGGATCCGTATGAAAATTGCGATTTTGTAAACCAAGGTGTAAAATCGAAAACCTATTTATGCGTGCGCTGCAAAAACTATTGACAATAGAACAAAATGATGTACTACGGATTTGTAGGTCTTATAAAGATCTACAAAAAAGTCCGCGAGAGCACATATCTAACTATCATAGTTTAGTCACAATAACCGATTTTATGTTCATAAAAAATATGCACGGGTTCGAAGCCCACGCGGGCGAAGCCGCGCGCAAAAGCTAGTAGTTTAATATGGTCGAAAATTTGACAATTAGAAATTTTGAATTCGACTTGTTAATATTGTTGTAATTCACATAATATCTTAATCACTTGTAGCCTATGTGTTATCCTGATGTATAAGCTATATTATTGTAAAGTTTCATTAAAATCCATTCAGTAGTTTTTACGTGAAAGAGTAACAAACATCCATCCATCCATCCATCCATACTTACAAACTTTCACGTTTATAATATTAGTAAGATGAACTGCCGATTTTTAGCTATCGTGTGCACCGTTAGTGTCTAAGCTATTGTGAACTTTTTTTGTTATATCTTGAAACCTATGTTATGTTACATCTTTAACACCCTATGTTGTTTACATATATTATCTCCTCAAAGTATGTGCGCCTATATTTCAGGGGTTCACAAATCAGACATTACTATAAAACAAAAAACAAGGTTTAAAAAAGGCATTGTTTGGGGATGTCACAATGTTTTTGCAAAGAAACAAATTACATTTATAATGGTATGGTTAGGGCAACAATAATCAGAAGTGTCGTCCACGTTTGATAGACCCCGTTACGTGAGACGGTTCCCAGCTACGTGAACGGCTGCCCTCTTTTTTAATTCATAGTAGATGCGGTCTACATGGGACAGTTTGTGGCGGCAAAGCTAGGTTCACTACCTAGTTTAGTTATATCTTTATATATATAATAAGGCAATGGAGAGGGCTATGCTCGGAGTTTCCCTGCAAGATCGAATCAGAAATGAGGAGATACGCAGGAAAACCAGGGTCACCGACATAGCCCACCGGATTGCCAAACTTAAGTGGCAGTGGGCAGGGCACATAGCTCGCAGGACCGACGCCCGATGGGGCAGAAAAGTCCTCGAGTGGCGACCGCGTTCCGGAAGGCGCAGTGCTGGTAGGCCTCCCACACGGTGGACCGACGACCTGGTTAAGGTCGCCGGAAAGCAGTGGATGCGGGCGGCCCAGGACCGGCCTTTGTGGAGATCCTTGGGGGAGGCCTATGTCCAGCAGTGGACGTCTTTTGGCTGAAATGATGATGATGATGATATATAATAATTTAACAGTGGACCGCAGACATGGCTAAGTTCGCATGTATCCAATGATTAAAGACTGTTCAATATCAATTACCCTGGAAATCGTTGAAGGAGCCCAGTGTCTAGCAGTAGCCTTTATTGAGTAAAATAATAATTATAAGACGATGTTACTTTTTTGCAGATGGTACAATGACGACACTTATATCATTATAATGAATGTAGGAAGGACTTACAGTATTGTGAATCTGACAGCCTTCGATTTGATCTTCGGGCAACTAGAAGTAGAAACTAGTAGCGTTCTGTCTTCTAGAACTTACAGGTATGTAAAAATTTACTCATTTTTATTATGTTAGCCCATAAATTACACACTACTAAGTCATGCCTTCTCCAAATTCATTGAGTGAAATATGCTTACTATGCCACTCTGGCAGAACGGGTTGTATCAATTCTTCCTCTTCTTGCCGCTAGGTTCCTCTTACGATACCGTCTGGATACTGTAGGTTGGTAACATTGTGTATTCTAAATCTCTCACCACACTGAGCAAATGTGAATATCGGTTGGAATTTGAACGGAAATAGGTACAGGCCGCGCCAATCTTTATGGCCGCTCTGAATAACCTCATTACGCTGCGTACAGCACAAAATCAGGTATCAGAGGGACGTATGCGGGCGGGGAGGCAGATCACACTCGCGCGCGCCGATTTTCACCCGCAACCGTCCTCGCCACCCGCGTGTTAGTGTGAGTGAGCTACGTTCGCATTGGTTATGAAATGTACGATGCGCAAGTTCGTACCCACGGCTACATTCAGAGCGGCCATAAAGATTGGCGTGGACTGTAATTGTGACTCATCATAAAGTAGTTTTCATCATAATTATCATCGCAGCCCTTATAAAACCCTCTGCTGAGTGAGGCCTCTTCCAATTACATGAAGGGATATAAGCTTACTGTGCCACGCTGGCCAGGCGGATTGACACAAAGTTTCGTGTCAAGTTTTCCTTCGCTTGTTGCTAGATTTTGAGCCTTGGAATTTCCTTTAGTTGCCTCTTACTTGAACTCTATCGTGTATCAATAACATTTTCCCCGTGTGAAAACGGGTCAGAATATAAGACTAATAAAAGAAATAACGCGTGTTGTAAAAGTCAACAAAATCCAGCAAGCTTGGTGGTAGGATCTAATGGTCCACCCGGCTAGCTACCACCCTAACATCAAAGTCCGGCGCCAAGCAGTTTTACTTGACAGGCAGAGAAGAATTTAGTTTTAATTATGAGTTTAATTTTTGAGACAAAATGTATTCAAAATGGATTACAATATGCTGATTATAGTTTCCGAGATGTTTAAATTTAGAAAAAAAATAAATGTATTTTTTTTTGTTATAGTGATAATATCCAAGCATCATACCTGGATCTAGCTGCAGATGAAGCATTAGTTCTTAGAATGCAAGTATGAGTTTACAGAGATGAAGAAACTTTAATATATTTTCTTATGTTAAATTACAAAAATAAGAATACAAAATAAATATTGACGACTTGTAAATGTAATATGATATTGTGTAAATAATTTTGTTGAAACAATATTTTATTTCTATGTAAAAATGGAACATGAACTGTCACTAATTAATAAATTTGAGAAATTCAAGCAAAATCTACGTTTTTGTGTTGCGAATATTGTTAGCAATTTTATTTGCATCTGCCCCCTTAGCTCATCAGAGACATTTACGGCCGACAGAATGTAAAAGAAACCGAGGGCATCGTCAACACAAAGCAAACATTACAGAAAGAAAGTCTTTTGGAACTTGGGCTACTGCTTACAACTTAAAAGGAACTTGATTTACGTAGGTTTTATTACAAAACTATTATATTTCGTCATTTTTAAAATTACGAATAACATCATACTGCCCCTGTTCCTCACTAGGTGGCAGTCTCCATACACACCTATAGTCGTCATATCTACATTCACACCTTTCATATACAATTCCTCATTCTTATAATCCATCAAACTCTTTTGATCAACCCTTGAGTTTCACGCTGATACTTCCAACGGTTCGGAATGCTGCTTCTACAGAAAAGAACCGGCAAGAAACTCTGTAGTTGCCTTTTTTATCATTGGTCTTGCTTACAAAGAGCACTAAAAAGCATAGTGAGAGCAAGTTCACCAGATGAGAGATAACGTCTTTGATAAACATTTGTTAAAGAACTCCCTAGTTTGACACTAAATAATATCCACGATACCAATAATGGAGAGATAAAAGAAATCCAAAGATCAAAATGTATTTACAAAATATAACTTCCTATAAAATTTCTCGCACAAAGGTTATTGAATAAACCCAATTGTCTCCACTGACCCATATAAAAGCTCCGGGGATCCAAACTTTTTTTCGACCAAACAAATTTCGTGACCTGAAAATTTTACGGCTTATCCTATGAAAACTGAGAATTATTGTAATAATAGAGCTTTTTGCTAGCGCAAATGTTGCGTTTGGAAAATATTGGTCTGCGTAATTTGTAGGAGATCTATTTTAAATTCATATTACAAGTCAGTTTAAAACGATGTTTTCAAATGCCGCCATGCACTAGTGTTTGTGAAATTACGGTAATCTTTATATTTATACATGAAGCAAAATCTTTGTAACCCTTTTTACGAAAATTGTGCGGACGGAGGTTTAAGAAATTTTCCGCACTGACATATTCATATAGAGACAGAGTGCAGAATGCTATTTTTTTTTAAATGATATTGCTTTCATTTATTGTTAACTAGCGACCCGCCCCGGCTTCGCACGGGTGCAATGATGAACATCTACATTTAACAGTGTTTCTCTACAATATTATGCATGTATTATACTTATAAACCTTCCTCTGGAATCACTCTATCTATTATAGCGACTTTGTTTTATAATATGTAGTGATAGTGATAGCCGTGCTCGGTTGGTGTGGAGGTGAAAAGAGATGACAAGAGTCTGACGAACTAAGTCATTAATAGCGCGATATTCGGCATCCACTTCTGTAACACTTCTTTTTTTAACCCCCGACGCAAAAAGAGGGGTGTTAGTTTCACGTGTCTGTCTGTCTGTCTGTCGGTCTGTCGGTCTGTCTGTCTGTCTGTCTGTGGCACCGTAGCTCGCGAACGGATGACGCGATTTCAATAAAGTTTTTTTTGTATGAAAGCTGAGTTACGGGCGAGTGTTCTTAGACATGTTTGATGAAAATCGGGTGAGCCGTTTAAACGTTATGAGGGGTGAAAGTGGGGAAGACTAACCGAATGTCTGAAAATATAATCGAGTGGGGTCTCAAATGAAAGCGCATCACGTGCAATTTATCAAAATCTACATTATAATAAGTATGTACCTATAAAAAGTATAAAATAAAAATTAAATAAAAAATTTAAATAAACCCCCGCCACAAAAACCTTTAAAAAGTAAAAAATAAAAATAAATACTTCGCGTTGGGGGACCAGGGGTCAGGTAATAAATAAGTGGGAGTGGTCCCCCAACGCGAAGTATTTATTTTTATTCAATTTAATTTAAACTTTTAAATTTTTAATTTAATTTTTTAAATTATGTATAAGAATCAATAAAAAAAAACATCACACACACTGCTGTGTATTTGATACAAACACGCTTAAACAGAGTGATCGGATCGGTCGTTTCAGCCCATAAATGACCTACTACTGAGTCGGGCCTCCTCCAAATTAATGGAGGGAAATTAGCCTACTGTGCCACGCTGGCAAGACGGGTTGGCACAGGGTTTGTATCAAGGTTTCCTTCTCTTTCAGCTAGGTGCCTCTTCTGCCTCTTGCGTTCTTTTAGTCCCCTCTTACGACACCCTCAAGACAGTATGGGTGGGTGACATTGTGTATTCTAAATCCGTCACCACACGGAAATTGGTATAGTAAGCCGAAATAGGCGTTTTGTTAATTAGTATTGGTGGTCAAATTGTAAATTGAACTGTAATTTAAATGTATTACGGTCGAATTTCGACCGCTGGGTGACCACTTGTTTAAGTAAAAATTCCACGATGTACATTGAGCGAAACTTACCACTTGAGAGATATAAGGGATTTAGTGATTATATTATCCTTAAAATCGCTAGTCTTTTATGTGTCACAGTCATCACTATCGCCTTTAGTAATCAGTCACGTTTTACAAGAAAATATTCTCGAAATTATGCTCATCATACGCAAAGGCAGCTCGGTATAACCATTATGGTAGGAGGCCCAAATCTACTTCTTCTACTCAGCCCATAAATAACCCACTGCTGAGTCGGACCTCCTCCCATCACAGGGAGGCTAAATAGCATAGTGTGCCACGCCGACCAGACGGGTTGGCACTGGGTTTTCCTTCTCTTGCGGCCAGGTTTTCGGCCTTGTCATTTCCTTTTGTCGGCTCTCACGACACCCTCAGAATGTAATGGGGTATGGAATAGGGGAGTAGTGGGTAGTTTCTGGGCTGAGCTGACATGCAGAAGACGAAAATTTAATACGATAAGACAAGATGCATCTTGCTACCATTGTATTTTGAGAATGACTGGATATATTGCCAACCTGTTGCATAATTTATTAAAAAAGTATCAGCATTCTGCCTTCTCTATGGTACACTAAAAGAGTGAGAAATTTCATAGCCCACCGACCGCGCAATTTTCATAAAAAGGCTTTTTGCTTCACGTATTAAAACTAAGATTTTTTTGTAATAAAAAAAAATACAATATTCTGATAAATAACTAATAGTGAATTAAACTCGAAGTATGAATATGGAATGCGCGTTGTTTTAATTTACACCTTTTTGCGCGTCCTCGCTCACTGTTACCATGAATTAAAGATGGATTAGGGATCATCGCTTTTTCGAAAAATAAAAGACTCTCTTTCCGATATTTTCCGATTCCCATCACTAGCCCGACTGTCAAATCGATCGCTATCGTGTACAGGGTATAATAGGCTACTGTTATCAGACAGATTGTATATAAGGTTTAAAAAATAAAATAAGTTGAGACTAAAATGAGCTAACATAAAATATTTTTATGCGGTGAAAGATTTAGAATACATAATTTCACCACCCCATTCGATCCTGAGGGTGTCGTAAGAGCCAACAGAAGGAAATGACAAAGCTGAAAACAAAGCTGCACGAGATGGAAAACTTGATAAGAAAGCCTACTGTGCCAACTCGTCTGGCCAGCCTGGCACAGTAGGCTAATTACCCTTCATGGTATTGGAGAAGGCCCGATGCGGCAGTGGGTTATATAAGACCTGAGTAATAGTAGTAGTTATTGGAAGAAGCTTGACTCAACAGAGGGTCGTCTATGGGCTGAGTAGTAGTTGACTGCCTCGTTGGTCTAGTGGTTAGATGTGCCGCCTTGGATCAACGGGTCCCCGGTTCGATTCCGGGGTCGGGCAAGTGTCTTTGTCTAAACCAGAGGCACTGGCTCGGAGTCTGGGTGTCATTTCTATCTATAATATGTATATAATTACAAAAAAAAAATTATATAAATAGTTTATCATCAATCTCGTTACCATAACACAAGCATTAAGTTGCTTAGCTTGGGACGAGATGGCGTTGTGTGAAATGTCCAAGGATATTTATAATTTCAGCCAAAAGACGTCCACGGGTGCACATAGACCAAGAATTTCCAGAAAGGCCGTAGTAGTGGTAGTATAAGATATGTTTGGACTGCCTACCTGGTTATACATATTTTACAAGCGTAACAAATGTTTATAAGTTGTTGTTATTTAGTTTTATCTAGAACACCGTGAGATATTTTATCAGACCACTCGGTGTCAAGTCGATAACAGACTCTGATGATTGAAATCACTGAGTATATAAATCTCTGTGAGCTTAGATACATTCAGTAGCTTCATTTAGACTGACTTTAGCAAAATTGGTCAGCAAAATGAAGGCAGTACTATTACTGCCCCTACTTTTAGTTTTATGTAATGGTAACGTCTTAAAAAATGAGGCGAGCGATCAGGATTGGTGGGAAACTACAATTTTCTACCAGATCTACCCAAGATCTTTTGCCGATAGCGACGGTGATGGGATTGGTGATCTAAATGGTAAGTTTTTTGTTTAACTACTTACTAAGAATACTACAGAAATCTAGAAAGATTAAAAAATAATAGGTCTTCATGCAAGACTGTTGGTTTGGAGCCCCACGACCAAAAAATTTTTAAGTCTTATGGAATTTTCACATCAAAATCGGTTGACAAATTTCTTTATAAATATCCTAAGTTTGATATAATTAACACTGCACTTTTGAGAAATAGTAATAAATTATTAAACAGGTCTATGGATAAGAAGCAGACTAGAAACTAAACTGATAAATGGATTTCAAAATGCCTAGCCATTTTAATTCTCATGTAATGTTAGAGGGACTTAATGTCATCATCAGAATAATGGTGCCAAAAACTATAAATCAATGTACTAAAGAATATTCTCTCCAATTTCACTCTCAATTTGATCCAGTAACCGGGTTTTGTATCTGACTGATTATTTCAACTTGTGTGTTTGTGCTGTGGGAGCAATTTGACAGACGATATCTCGAAATTGTAGACGTCTGATAAATCGCTCTTCAGGGAAATATGTCAAGTTGTTACCTCAGCACTGCTAAGATTACGTCATCATCTAAAATAATTTATCTTCGCAGGAATCACATCTAAATTGGATTATTTGAAGGATCTTGGCGTTGGTGCTATTTGGCTCTCACCAATGTTTCAATCACCAATGTATGATTTTGGTTATGATATTGCTGATTTTTATGCTGTTCATGATGAATATGGAACTATGGAGGATTTTGATAATCTTCTAAAGAAATCTGAGGAAGTTGGTTCGTATTTACTTCAATGCTTCAATGGTGACATATGACAGTGTCGACAGAGACGTGGTCGCTCACTATGGGCTCCATCATAAGGCTCAAAGTCACCCAAAGGGCAATGGAGAGGGCTATGCTCGGAGTTTCCCTGCGAGATCGAATCAGAAATGAGGAGATACGCAGGAAAAACAGGGTCACCGACATAGCCCACCGGATTGCCAAACTTAAGTGGCAGTGGGCAGGGCACATAACTCGCAGGACCGACGCCCGATGGGGCAGAAAAGTCCTCGAGTGGCGACCGCGTTCCGGAAGGCGCAGTGCTGGTAGGCCTCCCACACGGTGGACCGACGACCTGGTTAAGGTCGCCGGAAAGCAGTGGATGCGGGCGGCCCAGGACCGGCCTTTGTGGAAATCCTTGGGGGAGGCCTATGTCCAGCAGTGAACGTCTTTCGGCTGAAATGATGATGATGATTTACTTCAATACTGTGGAGATACGTTTATAGTATCTCCACAGTATTGAAGTACATCTCCACAGTATTACGTAAAAGAAATACTGAAGCCACTAAATTTATAATTATGCTACATTAGATCGTTATTGTATATTTCCTGACGAACGACGTACAAAAATCATAATAGCTAAAGGTTCAGTTAGTAAAAATTGCTTTTATATTTTTGTTTGCATCACGTTGCTGATCTATAATATAAACATATTCAAATGTATTTTTTGTTTATTCACTATTCACAAATAAATATCAACCTTCGTCATTTTTTAGGCATAAAAGTAGTTTTGGATCTCGTGCCGAACCATACATCAAATGAAAGCGTTTGGTTCCAAGAGGCGCTCAAAGGAAACGAGAAATATTACAATTATTTTGTCTGGGAGGATGGCGTGGTTGACGAAAATGGAAACAGGCAGCCACCGAATAATTGGGTATGATTGCTTGTCAAGTAAACAAAGGAATACGGCTTAATAATAGTGGTGGTGTACAAATTACTGTATCGAGTAGGAAAGTACTACCAGTATTATGGAATTATCATTAATTCAAAGTACATGTTCGTGTTATTTAATAAACATTTAAGGAAATGATACTATAAACATACTGCTATATGTAATAATGGATACTTACAAATTGTCAACGTAATCATTATTAGACAGATTACCACCAGTTTGGAAAGCGACTACTGCTAAGAAGAGCTGGCAAGAAACTCAGAGGGCTTGCCATAATAAATATAATATAATTAGCTCCTACTTTAAACTATAAAATATTATATTTTCTTCTTGCAAACCTCTAATGAATAAGAGGGAGATTTGTTCCTATTATCATTGAATTTTTAGAGCATTAATTGTTGGTTCACAATTGAAACAGCCGCAAAACTAAGTTTGTTTATTCAAAAATAACAAGTGTTCTTTGTAAGATTTATTGTACGAAGCTTTGCAGCAGCTTTGCTGCTAACTATGCCATGCCGTAAAAACTCATGACGTGTCATAATTTTAGCTTAGTCATTTTCGAGGAAGTGCTTGGGAGTACAGGGAAGAAGTTGGAAAATATTATCTGCATCAATTCGTTATTGGACAACCAGACTTAAACTACCGCAACCCAGACGTAGTAGAAGAAATGAAGGTAATAATTATGAAATAAAAAGTTTGTACACATTAAAATATGAAGATAACCCTCTAGTGAAACAAAATAATACTTGTCATTGGGTAAATATAACTATAACTTTTCAGAATATTATACGCTTTTGGCTCGACAAAGGCGTGGCAGGATTCAGGGTTGATGCTGTAAATTGTCTGTTTGAAGTAGATAAGGAACTATTCGGCGGCATATATCCGGATGAGCCATACTCAGGCAGAACTGACGTAGACTCAGGTTCACACGATTACCTTGATCACATTTATACCAAAGATCAGAACGAGACTTATTATATGGTATATGATTGGAGGGATGTGATGGATGAATATAAAACTAAAGATGGTCTGACTAGAGTAATGATGACTGAAGTGTACGCAACTATACAGAATGTAGTAAAATATTTCGGTGAGGCAGACAGGGAAGGTGCTCAAATGCCATTTAATTTTGATTTGATCACTGATGTAGATGCCTCTTCATCGGCTGCTGATATCAAACGCGCTATTGATAAGTTTTTAACCTATAAACCAGTAAACAAAGACGCCAATTGGGTGGTAAGTTTTAATGAATCGAGACATTTATTAGTTATAAAGTAAAACTTAATTAAATGAATTTTCCATTTGTAGGTCGGAAACCACGATAATAGCCGTATGGCGACTAGATATGGACCTTCATTAGTAGATGGAATCAATATGATTGTGTTATTGTTACCTGGCGTTGGAGTTACATATATGGTAAGTAATTCAAAGTGTGTTTTCATACTTATTTACTTTTGATTTTAGCGTAATATTATAAATTTTACATACCTTGAATTTTAGGGTGAGGAAATTGGTTTAGTAGATGGCTATGTAAGCTGGGAAGATACAGTAGACCCTTCTGGGTGTAATACCAACGATCCTCTAAATTACTGGAAATCGTCTAGAGATCCAGAAAGGACACCATTTCAATGGAACTCTGACAAAAATGCAGGTAAACTTGACGAAAAATCTGATGAGTAACCTAAAAAGAAAATTGATATTTACTCGTATAATAAGTTAAATTAAGAAGTATAGAAGATTGCTTCTACACTTCTTAATTTAACTTAATTATTTTTAATCGTTACAATAGCGTCTAATAAAGTAGTTATTAAAATAAAGAGCAGAACGACGCCTGTGTACCAAATCCAAGACTTATTTTATTTAATATTTTATTAGGTTTTTCGACTGCTGATAAGACATGGCTTCCAGTAGCAGATGGTTATGAAACTTTAAATGTAGAAGTTCAAAAGGCAACTGACAGATCGCATTTAAACGTTTATAAAGCATTGGCATTGCTTCGTCAGGATCAGGTCTTTAGATACGGGCGTTACGAATCTTTAGCAATAAACGAAGATGTTTTTGCTTTTAGAAGGTAAGTTTGAAAGTCGTTCAATATGTTATTTTAGTAAAATATATTACTTATTTACTAAAACCAATTAGTTATATCAACCAATTTGCTATTTTTCAGATGGTACAATGACGATATCTACTTGATTGTTGTAAATATGCGTGATAATGACTACGTAGTGGATTTAACTTACTTCGAAAATGTGTCTGGCGGTGCCAGTGTTGTGCTGAGAAGCATACAATCCCCGAAGGATGAAGGGTAAATCTTTTTGATATTAAAATTAAATATTGATACTTATACACAACTTGAATTTACTATGACCACCGATATTTCGATAAACGTCACGACACACAGCCGACAGTTATTTACAGATAACAATACTAATAGACAATAGTTTAGATATGGACCGAAATGACATCCTTATAGCCTTGGCAATGACTGAAATGGTCCGATAATGACATTAATATTGTAGATATAAGACTAATCTGCGTTAAATACGATTTTGGGGCCTGCTGCAATAAGTTGAGTTATATAAAAAAAAATCCAGGACAAGTATTTCTACTCCATTTTTATCAAAATCCAAAATCCAAAGAATTGAATCAAGTGTGACAAAATTATATAAAAGTTTTACAAATACGTAATAACTATTTTAGTTCTGAGAAATACTAATGGAAAAGTATTCAACGACCCGAAAGAAGTATATTGGAATAAAGATATACAAAACCCACTGGAGAGAGTATTTTTAATATTCAATATTTTAGTATTTACATACTAAAGCCCTTAAATAAACAATATCTTGAGAATTGTGGTTTGGTTTAGAAATTTGCTGTTTCATTGTGATTTATTTGTCTGTACCCATATATTGGAACATTTTATTTGCCTCTATTCACTAAATATAACGTAATCTGATTTTCTTTATTTCGACATTGGTAGTGCGTTGTGTAATGTATATAAAGTAAGCACTGCTACATGTCCATTTATCCATATTACATGTATAATTTTACTGCATTCAATAAACACAAAATAAAATCACTTAATAACATTAAAACTATCTGTGTACTGACTGGCGTAAAATATAATATCAAATTCGATTCTGAGAGTATCGTAAAAGTGAACTAAGGAAACAACATAGATAAATACCTTTCTTTTGTTGACGGGGGTAAAATCCTTGATGGACTTATGAGTGACGCCCCCATGACCCATAAACCCACTAAATATCCCCCCGATTTACCATCCCGCGGCTACTACTGTCCAGCTGCAGTTCCACTTATGAATGAATACCTAGCCGCAAAAGAGAGAAATCTTGTTATGATTCAACCTATATTCCCTGTTTTTTTTTCAACCGTATTAATGATATTTAATCATACATTTTGTATAGAATATACCTACCAAATTTGAAAAAAAAAATGTGTCTAACAGACGTCTCCAAAGGTTTTTCCCTCTTATATAAGCATTTTTTTATAAACCCAATTTTTCAGGAAACTTTTGGATACATCAGCCTTACCAGTTGCGGGATATGAAGGACTCGTTTTGAAGATGAACTGAACAAATAATGTATTACATAATTATTTAGACCTTATTAATTAAAGTGTTTTGAGTGATGATTAATGCGTTTGCTTCTTATATCTTGATATCCCAATATTATTTAATATACCTAATGATACTGGGTTATTTAATTAGATTGGGTTGCCATTACATTAACTCTGATGCTAATTGGATATTCCGCATTCAATGTATCTATCGCAACAGTATATTAATTACACTGTAAAATGTTATCTGCTAGATTATTGAGAGACTATTTGCAAAAGTCTTTCATTTAGGGATTTTCTATGTTGAAGTATGAGAGAAATTAATCAGAAATAATCCGGCTAACTGTCGTGATTATTATTCTATAAGCTTACTAATGTGCGAGCACGCTGCAACGCGAGCAACGCTGTTTCTCTGTTCTCTATGATTATTTCTCTAGTTGTGACACCAATTATGTCTTAGGTTTTCACAATCCTTGCACATTATAATAAATAAATATAATAATAAATAAATATCCTTGTACATTTCACACAACGCCATCTCGTCCCAAGTTAAGCAACTTAATGCTTGTGTTATGGTAACGAGATGGATGATAAACTACATATATACATTTTTTTTTGTAAATACATACATATTATAGATAGAAATGACACCCAGACTCCGAGCCAGTGCCTCTGGTTTAGACAAAGGCACTTGCCCGACCCCGGAATCGAACCCGGGACCCGTTGATCCAAAGGCGGCACATCTAACCACTAGACCAACGAGGCAGTTATGGTAAATTATGGAAGGGGCCCGCCTCGGAGCCTGGGGCTTCACTAAGCGAGGTGGGCCAAGGCCCCAGGGTCGCGGAGCACGCTATTCCAATGGGCCCTAGTACAGGCATTCGAGGTATCGCCCTTGGTTTTAGTGGGTAAGTCGGGTGCAACTTACCATCTCCACTCGCCCACATAGCCCGGTCAGATCTCAACGGCCGGGTATCCATAAGGATATCCGACGGAAAAAAAGGTGATCTTGACAACGGTTCTGATCGTGTTGACTAAGGGTCAGCGCCGAACAACGGAGTGGCGGCGAAGAGACTAATTCAGTAATAATTTAAATTCAACCTAAAACGCTTCACAATACAGCTGTATTTAGAACACGCTTCCGCGCTTTATATCGCTCGCCGTCATTGTATTTCGTTGTACGAAATACAGTTGTATTCTGAGTTTTAGGTTGAATTTAAATTGTTACTGAATTAGTCTCTTCGCCGCCACTCCGTTGGTCAGCGCTGACCCTAAGGAACATATCAAGTTCAATGCCGTAACATTAAATAGAAAACACACGCCAATAATCTGTATTTTTCATTTTCATAACACAAAAATGTTGACAGCTCCTCCTTTATTAAAAAAAGGTTTGTATTTTGGAATCTACAATATCACAAGAAAAAAATATCAAAAGAGCTCGATATAGGAAAGATAATCACTAAATACTATTATTACCGCACAACAACATCGGTATGTTTATCAGCTACTCGAAAACAAAGTACTTATTACAAAACAACTGATAAAATAAGATGTATTTCAATAGTTGACAGGCCATTATCAGGGATATCATCTAAGACATCTATAGCTTGAAACCAATATATAAGGACAAGTAAGATATTATTATTGCTTATACTAACATCGTGAGAGGTAAGAATATTTAATTGGAATAGGTCAGTGTTGATTTTTTATTAACATACCCGTATTTATGAACTTTAATTTAAAAAAATATGCTTCTGTTCACAGGCTTACTAATAAATATTGGTCGTAGGGAATTTTGTCTTTTATCAAATATCTTCTAGCAAATTTCTTACTTCATTTTTAATTGTTCTTGAGATTTAAGGATATCGATACGTATTTTAAGATATTTGCAAAACCCTATTATTATCTATAAATGTTTATAGCATTTCAATGTTGATAGGGATACTTATTTCAAATCATGTAGATTCTATTCTCTAACGAATATCATATTTTCTGAGACTGTTGAAATAAGTTGGCCAAAAGCATTTGTTGAATCGAATAACTCTCGATCCCCCATTAGTTTTTCTTTAACTTAATAACTTAATTTCTAGTCTTTATTATAATTTGTTTAATGATTTGATTTTTGGTGCAGAGAAGTTCATTAATGATTTTATAATTCTTATAGGGCAACGCGATGATGAGAAGTCTTCTGGTCTTTTCTTTGGTTGCTTTAGTGGCTTTGACAGCCTCAGCGACCAAAGATTTGGATTGGTGGGAAACTACCATATTCTACCAGATATATCCCAGATCTTTTAAAGACAGTGATGGTGACGGCATTGGTGATTTGAATGGTACGATTTTTTATTTAATGCTAAATAAGTATAATTTGATTTGTAATATTGAACATTCCAATATATGTCTTTAACATATCTCTTCTTTGTATAAGATATATCAAAAAGATCAAAAAGGTATCAAAAAGATGTACAATTGGTGGCCTTAACAATAGTTTCTTCCAGACAATAATAAATAATAATAAATATCATTCGACATTTCACACAACGCCATCTCGTGCCAAATGCTTGTGTTATTGTAACGAGATGGATGATAAACTACTTATATATTTTTTTTTGTAAATACATACATATTATACATAGAAAACACCCAGACCCGGAACAAATACTTGTAGGTCGTACAAATATTTCTTCCGTGCGGGGATCGAACCCGCGACATGCTGCGCAGCAGTCGATCGCTCAACCACTGCGCCAATCGTGTGGTCAAGACAATAGACACAAGACAAAGACAATCTACACATAAAATTAAGAAAATGTAAACTACAAATATGTTCTTTTTTAATCAGAAGATTAATATATAAGAATCCGCTTGTTAATTTATAAAATAATATTAGATCGTTTTATTAAAACTAAAAACGAAATAAAGCAAAAAATAAATGCGAAAACTGTTTACTGACAACGGTATGTCCGTTGTCAGTAAACAACAACTTAGATAATAATATAAAATAGATTTTGTAGCACATAATATTCTTAATATTCACTAATGCTAAACTTTTTCTATTAACTGAGCATTATTTTGTGTGACTAGGTATTACAGAAAGTCTGGAATATTTAAAAGAATTGGGTATCGGAGCAACATGGCTTTCGCCAATATTCAAATCACCGATGTATGACTTTGGCTACGACATCGCAGATTTTTACGATATTCAAGATGAGTATGGCACTATGGAGGATTTTGATAGACTTTTAGCAAAGGCTAAAGAATTAGGTGGGTACAATAAGTTTTATACACCTATAAGTTTACAAATAAGATTATGCTATATCTTGTCCAGTCCTGATTTATTAACACATGGAGACAGAAAATTTCAAAGAAACGAATGTTTCTGTCTCCATGTGTTAATTGTGAATCCATGTTGTGAACTTAACAATTTATCTAACAATATATAAGATTTTAACAAAAATCTTCTGTGTTAAAACGTTGCGGAAGTTTTCAAGTCAGTCGGTAGAATGAAATGACTTTTAAGATTTGTTAAAAAGACTTATAAACATGATTTTTTTTTGTTTATAGCGATAAATATTCTATATATCATAACGGGATACAGAAATACTATATGTTTTAATGTAATATCGGTTTTGGTCGATATTACATTATCGGCCCCAACTATTACTAATACGAATACTACTACTACTATTAACAATACTGTTATTAAGTTTGAAATTGGTCTACCACCAGTTTTAAACTTATTATCGCCTACAATCATGAGCTTCGTAATATTAAAAACAAATAATGTCAACCCATAGTAACATGAAACCAGAAATTTTAATCAAAAACCAGCACCGGCACAAGTTCTAGTACATCAAATGAAATTTCTATTTCAAATACAACTTTGTTCCAGATATTAAAATAGTTCTGGACTTTGTACCAAACCACACAAGTAATGAGAGCGTGTGGTTCGAAGAAGCGCTGAAAGGCCACACGAAGTACTATGATTACTTTATCTGGGAAGATGGCGTCGTTGATGAGAACGGCGAAATGCATCCGCCGAACAACTGGGTTAGTACTTTAGTTGATTAAAGCTAGATCGTAATGAACTTAGATAGTGTTAGTGGTGTTGAAGCTCATTTCAACTACGTTGTTTACTAAGAACTTTACCTATGGCTTTATTTCATTTAGATTATCATGAGAAGCTAGGCGCAGTAGTTCAATTATTATCATTTCCTAAATCTACTTTTTATTGCATTTTCGTCAGAACTAAGGTTGTTTATTTTGAAATAAAATTTATTTACTGTTTTCTCTATAGGTGAGCGTTTTTCGCAAGAGTGCCTGGGAATATCGCGAGGAAGTTGGAAAATATTACCTCCACCAATTTGTAATTGGTCAGCCAGATTTGAACTACCGTAATCCTGATGTGGTTGAAGAAATGAAAAACGTAATTCGATTTTGGCTCGATAAAGGCGTCGCTGGTTTTAGAGTAGACGCAATTGCGCATTTATTTGAAATTGACAAACAGTATTACGATGGAAAATACCCTGATGAACCATTAACTGGCAGTACAGACAACCCTGATGATTATGATTATACAGACCATATTTATACTAAAGATCAAGATGAAACCTTTGATATGGTGTACCAATGGAGAGATGTGTTTGAAGAATTCAAAGCAAAGGACGGTTTGACTAGAGTGATGATGACCGAAGCATATTCAAGCCCTCAGTTGACAATGAGATACTTTGGTGAAGATGATCGTGAAGGAGCTCAGATGCCATTCAATTTTGTTTTAATTTCCGATGTTAATGGAGATTCAACTGCTGCTGAAATTAAATATGCGCTTGACAAGTTTTTGACGTTCAAACCTATTGATAAGCTTTCAAATTGGGTGGTCAGTATTAGACATAGTAGGTTTTCAATTAAGTAGTGTGCCAATAAAACTATTGTTACAAAATCTTAACGGAATTCTAAATATTTTAGGCAGGCAACCATGATAATAACCGCATCGCTTCAAGATTTAGTCCTGAATTAGTGGATGGTATAAACATGATCCTTCTGTTAATGCCTGGCATTGCTGTAACTTATATGGTAAGTTAAAACTTATTCAAGCCACATAAATATTATATTTGTAAAGACTAAATTAAATGCATGTGCCTCTAACTTTTCGTTTAACAGTTCAGAGGTCATGGAAGACATTTCTTTATAATAAATTAATAGTAAGTGTATGTTATTTAATCATTATTAAATTGAATTTTAGGGCGAGGAAATTGGCATGGTTGATGGTTTTGTAAGTTGGGAAGATACTGTGGACCCTAGTGGTTGCAATACCGATGATCCTATCAACTATTGGAAGGCATCCAGAGACCCTGAGCGGACACCCTTCCAGTGGAATGCTGGAAAAAATGCAGGTTAGCAATGACGAACATTTATTTTTAAATATTACAGAGAGCTTCCATGTTCGCACCTCAATTTCGATTGTTATATAGTTTTATTTCCACTATAACTATATTGTGGAAATATAAAACTGTTAACCCAACTCATCTTGTGCAGGCTTTAAGTATAATAAATTTAATACGACCAAGACGTTTTATTTCGCAATTCAGACATCTTATTCTCTTTTGTTGATGATTTATGTTTCCTACATATAAATATATGTAACAAAATGATGTAGAGAAAACAGGATGATAGTAATAATTTTTATATAAACCAAACTCGCTAACCTTTATATATAAATATACCAAATTTCAAGTCGCTAGGTCTTATGGTTCCAGAGATATCGTGATGATTCAATCTATGTATAGAACAGCTCCTATATTATGTTATTCTGATGTTATTCTAATAATAGATAGATCGATCTATTTATCTGTCTATCTATTATTGTAAAGTTTCATTAAAATCCAACAACAATCGTTTGATTATAAACGCGAAAGTTTGTAAGTATGGATCTACGCATCCATCCATCCATACTTACAAACTTTCGCGTTTATATTAATATGCTAAGATTGCAATGAATTTGAGACATCGTCGATGTTTCTACATCAGTCCCTAAGACTGAATGGTATCCTAAGATAAATATGTTTAAAGAAACCTATTTATATTTACGTACTAAAGTCCTGGCCCATGCACTATTTTTGGTGTAGCTCGATGTTATTTAACTTTATAGGGTTCTCAGCTGGGGACAAGACATGGCTTCCTGTAGCTGAAGGCTTCGACACTCTGAACGTGGAAGTGCAACTTGTAACTGAACGTTCTCATATAAATATCTACAAACACTTATCAGATTTACGCACTCAACCAGCCTTCAGATATGGTAGATACGAATCTGTAGCGTACAACGATGGCGTATTTGCTTTTATGCGGTAAGTTCACCAAAGCTTTTCGATATTATGGCGTTCATTCTGTTAAGTTTGTTTATGTTTATACATGTATGTAATCCGCTCGTGTGGTGACGGATTTAGAATACATAGTGTCACCACCCCATTACATCTTGAGGGTGCCGTAAGAGGTGACAAAAGGAAGTGTCAAGGCTAATTTTCTAGTCGTAAGATAAGAATACTGACTGAGAAGACCGCTCCAAAACCTGTACCAACCCGTCTGGCCAACAAATATAATAAATATCCTTGGACATTTCACACAACGCCATCTCGTCCCAAGCTAAGCAACTTAATGCTTGTGTTATGGTAACGAGATGGATGATAAACTACTTATATACATATTTTTTTTGTAAATACATACATATTATAGATAGAAATGACACCCAGACTCCGAGCCAGTGCCTCTGGTTTAGACAAAGACACTTGCCCGACCCCGGAATCGAACCCGGGACCCGTTGATCCAAAGGCGGCACATCTAACCACTAGACCAACGAGGCATAGTAGGCTAAATTCCCTCGATGTAATTGGAGGTCGCACATTGTGGAAATCTATGGGGTAGGCCTATGTTCAGCAGTGGACTTAGCTGCCAGCAGTGGATAGATAGATAGATAGAATTGGAGGGGGCCCTAGTCAGCAGTGGATCATCTATAGGCCGAGTAGTAGTAGTAATGCTACTACCCGGCTTATAGCGAAATGTTTTAACCGGAAAAAAACCAAATGTGGGAAAAACAGGGAAAAAACCCGAGGAAAATTCCCGAATGGGATAATATTCAGGTTTTTTCATATTCAGCATAAGTAACATCTAGGTGTGGTTAATATCTTTCCGTGTGGTAGCGGAGTAAGAATACTACCACCCCATATCTTCCCGTGGGTGTCGTAGAAGGCGACTAAGGGACATCAGACGTTGGGCAGCAGCGACGTTCTGTCAAGCATCGGCCACCCGATACTGCGATCGCCAACCCGCCTGCCAAGCGTGGCGATTATGGCAAACCCCCCCAATGGTGCACACAATTGGTAGGCCTCCCACACGGTGGACCGACGACCTGGTTAAGGTCGCCGGAAAGCAGTGGATGCGGGCGGCCCAGGACCGGCCTTTGTGGAGATCCTTGGGGGAGGCCTATGTCCAGCAGTGGACGTCTTTTGGCTGAAATGATGATGATGATGATGATGAACATCTAGGTAATGTGTAGATACATATATATCAAATAGTACGTACTATTACTACTAGTTAGAGCTAACCTAAGTTTGTTTATTTTCATAATTCAATAAATAAGCTATATCCACTCCATGCTATCTAAAAAAACCTGTCTGTGTGTGTTCATCTTCATCCGCTCTTAACGATAAGTAACAAATCTTATGAAAAGACAAGAAAACGTATTTTTGTTGTTTTAATAAATTGCTGGTTTTATTTAATTTCGGAATCCTGATACACATTTTGACGTTTCGAACTACAGGCAACAGCTAGTGCCCTGACGTACCAAAGTACCTATTTTACGCAGCATATGCTTTAAAAATTTAAAAAAATGTTTAATTAATTAAGATCATGATAATTGCGTTAAATAATGAAAATACCCCGTCGATTGGTTTTTTCCCTTATAAATACCCGGTTTTTTTCCAAATGGGAAAAAACCTGGGTATATTCCCGTTGGGTTTTTTCCCACTGCCCATTACTACTGCTCCGTTGGCTTCAACAGCTTAGAGTCCTTATTCAACGATAGGAATTTATTTATCCCACAGTTATCGAATGGTTAAATTTAATTTTAGATATGTAAGGTTATAATTGACATCCACTTAAACAGACAGTGGCCCCCAAAACATGTTGTCATCATTACCTTGCACTGTTTCCCATTTTGATGACGCGATGTGTAAAAAATTTCACGATTGTAAATATTTCGTTTTAGCTGGTACAACGGTGAAAACTACGTAGTTCTTGTCAACTTCAGAAACCAGCCTTACACCATTGACTTGACCTACTTCGAGAACGTCTCTAATGAAGTCGAGGTGATTCTCAGTAGCGTCCAGTCACCAAAGAGGCCCAGGTATTGTTATAATCAATTATTATAAATGTAAAATTAAAATACATACATACATTCAGAATACAGTGTCACCAACACATTCCATTCTGAGGGTGTCGTAAGAGCCGACATGTGGAAATGACAAGGCCGAAAACCTAGCTGCAAGAGAAGGAAAAGTTGACCGAAACCTTTTTTTTTTTTCTTTTTATCGCCCCGGGTAAAATCCTTTATGGACTTCCTCGCCGGCCACGGGGATGGCCAGCGTGGGGAGTGTGGGACTCTCCCCCATAGTGGGGGCCTACCCACTAAACCTCCCCGGGGTGCTCCAACTCGCGTCCTGTTGCGGCATTGTGGGATCTGATGCAGAACCACGCCGCCGCAGACGAGGAGGCCCTCCTCCTCTCCTCGGGCTCCTTACGAGCACTCGACGTCCTGCCGTGAGCACCCGACAGGACGTCGCTTCCCCTCAGATCCCGTGTGGGGCGAGACATCCCCGTACCCCGCCCCGTGTTGATACGAAACCCTGTGCCAACCCGTCTGGCCAGCGTGGCATAGTAGGCTAATTACCCTCCATTTAACTGGACGAGGCCCGACTCAACAGTGGGGCAACTATGTGCTGAGTAGTACCAACAGTTATCAGATTTACGACTTACATTACCTTTGTCTTAGAGTAGATTAGGTTAGGCTTACTACCAGTTGGAAGGCCGTGGACGATTTCGCCGGTGTCGTCATGGGGGCTGAACGGGAGCGCGAGAGGGCTCCACGTGCAGAGGCGTGCACAGGGCGAAGGTGGATGGCCCATGTGCGCCACCTACCGCCCTAACAGGGGTCTCCGGGCGAGGGATTTGGGGAAATCCCGGGGCGAATGGTGCCATGCCGCGTGTACCGGGCATGGCACCGGAGCAATAAAATGCTCCAGAGGAGGTTGCTCCACAAGGAGCGAAGGTTGGAAGGGGGTTGGGAGGCCGTTGGCCGCTCCCCCCCAGCGCACGCTGCCCCCGTGGAGATACAGTCAGTACCCACGGGGCAGCAAGCGCGTGACGGTACACCCCAGGGATGTTTAGTGGGTATGCCTCTTCAGAGGAGAGTCCCACACACCCCCCGCTGGCCATCCCCAGGCTGGCGAGGATAGTCCATAAAGGATTTTACCCCGGACAATAAAAAAAGGCTTACTACCAGTATTTACACGGAACTATTACTGCCCTGGGAAAACTGGTAATTATATGGTTAGACCAGCTGTCAGCCTTCACGCTCTTTTCTTTATCTAAATATTGCTGGTAGATTGGCGATCGGCCTCCAAAACATACAAATTAAGACTCCCTTGTATGAAGCTCTCAACATAGGATTGGGTGACGATAAGTATTTAAAGTCTACCAACACACAGTCAGCTCACACCGCTTAGAAAGCTTCGAAACAGTTTTAACATTAAAATTAAAATAACCATTTTAAATAAATGAGAATGCTTCGTAGAATTACATTCTAGAGCTAGACGGTTCGTGACCTTTGGAAAATGCAATAAGAACTGCGACAGTCCCATAAAATTCATTGTAAAATTAGCATTTCCCTGTGATTTTGTCTGGAACTCAGATTCCTCGTACTAAGATAAAAATATAACATGTTTTTAAATTCTTTTCCAAATATTCCGCCTTTGGATTACGGGTCCCGGGTTTGATTCTGGGGTCGGGCAAGTGTCTTTGTCTAAACGAGAGGGACTTGCCCTGAGTCTAGGTGTTATTTGTGTTCGTGAATAACACGTTTGTAAACTGTCCCAACGATATAGGATAAACATCGTGCAGAGATGTCGTTTAAAAAAAAGTGGATCATAGCTTGGCGGATAGTTTAGAATGCAATGCATCTGTAGCTCTTGGTTAAGCAACACCTGGCCCTACTGGACGTAGGGTGGCTGTTAAAGTCATCCCAGGTGCTGTTTAACCATTTATAGCTGTTCACTAAGTCAATGGCGTGAAACTGCTGTTCTAGCCAAATTATTATCGGTATTCCTACTATATGGGTCGTTTAAAGCAAACGGCAATAGCTTCGTGTAAACATTGGTAATTAGCCATACCAGGTTTGACTGGCACCGACTCAAATGGAATTGGTAAAAAGGGGAAGAAGAAGGAGAAGAAAATAATTAATACATCAACCATTAATCATATCTGTTACATTGATATAATTGAAAACGATCAGTAATGGATAATGGATACCCTAAACTGTTTCTCTATTATATTATGGATATAAACCTTCCTCTTGAATCACTCTATCTATTAAAAAAACCGCTTCAAAATCCGTTGCGTGGTTTTAATGATTTAAGCATACATAGGGACGGACAGACGACAGTGACTTTGTTTTATAATATGTAGTGATGATAGTGATAGTGATTATGCAGTAGCACTAACATTTAGACGCAAACTAGGACAAACATTTTTCCACCGATATTGTTAGTACGAATTATTAGTAAAATGTTATTATAGACTATTATACTATACTGGGAACGTATTAGTAAATTGTATTAGTTCTTTGGTTATAACGTCACTACACTCACCTTTAATTTTACCTGCAACACAAACAGATCAGTAGTGCTTTAAAAAAACAAATTTATTGGAAATTTACATGTCTAAAATAATGGATGAAATTTAGATTAAACTCGAAACTATTATATGATTAGTATTTAGCAAAAGGATTATTATGCGCGAGACAAATTCTGATTAGTACAGACCGATGTCTTAACGTAAATTTTTGTCGTAGTATTATTTTGATTACCACAGGTTGGCTTAGTCGACATCATTAACTAATACACATTTATAAATTTGAGAACTTTGTTGTTTAATCAGGATATTATGACCGTATAGTTACTAGTTACTTAATACTCATTACACCGAAGAAGAAGAAGAGAAGAAGTCGTCAATGTCAACCCCATACATTTGTCTTTCTAGACTAGCAAAGCGTTCGATTCAAAAGTCACGTGGCTAGGCCCCCTGGTGTTGATGAATAAATAACACCTACAGAGCCTCACCTGATGATGAATACTTACGAAATCTATGATTTTCATTGAATTTACTTGCATTCCTTTAAATGCCAATTTCAAACGATTTTGCAAGCGTCTACCGGGTGCTACCAGTTTTGCGTTAACCTGTTTTGCGCTAACAGTCGATTAAACTACTTCTACATATCAAAATAAGAATCATTATTGCTTATTTGTTTTCATCTTATAATGCATTTAATTCTGTTTCAGTGACGTGTTCGAGGCGCAGAACTTGGAGATTGTTGGCAGCGAATCCTTGGTGCTTAGAGTAGTTTAATTATGCCAATTGTAAACAAAAAATATCTTTCTCAGTTGTTATTGTAATAAAATAAAAAAACCTTTTCCTAAAATCTAATTGCAGTGTCGCTTACATCCAGTTGTATGTTTGATTGTAGATTAAACGATGAAACTACTCACACAGTTTAAATTAATTTCCAAGTAGCGTACCTACGAAAAGGTCAATCTCATCTCGAGTGCTCCCTTTTGATCCTTTATTATATGCCTCTACAGTATCACTAAAGGGTTCTAGCCCATTTACTCGATTACATACTGTTTGTATTTGTTATAATTTCAAACATTTATTCTTCTTAACTTTGTTGAGTCGAAAAGAGCGCTATCTTTTAAACGGTAAAAGGTGCTATTCCAATTTCGGCTGCAGGCTGCGGATGCAAGCTGCACGTAGCCGGCTTCAGCTGCACGACTGGTTGTCCATGTTGTAGTATTGATTTCTGTCAAAAACATTCCAAACGCGGCTGCAGCTTCACGTGCTGCCGCAGCCGTTCGCAGACCAGTAGTGCTGCGGCTGCAAGCCGATGCACACATAGCAACGGGTATCATATGTTCTGTGGCACATAGTTACGTCACTCCAAACCAAAGAGTAAACTAATATGCTTTTTAATATACTTTTTCTCCAACCTGTAGAGACAAGTCCCAACAAGACGCTACTCGGAGCCAAATTTAATTGGCAATAAAATAAGCAATTATTAGCAAATGTTTATTCCAAGACAATGAGATTTTCGGAGGCTGACGAAGATCAATTAATTAATCATATAACAAAATATTATCCTATTATATATGATTCAAACCATATGAAATATAAGAAAAATATATTAACGGTCCTTCACCTGACGCCTGTCACAGCACGAGCCGGCCTCAGAATCAGTCCCGGCTGCGAATGCAGGCAGCGGCTGCATGTCATGCGTGTGCTACCTGCATCCGCAGCCTGCATCTGCAGCCTGCAGCCGAGATTGGAATAGCACCTTTAGGCGTAAAGCCACAGATTATAAAAAATAAGTAGTATCTGTATCTCCGAGTGGTGAAGGGATTAAATTACATCGTTTCACCACCCCATTCCAGCCTGGGGGTGTCGTAGAAGCCGACTAAAGAAAATGTCAAGGCCGATAACCTAACAAGAGAGGGAAAACTTGATACGAGACCCTGTGACAACTCAACTGACCTGAACAGGAGGCTAATTTTCCTCTATTTGCTTGGAGGAAGCTCGACTCAGTAGTGGGTATTTTTTGGGCTGAAAAGACGAGTATCTGCATTGTTGTGTCAGTGAATTGCATGTTTGTAAAATGCCCCTGCGATACAGGTTACAAGTAGTGCAAATGTATCTGCCAGTACTGCAACAGTTCCTTGTAAGTTCGTTTGTAGTGTACTCATACTGATACGGAGTGGGTCTATAGAGTCTTTTTATAAAAAGATTTTAAACTTGCTAAAAGAGAATTTATTATTAGAAATTAATAGAAATTATAAGATTTGGATATGTCTGTCCGTCGCGACGTTCAAGTCCACTCTCATGCTAATATGAATCAAAAACAATGACTAACGTAAGCTGTTTTACTACGTATGGTTGGCTATGTGAACTTGGCACCCGACTTTTTCAAAATTATGTTTTTTTGTGTTTTTTAGATAGATTTGGGTAAGTAGTAGATAGTAGTAAAAATATTTTCGTTTGCAGTAATTCAAAAAAAAAAAATAAAAAATGTTAAAAAAAATCCATCTCCCGAAATTGAAAAAATCAATTTTTTTTTTACCATTTATATTATTAATCGTATGTAGTGGATTGTAGTAAACTTTTTTTTGTTTGTAGTAAAACAGAAAAAATATGAAAAATATTTTCATTTGAGAGTATTATATCATCACGATCTCGGTAACGAAAAATCGGTTTCCAAAGTAAAATCGATTATAATGAACGTCCAAAACCTCTAAGAAAGGTTCCCAGAGGTTAGTAGTGGACGAATTTTCGTTTGTAGTAAACGTTTTTTATTAAAAAAGTGACTATCTTAAGAAGCACTCGTTTCGGCGTCGTTTACGTGAAATAACTCTTGTTACAAAGGAGATACGGTTACTACAAACCTTCTAATCGACTGAGAAAGGGTCCTAGAGGTTAGTAGTGAACGAATTTTCGATTGTAGTAAACGACTTTTTATAAAAAAGTGACCATCTTAAAAAACACTCGTTTCGGCGTCGTTTACGTGATATAACTCTAGTTTGAATAGAGATACGGTTACTACAAACATCCTAGTCGACTGAGAAAGGGTCCTAGAGGTTAGTAGTGAACGAATTTTCGATTGTAGTAAACAACTTTTTATAAAAAAGTGACCAACATTAAAAAACACTCGTTTCGGCGTCGTTTACGTGAAATAACTATAGTTTGAAAAGAGATACGGTTACTACAAACCTCCTAATCGACTGAGAAAGGGTCCTAGAGGTTAGTAGTGAACGAATTTTCGATTGTAGTAAACGACTTTTTATAAAAAAGTGACTATCTTAAGAAACACTCCTTTCGGCGTCGTTTACGTGATATAACTCTTGTTACAAAGGAGATACGGTTACTACAAACCTTCTAATCGACTGAGAAAGGGTCCTAGAGGTTAGTAGTGAACGAATTTTCGATTGTAGTAAACAACTTTTTATAAAAAAGTGACCATCTTAAAAATCACTCGTTTCGGCGTCGTTTACGTGAAATAACTCTAGTTTGAAAAGAGATACGGTTACTACAAACCTCCTAATCGACTGAGAAAGGGTCCTAGAGGTTAGTAGTGACCGAATTTTCGATTGTAGTAAACTACTTTTTATAAAAAAGTGACTATCTTAAGAAACACTCCTTTCGGCGTCGTTTACGTGATATAAGTCTTGTTACAAAGGAGATACGGTTACTACAAACGTTCTAATCGACTGAGAAAGGGTCCTAGAGGTTAGTAGTGAACGAATTTTCGATTGTAGTAAACAACTTTTATAAAAAAGTGACCATCTTAGAAAACACTCGTTTTGGCGAGGTTTACGTGAAATAACTCTAGTTTGCATAGAGATACGGTTACTACAAACCTCCCAATCTACTAAGAAAGGGTCCTAGAGGTTAGTAGTGAACGAATTTTCGATTGTAATAAACGACTTTTTATAAAAAAGTGACTATCTTAAGAAACACTCCTTTCGGCGTCGTTTACGTGATATAACTCTTGTTACAAAGGAGATACGGTTACTACAAACCTTCTAATCGACTGAGAAAGGGTCCTAGAGGTTAGTAGTGAACGAATTTTCGATTGTAGTAGACAACTTTTTATAAAAAAGTGAGTGTTTTCTAAGATGGTCACTTTTTTATAAAAAGTTGTTTACTACAATCGAAAATTCGTTCACTACTAACCTCTAGGACCCTTTCGCAGTAGATTAGGAGGTTTGTAGTAACCGTATCTCTATGCAAACTAGAGTTATTTCACGTAAACCTCGCCAAAACGAGTGTTTTCTAAGATGGTCACTTTTTTATAAAAAGTTGTTTACTACAATCGAAAATTCGTTCACTACTAACCTCTAGGACCCTTTCGCAGTAGATTAGGAGGTTTGTAGTAACCGTATCTCTATTCAAACTAGAGTTATTTCACGTAAACGTCGCCAAAACGAGTGTTTTCTAAGATGGTCACTTTTTTTATAAAAAGTTGTTTACTACAATCGAAAATTCGTTCACTACTAACCTCTAGGACCCTTTCGCAGTAGATTAGGAGGTTTGTAGTAACCGTATCTCTATTCAAACTAGAGTTATTTCACGTAAACGTCGCCGAAACGAGTGTTTTTTAAGATGGTCACTTTTTTATAAAAAGTAGTTTACTACAATCGAAAATTCGTTCACTACTAACCTCTAGGACCCTTTCTCAGTCGATTAGGAGGTTTGAAGTAACCGTATCTCTTTTCAAACTAGAGTTATTTCACGTAAACGACGCCGAAACGAGTGTTTTTTAAGATGGTCACTTTTTTATAAAAAGTTGTTTACTACAATCGAAAATTCGTTCACTACTAACCTCTAGGACCCTTTCTCAGTCGATTACGAGGTTTGTAGTAACCGTATCTCTTTTCAAACTAGAGTTATATCACGTAAACGACGCCGAAACGAGTGTTTTTAAGATGGTCACTTTTTTTATAAAAAGTTGTTTACTACAATCGAAAATTCGTTCACTACTAACCTCTAGGAGCCTTTCTCAGTCGATTAGGACGATTGTAGTAACCGTATCTCCTTTGTAACAAGAGTTATATCACGTAAACGACGCCGAAAGGAGTGTTTTTTAAGATGGTCACTTTTTTTATAAAAAGTTGTTTACTTCAATCGAAAATTCGTTCACTACTAACCTCTAGGACCCTTTCTCAGTCGATTAGGAGGTTTGTAGTAACCGTATCTCTTTTCAAACTAGAGTTATATCACGTAAACGACGCCGAAAGGAGTGTTTTTTAAGATGGTCACTTTTTTTATAAAAAGTTGTTTACTACAATCGAAAATTCGTTCACTACTAACCTCTTGGACCCTTTCTCAGTCGATTAGGAGGTTTGTAGTAACCGTATCTCTATGCAAACTAGAGTTATTTCACGTAAACCTCGCCAAAACGAGTGTTTTCTAAGATGGTCACTTTTTTTATAATAAGTCGTTTACTACAATCGAAAATTCGTTCACTACTAACCTCTAGGACCCTTTCTCAGTCGATTAGGAGGTTTGTAGTAACCGTATCTCTATGCAAACTAGAGTTATTTCACGTAAACGACGCCGAAACGAGTGTTTTTGAAGATGGTCACTTTTTTTATAAAAAGTTGTTTACTACAATCGAAAATTCGTTCACTACTAACCTCTAGGACCCTTTCTCAGTCGATTAGGAGGTTTGTAGTAACCGTATCTCTTTTCAAACTAGAGTTATTTCACGTAAACGACGCCGAAATGAGTGTTTTTTAAGATGGTCACTTTTTTTATAAAAAGTTGTTTACTACAATCGAAAATTCGTTCACTACTAACCTCTAGAAGCCTTTCTCAGTCGATTAGGACGATTGTAGTAACCGTATCTCCTTTGTAACAAGAGTTATATCACGTAAACGACGCCGAAACGAGTGTTTTTTAAGATGGTCACTTTTTTTATAAAAAGTTGTTTACTACAATCGAAAATTCGTTCACTACTAACCTCTAGGACCCTTTCTCAGTCGATTAGAAGGTTTGTAGTAACCGTATCTCCTTTGTAACAAGAGTTATATCACGTAAACGACGCCGAAAGGAGTGTTTCTTAAGATGGTCACTTTTTTTATAAAAAGTTGTTTACTACAATCGAAAATTCGTTCACTACTAACCTCTAGGAGCCTTTCTTAGTCGATTAGGACGATTGTAGTAACCGTATCTCCTTTGTAACAAGAGTTATATCACGTAAACGACGCCGAAAGGAGTGTTTTTTAAGATGGTCACTTTTTTTATAAAAAGTTGTTTACTACAATCGAAAATTCGTTCACTACTAACCTCTAGGACCCTTTCTCAGTCGATTAGGAGGTTTGTAGTAACCGTATCTCTATTTAAACTAGAGTTATTTCACGTAAACAACGCCGAAACGAGTGTTTTTTAAGATGGTCACTTTTTTTATAAAAAGTTGTTTACTACAATCGAAAATTCGTTCACTACTAACCTCTAGGACCCTTTCTCAGTCGATTAGGAGGTTTGTAGTAACCGTATCTCTATGCAAACTAGAGTTATTTCACGTAAACGACGCCGAAAGGAGTGTTTCTTAAGATGGTCACTTTTTTTATAAAAAGTTGTTTACTACAATCGAAAATTCGTTCACTACTAACCTCTAGGAGCCTTTCTTAGTCGATTAGGACGATTGTAGTAACCGTATCTCCTTTGTAACAAGAGTTATATCACGTAAACGACGCCGAAAGGAGTGTTTTTTAAGATGGTCACTTTTTTTATAAAAAGTTGTTTACTACAATCGAAAATTCGTTCACTACTAACCTCTAGGACCCTTTCTCAGTCGATTAGGAGGTTTGTAGTAACCGTATCTCCTTTGTAACAAGAGTTATTTCACGTAAACCTCGCCAAAACGAGTGTTTTCTAAGATGGTCACTTTTTTTATAAAAAGTTGTTTACTACAATCGAAAATTCGTTCACTACTAACCTCTAAGACCCTTTCTCAGTCGATTAGGAGGTTTGTAGTAACCGTATCTCCTTTGTAACAAGAGTTATTTCACGTAAACGACGCCGAAACGAGTGCTTCTTAAGATAGTCACTTTTTTAATAAAAAACGTTTAATACAAACGAAAATTCGACCACTACTAACCTCTGGGAACCTTTTTTAGAGGTTTTGGACGTTCATTATAATCGATTTTACCTTGGAAACCGATTTTTCGTTACCGAGATCGTGATGATATAATACTCTCAAATGAAAATATTTTTCATATTTTTTCTGTTTTACTACAAACAAAAAAATGTTTACTACAGTCCACTACATACGATTAATAATATAAATAGTAAAAAAAATATTGTTTTTTTCAATTTCGGGAGCTGGATTTTTTTTAACATTTTTTATTTTTTTTTTTGGAATTACTACAAACGAAAATATTTTTACTACTATCTACTACTTACCCAAATCTATCTAAAAAACACAAAAAAACATAATTTTGGAAAAGTCGGGTGCCAAGTTCACATAGCCCGTATGGTTAACCGCGTGAATTTAGATATATCAATACCACATACGTACTGACAGTTACACCGCTGACATGTTAGTGTGGACTAAGTTACGTACTCATATTCAAAGTTCATATCAGTCAAACAAGGGTGAACTTCTGAAGATGTGTTATATGTTCATGGCAACGTGAGGGAGGTAAACTTACTTCGACTTCTAGCATTGTTCTTCTGTACAAAGAATCATCATCATATTTTTAAGAACTACGCTAATTATGTTCCTGCTCTCATTTTTTTTACCCGACTTTAAAAAGGATGATATGCTTAATACAGATAATCTTCGAATTCGTATATTAATTTTACATTTTTAAAATAAATATTTAAGCTTTTAGTAACTGGAGGAACTGACTACTACACACTAGTAGTATATAAGCTTTGAAAAATTTAATTAAGATCATTACCAATCTAAACATAAATTACGTCGTATCATTTCAAATAACTAGTAACGACTTAATACATCATTAATAGAAGTATACTCATTGGAAAATATGTTAAGGTAGCGACGAAGATGTATTAATGGGTTCCGTACCTCAAAATATAATAATTCTTTTTTACTAGCTGACCCGGCAAACTTCGTACCGCCTAGGAATCAATAAAAAAATTAAAATTAAAAAAAGAGACTAACGATCAGCAATTCATTTTTATTTATATTTGTCGGAGATCGAATCGTACACGGTAATATTTCAGTGGTATTTTAATTTACTCTGTGGTTTTTGTCCAAAGTGAAGTTTGGGAAAAAACATATAATAGCGATTTAAATTCAGCATGAAATATGCCTTCAGCATGCTTCATTTGTAACTTAAAAAAAAACAAATATAATTGCAAATATTTCCTCCGTAAAACACATAGACACCAGCGTGGGGGAGTGCGTGAGACTTTTTAATCAAATTAGTATGAAAGATACTCCGGATACTTCCTCACTTGCGCCTCCGTCTTCAGTGTGTGCATTTTCGCCTTTATTATTTCTTTGAACCTTATGTTTCTATAAGACGATATGTGTGGTGACGAATTAAAAATACATGGTGTCACCACCCCATTCCATCCTGAGGGTGTCGTAAGAGCCGACAAAATTGCCAAGACCGCCAACCTAGCCACAAAAGAGGGAAATCTTGATATGAAACCCTGTGCCAGCCCATCTGGCCAGCGTGGCAAAGTAAGCTCATTACCGTCCAACTGGAGGAGGCCTGAATCACCAGTGGATCTTTAGGCTGGGTATTAGTAGTAGTTCTTTGCGTTTAAAATCAGCTGCAGAGAATTGAAAATTCAGCAATATAGCCTCTATAGCTTTTGAACTAACAATGGAACCCAATTTGCATCTGTATTTGTTTGGCGTTGGCACTTTTATTTCCACGTCACGGAGAGAACACTGCGCAAAATTGCACACGCTTTTATTGTCACATTGTTGTATTTCAACATGAAATTTGAAATGGAAACCGAGTGTCAAATTTACTGACGCCATTTTGTAAACTCAGTGGAAAATGCTGCAAAACATGCCAATTTGGACTTAAAACATCATTTCAGCCAAAACACGTCCACTGCTGGACATAGGCCTCCCCCAAGGATCTCCACAAAGGCCGGTCCTGAGCCGCCCGCATCCACCGCTTTCCGGCGACCTTAACCAGGTCGTCGGTCCACCGTGTGGGAGGCCTACCAGTACTGCGCCTTCCGGAACGCGGTCGCCATTCGAGGACTTTTCTGCCCCATCGGGCGTTGGTCTTGCGAGCTATGTGCCCTGCCCGTTGCCACTTAAGTTTGGCAATCCTGTGGGCTATGTCGGTGACCCTGGTATTCCTGCGTATCTCCTCATTTCTGATTCAATCTCGCAGGGAAACTCCGAGCATAGCCCTCTCCATTGCCCTTTTGCAGTGAAAACTTCTTTACTGGCGTTGAGCACTTTTCTCGGGATGGGTATTAAATGTCAAACTCGCGACAGGACACGTGACATGATCGAACATCGAACAACAGACCGCCGGCGCGACGCAAAACAGGAAGTAATTTAATAAGTTATTTTAATAGTCCTGAAGTGTTAATTTTTTATTTAATATAATTTGTCACTTTGTATACGATAGCGAAATAAATAAATATTGTATTTAACCACATAATTGCTATTACTTAAAAACTGATATATAAAGCAATTCGTGCAATATATTCCCTAAACATTACAAAATATTTAAAAATGCACAACGTTACCGTTCAAGATTTCACTTCTGCTGGCATTCCTGAAGTACAAACTGTTGTTTTATCACGATACTAATTAAATAATATGACGCCTGCCATAAATATATGAATGCCACAGAATACCGCGTGTAACCACACACTGATTATTAAATAATATCCACAACTTCTCACTACGGATCTCTAATAATATATTTCGCATAAGTTTTAGTCCTAAATAGGTAATACGCGTCAATTAAATACATTTTCCGTCGAAGCGCCATAAAAACGACGTGCGATAACATCTATACACATTCTTGTCCAAATCTGGACAAGTATCTATAAGTAGTTCATTTGCTACATTGCATATACAACGACATGTTTAAAAAAAAATAAAGGGTAAGTTATGTAATAATTTTTCGTATTGAATTTCCACCTAGGAAATTCGAGACTTCAAACTCGTTTTTTATACATACTTCATTAATACCACTACTTCTCAGCTCATAGACGAGCCACTGCTGAATCGGGCCTCCTCCAGTTACATGAAGGGAAATTACCCTACTGTGCCACGCTGGCCAGACGGGTTGGCACAGGGATTCGCCTCAAGTTTTTCATCTCTTGCGGCGAGGTTATAATTCTTGCCATTTTCTTTTGGCAGCTTTTTCGACACCCTCGGTATGGAATGGTGTGCCGACACTTCGTATTCTAAATCCACGCATTAAGCAAGATTCCAAGTAAAGCCATATAAGGCCCTCAAAGACTGCGTCCCACAAACTTAATGAAATAAGGCGACAGCGTAGAATTCATACGTAATGTTTACATCAGTCAAAGGCTTTTGAGCATACTCATATATAAATTACTACTCAGTAGCAGGCTTACGTTTGGTTCTCCTGGATGTTGGAAAACCACCTTCGTGTTTTCGGGGCACATAAAGCTTTTGGTCCCGGCTACCATTCTACCACCATAAACTGTATACACCTTATCTATACTAATATATAAAGCTGCAGAGTTTGTTTGTTTGTTTGTTTGTTTGAACGCGCTAATCTCAGGAACTACTGGTCCGATTCCAAAAAATCTTTCAGTGTTAGATAGTCCGTTTATCGAGGAAGGTTATAGGCTATATTTTATTTTCAAAAGAATTAGGGACCCGTATGAAAATTGCGATTTTGTAAACCAAGGTGTAAAATCGAAAACCTATTTAAGCGTGCGCTGCAAAAACTATTGACAATAGAACAAAATTATGTACTACGGGTTTGTAGGTCTTATAAAGATCTACAAAAAAGCAAACATATCTAACTATCATAGTTTAGCCACAATAACCGATTTTATGTTCATAAAAAATATGCACGGGTTCGAAGCCCACGCGGGCGAAGCCGCGCGCAAAAGCTAGTAGTGTATACATCTTAATATAGTGTATCATGAATATCATAATAGCCTTATGACTAACCCACAAGGCGATCATGAAACACCATCCTATAGTAGGTTTAGATATGCCACCTTAGGATCACGAGTCCGATTCCGGGGTCGGTCATGTGTCTTTGTGTAAACCAAAGACACTTGCACTGAGTCTGGGTGTCATTTGTGATCATGAATTTCATGTTTGTTAGCTGCCCCCGCGATGCAGATATAGGGTCGGTTCACATCTGACGGAAAATGAGTCGAGCGTATCATCGGTCGTCTCTATTCGGTCAAATTAGACCTTTCATATTACGCATCTAGTCAGTTGCGTAGCGTCTACAGGGCGGTTGTGTTGTGTGTTAATGAATTTTAAAATGAAGCCCATCGAAATAATAGCAATTTGAGAGGCTTTGAACAAGATCGAAACAGGAAACGTAGACATTGGATGCATCCTTTAAATACTAAAAGAATATCAAGTGACCAATTTCATTGTCTATAATGCAACTTTAAGAGAGTATCCAACTAAATTTATTCAGTTTTATCGTAAGTCCGTAGAATCTTTTGATGAACTCCTTACGATTATGAAATGTTACATTATTAAAAAATATACGAAATTTGCCGCTCTTACGTCGACCAGAAACGGAACAGACGCTGTACGCTCGACGCACTAACGCATCATCGGTTAGGTGTGAAAGGTTGAATGTCATATCATACATTTGTCTGTTAAATCGACGCTAAGCGACCGAACATTCGCGACGCATTTTCCGTCAGATGTGAACCGACCCCAAATGTATGAATAAACATTCAACCTTTCAAACCTAACCGATGATGCGTTAGTGCGTCGAGCGTACAGCGTCATACATTTGTCTGTTTTGACGTTACGCGACCGATAAAACGCGACGCATTGTCAGTCAGATGTGAACCGACCCTATCGCATTCTTGTAGAAAACAACAGTAAAATAAAATAAACAAAATATTGAATTCTCGAATAGTCTCGAAGCTTGCATTCTTACCAATTTACAAAGTCTAACTACTTTTCAGTGCTGGAAACTTAATGTACTTTGTAATTTTAAAACAAAGGAACCCTACTTAAATTGCATTTCTGTATAATGAAGCAAAATCTCCAGGTAATATTAATGAAAGAACCATTTAAAACAAGGGCCAAGTAATTACTTAAATCCCAAGTCAGTCGCGCTATAATTAATACGAGTACGTTTTATCCCGCTCCTTACAGGTACTTGGTACTTGGGAGTCGCTCAGAATACGTTAAAAAAACGATAACTTTATAATATATGTAGTGCAACATTAGTAAACTACGTAACTAAACTACTACGCAGCAACTTTGTGCTATTTCTCTTATAATTAACTTTAATTTTTCGCATAAAACGTTAAATAAATGAATTAAAATGTAGCCTTTCTTTTGTGGTTAGATTTTTGGCCTTTCCATTTCGTTTTTCTTAGTGTATCTTGTTTACACAAAGACACGCCCGTTCTGGAATCGAAACATGAGCCCGAGTCATATTCCAAGCTTACCACACCCAGTGTGAAATGAGTTAGTTACTTTGTATATTATCAATACGTTAGTAAATCAATAGCCAAAATTTCCGTGTGTACGACGTATGCGTTATAATGTCACCAACATATATCAGTCTCTCTCTCTCTTTCTCTCTCTCTCTATGTGACGTCCGAGGCGCCTACATGACATCATTATTTCAGCCCATAAGTGGCCCATGAAGTCAGGCCTCCTGCAATTCAATGGAGCCAAAATTGCCTTCTGTGCCACGATGGCAAGACGGGTTGGTACAGGGTTTGGTTCGCATGACCGTGGGGGCGCTCCAGCCGATATTGGAAGAATGGGTGGTGCGGCAGCACGGAGTCCTCACCTTCCGACTCGTGCAGGTGTTGTCGGGGCACGGTTGCTTCGGCAAATATCTGCACGATGTCGCAAGGAGGGAGCCGACTCCGGGCTGTCACCACTGCGACTGCAGCGAGGACTCGGCACAGCGCACGCTCGAGTCATGCCCAGCCTGGGCTGAGCAGCGCCGAGAACTCGCTGCAGTCATTGGAATGGACCTGTCGCTGCCGGCCGTTGCGCGAGTGATGGTCGGCAGAGACAGGGCCTGGACCGCGGTCGCCGCCTTCTGCGAGGACGTCATTTCGCAGAAGGAGGCGGCGGAGAGGGCCCGGGAGGATTCACTCCTTTCGGACCCGATTCGCCGCCGGCGCGCGGGGCGGCGCGGGCGCGCTCACATGCGCCTGATGCCGCCCTAGCCGAGGCTGCGGACGGTTGGGTCGGGGATCGCCCACCGTCCGCCGGTATAGCCTACCGCGAAGGTGTGACGTCCAAGTGCGCGGGACGTCGCACGGGAGAGGGTGCCTGAAGGGGCTGCCGCCTGCGGACCACGGTAGCAACGTACGCGGTACCCGTGGTCCGCGCGTGAGGGCGGGTGTCGGCGCACGGCGGGTTATTTTAGTGGGTGAGGGCCCCACACTACCCTGTAGTCACCCCGGACGCGGGAAGTGCGGTCAGGCATTTTTTCCCGCCAAAACAAAAAAAAAAAAAAAAAAAAAAAAAAAGGGTTTGGTTCGCACAGTTTACCGCCTGGGTGACTGAAAGGCGGGCCCTGGCGATACAAGTCGGAGGAGACCTCTCGCTGTCGAGCCTATCGGACGGATGCAAGACAGCGAGGAGGCATGGGAGGCCATGGCTACCTTCTGCGAGGACGTCATCTCGCAGAAGAAGGCCGCGGAGCGGGTCAGGGAGGAGGACGTCCAGGCTGACCCGCGCCGCAGATGCCTGAGTCCGGGCGTCAACGTGGACTGAGCTCGCGCGAACCGGTGGCGCCCCAAGCGTGCCGTGTAAAGGTATACCGATGGGGTTTTAGTGGGTATACGGGTTCTGTCCCGGGAGTCCCACATTGTCACCGACCTCTCCCCCGGGGGGCGGTGGTATGCATAAAGCATTTCCCAGCGACAACATAAAAAAAGAAATTGGTTAGCACAATTTTCGTCCTCTTGCGACAAGTTGATATTCTTCTTGCGTTCCCTTCGGCTCTTACGCCACTCTCAGGATGGTGGTAGGGTTTGGTGAGATGAAATGAGGTACACCGTCACCAAGATGTAATATAGCACTTACTTCTCAGCCCGTAAATGACATCCTCCAACTACATGGAGGGTAATTAGCCTACTCTGCCACGCTGGCCAGACGGGTTTCGTGTCAAGTTTTCCATCTCAGGCTGCCAGGTTCTCTGCCTTATCATTTTCTTTTGTCAGCTCTTACGACACCCTCAGGACGAAATGGGGTGGTGACACTTTGTGTTCTAAATCTGTCAACACACGATTAGATTAGTCCTAAGTAACTTAGTACGTAACCTAAGTTGAACCCGTGTGTATCTCGGCTCTTAGAGCCGAGATACACACGGGTTCAACGCCCACGCATGCCGAGCCACGCGCTTAAGCTTCGTTATAAATTACGTTTAAATGTTTCATTCCACATTGAACGTACAACTCCAGGTGTAATTAGTTATGCAAGAAGCAAACAAGAATTTAATTCACGTAATCTCTCGTGATTAAAACCCCGTTGAGTGGATCGTGACAGCCATGACCTTTGTTAATTTTGTATGAGCTTGATTTAAAAGTTACATTTCACTGAAATCAATTCTAATGACAATTTGATTAATGTAAATAAATGTAAATTTAAGTGATGGATTTTATCGTGAAGTTTTATTTAGAATACAGAATGTCACCAACCTGATATCCTGAGGGTGTCGTAAGAAGCGACAAAAATAACGTAGGTGGCTGATCACATAGTTGCAAGACTAGGAAAACTGGATAAACACTTTCTGCCAACCGGTCTTGCCAGTGTGGCACAGTAGGCTAATTTCGCGTCATGAATTTGGAGGAGGCCCGACTCAGCAGTGGGTCATTTACAGGCAGAAACAACAACAATGTGTATAAATATTTTCATAACCGACACGAACTTCGTACAGCCATATAATTCTGAGATTTTAAAATATCTGTTTCGATTTTTCTAAACAAATGAACTGAGAATATCGAACACATCATTATCGAATTGGGTGCAGTCGTTCGGAAGCTATACGTGTTCATACATTTTGGCGATTGATTTATACATATAATATATTGATAAGACTTTTATTGAAAAAAAAAATGTATATAAGTAGTTTATCATCCATCTCGTTACCATAACACAAGCATTAAGTTGCTTAACTTGGGACGAGATGGCGTTGTGTGAAATGTCCAAGGATATTTATTTATTTATTTATTTTATTTATTGAAAGAACTGTGATTTAGACGTTTTTTTTTGCATCATTCAAGGGGCTGTCCATTAATCACGCGAGGTTTGAAAGGGGGGGGGGGGGGTTGGCGTCCGGCAAAAATCACGAAATATTTTTTTATTTTTCGTCAAACGCATGATTTCTAAACCGAGAAGCGGCGACATTTGAGTGTAAGATTATTTGTAGGTACTAAAAATTACACGTGATATTAATGGGGGGGTGGGGGGTCTTCAACCGTGGTGAAGGGGTAGTGAGGGGTTAAAAATGTTAAAAAAAACATCACGTGATTAATGGATCGCCCCCGAAACATATACTTATGATAACAAGAATCAAAAGTGATTTTAGTTTCAGAACAACTAAATCTACTACCACTCAGTCCATAGATGACCCACTGATGACCCCCATGAAGTTAGCCCCATGAAGTTAGCCTACCAGACCACGATGCCTGCGCACGGCGCGGCGGGCGTTTCGAATCAAACTTAACTTATCTTGCGTTTAGTTTATTAGCTTATGCTCGTTTTCAAGGCCTCAAGGTTGATTGAGGTGGTGAGTCACCATTGGTGACAATATGATTATTGAATCTGTCACAACACAACAGAAACGTTATATTTATTAGTAAGTAGTGGAAGTGACACAAATTACTGTTCTCCTTGTACCAAACTAACCTTTAGGATTATAAGTCGTTGACCTCTTACACATATACTATGTATTTATTAGCTATTTGTTTAATCAACTCTCCGTCACTTCGAATTACTTACAGCCTTCAAGAATATATATTGCACTATTACAAGAACAGGTTCTTGAAAATTGTGGTTTGGCTAGTACTCTGTGCAATATCTTATTACAATTTGGTTAACAACCTATTTTAACACTCATCGTTTCAGCCCATTAATGACCCATTACTGAGTCGGACTCTCTCCAAATTCATGGAGGGAAATTAGCCTACTGTGCCACGCTGGCAAGACGGGATGGCACAGGGTCGGTATCAAGTTTACCTTCTCATACGGCTAGGTGATCTGCCTCTTACGATCCTTTAGTCGCCTCTTACGGCACCCTCAGGATAGTGTGCGTTGGTGACATTGTGTATTCTAAATCCGTCACCACACGGACAGTTCACACTAAAATAGTGAAAATTAGCAATAAATTGTTTAAATCTAAATAGCTAGAATAAAATAGTGTCAGTTCGTAATTTCATTTTTTTGTGTTTTTCTACATTAATCTGACAACAAAACAAAATTTTATTTACTTGTTAGTTAGTTTGATTTCGGTGTCTGAAATAAATATCCCAATGGGCGAAACTTCCACTAAAGTATAGTTTCTGTGATGCAGATTAAGCTTAAATAAATATACTATCACCATTATCCGCGATCCGGGATTTTTTTTATGCATTGTCAACGTGAGCGAAGCCGCGGTTGGTTTGTTATGTATATCTACTTCTACTATACAGCCCGCAAATGACTCACTGTCGGGCCTCCGCCAATTACGCCAAGAGCATTAGCCTACTGTGCCACGCTGGCAAGACGGGTTGACACAGGGTTTCGTATCAAGATTTGTGGCTAGCCTAGTGCCTTGTCATGTCCTTTTATCGGCTCTTGCGACACCCTTAGGATGAAATTGGGTGGTGATACCATTTATTCAAAATCCAATCCGCCACCAAACTGTCTCCGCACGTCAGTTTGTCGTTTCAACCCACTACTGAGTCGGGCCTCCTCCAAATTCATGGAGCGAAATTAGCCTACTATGCCACGGTGGTAAGACGGGTTTGCATCAAGGTTTGCTTGTCTTCCGACTAAGTAATCTTCCACCTGCGTTCTTTTAGTCGCCTCATAGGACACCCTTAAGACGGCACGGGTTGGTGACATTGTGTATTCTAAATGACATGTCTCTGCCACTGACTCATAATCCAGTACTGGAAAAATATGCAGGAGTCATTTATAATATTCTATCACGCCCTGCCAATAGCACTCCGAGCCAAAAGCATCATTTGTCTTCATAATACTCGCAAGATACCGTCCACATCCACGTAACCTCGTACCACATACGATCAATGAACCATTCACACACTAATTGCTACCATTTCATCGTTACAAAATGTTTTATTTATTTACCTATCACGCTTCGATAATTGATCTCTGACGCGTTGGTGACCGAATGGAAAGCTTATTTTATTTTTTATTCATCATCATAATTTTAGCCAAAATACGTCCACTAAATCAAAATGTTTTTTATTCGAATAAATTCTTACGAATGCTTTCAAATAGTCAAAAAAAGAATACTCTAAATCAAAATTTAAAAAAATATCATCATCATCATCATCAGCCCACATTAGTCCACTGCTGGACATAGGCCTCCCCTAAAGAGCGCCATAGCGCCCTGTCTTCAAAAAAAATATATAAGAATAATTTATCATTTAGTTTTTACCACCGGTTCGGAATGCCATTCCACAGAGAAGAGCCGGCAAGAAACTCCATGGTTGCTATTTTAAATAAATGGGTTACAATAATGGTGGTACAAACTGCTGGATATAGGCCTCCCCCAAGGATCTCCATGGCCGGTCCTGTATCCATCGTTGTCCGGGAGCTTAACCAGGTCATTAGTGTGTGGAAGGCCTACCAGCACTGCGCTTTCTGGGGAATTTTCTGCCCCATCGGGCGTCGGTCCTGCGAGCTATGTGTCCTGCCTACTGCCACTGGAGTTTGGCATTTTTAAAACACAGCAGTAAAATACTCTTGTTTATAATTTACTTGTTTCGTCGACGACTGCGTAGCTATAAATAATCTGTAGCCTTTAAGACAAATTAAGAATTAGACAAATTTCTGAAGACTGAAATTATTTTGCGTATAAAAATAATCTTGAAATCTTCTTAAATTCTGTTCGCTTTTTTAATAAAATAAAATTAAAATTTTAGTGTTCGTGTTCTTTTTTTAATTGTATTTTATTGCCATATTACTCTATTTATGTATGTGACAGTAAATAAATTAATTTGACGGTGTCCACTTATCTTACCAATGTGTGTTGCCAGTGATGACATATGGAACAGAGACGTGGTCGCTCACTATGGGCTCCATCAGAAGGCTCAAAGTCACCCAAAGGGCAATGGAGAGGGCTATGCTCGGAGTTTCCCTGCGAGATCGAATCAGAAATGAGGAGATACGCAGGCAAACCAGGGTCACCGACATAGCCCACCGGATTGCCAAACTTAAGTGGCAGTGGGCAGGGCACATAGCTCGCAGGACCGACGTCCGATGGGGCAGAAAAGTCCTCGAGTGGCGACCGCGTTCCGAAAGGCGCAGTGCTGGTAGGTCTCCCACACGGTGGACCGACGACCTGGTTAAGGTCGCCGGAAAGCAGTGGATGCGGGCGGCCCAGGACCGGCCTTTGTGGAAATCCTTGGGGGAGGCCTATGTCCAGCAGTGGATGACTTTTGGCTGAAGTGATGATGACTTATCTTACACAACATTACTAATTCTGGTATTTAAATATACAAAACATTACATTATCGCTAATTAATACATTTTGGTTTTTTAGATGGTTTCCATTTTAATATTGGTCTGTTCAAATCGATTTAATGTTAAAATTGTATCTATCTAGAAGCGAACAAACAGTAAAGAAAAATAATTTACCTAAATAAAACATCGCCAATCACAGTTCAGAAATGATATATTCGTTTTCGTGTGGTGATGGATTTTGAATACACAATGTCACAAGCCCCTACCATCCTGAGGGTATCGTAAAGGCAATTAAAGGAGTGCAAAATCACCTTGCCTACCGGCAAGGAAAAACAGCGACAATAATTGGTTTTTTTTTAATTTGGCTAATATTTGATTTTGACAAAAATTTTAGCACATTTTCACTGTGTACAGTACTTATGAAGCCTTGATTGATTTCAAGTTGACCTCAGATTACAACACTAGTCCAACTTTATCCGAAATCACGGTCATAATATTCAAATCTCTTCAAAACTCTTCAAGGCCAGAGCACATCTGGTATTAGTGATCTATTTATGACAGCTGATACACTTTTGATTGGCGAAGCGTGCGTTTGACGCCTACTGCACGACACCGGACCGGTTCGACAACTTGCGGGTTTCTTAGACAATTTAGAGAATAGAGTGGTGATTGGATGCAAAACCACTGCAGCTACTAAATAATATACTACTACTGGTCCGTGTGGTGACGGATTTAGAATACACAGTGTCACCACCCCATTCCATCCTGAGGGTGTCGTAAGAGCCGACAAAAGGAAATGACAAGGCCGATAACGTAGGCGCAAGAGAAGGAAAACTTGATAAACCCTATGCCAACCCGTCTGGCCAGTGTAGCACAGTAGGCTATTTACCCTCCCTGTGATAAGAGAAGGTCCGACTCAGGAGTGGTTCATTACGTTCAGTTGTGTACTACTACTATACCATTCAGCCCATAATGACCCACTGCTGTGTCCTAGCCGCAAGAGAAGGAAAACTTGATACGAGAGCAATGATGATACTGGTAATTTGAAATATGACGATTTTTAAGAAGTAGACATTATTTTTATTGTGCATGCATAAAAAAAATACCACTAGGATACATAAAATAAAATTACAAAACTATTTTATTTATCTTTTTACTTGAGTAAAAATGAGACATAGTGACGTTTATGTCAACATCAACTGTATCCATTTATTTAACTCGATGGTAACAATAATTGATTTGAAATATAAATAGTCAAGACGCCTCCATGCCCAAACCTTCTGACGCGAGCTTTCATTGGCGTATGCTTGTTATCCCGTATCGTAGGCTTGCGCATGATTATGTATGAAGTCATTATATCGGCCTGCGTCTGGCTTTTTCTAATAAATCTTGTAATAATCTAAAACTGTCTGTACTGATTAATATCAGATTGAGCCAGATACGTGAATTGCAGTTAAACCTAAAGAATGCTACCGGAGAGAATTAAATATGAATATTTACTACTTGCACTACTCAGGCCATAGATGACCCACTGCTGAGTTGGGCTTCCTCTTAATTAATGGAGGGTAATTATTCAACTGTGCTGTGCTTGCAAGATGGGTTGGCACCGAGTTTATTTTCAAGTTTTTCTTCTGCTGAGGGCCTTTTCGAAAGTCATGGAGAGAAATTAGCCTACTCTGCCTCGGTGGCCAGTCGGGTTGGCACAGGGTTACGTGCCATTCTCTTGTCTTTTTTTATCTTAAAAAAAACGAAAAGCTTCGCAACATTAAATTCACCAACACAAATGTGCCTCGTTGACTGCCTCGTTGGTCTAGTGGTTAGATGTGCCGCCTTTGGATCAACGGGTCCCGGGTTCGATTCCGGAGTCGGGCAAGTGTCTTTGTCTAAACCAGAGGCACTGGCTCGGAGTCTGGGTGTCATTTCTATCTATAATATGTATGTATTTACAAAAAAAAATGTATATAAGTAGTTTATCATCCATCTCGTTACCGTAAAACAAGCATTAAGTTGCTTAGCTTGCTGGGACGAGATGGCGTTGTGTGAAATGTCCAAGGATATTTATTATTATTTTATTATTTCGGTGATAAACCAGTGCTGAGTAGAGCCTTCTCTAAAGTCATGGAGAGAAATTAGCCTACTCTGCCTTGGCCAGACGGGTTGGCACAGGGTTACGTGCCATTCTCTTGTCTTTTTTATCTTAAAAAAAAACGAAAAGCTTAGAAACATAAAATTCACCAGCACAAATGACACCCGGATTCAGAGCAAGTCCCTCTGGTTTACACTTGTGGCTTAGATTTTGGCGCTCAGGATGGAATAGGGTGGTGACACTATGTATTGTAAATCCGTCACCACACGGACTAAAATGCATTGAACATCTAATTACTGGCATTAGGTTAGACTGGCTGAATAAAAAAAGGCAGATATACCTAATTTGCGTTAACCTAGTAGGTCGTTATAATAACGAAATCATTACAAGTAACATCGCGTTATAAATCGTCACATATGTCGCAGTCAAAAACAGAACACCGTCGATCCTATCGGCTTATAGACGCGATGCAAAAGGGATTAATTTGAAATCTGTCATACGATGTGAGAGTTTAATCTTTTAATACTTCGTATGTGAAGTACAAGGTTTAGGCTCTAAAGCTTTGGTGGGTATTCCAATGTACTACCAAAATAGGTTTTAATTTCGTTACATCTCAATTGACATACAGAATGAAAACTATATGTGAAACTAAATACTAACTATTTACTCTTATGAACCTAAGAATATACCTACAATCAGTAATGTTGAAAAAAAGGTTTAATTTATATGTAGACATAAATCGGTATTTACAATAGAGGATGTCAAGAAGTCAGCTAAATTAGTTTGATTAGTTAGAGTTAAAGTAAGAGAATGAAAACATCAATGTCTTTTTTTCGTAATAATGAATCTAATGTCTCTATCAAATGCATAAATATTTGAGATAATACTTATAAATGATTTTGTATTGAACTTGAGTTTTAAACTTTACAAACACAGCTCTGAGCTGCATATCAACTCACAAATTGCCCATTAAGTCAAGACTTCTAAAATTTTATGGAGGAAAATTTGTCTATTGCGTCATTCTACCCAAACGGGGCGATCGCTGTCTACACTCATACACCAATAAAGTGAGACTAGTATTAATCCTTTAGTGAAGCCAGCTACAGCTGTAAGTTTGAGAATGACGGCTTGTTCGTGTTCTCCTAAGCAGAGAGAATGTACGGTGTTATTTCTATTCTTTTTTTAAAGAAACGAATCCCCGGCTCTAGTTAGGACCTGTGTCAAGGGGAGAATTTACAACCATGAGATTCATGGAAACAAAATGACACCCAGACTCGGAGCCTCTGGTTACACAAAGACACTTCCCCGACTCCGGAATCGAATCAGATCCCCGTGATCCAAAGGCGGTAAGGCCGTAAAAAAAATAAAAGTTTAAGTTCTTCTCAGCAGTGGCCGCGTTCCGAACTAAAATATATTTATTAATATGTTGAAATTATGCATGTATTATACATATTAACCCTCCTCTTGAATCACTCTTATCTATTAAAAAATCCGCCTAAAAATACGCTGCGTAGTTTTATAGATTTAAGCATACATAGGGACGGACAGACGACAGCGACTTTGTTTTTTATTATGTAGTGATGATAGTGATGATGTTCATCTATTCTATTCTCTGTTATTATGCAAATTTATCTACGTATCCAAGTATCTAGAACCTGTTCTAGGCTTCACAGAAGCATAGATAATACAGTTTGACGTTTGGATGTCATTTTTTGTACAGTTTTAATTACTATTTTTTTGCGCAAGTAACGGAACGCTTTACAGGAGCCGCTTAAGTGTTAGTCGGTGCAAAAAGTAATTAACGATTAAGATCTTTGTAGATAATAATACGTGAAACAAAACGTTGTACACCCGTTTACGAAAATTGCGCAGGCGGAAGAGTTTGAAATTTCCCACACTTATACACTCGAGAGCAATGAATCCGGGTCACTTAAAGAATGTTAAAAATCTCGGAAACTAAAAATGATAGGTTAATGCAATAAATTGTATTTAATAGACAATGTAATACTCCTTAAATGAAAGTAAAAAAAATATGAGTCACCATACATTTTATTAACACAAAATTACATAAAGAAAAAAACTGCTGATCTCTCCTTAAAACAAAAATAGGAAACATGAAATTTTTGAACTTTATTACGATTTTCTTGAATTTTAATACTTCGTATTGCCTCCTCGTGCTTCCATCTGCGTTTACGCGGTTTGGCATGCTGCCAAGTTCCTTATACGATTTTGGGGAATATTCTCCCATTCCTCTGTGAGAGCAATTTTGAGCTCACGAAGCGTGATTGGGGGAGTGTTTCGTTGTTTTACGCATCTGCCTAGCTCGTCCCAAGCATGCTCGATCGGGTTGATATCCGGGCTGCGCGCTGGCCACTCCATACGAGTCATGTTCATCTCTTGAAGGTAGTCATTCACAATCCTACCTGTATGAGGTCGGGCATTGTCATGCATAAATATAGCATCCTCACCTAAATTGACCATAAATGGACCAACGTGATCATTGAGGATTTCTTCCACATATCTTACGCTAGTTAAAGAGCCGTTTTCTATGATCACCAGCTCTGTGCGACTTTCAGAAGAAATTCCGGCCCGCACAAGTACAGACCCACCACCGTAGGCTACTTTTTCTTCGATGCATGCTTGCTTGAATCTTTCCCCTGGTCTTCGATACACTCTGTGTCTTCCATCGTGCTTGTAGAGCATAAATTTTGATTCGTCACTTGGGTTACTTCCTCCGAGGCGTCGAAACTGATTTGTGAGTTCAGTTCCTGTGAGAAAGCGATTTCGAAGCATGGTGTTCACCAAGTATCGGTCTTCTCGTGCTGTGGTACACCTGGTTCTGCCCGTTCCTGGTCTGCGTAGGTTAGAACCAGTTTCTTCGTAACGTCGGAGAACTCTTTGTACTGTTGACAGCGACACACCGACAGTCCTGGCTGTATCGCGCTGACTCCGGCCGGTTTCCAGCATTGTAAGCATTCTGGTGCATTCTTCAGGCGTAAGCGACATAATTTCAGCTTGAATAATGAATATAGAGCACTATCAACATGGTTTATGTACCCACATAAATGACAGATTACAAACAAAAGCAAAACCAAATGCTGTAATTTCGTAGTTCCATCTTCGAAAGTGGCCCTTTTTCAAGTTTGATTTTTTTATGATATAACTTTACAATAACTAAGAAGTTTTAATACCTTCATTTAAGGAGTATTACATTGTCTATTAAATACGATTTATTGCATTCACCTAGCATTTTTAGTTTTTGAGATTTTTAGGATTCTTTAAGTGACCCGGATTCATTGCTCTCGAGTGTAGTTTGTATAGAGGAGTGCTTAATTATCCATAAAATACATTAAATCGATAATAAAATCATTACACACACCACCATGTATTTGTCACACACACACACATATAAATAACTCTTCTGTTTATTGTTAAAGTTTGTGGTAAAATTGAGACTATAATTAATTATAGTTTTATAAATCTATAAATTAAATTATAGTCACCTTTCGACCGCTGGGCGACCACTAGTTAATATAAATCTTAAATGTTTAAGTCTGAATATTTAAATAAATAACAAACGAATTGAAACTCGAGAACAGCTGGTCCGATTTGGCTAATTTTGGTCTTGAAAAATTTGTGGAAGACCAGAAAATATCTATGTTTTTTTTTTAATACGCATTATTTTTCGGTTTTGCCATTTTCTTTTTATCGGCACTTACTTAATAAGGTGGTGCCACTATGAATTATAAATACTTCACCACAAGAATTTTTCTCTAATATAATTTTAAATCAAATTAAATTAAAACTCATTTATTCAACTTGGCGTAACAGAGCTATTTTGACAAGGCAAAAAAAACCCACTAAATCTTGAAAATTTATTATCACTACATAGTACAAAACAAAGTCACTGTCGTCTGTCCGTACCTATGTATGCTTAAATCTTTAAAACTACGCAACGTTTTTTTTTAATAGATAGAGTGTTTCAAGACGAAGTATAATACATACATAATTGCACCCGGGCGAAGCCGGACCGAGTTGCTAGTCTACCATACAAAATAATTCAACTTTAACATTTGTTTTTTACAAAAATATATAGTTAAAAGATAAGAACACAAGTCAAGATTTTTACTAAAACCGGCTAAAAAAACAAACCGTCGTTAAACATACTGTGTTTCCATTTCCCCGCAAATTGACAGATGCTTAGGCACTGCGACACAGCATTACAAACAACCATTCGTACAAACATTTGGAATTGTCGTGCCGTGCTTAGTACTACTGCCCTGTGACCTGAAATCGCCCGGGAAATGCCAGGTCAAAGTTCACGATGTGTCCAAACAGTACTGTGCGGCATAATTGGACAGGAAAAGATAAAATGCCACAGGACATTTTGAGCCTCTAATTAAGGGTTATTAAGTTTTGTACCTAATCCTACAGGTAGGTCTTTGGGTACCTCTAAAAATAGCTCTTTAAGTTCTTTAAGACTTTAAAGGATTGCTTAATTTGTATTTATGTTTTTATAAGTTACTACCGAATAACTCTGACGTTATTTCTCTCTGTAAATTTTTTGCAGATTTAAGAGTAGGATTACATTGTTTTGTCCGTGTTGTGGCGAATTTAGAGTACATAGTGTCACCACCCAATTTCATCCTGAGGGTGTGGTAAGAGCCGGCAGAAAGAAATAGCAAGGCCGGTACCCTAGCCGCAAACAAAGGAAAACTTTATACGAAATCCAGTGCCAACCCGTCTGGCCAGCGTGGCACAAAAATAATAGTAGCGACGAAATTTAAAAAAAAATTATTTTGGTATATGCATTGTGTATACATACTTACGCATTGAGTAAAAAGTGGTTATTTTATTATTAAAAAAGGCACTCCAATTTTATTTATTTGTATAGATGAGCTTAAATAAAATACATAATTATTGTATTTTTGGTAGTTTTCGTGAAAAAAATTCGGTATTGCGATAGATTTACCAATAAATTTAATTTAAAAAAGCTATTCGCAATTCGAAATCGTAAATTTAATTAATTGCGGTTAAATATAACTTTCATTCATTAACTACAACAATCTTTAAATTAAATTTACGATTTTGAAATAAAGTTTAAATAACAACCTAAAATGTATTATTCGTTTAAATTAAATTAAAGCGTGGGTAACTATATAGTTACGTATCAATATTTACTTTTTCATCTATTCTAACTCATTAGATACTCTTGTTGATGGACGTTAATTAACAGAATATTGTTCAGATTTTTAAAACTTTACTAATTTCTCTAAGCGAAGGCATTCTCCATGTTTCATCAAATTATTTTCTTTTAGAAAAAGTTTCCAAGTATCACAGCCTTTTACAATAATTAAAATCCTCGTATAGTGAAATTAACCTATTAAGACATTATAGTCAAAGTAAACATTTTATGGGAACACTATCCCTACGGGGATCTCGCCCCAGCTTTGCATGGGTTTTTAACAAAGAATACAAAAATCTGTTATAGTTACACATACAACGTTGATACGACATAGGGGCATTTTATTAAACTGCCTTTACTAGGTATCATTTTCAGGCTCTGAAAATCAATTAAATTGGAGCAATAGTTTAGCCGCAAATGATTTTTGAAATTTTTGCCTCATTTGAACATGATTTATCTTTCCTAAAAGCTGTTTATGCCTAACGCATCGTTTATTAACCTTAGGGGCTGTCCATTAATCACGTGATGTTTTTTTAACATTTTTTAACCCCTCCCTCCCCCTTGGTGATACCTGGTGAGGTTTAAGACTACCCCTCCACCCCCCATGAAAAATCTGTGTATTTATTTTTGTACTGTTTCGAATTCATACTAATCACATATAGTATACGTAGTGTAATTTAATGCCCCTCTGTGATATTATCAACTCTGTATAGATGAATAGATAGTGCGAGTGAGGAAACTTTATTTACGTAGATTTTATCGCAAAACGTCAAATTTAAAATCACCATTATCATCTTATGGCCCCTGTCCCACGCTAGGTGGTAAATTATTGGTCTTGTTTACAAAAATCACTAAACAATACATATATAAAGATAACTATCAAGAGCTCATCATCTCTATATTAAATTAACCATTTATTTTCTAAACGTTGACAATACACATTTCATACTACAATTTTTACACTCATGATCACGGAGGATCCATCCACGTAGAAATATCTGTCATTAAAAGTACGTTAAAATTAAAACCGGTGCGGTTTCTCTGTTGTAATTTAACAAATTACTACATGAATCGACCCTGTTTAATTTTGATGGACGGGATTATCCTACTGTACACCCTGATCAGGTGTGTTTCATTATTATAATGTTTAAAAGTTTGACGTCTGTATCACAACATTTTAAGCAGATAATCCAAATTTAATTCAGGGTTTTTTTAAATGTGGATATTGAGTGTTTATGAATAATAATAAAATTAGAGTGGTGACGGATGTAAAATAGTGTGCCCCATTCGAGAGGTTGTCGTAAGTGTCGACACAAGAAAATGACAAAGCAAAAAACCGATACCGCAAGAGAAAGAAAACTTGATACGAAACCCGTCTGGCCAGCGTGAAACAATACGCTAATTACCCTTGCAATTGGAGGAGGCCAGACTCAGCACTGGGGCTTCTATGAGCGGTAGTAGTATAATAAAATTCTTAGCGGTTTTTTTAATTATCTTAGACCTTACTTCACTAATCTGTCAGACTTGTTTGTACCACCATCATTGTAACCCTTTGATTTAAAAGAGCACCTATGGAGTTTCTTTTCGGCTCTTCTCTGTGGAATGGCATTCCGAACCGGTTGTAAAAACTAAATGATTAATATTTTTTCTTTTAAATTGTAATTTTTGTGTTATATTTTTTACTATTTGAAAGCATTCGCAAGAATATATTCGAATAAAAACATTTACATTTTGATTTTGATCTTAGATTTTCTAACTTGATTTCATAAACAGTAAAATTTATCCCAATTTGTCTTTAGCGCTATCTATGGCGGTTTCGTAAACAAAAACATGTAAACATCAAAAGCTCTTCTTGGTACAGAAAGAAAGCAGAATTAACTTTAAGAACACATTGTTCTTTGGTAAGAATGAGCAAAAGTTGTGTGCGGAATCGGGTTTGTTGCGCAAGCCTTTTGATGGTTACTTTCATCATCACTACATAGTATAAAACAAAGTCGCTGTCGTCTGTCCGTCCCTATGTATGCTTAAATCTTTAAAACTACGCAACGGATTTTGAAGCGGTTTTCTTTAATAGATAAAGTGATACAAGAGGAAGGTTTATATGTATAATACATGCATAATTGCGTCCGTGCAAAGCCGGGGCGGGTCGCTAGTTAAAAATAATTAAGATTTTTACTGTTGGGGCATCATGTTAGTTTATTATTATGCCTTTGATAGCTGAAATTAGTAAAATAAAAGAATATCTGCTAAATCCCTCGTTTATCTGTCAAGGATAGTGATATATTTTGGTTTCGTTAAAATGACAGCTACTATGAATAATACCGTTAGAATGTTCTCTCATTTTAAGTTAAGAAAACCCAGCACACTTGGTGGTAGGATCGAATAGTACGCCCGGCTAGCTACCATCTAAATCCGGCGCCCAGCAGTTTTACTGTATTGCGTGGTGTGTATGTGCCCGATAGGGCATTTCCTTGAATTGCCTGCCCCATCTTAGACCCTGGCGTTGCTTTCAGTCACGCAAGTCTAGGGTCAGAGTCATTCAAGTAATTGTTAATAATCAATACATTAACAAAAAAAATTCTGCCCATATAATACCCACTGCTGATTCGGGCCTCCTACATGGAGGGTAATTAGCCTACTATGCCACACTGGCCAGACGGGTTGGCACAGGGTTTAGTATCAGCGACGTCCTGCCGGGTGCTCACGGCAGGACGTCGAGTGCTCGTAAGGAGCCTGAGGAGAGGAGGAGGGCCTCCTCGTCTGCGGCGGCGTGGTCCTGCATCAGATCCCACAAGGCCGCAACAGAACGCGAGTTGGAGCACCCCGGGGAGGTTTAGTGGGTAGGCCCCCACTATGGGGGAGAGTCCCACACTCCCCTCGCTGGCCATCCCCGTGGTCGGCGAGGAAGTCCATAAAGGATTTTACCCCGGGCGAACAAAAAAAAGGGTTTAGTATCAAGCTCCCCCTCGACTGTGTTGCTGGGACAAGGCCTAAAACCTAGTCGCAAGAGAATGAAAACATGATACGAAACCCTGTGCCAACCCGTCTGGCCAGCGTGGCACAGTAGGCTAATTACCCTCCATGTAAACCCGACTCAATAGTGAGTCACTTATAGGGCTTAGTAGTAGTAGTAGATATATAAAAGATGATCCCAGGATCTTGAAAAGTTGAGTGACTCGAATTTGCGTAACCAATCAAAATACGGACGGATTCTGATTTGTGACAAAGATCTTTAAATTTGTATGCCCAAAATGTTCCAATATTATATCCGTCCAATCATCGTACAGAGTGATGACGTCAACGTCATCTCTAATTTTCCGTTCATTCCTGATGCCACGTCATTCGAAAATTAATTATAACCAACACGTGTTACTAATTACTACAGACAACGGAAACCACTTGGCATATTTAAAGCTGTAATGTTATGTTTTAGTAGCCTATAAAACTGCCCACAGAGCAAATAGTTTTTATGTTGCACTAGTTTCAATCTGCGGTTTCGAAAGACGTGTATTTTGCTATTGACTGACTTCAAAGAAGTTTCAGATATTGTTAGAAACTTTTTTTTGTTATCGGTGTATCAGAGATTTTGACCGTGTGGTGGCTGATTTAGAATACTTGTTGTCACTACCTTATTCCATCCGAAGGGTGTCGTAAGAGTCGACAAAAGAAAATGATAAGGCTGTAAACCTAGCTGTAAGGGAAGGAAAACTTGTAATGGAAAATGTATTCCGAATAGGAAATAATTTCAACCTTCAAATTACAGATTTAAATCATCGATACATACAAATAAAAAAAAGGAGTGTCTGTTTGTCATAACAAAATAACCACTTTTACTACATGTGTAAGTATGTATACACAGTACATAGACCAAAATAGCATGTCTTTAAATTTTTGTCGGTCTGTCTGTTTGTTCCGGCTAATCTCTGGAATGGCTGGACCGATTTTGGCGGGACTTGCAATGATAGGTAGCTGATGATATAAGGAGTAACTTTTTAGGCTCGTTTTTTGAAAACCTTTGCCCCGCGGGTAACATCGCACCGGTGCGAAGCCGGGACGTGCCGCTATTTTTAAATACATAAATAAAGTACGTGTCTGCTTTTTTAATTGTATAGAAAGTACGCCAAAGGATTATTTGTCTGTTTGCTATAGACTCACGGTTCTACATAAACAAAAATACAAATATATTAGGTTTATTAAAAGCTACCTGTCGTTGCCTGCGTTTCCTTTGACTGTAATTCGATCTAGTACAAACATCGATATTAAAATATATCATCTTTTATTCGCGCACCACAAGGTCTATCCAGTAAGCTTCATCGAAATCAGACCCGCAGTTCTACTTCACATTTATCAAAGTTTCATCTAAACGAAATTGCACCCTGTAACTATCTAAGTGTAAATTAATTAATACACATAATGTACTGCAATTTAAACTAGAATTGATTTCCTGCTTTCTACGCAACCAAATTGGCGTTATCTTACAATTACCTCTATATCTTATCAACCAAATTGTCACTTGATTGACATTAATGCGACTAAATGATACAGCTAGACGCTTATGTAGAACACCGGGCAGGTTGTGTGTTGCTAGTTAAAGAGATTATGTTATTCAATTTCTTCACACTGTGGGCGGGGTACCGTTATTCATCCCCGCGCCCGCGGATATACTAGGTACCTCGATCGAGTTTCTGTCATTAACAATATTTCATACCCAATTTAAAATTGGAAGTACGATTCAAATTTCCACAAACCTTTTTACGTAATAATCGTTCGATTGATGTTTGTTAATCAATCAAAGTCTGAGTGAAATTTGAAAGATGGAACATTTATAGTCTTTAATAGAGAGAATACTTTATACACAAAAAAAACCGTACACCCGTGGGATACATTCTACAGCAAATTTTACGATTTTGTCCCTAAATAGGTTAGGTAAATCACAAATGTCTAAGAACCTTAATTTATTTTTATGTAAAAACATATTATAATTATCTAAAAAGTAAAATCGAGTCAAAATAAACACGATATTTATTGGTATTTCTTTTCTAATTTCCAACCGTTTACTCAAGTAAATTATGTAGGCTTCTTAAATCCATTTTATGAACCATGCTTCTTATTAGCATCGTATGTCTCGGGGCTTAACAATAGTTGCTCAGTCCAATTACAATAGTTGCAACTCATCCTACATTGTATGCTAAAGAGCACACGTATGTGTCTGACGCAAAATATGCTGATATGCAAAAGCTTAGTTACTTACTTGGTTATGGAATGCATTATATTGTAAATTTTTGATGACGAGCAATATTACACACCTTCCAGTGTTTGGAATATTGTAAGTGAGGTAAAGAAAGATAGTTTAGTAAAGATATAGTAATAGTTTAGTACAAAAAGGTAACTCCGATGTATTCAGAAGAAAAAGGAATTAAAATTATTTTTTAATGATTTGTCTTTTACAAAATTTTAATTGCAGCTGTGTGCAAGTATTTCTATGATAATATTATTCTTATTTAACGTTAATTTCAATAAATAATTTAAATGAGAAAATATTTACGTAAGTCGTTAGATACGGTTGTGTTTTGTTTTTCAAATTGATGATAATAAAATCTTTGTTATGAGAATTTGAAATAAGTTTTATACCTATTGATTTAGTTCGTTCCATACTTATAAATTAGCAGTTACCTAGCTTCTAGAATGATAAATGTTACCTATCTTATATAAATGCCTTTAATGTATTTTTTTAATGTTGCGTACTTTCGAAATACTTTTCGCGCATTATACAATAATTACGTAATGCATTTTACAATAGATCATGTTCTTTTAATAAAAACAAAGATAAATCCTCTATTTGTAACAATTATTGTTGTTCCAGGTAATTTTCTGTATAAAAAAATGAGAATAACTAGGCGCGTAATTCAACAGTCTCAGGCTAAGGCGAAAACAAACGCTTACTCTTAACCTTTTAGATAATTAAAAAGTCAACAATCCTAGCGAGACACTATTCGCCTTTCTTTACATTTCTCGTCTCAATTGATGTTATTTATAGAGCTCTCGAAGCTTTATCTACCTAAAACATAATGCGCACCTAATAATGTCATTACTCGGTGAATGTAGAACAAAACTTTTCCACGCCCATTTATCGAACACAGGGTTAAGCTACGAACACCTTCGATTAGCGATAAATCACGAGTCCAATAATATAGTATATAAATAAACGGTACCAAGACTTTGTAAAGATTTTCAAAACAAAACACTAACACATGCAGACTAAAGACGAATAGTATAATGATCATTTTGGTACCTTTGATGCATACAGAATGATCACCTTTCAATGTGTGTGTAGCTGCAAAGTGTTGCCTGTTCCCTATTTGACACCAGTCAAGTCTGATTAGGCTAACTACCAGTATTTATACAGGGAAGACTGGTAGTCGTCTGGTAATACCGTTTAGTAATTTTTCCTTAATTGACATCGTGTGTCGACTGCCATAATGTTCTAATGTTCAACGTGGCTCACTGTTTTACGTGGAGGAACATAGGTATTATGATGCTCACCCAGAAATTGGTGGAGTCAGCTGAAGATTGAATAGCCGATCGATCTTCAAAGTCAAATAATTTATTTTGTATAAAAATATATAATTAAAAATATAAAAAAATATAATATAAAATTAAAAATATAAAATTAAAACACTACAGTCTACCATCCGTGGGGGGATGGATTTAGAATACATAGTGTCGCCACCCCATTACGCCCTGAGGGTATCGTCCTCCTTGCGTCGTGTGTCCTCAGTGCTGAGGGTCGTGACCTCTATGGAGTATTTTGCTGTGGACAATTTCACGGCATGACGCTCTGTCTTCTGCAGCGTGAATTGCGTCACAAACAGTGGTGTCAAGTTCGGCGCGTATTTGGTCCGACCATCGCATGGGGGAACGGCCCCTCGGTCTTTTTCCTTCCACCTTTCCGGTCAGCAGCAGTTTTTCGATGCTGTTGCTGCTCTTGCGCGCTATGTGGCCAAAGAAGTCGAACACTCTACGGAGACATGTGGTGTGGAGTGGTGTCTATACTAGCTGCGCTGAAAATCAAGACTCTGGTCTTGAAGACTCTGGTCTTGATTTTTAGCGCAGCTAGTATAGATTCATTGGTCCGATGTTCTGTCCAATGAATTCTAAGCATTTTTCTGCAGCACCACATCTCGAAAGCATCTATACGTGGTCTGTCGGCTTTCCTCATTGTCCATGTCTCTGAGCCATACAGGAAAATTGAGAAGACCAGGTGAAGATGGATCAGGGGAGGATGAGGGTATCGTAAGAGCCGACAATAGGAAATGACAAAGCCGAGAGCCTCCGAAAACCGCAAGAGAAGCAAAACTTGAAACGTAACTCTGTGCTAACCCATGTAGCCAGCGTGGCACAGTAGGATAATTACTCTCAATGTGATTGGAGGAGGTAGGGCTCAAAACTGGGTCATTTATGCACTGAATAGTAAAGTAGTATCTCGTTCTTTTTTTTTAACATACATTCTGCTTTCCCAAAATGTATTTGCTGTGCTGATACAGAGTATCACTCGCTTATCGCTCATCTCTGTGACGTCATACGTACGTGGACGCTAGACATGGTGTTATATGGTGTGTAATCTGTGTTTTTATAGGGAAATCGCATGCAAGCTTTATGAAGCGATGAGAGAAGTGGAGCTCAAGTAATGAGTTGCAATTATTGTACCTATGGCCTTTTTTTTTGTTGTCGTTGGGAAATGCTTTATGCATACCACCGCCCCCGGGGAGAGGTCGGTGATTATGTGGGACTCCGACAAGGGTCGTCTACCCAAGAGTCGTCTACCCATTAAAACCCAGCGGTATACCCTCACACGGCGCGACTGTACCTATGGCCTATGGGATGGATAGTTTGCATTGTCTGCCCTGCCAACTGCCGCTTAAGTTTGCCAATCCTGCGAGTTATTGGCACCTCTGGTTCTCCTGCGTATCTCCTTATTTCTGCCCTCTTCATTGCTCATTGGGCTTTTAATTACATTCGTCGTTTCAGCCCATAAATGAGCCACTACTGGGTTGGGCCTCCTCCAAATTCATGGAGGGAAAATAGCCTACTGTGCCACGCTGGCAAGACGGGTTGGCACAGGGTTTGTATCAAGTTTTCCTTCTCTTGGGGCTAGGTGATCTGCCTCTTGCGTTCTTTTGGTCGCCTCTTACGACATATAATCGTTTGGTGGCAAACCAACTCTTAAGCTCCTTTAAAAATATGAAAGAAATTTTTTTCATTGCAAAGAGTTCCGACAAATGTCTACCCGAGCCGAAGGCGAGGGTTGACAGTCGGAACAAGTTGCAATGACGGTTCCGCACGTGTACTGAACGACTATTTTTAATACAGTTGCGAAAAAATTAAGCAATTTAATAAAATAATAAAAACACAATAAACTCAACTAACTAATCATATATGACTTATAAACAAAAATGGCGCCAACCGTAGAATATAAGCAGAGATATGTTTTTTCTTCACCCATTCTAGTAGGCAAAAGCAACTATGCCCATACAGCCAAGTCTTCAGTAGAATTTTTTTAATGATATGAAATGAAAATGAAGTTTAACGAGATGAAATTAAATGAATTCAATCAAATTTTTAAATCTGATATTGAAACAAATTAGTAAGTAGTTTCTTTTTAGAAATATACGTATTTGCATGAATCATAAAAACTTCTATGATTTTTTTTAGTAAAAACTTCATGGTTGGTTTCTCCTTTTAATAGACATTATTTTGACAGTTGGGAAAGAAAACGCACTAGTGCGGGAATGGTAAAAAAAGCACGCGTGTGTAATAGCCCAGTTCCCGAACGCTATACGTCCCTGCAATATGCCACTTTTTGAGCAACTGTATTAAAAAAAACTTTTATTAGACACACACACATACAGATAGTAAAAACAATTTAGGTCACAATATAGTGTCTAAAAGGCAGGAGCTCAGCATACACTGCAGGTTTCTGCAGCACTGATTTTCAGCTCCAGCCCGGAAACCAGAAACTAAAAAAATTATAAAGCTAAACAGAGTTTTTGAAGTTTAAATTACTAGCGACCCGTCCCGGCTTCGCACGGGTGCAATGATGAACCCTAAATTTATCCATGTTTCTCTACAATATTATGGATGCATTATAAATATAAACCTTCCTCTTGAATCACTCAATCTATTAAACAAAACCGCTTCAAAATCCGTTGTGTAGTTTTGAAGATTTAAGCTTACATAGGGACGGACAGACGACAGCGACTTTGTTTTATAATATGTAGTGATAGTGATTAAAACATTTCTCAATTGAAGGCGTAATGATAAAAAAGATCAAACAAATCTGTATGTTACAGATGGTTACAGAGAGTATAGTCAATGACAGATGAGGAATTGCATATAATTTTGACACCAGTTTCTCTGTCTCCTGTCGTTAGGCTTATTGCCATTTCATTTCCTGTAATTGACACTTTAGAAACTACAGGATTTGTACGGAGTGAATTGAAGAACTTTTTTAGAGGCTCTGATTTCACGATGTCTTTTGGTGACGGATGTAGAATACATAGTGTTACCTCCCTATTTCATCCTGAGGGTGTCTTAACAGCTGACAGAAGGAAATGACAAGGCTGGTAAGGGAAAGCTTAGGGAAAGCTTGATACGAAACCCTGTGCCAACACGTCTAGCAAGGGGATGTAGGTTGATTACCCTCCATGTAATTGGAGGAGGCCCGACTCAGCAGTAGCTAATGTTTGAGCTAAGTAGTAGTAATAGTAGAAGTGAAAAATCCAAAGGAAAACTTAACTTCACTTCCTGCGAATACTTTCTCTAATCCGAAGTAGTCTAAAAATACTCGGATATTTCTATCAAAAGATGAAGTCTGCGACAGACTTGGTAAGCAATAAAAAGTAGATTCATCTAACTTCATTGGATCATTTCCGTATCTCGACAACTCTATTTAAGTTAGCTTGAATCTCAGTCGGATATTAGACTGTCACAGCTGTCAACTTTGGTCTTGTTTTATAGAATTTCGATTTTATGGGTAGGTACTAGATAGTTTCAAAAAAGCATACAATCTAAATACAGCTTAGTCGGGATGATATAGAAGCTAAATTGCCCCAGCAATTTTAGAGTGGCAGATTCCAGGATTCCGTGTGGTGATGGATTTTGAATATAGAATGTCGCCACCCTATTTCATTCTGAGGGTATCGCCTAGGCCCGAGACGATGTGCTATCCCATTTGATCAGCGTGGTACAGTAGGCTAATTACCCCCATGTAGTTTGAAGAGGTCTGGCTCAGCAATGGGCCATTTATGGGCAGATAAGTATTCAAAGCATCCATCCCGCAACGATGGATGCGGCCAGCCCAGGACCGGCCTTTGTAGAGATGGAAGGCCTATGTCCAGCAGGGGACGTCTATTGGCTGAAATGATAATGATGATGTAATCAAAAAGTAAGACGGACTGAAGATCTGAAGATTTTTTTAAGAGTCTAATTTTTAATTTCTAACTTAGCAAAAAATGTAAGAAAATAAAAGTGAAACTAAAAAATAAAAATAAAATAAAACTAGGCACTAAACTAAATAAGTAACAAACCGCTTTCCTACCACAAACCGTCCTAAACGTAGTACCTACGATGCTGGTTGCAAGCAACCAACGCTGGTCTTCCGTTAGGGGCGACGGGTGACGTCACACATGAACTCATTATGTATGGTACAAATTACCGACTTAATGAAAAATACAAAACACACAAGCAACAATATCTCGAATGTAAAAAATAATTTAGAAAGAAAATAACATGGAAAATGCCACAACGCAAAGCACTCCACTTCAGTGCTAATATTAAAGACATTTTGTTAAAAATAAATATTTACTGCGCTCAATAAAACTCAAATTATGATGGAGGATTTTCAATTTTAATTAGTCATTGCAAGGAATTTTGTGTTTATCTATATAAGTCATTATAATTGTTGCATCTAACCTATTCAATCCAACGATGCCTTTATCTTAAACTAGCGAGGAAGGTTTATAAGTATAATACATGCATATTGCACCCGCGCCGGCTTCGCACGGGTGTAATTATGCATGTATCATCACTATCACTATCACTATCACTATCACTACATAGTATAAAACAAAGTCGCATTTTTCTGTCCGTCCCTATGTATGCATAAATCTTTAAAACTACGCAACGGATTTTGAAGCGGTTTTTTTTAATAGATAGAGTAATTCAAGAGGAAGGTTTATATGTATGACCCACCCCCGCATTGCACGGGCGAAGCCGGGGCGGGCCACTAGTTATACTTATAAACCTTCCTCTTGAATCACTCTATCTATTAAAAAAACCGCTTCAAAATCCGTTGCGTAGTTTTAAAGATTTAAGCATACATAGGGACGGACAGACGACAGTGACTTTGTTTTATAATATGTAGTGATAGTGAAGAGTAACGTTCATACAGTTTTACCATACAACTATAAAACTACTATCATTACTACTCAGCCTATAAATGACCCACTGCTGAGTCGGGTCTCCTCCCATTACATGGAGGGTAATCAACCTACATCCCCTTGCTAGACGGGTTGGCACAGGGTTTCGTATCAAGCTTTCCCTTACCAACCTTGTCATTTCCTTCTGTCAGCTGTTAAGACACCCTCAGGATGAAATAGGGAGGTAACACTATGTATTCTACATCCGTCACCAAAAGACATCGTGAAATCAGAGCCTCTAAAAAAGTTCTTCAATTCACTCCGTACAAATCCTTTAGTTTCTAAAGTGGCTAGGTGTTCGGCCTTGTCATTTCTTTTAGTCAGCCCTTACGACACCCTCAATATAAAATAGGCTGATGACACTATATATTCCGCCACACTATAATTTCGTCCACGTGGTGACGGATTTAGAATAATGACACCAACCCATACCATCTTGAGGGTGTCGTAAGAGGTGATTAAAAGAACGCAAGAGGCAGAGCCCCAAAAGAAGGAAAACTTGATACAAACCCTGTGCCAACCCGTCTTGCAAGCATAGCACAGTAGGCTAATTTTCACTAGTGGGTCATTTACGGGATGAAACGACGAATAATCCAAACTCACCAATAACATACGAGTATCCATCCAAAGTGAGTACACATTTCCTAGTGGCACCAGATGCAGATCGATGCCTCTGTGTTCTAGGTGCTGCACCCAGTGCTCGACCCCCTCCCGGGTCACTATGGCATTTATGTACCAGTTCCTTATCCGTGGCAACTGCCACCGTGCCCTTGCTGTCGACAGAACCCTGCCTGCTGCCTTCAAGCAACACTTTTCCACGCCTCATCATCACATCACACGCTAACTCCCACATTAAACATGTTCGCACTAAATGTATAGACACTATACACTATGTGTATAAACTGTACACATCACTAGTCTAATCACTTTAAAAATCAGATATGTTTATGTTAAACACTTGTTTTTGATATGGAACAGCGCACTCGTAAATTACGAATATAAGATAGACGTCTTGATAGCTCCGCCAGCCTAAATGCAATAAATATTGAATTATGAGTTCATATATTTTTAACGTTCGGTTATTTTCATGTGACGGACTTGAGCAATGAAAACGCGGTGTGGTTTGGATTAATTTTTGATTTACGTTTGGCAGTCTAGCAAAAAATGGACTTTTTTGAGTTTTTTATCAGTACCTACTAAAGATGCGTCAAATCGTAAATCCATTATGCAATCATTGATATAAAAACCCTATTTTCAATCAATGTTTTAATATGTCTGGAAGTGACAGCAAAATGTATTATTTGAGTAGACCTTATTGAAACTTAATTTACATTTGAATTCCCGTAACAGAAAATGTAATAACTATTTATATTCCAAACCTTCAAATCAATGCTCTTAATTAATCGTATGACTTCGTTACTTTTACATATTGGCTGTTAATTCAAATAGATCTGACGTTCCATTGTTTCATAGAAGAACGGACCTTTGTTTTTATTTAATTATCCGTGAATTGTTTTAGGTAATAGGCTCAAAAAACAATTGAGGCATAGAGAATGTGAGGCAAAAAAGCAGCTACGCGCGAGAATGCTCTCTCCCAACAGGTCGTAATTTACCCGAGTTTGTTTAGCTCACGTCAGGTGGGAACACGGAAATCTATTTTCAAGCGACGAGTGTTGTTTTTCCGCCATAGTAACGCATGGGGCGTCCATAAAACGTTGCGTCATGGTCAAGCTGGGGGTGGCCCCCCACTTGTAAACAGATTGTGAGCGTGCCCACTGACCGAACGCGACCAACAGGTGGTCCTAATCTGTGTTTTAATAAACTTAACACGCACTGGCAAAGTTTTTTTTCAAGTTTGATTTTTATAGTTAAATATTCGTTCGGAGGTTTCGGAACGCGGTCGGTATGACGCGTCGGCACCACCGCACCGCGTGGAAGCCTGCGCACGACTGTTTAACGAGCCACATGACACGACCCGCCACAGGTAGCAGCCCATTACACCAAGTTCTTATTCCGAATCCCCGGGAGATAGAGCAATTTGTTCCACTAAATATGGAATTGGTGTCGGTTGAGACACTTTGATGTCGGAGTCGGGGCGTGGAGGAAAATGATTTTTTGTGTAGTATTTGCTAAAGTAAAGTGGCTGTGTTGAGGAGGGAATACAGCATCGCTATTTGAGTTTCGCGAGCGTAAAATTTTCATCTAGCCACTTTGAAGCGAATTGGTAGCATTGTGTGGGAGAAAATTGAAATTCGGTTAAAAATAGAACGAGCCTTGACTGGGATTTGTTGGACAGGCATCGCTAAGCTGAATTAGTCACAAATGGTTAGTAATTTTTATGTGATAAGAAATCAAAGCATTTCTTATTTGTGGTGTTACTATTGTACAACGGAATTCAAAATATTTTTTTAGAACCAAAGGCTTTAACTAGGTTTGCATTGTGTATGATCAGCAGCAATAATCACAACTCAGACAGACGAAGGGAGCAGATAGAGCTAACCAATCGGAGCAGTGTTATTTTCTCGCTTTAGAATCAACCACGGGTCCACGGTACGATTCCGGGGTCGGGCAAGTGTATTTGTGTGAACCAGAGGTACTAGGAACCAGAGGCTCTCAGTGTGGGTGTCATTCGTCATCATCATCATTTCATTCAAAAGACGTCCTCTGCTGGAAATAGAGCTCCCCCTAGAATTTCCACAAAGGCCAGTCCTGGGCCACCCGCATCCATCGTTTTCCGGCGACCTTAACCAGGTCATCGATCTGCCGTGTGGGAGGCCTACCAGCACTGCGCCTTGCCGACTGCCACTTAAGTTTGGCAATCCTGTGACCTTGGTTTGCCTGCGTCTCTCCCCATTTCTGATTCGATCTCGCAGGGAAACTCCGAGCATAGCCCTCTCCATTGACCTTTAGGTGACTTTGATGGATTTATTGCCTTCTGATGGAGCCCACAGAGACCGACAACGTCATTAGTGTTCGTGAATTACATGTTTGTAAACTGCCCCGTCGATACAGGCTATACCTAGTGCAGGTGTTTCGTCTTTAAATATAAAAAAAAAAAAACTAGCGACTTTGCTTGGTCTGAATCTTTTCACACTGCGATTTTCTTTGTCTTGAGCTTTTCTTTGTTTCTAACAGTTTTTGTTTCACTCTGTAAACCTATGGTTTTTTTTAATGGGTATAGGAAATGGTTAAAAACAAGGCGGAAGGCAAAAATGCCCCGTTGCGTCACGTCACATATACAAACGCGACCGAGTTATGTCGGTTTGTTTGGCCATGACTTTGAACCGTTCAATGCTAAGGGTGCAGTTGTTAATCGACATTTCTGTTTACAAGCTCTTGATAACCGACTTTACTTGCAGTTTGAGCTTTACGGCCAACGGAACTTTTGAAAGCCTGAAGAAATGGAAACTTGTTCGAATTTGAATTTGAATTTCGAACACAAGAAGTCCATTGTTGGACTTTCAACAAGGATTTCGACAAAGGCGAGTCCTGACCCGCCCGCATCCATCGGGTACCCCTCACTTTATTGAAATGATTTTGTATAACGCTTTTGAATCGTCAGTGTGAAGATAAACAAACGCTGTAGTTTTTTTTTCAACTGATAAATGTTGGTTTACGCAAACGGTACGCTAATTACGCTCCATGTAATGGAAAGAGGCTACGCCTGCAGTAAGTCGTTTATGGACTGAGTAGTTAATAGTAGTTTTTTTTTTAATTAAAACTGCACTAGTTATACAAAGTCACTTGCCCGGCCCCGGAATGGAACCAGGGACCCCGAGATCCAAAGGCGGCATATCCAACCCCTAGACCAACGAGGCAGTCAAACTAACTAAGAATGATTTAGATTTCAAATAGCTTTCATTAATATCAGTTCAGGAGTTAGCATGCCACATACATAAATAAAACTTTATAGACAGTCCAACAGATGTGTCAAAAAACCGTCCCACTTCTAGGCCTGCTTTCTGGTAATCTCAAGTTTTTAAGCTATAGTTTGATGTTGGTGAAACGTACAAAAATTGTAATCGTTTCAAAAATGACGAATATACCCGCGAACATTACAAAATGAGAAATGGGTGAAAATTAAATTAACTAATCTGCGGTATTCAACCGGTAATTACCGACTAGGGCTTGAATACCATTTTTATATTGAAACGGGATCGAAACCAAAACAAAAATGGTTCAGCTGTAGCGACCAGCAGGCTACATACTTTACACAATTTACCCGAAAAACCGGAACTAATAACATCAAGAAATATCGCTTACAAATGCGAGAATTACCAAAAAGTCCTACACCGCGATAGCAAAGTTTCAAGAGCAATTCGCACGTTTAAGAATTCTCCAACTACAACTATCAGGCGCAAGGGATAGGCACTGCGACCCCTGGCCAGACATACCACCTCGTCTGGCTGTATGATCATCCATTTGCGAATTAACAACCAACAAATATATCGTAGATGTTTTTTTAATGGAATCTTCAAGGCCAGCCGTTTTTTTTATTGGTGTCATCATGTATGGCCAGCCGGGCTGGCCGAGATATTGGTGCGGACGCGGCGGGACGGCGACGCGACGCTGGCGGGACGTGAAGAGTTGTAATGTATTAGTTAATGTAGAATATGTCACATAGAGCCGTCGCGCTCGGCGCGAGAGTAGCAGTCGCGTCGCGTCGGCTCTGTGTGACATATTCTACATTAACTAATACATTACAACTCTTCACGTCCCGCCAGCATCGCGTCGCCGTCCCGCCCCGACCGCTGTTTGCCCAGACCTTTAACCAACGGTGTTCTTCGACTGCCCGCTTCAAGGCCGAAGATTACTTCGTAGCCCATAAATTACCCACTGCTGAGTCGGGCCTCCTCCAACTACATGGAGGGTAACTAGCCTACTATACCACGCTGGCCAGACGCTGGCCAGACATAGGGTTTCGTGTCAAGTTTTCTTTCTCTTGCGGTCAGGTTTTCGGCCTTATTATTTCCTTTTGTTGGCTCTTACGACACCCTCAACATGAAATGGGGTTGTGACACTTTGTTTTCTAAATCCGTCACCACACGGAAACTGCACTGCCCAAAAGTCGAACACGCTCCTCACCCTTGCGGACCCGACTTAGATAAAGCCTATAGTTCGTAACAGAGTGGAGTGGAATAGAGAGTGGAAAATAATAGACAGCAAATGAATTGATGATCGTAAGAGTTGACAGAAGTAAATGACGAGGCTGAAAGTCTAGCTGCAAGAAAAGGACAAGTTGATGGAGAAGGAGAAGGCTCGACTCATTAGTGCACCTACTGAGAGTAGGTTAAATGAAACACCAATGTCCCAGGTGCCAGGGCGCTAGGTACGACGGACGAAAGGAAAAAAAAGAAGAGCAAATAATTACCATTCATTGCTAAAAAGGACACGGACTACAAATCCTAGGTGTTGTAAAAAAAAGAAAAAAAAACTATTGTAGTCGTGTTTGCCATTTCAGCCCAAGAATGACCCACTACTGAGCCGTGCCTCCTCCAAATTGTTGGAGGGAAACTAGCCTACCGTGCACCGCTGGCAAGACGAGTTGGCAGAGGGTTTCGTATCAAGTTTTCCTTCTCTTGCGGTTAGGTTTTCAGGCTTGTTATTTCCTTTTGTTGGATCTTATGAAACTCCCAGGATGAAATGCGAAGGTGACACTAGGTATTCTATATCCTTTACAACACGGACACTACATACCACACTGTGTTTTAATCTAGAGCTGTGGCCAAGTGTTTGTGACGTCATTCGTTAGTAACACTTCAGACTGTTTTCTGAGTTTGCCTTGTTACGAGATCAAACAAACTTTAAGAGATTTCGTGTCGAGTTTTATACTATAGTTTACTGCCGCTGCCCTACCACCTAGCATGGGGCAGGGGCCGTAAGATGATAATAATAATTATAAATATGGCGATTTATAAGAGTTTAGTGATAAATCCTACGTCAATAAAGTTACTTTTGTGTTTGATATTTTATCAACTACCATTGATGGTAGAATGGCTGCCAGGACCAACGACTCTACGTGCCTCCGGATCGTGGCCCCACCACGATCAGGTATGATTTATGATGGATACACATCCACCATAGACCGTTGTCTGCAGATTAAATGCTATCCGCATTACCATTCAATACATACAAATAGCTATAAACAGAAATCACAAAGCGTGTCCAACTAATCCTCAGGCAAGTAAACATAAGGGTGTATTTACATCTGCGATAATTGGATGAAGCCGGTAAGCCAAAGTTCGCGTGCCAGCGGCACATTTCAAGTTGGGCCTATAGTTGAAGAGACGTAAGATAGAATTAAAATGTTACCCACAACTAAAAACGACGTTTTTTTAATAATTGAAACACAAGTAGGTCACACTAGAAAAGCGGCAAGTAAAAGACACAAAGCTGGCAGTAATAATAAATAATTCTCGTGTAGCACCGTGCTTAGAGCTGTAGATGAAGCTCTGGCGACCTTACTCACACGCGGGAACACAACACCACTTTCTGTAAGTTGTTGGCATGCTTAGATAATTTTTACAATTATGTTGATGTTATAGGGTAATAACCATGTAGAAACTTACACATTCCGTGTGGTGACGGATTTATAATACATTGTGTCACCACCCCATTCGATCCTAAGGGTGGCGTAAGAGTCAACAATAGGAAATGACAAGGCCGAAAACCTAGCCATAAGAGAAGGAAAACTTAATACTAAACCATGTGCCAACCCGTGTACTCAGCGTGGCACAGTAGGCTAGTTACCCTTCATGCACATAGTTGGAGGAGGCCCGACTCAGCAGTGGGTCATTTATGGGCTGAAAAGTAAGTAACAAGGTTGTCTGTAAACAATCGCATTTAGTGATAAGACATTAGTACAAATTGTTGTATAAATTATGTTCTGTTTTTATTTCTTTTGTACCATAAAGAGTTTATTTGTCTATCTATCTAACTTACTTACATTACAAGACAAAAGCTTCTCTCTAAAATTCCTTCAATTCCTGTTGCTGCATAGACAGATTCTAAATTTTTGACCATACTGTTAAAGCAGTAGACCAACATTCATACATACATCCAACTTATTTTAATTGGTCCAGCATAATTTAATATACCAGTTTAGAGTGTTGTTAAACAGAGACGAGCTATGTAGCAACGCTGTAGCTGTAGCAAATATTTTATGACAATAACAATTAAAAACTCTCATCAATTATATAATATTATTGAAACTATTCTGATTCAAGCAGTAGAAGTTTCATATCTGTTTTTAATGTCTTAAACATGATTTAAGTTTAAAAACCGCGTTTACATGGTATTTCTAAAAACTAACTTCATATTACATTACAATTTTATTTTAGGACCAAGTGGATATTAATGTCACATCGAAGACTCATATTATCCCGATAATCATAATAGAGAAGCAGCTATCTCACTTTTATCGCCCGTTCATTTTAACCGCCGCCTCTGGGAGTATAATACTAACAATTCGCTTTATCGTTGCACTAGATAAACTTGGGGTTGTGGAAATTTCCCGCAGCAAAGCGCTGGATTTTTTAAATTTTCAACTAACTTGTTATTGTTATGTTTCGTTTCAGCCCAGAAATGACCCCCTACTGAGTCGGGTCTCCTCCAAATTCATGGAGGGAAATTAACCTACTGTGCCACGCTGGCAAGACGGGTTGGCACAGGGTTTGAATCAAGTTTTCCTTCTCTTGCGGCTATGTGATTTGCCTCTTGCATTCCCTTAGTCGCCTCTTACGACATCCTCGGGATGGTATGGGTTGGTGACACTGCGTATTCTAAATCCGTCACCACACGGAAATGTTTAACAGACTAAAAATAAACAAAATGTTTTTGTTTATTTTTAGTCGGTGTTTACGCTATAACTGTCAACACAACACGGGATTCAGAATAAATAGTGTCACCACCCCATTCCATCCTAAGGGTGTCGTAAGAGTCGATAAAAGGAAACAACAAGCCCGAAAGCCTAGTCGCAAGATCATAAAAACTTGATACGAAACCCTTTTTTTTTTTTTTTTTTTGACCCCGGGTAAAATCCTTTATGGACTGGATCCGCCAGCGTGGGGATGGCCGGCGGGGATGTGTGGGAGTCTCCTCTGCCCCTGTGGAGAGGCAAAGGCATACCCACTAAAAGTCCCCGGGGTGTACCGTCACGCGAATTGCTGCCCCGTGGGTCCTGACTGTGTCTCCACGGGGAAAGCGTGCGCTGGGGGAACGGTGAGAACCGTTCGACCCCATTTCATCCCAGCTCCTTCAGGAGAATCCTCCTCTGGAGCAATTATTGCTCCGGTGCCATGCCCGGTACGAAACCCTGTGCCAACCCGTCTGGCCAGCGTTGTACAGTAGGCTTATTACCCTCCATGTAATTGGTGATCTATGGGCTGATTAGAGTAGAGTGTCAGCTAAATTGACAGTATTGAGATAAATACTTGTCTTACTCAGTACCAGTGGTATAGTTATGAACTTTTCGTGACATGACGACATATTTTGCTACATACAAACACTGCTATCATAATTTCAGCCAAAAGACGTCCAGTTCTGGACATAGGCCACCCTCAAAGATTTCCACAAAAGCCGGTCCGTGGCCGCCCGCATCCATCGTTTTCCAGCGACCTTAACCAGGTCATCGGTCCACCGAGGCAGGAGGCCTACAAGCGGAATGCGCCTTCCGGAACGCGGTCGCCACTCGAGGACTTTTCTGCCCCAACGAGGACTATTCTGCCCTACACTGTGCCTACTGTGCCACGCTGTCCAGACGGGTTGGCATGGGATGTATCACTACCCCCTCGACCGTGCTGCCACCTTGTTGTGGTGAGGGGGCTTGCGTGCCTTTATGATCCGTTGGGGCCATACCGGCTCAGGGTCACCCATGCCGGGCGAGCCCACGGGGAGAGGCCAGACGAAGAGCGGCATAAGGAGTTGTGGTGGGTTTTGGCTCTGGGTACTTCTCTGTCCTCAGAATTGCCTCGGAAGCCTTAACCTGCCGCGACACACGGCGAGGTGATGCAGTGGAGTGCGGCTAGGGGTTGAGGCCAGGGCTGCCACCACTAGCAGCGGAGCGGCGGCCAGGCAGGCGTGCCACGGCTGCCGCCGCAACCGCGTGGGTCGGGCGCCACTTCATCCGGCGCTTGACGGGGGCACGTGTAATGTCCCGCACGTTCCGTGGGTTGGGGAGCGTTCAGAGCTCCCCATCAAAGCGTGGGGCCCGCCTGTATAAGCGGGCCAAGGCTCCATCAGGGTCACGGATCATGCTCCCCCATCGGGAGGAGTGAAACCCGTGGGCCTGTCTCGGGCAGTTAAGGGAAATCGTTGGTTTAGTGGGTAGGTTGGGACGCAACTACCAACTTTCCGCGCCCGGAGTCCCACATACCCAAAGAGGATTTCCAACGTAAATAAAAAGGATGTATCACTAGAATATAATAAAAATGGCGATCTAAAAACAACAACTTCAGAGTTTCTTCCCGGCGCTTTTATGCTGCATTTAGAACCGGTGAATGGCCAATTCATAAGCTCAACTTTTTTTATCACTCCAAAGAGCTCTTAGCGAACTTATGTGAATGTTTTTTTTTATGGAAACTAATTTTATCTTTTGGGGGCAGTTTACAAACATGTAATTCACAAACACAAATCACACCCAGACTCGGAGCAAGTGCCTCTGGTTTAGACAATGACACTTGCCCGACTCCGAAATCGAGCCGAGTACCCAGTGATCCAAAGACGACACGACACATCCAACCTTTAAAACCAACGAGGCAGTTTTGATTTGTGCTAGTGTTGAAACTGTAATCTGTAAATGTTTGATGTGTGTCTTTATACTCAAATAAAATATCGACCTACAAAATTAAATCAACTCTTTCTAATAGGGCCTAAAATACTGGTTCTACAAGTTTAAACGTTACTAGGCTCATGACTGTGGTTCTTAAAACTATGATAAATCAATTATAAGGGTGAATTTCCCAAATGACTTTTTTTTTTGTCTTCGGTGAAATTAGTATTGGAAAAAAGGAATATTGTTCTGAATTATTTTTTTTTGTATTCAATAGGTTGTTATTGGGCTGTGGCAAAAATATGATTTGCATAGGACTATTACAAAAGGTAGAAAAAAAATTATAAACCTCATTTTTTTTCAAATCGGTGCTGTCCCTTTACTTTTTTTACAAACAAAACAGCTTATACACGAATAAAAATAAGTAAGATAAGTATATAACTTATTCTATCTCTTAGAATATTAGTTTTGTTAATAATATATAGCATATTTTATTTCATAATTAATGATTATTATTACTGAGAGGCACAAACGTACTTGTCTTGCAATATGATTTCATATCGGTGGACAAAAGTAATTTAAACCTAACTTTACATCGACGAGTCCGAAAGCGTCTCAACCCCAATTTTAATTCTCTTGTTAGTGTGTGCTATTGCGCAGTCAGGACGAATGCCTGTCAAATCGCTTCATATTCCCGCAAATAACGTAAGTGCGCCATTCCAGTTACTCCCGGACAATTATTTTATACTATCGGTGGTTGCATTTTTTTAGTGTAATGAGTAGTTTTATTGTTGTTGTTTGGTTCTAACAGAGGTAGTAAGTGAATTAGCTTCATTGAGTATTATTGAATTTATCCTATATTTTATGCATTTTTTCTAATTTCCTAAAAAGTGTATTATTTCTCACGTCGGTGTTCACATATCGGTGTAATCGGTGGGCTTTATTACCACCGATGTGATAATTTACACCGAAATTATAAGAAAAAATCAATCGGTGTCTTTTATCTAATATCGGTGTTTTGATTCATGATCAACGCACAGTTTTGTAATATCGGTGGCTTGCTTTATCATATCGGTAGATTCCGTGTCATTTCTTTAAGTATACAAAGAAGCAATGGAACATACAAACATACATACTACCTACATAGACTGCTAAAATCATTACCACGATATCACTGGGTAGTCGAAGATGCATAAATGCATCATCAGGGGAGGTCTGTACTCGGTAACGTAGGTACGTCTATAGGCTGAGATGATGACGGTGAGGTGGAGCAATTAAACGCATTAAAGATTTTTCTAGAAAATATTTTCTAGTTAAAATCATTTATATGGTACATAATAAAAAATAATAAATAGAAAACATCATATTAGCTTAATTTTGTTTAAGAATGCCAAGGCCAAAACTAAAAGAGGAAAAAAGAAAAAAAAAAAGAGGGAGGTTGCTGGAACGAATACGAAAAGCTAAAATAAACATTCTTTTTTAATTCCAACTACCCACACTAAATATAATAAAAAGAAAATAAATACATTAATAAAATAGTAACTCGGTTCTCTTTGCATGTGATGTGAGTTCAGGTCTTCAGTTCTACGTCACCCTTGTAAAAATATATAGGCACCTACTAACTATTTACTTTTTATATTCAAAGGTGGATAGATTATCATATCGCTGGATATGTAAATCATTTCGGTGGATAAACTTATCACATCGGTGTACAGAAAAAATCATCGGTGGCGGTTTGTCATGTCGGTGGAAACCAGAATTCAACCTGAATTTTCTCCCTATTCTTAAATGATAAGTCGATGGTATTAAATTTGGAGATATTTGATGTCCTATAGATTACATAAAACCTGAAAAATATCCAAAATATATTTAAATGAAAAAGTTCACCGATATGATAAAAAAAATGGCATTTGTTGAAATTGACCCATAAGTTACAAAATAATATATGATAAATTGGCTTTGATGATGATTGATGTTATACTAAGTATGTCCAAGGGTCCCGGAGCGTACTCCCGCGATCGGGAGGAGGGTGCAGTGATGAATCCCGTGGCCATGGTTCGAGCAGTCAAGGAATACCATCGGTCTCTGTGGGTAGGTCCCACATAACCCATCCAGCCTCCAACGGCTGGGTATCCACGAGGATATACGACGAAAAAAAGACAGCTTAAAACTTTAAACATGACCTCGACCTGTGCAGTTGTTGATTTTGGTGTCGCAGTACGGATGCGAAATCCACACGATTAAGGCAATGCTCAAGATGTTTACCGGGTATTGTGAGTATGGTGACGGACTCAGAATACATAGTGGCATTACCCCATTCCATAATGAGGGGGTCTTAACCAACGATAAAGGAATTGACAAGGCCTAGCCGTAAGAGGAGGAAAACCTGATATGTAATTGGAGGAGGCCACACTCAGCAGTGGGTAATGTATGGGTTGAGTAATAGTATACCCTGTTCAAGATAGCATGATCGATTTGACAGACGGGCTAATGATGGGAAACAGAAAATATCTAGTATTCCAAAAAGTAACGTTTTAAAATACTTGTAACAGTGACAAGTTGGCGTGGGTGTATTATGTGTGAAATTCTTTATTGCACTAGACATATAAAACATTGGATAGATAAGCGATGGTGGATGAAGTAGAAATTCCGAACGTGTTTGTGTTTGAAGTCGAATTCAAAATCAGAGCTGTTGGTGCTGGAGCTACGTCTCTCTCTTTTCTATTGGCGGGAAAGAGATAGAGTGACAATGTTTCGAAATATAATTTTCATCCCCCCATCTCGGAAAGAGTATTTTTGCTCTTTGATATCTGAGTGCAAAAGCCGTTTTTATTCGCTAGAGAATAAAGTATTTTTGCTCTTCGATATCTGAGCGCAAAAGCCGTTTTTATTCGCTAGAGAATAAAGTAAAGATTATTCTGTAATACTTACCTGTCATAATGTAGTAATTAATACCTAAACTGAAATAAAAGTGTACCTATCTTGTAATTGTAAACGTTTTTTTTTGCATATAGTCATTTCCTCGCTGAGGTGGAATGAAAGGTTACGTGTTGCACTCGAGTGCAAAGATTTTTCACCTCGTGCTCTTTTGATTCCCTCGCTAACGTTCAGGATTCTAATTTTGAATCACTCGCTGCGCTCGTGATTCAATTTTAGAATCCTTCGCTTGCTCGGTCATCAAAATTGAACACGCGGTTAAAAAGCAACTTTGCACTCTTGTATAACAAATAACTATTAAAAGTTACTTTGTCTCACTCAGTGGGCAAAATCGCATTTTGCCCACTGTTTTCAGTGAGCAAAACCTCCATGTTTGAGCTACTGAAGTGAAAATAACTATTCCAAATTCAACTGTATTCAATGTTTGTACACATTTTTATATTCATTTCACAAAAATAACTCCCATAGAAAGAAGTAAAAAAATCGAGTTCTAAGTTCAAAACACAGTCTTACAAACGCCATAGTCGCCTCTAGTGGCGAAAATCCGAACGAAATACACACAGAGGGCACTCACCAATCGTATAAGTAGCGCCATCTATCTGAAACGTGGCACTCTTGCACTTCTTGAAAACTTTCCCGCTCACCACTTGCCTAGTGGCGCTGCCGTGAGTAGCTGGATTCGAAGCGATTTCTCCCCTCACCGTTTGTTGGACGGCGGAGCTAGTATCGAATTTATTCCGCAACTCTTCAAACGACAAATCGGTCGACAGATCCGGTGTTTTGTCCCGGTACCGACGCACTTGCCCGCACGTACCACCCTTGGTGGATTTATCGCCGTTTTTGTCCATTTTCGTCACTATTCACTAGTTCACACTGTTCATCACGATTTCATTGTCAATTCACTGTAAGATGAAAGCTTAGTGTTAAATAACAGTAAAGTTAAACAATATAAATGACTTAGTGCAATTAAAAAAAATGCGCTTATTATATTTGTTACTATTTACAGTTTAACATTTTAACATTAATATTTATAACGTAAACAAAAATGCTTCATGGTATGATGTATAAATTTAAATAAGGTCAACAATATGAAAAGCGGCTTAACCCTTTAATTCGTAATGTTGAATATACTCAACGTTTGAAACAAAAAAATACTGTATCCATATATTTCAAAAAGAGACAATTATTTTTTAAGAAAGCACTGCAATATATCGTATCGTATCCTAAATAAATCAGAATTCTGGAATATTACGCATCGTTTCACAGTTATAGCAAAAATGTCACCAACACAACCAACTGGAGGTGGACGCAAGGTAAGAAATATAATTTATTCAGAATTATAACATGATTCTTGTAACACGCTGTGTCTCAATTAATTTAGTTAGATCTACACTGTGCTTGTATCCCAAAATTTTAGTTGGTAGCTTTATACATACTAAGTAAAAATAACTTAAATACGTATGTTGAATATTCTTAACACTGCGAGATATTGAGATATGTGTTTGATGTTTGCTATGTTAAGTATTCTCAACAATGCGAGAGTTTTGATGAAATAGTTATTATTATTTATGTTGAGTATTCTCTACACTGCACATTATTAGATAAATTGAAGCAAAGCTATTTGAAATACTTTTCTACGCTATTATACGTTATTTTAGGTGTTGGTATGTTTGTTGCATGTTTTGATAATTGCTTGCTTCAGGCTATACTAAAATGGGAACAGCTAAGAAAAATAATGGCATTAAAACCGCCCGAAAGGGCAGTTCTGAAGATAAAGTCAACATACAACCTTTCAAAGAGACTCGTCATCGCTTTCTTTCTGGCCGCTCTGACCTCAGTTCAGAACCAAAGTCTTTGCCGTCATCATTAGAAGCTTTAAATTTACTTCAGATAATGATGACCCATAATCCGTTACTAACAACATCGCTTTATCATGAAGACACCGTTCCTATAACATCAATAATTTCAGAAATATTTCTTGTAAATGAGCCACAGCGACAATTAGGTACCTACACTTCACTCCATATCTAGTATATTATCCCCTGGAACCCCGTCTACGCCACAGCGTACTAGATCTAAACGAAAAGAACCAGAACCATCATGATGTGTAGCGCAAAAAGGGGAAAAATATACCAGGAAGCCTTTGGATTTTAAATGGAAACCTAAAAAGTTTCAGTACCCTGCTCCAGTAGATATGGTACAATTCAACAGACATAAACACCAAGTCCCCATTAGATTACTTTATTTTATTTTTCTCGGAAGACATTGTATAGTTTTGATAACTGAAAACACAAACCCTTATTCAGTACAGGGCAGCCAGACTGAGCTAAGTTTGTCACTGTAACTAATAACCATAAACGGGACTTTATTGTAACAACCATTTTAATAGGTATCCTACCAATGCCATCATACTGAGATTACTGGTCTAAGGAGTTAAGATTTCCGCCAATTGCTGATGTAATGCCATCGAAAAGATATGAGAAAATACGAAAATATTTACATTTTGTGGATAATAGCGAAATTAATGACGACAGATATTTTAAAATTCGGCCACGTAAAGACAAGATAAGACAAAACTGTTGAAATCTTGAAGAAGAGGGTCGTTTTAGTTTGGATGAAATGATGGTCCCATCTATGGGAACAAGAGCGGATAGTTGTCGTCCATATTTGCCTAAGAAACCTAGGAAATGGGCCTTAAAAATATTTATCCGTTCGTTAGATTTTTTACCATATGCGGGCGAGGATACCTTTAGAAACTATTCTTTCACCGAGTATGAGAATAGCTTGGGGCTTGGAGCCAAGGTGGTATTAGAGTTATTACAGAAAGGTAGATTGACTCATATTGAGCCTGTAAACAATTCTAGCTTGAAAATAAAAACTAGTGTTGCCCATAGGCCGATACGATAATATTAGCCATTTCCGAAAGTTTACGTTCCACGGTAGGTGCAAATATTGAAAAAATGGGTTTGCTAATGTAGAATACACAAAATGTCACATAATATATGCCTAGTTGTTAAAAGAAACTGTTTTCATGACTAACTTATATTGAAATAAACATTTTGGTCCTTTTATTCTGACTTTTAATTCCTTTCCCTTGAGGTTATCTATTGGACAGTGTTGAAAATACTTAACATACGTAATTAGATGTAAGTGTTATAATGTTGCACAATGTTGAGTATTTTTAACATATGTTATTTACCTAAGTATATAAGTAATTATTTTTTTCATATTTTTTTACCTTTATTTATATCTAATTTAAACTAAATTTAACAAAAATATCACCAAAATACAACATTTTCTGTCTTGTGCATTAAAGGGTTAAATTATATCTTAACATTATTCAAAATAATATGTAGGTACTAGAACTGTTCGTGATTTCTAATTATTACTATCCATAGGTGTATGTTATTTATAAAAAATATTTACCTAAAATACTTTACCCTTCAAAAATCTACGTGAGTTTGCAAATTTGGACGCAGCAATGTTTTCATGGCGTTCTGTATGAAACATATTTTTTAAACGAAATCTCTGATCCAACCTTTACAATCTAGACCAACAATGCCGTAATTTTAAGCAGATTTTTAAAGACCAATAAAATTCCGAATTGAAAAGATCAGTTTTTGGGATTTTAAAAAGAACGGAAGAAAGAGAAAACGAACGAGACGAAAAAGAGAAAAATAAAAGAATGAAATAATATTTTAGAAATATTACCCAATAGTAACTTGAATACCCTATAACATACAAAATAATAGTTTTGTTGGCTATACAAGTAATTGTTACTGCTCGCAATAATATTAAGTGATATTAGTCGAGTTTCGACGAATTAGTGATCAGCTAATATGTTCTGCGAGTAGTTTGCGGGGACCGCATTTAATCAATGTCGCTATTATTTGGTTTGTGGTATTGAAATTGCTTCCAAACGAGCCCGAATTCAATTGAACAATATGTTGTCTCCGTTATTAAATAGCTTAAAATAGAAATTTGACTAATATTTCTGACAAGAGAATTTTAAACTAAATACAAAATGTGAAAGCTGTCTCTTTTTATTTCCACAGGGGAAATATAAAGTGAGAAGTTTAACTATATGTATTGCGCCAAAGCGTTAACGTATTGATGTAATTTAGTTTTGTTTCATTTACAACTTTCTGTTTTAGATTTCTTTCATCTATTCAAACACAGCCTCATTTTATACAATTCATCAATCCACGTAGTACGTTCAAAAACTGTGTAGTTGGTTTCATGTGGATTACATAAGGTTAAGTTTTGGACACAATTAGGTTTTTTATTGTTAGCGCCATTAAAAATATTTTTGCCCAATTTAAATTATTATGAATACTAAACCGTTTTCTATAGGAAGTATGATGATTTTGGAGCGCCTAAATGAGATCAATAAATTTGAGCCAATTTAAATGATTCAACTAATTATACATTCTTTTAACAATGGACTTGAGCATATTATCAATTTGTTACTGTCACAAAATCTTTTCTGCCGTATAAATTCATTGCCAAGTAGCTACAAAACGATTGTATCTAAATGCAAATTCAGCTGATGCCCTGAAAAAGACATTACTGCCAGTTTAATCTCTCCAGTAAGTGAAAAAAAAAATTGACACGAAAGGTTTCTTTGCCCCGCGCCCCTAATTTTTGGCTCAATGAAGTTTTGTTTGATAATAACACAAATATTTTTGTATGGACATTTTAAACTCTTATCAGAAATGGTATTTTTTCAGTATTTCACTAACTGGAGGATTAAGGCAGCTCGGAGAGGCTTTGTTGGATGTATCCAGTAGCAGACTTCTGTTAGCTGAAATTATGATGATCATTTAGCTAATAAATAGGAACCTTATTATGCGGGTTCTAAGTTCCAATGTACAATTTCGCCGTTTTAGAACTAAGTTTATTTACCATAATCTTTTTAAATCTTGCTTTAAAAATGCATGATAGTACTCAGAAAGGATAGACCTAAACAAATAATAGACATGCCACATCTATAAACTCATAAGCGGTCTGATTCACAACTACACAAAATGTCTTTAGTTAAGCTTATTCTTCGAGTATATAAAGGTTAATTCCTATAACCACTGAACAGATTAATTAAACATTCTATAGACAGCAGTGGTTACTTTGATCTTGTGAGTTCGCCGCAGTATTAAAAGGGTGATGGATTAATTTTATTACGCCATCTCATAAACGAGACGGAAAGGTTATTAGGAATTAGGGTGAGTTGAAGACAATCATATTAATTTTTGTGTTTTAATGAATAGGAGTTTATTTTGGTTCACAAAGACACAGTGTTAATAGATGTGTAACATTGAAATTAAGGGAAACTGTAATTTCTTTCAACGTATTGCTTGATGTTTATGTTAACTTTTAAACAATCTTTATTGTTTGCTTTTTATTTATTTTTTCAGTTCATATTTAAACCTATTTATTTTTACTTCAAATGGGAGCATAAAAACCATGTGTTAAAACTGTAGAGACTCTTCATTTATAATAACATTAAAAATTAATGTATTGTAGTAAAATACTCGTAGGACCAATAAATGTTGTACGATAAGACCTAGTCTAAATGAACCTTTTTTTTCTTTTAAAAGGTAATAAACGTTTATTTGCAGTGTACTACAAAAAAATGATAAATAAACTTAAAGAGCGCTATGAGAGATTTAATCAAGTCACGCCATTGAGAAACTATGTAAAAATTTGGCTCCATGCAATGGCGCTGAAAAATTTAAAACTGTTTGTTTTATTTCCCTCACTACTGCGTTTGGTTTATTTTAATTCCCTTGGTGTTAGCCGATTAACCGATTTTATAGTGTTTACGGGGATTTGTTTCGTGTGCAACTATTAACTGTATGTAATCTTGTTAAACTGGTTTTCTTGTAATGAGTAACATTATCAAACTCGTAAACAGCGGCATCATTAAACAGTTTTTATAATAATATAATTACCAGATTATTTATATGAAGCTCAAACTAAGAATTATCCTTAAATTACTCATGAATGTTCACCACAATATGCTAATTTCACCACACGAGCAGAATGAAAAAGGATCACGACTTTGGTAGAAACTAATAGTGACCGCAAGTGAACCTAGTCATGAATTATGCTCGGACCGAAGTTTCATACCAATGCGTTTAATTTTTCATTAAATAGAATTGTAAAAAGCTTGCGGCAAGGTATTGTGTCGGTATCATCACATTTGATTAGATAAATATGTTAAATTTTAAAGTGTTTCCCAAGTGCCAGTGTCAAAAACGTGGGGTATATATCCCGAACTTACACTTTAATGAATCGACAATCAAATAGCAGTGTGAGGTTGGTCGTTATGGAGAGGAATCAAACACTTGAATGCTGAATATGAACTGACTGTTTATTATATACTAGTCGAATATATAGTATTGAGCACATAGTATATAGCTAGATGTATTATCTTATAATCCCTTACAGCAGATTGATTGTTGGTTTTGACTCTTTCGAATTAGCAGGTTCCTGACTAATCACAGGATCATATACAAATTGTGATGATTCAAATAATATCAAAACTGAGGATCTCATAAATTAAACATGAAACCCAAATATGGCAGGCAATATAATAAAAAAATCTCAGGGCGTACGCAAACAAACGTAATATTTGGTAGCTTAATGCTATGTACACACGAGCAGTGCGAGACGAGACAAGAATTGGATAAAGAATTTTAATTTTGAAAACAAATGAAGTCTATTCTATTTTACCAAAATACAGAAAAGTATGACAAAGTGAAATTAAAAGAGTTGTACTATTCAAACTAAAGTGTTATATTAAGTAAAAGACCCACTGCTGAGTCAAACCTCCTCCAACTTTCAATTTCCAATTTGTTGTGAAATTAGCTTAAAGCCATCCTGACCAGACTTGGTTTCATTTAAAATGTTATAATTCTCTGACTTATGATTTTCTACAAGTGACTCTTCCGACAAAATCGAGAAGGAATGGGGTGGTGAAGTTTCTCTTGCTTATTTTTTAACGATGACATTTAGCTCTCTAAACGGTTGTTATAAGTTTGATCTGTCTTGCATCAAATATCTTGAATTGACGAATCTGTTAAAATTTAGATGTTTAAGCTTTTCTAAGTATTTATCGGCAGACATTTAAAAAATGTGTGAAACGAAATGAAATAGCCTCATTTTCAGCCGGAGTGGTCATAATTTAATAAATTTCTAATATTATAATCCTGCGAATTCGCCCGTGTGCAATAGTGTCTTTGGGTGTAATTTTTAATTAAATAACCTAATAACTTTCCCCTTTTCAACCTTTTGCCGCATTAAAAAGTAGCCTACGTTCTTTCTTAGGCTCTAGATTATTTGTGTATCAAATTTAATTTAAATCGGTTCAGCAGTTGGTGTGAAAGCGCGACAGACTGAGGCACTTTCACATTTACAATATTAGCAAGGATTGTGTTCAATTTCTCACTGACATATAACAATACAGCTGGCATGTAACTACCCTAGGCAGCTTTGAATTAAACAGTTATGCGTGCGGCAAAGCCCTCAGTGCCTTCTTGTTATTTTAATTGCTTTGTTCGTTAGTAAATACGTGCTATTATGTTTCTTACAGGTTAGGCTTTACAAACAAGCTTAGGGGAATGCCGTGTTTAGACTAAAGAGCTTCTAGTTACCTTGATTTTTATTTTATCAAACCCAAATGAAGAAGAGGGCTGTAAAAATAGTTAATTTTCAAAAATAAGCTGTTTATTGCCAGTTGTTTTCTAGGGTCTTTAATATTTTTGATGTTGGTTGTTAAATTCTAACGCTATAAATTCTAGTATTAGTTAATTAATGATAGTAACATGTACTACTCCTCAGCCCATAAAGACCCACTGCTGAGTCAGGCCTCCTCCAGTTGCATGGAGGGTAATTTTCCCACCGGTCTATGCTGACCAGACGGATTGGCACAGGGTGTCGTATCAAGGTTTCTTAATTTGCGGCTAGGTTACCGGCCTTGTCATTTCCTTTTGTCGGCTCTTACAACACCCTCAGGATGGAATGAGGTGGTGATAGTTTGTATTCTAAAGCCATCACCACACGGAAATACTAGTATTTATATTTATACTTACAATTTTCAAATTATATTGACTTGAAAGTATGCATTGTTTGTTCTTTTATAGTTGAATGGGTTAATGAGAGAAAAGAGTATGAAATTTTTGAATTAATAATTAATAAATAATTATCCTTGGTCATTTCACAATTTGAATAAGTAGTTTTATAAATTTTGCAGGTTTGTTTCATTATCCTTGTTTATTAGACAGAAATAGCTAATAAAATGCCAGATACTCCTTCAATAAAATATTTAGTTTAGACGATATAAGTTCCAAAACATCGCTAAAATTTAATTCAAGACAATATTATTATAATAACAAGCTTTGAAATTAAACAATTTCAAAGGATTGTATTTTATTAAGTATGTTTACAGTATTTAATTTCCAACGTTTATGTATTTTGGATTGTATAATTTTTGATATACGTGCTTGCAATATTGAATTTGCGGAAGTATCAAAACACCTATAAAACCGTTGCTAAGGATCGCGTGGCTTCACCCATTCTACTATCAGCTGTAAACACGAACTGCCAATGCGTTTTCTTCCACTATTATTTGCTTGACAATATTATGGATGTTTTTTTTTTGAAATCTATAGAAATTTAATTTTATAAGTTTGAGGCGTCTATTTTTTCGTTGCTCTGTGTTTTAGACATTTTATGAAATCCCTAAAAGTATATATTAATCGGATAAAAAGTTGAGATGTTAAACGGCCAAGTTTTATGTTCAGACGGGATGACGCAGTTTAATCTTTTTCTTAATGTTGTTAAATAAAAAAATGTGATACTGTTTAAAACAAAATTGTTATTAAACTTTTTGATGAGGAAGATAATAAGGCCAAAATATCTTTATCAAACGGCGTTATTTTAAGTTTTCCAGGTCAACCTTATCTAGATTGTATTTATTGTGGTTATAAGGGCTTTTCACTGATAGCTGATTCATTACCTTTACGATACTAACTTCTACAAAGGTATTAAGAACACAAATGGGTAAATCCTCTGGTTTTAGCATACTTATTTCGATCGCTGAATATGGGCCTCATGAAATACCAATAAGTATTGTGCAGACCACATACATCAACTACCAGCGACCTTTTTAAGACTGTTCGTGTTATGCTACGTTTTCCTTCATTTGATCTTCATTTCTCATTCACCATCCTCAAAATGGGGTGGGCTGGTGAACTTAAAATGTCACTGAAAAGTAGACTCCAGTATTATTTTAATTAATCTATCAATGGTATATACATATGTTTCTCCTGACTGACTGTACGTATGTACAGTCTCTGACCAGTCAGTCTGACGATATTCAGACACGATATTTTAATGGTCATATTTAAACATAACCAATAAAATTTAGTAAAATGACAATATTGATGAACTTGGAAAACCTTATAAAAATTGTGTAGTTTATTCAGAATTTCTAGCAACTTTATTTTTAAATGTTCTAATGGAATTGTGTACTGAATACCCGCCATCAATATTTACAGTATTTTACTAGTGATACGGTGTATCGAAATTTAAAAAACGATGTAACACAAATTGGTTTCTACTGACACCAATATTTTATTTTCAAACACAAAGACAAAACCTCTTTCTATAAGTTCATATTCTCTCAAATGTTTGTCCTATTTGGCTTCTGCCTTCTGGCTTCGCTAGGCAAACTACAAACTTAGTCCAAGTTGATATCACAGAACAAATGTAGTTACCCTCGCAGATTAAATTTACCTTTCCCAGGAACGGGAAGCTTGGGGAATTAAATTCTATTACGGGAAGATTAGGACAACATTTATTGAGATGTATCTTGCCTCTTTCCGAACACTTGAGAATGTTGATAAAAATGTTTTTTTTTTCGTATACATATTAAACGTGTTCCTCGATTACTGATGGATAATAGCGTTTAGGATATGTTTAACTTGCTTTTCCCAATTTGGATGGGGTTGGGTTAGTCTAAGCTGATATGGCTAACTACCATATGGCTTATACCCGTGTGTCCACGGGTCAGAATATAAAAGTTCCCCACCGCACGCTGGGAAAAAACGTGTTGTAAAAGTCAACAAAACCCAGCACGCTGGTAGGATTGAATGGTCCGCCCGGCTAGCTACCACCCTCACATCTAACTCCGGCGCCAAGCAGTTTTACTGTGTTCCGTCGTGTGTATGTGAGAGCCGGTGCTCGACAGGGCATTTCCTCGAATTGCCTGTCCAATCTTAGACAGCAAGCAGCTGTACCACCTGCTTAGGATCCTGTCATTAAATTGATCATATCTCAAGCACAACACTCATCTGCAAGACCTCTGGACAACGTGAGCAATTTGTACGTTCACAGGGAACGTTATCAATAAAACAAAATTATGCGGTAGATTTTAACTGTTTCTTTGTTCTTTTGAAAACAACTGTCATTTGTCTCCTCGCGACCACGACTGCTGCAAAGCATTCGAAACGTCGGGAATACACCGTGTTATGCACCATAAAAAGTGTTTAATTTCAATGTGTAATAATCGTGAAAACCTAAGAAATCATAGACACTTAATGTTGCGAGAGGTGATGCGTTTACTGAGTATTTAAGAACTCATAAATTAGTTACAATACATGTAGGTTGCAGAAAATCATACACCCGAAAAACTTCAATGCTATGTATTATAAATGTTGTGCTAAAATTATACAGATGTATATGTTATGTCTAACAACATTCGTAAGAGGGATTATAAGCGCAATTTTGTCGCGTCCCCGTCATACCTGAATGAATTTATTAAAAAATATAAATTGCCTGCTTAAATTGCGACGGCCTGTGGGTGGCAGGTTATTTTGAAATAATTATACTGACATTTTAGGGTTAATGATTTATAACCAGTAAAATCTCTTTTTCCATTATGAAAAGAAAAACAAGAATGGAGGATTAATAATTTGACAAAAAACGCCAGGGGCTTATCCCCACCAGAAACTTGAGGAAGATTGAATTAGAAGTCATATAAAGACTAAGATGATGAATAATATGCCTGTATATAACATTAAACAAAGAAATTTGAGTAGCACTATTGAGAAAAGAGTTCAGCATCTACTTTATTTAAAAAAAATCTTTATCTCAATGTCTTAAAACTTATAATGGTATATACGTCACCAAATCTTCGCTAAGAATTAGAACAAATAGTTGGCGGAGCCGAGTAAACGTTACTAATGAAGTAATAAATGGATTTTACGAAAGAAAAACAAAAGACGTCGGAGAAATTTAAGTTGGAGGGTGTTTTCAAAGAAACGCGTAAATGACTTTTACTTGGCAATTTAATGTTCGCATACGTATAGGCACTTTCAATTTATAATATTAGCATAGGATCTAAGTTAATTTAACAGACATTTATAGCAATGGTTATAAAAAAAATGGATCCCTGGGATAAAACCCATTTCAATCTGAGGGTGTCGTAGAATACAACTAAAGCAACCAGAAGCACGTGACTACTGGTACTTCCTATTTCACGGAAAGTAGCTAAATGTGCCACGTTGGCCAGATGAACTGGCACTGGGAATCTCTATAAATAAGAGTATTTTTAATCTCACGTCCTGATTTCGAACCGAAATAGTTCCGTTTCAATAGTTCGTACCAGTGTGACGAAATTATGCTTAACTAGCGGCCCGCCCCGACTGTCGTTTTAGTTACAATTTTGTTATAGTTATACTAATTTATAAGTATATATATATTTCTATGTGTTATTGTGATGATAAGCTATATTATTGTAAAGTTTCATCACAATCCATTCATTAGTTTTTGCGTGATCTGAACAAAATGTTCTTTGCTCATTCGTGTCAATTCTGTGGTTGGTATTGGTAGTGCTTCGCTATATCTGACTCTGACAGCGATATCATAATTACATGTGCTGCATTTATTATTCTGTCCGAACACGTAAGAACGCTCTAAGCAACTGTTCGCGCGCTCTAGCGCCGTTTACACCGAGCAAGCGAGCATTCTTAGAATATTCCATAGAATCTTTGCAAACGCACTAAGAACAACGAATGAATGTTCTACGCCTGTTTATACTAAAAGAATTTGATATGCGTTACCGTTATGTAATCAATTTTTATATCATTTTGTTTTTTTAATATTAGTACCCACATTTTTTATTTTATTAGTTATACAATAGGAAAATTTATTAATATTTCATATATACCCACATGCAATTTAATCTTAAACAACAGTTTAATTTTGACTAAGTCTATTTATTTATTTTTTATATTGACCGTTTTATGATATTCATTTATTTATGGTAATAATTTAATATGTATCTATTACACAAACCCTCACACACACACACACACTACACAGCGGGATCACAATACATTGCAATACCCATCCGTGAGTCACAAATAGGGTTGCCAACGGAAGATCAACGCTGGGTGAAACCCAGCTAATGCTGAGATGGTGACCTATTCGGCAGGACATGCAGAAATACTAAATCTTTTATAATTGTTATATTCTTATTGTCTTTTTGTGTGTCCTGTGGGAATAAATATATTTTTCTTTCTTTCTTTTTTTTTGTGATTCTAAAACAAAATAAAACTATGATTGCAATCTTTAATAGTGGTGATAGTACATAAAAATGTTTTTTTTTTGCAGTGTATCTCGGAAAGCTAACTATTCCTTTTCAAACAAAACGATGCCGTATCTCAAATCCTCGAAACACCTAGAACCGATAGACACTTCATTTAGATTAATTCCCAAATCGCTCCTGATAACACTGTAGTGAAGAGAAAAGAGCAAATCGAGAGATTGGGGAGTGCCAAAGAGATTTATCCGACCGTTCTCGATATTGGTCGGGGCTGTAACGACCGATCGTCGGAATGAAGTTTCATCCCGTTGTGCACCGGATTTTCCCACGGCAAAAAAAAAAACAATAAATTGCCGTGAAAATTTGTTGAGAAAATGTTTAGCTGTGTCGTCGCAACCGTTAGTTGGATCAGAAATTTTCTTCACTAAATCACATAAAGAATTTAGAAACAAGACTTTAGAAATGGCGTTATGTATTTCGGTTCCCGGGAATATTTTTCGACTATTAATTTGTTTTCTTTAAAATTTCACTAGGTGACTAAGAATAGTTGTGTCATAATAATATTTTTTTAAAGTCGCAAGACAAAAAGAATAACTATCGGACACAAAATAAGGGATAAAATATTTGTTAATATGATACAATAAAACACGTAAGACTTTTCCACCAAAAGTCGTCTTAATAAACTGCGTCAAACCAAAATAAACTGCGTCAATCCTTATTTTTTTTAATAATGATAAGACTCAAAATCAAATGTGGGTAAGTGGGTGGAGCAAGCAAGTATTTTAATTTAACATTTTCACAACACAGATACAAAACTTTACATAAAACCCATAACTTGCAAAAAGAAATTCGTATAGGAAGCTCAAAAGATTTTGTTAAGCCAAACGTTGGGCCGAAGCTAGTACTTAATGACTATAACAAAACCATTTCCTTTGTCTCTATCATAGCTAACGTTTTACAAGCTCTGTTATAATAAATGTAAGGTGATAGAATTTGAATAAATCGCCGGTATAACCTAAGTTCTTGGCGATAAGTGATTCTATTTGATAGCTTTTTGCGATTTTTTCCATAAAAATTCTCACCTAAGTAACTTTTCTATTTTTTGCTTCAATCTTCGAAATATTGTTGCTTGTTTCAAACTTTGTGATGTTCAGATTGTGTGTGAAAGGACCACATTGAAGTAGGTTTGGTCGTACATGAGCTACGTCGAAGCACACTGTTATACTAAAATTTAGAAGCAAATGTTTAAGTTTAACTTGTTCCATTCTGTATGGTGACAGATTGAGAATGGGTGAAAACCATTTAAAATGACCATTGTGACAAAAATGAAACAATAACAAAAATGAATCTCGTAACAAAAAAGTAACAAAAATGAAAACTTAGGCTCTCTTCACAATATTCACATTAACGAATAATTATTTCTTTAATGATGTCTTAAGTTTTCACGATCTTTACACATTGCAGGAAATGATCTCTTCACGGTTATGCTTGTTTTATTTTATTTTATTCCCAAATCTTTTTAGTATTCTCTTGAATGTCTTGCTTTTTCTTCTGATTTTGCTTAAGCTATCGCCAGTTTTTCCTTCTGACTATTTTTTGATTCTCTGTTAGTTTAGAAACTTGCACATATTTCTTCTTGATTCTATTAAATTTTTTTAATCATATTTCTTCATATTTTTGCGGATTCTGTTCTTTTAATCGTCGTCTATATAGTTGCTGACGGTGAGCTGCTGTCATCGGCAATCTAAAAAAAAAATCTAATCCGTAATTTATCGTGTTTGTCCTGTGTCTGGTTGTTTATATAATTTAATTAATTTAAGTAAATATGTGTGGTGCCTTCGTTGGTTCTGGTCTCCATAACACAAGTGCTTAAGCTACTTACATTGGGACCAGTTCAATGTATGTGATGTTGTCTAATATTTATTTATTATTATTTATGTTACAAAAATTTTACGATGTATACAGGGTGATTTTTGGACCACCCGCTAAATTTAAATAGGTGGTTCAGACCAAGAAAGTAAACAACTTTCCCAAAGAAACACGGGACGAAAAGTGAAATAAGGGACTTATAATGCCACTTTCTCCAAATAAATCTAGGATCATGGCGGACCCCCGGCCCATGATACGGCAACTGGAATAACGCTCGGGTGAGGAGGACTCCCACACTAACACAAAAATCTGACTTGTGAACGCGTCTTTAGTTCATTTTGTTATATCATTTTTGTGACGTGACAAAAAAACGTGACGAAATCGTAACAAAAATGAACAAACTCTCTACTTGGAACATAACCTTATATGTCTTAAGCCAAACAAGAATATCACTAGGAGTTAAAGCACCTTGCTTTTCAATAATGACTAAAATAATCCGTGTTTATGAATAAATTTAATATATACGTATTCTCTTACCTGCACAGTTTAGTAGACAACAAAAATGATGAATTAAAGTTGTAATTTCGTTCGCCGACACAAAAGCACGCGTTCACTCACTTCAACATACGATAACAAAATGGCCATTACATAATCGCTTCTGGCATCTGATTGGCTCCTTTGATGAAGTGTTGCCATTTGATGATAATCAAATACACTACTAAATTAGGCCGTGAGAAAAATGAATAACAAAAATGATCAAAATAGTGTACACGTGTTTGAAAGCAAGTATTTATTTACAAATTAAGTAAATTAAGATAATTTTACCCGATTACTATAACTAATCATATTATCTTTACAGAAAATAATAAAATATTTCGATATAAATAATAGTATTTTTTTAAAAACGTACTTTGTAACGCTTGTCATGAAAAGGACAAATTATTTTGTATGGACAAAATCCGGTTTTGGACTGAAAACAGACTAAATACTTCTTATAAGGTACATTATATATATATATATATTTGTAGGTACTGTATCATTTTACTACATTATGCTCTCATTACTTGAGACACGAGAATATTTCGTTAAATATTGCGTATGGACAAGATAAGATGTAAAAATGGTCATTTTAAATGGTTTTCACCCGAATACATAGTGTCGCCACCTCATTTCATTCAGAGGGTTCGTAATAGGCGAACAAAAGTACGCAAGAGGCAGTTCACCTAGCCGCAAAAGAAGGAAAACTTGCAAAAAAACCCTGGGCCAACCCGTCTTGCCAGCGTAGGCAAATTTCCCTTGTTATACTTGGAGGAGGCCCGACTCAGTAGTGGGTCATTTATGGGCTGCAATTATTATGTGTTATTATATGTTGATATTATAGGGACGTTGGAAGGTACATACTACATACCAGACACGGAGACCACCGGTCGTTTGATTAAATATTGAAGCTCCCTAAACCACCTGGTGAAATCCTGAATAAATTTGGCTGACTGTAGTAACCTTTGAAGCAACTCTGACCATGATTTACCCGTTTTTCATTCATGGGTATCATTTGTTTTTCATTCAATTGTATTGCTATTTTGATCTATCTTCTATCTTCTATATATCTATATACTTATAATAAATCTGTAGAGAGGTCAATTCTGTACATGAAATATTTTTCCAAAATAACTATCAGCGGGTGATTAGTGATCGATACTGACGCCAAAAATGCAATCAGTAAAATTTTTGTCTGTCTGTCTGTCTGTCTGTCTGTCTGTCTGTATGTTCGTTATAGAAACAAAAACCACTCGACGGATTTCAACGAAACTTGGTACAATTGTTCTTTATACTCCTGGGCAGGTTATAGTATACTTTTCATCACGCTACGATCAATAGGAGCAGAGCAGTGAAGGGAAATGTTGGGAAAACAGGAGAACTTACTCCATTTTTTAAGCTTCCGTCGCGTGTGCAGCCTTAATAGTTAAAGCTACACAGAAATCATGTATGACGGAAATGTTCTCCTTAAAATTATATTAAAAATATTCCCAGACAGCAAATGTCTATCTTTTATGGTTGACTCACAATAACACGTGTAACTCCCGATAGCTTAGCAGTTCAGAGCTTTCTGATTATATTTATCTACTCTTACGTTTATAACACTCTCAATCATCCCTAATTAATAAATGTTAACATTATTACCTATTTAATAAAAAAAGAATCATAGAAATCGGTACAGAAACACCAAAGTTATCCATGAAATACGCTAATAAACCATCGCGCGTGATTACTGAATCATGCTTTAAGGATTATTTTTGTGTAACCGTCATCGGGTCGCAAACGCGAACTTCATACAATATTTGGATTTGGCTGATGATGCGAGTAGACGTTCCGAGTATTCGCCCTTATTGACAGGCAATATTGTTTATCAGCGCGACTTTTAGTCTTTACAATAATTTAGTTTATTTAATTTTCTTTTGTTGTTATTTCATAAAATAGGTATTAGTTATTTTGGTGGCGTGTTATATTCGTTCAAATTACAAATTATTAATAGTTATTTATTTTTAGGTGAAGTAGTAATAGGTTAGTAGTAGTTAGTTAGTAGTAGGTAAGTTTTGGTTAATTTATGTTCAGTTTTTTTAATAATAATAATAAGTAAGTAAAAGCGTAGGTACTTTTATTAATTAAAGGTATAGGTATTATTAATTATGTTATAGGTATTTAGTTTTAAGTGAAGTAGGATAGTTTACCCGGAAGCTATGCGCTGAAGTATTTTCGTTGTATAGGTACTTAAGCCTCATGTGAACGTGATCTAAACAATATTACCAATACATTAACTTAATAATACACAAGGAATTACACACTGACGGAGTTGCGGGCACAGCTATCTATATATATAAAACTCTTCCGTTAATGAGTGACTGACAGACAACGCAAAGCGGAAACTAATGGCAGTAGAGAGCTGAAATTTGGCCTGTGTGTTTGTTGGGAGGAGTAGGCTACCACTAAGAGAGGATTATTGGAAATTCCCTCCCAACGGGGTGAAAACGGCGATAAATTGTTTTTTTCCGGAAGTCATTATTCCACGCGGACGAAGTCGCGGGCAAAAGCTAGTTTGGAATAATCCAGCAGTAATTTGTAAATGGAATGCTATAATGCGTTAAAAATTTAAGCAGGAACAGTCAATTGCACAACACAAATTATTAAAAAAATAACTTAGTGTAAATATACATATGCGTTAAAAAGGAATCTAATAAATATATCGTCGAAATAATATTTTATTTAACTTCTTCGAAATGTTTTTGATGTCTTATTTCAAGCTTTCTGGCAATATACCGGACCAAATAATATTTTTTTGAATCAAATCGACACTTTTTAAATTACGGGTATAATGTGGTAACAAACACAAAAAATACAACCCTATTGATAACCTCATCATTTTTGAATTCAGTAAAAAAATAAGTAGCCCAATTTAAATTCAAAGCAGATGAATACTGCGGTTATACTTCATCATACTTCATCATAGTTTTTTTTTTTATGAGAATGACTAATATTATTTTTTTTATTTTTGTCTGTCATAATCTTGTTTTCTTTTGTCGATTTGATGTTCTTATTTGTATCATACGTGTTTGGCAGTTTAGTTATTAAAATTCCATTTCTTTAAATTATACGATTAAATCATAACATTTTATTCTATTTTGAAATCTTCGAAATGCATGGGTCAGGGAAATCAAATTTTAATTATTAATAATTGTATGTGTATTGGGAAGTTGAATAGGGTTCATCGTCATATTTGAAATTACCATTATCATCTTACGGCCCCTGTCCTACGCTAAGTGGTAGTGTCCATATAATATCAGCCGTCATATCTACATTTACACCTTTCCTCACACAACACACAATTCCTCATTTTTATAATCCATCCATCTCTTTTGATCTCCCAAAACACCTACGTCCACCCATATTCATGCTGAAACTACCACCGGTTGGGAATGCTGCGAGCGAGAGAAGACCCGGCGAGAAACTCTGTAGTTGCTTTTTTTCAAATTATTGGTCTTGTTTATAAAAAACACTAAATATCATAGTGAGAGCAAGTTCGCCAGATGAGAGAAACGCGTAACACTTTTACACTCGCGGTCAGAAGATATTAAAATTATTTTTGAATTCTGTGGATCAAAATATATTTTTGGCGCTTGACTTGGCCAGTCATGCCAAAATTTCCGCACAAAATTGGATGTGGTTTTGACTGTCGAAGTTTGAAGTTCGAAACAGCGTCACAGCGAAAAGTTAGAATGGGAATAGTTCCTAGGTAGTTCAAGTCCAGTTTTCCTGCATAGTTAAACAATATCGTCATCATCGTTACCTCTGCCCACCGACTTGCTGAGACGTACTCTAAATGGTTCGGATTTTGCGTACTGTGGCCAGGCTGTGCAGCGTGTTAATATCGAGCTTTCTTTCTCATGCTATAAATATTGTCATAATAATATCTACTGCAGGCCCGGTTACCCGGGTTGTCGCTTGTCTCGTCTGTACTCCACAATAGCACGCCGGATGCTTTGGAGTCCCACCCCCAACGGGTGGTGCTAAGCATCAAGCATTTCCCCATCGAGACCAGGAGCCTACCAGCACTGCGCATTCTGAAACACGGTCGCCACTCGAGGAATTTTCTGCCCCGTCCGGCTTCTTTCCAACGAGTTTGTGCCATGCCCACTGCCACTTAAGTTTGGCAATCCTGTGGGCCCTGTCTGTAATCCTTTCTCGGAAAACCTCATGGACCGGAGATTATGCGGGGCATTGCGCCCGGCTAAAACCGCCCGAAACAGAGCCACGGGTTTCACTCCCTGATATAGGGGAGCACGCTCCGCAACCCTGGCCTTGGCGCCAGCCTTGGCCCCAACGCCTGTCCACCCCTCTGCTTCTATCACCGTGCTCTGTGTCGATACAGTTTAAAGCTCCCGAGGCAATTCTGAGGACACAGAAGTCCAAAGAGCCAAAACCCACCACGACTCCGTGTGCCGCTCTTCGTCTGGTCTCTCCCTGTGGGCCCGCCCGGCATCGGCATCCCTCAGCTGGTATGGCCCGAACGGATCCTAAAGGCACGCAAGCCCCCTCACTAAAGGGTCGTTAACTCTGGTTCTCCTTTCATCTCGCTGGGAAACTCTGAGCATAGTCTCTCGATCTATCTGTTTGGGGACTTTGAGCCTTTTGTTAAAGGCCACTTTTCTGTACCTTATGTCATCACAAGAACCACACCACACACAGCTTAACATTTAGACGCACCTATTGAGATGTTCCGATAACGTTTCTAATTACTCGCATCCATCACGTTGCTTTACCTGCATTGATTAGCTGTCTCGGTAATTATTAGTTTGAGTTGAATAGAACATCAAAAGCAATCGCGCTCAAAGCTTTCGTCATTAACTTGTATGATTGAAAACCAAGGATAAGAGCGTAGCTTAGTAAACCTATAATAAAATCACTAAAAGAACAAGAAACACTTTTTGGTGCCAAATTATGTTTTGCAGCTACTGTAGCTATTTTATTCCGAGTTGTGACGGATTTAGAATACTTAGTGTCAGCACCCTATTCCGTCTTGAGGGTGTCGTAAGTGCCGACGAGGCCGAAAAGCAAGCCGCTAGAGAAGGTAAACTTGATACAAACCCGTGTGCTAACCTATCTGTCCAGGGTGGCACAGTTGGATAATTACCTCCACGTAGTTGGAGGAGGCCTGATTCAGCAGTGGGTAATTTAGGGGCTGAGTAGTGATAATAGTAGTACCATTTTGAACATTGATCACACGTAGTGCAGTTTTGTTGATAGTAGGGTTATGGATATTGTAAGTGTTTGTGTGATGACGGATAAAAAAAAGGTATTGTCTCCAACCCATCTTAGTGTGAGGATATTGTACGAGGACTAAAGGAATAAAAATTAAATTAAAAATTTAAATAAACCCCCGACACAATGACCTAAGTTCCCTTTAAAAAGTAGAAAATAAAAATAAAATACATCGCGTTGGGGGACCGCTCCTACTTATTTATTACCTGACCCCATAACTTTTAAACGACTCAAACCGATTTTCAAAAAAACATGTCTAAGAACACTCGCCCGTAACTCACCTATCATACAAAACAGTATTGAATACATAAAAACATAAAAAACTGTATTGAATTCGCTTCATCCGTTCGCGAGCTACGGTGCCACAGACAGACAGACAGACAGACCGACAGACAGACAGACACGTGAAACTTATAACACCCCTCTTTTTGCGTCGGGGGTTAAAAATAAACTATTTTTTGTTTTATTGTTTTTGCTGTCTAGCTAGCGTCCTATGTAAGTAATAACAAGGAGCCTTCACCACCTCACTACTTACTTCTCAGTCCATAAATTACCCACTGCTGTGTCAGGCCCCTCCATTTATATGGAGGGGAATAAGACACAGGGTTTCAACAAGATTTCCTTCTCAACCTACCCGGCTGTCGGCCTTGTCACTTCCTTCTGCCAGTTCTTACGACCCACAGATGAAATGGGGTGGTGTCAGTTTGTATATAATGATAATGTTCACCCTAACTTCTTTAATACTGGAGCCCATTATGCCCCCATTCACCCTTGTAACCTAATATAAGTATAAACAGAGTGAACCGAGCCAGACTGTAATCAAGGCATGTTTATCGACGCTCAACATATTGACAGCGCAGAGAAAACACAGCTCGCATTAATCTCATTATTATTCAATCTATCAATTTATTTTCGATACAACATGTGTTTTGCAATGGAAGTTTTACATGACTGTAAAGACTTGCTATCGGTATCAGATATCTAATTCAACATAATATTTTATCTGTAGAATATGTTTTGTTTCTGATGACGGATTTAGAATACATAATGTCAAGACTCAATTGATACGAGACACTGTGCCAACCCGTCTGGCGAGCATGGCACAGTAGACTAATTTCCCTTTATTTAATTGGAGGAGGTCCACAGTGGATCACTTAAGGGCTGAGGCAAAGTCGGTGACTGACATTTATTTGTTTATCTTATTTTAACATGTCATTCATGGTATATCCATGAATGACATGTATCGATATTTGTTTTTAAACATTGTTAAAAAACATTCAAACCTACTTATCGAACGAAAAGTCATTTAAAAAGTAGTACGACATTAAAGGATTTATTTAATCGGAAAATGTTCCTAAACTAAAGATGTCCCAACGTTTCGGACACTTTGCAGTGTCCGTGGACGCGGCAGAGTGTCTGAAACGTTGGGAATTAAATAAAATATACACGATCAGAACCGTCATGAAATCATTTCCTGAAATGTTCTTAAACTATTGGAAAAATGATATTAAGAAGATTTGGACAGTTCACTTGTATATATAATATCCCCTATTCCTCCATTTAAACAAACAATATACTATCTATGCAGAAATCATATTTATGAATCACAATTATTGAATATTGAATAGGTACAATTCATGACACACTCCTCATAACTTTCTTCATTGCGTCATACTGCATTTATGAATCGTTAGAATTAATTCTTAGAATCCATTCATTCATGCTCTTCAAAAAAAAAACCTACATTTAGTCGTTGGCGCTTAAGCACACAGAGTAAAATTAATATCGTTCTACTGAAAGTGGAATCTTTGCACATTCAATCTTGTATTTGAAAATGGAACATAAACATTAACCGTACATGAAGGCCTTGGAACGAGTATATGTGAATCTGTCTGCCGTTTTACGCGAGCCCAGTGTAAATACCTAATTTTGAATAGAATAAATAAGTTAATCTGTTAATCATAATTTATCTGTACTAACATTTTTAGTCCGTGTGGAAACGGATTTGGAATACGTAAAGTCACCACTTCATTCGATTCTGAAGGTATCGTAAAAGCTGACAAAAGGGAACCCTAGCCGCAAGATAAGGGAACCTTGAAACCCCTCTGCCAACCCGTCAGGCCATCGTGACACTATAGGCTAATTACCCTCCCTGCTGCTGATGGGAGGGTAAATAGGTAGTAGTGGTAAGTTGATCTATAATATACAGAGTGATCCACTTAATGAGTGTAGATGGCCAAAAGCTACAATCTATGGAATACTAGCTGCACCCCGCGTGGACAATATTTTTGACAATTCACACAATATCTTTATAATTAGTAGCCTATGTGTTATTCTGTTAAATAAGCAATATTATTGTAAAGTTTCATTAAAATCCATTCAGTAGATTTGACGTGAAAGAGTAACAAACATCCATCCATACTTACAAACTTTCGCGTTTATAATATTAGTAGGATTGAAAACGCTCAAAGAAGGTTCAAACTCGATTTTGATGTAAACAAAAACTGCAAGTAATTGCATTTGAAAACTCATTATTATTAGCCATAATTTGCCAAAACTTAAAAAAATCCATTATAGTGGTAATTATTAATTTTAATTAGTTGGTGTTATTCAACTAAACGGTAGACTTAAAAATTTACACCGACATGTTGCGGCTCCGGCATCAAATGGTTCTTTACTTTTCACTTTTATTACCTATTTCAAAGTCGGTTTACTTGTTTTGTTTTATAATTATGTTATGTTTATAAATAATATAATAAAATGAAACTCAGTATAGTAACAATTTTACATACATTCGGCAGGGAAGGGAATAACACAAACACATATCTGTCAGAAGGCGGACGTAACATCTGATTTGATGCAGCCGCAGTCTAAACACCGCGCAGCGCACGCGATGGCGAAATTAGAATAAACTTTACATAATAAGACTAGCTGTCGCCAGTGACTTCGTTCGTGCGGAATCCGGCAAAAAATGTTTTACTTGCATTACTTTCCTGTTCGAAACGGGTTTAATTTCTTTTTAAAATAAAATCTGAAAACCTAAAGGTCCTTATTAACTACTACTACTACTAAGACCATAGACGACCCACCGCTGAGTCAAGCTTCCTAATTAATTAGTTAATAAGTAATTAGCCTACTGTGCCACGCTGGCCAGACGGGTTGGCACAGGGTTTCGCATAAAGTTTTCTTTCTCTTGCGGCTAGGTTTTCAGTGTAGTAATTTCCTTCTGTCGGCTCTTTCCCTGCGGATAAAATGGAGTGGTGACGCTATGTATTCTAAATCCATCACAACACGGACTAATCCTTATTTACTATCATTTATTATTTATTTACATTATATATCTCTGAAATCTGAAAGTCTCTTTGAAATAAGTCTCTACTATAAATATTGATTTAAAACACCGTTCAATAAAAGAGTAGTTAAGAGCTCATTTCGATCAGGAGCCCCCGACAACATAACATAAACTGGCAGATAGAAATACAGATTAATCTAAAATATAACAACCGTATTTTGTTACGAGAATGCCCGATTGTGGACGTCTACTTATAAGAACAATAATCGCTATACGAGTATCGTGACATTTTTCGTATCGAATCTTACTCTTAGTGACACCGTATTTACTAACGTAACGATAAATAAACGATCGATATAAATATTCGACGAAGTCAATGAAACCGTAGTCTCACTTTTAAATAAATGTAGAACAGTAATGGATATTCGATGCGTCGATTCGTCGACAACGACTTAAATTTCAGTTTTACGATAATCTCAAATTGTCAGGATGTCGGTCGTCGGCATTCGTCTCATAAATTGCACTTACGTGTTTTACTGTGAATATAATACATAAGTACCCATTTACCAATAGGTACTCGTACGTCAGATACCTACCGTTAGCGCGTTATTTCCATATCATTGACGCGTAAATTCTATTGGGATGTTCAGTCAGTTTTTGAACATTATCTTTGCTTGGCTAAGAATGCTTATTTACACTTTTATTGACTGGTGATCGTTAATTTGGATTGTTCATCCAGGTGCATTCATATATCCCGTGGAGATACAGTCAGGGCCCACGGGGCAGCAAGCGCGGGACGGTGCACCCCGGGGACGTTTAGTGGGTATGACTCCGTCTCCTGACAGTGGCGGGGGGGACTCCCACACACTCCCTGTTGGCACAACCAACAACAACAAAAAAAAAAAAAAAAAAAAAGGTGCATTCATACATGAGTAACCTATAAAAAGTCACATAAAGGGCAGTGGGCAGAGCAGATAGCTCGCAAGACCGTCGCCCGATGGGGCAGAAAAGTCCTCGTATGGCGACCGCGATCCGGAAAGGGCAGTGCTGTTAGGCCTCCCACACGATGGACCTGGTTAAAGTCGCCGGTTTTTGATGGATGCAAGTGGCCCAGGGTCGGCCTTTGTCGAGATCCTTGGGAGAGGCCTATGTCCAGCAGTGGACGTCTTTTGGCTGAAATAATGATCATAATGAACCTATAAAAATATAAACGGCTGCTTCTAATAGGATAATCAATCAAACTTTAAGATAGATAAAATGAACTATGGACTATACAGAATGTGAGAGAAATGAGGATATAGAGGTGATCAAAAGAAGCAATTCTTCAATGTATATTTCTGAAAGATATTATTTATCTTTAGGTATGAGCGAATAAAGAGACTTTTTAAACCATTTTATCATAAAAACATGGGTTCTAATAAAACCAACTCACTCACTATCGGTATTATTATCTTTTAAGCTTAGTAATAAAGGTACCCCGATGTTCCTTGGCTTTCTGTCATAATTTATCAAGTTACGTCACCCCAGTCACTCGCTGGTGCACAAAATCTCAAGAAAAAAAGTTACTTTCTTGACCTGTAATTTTTCACACAGTATAATAATAGATACAATTTAGTTTTGATGGACATCTCAATCAACTCTCGATATCCGGTTGGGTGAAGCGTCTGATGCAAAAGGCAGTTTTACTTGAGACGGCGCGCATTGTTAGGCGGTTCCTCTCTTTGCAACACTAACCACTAGGTGGCTTGAAAATGTCCGCCCCTAGGGCCATTATGATTTTTATATAATAATTATTTAAAAAAAAAAAGTTTTTCTATTTTTTATAAATATTATGTAAAAAAAATATGAATAAAGAATATACTTTCGTGAAAAGGTACAATAAAAAAAAACTCGAGAAACTCTCACCGAGTTGCTGGATTATGGGCCTGAGACAAAAGTCTGTTAAGAGAAAGCTTACAATTCTAGAACCAACTATTTACTATTACATAGTCACCAGTGCATTTATATTGGTTGCCTCTTAAGCTATAAGACTTCTCAGCCTATAAATGACCCTGTACGGAGTCAGGCCTCCTCCCTTTACATGGAGGGTAACAATTACATGGAGCCATCAGTGCGACGCTGGCGGGTTAGCTATAAAGCCATGAAAATGTTTTTTATAAATGTATGCTACCTTGAATTATTATGTCTGAAACCTGGATTGATCAATAAAATTTGTTAAATAAAAACAATTTGTATAATGAATAATTAACAATATATATTAATAAAAGTAGTTTGTACATATTATTTTAAACGGAAACGTGGAACATGCCCAACTTAGCAGTGAGTTATGAATTTCTAGATCTTTTGGCATCCTTTAACTAAATGGGCTATTCCGGGCCACAACGTGGGAAAGTCACGTCGAACGATCGGTATCTGGACAAAAACTGGGCATCGAGGCTTCGAGGATGTAAATCCTACTATTAATATTAGCGAGCGAAAGTTTGTAAGAATATGTTATGTTTGTCACTCTTTCACTAGCTTTCGTTTGCACTAAACACTAAAAGACTACGAAAGAATGCTCTTGTTCTAGCTGTAGCTCATTGTTCGTTTGGTCCAAACGCATCTTAATAGAGCTAGGGTTAAGAAAGTTCTAGACTTATTTTCACGACAATCTAAATGCGTATAAGGAAATAAACCACTGCTACTGTCAGTCCATAGATGACCCACTGCCGAGTCGGGCCTCCTCCAATTACTTGGAGACAAATACTACGTGGTGGCCAGACGGATGTACTGGTTTTCGTGTCAAGTTTTCCTTCTTTCACCGCTAGACTATCGGCGTAAAACTAAATTAAGATGGCCCCTTTAAAGTAGGCCAACAAAAGAAAAAAGTTTAGGGGAGAATCGAGGGTGAACACCTGACATTCAATTATTAAAAGTTTTCAATGATGGTTATGGAGGGTCGGGCTTGAACATATAATATTCGCAGTTCAATGAAGTTGCGCCAATGTTACGCTCAATAGGGATGTACAGATAGCAATGATAAAGAAGATCACCTAGCCGCAGGAGAAGGGACACACCACACAGAATGGCACAAACCCTGTGCCAACCCGTCTGGCCAGCGTGTCATTTAAAGGCTGAAATGATGATGAATGATATCATTTCATTCTGAGGGTGTCGCAAGACCCGACAAACGGAATTGACAAGGCCGATAACTTAGCTGTAAGAGAAGGAAAACTTGATGCGATCCCTTTTTTTTTTTTGTTCGCCGGGGTAAAATCCTTTATGGACTATCCCCGTCAGCCACGGGGATGGCCGAGGGGGGCGTGTGGGACTCTCCCCCAGAGTGGGGGCCTACCCACTAAACATCCCCGGGGTGCTCCAACTCGCGTCCTGTTGCGGCATTGTGGGGTCTGTACACAGTACCACGAACCCCTGTGCCAACCCGTCTAGCCATCGTGGCACAATAGGCTAATAACCAGAGGCTATTAACCAGAGGAGTAGGTAGATTGATTTTATATACTTGTGTCAAGATATTATAATACGGACATGCCATTTTATCCATAATGTGCGGGATTTCGTTCCGGTATTTTATAGGTATATCCTTATTAACCTCTACGTCTACGTCAACGACAATCTACCTACTCCGACCTCTCCTAATAACCCTCCGCGTAATTGGAGGAAGCCCGATTCAGTAGTGGGTCACAATTGGGCTGAGGAGTATTTAGTAGTAGTAGATGCATTGTAAACCCAAAGAATTACTTATTCTTCTGAGACGTGATGAACATTCGAAGTATCTCAGCGAAAATGCCTGCATTTCCGACACTACTTTCCAGGATATCCATATCGCAATATATTATAATACCTTTGTCCTGCATGATATTCGTTTACCGACTGCAGCGCCATCTGTCGGGCGGGTTTGTGAATCTAAACCATCCAAACGCATACAAAAAAATCATTCAAATCGTTCCAGCCGTTTAGGAGGGGTTCAGTGACATACACACGTACAGTAGAATTATATATATAACTAGCGACCCGCCCCGGCTTCGCACGGGTGCATGTATTATACATATAAACCTTCCTCTTGAATCACTCTATCTGTTAAAAAAACTGCTTCAAAATCCGTTGCGAAGTTTTAAAGATTTAAGCATACATAGGGACGGACAAACGACAGTGACTTTGTTTTATACTATGTAGTGAAGATTTACCTAGTGTTGGTTAACGTGCAATCCCAATATGCCAACATTAGACGGATATCAGCACTTTACGACAAATAATACTCTAGATTAAACTCTAAAATCTGGAGTGGTTGTATACTTCACTACATAGTATAAAACAAAGTCGTTGTCGTCTGTCCGTCCCTATGTATGCTTATATCTTTAAAACTACGCAACGGATTTTGAAGCGGTTTTTTTAATAGATACAGTGATTCAAGAGGAAGGTTTATATGTATAGTACATGCATAATTGCACGCGTGGGAAGCCGGGGCGGGTCGCTAGTTAGAAATAACATAATCAATATACGGGTTCCCGGTTCGATTCCGGGTTCAGGCAAGTGTTTTTGTGTAACCCCGAGGCACTTGTTCTGAGTCTGGGTGTCATAGGTGTTCGTCAATGTCATGTTTGTAAAATGCTCTCGCGATTCAGGTTACAACTGTGTATCAGGGCTATACCTCTCATAGTGAAAGGTGAATGTTAAAAAAAATAAAAAGACAATTACCTATTACCCGCTCTTGCTGACTGTCCATCAGCTCATTGAATATAAACGAGAGGGAAGCAGTATCAAAGCCTTTGCATGAATGGAAAATTATTTAAACAGTCTATCCTGGTTGCCTAAAATCTTAAACCAATTTTTGTGCTTCCTATAAATACATTAGGATAATTTCTTCTACGTGACGTTTTTTTTTCAATTTCATTCGGGTCGGGACAGAGGCCGGTTAAAGTCAAAGTCAAATCATTTATTTTGCATAGGACACAATGGACACTTACAAATTGTCAACATATTAATAAAATTTATACAAAGCAAAGTAATATAGTCTACCACCAGTTCGGAACGCGACCACCGCTGAGAAGAACTGGCAAGAAACTCAGAGATTATATCGTCGTTTCAACTCATAAATAACCCACTACTGAGTGGGACCTCCTCCAAATTCATGGGGGGAAATTGGCGCGAGGCGTGGCCTACTGTGCCACTCTGGCGAGACGGATTGACACAGGGTTACATATCCAGTTTTCCGTCTCTTGCAGTTAGGTATACGATATTATCATTTCCTTGTGGCGGCTCTTAATACACCCTCGGTGGCGACACTAAGTATTCTAAGGGCCCCCGCGCATTTAGGCGGCCAGACCGCGCGACTGGCCGCGCGGTCTGGCCGCCTAATGCGCGGATTGGTCGCGGCGGCCAATAGGCCGCGTATGTGACGCGATGTTTTTCGTTGGCCGCGCGACCAATACTTGGCCGCGCGGCCTGGCCGCGTAATGCGCGTAGCTATATACATCGTAGAAGAATTAGTTGGCCGCAGCGACTTGGCCGCGCGGCCTGGCCGCATAACGCGCGGAGGCCCTTAGTCCGTCACCATTTGGAACTTAGTACCGGGGTGTATTTTTGCTGTCGAAGCTGCAATAAATAAACACATAGGCGTAGTGAATAACATTATTTCAACTAGCTAATCGAGTAATAGGCTTCCGTTATTTAAAATAAATATGTTTGATAATTGCATATCTTTGCGTTAAAAACCCATTATTACTTACTACTTCGCAATATATACAAATAAATATAACTGCATTGTCTGTTTGTAATATTAAAATCAACGCTTTTTACTAAATGCATTTAGATGTATACAAATAAAATAAAAAAAGACTATTTTCGTATGCCTATTTGTAACAGCGAATCTCTGAAATGGCTGGACCGATTTTGGTGGGACTATCAGTAGCAGATAGCTAATGTAATAAGGAGAAATTTAAGCTACAGTTAATGAAACCCTCTACTTTTCAGGAGCCCATGCTTACTAAGTTACTGAGTTTTCCACATCCTTGAGGCAAACTTAGTCCGGTTTCCCAAATTATTGAGTGTATTTCGCGCGAAATACAGAATTTAAAAGTTTTTTTAAACTCTACGAACTGAAAAATAACATTTTTGTTGAATATCACGCGGACGTAGTCGCGGGTAGCAACTACTTCATCACTATCACTACATTGTATAAAACAATGTCGCTGTCATCTGTCCGTCCCTATGTATGCTTAAATCTTTAAAACTACGCAACGGATTTTGATGCGGTTTTTTTAATAGATAGAGTGATCCAAGAGGAAGTTATAAACATGCATATTTGCACCCGCGCAATACCGGGGCAGGTCGCTAGTAAAAAATAAAATGCTCAACACAAGATAGTGATCTCGAAGCTCATCTCTCTGAACGTCAAGTCGGGAGTAATTTATATCTATTTAATTCGACTTCGCACCGCCATTTAGTTGAGACCGACATTTTTTGTACGTCCTTAGAAAATACCTGCCTCAATTTTATATATTTTTCTCTTTAGCAGTTAAATTTTAAACGTGATGTCTACGTCTTTTATAAAGGGATTCATGGTTAAACCGCACCATACTGAGGGTGTGGTAAGAGATGAATTTATCCTTTAACGTTCCCTTCACAAGAGCCACTAAGCCACTGCCGAGTCATCAGAGGGAGAGTCATTATCATCATCATTTCAGCCAAAAGACGTCCACTGCTGGACATAGGCCTCCCCCAAGGATCTCCACAAAGGCCGGTACCTGGGCCGCCCGCATCCACTGCTATCCGGCGACCTTAACCAGGTCGTCGGTCCACCGTGTGGGAGGCCTACCAGCACTGCGCCTTCCGGAACGCGGTCGCCACTCGAGGACTTTTTTGCCCCATCGGGCGTCGGTCCTGCGAGCTATGTGCCCTGCCCACTGCCATATCCAGGAGATACGCAGGCAAACCAGGGTCACCGACATAGCCCACCGGATTGCCAAACTTAAGAGGGAGAGTCACTGGCCTTTTTTTTGACGCTGGGGAAATGTTTTAAGCATACCGCCCCTCGGGGAGCGGTCGGTGATTATGTGGGACTCCCGAGACACTACTCGTATACCCACTAAAACCCCAGCGGTATACCCTCACACGACACGCTTGGGGCGCCACAGGTTCGCGTGAACGCAGTCTACTGCGACGCCCCTTCGAGACATGCGACTAAGAAAGAGTCACAGGCCTGACTCAGTCGATCCTATTCTCAGGGTGTCGTAAGAACCGACTGAAAAAACACATGAGGGACAAAACTCTGTACCAACCCATCTTGCCAGCGTCGCGCAGTACGCTAATTTCCCTCCACGAATTTGGAGGAGGCCTGACTTAGTGGGTCCTGTTCTGTAGGTGTCGTAAATAACCAACCATACCTTCCATATTCCCTCAAACCATATTTAGTTTGACCTCCGTCTTATAGAATACGACCGTCTTAGAACATCACCCTTGTATGGGTTGTTGTGTTCCTTCTACTACTGAGCCCAAAAATGACCCACTGCTGAGTCGGGTCTCCATCGCTACACGGAGGGTAATTAGCCTACTGTGCCATGCTGGCCAGACGGGTTGGCACAGGATTCCCTAACAAATTTTACTTCTCTTGCATCTTACTTATCGGCCTTGACATCTCATTTTCTCGGCTCTTTTGTCACCCCCAGGATGGAATGAGGTGGTGACACTTTGTATTCTAAATAGCACATACATGACACACTGGTCGGCGGGCCTCCTCCAACTACATGGACTGTGCCACGCTGGCCAGACGGGTTGGCATAGAGTTTCGTAACGAGTAGTCTGGCTAGGTTTTCGGCGTTGTCATTAACTTTTGTCGGTTCTTACGACACCCTCAGGATAAAATGGGGTATTCTATCCGGTATCCATCTCTACGCAACTCTAATGGAAAAAGAGTTTGTACGGCAAGAATAATATTAAACGAACGGTATGCCAGTTTACAAGAGTTAGATGTTTCTACGCTCAACATAGTTCAGCATCGAGCAGCTCATATTTGCATATTTTCTGCTCAGTTATTGCGCTTACGTGATGTGCTTTCAGATATTTTCATTACGCCATTATGGCTTATGTGTTATAACATTGTGGGCTGTATATCTGTGTTTATGAAAAATTAAGAATGTACACGGTGAAACAATAAAGACATAGTTCTACTAATATTAACAACGTGATCTGTTTGTTAGGATTTATAACGATACTAGCGACTCGCCCCGGCTTCGATGAACCTCTAAATTTATCAGTGTTCGTCTACAATATAATGCATTTATTATACACTAGTGGCCCGCCCCGGCTTCACCCGTGCAAAGCGGGGGTGTGTTATACCTATAAACCCTCCTCTTAAATCACTCTACCTATTAACAAAAACCGCTTCAAAATCCGTTGCGTAGTTTTAAAGATATAAGCATACATAGGGACGGACAGACGACAGCGACTTTGTTTTATAATATGTGGTGATAGTGATATAATCGTTCCTCTTGAATCACTCTATCTATTAAAAAACCGCTTCAAAATCCGTTGCGTAGTTTTAAAGATTTAAGCATACATAGGAACGGACAGACGACAGCGAGTTTGTTTTATAGTATGTAGTGAAAGTGATGATATGTGTAATTATAACATGTTTTAGTATTTTTGTGTCATACAACTGCGAAGCCGGGGTGGGCCGCTAGTAAAACATTAAGAGAGGGCTACGAAAATAACCAAAACAAGCAGTTTAAAGATCAACATACTATATTTATATAGAACTGAGTGATAGTAGGATAAGGCAAGAACGTTAACGCGGTAATAGCCATGTTAAAAAGTAATGCCATTCGAAATTCAAAAACGTTCTTTTATTCCAACACAGTTTCTAACAAAAGTACTTGGAAACTTTTGAAATATAAGAAATAGTGAGATAAGGGAGCGTTGTGGTCTGAAAGAAGATGTAGTTACAAACATTGAGAAAGGTATGCTGAGATGGTTTGGCCATGTCGAGCGAATGAATGAAGAACGATTGAGGAAAAAAGTGTATAAGGCGAGTGTGAATGAAAGTGTTGGAAGGGGAAGACCTAGGCGGACGTTTCAAGACCAAATCAGGGACGTCTTGAAAAAAGGCCAGGTCAAGAGTACCCTAAACCGAAGAGCATGTATGAAGGGAATAATGAAAGTGGACGAAGCGAAACAAGTATGTAAGGATCGTAGCAAGTGGAAAGAAGTGGTCTCTGCCTACCCCTACGGGAAAGAGGCGTGATTATATGTATGTATAATAATACCTTTCTGCGTTTATCAGTTACTGGAATTAGGAATAATAAATAACTTTGGATTTTGAAATATCGTGTTATCTACTTACAAGCATTTCACATAATGATCACACGTTGAAATGATTGCTTTTCAACAGTCATAATTATAGCATAACTAGCGACCCGCCCCGGCTTCGCATGGGTGCAATTATATTATACCTATAAACCATCCTCTTGAATTACTCTAACTATTAAAAAAACCACTTCAAAATCCGTTGCGTAGTTTTAAAGATTTATGCATATAGGTATATGGACGGACAGAAGAATGCGACTTTGTTTTAACTATGTAGTGATGTATCTCAGTTCGGAAATAATTGAGGATTGAGCATTTAGTTTTACTAAGCAATAAGCAACGAATCATTTATATAGAACAATAGCTGTTTATTTCGTCTGCGATCAAATTGATAAATTGGGTTTGTTTCTTTTCTGCAAAGAGATGTCGCTGCTTCAATATTTAAAGCGATAATTGTTTATAATTTCAGCATGAGATGATGAATATAAATTATTCGGTCACCTTCAGTGTAGGTGACATTGTGTATTTTATTTTAACCCCGGCGACACGGACTCTGTCGGAGTCAGAATTAAATAGAGAATACAGTAATAAATACACCCTCATTAGCTCCATGGCCTTTTTGTACCATTTTGCAACACTATACAACGTGTTTTTATATATCGCATAACCATTTTTTATGTCGGCGATCCTCATGGATTCCCGGGATCACCCGCCCGGTCGGTATGTGGGACTCCAGGGTGCGTAGAGATGGTAAATTGCGCCTTGACCTATCTACGGGCTACGGGATTCACTCCCCGATAAGAGAGCATGTTCAGGATCCCTGGGGGGCCTCTGCCCGCTTTGTTTAGTGGAGCCCCAAGCTCCAAGGCGGGCGGGCCCCTCCGGTTACGTGGGGGGTAGCTATAGCTATAACAAAAAGTTATATTATTTATGTAAAAATAATACATAACTTTTTGTTATACTGTACTGTACTAGAAAATGTGGTCCCAAAACGCATAGTTTCGGAGATATCGTCAATCATAATTAGTTTAGGTCAATAATCTTAGCCGCTAATAAAGGAAAATATTCACTGATAAATACGAGTTATTGAAACCAAACATTCATATATAAAGCTAAGAAAATGTGACGTAATTTTTGCGTAAGGGTGTTTTATAATCATGAATTTGTCGAATTATCTTCTTCTTAAATATAAAAATGAATGTTTGTCTGTATGTCCTTCATAGAATCGTAAACTATGCATTGGATCATGTGATGATCTTCAGCAAAAGTTTTGTGCACGAGCCCAGGGAGGTTTAGGAATAAACCAAAATTAAAGATAGTGTCATATCTTTACTTCAAATTTATATTAGTTACAGCTGGTTTTGTATAAAAAAAATATAATAAAATAAGTTAAACAGATATAAAAAATGGTAAGATAGTAAAAAAAGAGATTCTATAATAAAAATTAAATTAAAAATTTTAACAAACCCCCGAAACAAAAAACTACTTTCAAAAGTAAAAAATAAAAAAAATTACATCGCGTTGGGGGACCTCTCCTACTTATTTAGTACCTGACCCCTGGTCCCCCAAAAAGGAAGTAGGTTATTGTATGTTTGTTTAATTTTTATTTTATACTTTTTATAGGTACACACTTATTATAATGTAGATTTTGTTAAGTTGTTAATACATAGATTCTTGTCGCATCCTCTTTTTCTCCGCACCATATATATTTGTAGATATTGGGTATTCCCCCCCCCTTTGACCCCTAGAGTTTTTTCAGGGCTCACCCGATTTTCACGAAACATATTATTTTGTAATGTGCACGTGATGCGCTTTCATTTGAGATGATGCGCTCGATTATATTTGCAGACATTCGGTTATTCTTCCCCACTTTCACCCCCCATATATTTTAAACGGCTCAACCGATTTTCATCAAACATGTCTAAGAACACTCGCCCGTAACTCACCTTTCATACAAAACTATATTGAAATCGCTTCATCCGTTCGCGAGCTACGGTGCCACAGACAGACAGACAGACACGTCAAACTTATAACACCCCTCTTTATGCGTCGGGGGTTAAAAAGGCAATTTAGTCCTGCCTGCTCTTCAGCACTTGCAACCTTCATACAAAAATCAACAGCTCCTTTGTGCTCGACTCCTAGAAAGTTTCATCGGCTATTCCACACTCCAGTTCGATTTATTTCTTTGTTCGTAGTCACTTCTTCATAGCCTCTTTACTACCCCTCGGCACATTCTAATTACAGAAGTTGCCCTGAGTTCCTCGCGAAATTAAGTTGGTAACAAGTAAAAAAGCGTGGCCTCAAAGAAAAGCCATTCGGGCCATCTGTCTGAAATAAAAAGGTTTGTATAAGTTGTATAAAAATTCCATCCGGTGACTTTTTTATTAACATAAAAATAACATAGTATCATTATAAGGCGTGGATAGAAACTAAGTAGTTAATAAATAAATTTATCGTCGTCTCAGTACATAAGTGTTTTATTTACTCATTGAAATATAAACTCTAGCATTCACTTTGATAGACCTCAAATCCTTGCCAAGGAAAATCATTACAGCCTAGGAATGATCCACAAGGCTATTGAGATTAAAAACTTTTGAAATTTTGATTTCAATAAAGAGTTGGCAAGTACCACGTGTTTATGATCCAGTCATTAAATTGATCAATCTTTAGCTCAACACTGAGGTGTTATACAGGTTTAATTTCCAAAGAAACACGGGTCGAAAAGTTACTTTCATGGTCTGAACCACCTATTTAAATTTGTAGAGTGTTCAAAAAATTACCCTGTATATAAAACAAAAATAGGCGGTAAATGTAACCGTTTCTTTGTTCTATTGAAGTCGACTGTCATCTAGTCTCTCCCGTGACCATGACTGCTGCAATGCATTCGAAACGTCGGAAATAAAAAATTATACTGATCACTTTTTAAAAAATGAATAATGATTAATTCGTTAAAAAGTGTTTTCCTTTCCATGTCGTTGATTTTCTATCCTATATAATTTCTTCATAGGTCTGAAAACCGCTGTACAGAAATGAATGCGTTATATGTTATACAGCGGGTGAAAAATGCCGTTGCAAAACATTTAATTAACTGGCGTTTCCTAGGAAAAGATAGCCCTGTTTCGGTGATGTGAAGTATCACAAATATGCTACAATATTAAAACAGCCTAACACCATGTATATTACGTAGATGCCTACCCATTTTATAACTAGGCTATGACGCATCGAGATACTATTATTGTAGGTTGCCTATAGAAACGTATGCGGGACCAGCCAGCGTTGAATTCTATTGAATATAACACAATACGATGTGACATCACTCATGGAAATTAGGAGAACTTGAATTATAGACTTATATCTGAAATGTGGGTGTATGTATAATGTCATTGGGCAATGCAATTGTCATGTAGTTTGTTTAGTTTTTTTGCCGTAGTGGCTTTAATAAACGTTTTTCTTTCTTTTCAGTTGTTGAAATTTTCAGTTGAAGCAATAATGATATTAAGTTTTAAATAAAACACTTTTTATAGGATTTATAGCGTGTATATTACATTATTTAGTCGTAATTCCCGACGTTTCTAATGCTTTGCAGCAGTCATGGTCACTGGAGAGACTAGTTGTCCACAAAAGTACAAAGAAACGGTTCATCTACCGCCTTAATTTTTTTTATTGATAGCATTCCCTGTGCACGCAGAAATCGCTCACGGTGTCCAGAGGTGTTGAGAAAAAGTGTTTAATTTCAATGTGTAATAATTGCGAAAATTAAGACATCATGGTGTCTATTATTAATTATTATGGTATTAAGTTGATGATAGTTTTATGGTATATAAATATATTGGTAATTAACAAGAAATTGTGACATAGTGTCAATATTATATAATCGAACTTTTGTTATTTGAGTTAATGATAAATATAAAATTTATTTTCACCTGTTAGTTTTTTTGTACAATCCTTGTCCTGACAATACTGATCACAACAATAAAATAATTGATCTAATTTGATGGGACAAGGGCCGAAAGATTATGATAAACGTTTTAAGCATGACCATTTAAAAGAGTTTTGTGATAAAAGCTATGATCAACATAAAAAATACAGAGTGTGAAATTAAAGGTGAACGAATACAACAATGAAATCAGAAATGAGGAGATATGCAGGAAAACCAGAGTCACCGACATAGCCCACCGGATTGCCAAACTTAAGTGGCAGTGGACAGGGCACATAGCTCACAGGACCGACGCCCGATGGGGCAGAAAAGTCCTCGAGTGGCGACCGCGTTCCGGAAGGCGCAGTGCTGGTAGGCCTCCCACACGGTGGACCGATGACCTGGTTAAGGTCGCCGGAAAGCAGTGGATGCGGGCAGCCCAGGACCGGCCTTTGTGGAGATCCTTGGCGGAGGCCTATGTCCAGCAGTGGACGTCTTTTAGCTGAAATGATGATGATGATGATGATGAATACAACAATATTCGTCATTTTTTAAGGAAAATCTATCAAAATTAATATGCAGCGTATGATTAAAACTGCAAGCAACGCCGTGCGTAAGTTATGTATTACTATTCTTCGCAACGGACAAAATACAATTATCTCGGCGACCTTATTTGAAACTGAACTTGACAGAATATACTGCACAAGAATCCTAACGAACACTGTCAGATGGAGATAATTAATTATGTTAGTCTTAACAAGTGCCGTGTCATATGTTGCGGGTGAGAAAACTCGCATAACACACACACACACACAAGTGGTCAGTAGCTTATAACATGTTTTGATAATAAAATCTCTATATATAAAAATGAATAGCTGTTCGTTAGTCTCGCTAAAACTCGAAAACGGCTGGAGCGATTTGGCTAATTTTGGTCTTGAAATATTCGTGTGAGTCCAGGGAAGGTTTAAGAGTCTAGAGAAAACATTGATATTGTAAGTAAAATAAGAAAAACAACAATTTTATTTTCCCATACAAACTGTTACCTGTCAAACATTTGAAGTTCGTCCCGACGGTTCGCTATTTTTGGCATAATTACTTTTTTTCTTTTTTAATTACATTAAATAAGGTATTGGAATCGATAAGAAAAGGCGGTATATTAATTTATTATTAATTATTCCAATTCGAATTCAATATTCATAGTTCAAACAGGACAACGTCTGTCGGGTCAGCTAGTTTATAATAAAAAAAGAAGGCCGTTTGGCGACGGATTTATAATACATAGTGACACCACCCTATTCCAACCTGAGGGTGTCGTAAGAGCTGACATACGGAAATGTCAACGCGCCGAAACATAGCCGTAGGAGTGGGATAACTTGAAACGGAACCCTGTGTCAACCCATCTGACGGCGCGGCGCAGTAGCAGAGTGGGTCATTTATGGGTTGTAGTACTAGTAAATGCACATTGACTGCCTCGTTGGTCTAGTGGTTAGATGTGCCGCCTTTGGATCAACGGGTCCCAGGTTCGATTCCGGGGTCGGGCAAGTGTCTTTGTCTAAACCAGATGCACTGGCTCGGAGTCTGGGTGTCATTTCTATCTATAATATGTATGTATTTACAAAAAAAAAATGTATATAAGTAGTTTATCATCCATCTCGTTACCATAACACAAGCATTAAGTTGCTTAGCTTGGGACGAGATGGCGTTGTGTGAAATGTCCAAGGATATTTATTTATTTATTTATGTCTGTCACCTGGTTCCCCATCGCATAAACGTCAAAATTCAAAACCCGTAAAAATCGCCACCACACATACGCCAAACACGACAAAACTCCATTCCATTACGAAACATTATTCATATTTTAATTACTTAAACAAACCCCTAAAGGCATGCGCCAAACAATATGAATTTAATATTACAAAATTAATATTTTTGACCAAATTAGTGGGTTAATAACGCTTATTAGTAACCATCGAATGGGTTTCCTAAACACAGTCACACGGCATGACTAAACGCATTATACAGGGTGGTCAAAAAGTCGTGGATCAAACGCAACCAGCGGTTAGATGGGGCCATCAGCAGCAAAAAATTTTTCTACGGGAGGTCCCTAAGGTCAACCCCTGCAGAGTTATAATTGATTTTGTGTTTTTATGAGAAATTGTCCTTTTTTTACTAAAACTTGATAAAATTCCACAAAATGTACACCCTGTATCTTTTTAAAAAAATTTAATAGATTGGTACTGATGAGCCCTTTCGTTAGACATGCTATTTATGGTAGTTTATTGGGTGTGTTAAAGATAACATTAAGTTTTCCGAAAGACATAATTCTTAAATCAAAACTTGTTACTTACTTCGGACCCCACTGTGAAAAAAAAATACTCTACAGAAAAGTGCCACTGTATCACAATTTTTGGCGCATTTAATAGGGATTCTAAAAAGGTATTACACATGGCTATGCGTGGCTTCGATATCTTTCAAGGACGATCTTTCGTAGCAAGGCCAGAGTTAATTCATACATAAAACTCGGTTAGGCCTCCTAACCTAACCTTACCTAAGCGTGATCGTTGAAGATGTCGTAAGAGGCGACTAAAAGAACGTATTAGGCAGATCACCTAGCCGCAACAGAAGGAAAACTTGAAGCAAACCCTGTGTCAACCCGTCTTGGCTGCGTGGCACAGTAAGCTAATCTCCCAACATGAACTTAGAGGAGGCCCGACTCAGTAGTGGGTCATTTATGGGCTGAAACGACGATAAAGACCCTGTAGTCCGGAAAACGATTACGCTTAGGTAAGGTTAGGTTAGTAGGCCTAACCGAGTTTTATGTATGAATTAACTCTGGCCTTGCTACGAAAGATCGTCCTTGAAAGATATCGAAGCCACGCATAGCCATGTGTAATACCTTTTTAGAATCCCTATTAAATGCGCCAAAAATTGTGATACAGTGGAACTTTTCTGTAGAGTATTTTTTTTTCACAGTGGGGTCCGAAGTAAGTGACAAGTTTTGATTTAAGAATTATTGCTTTCCTAAAACTTAATATTATCTTCAACACACCCAATAAACTACCATAAATAGCATGTCTAACGAAAGGACTCATAAGTACCAATCTAGTGAAAATTATAAAAAAGATACAGGCTTTAGTTTTTTCGAATTTTATCAAGTTTTAGTAAATAAAAAGACAATTTCTCATAAAAACACAAAATCAATTGTAACTCTGCAGGGGTTGACCCTAAGGACCTCCCGTAGAACAATTTTTTGCTGCTGATGACCCCATCTAACCGCTGGTTTCGTTTGATCCACGACTTTTTGACCACCCTGTATAGTATTTTATCTATATGCGAAACTATATGCGAATGAGAAGAGATACGGATGGATCTAAAAGAGATGGTTGGATTGTAATTTATAAAAGCTTTTTGATTAAACCTACTACGGCAATAACGTTCCTTTTGAGTTTGGACTCTTAGACAGTCGTCAGGGTAACGTGATTATTGCCTCGTTGGTCTAGGGGTCGGATGTTCCACCTTTAGATCAACGGGTCCCAGGTTCGATTCCGGGGTCGGGCAAGTGTCTTTGTCTAAACCAGATGCACTGGCTCGGAGTCTGGGTGTCATTTCTATCTATAATATGTATGTATTTACAAAAAAAAAATGTATATAAGTAGTTTATCATCCATCTCGTTACCATAACACAAGCATTAAGTTGCTTAGCTTGGGACGAGATGGCGTTGTGTGAAATGTCCAAGGATATTTATTTATTTATTTATGTCTGTCACCTGGTTCCCCATCGCATAAACGTCAAAATTAGAACCCGTAAAAATCGCCACCACACATATACGCCAAACACGACAAAACTCCATTCCATTACGAAACATTATTCATATTTTAATTACTTAAACAAACCCCTAAAGGCATGCGCCAAACAATGTGAATTTAATATTACAAAATTAATATTTTTGACCAAATTAGTGGGTTAATAACGCTTATTAGTAACCATCGAATGGGTTTCCTAAACACAGTCACACGGCATGACTAAACGCATTCTATAGTATTTTATCTATATGCGAAACTATATGCGAATGAGAAGAGATACGGATGGATCTAAAAGAGATGGTTGGATTGTAATTTATAAAAGCTTTTTGATTAAACCTACTACGGCAATAACGTGCCTTTTGAGTTTGGACTCTTAGACAGTCGTCAGGGTAACGTGATTATTGCCTCGTTGGTCTAGGGGTCGGATGTTCCACCTTTAGATCAACGGGTCCTGGGCCCAGGGTCAGGCGAGTGTGTCCAAACCGTAGGCACTGCTTTGAGTCTGAACGTCATTTGTGTTCGTGAGTTGATTGAGAGATTCGTTAAAAAATGAAAAGAAATTTAACACTAAGTAGGCTACACACTACGTAAGTACACTAAGTACTAAGTATCTTATCTATCACGTCTTGCCAGCGTGGCACAGTAGGCTGATTCCCTCCATGAATTTGCAGGAGGCCCGACTCAGTGGTGGGTCATTTATGGGCAGAAATGACGACGAGGCTTATTATGAAGCTTATCTTATTATGAATATATTAAAACTTTCGTGAGTGATGTATATTTTTTTATCAGAAACCGGTTGTACGCACGCGAGAAAGTTTGATAGTTTCAGAACCATGTGGATTTCTTTTCTGCCAACTCCTTGAGCAAAGTGCCCGTGGCCTTATCTGATTTTTAACCACCTTCAAAAAAAGAGGTTCTCAATTTGACTGTATGTTTTTTTGTACCATGTGCAGGTTTTATAGATCAGTTTAGAAAAAAATAATTCGATTGATATTGCCTTCACATTGGTCCTATAGATATGTTATCGAAATCGGTTCAGTAGTATGCTATAAAAGTTAAAATAAGTGAAAAAAAAAAGCATTCGTCGAAGGCAGTGGTTTGTTCAAAGAGAAATAAAATGCACTAAAAATAACAAAAAAAAATGAACTGCCAGAAAGCGAAAATTTTTTTTTAGCAATCATTTGAAGTTCTTCAAACTTAAATTGACACCGGTGTTAATTAGGATATCACTGCCTTAGGCATGTATCTGTGTGGTAGCGGAGTAAGAATACTACCACCCCATACCTTCCCGTGGGTGTCGTAGAAGGCGGCTAAGGGATAACAGACGTTGGGGAGCAGCGACGTTCTGTCCAAAACACCATCCGTTACTGCGATCGCCAACCCGCCTACCAAGCATGGCGATTATGATAAACGTCCGTTTGGGGCAGGCCTATGTCCAACAGTGGAAGTCTTTTGGCTGAAATGATGATGAATGATGAGGCATGTTACCGATCTCAAATTGTTGTTAGTTTCCGCTTTAAGTACCTATTTTGAAGTCAGTTCACATTTTTGTTACATGTTTAGGACATCGAAAGCTAAGAAATACGTGTTCGCTCCCACGTAGAGTTTTCCAAAAGAATTTTTATTATTGCTCGGAAGCATATGAACAAAGTTTACAAGAGTAGGTTGGAATAATTTTTGCCAGCCCTCATTTAAACCGGTGAGGAGGAATTTCTGTTGTCATAATATGTAATGTTCGTAAGACAAATTGTTTAAGTCTCCAGTGCATTGAAACGATTACTAAAGACTGCTTCCTCCAATTTTATAGTCAGAAGACCTTCTCTTCTTAGGGGTTGGATGCGCCGCCTTTTGGATCACGGGATCCCGGGTTCGATTCCGGGGCCGGGCAAGTGTCTTTGTGTAAACCAGAAGCACTTGCTCTGAGTCTGGGTGTCATTTGTGTTCGGTTTGTAAACGGCCTCCGCGATAACTAGTTTAAAAAAGAAATCATTTATCACTTCGTGCTTATAAAGTTATACGACCTATGTAAACGGGAAAAATAGGACGAAAATATTGCGTGACCCACGCAACGAGCCTTCGAATCCCTTAGGGCTTTTCTGTCTGTTTTGTTTTATGTTCAAACAGAAGCTTCTATTTTGAAACATCAATACGATGTCTTGTTTGATCGGGTATTTGGTTTTATGATTGAATACTGGCCAATATAAGAAGACAAATGCTATTTTTGATGTTGAAAATATTCATTTTCTTATTACAAAAATAAGCCTGTCTGTTATATTATTTACTCAACTGTTGATCAGATTTTGATAAACATCATGGTATATTGGAGAGAACAGAGGTCACATTTTCTTAAAATGCTTAAAATAGAAGCCAAATTGCTTTCCGAATTTAGTTTAAATCTATTATGTCTTATTTAGTGGATTGACTAAAAAAAATCTAAACTTATTTTCACCAATAGATGGCGCTGAAATGTAATTTTACACCATACAATAAACTAATAATATTCTTGAAGTATACTATAAAATTTATGTCAGCTATGTCGACATTATAATTTTAGTACAGACTTGCTTATAGCTTGGTAAGTGGAAGCTTACTAGTTCAATAACTAAACCCGAACATTATATTAGTAGTGAGCTTACAAAACTTTACGAGCGGCTTGCGTTAAGCCGGTCAAAAGCAATAGTGTTACTTAAGCCGACCAGTTAAGCTGGAAATAAAACATTTGTACACAACCATAAAAACACTATTAAACTTGTGTTCGTAACACACATAAAACAAAACACTAACGTCAGACAAGAAAATGTTGGGATGACGTATATTTTGGGCTTAAGTTTTTCGTTCAGAAATTATACGTTTTGAAATAAAAATCATCATTTGTGTTCGTGAATTACATGTTTTTAAACTGCCCCGCGATTAAGAAAAAGAAAAAAAATGTAAAGTGGAAAAGCTGTAAGTTGTTTTTTTTTTTGTACTCAATTGTAAAACATTTATAAGATGTGTAATATATATGTGTGTATAATATGTGTATATTAAGTGTAATTGTACCAACAAACATTTATAATATGTGTAAGCACTTTATGAGTTATCTGTCCTTTTATATTCTCTGGTAATGATTACTTTGTTACGTTAAGGTGGTAGTGGCTATAAAACTTTATGAGTTACCGTAATTGCTAGCATATGACTCAAAACGTTAAGAAATACTGTTGCCTATTTGTTATTGCTTGAGCAACTCGATATACATAGTTGCCAGTTAGCACTAATAAAGTTAAAAGTTTAATTAGGGTCAGCACTAAATTGGAACATTCTTTTTTCTTTTCGTGGGGGCAACCTTTTATGTGTGCCTAGCCCGAGAGACGGGGTCTGTGTTATGTGGAAGTCCGTCCGAGCGAGAAAATGGTAACTAAATTCTACCTAGTAACTAAATTGGTACCTACCAACCCCAATATTTTCAAATCTGATTTGGTAATGAGATTCGTCAATTATCCCTTCTTCTTATTTGTATCGATTGTTCACAGTCTGTCAAAGTATTTTAACGCAAGCTTTATTGGGTTCATTGGCTGCGTTAGCCTATATTATAATAAACCTTTTTCAGTACATGTTTATCATAGTTACTCTCCCAACTCTGTAAGTTACCTTATTGTAATGAAACGTTAATTTTAGATTATTCTACTATAATATTATAAACGGGAAAGTTTGTAAGTATGAATGGATGGATGTTTGTTACTCTTTCACGTAAAAACTACTGAATGGATTTTAATGAAACTGTACGATAATATAGCATAAACATCAGAATAAAACATAGGCAACAATTTATAAAGATATTGTGTGAACAACAAGTGTCAAGTGGGTAGAAATATGACGAAAAAATATATAGTCCAGGGAAGGTTTAAAGGGGAAAATATGAAATATTTTTTTTTATACACAATATTTTTGTTCCGGTTAAGGTTTGCACATATTTTAATAAAGTGAAACATTCTGGAATTATCATTCAGGTTTTTTATTTATTGATTCTCAGGCGGTACGACGTTTGCTGGGCCAGCTAGTCACTATCACTACATAGTATAAAACAAAATCGCTGTCGTCTGTCCGTCCCTATGTATGCTTAAATCTTTAAAACTACGCAACGGATTTTGAAGCGGTTTTTTTTTAATAGATAGAGTGATTCAAGAGGAAGGTTTATATGTATAACCCCCCGCTTTGCACGGGCGAAGCAGTGACGGGCCACTAGTACTATATAAATTAAAACTATACATAGTTGCTTTTCACTATTTTATGCAACTACATGACATGATGTTTCAACACAATTAAGGGTTCCAACCTAGGATTGATCCGTTTATTAGAATTACTTGTTTTGTAGTCCTATAAATAAATAAATAATCCTAGATCAGCTGTGTCTTCTGTGTGGTGACGTATTTAGAATACACATTGTCACCACCCCATTCCAACCTTAGGGTGTCGTAAGAGGGCCTCCTTCTGCGAGGCCATTATGTTGCAGAAGGGGGCTGCGGGGCGGGTCGCAAAGGAGGCAGGGGTGGAGGGGGTCGAGACAATGCGATCCTCTTCTGCCCTCGCCTGAAAGGCCGGTGGTGGGTCAGGGCAACCGCCACCGACCAAAGCCTCGATGACTGAGGGCGTCCCAGTGTACCGGGACGCCCTCTCCGACAGTCGCTTGCCCGTTGCGGGCGCCACGCCGGGGCGTCACAGTAGAATGCGTTTACGTGAACTTGCGCGCCGTGTGAGGGTATACCGCTGGGGTTTTAGTGGATAGACGACTCTTGGGTAGACGACCCTTGTCGGAGTCCCACATAATCACCGACCTCTCCCCCGGGGGGCGGTGGTATGCATAAAGCATTTCCCCAGCACAACAAAAAAAAAAAAAGGTAATTGGAAAGCCTTATTACCATATGATGCCCACACGTCATTAAATTCGTTTTGTTCCACAACAATCTATACTCTATAGAAATAAATAATCTTGGAGTCATCATCATCATCATCATCAGCCCACATTAGTCCACTGCTGGACATAGGCCTCCCCTAAAGAGCGCCATAGCGCCCTGTCTTCAGCTTGACGCATCCAGCTGCTGCTTGATAATCTTGGAGTGTCGCTTGCCCGTTGCGGGCGCCACGCCGGGGCGTCACAGTAGAATGCGTTTACGTGAACTTGCGCGCCGTGTGAGGGTATACCGCTGGGGTTTTAGTGGATAGACGACTCTTGGGTAGACGACCCTTGTCGGAGTCCCACATAATCACCGACCTCTCCCCCGGGGGGCGGTGGTATGCATAAAGCATTTCCCCAGCACAACAAAAAAAAAAAAGTAAATTGGAAAGCCTTATTACCATATGATGCCCACACGTCATTAAATTCGTTTTGTTCCACAACAATCTATACTCTATAGAAATAAATAATCTTGGAGTTATCATCATCATCATCATCAGCCCACATTAGTCCACTGCTGGACATAGGCCTCCCCTAAAGAGCGCCATAGCGCCCTGTCTTCAGCTTGACGCATCCAGCTGCTGCTTGATCATCTTGGAGTGTATGTTTGTAATCAAAAACATATTCGAGCTTATAAGATAAAGACATAAAAGCAACTACAGAGTTTCCTGCCGGCTCTTCTCTGTAGAGCAGCATTCCGAACCGGTGGTAGTTTCAGCGTGAATGTGGGTGGACGTGTTGTGGGCGATCAAGGGAGATGGAAAGATTGTAGCAGTGAGGAATTGTGTATGAAAGGTGTGAATGTAGATATGACGACTGATAGGTGTGTGTGGAGACTATGTGGGACAGGGGCTGTAAGATGATAATGGTATTTATAAATATGACGATTTATAAGAGTTTTGTGATAAAACGTACGTAAATAAAGTTCTTTTCGAGTTTGAGTTTGAGCAAATGAATCATCACTACATAGTTTATAACAAACTCGCTGTCGTCTGTCCGTCCTCCGTATTTTGAAGCAGTTTTTTTTAATAGACATAGTGATTCAAGAGGAGGGTTTATATATTAATGTTTAATACATGCATAATATTTTAAAGAAATATTGATGAATTTAGATGTTCATCATTGCACTCCTGCGAAGCTGGAGCGGGTTGCTAGTATATTAATAAGAATCACAAACTAACAAAGAAAAATAACTTGATGTTAATGATTTAGCAACTCCAATCTGCGGTTTAATGCGCTAATGCTAATGGATCCTAAGCCCCTGTACGCACTAGCGGTTGAACCGCCTAGTCGGCTAGCCGCGCGCCCTGCCGCTTTTCTAATTTAATATGCAACCGCTTATGTCTGTACGCACTGGCGGTTGAAATATTGTGGCGGTGTAGTAGGCTAGAGCGTACAGAGTCCTAAGCACGTAATCTCTTTACTAATATGAACTGTGTTCATATTTACATTCCAAATTCAAGTATCGCTGAATAGTATATTTAATTACAAGTGCGGAAAGGCTGTCATTACAACGAGGTCCGACAAAGGTTGACAGTCGGAACAAGTTGCATTGACGGTTCCGCATGTGTACTGAACGACTATTTTTAATACAGTTGCGAAAAAATTAAGCAATTTAATAAAATAATAAAAACACAATAAACTCAACTAACTAATAATTTCTGAAAAATGGCGCCGACCGTAGAATATAAGCAAAGATTTTTTTTCTTCACCCATTCTGGTAGGCAAAAGAAACAATGCCCAAACAGCCAAGTCTTCAGTAGATTTTTTTTATTGATATGAAATGAAATTTAATTATATGAAATGAAACTCATTCAATTAAATCTGATATTGAAACAAATTAGTACGTAGTTTATTTTTAGAAATATACGTATTTGCATGAATCATTAAAACTTCTACGATTTTTTTTAAAACTTCATTGCTGTTTTTTCTTATATAAGACATTATTTTGACAGTTGGGAAAGAGAACGCACTAGTGCGGGAATGGTAAAAAAAGCACGCGTGTGTAATAGCCCACTTCCCGAACGCTATACGTCCCTGCAATATGCCACTTTTTGAGCAACTGTATTAAAAATATCATTTTTTAATTATTCTTACTTTTTTGAACTATTATGGTAACGGATTAAGCGTGGTATTTGTCACTACTATTCTATCCTGAGGGTATCGTAAAACCCGACAAAAGGAAGATATTTTTTTGTTCCGTTATTATATAGTCACGCTGTCATCACATTTACAAGGCAAATAATCTTTTTTCCACCAACGGAAACCCTTTTACCTCATCATATTAATGTTTCATGTCAAAAGACACCTTAGCAACATATGCTCAAGGTTTACTTCAGTGACTACGCATCGGTTTTCCAGAAGCATGAAATACTATTGCGACACCATTCGTAGTAATTTTGCTTCGTAGCCTGCTACGTCGTAGCGTGTCGTAGGCAATTTTATTTTCACTCTTATGTCAGGGGCCGCTTCAGCACGCTCTTAAATCGATATAAAGTTTGGAATGGAATTTAAGTTTGTACTACAGCGGCATTTTCAATGAATACAATTTTATAATCATAATTAGTTTTCCAGTCCGAGTGGTTTTTGAAGTATTTTTTTTACGCACCCGTGCGTGCCGTGCGACTGAGCGAGCTAAGAATAAGGCTGCGTCCATACCACAGAAAAACAGCGAGTGTTTGGTGGAAACTCCTGACATTGCTTTGGAGAAAGACCTCTCATCTGAAGAATGGAAAGTAGTCAATAACAAAAACAAGGCGAAGAAAGTTGTTGATAATGCCATAAAAAAGGGAGGAAATGCACAAATTGCTGCAATTCGAGCCGTTCAGAGCAAGAGGTTTTTACATGTATGGTCACTACATCCAGATACAACTGAGAAGGCGATATGCGAACACGTGGCAGGAATATGTGGTACTGACGATATTAAAGTCCAGAAAATAATCCCGAAAAGCAAAAGGGACTATGCTTCATTTATGATTGGAGTCCCAGAATCACTTTTTGAAAAGGTGAATAATGTTGATAGCTGGCCACTTAACGCCCAATTCAACCAATGGGTGTGGTTTCGGAACTCCCGTAAATCAACACAAGGCAACCAAAGCCAGGAATAAATGTATTCGAGTGTATTACCAGAACGTTCGAGGTTTGCGAACAAAAACTAAGACTTTCTTTACAAATCTATTAGCATCCTCTTACGACCTTTTTGCCATCACAGAGTCGGGCCTTAATGATTCAATTCATGATGGCGAACTTATTCCACCGGATTATAAAATAGTACGGTGTGATCGAGCAGATGGGCGCAAACAAGGAGGAGTGTTTTTAGCAACATCACCGCGTTTTGATTTAAAGCGCGTTCCAATCGCTAATGTGGACTCAGCCTTATTTGAAATTGTATGCGCTACCGTGCACCTGAGTAATAATTGTTTGTTTTTATGTTGTGTAGTTTATATTCCACCGAAATGTGACAGTAATGAATACATGCGATTGTTTAATATTTTTGAATCTATATGTGTTAATTATGAGAATGTATTAGTGTTGGGTGATTTTAATATGCCATCTGCAGCAGTGGAAGTGCATAGTTACTTGGAATATGTAAACGCTTTCTGTGGATTTCATCAGGTAAACAATGTTTGTAATATAAATAATCGTACTTTGGACTTAATATTGACTACGTTTTTGGCGAGTGAGGTGGAGGTACAACTGTCGGATGAACCGTTGGTGGATATTGACGTTCAGCATCCTCCGCTGATAGCAGCAGCGAAGTTAGGAGGGCATTTCAATGACCCATTGGCGGAAACCAAACCGAATTCGGTTTGCGAGAAAGAATCCCTCTATAGCGCACCGGAATGGAATTTTACCAAATGTGACTTTTCTAGACTATATCGTATTTTACTATCAATAGATTGGGAGGCATTGTATGAGATTTTGGACCCTGACAAGGCATTGACGTTTTTTTATAACGTAGTTAATGAAGTAATTAGGGAATGTACACCTACGAAAAAAAAAAGTGGGAACAAATGCAAATATATGTATCCAACCTGGTACACTTCTGATTTGATACGCGATATCAAAACAAAGTGGAGGTATCATAAATTATTTAAGATAACTGGTTCCATTAACGACTATGAATGCTTTTCTTACTATCGAACCCAAGTTAAATATAAATTAAAGTCAACTTATGAGAATTACCAGCGTAGGCTACAGGCAAATATTAAAAACGATCCTAAATCTTTTTGGAATTTTGTTAGAAGCAAGCGTGCTAGACGCAACAAAACTCGAGTCACGAAAGATGGAAAGGAGTTGAGTGACGAAGAGTGTGCGGAATGTTTGGCTTCATACTTTTATTCGGTGTATAACGAGGTGCGCCCGGCGCTGGACACCACGGAGGCGGAGCGCGCGGCGGGCGCGAGCGCGGGTGCGGCGCGCGTGCACGTTGGCCAGCTCAAGCTGCGCGAGCTTCGCGCCTCGCTCCGCCGCCTCAAGCCAAAGTATTCGGCGGGACCAGACGGGATACCACCTTATATCGTTAAAGACTGTAGCGCGGTGTTTGAAAAGCCATTACTGCACATATTAAATTTATTTTTAAAGGTAGGTCTATATCCGAACCAATGGAAGATCACCAGAGTGATACCAGTCCCGAAGGGAGGGTCGGGAACTGATGTTAGTGGCTACCGACCGGTAGCAGTGCTGTCGGCTTTTGCTAAGGTGTTTGAGTCGGCGTTGCACAAATGTATTTTAGATCAAGTAACTTCTCGCCTGAACGACGCTCAACACGGTTTCCGGACTGGTCGAGGTACGGGAAGTAACTTGCTGTCTTTCGTGACATACCTGGCGCCGGCTGTTGACGCTGGGGGGCAGGTGGACACTGCGTACTTCGACTTTCGGAAGGCGTTCGACACCGTCGACAACGACGTGCTGTTGGCTAAGTTTGCGGCATTTGGTTTCACACCGCACCTTCTGCAATTCTTCGCGAACTACCTTGGCAATCGCCAGCAGTACGTTGAATACGGGGGATACGTCTCCAGGCCTTATTTCACGTTCTCGGGCGTGAGTCAGGGTAGCAATATCGGTCCATTAGGCTTCATTCTGATGGTGAATGATCTTCCTGAAGTTGTGAAGGAAGCGAAGTGTTTGCTATTCGCGGATGACCTCAAGTTGTTCCTATCGGTGGCAGATACTTCGGACTGTGAGAGGCTTCAACAGGATATTGATAGGGTAGTGCAATGGAGTTTAGATAATAAGTTAGGTTTTAATGTTTCTAAATGCAGTATAATGAGCTACACTCGCGCGCGGGAACCACTGCTGCATCAGTATGAGATGGAAGCCGCAGTCATGTCGCGAGTCACGCATGTGCGGGACCTGGGGGTGGGGATGGTCCCAGAATTAATGTTCCGGGAGCACATTATAGACATATGCAACAAGTCCTTCCGAAATCTTGGATTTATACTCAGACAGTGCAATGACTTTCATAATACGGCAGTGGTTCGAATCATGTACAATGCGCTGGTACGGAGTCATCTGGAAACGAGTGCGATGGTTTGGAACCCCTATGAGGCTAAATACAGTGTCATGGTGGAAAGAATCCAAAACAAATTCACTCGTTTTTTGTTTTTTAAACAGTACGGCGTCTATCCCTTCTTCCCGCTCATGTACCCGAGTCTTTTCGTATTAGGGATGGTAGGGTACAGTAGGCTGGCAGTGCGCAGAGACGTCGCTCTGTGTAGCTACATGTTTCGTGTGCTGCGCGGCTGGCTACACCACCCGCATATGTTAGCGGAGCTGGGGGTGCGCGCGCCGCCGGGTTGCGGAGGCGCGCGTCGCCCCACGCCCACGCTACTGGAGCCATACTCTAGGACCAACCTTAACAAGTTTGCCCCCTTGTCACGTGCCATAAGACTACTAAATATTATTTCAGAGGAGGTTGATATATTTCACTGTAGCCTGATAAAGTTCACAGGAGTAGCACTGCAGTGTATTGAAAGACTGGGATGATTAGTTTATTTTTAATTGTACTTAAGTGGTTTAATTTTAGGTATTTAAAATGTATTTTTAAGTGTGTTTTTTTTTTAATTTAGTAGTGTTTCAATTATTTGTACTGTAGTAGTAACATCGCATTGGCGTTATAGCTGTTAAGGTGTTAGTTACGTAATTATAAATAAATAAATAAAAATAAATAAAATTGTCTTGGGTAGTAAGTTGGTGAATGTGTGACGAGAGCCTTACAGTGGCTTACACAAAGACACTTGCCCGGCCCCGGAAACGAACCTAGGACCCCGTGATCCTAAGACGGCATATCCAGGTTGGATACTAGACCAACCTTTTTTTTAATAACAATAGCATAACGAATTATTTTTATGTACCAAAACAAAGTAATGAAAACACTTAATCACATAATTAACCCTGTCAAAAGTGTAGTATTTTTAGCTATCACGCCTCACGTATACACCACAATCAATTTCGTCATGCTAGTCACGGTAATATCGGTAAGTGCTTAGCGTTAATTAAAATGATTGGATGCTGACGTCAAATTTAACAGTTTTCAGTAATGGCGCACGCCCTTTGTAAAATTGCCCCGTTATTTTAACTGTTATTAAGCTTCTTCATTAATGTAATTAATAATCTTAACAAGCCCTCTAAAATTAGATTGGTAGGTACTAGTTCAGGGAAAGATATTTTCGTCCACAATACTTCAGTGTTTGAAGACAAAAGTCAGCGATGTCATTGATGTCATATGGCACAGAGTCGTGGTCGCTCACTATGGGCTCAATGAGAAGGCTCAAAGTCACCCAAAGGGCCTATGCTCGGAGTTTCCCTGCGAGTACGAACGAACGGAAATGAGGAGATAAGCAGGTAAACTAGGGTCTCTGACATAGCCCTAAGGATTGCCCAACTTAAGTGGTATTGGGCAGGGCACATAGCTCACAGGACTGACGCCCGATGGGGCAGAGAAGTCCTCGAGTGGCAACCGCGTTCAAAAGAGCGTGGTGCTGGTAGCCCTCTCACGCGGTGGACCGACGACCTGGTTAATGTCGCCGGTCACGATGGATGCGGGCGGCTCAGGACTGGCCTTCGTGGAAATCCTTGGGGGAGGCCTATGTCCAGCAGCAGTCTTTTGGCTAAAATGATGATGATGATGACTTTCAGCGCAGTGTTGTTAGGAAACTACAGAGTTTCTTGTCGGCTCTTCTCTGTAGAGCAGCATTCTGAACTGGTGGCAGTTTAAACATGAATGTGGGTGGACGCACGTGTTGCGTGAGATCAATGATTCAGGGAGTTCAGAGATGTATGGATTGTAAGAATAAGGAATAGTGTATGAAAGGTGTGAATGTAGATATGACGACTGATAGACTTGATAATAGAGACCGTGTGTATTTCTAAGCTCATAAAGTTCCCACTGCTGAGTTCGGCCTCCTCCAACTATGTATATGGTGGATCATTAGCCTACTGTACCATGCTGGAGAGACGGGTTGATACAGGGTTTCGTAACAAGCTTTCTATTGCAGCTAGAAGATAGGCCTTATCATTTCCTTTTGTCGGCTCTTACGACACCCTACGGATGAAACGGGGTGGCGAGACTATGTATTCCAAATCCGATGGCTGTCACATGCGTTATACTTGTGAACAGGTGCTGCTGTTTGGGGTTGGTCGGCTCACTGGACCAAGGAAGATTTTATTTTATTTCATTAAAGTTTGTTTTGTTTTAATATTCAGATTTCAGCTGACGCCTTCCAGATTCGATTGAACAGTTTGTTTTAAAAAATTTGTTGGGTAAATATATACGAGGGTGAATCAAAAAATTCTTGGAATCAATATTAAAAAATGCAAAGATTTAAATAATAATATTTTATTTTTCTACATAATCTCCCTCCAATGCAATGCATTTAGAATAACGCGTTTCTAACTTCCTTATTCCTTGTGAAAAAAAATTATTTTCTTGACTCTCGAAAAAGTCCTCTACGGCAGCTATAACCGCGTCATTATCGTGAAATTTTGTTCCACGAATTTCCTCTTTTAATTTTGGAAATAAGTGAAAATCACTTGGGGCTAAGTCCGAAGAATATGGTGGGTGGTCAAGGAGATTGAAGCCAGCACAGCGGATTGCGTTGAGCGCAACTTCCGATCGATGGGCAGGAGCGTTATCTTGAAGGAACAACACGCCCAACGACAGTTTTCCACGACGTTTTTCTTTAATCGCTTCACGCACTTTCGGGATTAAATTTGCATAATAGGGTCCAGTTATCGTCTGGCCTTTTGGCATGTAATCAATAAAAAGGATTCCTTCACTATCCCAGAACACAGAGGCCATAACTTTGCCAGCGGAAGGAGCAACTCGAAATTTCTTAATGGATGGAGAGGATGGTCGTTTCCAAGACATGCTTTGTCTTTTAGTTTCAGGATCAAAATGGTGGACCCACGTTTCATCCATGGCGACAAGACGACGGCAAAAATTATCCGAATCACGCTGGAACATTTCGAGATTACGCTTGGAAATTTCCAAACGTCGCTTTTTGTTTTCGTCGGTTAACATTCGTGGCACCCATCTTGCAGACACTTTTTTGAACCCCAGTGAATCAATTAAAATGGATTGAACGCTACCAAAAGATATCTTTAGGATCTCAGCTATATGTTTTATAGTCATTCTTCTGTCTTCCAAAACCAGATTCTCAACCTTTTTGACATTTTCTTCTGTAACGGAGGTTGAAGGCCGCCCAGAACGCAGGTCATCTTTACAGCTTGATCTACCTCTTTTAAATTCAGCCACCCAGTACGCAACCGTAGAATAGGGTACAGCATCACCCCCTAATGTCTGCTGAATGTCCAAAAAAATTTCCTTCGTAGACATTTTTTTCAAACTGAGATATTTTATCACCGCACGTAACTCACTTTTATCCATAATTTTGACTTTTTAGCAACTCGTTGCACAAAAAAATTTATTACATGCGAACGAACTGACAAAAACAAGTGACAGTCTGCATAAATATAGTGTGATAGACACTCTTTAATTTGAATATCGAACTTGATCCAAAAAGGTTTCATAAATATGCACTTCTAAGAACTTTTTGATTCACCCGAGTACATATTAGATTATGAATAGGACCGCAAAGTAATAAAAAAGAAAAAATGACAAGCCCTCTGAGTTTCTTGCCAGTTCTTCTCAGCAGTGGTCGCGTTCCGAACTGGTGGTAAAGAATATTACTTTGCATTGTATAAAATTTTATTAATATGTTGACAATTTGTAAGTGTCCATTGTGTCCTATGCAAAATAAATGATTTGACTTTGACTTTGACCGTTATCATCATTATCATCATGATATTATTTTTTAAACAAATATCCTTGGACATTTCACACAGCGCCATCTCGTCCCAAGTTAAGCAACTTAATGCTTGTGTTATGGTAACGAGATGGATGATAAACTACTTAGATACAATTTTTTTTGGAAATATATTCTTATAATAGATAGAAATGACACCCAGACTCCGAGCCAGTGCCTCTGGTTTAGACAAAGACACTTGCCCGACCCCGGAATCGAACCCGGGACCCGTTAATCCAAAGGCGGCACATCTAACCACTAGACCAACGAGGCAGTATATATTAGGTAATTATTAGTAGATGATAACTACAACTAAACTCATTACTTTTGTTTGTAGACAAGATTTAAGTAGATATAGACCCGACTGATCTATATTCATAGGGGAAAAAGACTTTGAAGTTTCCCGAGGCAATTTCAGACGCCACAAGTTTGTGGAACGGGGGACATTTTAATATTATTACGAAGCTATCGAAAATTGTACTTTAATGAGTTGTGTTTGGGTTGATTGGCGGCAAGCACCTGTTAAGTGTTTGATGTCAACGTTCCTAGTTCTAGGTTCTGTGTTATGATGAATTCAAATTAGTTTTTGATTGTAAATAATTAAGTAACGAGAGAGTCTGTTTTAGTTTTATTTTGATGCCTAACATAAATCTAAAGTTTACAAAAGAAAGAAGATGAAGGAAGAAGATTCACTATTACTAAGTCTAGATAGGCTTCTTTGGTTCTAGTTTTATATGATCGAATAAACTGCGATATGTTTTTTGAACTTAAAAAAAAAAAAACAAGCGATATGTGACGTACTTAAATATATAATTTTAGTACATTATGTTGGATTTTTGATGCAACATAATGTATGGGGGCCTATCTCCTCCAGGGTGATGGGAAGGATACAATCTTATACTACTACTATTTAGCCCATAAGTGACCCACTGTTGAATAGGGCTTCCTCCAGTTATATGGAGAGTAATTAGCCTTACTTTACGACGCTGACAAGACGAGTTTAGTTACGTTCGTTTCGTTTCCTTCTCTTGCGGCTAGGTTATAAGCCATATCATTTCTTTTTGTCGGCTTTTACGACACCCTCAAGATGGAATGGGGTGGTGACCATTAGCACACGGAATAAAGTCTACTTCGTATTTGCATATTTATCTGGACAAAATATTTAACAAAAAACTCACATTAAAAATGGACAATATTAAAACCAAAGTGAATTCCCAGCATCACATCCGTAAAAAAATGCTTTCATTATTCTTAAAGAAATACGTGAACTCTTAATGTATAGTGCTACCCATGCCAAGCCAGGCCTGTACCTAGTTTTCTCATAAACAGGACGCGGAAACTCCGCGGCGCTCAATGTGTTTTCCACTCGTTCATTACAAAGCGGTATTCATCTCCTTGAACGAGATGAGTTCTTACTGGTAAGACGTATTGGAAAGTTAATATCGGTAGAACTAAGCAAAAGATTTGCGAAATGCGTACTGTAAAATGTAATATTTGACATAAGCTAAATAGGTAATACGACAAGTTAAAGGATTTCACGATTACACATTAAAATTAAACACAGTTCAATGGATTTGTCAAGTATATTTACATCAGAAATTATATAAAATAACTTGCTGACTCCGTAAACGTTGTTTTGCCATATATATACCGCTTTTAAAAAATAGGGGTTGATCGTTAGGGGTGAAAATTTAGGGTTGTTTGTATTTCTGTATGCTGTATCGTAAAAAAAATATAAAAAATCTTAATTAATATTTTTCCGGTTGGACAAAATGTAATTATTATATACAATATTTCATCATCAATCCGGTGGGCTATGTCGGTGACCCTGGTTTTCCTGCGTATCTCCTCATTTCTGATTCGATCTCGCAAGGAAACTCCGAGCATAGCCCTCTCCATTGCCCTTTGGGTGACTTTGAGCCTTCTGATGGAGCCCATAGTGAGCGACCACGTCTCTGTTCCATATGTCATCACTGGCAACACACATTGGTTGAAGACTTTTGTCTTCAATATTTATTGATATTTATTGATTACTCAATTAGCCTACCGTGCCATACTGGACAGATGGGTTGGCACAGGGTTTCTTGTCTAGTTTTCCTTCTTTTCAGATAGGTTTTCGGCCTTATCATTTCCTTTTGTTGCCTCTTACGGCACTCTCGTAATGGAATAGGGCGATGACAAAATGTATTCTCATCATCATCATTTCAGCCAAAAGACGTCCACTCCTGGACATAGGCCTCCCCCAAGGATCTCCACAAAGGCCGGTCCTGGGTCGCCCGCATCCACTGCTTTCCGGCGACCTTAACCAGGTCGTCGGTCCACCGTGTGGGAGGCCTACCAGCACTGCGCCTAAATGTATTCTAAATCCGTCAAATTTATGACCCATTTTCACTATATCCAACCGTCATAATATCATGGGCGCAATAGCTTTTATGAGCCTATTTTATGGCAAGGAAGTAATTAAGTATATACCGACATTACAACAAATATTCTAGAGCACATTAATGGTTATTTTCTTATTGAGATACCTGTTAGCCCAGTTTTTATCAAACCATCGGAAAATTTGAGAGTACCAAATGCAGTTCAAGAATCTGACATTAGGTTATCTTATCTTTTTTTTTATCAGTGACTTGAATGCCTACGTCCCTAGGGTTGCGTGGTGGAGATGGAGATGGAGCAGGCAATTAAAGGAAATGCCCTGTCAGCACCAGCCCTTAGATACACACGACGGAACACAGTAAAACTGCTTGGCGCCCGACTTAGAGTGAGGGTGGCCTAGCTAGCCGGGTGGACCATTCGATCCTACCATCAAGCGTGCTGGGTTTTGTTGACTTTTACAACACGCGTTATTTCCTAGCGTTCGGTGGGGAAGTTTATATTCTGACCCGTTCTAATAGATATTTCATGATTTTTTGAAGGCTCCGAGACTTAAAATTTGTTTAGAATATTTATTTCATCGAGTAGAGGTCAGCTTAGATTTTGCAACATTTGCCCCGCAAATTAGGTTTTAATTATTTATATGTCAACACAAAGTTTGCTGACTCAGCTAGTACTAATATAATAATAAATAATAAATATCCTTGGACATTTCACACAACGCCATCTCGTCCCAAGCTAAGCAACTTAATGCTTGTGTTACGGTAACGAGATGGATGATAAACTACTTATATATATATATTATATATATATATATGTATTTTGTAAATACATACATATTATAGATAGAAAACACCCAGACCCGGAACAAATACTTGTAGGTCGTATAAATATATCTTCCGTGCGGGGATCGAACCCGCGACATGCTGCGTAGCAGTCGATCGCTCAACCACTGCGCCAACGGCCAACTAATGCTAACACTAACGATATGATAAATACGAAAGATGTATATGTATGTTTGTAACGAATAAACTCAGAAACTAGTGGACACCTCTAAAAATTCTAGTTGGCACAGGGTTTGTATATCGTTTCCCTTTTCTTGCAGAAAGTTCATAAGCCTCTAACGTTCCTTTAGTCGCTTCGTAGTCGGGTTGGTGACATAATGTATTTTATAATCGTCACCATACATAATTTTCGTGGGCCGGGCAAGTGTCTTTGTGTAAACCAGAGGAACTTAATCTAAGTCTGGGTGTCATTTAAAAAAAATGTTATATAAGTACCTCTTTACAAAACCGATAACAGTGTTTCCATCGATAAAAGACATTTTACGGTTAGCCCCCGCCGGAAGGTCCGCCCTATTTGTGGTGCGAAATCTATACCGCGAGGCCGTGCGATCTCTGTAACATCCTATCATTTCACCGAACATTCCAATTTCCTGTGGCATGTACGTATTTGTTATTTATTTATTAGGTTTGTCCGCGAGGAGACCGTTGTCAATGTCCTTTTGAGTATTGACAGCGTTTCTCGTGTATTTGATGACGTCATACTGTGTTGAGGTAATGGGGCTGTGGTCGCAACATAAAATCGATCAGTGTTTTATTTTATTTTATTAAAATGGATAGAGGTGACGGATTTAGAATACATAGTTTCAAAATCAAAATCAAAATGTTTTTTATTCGAATAAATTCTTACGAATACTTTCAAACAGTCAAAAAAAAAACTCTAAATCAAAATTTAAAAAAAAATACGAATAATTTATCATTTAGTTTTTACCACCGGTTCGGAATGCCATTCCACAGAGAAGAGCCGGCAAGAAACTCCGTGGTTCGTCTTTTAAATAAAAGGGTTACAATGATGGTGGTACAAACAAGTCACCACCACATTACATCCACGGACGGAAAAGGACGAAAGCTTCCCTTGCTAGAGGGAAGGAAAACTTGTTACAAAACCCTGTGCCAAACAGTCTGGCCAGCGTGGCACAGTTGAATGGTAATCGGAGAAAGCCTGACTCAGCAGGGTCATGTGCTGAGTATCAAGTGTTCCGTCTCTTGTGGCTAGGTTATCGGCCTTGTCATTTCCCTTTGTCCGCTCTTACGACATCCTCAGTTGGAATGGGGTGGTGACACCATATATTCTGAGTCCGTCACCACCCGTACACGCTCACATTCACAAGCAAATAGTAAACTTGGAAAATTTACTTTTTAAGTAGTAAATGCATATAAAATTTTGTAAAGGTTTTATTGTTACACAAGTTTAACCATGGGCACCCATTCAACAAAAGTTGGCAGAGCTCCTTGATAACAGTATGCGATATCATACGGCGCTGGTACCAATCCGAAAGTAGGTTAGTTGTATGTGAACGTGACTGTACACTTTCTTAATGTATTGCATACTTTGCTGCTAGACGATGTTCGAGAGAGACCGCGAATCGGCAAGCGTAGTGTGGGACGGCCCTCTGCTAGATGGAGCGACGATCTGCGAAAGGTTGCGGGCAGCAGCTGGATGCGTCAAGCTGAAGACAGGGCGCTATGGCGCTTTTTAGGGGAGGTCTATGTCCAGCAGTGGACTAATGTGGGCTTATGATGATGATGATGTTAGAGAAATATTGTCAAACCAATTTGATATCTAATACTACTCAGCCCATAAATGACCCACCATCAGGCCTTCTTTCACAGGTACGGTAACCCATTTCACCCTGAGGGGGGTGACAGAAGGAGAAGAGAGAAGAGAAGGAACACTTGATACGAAACCCTGTGCCAACCCGTCTGGCCAGCGTGGCACAGCAACTAATAGAACCTAAAATCACGTGTATCAAATCTTATAAGAAAAGTTATACATATCTATTCTGCGAAACTGTTATGTGGTTTGGTACACATATAGGTGGGTACTGTCTAAATAGAGCTTGTTATGACTAACTCAGTTCGCCTCTAATTGCGTCTGTTTGGATATTGTTGCTTGCACATATCCCGTTATCGTGGTAGCCTATCATGGTCATTTAAATACGTACTTTTTTTTTTTTTTTTATTTTTTTTATTTAAGTTCAAAAAACATATCGCAGAGTTTATTCGATCATATAAAACTAGAACCAGAGAAGCCTTTGATGGCTTATATATGGCTAGTGAGTTCGGAAATTTTATATTTCTATTTTAATATTAAGAAGCAATTAGGCCACCCATTCATAAAACTTAAAAGACGCTATTTTAGTGAAGGAAAAAATTCGACTTTATATTAAAATATTAATTTGTACTATATAATATGACGTTACAAATGTCTTTTAACTTTATATGAATAAGAGTGTAGGATAGTAAGTTTTACATTGAAAGAGATATGTTAAATTATATACCCATTACAATACTAAGCCGGTGTTCTGTAAATTTACTAGGTACTAATACTCAGCCCATAAATGACCAAGCTTTTTTTTTCGCCCGAGGTAACATCCTTTATGGACTTCCCCGCCGGCCACGGGGATGGCCAGCGAGGGACAGGTGGGACACTCCCCCAGAGTGGGGACCTACCCACTAAACCTCCCCGGGGTGCTCCAACTCGCGTCCTGCTTCGGTATTGTGGCATCTGTACACATAATCTCGCCGCCGCAGACATAAATTACCAACCTGCTGTGTCGGGCCTCTTCCCATCATAGGGGGGGGGGTAATAAGGATTCCTTCTCTTGCGGCTAGGTTACCGGCTACGAATATATAATTTATTCGTAGGTTTAATTTGTCTTTTGGCGGCATGTAAGACATTCTCAGAATGGATGGGGGTGGTGATACTATGATCGACTGCTGTGCAGCTTGTCGCGGGTTCGATTCCCGCACGAAAGAAATATTTGTACAAGTATTTGTTCCGGGTCTAGGTGTTTTCTATCTATAATATGTATGTATTTACAAAAAAATATGTATATAAGTTGTTTATCATCCATCTCGTTACCATAACACAAGCATTAAGTTGCTTAGCTTGGGACGAGATGGCGTTGTGTGAAATGTCCAAGGATATTTATCACTACATAGTATAAAACAAAGTCGCTGTCGTCTGTCCGTTCCTATGTATGCTTAAATCTTCAAAACTACGCAACGGATTTTCAAGCGGTTTTTTTAATAGATAGACTGATTCAAGACGAAGGTTTATATGTATCATAATTGCACCCGTGCGAAGCCGGGGCGGGTCGCTAGTTATTTATAATTCTAAATCCATCACCACACAAAATCAGGATAATAAAAAGTAAAAAGTAAAATTTGTTTGTCCAACATTATTTTGTTACTGTATTTTTAACGTTAAAATCGGGTCAACACGTTTTTTAACAACACAATAAAAATCTTTCGATAATTCCCTATTAATTCTACTACAACTTCACTATCACTACATAGTATAAAACAAAGTCATTGTCGTCTGTCCGTCCCTATGTATGCTTAAATCTTCAAAACTACGCAACGGATTTTGAAGCGGGTTTTTTTTAGTAGATAGAGTGATTCAAGAGGAAGATTTATATGCCAATATTGCACCCGTGCGAAGCGAAGGCGGGTCGCTAGCCTATAAATTACCCACTGCTGAGTTAAGCCTCCGCCAACTACGTGGAGGCTATTAAGTCTACTTTGCCACGCTCTGGAAAGACGGGTTTCGTGTCAAGTTTTCCTTTTCTTGCGGCTTTATCTAACTTATATATTATTCTAACTAGCTATATCTAACTACGGCGCTCTTTAGGGGAGGCCTATGTCCAGCAGTGGACTAATGTGGCCTGATGATGATGATGATATCTAACTAATAACTCGTATGATTTTTTCGTTTAACTAACATCACTAGTTTCAGAATTTTTTGCGTTTTCTCAAACAATAATTTCGTGACCTGGTATATGAACAGCACAAAAAAACTTGAACAGGGTAAAGGTTATGTGATTAGGGTTATAAATTGAAAGGGTTAAAAAAAGAAACCTCAGAAGTATAAAACTACAATTCGTATGAAGTGAGTGGGGATTACGGCGGTTCTTTGTGCAAAATGCTCTTGAATTTAAGAGAGAGGAGTGTCTCTGCGTTTTATCTCAGTTTTCATATAACAAAGCACACTTTATAGCAACTCTTAAAGAAAATCTCACAGAATTTTAAAATAAACGACACAGTTAGGTAATGTAGCTACTTCATTTTGATGAATCTTTTTGTGATTTGCTCATGAGATATAAAAAATATCTACAAAGAAATGCTTTTAAGTTTGTGCTAATATTATATTTCCGTCTGGGTGGTGACGGATTATAAAATATATACTGTCACCACCCCATTCTACCCTAAGGGTGTTGTAAGAGCCGACAAAAGGAAATGACAAGCCCGATAACCTAGTCGCAATATAAGGAAATATTGATACAAAACCCTGCGCCAGCCCGTCTGGTCAATGTGGCACAGTAGGCTTATGACCCCATCTAATTGGAGGAGGCCCGACTCAATAGTGGGTTATCTACGGGCTGAATATTAGTAGCGTATATTTCAGAAAATATTCTGTAATTCCAAGTGTATTTTTATATATTATTTTGTTTAATAACACTTAAAATGTATACCTCAAAAAATAACCTAGTTATTATTTTCCATGCTGACAGTTCGTAAAAAAATATGTTCAAAGTTCAAATTCAATTCCCAAAATTAATATTTTATATAAAGTTTGAAGCTACATCTAAAGAGTGTTCAAAAGACATTCCCGAAAAATCCAATCTAAGTGTCCAAAACGTTGGGAATAAAATATAATATACACGATCAGAACCGCCAAGAAATCATTGCCTGCAATATTCAAAGACCGTGAAAGCTAAGACATCATTAAATCCAATTAACTTAACTCTATTAGGCACAAAGAAACAACGGGACATAGTGGCAACAAAAGACATGATTGTATTGTCATTATTAATTTACGAAGGCGAAGTCAACGCGGAATAACAGACGCTATTCTTAATCCGATATCGGTCTAAATGAATTTTGGCACACAGATGACTTATGTAATTTTATCTAAAATAGGGTACTTACTATATTAACACAAGTAAAGATTAAAAACGTCTCAAAGCTCTTCTTATTTCGAAGGCCGTTTTATGAAGAAGAGCCGCCAAAAAAACTCATTAATTTTCGAAAACGCCATTATGAAATGAAAAAGTAATAGTGAAATATGTAATTTTCTAAATCTAAATCTGTTAATACTTAAAATGCCCTTGCAGGAAATGATTTCTTCAAGGTTCTGATCGTTTTGTTTTATCTAATTCCCAACGTTTCAGACACTTTGCACGGACGCGACCACGGACACCGCAAAGTGTCTGAAATGTTGGGAATAAAATAAAATTCAACGATCAGAACCGTGAAGAAGTCATTTCCTGCAATGTGTAAAGATCGTGAAAACCAAGACATAATTATAATGCCCTTTTTTGTCGTCGGTTTAAATACACACAAAAACGTTGTAAGATTGTGTCACTTGATACGGACATCAATAATTCAAAACATACTTTACCTAAAATAAAGAAAAATGAAATATGTATTGCGATTTGAACCTTGGTGGACCCACAAATACTTAAGGAACAGTTGGGTCTTAATAAAATGAGCAAAATCTTGCTTATCGCATTTCCTACTGGGTATAAATTTATGTCAGACTTTAGGGTAAGACCTTGAGGTCTAAGTCTAAATAATAATTTAAGACAATCTTGAGTAGACACATTTTTAGTGGTCTATTTTTCATTTTTAATATCCGTGTGGTGAAAGATTTAGAATACATATCACCAACCCACATCCTAAAGGTGTCGTAAGAGTTATTTTACGCAAACGAAAGACACCTAGACACAAGAGAAGAAAAAATTGATACAAAAACTGCGACAATATTACCAGCATGGCTTAGTAGTCTAATTTCCCATCATAAATTTGGAGGCCCGTCTTACCATCGGAGGGCGTCCCGGGCCACTGGGGTTCTTACGACGCTCTTAGAATGGAATGGAGTGATGACACTATATAATCTAAGTCCGTCACTACACAGACGGACTTATGATACTAGCTTTAGCCATGTAATAAAGTAGGGGTTGATTGTAGAGGGGTGAAAATTTAGGGTTGTAGGTATTTTTGTGTGATGTATCATAAAAAAAGTCTAAAAAATAAATTTTTGGTGTGGACCCCCCTTAAAATTAAGGGGAATGAAAAATAGATGTTGTCCGATTCTCAGACCTACCCAATATGCACACAAAATTTCATAAGAATTGGTCGAGCCGTTTCGGAGGAGTATGGTAACTAACACTGTGACACGATTATTTTATATATTACTAGTGGCCCGCCCCGGCTTCGCCCGTGCAAAGCGGGGGTGGGTTATACATATAAACCCTCCCCTTGAATCACTCTGTCTATTAAAAAAAACGGACGGAAAGACGGACGGAAGAATGCGACTTTGTTTTATACTATGTAGTGATAGTGATGATAAGAAGATTATATTAAAATTTCATCTAATAATTTTCTAAAAATTCTTTCACAGAATCACAAACAAAACTCACTTTGTTACGAAGTCATCAAATTCTTTCGCCAGTTTTCGCATTCCTAAAAGTCTTTTGACTTTTAATTATAAGGCGCTGTCGATACTTCGAAGTTTAAAAAATGTTTGGTATGTTTTTTCAAACTTTCTATAACAATTTTCGGTGAATTATGTACGAGACTGAACTTTAACTCGACTGTTTGAATATTTTAAAATAAATGAAGTTCAGTCTAACTTAGTTGGAAGACTCAATTAAGAGTATCTGAATAGTACATGAGTTGAAGTATCATTTTTTGTTTATATTTTAAATAAATATCCTTGGACATTTCACACAACGCCATCTCGTCCCAAGCTAAGCAACTTAATGCTTGTGTTATGGTAACGAGATGGATGATAAACTACATAAATATTTTTTTTTTGTAAATACATACATATTATAGATAGAAATGACACTCAGACTCCGAGCCAGTGCCTCTGGTTTAGACAAAGACACTTGCCCGACCCCGGAATCGAACCCGGATCCAAAGGCGGCACATCTAACCACTAGACCAACGAGGCAGTCGAATTTTGCATTGATGAAATGTTTCTTTTTCCACTAGGGCAGGGTTCAAGTATTCGGACCGCCATCATATCAGCTCATGGAGGGCAATTAGCAATTTTTTGGCCCACATCAGTCCGGGGACTGTGGGTCTCAATTTCTCCCCTGCGCGTGCTGCGAAGGGCTTCCCCCTACCCACTAAGCATCTCCCGGTGTACCGTGGCATACTAGCCAGACAATTGGCACAGGGTTTGTATAAACGCTTTGTTTACTGACACACCCTGTATGAAATAGCAGATTGTTGGTGACTAAGTTAGCGCATTCCATTTGGTGACGGATTTAGAATACATAGTGTCAACACCCCGTTCCAGCCTAAGAGTGTCGTAAGAGCCGACAAAAGAAAATGGCAGGGCCGAAAACCTAGCCGCATAACTTGAAACGAAACCTTTTTTTTTTTTTTTTTTGCCTTGGGTAAAATCCTTTATCGACTTCCTCGCCGGCCACGGGGATGGCCAGCGAGGGGAGTGTGGGACTCTCCCCCATAGTGGGGGCCTACCCACTAAACCTCCCCGGGGTGCTCCAACTCGCGTCCTGTTGCGGCATTGTGGGATCTGATGCAGAACCACGCCGCCGCAGACGAGGAGGCCCTCCTCCTCTCCTCAGGCTCTTTACGAGCACTCGACGTCCTGTCGTGAGCACCCGGCAGGACGTAGCTTCCCCTCAGATCCCGTGTGTGGCGAGACATCCCCGTACCCCGCCCCGGGATCTCCTATGTTTTATGCCAACCCGTCTGGCCAGCGTGGCACAGAAGCCTTCCATGTAACCAGATAAATATACGCGCGCTTAAAAACTTTACGGTTTTCTAAAATGCAAATCATATACTCGTATGATACGTAACATTGAACACCAATTTTCCGACTTCACGGTCCATTGCGCTGTGGCTACAGTATTCGCCCAACCTTATCGACCCAGCCTTCGGAAAGCCTGATGAGATGGAAGCAGGATCCGAAAATTTTTACTTTTGGTCGATGTTAGGTTTAAAAATCGTTTCTGATGATTGACGACAAAAGTCTTCGACCATGGTGTGTTGCCTGTGATGGACGTGATGGTCTGGAGGCCTGGTCACTCACAATAAACTTCACAAAAGGGCAGTCACCCAATGGGCAATGGAGACTTCCGTGCGAGAATAAATCAAAAATGAGAAGATACGCAGGCTAACCAGAGTTACGAGAGGATCTCCAAACGGTTTACGAGTTACGGTAGAATACACAATGTCACCAACCCACACCATCTTTAGGGGGTCGTAAGAGGCGACTAAAAGAACGCAAGAGGCAGATCACCTTGCCTCAAGAGATGGAAAACTTGATACAAACCCTGTGTCAACTCCTCTTGCCAGCGTGGCAAAGTAGGCTAAATTCCCTCCATTAATTTGGAGGAGGCCAGACCCAGTAGTAGGTATTTTATGGGCTGAAACAACGAGGGCACTCACACGGAAGGCCGACGACCCGGATAAGGACTCCAGAATCCAATCTGCATCTGGACCGTCCTGGAGTATCCTTTGTCTAGACTAGAATTTCCCTTGGGATTTAGCAGCACAGTTATTCTAGCTGAATAAATATTAATGATAGTGAAAGTAAGACCTCTATTTCTTTCAGTCCAGTTTAGACATAGACATATTCTTTATTGTGGCAAGAGACAAAAATACATTGACAAACATACACATGCCATAGATCTTAAAATTAAAACGAGGTCTTAGCTGTATTTAATACAAACCGACCCAGTACAGGCTCCGCAAAATGCTGGTTGTTGTCAACCAACGCTGATCTTCCGTCGGGGACGGCAGGTGACGTCACGCACGGTCATATATTATCTTTAAATAGGAGCCGAACATGCTTGTTCATATCTAAAAAAATAATAAAAATAAAAGTTTAATCCACAGCTAGTCTCTACATCGATATCAGAATGGAATAGGATAGAGACATTACGTATCAGAACAAGGAACCTCTATAAGCTTCTATTATTATGTTATTTAAATAGCCAATTGTCACATAAAGAGCGACCCAAAAATGGCGACCAATAGCAATAAAGCCTAAATCCTTTAGACATATAGCTAAGTTCTTCTAACCTTTTTGCAGCGCCAATTCGTGGCCCAAACTAATCCTGGATTATTTGGGTCAAGTCTGGCGACGACAGTTTTATAACCAGAAAATCATAATAACTCAACTTGAACGTTCGATTAATCAGGCTACCTGGAGTTTTTAATCAACCAAATCAAAATGGTACGTATGTTAGTCGGTATCTTCGTCTATTGTGGACCAACTTTGCTGATTTTGTTTGTGTAATGTATTTGCCCTTTGGGATGGTCCTATTAAAATTGGTTGAATATAATCGAATAAATATTTAAATTGGTTCGGTTGCTTGGTTATAAAATTAAAAATTAAAATATGTACTTTGTTCTACTCGTAGCTCAATGTATTTATGAGTCCACGTACTATGGTGTTCACTTACATGTTGACAAAAACCGCAATAAAAAGCGAAAAATAATAGATAAAACTACTCACTGCTTTTTTTTTAATTGGAGCAATAACTTTACACTAAGCATTATCTAACAAAACTTTAGCTACGTAATACAAGGTTCTCTACTTACCCCACAAGGCATCAAGTGTAAATATAACACCTCCTAGTAAGATAAATGATTGATGAGAACAGATAAATCTGATTAAATTTATGAAAATTCCTGTCTAATTTATTTGGGCAGCTGAACATTTATAAAAGTCGTTTCGACTCTAATGTTAGTAATAAAGTGTGACCGAAACCTTAACATTCGTTTGATCATTCGAATGATTTATTACACCATCGGTGAAAAATTTTGGCATTGCTCAAATATGTTTTTGTGATTTTAAACCATAGACTTCACTTTAAATATTTGCTATTTCAAAGCAGTTTCGTAAACTTTTTACATGTGCTCTTTGTATTTTGGTAGATCTTGATGGAATAATTTCGCAGCATTCGATTTTAAAATCCTTCCTAGTACTTCCGTCTTTGAATGTTAGACGCGATTCTGAAAATTGTCATTTTTGAAATTCGAATCCGAATCGGTAAGACATTTTCGAAATTACCGCGCAAAAATATAAAGATAAACAGATAAAATATTTATTTAAAAATCTTAGATTCTCTAAAGACTCACACAAAACATTTATTTTTCATTAGTATCCATGTTTGCGATAAGTTCCATTCTACTTAATAAGTCTATATGAACCCTAAATACAGGCAAAAACGTACTTACTGAAAATGAGAGAGTGGTAATCAATCTATCAGCTAAAACTGCCAGCAATCGGTGATCGATGACGAAAACAACTAGGGACTTTCCCAATATTATGGTCATCAAATTTCTTAGGCTTTTAAATTATCTATTAACAAAAGTATTTCTAGTATTAACTTATGGCCATGATCTAATCAGGATTTCAGAGTGAATAATATAAAAAGCCAAGATTTATACTGTACTGGCTATACACTGCGCGCATTGCCACGCTACTAATATTTTTTAAATATTTTTGTTCAGAACCTTCTTTTTTTGTGCTAATTTGTGCTAATGCACCACACTTTGCTGAAGATCATCACACGATGCATAGTTTACGATTCTACGAAGGACATACAGACAAAAATTCATAAATTATAATCACTACATAGTATAAAACAAAGTCGCATTCTTCTGTCCGTCCCTATGTATGCATAAATCTTTAAAACTACGCAACGGATTTTGAAGCAGTTTTTTTTAATAGATAGAGTGATTCAAGGGCAAGTTTTATATGTATAACCCACCCCCGCTTTGCACGGGCGAAGCCGGGGCGGGCCACTAGTAATATATAATATTTTATTGCATGTTTTTATTTGAGTGAAATAAAAAAAACTACAATTTTATAAAAAAAAAAAAAATATTTTCTGTAAAAAACCTTTGAAAATTTCTTCTTACTTGAAATTCATAAACCCTGGTAAAGAGGAGTGTTAGAAGTTTGGCAAGTCTGTTACAGGCATCATAACTCTTGAAACAGTGAACTGTGGTATAATTGTATTCATAATTTAAAGTGTATTGTTTGAAAAGTGCCCTAACGGTTCTGATCGTGTTCTTTATTTGAATCCCAACACTGCAGTCCCTGAAACGTTGGGATTTAAATAAAAGAACAGCATCACACCATCAAGAACCCATTTTCTGCAATTTGCAACCTAAGACATCATTAAATGCCTTAATCTTTTCGTTTGATGACTATATATAACAAGATATTTTTGAGGATTGAGGGTTAATTAAATTCATTTTTAAAGTAATGGAGTAAGCCTGTGAAACAGTACGCACCGTAGTGCCTTTTCACTATCACTACATAGTATAAAACAAAGTCGCTGTCGTCTGTCCTTCCCTATGTATGCTTATAACTTTAAAACTACGCAACGGATTGAATTGGATTGAAGCGGTTTCTTTTAATCTATAGAGTGATTGAAGAGGAAGGTTTATATGTATAACCCACCCCCGCTTTGCACGGGCGAAGCCGGGGCGGGCCACTAGTATATTATAAAAATATATTTTTGAGCGTTGAGGGTTAATTAAATTCATTTTTAAAGTAATGGAGTAAGTGTGTGAAATAAGACGCGCACCGTAGCGCCTTTTTTTTAATCTTTCATTTCAAATTAACCCAACCACGTACATTAAAAAAATCACCAGTTTCTTTACAGTTACGTACATAACTTTCCCATTTTTAATTTAACATGTACTACTACGACTATTCTGGCCATAGATGACATTTCCCTCCAGTTTCTTAAAGGATTTTTAGCCTACTGTGCCACGCTGGCTAGACGGGTTGGCACAGGGTTTATATATATATATATATTATTGCCCTTAGAGGCAAACGAGCTGGCGGCCCACCTGATGGTAAGTGTAAGCCACCGCCCGTGCACTTTGGCAGTGCCAGGGGCACAGCCAAGCCGTTGCCTACCGTGAAGTGAGTGCTCTTTTTAAACCTCGTTTAAAGGAGTACATGTCGTAGCGCTCGGGAAACACCGTCGCAGGTAGTTCATTCCAGAGCCTGCACGTGCGTGGTAAGAATGATCGCTGGAAGAGTACCGTGCTGGACGTAATCGTCCCCAGGTGATATGGGTGAACCCTGCTGTCGAGTTGTACGATGGTAGAAAGGTGATGGTGGTACCATTTCAAACAGTTCCTCGGAGCACTCCCCGTGGAACAGACGGTAGAGCACGCAGAGAGATCCAAAATCTCTCCGTTGCTCCAACGTCCCCAGTTTGTCCGTGACATTGGGATCCCCGACGATTCGAACAGCACGTCTTTGGAGGGAGTCAAATGGATCGAGTTGGTATCTGGGCGCACCTGCCCACAGGTGAGAGCAGTATTCCACGTGCGGCCGAACTTCCTTCTCTTTCGGCTAGGATATTGGCCGTGTCATTTCATTTGTCGGATCTTGCGACAGAACCGAATGACATGGTGACACTATGTATTCTAAATCCGTCACTACACGGACCAATATGTACTTCTATGTATTTAAACATACAACACAAATACATGAAAATAAATAAAATTAGAGTTTTTACTAAATGCATAAGTATGTATACATAATATATATACCATTTTTTTTTATTTTGTCTCTCTGTTTGTTTGTTCCGGTTAATCTCTGGAACGGCTAGACCAATTTTTACGGGACTTTCACTGATAGGTGGCTGATGATATAACTTAGGTTACTTTTTTGACTAGCTTCGCCCCGCGGCGTCACCCGCGGGTAACACCGCACCCGTGCGAAGCCGGGACGGGCCGCTAGTATTCTATAATTAAGGTGCATCTTCAAACTAAGTTTACCGTAGAGTAATTTGGATCTGAAGAAAAACGTAGAAAAACTATTCGCACTAATCTGAATGGAATAATTGAATCCAGCGCCAGTTGAGTTGAATCTAAATCTCATTCGAAATAGATTATTGCCTACAACACTCGATAATTTATACATTAGCACATCGAGAACACAAAATGTTAGTATTCGCCCGAAAAGTTAAACAAACACGTACGCTAGTTTTTTTACGATGCTAATTTATGTTTCGTCTGGTTAACCAGTTAGCTGAAGATAAAAATAGTTCGTATCTACGGTTTTGGTTATCTTTTATCGTTACTAGTAGTAATTAATAACGGATTTTGTCAGTTGCTGTCGCATGTCTTTGTACTCTTGTATTCTACCATTATAGAAAAATTTACAATACGATTTTCCTTTTTGTTTCAGTTAGTGTTTCATGTACAACATTTTTATTGTGAATTATATACATTACAAGTAACCAATTTAGTATATAATATGAAATATGAAAGTGTGGAATTTCATCCGTTAAACAATGCGGAACTAGCTCCGAAATGAATTTTGATTCATTTAAAAATTGATTTCAAAGCTAAATGCCAAAAAAAACAGCCATGTTTTTAATAATTATGATGAGATTACTTTAAGCTGTATGTTATAAATTTGTCTTAGGTACGAGTATGGAAACGTAACACCAATAAGACGTAAGTCTTCAAGCTGTAATCTTAAAAGATGATTATTTAAATTCTTGTTACGATATACTCGTACAATTACGCAATAAATGATTAAATTTGCAACTATTTTATTACTAAAAATAATATTTTCTTGGTAATTAAGTTTATAAATTGTTATTATACACAGACTGATAATAAAAAATACATTATTTAATTTAAAAACTAAATAGAATTTGACTATAATAACTTAAAAAAAAACTTTTACTTTCTAATTTTGTTAGATTATATCATAGTAAATTTATTTCTTCCCTTCTAGTCACTGAAAAATGCTCAAATAATATTACTGAACATTAAAACTAAATTTACTTATTATAATAGTGCGATTAAAATCAACACATACAATGTGTTTGTATCACGATGGTCTTATATCAGAAGCAGAATAATAACGTGTTTCATCTATAAACAAACATTATCATAATTTATTCCATTAGGTCGTGACAGTGATGGAATACCCAAACATCTTACCATGAAGCATATTAAAAAAATAACATTCATATTTTAAACAAAACACAAACTTTTTTATATACCAAAGAAACAAACCTTCACATATGTTTCCACAATTCCAATTTTGAAAAATCACTTCTGTTCTGTACTTCGAAAGTTCACACGCACACTGCGTTTATCACTGCCGACGCGTACCGCGTTTACGTAATTCGGAACGCGCACGTTTCCGTGAGTCGTGCTTTCACTGAAACGTTATCGGCGCGTCTGACAGAACAGCCATACGCCGACCCCCTTACTACTGCTTCAGTAGCTGCAATGCGCCCTCACTATCCTGCCAGCTCCAAGTTTTAGGCGCCAACCTTATGCTGTTCCATAAATTTGAATTTGACATATTGCATACTACCAGTTCTATTTTAATGGATTGACTTTTAAAGCGGTTTATTTCAAATGAAATCGACTTATAGGATAGATGTCATAAAGCACATTTATTTTTTTATCCAAATGTCTATTGATAAATATATTAATACCCATAAAGATAAGTTTCACCATTATAAAAGACTTTAAATATCACCCAGGTGATCATTTCACAGATAAAAAATCAATGTCTGCGAAGCTACTATAAGCTTAGCAGACATTGATTTTTTATCGGAATCAGTTTAGTAGTTTGGTAAATCCGTCCCGGCTTCGCAAGAGTAAACTTTTATTTTTTAATGTTTTATTGCAATGAATATATCAAAGTTAGCATAAATTAACAGGACACGACAACACGACTTCAAAAACAGGTGAAAAAGCCAAAAATAACCATCTGAACTCGGTGCCAACTAAAATTGAATCCGACGATAATTTAGTATAGATATGATGAAGGGAACTAAGACTGTCCCTTGTGGGTTGCAATAAAACTTGTGAACAAACCCTGTAGAAGCCCGTTTATTCAGCAAGATATATTTATCAAGTTGGGTGCGATTAGATAAGGCTATCAGAGGATATTTCATCCTTCCCCCTCGACCGTGTGCCACCTTGTTGTGGTGAGGGGGCTTGCGTGCCATTAGGATCCGTTTGGGCCACACCGGCTCAGGGTCACCCATGCCGTGCGGGCCCACGGGGAGAGGCCAGACGAAGAGCGGCACAAGGGCAGTCGTGGTGGGTTGTGGCTCTGGGGACTCCTCTGTCCTCAGAGTGGCCTCGGAAGCCTTAACCTGCCGCAACCCATGGCGGGTGGCCAGGCGGTGAGGCCAGGGCTGCCGCCGCAACCGCGTGGGTCGGGCGCCAGTCCATCCGGGGCCTGACGGGGGCACGAGCAATGTCCCGCACGGGCGTCTGAGTGGGTTGGGGAGCGTCCAGAGCTCCCCATCAAAGCGTGGGGCCCCATCAGGGTCACGGAGCATGCTCCCCCATCGGGAGGAGTGAAACCCGTGGCCCATCTCGGGCAATTTAGGGACACCGTTGGTTTTAGTGGGTAGGTTGGGGCGCAACTACCATCTTTCCGCGCCCCGGAGTCCCAAATAATAATTTCCAACGTAAAAAAAAAGGATATTTCGTTCTAAGGGTGTCGTAAGAGGCGAAAATAGGACATGAAAACCTAGCCGCAAAAGAAGAAACACATGAAACGACACTCTGTGCCAACCCGTCTGGCCAGCGTGGCACAGTAGGCTAATTGCCCTCCCTGTGATGGGAGGAGGCCCCACTCAGAAGTGGGTCATTTATAGGCTGAGTAGTAGTAAGGTACTCTTTTCTCACTCGCCTTTTCCCATATTCATTGGGTTCGGCACCGGTCTAACCTGATGGCTAACTATCGGTAGATACATACGAAATTATTGCCGTCTGCCCCCATCTAGTGGGACAACTGGTAATTTGTGTTCGTGAATTACATGTGCAGTTATACCTAGTGCAGGAGTTCCGTTTAAAAAACAACGGATGGACCAGCTGTCAGTTTGGATGCTACTGACCACGTTTAACGACTGGCAGAGATGATATTATGGCATCCGTGCGTAGTAGGTACTTGTACTACAGTTACAATTTTAATTCAAACTACTACTACTGTTCAACCTATAAAACATATAGTTCTTCTACTTTTCCTTTGTCACTAGATGACATTATGGTGCATCAAAGAAATAAGAGTTTAAAGTGTTACAATAACCTATGAGTAATAAATAATAATAATAAATATCCTTGGACATTTCACACAACGCCATCTCGTCCCAAGCTAAGCAACTTAATGCTTGTGTTATGGTAACGAGATGGATGATAAACCACATATATATACATATTATAGATTAAAAACATCCAGACCCGGAACAAATACTTGTAGGTCGTACAAATATTTCTTCCGTGCGGGAATCGAACCCGCGACATGCTGCGCAGCAGTCGGTCGCTCAACCACTGCGCCAACCGTGTCGTCAGTAAGAGATATCTATGACCCACTGCTGAGTCGGGCCTCCTTTACACAAAGAGTAATTAGCCTACTGTCCTTCACTGGCCAGATGGGTTGGCACAGGGTTTGTTTCAAGTTCTCCTTCTCTTGCGACTAGCTTTTCAGCCTCGTCATTTCCTTTTGTCGGCTCATATGACACTCTCACGATGGAATGACGTAAAAGTGGCAGCCGTAACAGAAAAATGACAATCTTCAAAAATATATACATATTAAATATTTCAAAGAGGCCTTATTCTGGTCTATCGTCAACAGTTCCAATAATTTAAAAAATGAGGTTAATAACCCCTAATTAAAAGATTTAGCCTTACACTAACTCTAAAAAGAAAATGATAAAAAACTCTCGAAAGAAAAGCGGCGTAATCACTCGGTTCTTTTTATGCGTGCCTTTAATCTGTAACTCGATACACGAAGGCGTTCCTTCTCAGTTTTCAGAGCTTTTTCACCCGATTGATTACTCGATCAATCTAAATATAAACGAATTAGGTACCAGTGGTCCAATTCAACCACTAACATAAACTTTTTCAAAATTGCCTCAATATTACTATTTTTTGAGTTATTATCGGAAACTTAAAAACTTTTCTGTTTTGTTATTAACATTTTGTTATTAACAATTGCTATTTTTACTTGCATTAAAATCCTTCATAATAATTTTTCTAGGGGTGATTCCAAATCCAATGAGGTATCGCTCTTTTTTTCACGTTTTTGAACTTGTTGACTAGACTACTAACAAAATGTATATTATAACGTAACTAGGTTATAACCTGTATCGCTGGGGCAGTTTACAAACATGTAATATTCACGAACACAAATGACACCCAGACTCCGAGCAAGTGCCTCTGGTTTAGACAAATACACTTGCCCGACCCCGGAATCGAACCCAGGACCCGTTGATCCAAAGGCAGCACATCTAACTCCTACACCAACGAGGCAGTCTTGGCACCGATAACCAGTGACAGCGATCTTGTGCAAATTGCATTTTTATAATTTTAGTTAAAAACAACAAACAAAAAAATTAAATACTTACGTTACTGTAAAAGTTAGTTGTGTGCTGTTTACGTTTTTGTCTTTTTACCAATTCACAAAGATTTATAAATAATCTTAATAAAAAATAATTAAGGATTATGGGCCTGATACACAAGGCTGTCATCCTGGACTCAGCAAGGATCGTGAGAGGAGTGAGAGGAACCTCTCTCTTTGGAGCCTTGAATCGTCGGTAGCTTAGGTTATCGACCTCGATTACGACAATTATTGTCTAATTGAAGTAAATTTTTATTAAACACTTGGTATTTTATAAAAATATGTGTAAAAATAAGAACTAAAGAGACATGAAAAGAGTTATAATTGGCCTACTGTGCCACGCTGGCAAGACGAGTGGGCACAGGGTTTCGTTATTCTCTCTTACGCCTAGGTTGTCGGTCGTTTCCTTTTCCTCGTTCCTTTACGAAAGCCTCAGGATAAGATGCGGTGGTGACACTTAGTATTTTAAATCCGTCACCAGACGGATAGGGTAGTTAAATTAGCTCTATGCTTTTATTTCTTGTATAACCATTAAATACAAAATTAATAGGTGTGTACAATTACAATATTTCTGTTGCAAGTGCAAATGTTGTGTGTCTTTGAATACGGCATGCAAAAATTCGGTAACTACTTAATTAAAAATCTTTCTACTCTGTTCCAACAAGTTGAAAACCCATCGAAAATTGTTAAAAGCAGTCCATTACCTAATTTACCACAAAAATAACTAAATGGATTCAATAAAACAAAATGAGTGCCGTTTTGTTTATGGTCGAGCTATAAAGCACTTCACTCAAAGCCCTTATATTGTAATTTGTAAAAATACATTTATAAGGGCCGCAACTAGCTTATTTCTCCCTGCGACAGAAAGGAAGGGAAGGGGTGCGTCTCAAATAATGTTCCGTTCCACACTGAGGGTGTCGTAAGAGCCAAAAAAGGAAATGTCAAGGCTGGAAACTTAGCTGCGAGAGAAGCAAAACTTAATTCGAAACCCTGCACCAACTCGTCTGGCCAGCTTGGTACAGTAGACTAATTAATGTGCCACGACACACGACGTGGTGATGAAGTGGAGAGCGGCCGGGCGTTGAGGCCAGGGCTGCCGCCACTAGCAGCGGAGGGGCACCCAAGCAGGCGTGCTACGGCTACCGCCGTAAATGCGGGGATCGGGCGCCAGTCCATCCGGCGCCTAACGGGACATGCATTGCAGTGCATTGCATTGGTTGCGGAGCGTTCACAGCTCCTCATCAAAGCGGTGGGCCCGCTTGTACAAGCGAGCCAAGGCTCCATCAGAGTCGCGGAGCATGCTCCCCAATTGGGAGTGAAACCCGTGGCCCTGTTTCGGGCAGTTGAGAGACACCGTTGGTTTTAGTCGGTAGGTTGGAGCGCAACTACCATCTTTCCGCGACCCGGAGTCCCCGACGGGCTGAACACAATAATATGTAATCACAATACAAATGACACCCATAACTAGAGCAAGTGTCTATGGTTTACACAAATACACTTGCCTTACTATAGAATCGAACCAGAAGGTATTCAACCAGACCAAAAAACATTAAATAAGAGTAATGTATAAAAAAGAAGATCCCGTGGGATTTTTCACTGCTAAATGTCGGCCTCCTTCATTTGCAGAGCATCTATGATAGGGCGATAGCATTAGGCATCTATAAATTGATATACCTAACAATTGTTGACTCTGTTTCAAGTGGCATTTGGATATCTAGCATATTCTTGATCAAAACTTCATTACTGATAAATTGGGGTGAATAGGGTTTGAGATGTGATTGCATAATTTTAATTCGAAAACAAAGAACCACCAAGACTCAATCATTTTGATCCTGATATCATTATATACATCAACAACTACCTTAAAATGGTTCATCAAGTTGGGATTTGTCCCTATTCACCCCATTTTACGGTACTGATTTTCTACGCAGACGCTGGCAACTGGGAAACCCCCGCAAAAACTGACGTGATGGAAGAAAGTTTGCGCGTGTCTACAGTAAATCGTGTGGACCGCCAACTAGACATAATCAACTGCTGCGCAATAGGTAGTTTTTCAAGTTATTACGTATAACACTGAATATAGGTCTCTCTATCTATGTTGAGATCTAGCTGCTTATGAGGGTTATTGTGAAAATATCCCTAATAACAGTTTAACCCTTTGCGGTTTCATATCAAGTTTTCCTTCTCTTGCGGCTAGGATTTGGGCCTTATCATTTACGACACCCTCAGGATGAAATGGGGTGGTGACATTATGTAATCTAAATCCACCACACCTACAATTTGACATAGTTCGGCTTATTTGCAGGATAATATCTTTCAGTATTCATAAGAAATTGTTATTAGAAGTATTAATAATTCAACAAGCAATATTTGCCGATATTGAATACACTAAGTACATTGGAGGGAGTAATGATGATTTATTACTTAGTGACCTTGGCGGAATTTGATCTATGTTGGAGGAAGGCTTTTGGGTAATAGTTTAAATTGAATAAGTGCAAAGTTTTGAAATTTGAATCTAATTGGTCTTTCTAAAATTTGTCTATTTTCATCGCCAATTTATCAATTGCCCTGCAAATGAGGCTTAGGTTTCGAGCCACGATAAAATTGGAAGAAACTGATAGTAATCGATTAGTAGGCTGAATCTTAACTTCGCGATGGGCTCAGACTGACTCAGAAATGAGGAGATACAGAGATAACGTCATAGATCACAGTATTCCCAAACTTAAGAGGCAGTGGGGAGGGCACATCACATGCAGGACTAACGCCTGATGGCGCAAAAAAGTGTGGTGAACGCGTTTTGGATGCTCATGCCCTATCCACATCAAAGTTGGAGTTCCAATACTTTGTAATAATAGACTTTTGACAAAGTTAACTTTGTAATTACTGGTAGGAAGTTCGATAAGGGTGTTAAGCTGGGGGGATATTAAATATGTATTGACATGCCTTCTGTCTTCGACAGGCTGCTGAAGTTCTTTATTTGTTTTTGCCTTATTTAATAAACTGTTTAGCCAAATTTCAATAACTTATACATAAAAAACACTGAATTAAATAATAAAAATAAATTAAATAACTAAAACTACAACAAAGGAATTTGCGCCAGATCGCTGTCATCGGGTACGGTGCCAAGAAGGCTGGTAGCATTGCCACGTTGAATGGCAATGCTAATTCGCTGAGCGAAGTAATAACCAGCTTTCTTGTCACCGGTTAAATTTAGGAGACGCCGGGACAAATGTTTGTAAAAAGATTTAAATTCCGTGCCCCACGGACCAAAAGTTTCCACCCCAAGCGGCACAAACATGTAACTCGAATCGAGCTGACTATATTTGCGCCGCTTGAGGGATTCAGCAGAATCCGCAGCGCTGCCAGCCCTTTTCGCAGTCCCCGGAATATGCGATGGCGCTAGGGTGTCAACGCATGTGACATCCCATACCAAGGGCCGTCCCATGGTCCAAGGTATAAGCGTCATCCCATCAGGTCTCTTGCCATCGTCACGCATCAATCCATTTGGCTCCAAAATGGATGGTACACCGGCGGTGACGAGAGTCCGACGAACTACGTCATTAAGAGTGGCATGCCGCGATATTCTGCCTGCACTTCTGTAACAGGAAAGTCCGTGGTGGCCAAAACGATCAACTTTAGAACCACAATGACAGTTATGTGGCGCAAGGCATTGGATGCCTAACCTAAGAGATACGGCCAATCTGAACGCAGTAGAATCAATGAGGGTGCCTAAATGTTGTGAAGGGAGAGCCTGCAACCAAAGACCAGATTCCCACTCTCCCACGGCAATAAGGCGCGCACACTCTGTGGGATTGCTAGCGTTAATAATTTGTTGTTTCCGCACAATCTCACATAGCTGCACGTCCCATTCCCGCTGGGAGGATGGTACTGATGGCTGGCTATCATTTGGGCAAAGCGGTTTCCAAGCATTTTTACCTTCTTCCAGGTAGGATATAGCATAGGCGGAAAGAGAATTTTGTAATATACTTTTAACGAGCTCCTCCGTGCTATATATAGAAGACAAAAATGCTGGGAGCGCTACGTTGGACAATTTTCTGACTCCCAAACCTCCAAATCTTATTGGTAATGTGGCCTGGCACCACGAATCATCAGAGAATTGGAGGTTCAGAATTTTAGTTAAAGTTTGCCTAATAATATTGTCTAATTTTTGTAAAAGATCAGGGAACTTCCAAAGAAGACTACATCTCAAACTGTATGTAAATTGAGGGACAAATAGACAATATCTAATGATAAAAAAGGCCATATGTGTATTAATTTCTAATAGTCGTTCCGAAAAATCGTAATATTTTTTAATTTTTTCCGCTACGAAAGACGGGACCGATTCTTCATAAATAGGGGAACCTAAGAGGTAAAGCGAATCTCTACTCAACATTTTTATGCTAGGCGCCAAATTGTCGAAGCTTTGGTGTATCAAATTTGGGTTTGAATAGGTTTTGTTCAAAAATAGTTCACATTTAGTGATGGATTTTCAATATTAATACTCAGCCCATGCCTCAAGCATCTCTAAGCCAAAAACTACAAACCGACGACACGGTTGGCGCAGTGGTTGAGCGATCGACTGCTGCGCAGCATGTCGCGGGTTCGATCCCCGCACGGAAGAAATATTTGTGCGACCTACAAGTATTTGTTCCGGGTCTGGGTGTTTTCTATCTACAATATGTATGTATTTACAAAAAAAAATATGTATTTAAGTAGTTTATCATCCGTCTCGTTACCATAACACAAGCATTAAGTTGCTTAGCTTAGGACGAGATGGCGTTGTGTGAAATGTCCAAGGATATTTATTTATTTCTAAGATTATTATATATTTATTTATTTACACTTCTGCACTACAAATGTACAAAGGCGGACTTAATGCCTTAGGCATTTTCTGCCAGTCTACTTGGGTGGTGCAGAGACAAAATGTGATCGGTGTAAAATAAGAAAATATTATATATGTATATATATTATACTAAATACATACACTACATGCATACACTACATACATACACTACATGCATACACTACCTACATACGCTACATACATACATTATTATGCTACATATACATATATTATTTAAGGTTGTCAAGATAGTTTTCAGCTTCCGTGTGGTGATCGATTTAGAAAACATAGTGTCACCACCCCATTCCATCCTGAGGGTGTCGTAAGAGCCGACAAAAAGAAATGGCCAATGCCGACAGCCTAGCCGTAAGAGAAGGAAAACTTGAAAAGAAGCCCCGTGCCGACCCGTCTGCCGAGCGTGGCATGTAGGCTCATTACTCCCCTTGTAGTTAGAGAACTGATGACCGACTTCTGTCCGAGTCGCGTGTCCGTGACTCGGACAGAAGTCGGTCATTTATGAGCTGAGTAGAAGTGGTAGTAGGACAAATGTACTGACTCCTCTAAGTCCTACTCAACACTACAAATATTATAAAGTTGGAATAATATGTCATTTTGGATCAACGGGTCCCTGGTTCGATTCCGGGGTCCGGCAAGTGTCTGTGTAAACCAGAGGCACTGGCTCGGAGTCTGGGTGTCATTTCTATCTATAATATGGTTGTATTTACAAAAAAAAATGTATATGTTATCATCCATCTCGTTACCATAACACAAGCATTAAGTTGCTTAGCTTGGGACGAGATGGCGTTGTGTGAAATGTCCAAGGATATTTATTTATTTATTTTGACTCTTATTGTTTCCTTATATAAGTCTATTTCACAACACGGTGCATGCAATTGTTCGTCAAGTCACTTTGCACAAAGCCGTACAATTTCCAGTACCATCCTCGTATTGTTCAGTTTAATCGGGTTGCAGGTAGAAAAGCTTTGTGCGTTGGTGGTTACTAGCTCCGCGAGGCACAATACCATATTCGAGTACTAACTTTATCACAAAGCATCATATACAATGAAGAGATGAATTATTGTGTGAGCAAGAGTCATTGTCAATGTGTGTTTGTGTGTGTTATTTTATTCTAATCAATGCAACTAGTAAATAGTGATGGAAAGGGTACTGTTTTGTCAGGTACTTACGGGCAATGTGAATGTTTCTTTTCAATGGAATCCTTTAGTTTAAAATGTGTTTTACGTTCTTTATCCCTACTCACATGTAAGGTAACCAGAAATAGACTACTAGCATGCGTGGTGCGACGCTTTGCAAATGCTCTGCGCTCTCTGCAATCGTCGGTGTTGGGAGTCGAATTTCGATGAATATATATTATTAATTAATAATAAATTAAAGCTCAAACTCACTTAAGTGCAATAGAGAGGGTTAAGCTCGGAGTTTCCTTGCGAAATCGAATCAGAAAAAGAACAAACTGCGTAGAAATCTTTAAGACTCATTTAAAATGCGCTCAGCAAACACGCTTCATTTCTTAGCCTATTACTTCTAAAGTCAAAATATTTTTTCCTTTTTTTTAAAAAAAGTCTAGTGACATGTTTGATTACGAAGCGAATTGCCAGTAACAGATCACGAAACAAGAGTAGTAAAAAGTGGTTTTCAGGTAACACTTAAAACCCATTCAACGGAATCGCAGACTTAAATATTCGTGGAACAGTAAGCTGCAAAGGGGAAAGTTCAGACGTTAAGAGATGTTCTGTGTTTGTCTTCCGAGACAAAACCTTCTGGCACACGCCCAATTTAAAAATAGAATAGCGCATTCACCAATTTCTAACACTACATAGTATCTTTAAATTGTGAGTATTTTATTTTAACTAAGTATAATTTACTGTACCAAGGAATTATTTCCTTGGTTAGTCATAATCACTTACGTAGCCGAGAAGTGGACATTGACTGTACGGCTAATCCATACGCTTAAGCCGAACGTCCACCACCAAATAAAATAAGTTAGTTTAGTTTAGCTTGCAAAGTTGAGCCAGTTTTTCATACATTTTAGTTCATCGTCGGTGGACGCACATGTATGAAAAACTGGCTCAACTATGCAAACTAAACTAACTTATTTTAGCTGGCGGTGGACGTTCGGCTTTAACGTCGCTCAACGTGCTATGGAAAGGACTATGCTCGGAGTCATCCTGAAGGATAAAATTTAATAAAACTTATCCGTCAGAGAAGCAAGGTTCGTAGGATGAAGTGCCAATGGACTGGCCACATGTTTCGCAGAACTGTTAACAACTGGAGCGTATTCTGGATTGGAGACCGCGTCTTGGCAAACGTAGCGTGGGGCGCCCACTAGCCAGATGGCGGGAAGCGGTGGCTGGATCCACGAAGCAGCAGACCTGGAGAGGGCCTACATCTAGCTGTGGACTGCCACGGGCCTATGATAATGTTGAACCAAGAAATGCAGTTTCAAATGCATAATTTTCGTAGCTTGCCCAAATTACTTTCCGCTCAGGTAGACCACTTTTTCCCATAAAACTAGATTTTATAGTTAAAGTTAAAGTAAACATCTGCTTTCTGTACTGTATATACAGAGTGTAAAATATCCTTTACAGGGTTTTCGTTAAATAAACGAAACTTGTGCGGTTTACAAACAAGAAATTGACGAATTGTTTGTGTCTGGGTGTCCCTAGACTCAAAGCAAGTGCATCTGGTTTACTCAAAAACACTTCGACCCTTACTTGCCCGGCCCCAGTATCGAACCTGGGTCCCATTATACAAAAGCCGGCACATACAACCCCTACACCAACAAGGCAGTCATTAGAAATCCGTTCCCAGAGAGTTTCAATATACCTATTAGATACTAACCATTGTTCGACGTTGTGTAGACTTACCTGAAATAAGAAAAAACCTCAAATTACAAAGGCAAATTCAAATCATTTATTTAGTATAGGACACAATGGAAACTTACAAATTGTCAACACATGGATAACAATAAAATATTGTAAAGTAATATAGTTTACCACCAGATCAGGCTCAATACTTAGAGGGCTTGTCATATTTTTTATTTACTTTGTGGTCCTATTTAATATATCTTATACGTGTTTTCTGTTCCTAAATACAGCTTGTTAAAATATACACTGGCATTACATCGATATATGATAATTAAAGAGTTATAGTTACATTTTACAGACAGCAACAACGAAAAAATACTTCTTTCGGAACTAATGAATGATGAAAAGAAAGACGCTTATCTCCAAAGAAATGTAAACACTCAATTTGTTGGGCTGGTACGAAACTCATTAACCCAAAAAGCATTTATGGCACGTGTTTATGCCGTGCAATCATCTAAAATCGTTGAAATGTTGCCGCAACCATTTTAGAGACGCAATTGGGGGCAATTGTGGATTGATGTTCTAATCGGTCACACTCCAATGTCGGTAACGTTTTACAATGGTGACGTATGTTGTTCCGTTTGCAAAAAAGAGGTTATTTGAATTGTAGCACATAGTGCATGAAAACAGAACCAAAATTAATAATACCAGTTGTTGCCCAGTAGTCTAATTTTGACCGTCTGTTCGTCCCAGTGTATGCTTATCTTTAAAACTACGCAACGGATTTTAAAGCAGTTTTTTAATAGATAGAGTGTTTCAAAAGGAAGGTTTATATGTACAATACATGCATAATCGCACCCGTGCGAAGCCGGGGCGGGTTACTAGTCTAATATATAAAATTCTTGTGTGACAGTTTTAGTGTTTATACTCCTCCGAAACGGCTTGACCGATTTTGATATAATTTCATATGTATATTCAGTAGGTATGAGAATAGGTTTACAGCTAATTTTTACACCCCTAAGTGTTAAGAGTCATCATCATTTCAGCCAAAAGACGTGCACTGCTGGACATAGGCCTCCCCCAAAGATTTCCACAAAGGCCGGTCCTGGGCCGCCCGCATCCATCGTTTTCCGGCGACCTTAACCAGGTCATCGGTGCACCGTGTGGGAGGCCTACCAGCACTGCGCCTTCCGGAACGCGGTCGCCACTCGAGGACTTTTTTGCCCCATCGGGCGTCGGTCCTGCGAGCTATGTGCCCTGCCCACTGCCACTTAAGTTTGGCAATCCGGTGGGCTATGTCAGTGACCCTGGTTTGCCTGCGTATCTCCTCATTTCTGATTCGATCTCGCAGGGAAACTCCGAGCATTGCCCTTTGGCAAGTGTTAAGAGTGGTTCACACCAAAAATTAGTTTTTTTGTTATTTTTTATAATACAACATACAAAAATACATACAATTTTCACCACCCTAGGATCAACCTCTATTTAATTACATGGCAAAACAACGTTTTTATAAATATTATATAGTTAGTTAGTTCTATTTTCAATTGCCAATTTAGACTTTATCAATAAACAAAAGAGTATAATGTATGTGTGTGCGTGTGTATTAAATCACACCAATTTGGAAAGTCTGCCCAGAGAGAAGATCTGGAAAGAAAAGAATTCAGTCATCACAGCCCATAAATTACTTACTACTCGTACAGTATTTGTGACACTTTTAGTGGCCTCAAACACACTGTTTTGAGGAAACCAGTATAAAGATGTAGCGATATCGCCTACAAATGCGATAATCACGAAAAAGTCCTACACCGCGATAGCGAAATTCCAAGAGCAATTCGCAAGGTTAAGATATCCCCGACTACAACTATCGGGGGAATAGGCGCTTCGACCACTAGCCTAGCCCACTAGCCATCATCCTTTTGCGCCTAAAAAGACTTCAATATTTTGCAACTTCAATTCAAAAGGAACTTTATTCATGTAGGTTTAAATCACAAAACTCTTATGAATCGTCATGTTGCTCTAGGGGTTGGAAACGCCGCTTTTGGATCACGGGGCCCCAGGTTCGATTCTGGGCCCGGGCAAGGGTCTTTGTATAAACCAGAGGTAGTTGTTCGGAGTCTGGGTGTCATTTGTATTCGTGAACGTAATATTTGTAAACTGCCTCCTCGATACATGTTATACCTAGTGCAGGGGATAATGTAAAAAAAATGGCAAAAGATTTTCAATTTTTAATATGCCTTTCATTGTGCATGTTATCATTCACACAATCCATTTATCTCTTTACCCACAACCCTTACGTCCCACGTTCATACTGAAACCACCACCGATTCGGAATAATGCTCCACAGAGAACAGCAGGAAATAAGACGTTAGTTACTTTAAAAAAAATGTATCTATCTTGTTTACAATTATGAGAGCATAGTGAGAGCAAGTGAGAGCGCTAGATGAGTTGTAAACAGCGTACTTAAACACATTGTTGTAATATGTAGACATCCCGCCTCTTTTCTAGATATATAGTAATTAAGCAACAAAACTCAAACTCAAAACTCAAACTCAAATCATTTATTTCAATTGAACCTATTTACTGGTGTTTTTGAAAAGTCAAAAGTGAAGTTAGGAATCTAGTTGCATGTTCCAAAAAGTAGATCCTATGGAGAAGAACAGGCAAGAAACTCCATGGACACTCTCCAAACGTTATTCTATTTATCTGAAATATAAAGGAGCCCTTTTGAAATAATAACAGACCCATTAATCTGCCAGATCAGTTGTCTAGATTTCAGTCTTACAAAGGCCTGCGCTCGCTAAATCACCCCTATTGTACAGCCTCTTTAGACGTAAAACTCCATTCAGGTACTAAACATTTTGTATTTCTTCCTGCGTTTTATTTGGATTATCTTTTTAACGTAAGTAGCGGGAATAATTTATGGAACATACGATTACTTTTTAAACATGTGTGTGCGATCTGGTCAAATTGAAAGGCTAAATCTGGCTATACGAAATTGAAAAAGGATTGACTCGAAAGATAAACAATATACTGCTTAATAAACTATGTTCCGAAAACGTGCTTGTGGATTAAATTATTGCACGGCTATGTTCAAAAATAATATAGGATGTATCGTGTCCATCTTCTTCTATTCATTTACACTCGAGAGCAATGAATCCGGGTCACTTAAAGAATGTTAAAAATCTCGGAAACTAAAAATGATAGGTTAATGCAATAAATTGTATTTAATAGACAATGTAATACTCCTTAAATGAAAGTAAAAAAAATATGAGTCACCATACATTTTATTAACACAAAATTACATAAAGAAAAAAACTGCTGATCTCTCCTTAAAACAAAAATAGGACACATGAAATTTTTGAACTTTATTACGATTTTCTTGGAATATTCTCCCATTCCTCTGTGAGAGCAATTTTGAGCTCACGAAGCGTGATTGGGGGAGGGTTTCGTTGTTTTACGCATCTGCCTAGCTCGTCCCAAGCATGCTCGATCGGGTTGATATCCGGGCTGCGCGCTGGCCACTCCATACGAGTAATGTTCATCTCTTGAAGGTAGTCATTCAGAATCCTACCTGTATGAGGTCGGGCATTGTCATGCATAAATATAGCATCCTCACCTAAATTGACCATAAATGGACCAACGTGATCATTGAGGATTTCTTCCACATATCTTACGCTAGTTAAAGAGCCGTTTTCTATGATCACCAGCTCTGTGCGACTTTCAGAAGAAATTCCGGCCCACACAAGTACAGACCCACCACCGTAGGCTACTTTTTCTTCGATGCATGCTTGCTTGAATCTTTCCCCTGGTCTTCGATACACTCTGTGTCTTCCATCGTGCTTGTAGAGCATAAATTTTGATTCGACGGAGAACATAACTTTTGACCAATCTTCAATACTCCAATTTACGTGGCTCTGGGCATATCTTAGTCTTGAAATACGATGCCCACGCTCCAGTTTAGGGCCGTTTGCAGGTCTAAGGGGTTTTAAGTTAGATTCAGCAAGCCGACGTCTTACTGTCCATGCACTTGAGTTACTTCCTCCGAGGCGTCGAAACTGATTTGTGAGTTCAGTTCCTGTGAGAAAGCGATTTCGAAGCATGGTGTTCACCAAGTATCGGTCTTCTCGTGCTGTGGTACACCTGGTTCTGCCCGTTTCTGGTCTGCGTAGGTTAGAACCAGTTTCTTCGTAACGTCGGAGAACTCTTTGTACTGTTGACAGCGACACACCGACAGTCCTGGCTGTATGGCGCTGACTCCGGCTGGTTTCCAGCATTGTAAGTATTCTGGTGCATTCTTCAGGCGTAAGCGACATAATTTCAGCGTGAATAATGAATATAGAGCACTATCAACATGGTTTATGTACCCACATAAATGACAGATTACAAACAAAAGCAAAACCAAATGCTGTAATTTCGTAGTTCCATCTTCGAAAGTGGCCCTTTTTCAAGTTTGATTTTTTTATGATATAACTTTACAATAACTAAGAAGTTTTAATACCTTCATTTAAGGAGTATTACATTGTCTATTAAATACGATTTATTGCATTAACCTAGCATTTTTAGTTTCCGAGATTTTTAGGATTCTTTAAGTGACCCGGATTCATTGCTCTCGAGTGTATTTCATCACTCTATCAGCATCATACGAAATATCATGGGATATAATAATTTCTTAGGTTTTCGCGATTATTACACATTGAAATTAAACACTTTTTAACGGATTTATCGCGTGTATATTACATTATTAAATTCCCGAAGTTTCGAATGCTTTGCAACAGTCGTGGTCGCGGGAGAGATTAGATGACAGTTGTCTTCAAAAGTACAAAGAAACAGTTAAAATCTACCGCCTATAATTTTGTTTTATTGATAACGTTCCCTGTGCACGCAGAAACCAGCACGCAGAAAGGATATGTCAACCCGTCTGGCCAGCATGGCCTACTAGGCCAATTACTCTCTATGTAGTTGGAGGGGACCCGACTCGTCGGGTGGGTCATATATAGGCTAAGAAGTAGTAAGTATCTTAGGTTTTCAGTGTCCATGATTAGAGGTTTTTTTTAATAAAATGTACACTCAGTAATTGTCTTTCTTGCTGGCTCTAGAACCTGAGTTTCCGACATAGCCCACAGGATTGCCAAACTTAAGTGGCAATGGGCAGGGTACATAGCTCGCAGGATTGATGTCCAATGTGGTAAAAAAGTGCTCGAGTCGTGACAGCGATCCGGAAAGCGCAATGCTGGTAGGCCTCCCACACGATGGACTGGGGACCTAGTTAAGGTCACCGTAAACCGATGGATGCGGGCGCCTAATCTAATCGTCAGGAAACGTCCAGTAGTATACGTCTTTTGGCTGAAATGATGATCAGTAGTACTTTTGACCTTTTATTTATAGGATATAGGGTTTTGTTACACGCTGTATAAATAAGTGACAATCAGATACGATGACAAATAATAAGCTACGTGTGATCGTATTTCATGATCGCCACGTCCAAATGGCGAATCATGAAAGCGGTGACATACGGAGTGATAGCATTCGCTATGGACACCATAATGGCGGATTTTATCGCATTTTTATGGTTAGAAGCAATAAAACGTATGATCGCATCACGTATATCGTATGAAAATTCTGCGCGCAATAAACCTTTTGACTGGGTTTTATTAAAAATCGTTTCCGAATAGAATTGGAGTGAAGGCCTTTTGGTACAGGGTCCAACACAAAGACTAAATGCTGCGAGGGGCGACCCTCTACCCACTAAACATCCACCGGTGTACCGTTCAGTGCTGACTGCCTCGTGGGTCTTGAATCTCCACGGGAGAGTAATAAGTCAACCGTGTTACGCCAGATGTTTCGTATCAAGTTTTCCTTCTCTTGCGACTAGGTTTACGACCTTATCATTTCCTCAGGATGAAATAGGGTAACACTATGTATTCTAAATTTGTCACCACAGACTGTCTTATATTACGGTTGATACAAAAAGACTCCTATCACGGGTCTCTGGTTCGGCTCTAGGGACGGACCAGTGTCGTTGTCCCAGAAGTATTTCGTCGGTGTGACTATTTTTATAGATAGAAAAACTGCGCGTCTGTCCAGTTGAGTTACAGTCAGGGCCCACGGGACAGATCTTGCGTGGGATGGTACACCGGGGGGATGTTTAGTGGGTATGCCTCCGCCTCTTCACGGGGGCGGAGGAGAGTCCCACACGCCCCTCGTCGGTGTTCCCCGAGACCGACGGGGATAGTCCATAAAGGATTTTACCCATCGCAAAAAAAAGTAAAAGGAATTCTAGTTTGAGTGCCTTGAAGCAGTTATATTATTTATAACTCACGTACGCTTTACCATTATCAACCTTACCTGAGTCTTTGTGGCTGAAATTCGTCTTAATGAGCACTTTGAAGAGGGTAAAAAGCGAAACTCGCAGCAATTCCTTTAGTTCCTTGACAAGACTTGGAACAAACAATTGGAACAAATGTGATCATTCCATTACTTCTGGTGAGCTCTGGAAATTATTAGAAGAAACGACCCAATTCTACCCAGAGGGTGTCGTAAGACTCTATGCCAGAATTCGTATCAAGTTTACCTTCTCTTGCGGATATTATAAATCCGTAACCACACGAAGAGGTCAAGCCACTTAGTCCGAAGAATACGACCATAATACATTTAAATTATTAGTTTGACCATTTTTTATTGAGGTTTAATCAAACCGTGTTTAAAGAACAATTTTCCAATTTTAAATCTACATTCTTCTTCTTCTTTAATATAAAAATGAATCGCAAAATATGTTGGTAAACGCATAACTTAACAACGCCTGGACCTATTTGGCCAAATCTTTTTTTGAAATGTTCGTTGAAGTTCAAGGATAGTTTTTACGGCGAGAAAAAATCGAATAATTGCCGGAAAAACCCTAAAAGCTGCCTATTTATTTTTCCCATACAAAGGTTTTCTAACTAAAACGTAGAGTCAATATCATTATTATTATATACTAGCGACCCGGCCCGGCTTCGCACGGGTGCAAATTATGTATGTATGTATTATACATATAAACCTTCCTTTTGAATCACTCTATCTATTAAAAAAACCGCTTCAAAATCCGTTGCGTAGTTTTAAAGATTTAAGCATACATAGTGACGGACAGACTACAGCGACTTTGTTTTATACTATGTAGTGATAAAGAGAGGCCCGTCCCGGCTTCGCACGGGTGCGATGTTGACCGCGGTTATTGTCGTACCGCGGGTGACGCCGCGGGGTGAAGCTTGTTTATAATAATATTCACTGAATAAATTTGACTTTTTACCTAACGTTAAACCAAATGGATTCAAATTTTATAGCATGTGTTTGTTCTATTGACTACCTAAATAAAAATTAGAGATGGAAAGGCTTGCACCGCATGTATTGTTCTTTAAAAAGGAGAAATTTAAATCACCTTAAGCCTAACTTATCCCATGTATTGTGTTCAAAAACCTGAAAATAATTATATCAGACATCTGTCAGGCTCATTACCTATTAATAGCTCGGTGAGTCGCTGCTTTGAGAAAATGGGATTTACTTATGAGTGAAAGAATACTTCTACGTCCTTCTTCTGATCTTGACAGAACCAATTCTTTAATACTGACGATATTTTATTGAGAACGACTTTTGTTTTTCAGCTAATGACATAATTTTAAACATAATCATTTCAGCCCATACACTACCTACTAATGAGACCTCCAGTTCCATTGAGGATAACCAGCCTACGCTACCGTCTCAGTAGTGGGCTGAAACGAGAACGAGAGAGCCTACGTTAGGGATCCCGTGTGGGGACGGGTCAGAATATAAAACTTCCCCACCGCACGCTGGGAAATAACGCGTGTTGTAAAAGTCAACAAAACCCAGCACGCTTGGTGGTATCTTAGACCATGGCGTAGCTTTCCATCACGCAAGCCCAGGGTCAAAGGCATTCAAGTCAATGATAAAAAAAAAACACGCTGGCCAGACGGGATGGCACAGTATTTCCTGTCAAGTATTCCTTCTCTTACGGTAAGGTTTTCGGCCTTGCCATACAACGCCCTCTGGACGCCCTCAGGACGGAGTGGGATGGCCACACGATGTAGTCTAAATCGGCCACCACACGGATAGACGAATACTTATATACTCACGATATTTTATTGACTGAGGAATTAAGTATTTTGGCTAATGGATGGCACAATTTTCATCATCATCATTTCAACCATAAATTACCCATAATAGCCTACTATGTCACGTTAGTAAGATTGTTGATACGTAACATTTTACGACACCATCGGAATTGTGTGGGTTGGTATTAAACATATAATTAATAAAAAATCTATTCAGAACTATTGGCACCCTTTAGTGGTATATGTCTCGCAATGGACTAGAATTGGCTGATGATCACACACACATACACAATTTCTGCATTTTGGCTAATTCCACTGGAGCGTGTAAACATTCAATGCCAAGCGCAAAAAAAGACATGTAACTTATAGCCAAGGCCTCTCAGTTACAGCAAGCTTTGCCAACATTCCCATCTTATGTCTTTTTTGCTCCATATTTTGTTGTAACTACTGAAAATGCTACTACTATTCAGCCCATGGATGGCCCATCGCTGCGGCAGGCCTTAACCCATCACAGGATGGGTAATTAGCTTACTGTGCCAAAAAGGCCTGACCAGTTGCCATACGACAAAAGGAGAAAAGGAAATGACAAGGCCGAAAACCTAGCAACAAGAGAAGGAAAACTTCTTCTCTTGTTGCTAGCTATTCTTTTGTCGACTCTTAGCCCCGCCGCACATGCGTTCAAGAAAAACCGGGCGATATACATTGTCGCATATTGATGTTTTAGTATGGGATATTTTTTAAGGAAACTGATGTAATTTTCCTCATTATAAAATTTGTCTTAATTTTTTCTCAGTTGATTTTCGTGAAGTGTACCTATGAAATACGCCAATTTTCTCCTCTTTTTAAATGAGACTTTTTTTAAGAGTATACCTACTAAGAATACTTTTTTAAAACATCCGTATATTTTTTGGTACCAGAAATCCCATTATACCGTATGTCCGAAGTCCAATTAAAATCGCGAAGCCGCAGCCAATTCGGCTGGTCACGACACGGCACGGGTGCCCCGAGCTATATATTTCGCGAAGTGTCCAAAAAATGTTAACTAAAAGTAGTTTATGTGACATTGTTTTTAAGAGAGTACTTTTTATTCATGTGGAGGTTTTATAACAATATTAAAAGCTTTAGACATGTTGACACATGAAATTCTTTGTCATGACGAATTTAAAATACAAAGTGTAACTAGATTGTTCTGGAATTCATCATAATCATCATCAAATCACTCTAGTCCATTGCTGGACATAGGCCTCCTAAAGAAGGTAAAGGTCCCAGGTTCCATTCCAGGGTCGGGCAAGTGTTTTTGTCTAAACTAAAGATATTTTCTCTGAGTGTCATTTGTGTTCGTGAATTTCACGTGTGTGTGCTGCCCCCGCTGCACACACACATGAAATTCGCTGTACAGGTTATACCTAGTGCGAGGGTAACGTTATTAAAAAACTGCCCCATAGTGCCCTGTCTTCAGCATGCTGCATCTAGCTTCTGACCGCAACGGTTCACAAATCGTCGCTCCATTCAAGCATGGGGAGCGCCCTACACTACGGTTGCTGATTTGCGGTCTGCATTCTATATTTTTTTTTATAAAAGCTCTCTTGCTCTTAAGTGTAACTTTGTATCACTATGGCACTATCAATAGATAGTAGATAGACTAGTAACTAATATTACTATATACCGACATAGCCCACAAGATTGCCAAACTTAAGTGGCAGTGGGCAGGGCACATAGCGCGCAGAACTGATGCCCGATGGGGCAGAAAAGTCCTCGAGTGGCGACCGCATTCCGGAAAGCGCAGTGCTGGTAGGCCTCCCACACGGTGGACCGATGACCTGGTAAACGATGGATGCGGGCGGCCCATGACCGGCCTTTGTGGAAATCTTTGGGGGAGGCCTATGTCCAGCAGTGGACGTCTTTTGGCTGAAATGATGATGATGATGATAATATTACTACTCAGCCCATAAATGACCCACTGCTGAGTCGGGTCTCCTCCGGTTTTAAGCTTTGACTTCGTGTTACTTAACAACGCCATCTGCTGTTGTGCTCACAAAAAAGTAGTATTATTATTCGCCAATAGATGTCAAGATTCCTAGCTAGATCGATTTATCGCCCCCGAAACACCCTATATACTAAATTTCATGAAAATCGTTGGAGCCGATTCCGAGATTCCAATTATATATATATACAAGAATTGCTCATTTAAAGATATAAGATATATGTACTTCACATACACATATAGTTGCACCTTCATGTAGTTGGAGGAGGCCCGACTCAGCAGTGGGTCATTTATAGGCTGAAAATAGTTCAGTAGTAGTAGTTCAGTACCTATGGAGTGACAATCAGACAAACAGACTTCCAACAGGCAACTTCACACTATTATGGTGTTTAACATATCGACGTAGGAAAACGTATTTGCTGTAAGCCTCAAAACACGAAATGTTCAGCAGAGCCAAAAAACATTTCTAAAAATCGTAGGAACATGATTTTAAAAACGTATTTTTATTTTTTCTTGTTTTACATGTTACTTAAATAGATATCCTTCTGAGTCAATTAATACCAGTGTTTTTGTAGCTTACAGCAAACAACTATTTTTTTACAAATCTTTAAAACGCTGTAACCATGAAGAATTTTCTATGGCAACAAAACATTCTAATAAGTTTAGAACTTTTAAATGCTGTAAGTGGCATACATATTTTTATAAGTAAAACTATATAGATGTGAGCCACAGTGAAGAATTCTTTTGATTTGATGTTATTGTTTTAAGTGAATGGGGTGGGGAAAATATAGTATTAAAATATAGTTTTATACAATTAAAAGACAGTAAGTTTGGTATATTTATTCATTGTAAACTTTCAAAACGTAATTACATTATACACTGTTTGTGTAACAAACGTAATTCATCATCATCGTCAGCCTATTTCAGTCCACTGCTGGACGTAGGCCTCCTCCATGGCTCGCCACTGAACCCGGAACGTAATTAGTAGTTTAATATATTATATAAATGAAATTTAAAAAAAAGTTTATTAAAAAGAAAACCTAAAACTTGACATTAACATATCAAAAATTTTCATCATTTAGGCATGTATTAAAAAGAAAGATGTCTTCTAAAATACTCAATGAGAACCGGTATGATGAGGATCGGTATCTGGTAGGCGGTCTACTGTTTTATTATTATGTTCTAGGTCCAAAAATTCTTTTGCAGTTAGATGAAAAATAAATTTAACAAGATCAGGTCCTTGTATTTTTGGGATAAAATCGGTAATTAATTTCACTCTATACAAATGTTCGTTTGGTTTGGTGTTACCCATATTTCCTAGTGGAATTTCGGAACTTTCAGCATCAACTGCCATTATTCGTTTTTTTATAGATCACGTTTGGCTTGTTCTTTAAAAAAATTACAACTTAGCTATAGTAGAAATGTGCAGATTTAGATTATTTTTAAATGATTTATTTACGACGTCATTAAAACCCAAAAATTTACATCTCGTACTTGAACTTCTTAGGGAAACGGGTTTATTTCTAGCCATTTCCATGATAGTTGGCCATTGAGAAGGAAATTGTTCGCGAGACTTAATGTCTGACAAAGATTTATTTTATACACCGCCGAAAACTCATCAGATGTAGGCTTCGCAAAACTGGATAACATGATGTAAGTTTTGGTATTAAAAAAACTCATCCTGCCAAAATAGCGTAAGTCTGTTTGAAGAATAGCGTAAGCAACAAATGCATCAAATATACAGGTTTTTGATAGACTTACAGCAAAGACCACATCAAAATTTTTCAAAAAACTTACGGCGTAAGCGATTTTTTTTCGTAGTTACAATTATGAGAGTCTGACCAATCGACGTAGTTTTTTTTTCTGATCAAAATGATGTAAAAAACGTATTTTCGATTTTTTTAGGCTTACAGCAAATACGTTTTCCTACGTCGATATATTTACCAACCATTTAAACTAGGACCACTGCTACGTAAAATATAAGTTTAATTGTCCTAACATCTCTAAAGCTTTGCCTTTAAAACAGCAACTCTGTGGTGAGTCCGTTTAGAAAAGTTCTAACTTTAACTCCGAGCAATTGTGTTAGCATGGCTAGGCGGCTGCTGATAATGAAGTTCAAGGGAGCATGCTCATCTATGTAGTACAAAAAGAAATTCATGAAATGCAAATTAATCTTACATACATCTGCATAAAGCCTCATCTTCCTGGAAGTACTTAATAATATAAAAAATAACATGAACATTAAATTAATCCTACGTATCTAATACACATATAAAATTCTCGTGTCACGGTGTTTGTTATTAAACTCCTCCGAAATGGCTCGACCGATTTTGATGCATTTTTGTGACAATTTTTTTTATGATACAGCATACAAAAATAACTTAACAATAAATTTTCACCCCTCTACGGTCCACCTCTATTTTTATAGTGATATTCATATGGCAAAACAACGTTTGCGGGGTCAGCTAGTATCCGTTTAAAGCCTCATCTTCCTTGAAGTTCTTTAAACTGTAATACAAAGCCACATAATAGTTTACACTCTAGAATGGCTGGATCGGATCAACTTTGATTATCTCTTATTTGTTGGAGCCTGAGTATTAAAATATTACAAAATTAACGGAAATAATTATCTTGGAACGAAAACTAAACTTCATTTATGAATATATTTGTTTAAAGTTTATTTTTAACACAACAAGAACCCTGCACCCCGACCTGGAGCAAGTGCCTCTGACATAAAGATACAACAACAAGATTTACATAAAGATACAAGATTTGAATCGGACCCCAGAGACCCACAGTACTTTAATTGTTATAAGCATAATGGGCGTATATGAAAAAAATACTAGATCACCAAGATGTCAAATTCGACAAAAATACCTACACGGCCAAACCTAAGTAGGTTTTAATAACCATGTTATAAAAAGTTTATGTACGTCTGTATGGAGCTACAACTAAAAGCAAGAAAGAAAAAGGAACTGTTTCGGTTTTTTTAAATAGGTAAATTCTTTTTTATGCAAGTATGTGTTTGTGCCTTTACACTTCTTGTTAGCGCTAAGCCGGTTCAATAAGGTTAAGCTTTTTGTTATAACCGACTAACTATTCTTACTTAAATACTTTTTTATTTCAAAACGATTAGTGTATTTATGTCGAAATACTGTGCCACACTGGCCAGCCGGGTTGGCACAGGGTTACGAATAAAGGTTTCCTTCTCTTGCGGTTAGATTATTGGCTTTGTCATTTCCCTTTGTAGTCTCTTAAGACACCCTCTGCGTTGAATGGGGTGCTGGCACTGTGTATTCTTAACCCGTCACCACATGGGCAATCATTCTACAGTATATATCATTGTGATGATTGTTGCATGAGGATTATCAGATCTTCTATATATTTATCTATCGTGTATACAAAAATTAATTGCTGTTCTTTAGTCTCGCTCAAACTCGAGAACGGCTGGAGTGATTTGGCTAATTTTGGTCTTGAAATATTCGTGTGAGACCAGGGAAGGTTAAAAAGGTGAATATCATTCAGGTTTTTTATTTATTGATTCTGAGGCGGTACAAAGTTTGCCGGGTCAGCTAGTTTAATATAAATTTATTTACGTAATAACTTTAAATATTTCTGAGGCTTGAGTCGCAAATAAAGGTTTTCTAAACCATGTGTAAATCGTAATAATGTCTTAGGTTTTCACGATCTTTGCGTAATGCAGGAAATTATTTCTTGGCGGTTAATAATTTCCTGCATGTGTGATTCTTAAATTTTGTAAGACACGTTGCTAACATAATATTATTATCTCTTTGACAGTATGAAAGTATTTGGTCACGAGTGAATGTCTGGCCTCCACGTTTGGTTGATATCCCAGGAATATTGAAGAGCAGATAAAACAAATGAAATTGAAGAAGGAAAATAGAATCTATTTAGAATTCCTCAGCTAGATTAGTTTCGGTCACGTCTTTGGGAAATTGCATGTAAGCTTTTTGCTGTTCTGGCAAATAGAAATAAGCTTTTCATTTAAATACGTATTATTATGTAGGTCCAAGGTCACTTAAGCCTTACTACATACTTTGGCTACTTTTTCTAGATTTGGCTATTGTTGGCAGTAGTTGAGCGATCGACTGCTGCGCAGCATGTCGCGGGTTCGATCCCCGCACGGAAGAAATATTTGTTCGACCTACAAGTATTTGTTCCGGGTCTGGGTGTTTTCTATCTATAATATGTATGTATTTACAAAAAAAATGTATATAAGTAGTTTATCATCCATCTCGTTACCATAACACAAGCATTAAGTTGCTTAGCTTGGGACGAGATGGCGTTGTGTGAAATGTCCAAGGATATTTTATTTTTTATTTTTACTGCTGTGTTGGATGTCCTCCACTTACATGAAGGGTTAGCCTTCTGTGCCACGGCCAGGAGAGTTGGCACAGGGTTTCTTATCAAGTTTTCCCTTTTTTGTTATATTTTTTAAACGATACAGATACAGGGGCAGTTTACAAACATGAAATTCACGAATACAAATTACACTCAGACCAAGGGCCTCTGGTTTACTCAAAGACACTTGCCCAGCACCGGAATCGAACCCTGGACCCCGTGATCCAAAGGTGGCGGATCCAACGCCTAGACCAACAAGCTTTATTTTTTATATACATCTACGATGGCTCTTAAGCGTACGACCAGCCTGAAGCAGCCGACCTTGTAATTGTGTGAACGCTACGTTTCTGGTATCGTCAGGTATTTCTCTTGTGAGTTTCTTTTTTTTTTTTTATTCTAGCATGGAGATGGTTAGTTGCACCCCAACCTACCCACTAAAACCGAGCGCGACCCTCCACTGCCCGAATCCAGGGCAACAGGATTCACTCCTTCTGATGGGGGAATATCCGCGACGCTGGTGGGCTTTAGTCCGCCTCATTTAGTGGAGCCCCAAGCTCCGAGGTGTGATTATACATACCGTTACAGCAGCTAACATTCATTAACTTGCTGGAATATAATGTGCAATAGTATACTAACAAGACACGTGATCTGCCGCTTGCGTTATTCTTATCAACTATTACGACACAGAATAGTATTGGTTGCTGACAAATTGTATTCTAAACTCGTCGCCTCACGGACAAATTTGAATCCATATTTCTTTTTTTTATAACCTCTCCTTTGGACTAAGAATAACCTATATTACGGGGGCTAATTTACCTCCCTGAACCTGGAGGAATCCCGTCTTAACAGTGACAAATTTATCGGAAAAGATAACGGTGGTAAAAAGTATAAAGTAACCTTAATTAACATTTTAAACTGTCGTCTTAACTATCCGCACAATGAGTTACAGTATAGTAATATAGTTCTATTCTTAATTTGATAAAAAATTTTTACGTCATTCTCATAAATTTGTAGTGAACATTATAATCTTCTTAATTTGACAATAGACTTCACTACATAGTATAAAACAAAGTCGATGTCGTCTGTCCGTCCCTATGTATGCTTAAATCTTTAAAACTACGCAACGGATTTTGATACGGTGTTTTTAATAGATAGAGTGATTCAAGAGGAAGGTTTATATGTATAACCTACCCCCGCTTTGCACGGGCGAAGCCGGGGCAGGCCACTAGTTTACTATAAACAAAAGAGTTAAAGCGTGGGTGTGTCAAATACATGGTTGTGTGTCTAATGTTCTTTATATAGATATAAAGTTATTTACAAAGATTTCCAATATTTAATCCTTCCACCCGTAAACACCTTCGGTTTTATTTTATCGTAAAATAAACATATTACATTCCAGATTCCCAGTAGACGTAAAGTTGGAGATAGCCTATTTGCTCAGAAACATATTATGAACCATCGAGAACGTTCTGTAAAAATATACGCCTCTCAGGCCCATGGGGGCAGTAAAACGGTGAGCCTCGTGTCCGTCAATATTGTTTTTTTTTTACAAAACATATTTACCTTTACGTACGTTTGGTAAAATAATGAAAAAGTTCAGTTGGTATTTCAATATACTTAAATTATACTTTAATAGTACATACAATTATTACACATTCCGTGTAGTGACGGATTTAGAATACAAGGTGTCACCACCCCATTCTATCCTGAGGGTGTCGTAAGAGCCGACAAAAGGAAATGACAAGGCTGATAATCTAGCCACAAGAGACGGAAAACTAGATACGAAACCCCATGACAACCCATCTGGCCAGCGTGGCACAGTCGGATGATTACCCTCCATGTAGTTGGAGGAGGCCTGACTCAGCGGCGGGTCATTTATGGGCTGAGAAGTAGTAGTAGATATCACTATCACTACATAGTATAAAACAAAGTCGCTGTGGTCTGTCCGTCCCTATGTATGCTAAAATCTTTAAAACTACGCAACGGATTTTGATGCGGTTTCTTTTAGTAGATAGAGTGATTCAAGAGGAAGGTTTATATGTATAATACATGCATACCCGTACGAAGCCGGGCGGATCGCTAGTAAAAAATAAATTCTTGTTGAAACAATTCTGGTAGCTCATTATCATAATTTTATACTATCGTGTCATGCTTTTGTCGGCTCTTACGAAGCCCTCAGGATGGAATGGGGTGGTGACACTGTGTATTCTAAATCCGTCGCCACACGGAATGTTGTCCCGAGGTTTACGAAATGTTAACAAAGCTCGGAATAAAGTTCCATTTAAAGAAACTCTGTCTAACTTAAAATAACTGCTCCTACATTTTATGGTAGCCTGGTACGCGTATCTCGTGTAGCCTCCCTCAACAATTATCAGCGCTACGTAGTAAGCAAGTTGTGAAAGATAATAATTATTTGGGTTAAAATATTAATTTTGTAATTAATAACGTTTGAGAAAGCTCTAATGTTCTACAAAAATGAAAATATTGTCGTACTTTTTTGGGAAGCAATGGATAAATATGTTAAAATAACGAATTGAATCGAGAATCATTAGTCATTTGACCCCGTTTCAGTTATTCCTGGTACGAAGGAGTTCTTTACAAGCAAACAAAACGCCTTGACATCCCCATGGTCATCGGACTCTGATGGATACCGGAATTCACGACCGGCCGTTCTGTAAAGGCGAATGTCCAGCAGTAGACTTCTTGTGGAGGAAATGGAGATGATAAAATGTTGATCCAGAAAATTTATGATTGGAAAATTACATTATTACTTGACTTATGATCAAAGAATCGAGCCGGAGTTTCAATTACAACCTACCAATCAGACATCTGAATTTGTTTTCAGCAAAACAACTATTTGACATCTCCTTCGGTTTATGGCATCCTAGTACAATTTTCAGACTCCCACGAAGCCTCTCACTTTACTCGTCGTTAACAAGGGTGAGTGTTAGAAGCAGCCTCCTGCACCTTTCTGACAGCCTGGTACAATCCCATGTATTATTGAACGTTTGGAATACGCGCGTAGCACTACTACGCAGCGTATTGTTGGAAGTGTATTGAATGGCCTAGTGGCCTGCGATATAACGCCATCTCGCGATTTCTTAGGTAACAGCACTTTTGGTGGTTCCAAAGAACTAAGCGTGCACTACCATCTAACGCCAATGATTGAACTTTGTTTTGAAAGTACCTTACCAAAACAATTTGAGCTTGAGCTTTCCTCAGAAATCAATTTCTTTGTTTTTGGCTAATTTATGTCCCAATCACGCTATTTAAATTATCCATTAAGTGTATTGCGCAGTTACTATTATAATTATAAACTCAAAGGTTGTTTAGTGCATTTGTAACTTTTGTGTTAAACACAAGAAAAAGTTTGAAAAAATAAGGTAGATGGCGCTTTATGAAATTATAAGGTTACTACAATTTAAACAATACTTTTGGTGATAACGTGAATTTCTAGCAAAGAACGAAATTTCATCAATGGGAGTTTATAAAAATGCGCTGTCGAATGCGCCTCCTGCAATAATTACTAGCCGACTGCGCTACGATTCTAGCGTCACGAAGATATGCAACGTTTTGCGTCACAAAGATAAGCAACGTTTTGCGTCACTAAGATATGCAACGTTTTTTAGCACATGGCAGTACACAGGATTTTCTATATAGTTTTGCTTCTCTTGCGGTTATGTATTCAGCTCGTCATTTTGGATGTGGATATTGGATGAATGTCCATTATTTGTAATATATGACCTCCTTTATGTTTTAGAGTACACTCGTAATCAGCAGCATGAAAACTGGCAGCTGGTCTAACTAAATACACAATTTTATCAAAATTTACCATCTTATAAAGCCAAAGCTCTAGCTAGCTACAAACTACTGGTGTAATTATCAGTTATGAACAAACTAGTAATTTATTCAAAATACACGCAAACTGGCGAAACTACTGTTTGCAGAGCAATCTGTCTTTATTTAATACTGAAGGAATTTACTTTAACTTGGCAATCAATCATTTAAGGATAGTTTTCGATTGTATAAGGTAAAGACTAGAGGTGTAATTACTCTGCAGATTATTGTCTCGGTCCTTCAGTTAATGACAAAATTTTAAAAAAATTATGAAGTTTCATCGAGTAACTAATAAGTTTAGAATAATAAAATTAGCAAGTACTTTAGATTAATTTCGTGTAATGTTTTTTTTTTATTGTTTTAAACGAATCCCCTGCAATAGGTATAACCTGTATCGCGGGTGCAGCTTACAAACATGAAATTCATGAGCACAAATGATACCCAGACTCAGAACAAATGCCTTTAATTTACACCAAGACTTGCCCGACTGCGGAATCGAACCGGGGACCCGTGATCCAAAAGCGGGACACCCAACCCTTAGACCAACGATAGATGTAGTCACCAACCCATACCATACCTGAGGGTGTCGTAAGAGGTGGTCAAAGGCACGCACCGTCTGGCCAGTGTGTCATAGTTGACCTCTTTATAAAAGGAGGAAAGCCGGCGCACCAGTCTTTTATAGGCTCAGGTGGCCAGAGTTTGAACGATAAGGATGCATTTATATGCTGAGCCAGAATTTAAATTGTGTCACAAAAAAGATGTCTTGAAATTATTTTCCTAAAGGGCACAGTACATATCTATACTAATATATAAAGCTGCAGAGTTTGTTTGTTTGTTTGAACGCGCTAATCTCAGGAACTACTGGTCCGATTTCAAAAAATCTTTCAGTGTTAGATAGTCCATTTATCGAGGAAGGTTATAGGCTATATTTTATTTTCAAAAGAATTAGGGATCCGTATGAAAATTGCGATTTTGTAAACCAAGGTGTAAAATCGAAAACCTATTTATGCGTGCGCCGCAAAAACTATTGACAATAGAACAAAATGATGTACTACGGGTTTGTAGGTCTTATAAAGATCTACAAAAAAGTCCGCGAGAGCACATATCTAACTATCATAGTTTAGTCACAATAACCGATTTTATGTTCATAAAAAATATGCACGGGTTCGAAGCCCACGTGGGCGAAGCCGCGCCCAAAAGCTAGTTATAGATATTTACAGCTTAAGCGAAGCTAAAATTTGCCCAAAAAGGGAAATTACTTTCCATATCTGAGGATACATTCGTATATTGCTTCAATAAGTACAGAATTAAGCAACTTAATCTGTGGCTTTCCATGGCGATGTCAGTTAATTTCTATGAAAGTAACAAAATTACCTACATCGCTACCTTAATAACATCCCGAGATATCCAATACGCATTCAACACTACACTGCGTAGTAGTGCTACGCGCGTATTCCAAACGTTCAATAATACGGGCAATTGTACCAGGCTGCCAGAAACGGGTAGGAGACTGTTTTTACACTCACTCTTGCTAGCGATGAGTAAAGTGAGAGGCTTTGTGGGAGTCTGAAAAATGTACTAGGATGCCATAAAGTTAAGGATATTGCTCGACGAAAAAATGCTTAAGTCAAAAGGTAGTTGAGCTGAAAAGAAGTTCAGACACCGCTTTTAGCAATCGAGTCTCCAGTAAGTACCTTTTTAATTGTTTGTATTCCCGACTGCTAAACGCAAGCCTCCATGTGGGACTCTGGGGCGCGAAAAGATTGTAATTACGCCTCAAAATACCCACAAAACCCACCGAGATGCACACGGCACATTGCACGTGCCTGAACCTTTGGTCGGGAAAGTATCTAGTTTATGCCAGAAATACTTTTTCTGCATCTAACTTCGTTGCCTAGTGCTGATTAAGAAAAGTTAGATGCATCCACCATTTCGACCAGAAGAAGTCCACTGCTGAATATGGGCCTATAGTGGATGTCCACAATGACTGGTTGTGAATCCTCGCAGGCTGTCGATCTTAACCAGGTGGTCAGTCCACCATAGGTGATATCAAACAAAAGCAAAGTTTTACTTGCGTACTCAAGTACGTACTCGTAATAAACTCATGCGAAATAGGAATCTCTACTACGGGAGGTTAATAAACTCATGCGAAATAGGAATCTCTACTACGGGAGGTTAATTAGATACCTGCGTGATTTTTTAAATAACGATAGGGTATATCAAAATATGCTCAAATAAATTTCGTTGTATTAAAAAAAAACATTAATATTAGTTGTTTCAGAATATTACAACGACCTTGCTCAAATTTCATTGCATTTTCCGTGCTAGACTAATACTTTCTTTCAGTAGCGCTAAAAAATGTTGAGGGAGGCAACATGAGCTACGCGTACCAGGCTACCATGAAATGTAAGAGTGTTTCTTCTTAGTTTGGCTAAAAGTTTAATTGAACAAAACTTTTTTCTGAGCTTTGTGGACTTTAATTAGTCTAGTATGAAAAGAAGAAATATAATTTCCGTATGAGGATGGATTTAGAAGAAAGGTCAATATCTCGTTCCATCCTGAGTGGGCGAGGTGAAATCGAAAACAAATATGTACATAGTTAGATAGATATGACGTGTTGGATAAAGTTTTCCTTGTCTTATGAGTAAGAGAAGAAAATCCTGGTATGACATCCTTCGCCACCCTGTTTTCTTGGTGTGATCAGCAGCTGCCCACTGTGTCAACCGCGTGGCATGTTGAAAAATGAAAAATGAAAAAAAAACACCCTATAACCTTCCTCGATAAATGTACTATCCAACACTGAAAGATTTTTTGAAATCGTACCAGTAGTTTTTGAGATAAGCGCGTTCAAACAAACAAACTCTGCAGCTTTATAATATTAGTTGTTATTCTACGCACTAGTGGCATATGGATACGTTGTGAAAATGATATTATTATACTTTATACCAGCTCTTTACCGCGACTTTCTCAACATTGAGTTTATATTGGTAAAAAGTAACGACATGTCACTGTTACAACTTTTAGTACTACCAAAATCTTACATACCATGTTGCTTCATAAGATGGAAGCTTCATAGTTTCAGTCAATTTCAGAACTAATAAAATGACCTACTAGAAAATGATGTATAAAATAAAAATATAGTAGATAACGTGATGCTAAGAAAACAAAATATTATTAAGTTACTAATAATTAAAAAATCGGCGTAAACAGTTTAAAACAATCGAAACGGAAAATACGACAGAAAGTTCCAAGTAGGAATAAACTTACTACGCTGCTACGCGCGTGACTACGGCGTAGCTTTTGCTACAATGAGCTTGTAGCGGGAGGCTTTATGCGGAAAGCGTACCAGGCAATCATAAAGTAAGGGATGTTTTCTATTTTCTCGAAACCATTATGGCATGGAGTGAAGGGAGGTTTCAGAGGAACGCGGAAAGTAGACTTAGGAAGACTTATTAAAAAATGAAATTTACGGAGAAAAAAAAAACATTTTAACAATAATTGCAAGTTTTTTGCAATTTTATATAAAATGTATTTTTCCAAAATGTATTAATTTTGGCTTTAAATATGTTACAAAACAAGCACTATAATTTAAATAAAATATAATAGACATAAATTATTTTATTCATATAACAATATCTAAAAGTGAATCTTGTATTAAGTGTATCCAGCCAGAAATATTAAAGCATTATATTGCTTGTGAATTTTAACATAGGAAGAAAAGTAATTATAAAAGGACTTCCAGCTATGTTCCTTCGTCTTATAATGTTCCACTTCGCAACAATGAAAGGCTCCGATCATACAACGAAATTTAACTAGGGTATCATAAGCTGCAGGAGGATAAATATCCAACACATTTCTGTATAGATGTGAGACTACAGAAACACGATAAAAATTTACTAGGCTAGCTAAACAGCGAGGATGTCTTGTATTTTCTTGCATATTATGTTGATTTATTGTACAAAACTAAAAAAAACATAAAAATACGTTACAAAATACACAACACGGACTACAATAGTTCTTATTACATAATGTGGACTAAGGCTAAACCAAGCATACTATAAAAATAAAGAAATAAAATAGATTTCTATTAAAGAAAATAACCTAAAAATTCTAAGGTAAATCAAGCCACAGAAACTTTCGTAGCTGCTACGAGCTGACGTAACTACTGTCGTAGCGGAAGTCTGACGTCACAAAGAAAAGTACTAGGATAACATAAGCTATGAGAAGGTCGCTTAAATTCGTCGTTGGGAAAACTTGGCAAGTTATGGGCGAGTGAAAAGCAAGCCCGGATTAAGCCGAATCTAATTCACGGCTAACGGTGGCGTAGATTCCTGAAAATCCCGATTAGAGCGGAAAATGTCTACTTTGTACCAGGCAATCATAGGTTTGTAGTAGTCAAGACGGGGGCATAATCCTAGGGGCGGAGCATAAACACGCCTGCGCAAAAAGCTCTATCAATATACAGTTTACGGAGCCTCTATAATGGAAAATAAAAATGAACACATTTTTTTTAACATTAATAATTCAATGCAATCTAAATATTTAATTATTCTTGTGTAATATTAGACTCACTAATTAATTCTGTTTTTTAATGAACATTTAATGCCGGGTAAAAAGTAGCGATACAACGCCACCTATTGACAAATACGTGAACTTAACGGTTACCTGATTCACACACATTCTCTTTCTAGTAGACACTTAGTATATGCACCAAGTATTCACAGATGGCGCTGTTTAAAAATATAAAATATTATTCAGATGTAATTGAATTTATGTTTTCTACTTTTTTGTAAAATATGTTTATCTTTATTAGTTATTTTTGTAGGTTAAGTGATTTTTCTGTGTAAATAGAGATCATAATTAATAAATTTACGTACAGAATTTTACAATTTCAAAATATAAATAATTCAAATAATTAATTACATTTGTCCATGTTGTAAAGTGCCTAAATATTGGCAACGTTTTCCCTGTGTAAATATACCTGTCGTCTGACAATTGCCTATTACGTTTTTACCGATTTAATTATTACGTAATATAGGAGAATATCGATGTAAAAACTAATCTAAAATTTTAGATGGTGACGTCGTCATAAATATCGTTTTTGTGTTTATTTTGTTCCAAGAATCGTCTCCTGTATCTCTCAGAATAAATTGGCTCTGAAGCCAATCAGAGACTCAACAAAAATATCAGATTTGAAGAAACCAACATAATAACACATCACTGTTATTGTCAGACCACTGAGTCTGGTCCCTTCCAATTACATGGGAGGAATTAAATTATTTCAAAACCAAAAAATGTTTTTTATTTGAATAAATTCTTAAGGATGTTTTCAAGTAGCCAAAAATTATAACACACAAATAAAAGTTTGAGAACAATAAAAAATAATGATTTAGTTAGTACCATCGCCGTCATCGCGCCTCTTATTTCTTCGACGTCATCGCGTCTCTTCCTTCTTAATGCCATTCCACAGAGAAGACCCGGCGAGATACTCCAGGGTTGCATTTTTAAATAAAAGCGTTACAATGATGGTGGTACAAACAAGTCTGACAGATTTGTGAAAGCAATAACAGGCATAAACATAAATTAGAATAATATAAACAATGTGAAATCAGCCAAATTACATGGTGCGTACTGAAACTGCACTTAACGTAACAAAACCTTCAATAGTGTAATGGCTGAAAGATCATAATACAGCCGACGTTACTCCCATGCGTCACTATCTGATAGATAGTCATTAACTATTAATTTGCCACGTTTCCTCTCCCGTTTTGTCTTGTCATCTCCTTTAGTTAAGACGGAATAGGAACGGTAGCAATATTTTTACAACCGTCACCACAACCACAAAGGTACTAACAAGGAACATTACTCGAAACAAGCCAATTATACTGGCCCATACGACAAACAGGGGCCCAAACCAAATTATGAACATTTGCCCTCTGGCGCAAGGGTCCATGTCAGTGGCCTGATTTAGTTTTGTTTGATGTGAATGTTTTATGAATATTCTATTATCAGCCCATAAATGAGCCACTGCTGAGTCGGCCCTCCTCCCATTACATGGAGAGTAATTGGCCTACAGTGCCACGCTGGCTATACGGGTTGGCACAGGGTTTCATATCATAAACCGTGTGCGTGGAGACGCCGTCCACGCACACGGCGAAACATAGGAGATCCCGGGGCGGGGTACGGGGATGTTTCGCCCCACACGGGATCTGAGGGGAAGCGACGTCCAGTGCTCGTAAGGAGCCTGAGGAGAGGAGGAGGGCCTCCTCGTCTGCGGCGGCGTGGTTCTGCATCAGATCCCACAATGCCGCAACAGGACGCGAGTTGGAGCACCCCGGGGAGGTTTAGTGGGTAGGCCCCCCCCACTATGGGGGAAAGTCCCACACTCTCGCTGGCCATCCCCGTGGCCGGCGAGGAAGTCCATAAAGGATTTGACCCCGGGCGAAAACAAAAAAAAAAGAAGGTTATCGGCCTTGGCATATCGTTTTGTCGGTTCTTACGACACCCTCAGGATGGAAGGGGGTGGTGACACTATGTATACTAAAACCGTCACCACACGGACAACATAAAAATAGAGTATTTGTTTGTTATATTAAAATAACTACTTTTTAATAAGATCATTTGGACATAATATGTCCAAATGATCATATAATAAAACTTTTTTTTACAATTTTTGTCTGCCTGTCTGTTCCAGCTAATCCCTGAAATGGCGGAACCGATTTTGACGAAACTGTTACTGGTAGATAGCTGATGTGACAAGGAGTAACTAAGGCTACTTTTATTGACACCCCCTCCCGCTTTTCAGGAGCCCATAACAACTCATTTTTTAAATACCACCACCACCCCGTGGAGATACAGTCAGGGCTCACGGGGCAGCAAGCCGGTACACCCCGGAGACGTTTAGTGGGTATGACTCCGTCTCCTCACAGAGGGGGAGGGGACTCCCACACACCCCCTGTGGGCCATTCCCAGGCAGGCAGGGATAGTCCTTAAAGGATTTTATCCCGGGTCAAAAAAAAAGAAAAGGCGGACGCATTCCGCTCTGGTAACTGTTAACTCAGTTAAAATAACATTGTAAAAGAATATCTCGCGATGTATTTAATTAAAAAAACAAAACTACTTTAATTAGTTGAAATAATAAAGTTTCACATAAAATAAAATTATCATAATTATTTCATCGTAGAATATAAATTAGAAACGAAATCGCGTACCTGTTTCTGTTCGTTTTCGAAATGGTACTTTCATATCTTAATTTTACAAGGTACGTTATATTTGGTACTAGCGGCCCGTCCCAGCTTCGCACGGGTGCGATGTTACCTGCGGATATTGTCGAACCGCAGGTGACGTCGCGGCGCGAAGCTAGTCTAAAAAAGTAGCATAGGTAACTCCTTATCAGTACTTGTCAGTGAAAGTCCTGTCATAATCGGTCCAGCCGTTCCAGAGATTAGCCGGAACAAACAGACAGACAGACAAAAATTTAATAAAATGTTATTTTGATCTATGTACGGTGTATGCATTTAGTAAAAAGTGGTCATTTTATTATTACAAACAGACATTCCAATTTTATTTATTAGTATACATTTATATTTTCTGTTGGAATCATTGTAATCATAATTTCTTTGTTAGATATATTATGCAACTTTTGTATTAGACATTTTATTTATTTATTTATAAACTCTTTATTGCACACCAAAGTAAAAGATACAGAAAAAAATATATACTTATAGTAAAGTGTACATTGGGCGGCCTTATCGCATACCGCGATCACTTCCAGAAAACCTTTTCCAGACATTAAAAGTTAGTAAATATTTGGCGAAGATGGAATGAACGAAAAGAACTGATAATCGATTTAGAATACTATTACTAGTAGGTACTACTACTGCCCAATAACTTTTCTTCCGTCTACGTTTTCGGCCTTGCCTTTTCTTTTATCAGCTCTTACAACAACCTAAGGATCGAATGGGGTAGTGACACTGGGCATTCTAAATCCGTCCGCAATAATTTTACTAGCGACCCGCCCCGGCTTCACACGGGTGCAATGATGAACCTCTAAAATTCAGTTCAGTGTTTCTCTCTAATGTTATGGATGAATATTATACATAAAAACCTTCCTCTTGAAACACTCTATCTATTAAAAAAACCGCGTCAAAATCCGTTGCGTAGTTTTAAATATTTAAGCATACACAGGGACGGACAGACGACAACGACTTTGTTTTATAATATGTAGTGATAGTGATAGTGATTTTGTTGTATTATTGAGCGTTTACAGGAATACATTACGAAAACATGCACGTATGTCAGTTATTGTCTAAGGAACATAGAAAGCGTGTGAGGATTATCATTTCCATTAGATAGTAATCTTATTTATGAATTATTGATAAGCACGCAGAACCGTGCAGATAAATTTAGATGTTCATCATTGCACCCGTGCGAAGCCGGGGCGGGTCGCTAGTTAAACATTAAATTGAAGCGTACGTTGTGTAGTTTAAATTCCAAATAGTTATTAACTTTGTTCATTTAAAGCGCTGAAATTTCTGTACCTGACCTGGCCGTGCGGTGACGGATTCAGAATAAATAATATCACCACCCCATTCCGATCTTATTACCATAAAGCGTCACCACGCAGACATTTAATGTATTGTATATATTTTATCGATATATTGGGTTAACGCAAAATAAATGAATTAATTTGACGTTATGCTGATTGCTGTTTAGTTGAATTTAGCTTACTGCGGCATGCTGCCCACACCACTCCTGTGGCCACACGAACTATCTACTCTCGAACCAAACATCTTTCTATTTCATGTTATTTGTTTATATTAGGACCGATAAATGAGTGACACTAACTAGTTGGGATCGCGACCACTGCTGAGAAGAACTAGCGAGGAACTCAGAGGGCTTCTCTTGCATTTTTTATAATACAGGGTGTATGGAGGAAGGTTGATTCAATGGTTGTCTAGTTTTATGTTCTAACTAGCTGACCCGCGAACTTTGTTCCGCAATATATATATTTAAAACAAAAAGAAAGTTGGACGGTACTTTAACAAAACGCAACTGACAGCAAAACGTTATGTTGTCTATAGTTTAATATGGTCGAAAATTTGACAATTAGAAATTTTGAATTCAACTTGTTTATATTGTTTTAATTCACATAATATCTTTATAACTTGTAGCCTATGTGTTATTCTGATGTTTAAGCTATATTATTGTAAAGTTTCATTAAAATCCATTCAGTAGTTTTTACGTGAAAGAGTAACAAACATCCATTCCATCCATCCATACATACTTACAAACTTTCACTTTTATTATATTAGTAAGATTTAGCTCGCCACGCACAAGCTTTTAATATTAAAACGAGTAGGTATAATAAATTTCTGGCACTACTTCCACAATGTGAGGAATTCTGATTAGAACGCCCGCCGTACGCTCACTTACGAAGGATCGTGACCACTTTATCTTACATTATTACATATAATATTAACTGAACTTACAGCGACATCAAGGAGCTTTTGTGAAACACACATCACTACACACACACCCAAACACACGCACACACAGCATTAAATAAGATAGTGTTAATAATAATATAAAATAGCTCATAAGTCATACTCATAGATTCCATCGCACAAGCTAAGCTTAGTTTGGGAGTACTGTTAACAAATGTACCTTATGCTAATAATGATGAATTTAATTTACTTACGCATACAATTTTACTCAAGAATCATACGTAGATTCGGTAAAAGTCTGCAAGTCGGATTTCAAGCTTAATGTATTAGATCTTATGTGCCCGAAGCCAGCGAGCTACAAGTCTACAAAATATTGGACCCGCAATAAGACGGGTCCAATATTTGGCGGCGATAGTCACACTGAAGTGACACTTCCACGTGTCAGTGTGTTTTTAGTGTCAATTATAAATCAGTTACATAACATTTTTTGTTGTTTCCACTAATATTTAAGATTAGGCAAGTTTTATTGCAGTGTCTTCACGAAGGCCTCGATGTAATCTTGGTTTGGATTCCGAGTCACACCGGTATTCTGGGAAATGAATCGGCTGATTTATTTGCAAAGAATGCAATAACATATAGTGCTATTAATCATCCTTCCGTTTATTGTCATGACCTTTGTTCTTTCGCCAATCGAGACATGCTTGCTGCTTGGGATAGTGGCTGGCAAATCTCCAAACAAACCAAAGGTGTATGTTATGGATTAATTCAACCTACAATTCCTCCTAAACCATGGTTCTTTAAATATAGGCATTTTCCTAGGAGTGTTACATCCCCTATCTGCCGATTACGCATAGACCATGCTTGTACGCCAGTTCATTTTGCTAAAATCAGGGTAAGAGATCACTCACTATGTGAATGCGGGTTGGATGAGGGCTCTACTAACCATATCTTATTTAGTTGAAGTAAATTGCGCTATTCTCTTTAAATTGTACTTCCTTCTAATAATATCTCTCTCCCTACGAATTCGCAACTGTTGTTTCAAGCTACAAGTTGATTCTCCTTTTATTCAGACTCTGAGTAAATTTATTTTATGTAACAATATAAAACTTTAATATTATTTTATAACAATAGCTCATATCTTTTATACCTATATGATATCAATTTTACTAATGTCGTATTAAGTATTCTATGGATTTCTATCTATATATTATAGACAATTTAGCAACAATTTAGGCAAGCCATTCAAACAAGAATTGAATTGA